>LR990615.1:34999009-36249009 GCA_905147815.2 Phalera bucephala | reverse complement strand
AATGTGTGTTACCAGTGATGATATATGGATCAGAGACGTGGTCTCTTACAAAAGGTCTCATAAAAAAGCTCAGAGTTGCTCAGCGAGCTATGGAGAGAGCTATGCTCGGCGTTTCTCTACGCGATCGAATCAGGAATGAGGAGATTCGTAGAAGAACCAAGGTTACCGACATAGCCCTTAAGATTAGCAAGCTGAAGTGGCAATGGGTGGGCCACATAGCGCGTAGATCGGACAGGCGTTGGGGCAGAAAGATTCTAGAGTGGCGACCACGTATTGGCAAGCGCAGCATGGGACGACCGCCTGCCAGATGGACCGACGATCTTGTGAAAATCGCAGGAAGTCGTTGGATGCAGGTGGCATCGGACCGGTTACGCTGGAAAGCGATTGGGGAGGCCTATGTTCAACAGTGGACAAGTATGGGCTGAGATGATGATGATGATGATCGTCAAGGTAGGTGATATTGTAAAAAATGCAAAATGTACAATTTGTAAGTGCACTAGCAAGGTTTATATGAAATAAATAAAATATTCTAGTTTAAACCCATTATTCCCAAACTGGTTGGAATATAAAAATTGTCTACAGGGTAAAGCAAATCAATAGGTACATAGACATTTACCCTTAATCATTTAAAGAATAGTAAGCCAATAAATTTACATTCTTATATTTGAAAAGAAAATTAATTCCTTTCATTTCTATTCAAACAGAATTTGGTCGGTACTTGGGGTTGAATTGATATTCCTCTCAAGTTTTTCAAATGTATAAATCATTTTTTTATGTCCGTGAGGTCTCTATTCAATAAAGATTGAATATTTTCTTAGGCCTGTAAAGAAATGATTTAATTTTAATCATTTCTTTACAGGCCTAAGAAAATATTAGTAATGATTAAAATAAGGGGCCTACCTCGGTGGACGGTGATTTCAGCTGGCGATTGATGGTATGGTTTGAATTGAAACGTTTATTCATCATCAGGTCATTCTATCGAATGACTCAGTAGTTTGATATCTGAAACCTTGAGATTCGAATCTTATTTAATTTGTTTTCTCCATTGCGTAACAAGAAATAATGTAATAGCAAGCGAGCGTATATGCCTGTTATATAGCCAGCCAACGAAATACCAGACTCAGAACTGCTACTGAGATTTTTTTAAAGAAAAATCAAGGTGTCCGACATTGGATTCAACCCTTAGACCTCATGATCGATCCAGTCGCACTGTAAAACTATAATTTTATATCAGAACCACGTAATCCTTTAAGGTCCAGTCTGAATTTGCTTGAAAACAAATTCTAATTCTAGACCTCGATGGAGAGCCCACTGCGAAGGACACTTATTAAAATACATAGTAGACTAGCTACTAGCATAAGCGACTGACGGTTTATTAGTTTTTCGGAATCTCAGTGCATCGTTCGAACGCTTCCATCAGCACACTTGCAAATTTCAGTTGCGGCGATCATGTTGCTTTTCGGATCGATGCAGCGATTGAACATACTACGTGCTGCCATTCGGTCCCTTCTCGTCCTTGCTTCCTCCTTCCTCTTCAGTGCCACAGTTACATAAACGCGACATTTGGATTCTGCAATCGAAAGCAGTTTCTTATTCATACTCTGTAGTCGCTAAAATATGATACAACATCTCCATTCCATCGATCCCGTCCATCGATACATTATTAAATTGCAGTGTTAAAGATGACTGTAAAAATAAATAAAATCCAAGCATAGCCAAACATTATCCAATTCAAGTACACGTTAAAATGCTGCAGTTTGTTAAAACTACTATAATAAAAAGATCAGAGTTCTTCATAATTTAAAACTAATTTGTACAGTTGCTAGTTACGAGTAGACGTAACTATATTCAAACGTTTTTTTGTTGTCATTTTGTACATGGTTTAGTATGAAGCATGTACGAATAATATGTGGCGTTCTTTATTTTAATAATTAATTTTAATATGTATTTCACATTAATAAAATAATATTTGTTTTAATATCCGGACAAACCAATTCTAAATTTTATATATCTAAATTCCTTAATGCGCTTGCACACAATAGATTCCTAGTCCAGCTAGTCACAGAGTACATTATACATACGGCAGCCAGTTGCATTACTGTCTCCACGCAGAACGAACGCTGCTCTTAGTCGCGTCCCGAGTCCTATCGAAATTCTTTTAATGTTATTATTTCTTACTGTTTTCTACTCTTACACCTTCTGAACTATTTGTGCTTGTGCTGTATATCCCAATAAACGTTCACATAACTAGAAAACGTTATACAATTATTTTAAATCGTTATCCTGTTCGACTTCATGATGCAGTCACTAGGAAGTGCGTTTTTGAAAGCGCCGACGAACGCAGCAGGTTGCAAAAATACAATATAGCATTGATACATTCGCAAAATCGCCAGTTGCCGTTGAATTACAATCAGAATATTTTTTATTCATGTAAACCATTACAGTATTTATGAATCGTCAGAAAAGTAACAAAGACTCTACCACCACTTCGGAATGTTATTCCTGTGGAGAAGAAGGGCAAGAAACTCCACGGTTACTCTTTTAAAATAGTACTTTTACGTTTTCTTTTTCCTTTTACATTTTGTTCTGGGATATGGGAGAACGATGTAGGCTGGTCTATCAGATGGGTCTAAGTTAAATTATACAAATTATACTATTCATGTGAATGACTACATGATTCCCTCATTTACAGAGAAAGAAACGAGAAAAAAAGATATATTTTACTAAATCCATAGAAGGAAGAGAGGGAATATTAAATAATAATAGCTAAACAAGTTGTCCATATTCAATCAAGTGGCGCTGGAACAGCTCCTATCCAACAATTTTTGTCTTTTAAATAATGATCTAGCGTGTAATAAGCTTGCTTACTAAGCGTACGTTTAATACAAGCTTTGAATTTATTGTCACTAAGTTTAGTGACGTTATGATAAATCTTATTATAAAATCTAACACAGTACCCCATGAAAGAAGTGTGAATTTTTGACAGACGAAATTGCGGTTTATCTAATTTAATCTCATGTGGCGTATTATAGCAATGCCTATCGCCTAGCCGATTAAACAGATCTATATTTTTTCTTGTATACATTATGTTTTCATAAATATACTGACATGGGACCGTCATAATATTGGCTTCTTTAAACAATTCTCTGAGAGATTTGTAACTACCTAAGTTATAGATGACTTTATAGCCCTTTTCTGTAAGATAAAAATAGACTCAATGTCAGCTGCCCTACCCCACAATAATATACCGTAAAACCATCCACGCTGTGTCCACATCAGTAAGTTGTCTGATCTTTCTTACGGCATAGGCAGCGGCACCGAGCCGTTTTCCTAAAGTCTTAATGTGAGGGCTCCATTGTAACTTAGAATCAAGCGTAATCCCTAAGAAAGATGTATCATTGTTGCGAATAGTATCCTATGCACTATGGTACTAATTCCTCCACCTTGAGTGCCCATTAAACCTTCGATCTGTTATTGTAAACTAACTTTTGACCTTGGTTCCGAGAGAAAATTTATCTGCCGACTCAGAAAACACAGATTTAAGTTTACGACCTGTTTACTTGAATATTAAACAAGCGTTACTAAATTGTGAATTATTATATATAAATACTCAGTCTATTTGGTCGTGGTAAGATAGTCTAGGTCTTCCCCGGTACCTACATCCTTCCACTTTCGCATTGTATATCTGTTTTGTCATTCAAATAGACCAAGTCTTATCTGACGGACAAGTTATGAGTCTCTGTAACCGGCGAGCGTGTTTGAGACGAGCTATGAGGGTGGAGGAAGCCAGAGAGGTATGTAAGGAAAGAACTTGTTGGCTCTGTACTCTCTGCCTACCCCGCAAGGGATCTGGCATGATGATACAGATTATATATAAACCTACTTAAGAATACCTCGTTGGTTTAGTAGTGTAGGATGTAGCTTGCCATCACGAGGACATGGCTTAAGGGACTTACGATTCAGGATTAATGCTTAGATTAAGAACATGTTTTATGTAATTAACAAATAATATTAACACAGAAAGGTTTGTAAGTAAAGAATCTATTGGAACTTTATTGTCTCTCAGGCTGCCCCGCAGGGGATCTGGCATGTTGATATAGAGAATAAATTCCATCAATTTCCGTCAATCTGTTCTCGATCCTCGTGGATTGGTATGATGCCTAAAGTGGATTTGTGAATTTTATAATTTTCCTGTCCTGTGGACTCGAGTAATATTTAGAAAGTTATACCTTGATCAAACTTAAATCTTCCTACAAACAACAAACATTTTTAACTGATTTATCTCTCCAGTGAAAACAAATGATTATATAACCTTTCATCTTGTATAACAAACGGCATGTTATGATTTATTTATTCGTGCATACAAGATCTCGAATCAATCCCCACTATTGACCAGCTCCGTAAATTGTGCTGTGCATTATTCATTGGGGAGCCGTTTCGGAGTTTTTCATCTACAACCTCCAAATGGACTGCTATTGTTTGAGGCTGTTCGAATTTGTTGCATAAATATTGATGAGATTATTTGGATGGATGTATGGCTATTAATCCCTCCCTCCCCACACTCATTTCTACTTCTAATGCAGGATTCAGAAGGATTCTTACTTCTCTTTTTTAGCACTTTTTGTAACCAAGCCCGGCTACAGGTATAGCCACTAAACAAGCTGATTGCACCACTGGGCAAAGAAAGAAGAGAAATCGTCTACCCTCACTGTTCGCTTTGCTGGACTTTCATTGGTTCTCCGCTAAACTGCTCGAAAAGCAGTCGATTGCAGGGACCGCATCCACTGAAAGTGCTCCACGAGGTATTCATGCGATCTTTAAAACTGCCATATAGGGTCTTTTGATGGAATAACTCGGGTATATTAACGTATAGGTTGCGAAAAACGCAAAATCGTGTGCTCGTTACAAAGCATGTCTGAGGTAGGTAATATTGTTGTAACTATAACAATTTAAAATGAATTTAAATTAGCAATCATGATATGCCTTATGTATATATCGTATCTATTTTCCGGAAGATATAATTTTTGTCATCGATTTCCATCGCGAGTTAGCACATATACAAGCCACTACCCCATTTATCAGGTGGCAAGCAGCTATGCAATGTCGGTGGTGTTTGTCACAAATCAGCTATAACTCAGCCGGCTTAAGCCGTAATGCCCTTAATGTGAGAGGATTTAGCCGACTCCGGGGAGTTAGTCCAGTTTATCAAGAGAAGTTATTTGCTGATAAAGTTGTATTACTTTGAGGAAGTAAAGGTGAGAAGGGTTTTGTGTCTTAGAGAAGGTATTTACCAGAAAAAAATAGCATAAAGCTTCTCCTACATATCAAACCTATCGAGAAAAATGTTCATGGATTTGTTATTGGCGGGTAAGTCGAGAGACTTCAAATCCTTTCAAGACAGAAATCTTTCTTAGCTATGTCTATGTCTGCGGTACGAGATGAGATTTTTTCCCTCGGCTGTTACTCGTACAGACTGACTGACACGTTGATTACCGCCGGTCAATGGAGCCTGGATGCCAGCTACAGAATTCTCATCGAGTAGCTCGCTCTAGTACAAGCTGCCGACGTTACTCTATAGAAAGGCTAACCACAAACAGATGGATGTTACCGCGCCGCTTTCGAATTAATGTGCCATCCTTTTTAACCAACTGCAAAAAAGGAGGCGGTTCACAATTTTTGTGTTTTTATAGCGTCCTTATTTATGAACAGAATTTGATGATTCTATTTGCGTTGGGTTTAGAATAGTTTCGAGGTGGTCCTAGTATAATGAAATCATTATAAAATCTTTGAAGATAAACCAGGGGACTCCTTAACAGCAAACAGCTCGAATGTATAGATTCCGTGATTATAGGTATTATATCAATCCTGTAGGTCACCTTACGGAACTAAGCAAAATATTATAATATAGCAAAATAATATAATTTTGGCAGTGATAGCCTAGTGGTTAGACCGTTGGACTGCAAAGTCAGAGGACTCGGGTTCAACCCCAGGCACGCACCTCTGTTTTTCGAAAACATGTGCATATTTAAAAAATAGCTCACTTGCTTTAACGGTGAAGGAAAACATCGTGAGGAACCTACATGCCTAAGAGTTTCTTGAAGGGGTGTGAAGTTCGCCAACCCGCTGTTACGACCGCCTGATGGCGGGTACAAATAAAAACACAATTATGAAAATACAATTGTTTATTTAAATTAAAAAAAAAAAAAAAAAAAAAATCACAAAGAAAGGAAAAAAGAATGAAATTACAATAAAATAATTTTAGTACACCCGGGGTGTGAAGTCGCGGCACAGGGAAGCCTTTTGGTCAAACAAAAAAAACCCTATGGGCGCTGGGGACTTAACTTCGGCTGTTCGATCCCGTGACGCGTGGGGGTCTTCGGTGATAAGCTTCCACCGGCTAGGTGGGGAACTTGGAGGTGCCCTATAGAAGGCCCTCAGCCGCCGAGGTCAGCTGGAGTCGACGGGCAGAAGTGTGGCCTGCTGTCTCCCAAACCGTACTTTTGCAACCCGTACGGTGGACCCCCAGTTTCCAAGGGGGTTGAAAAATGTTGCTAATCTAAAACTTTCTATTTTTTATTTTAATAAATCACTGGTACTATCACTATTAATTAGGAGTAGTTGTCGTGCGAACTCTTGCGCTTCCCAAAAAATGGCTCATCCCTATGAGCCATTTTTTACGAAAGCCATTTAAGCCTCAATGTAATTTTAATCTCAATAATTGGTAATCATGTCACCATTTCTGGAGAAGATATAAAACTTCTCTCATAAAAATCTTAAATTATCTTGGAAATAGTGATTTCCTGATCTCCTCCGCCCGTAGCAAATGACAATAATTTTAAAAAACCAAGGGCAAGTCAGATATTGAACCTTGGATAAAGATTAAGCTTTAACTATTAATATATCCCAATGTCTGTATCTAATTTCTCCCTTGGGAGTTACGAAAATCCTGATTTAATCAATTATAAATTTTAAAATTAAACAATAATCCAGCAAATTACACCGTTAAAATAACGATATTATGGGATTACTCTAGTTATTAAATGAACAACAATAGCTTGCGATAATCTCTTTTCATAGGCAGTTTATATTAAGCGAGGGTGGTACACGGGGAACGGGTAAGCCGTGCTGTGGACGTAAGGGAGGGTAGGGTGACCATATCTTTTGTATTTAATGTGAATATGTTCGAAGCTTTTAAATTCGGTTACGTAATAATCGTACCTGGAGAGCATAAGACATATATTAGGTGTCTCGCCGTGGTGAACGTGAAGAAACCCTTGTCTGCTGGGGATTCTTCCACGTCACCGGCAAAGTCGGTGTTTAATCCTGTGTGCGGTATCGGTATCTGATAGGAGGGAAGTAAGGGCATTGTGAGGGTCGCTGAGAATATGGCGCGGAGGCGATAACGGCTGATAGGTGGCGAGTCAGGTGCGTAGGCGGCAGCAGCTAAAAAGCGGGTTCTCGGCTTTTATATACGTGCCAATAGATTTAAGGCAGAGATCGGAATGGTGCTAGCTAAAGTCTGTTTTTTCTGAAGTGGCCAATTTTCTGAACAAACATGGTGTAACAACTAAAGACACTAAAATGGTCAGTTGGGACATAGAGCAAGGTTTAGGGAATCAATGAATGAATAAAATAAACTAATTTTGAACAACAATTGCCTTAAGTCATCACACAATATTTTATTATAATATATATATATATATATATAGGTTGTGTGAGTATAGGTAATTGTATTTGACATTCGTACGTTGTCCAACTTGGATCTTTGTTTGATGTTAATTAAAGTTGCCTTTTTTATATCAGGCCCTACTTATTTTTTTTACCGTACTGATTTTTGTAAATTTTTGCGGAACGGTTTGACGGCTTTATTATGAGGCATTGGATCAGTATGCATGGTTCATGCTGTTCGAGTGCCAAATAGTGTAGTGTTAAATAATTAATAGTTACTAACATAGATTTTAAGGAAATTGTTACTAACACACTATAGATTGAATCCGAAATAAATAAATATTATTATTACTTACTTAGTTTTCAATAAAAACATACTTAAAACCATGTTATACACATATAAATATATTTTTACCGAAATTGAATAAGTTTAAACGAATATTCGAAAAACCGATACTTTACCGAAATAAGCAGATGTAAGATAATGAACGAAATCAGCAAAATCTCAAATTGAAAGCAACTGACGTAGACAACATTCCTTACGACATACAGAATACCATTTTGTAATTCCACGCGTAGGCTCGTCAAGGAAGCGTGTTTACGTTTACTACTTGTTATGACGTCACACGTTACTTGCGGGGAATTTCATGTGGCATAGCGAATAAAGGCCCAGCACAATGTTGTCACTTATATACTGTTAAATCGCGCAAGCGTAGACACAATTACTACAACCTATACCCCAGTAGTGCCGTGCGAAAAAAAGAGATGGTTGACCATTTCTGTTACACGGGCGAAAGATTTTCAATCTACCTATCTATCTATAACCTCACGCCAGATCCCTTTCGGGGTAGGCAGAGAGTACAGAGTTCCAACAGGTTCTTTCCTTACATACCTCTCTGGCTTCCTCGACTCTCATAGTTCGTCTCATACACGCTCGCCGGTTACGGAGACTCTTGACTTTTCCATCAGATAAGACTCGGTTTATTTGGTCGTGGTAAGATAGTCTAGGTCTTCCCCGGTACCTGCATCCTTCCACTTTCACATTGTATATCTGTTTTGTCATTCTTTCCTCTGGCATTCTTTCTATATGCCCGAACCAACGGAGCATGCCCTTTCTCATCTTTACACCGATATTATCTTTCATACCTACTCGTTGTCTTACTATGCTATTCTACCGCATTTATCCTACTTTCATTCTCCTTTTTTCAAGATTTTCAAAATTATGTATAACATTTACTTCTTCTACACAGTGGCCGTTTTAGGCACAACGAAGGATATAAGAGTATGTAAGGTTAGGTTAAGTTAGAGTAAGTTTAAAGAAGACTTAGTAAGTGGAGGACTCACACACAAAAGACCCATTTGCCCCTATATGGAACTTTAAGAAATCTAATTTTGTTTTTAATTTTTTCAAGTTTTGACGGATGGCTTGGTCCAGTAGTTAAGAGCGTAAGCCACTCCGCTTACTGTTTCAAGCAATCGCAAGTTCGATTTCCGCCCGGACAATGTTTGTGTGACCCACTAATTTTTGTTACGGTCTGGATGTTTGTGTATGTAAATATCATGTTTGAAAGCAGACTACTGACTGCTTCGGACACATTAATAATAACTAGTGTAGGGCTAGGTTGCAAAAAAAAAATGTGAGTTTATATGAACCTTAGCAAGTGTTTATTTAGACGAAACAAGATGTTTTAATAGGCATTTCTTACTATATAATTGTTGTAAATAAAACATGCCGCGTGGTTCCCGGCTTAGAATAGGACCAACCCATCTCATCCCGTCGGGTGTCGTACAAGGCGACTAAGGGAAAACTAGGGAATGGGCAGCAGCGTTCCCTTAACACTTCTACCATCAAAAACTGCGCTCGCCAACCCGCCTGCCAAGCGTGGCGAGTATGGCAAACCCCCCCAATTTATTAAAATGGAAGAAAAGGATAAAACCAGGCCCCTAGTCCCCGGCGGTCCTGTTCGTCCTGGCCACGGTAGCAGCTATAGTAACGACAGGACAAGGGGTCCTAAGAATCTTCGGCAGAGATTCGGATACCACCAACTACGAAAATTGGCCCTGGTGACATACAACGCACGCACGTTAAGGACAGATGAGAAGTTTGTTGAGCTGGAAGAAGAGATAAACAAGTTGCGGTGGAATATTGTTGGTTTATCGGAGGTCCGAAGAAAGGGCGAGGACACGATAACCTTAAAATCCGGCAACTTGTTTTACTACCGGGAGGGCGAACAGCAGTCCCAAGGTGGTGTCGGATTTATCGTCCACAAGTCACTCATAGACAACGTTGTGTCCATCACTAGTGTGTCGAGCAGGGTAGCGTACCTGATACTCAGAATATCCAAAAGATATTCGCTGAAGGTCATACAGGTCTACGCACCGACCTCGGCATACTCAGATTATGACGTCGAAGTTATGTATGAGGACATTAGTAGAGCCATACATACTTCCAAAGCACACTTTACAGTGGTTATGGGTGACTTCAATGCGCGGCTGGGCAAACAGGGCGATGATGAATTGAGAGTGGGGCAATTTGGATATGGGCAACGCAACCCCAGGGGTCAGAAGCTGGCCGAATATCTGGAGAAGGAGGGACTCTTTATGATGAATTCTTTCTTCCGGAAGCCGCCTCATAGGAAATGGACCTGGATGAGCCCTGATGGTTCCACAAAAAATGAGATAGACTTCATCATGAGCACCAAGCGACAAATATTTAATGATGTCTCCGTGATTCACAGGGTAAAAACCGGCAGTGATCACCGAATGGTCAGAGGCACATTAAATATTAATGTCAAAATGGAAAGATCGCGTCTGATGAAGTCTATGCTCCGACCTTCTAATGCACATATCCAAAACCCCGAGAACTTTCAACTCGAATTGTCAAACCGCTTCGAATTGCTAGACAGCAGCGTATTAGTGGACGAAATCAACAATAGGTTGGTAGAGACTGTCCATACGGTCGGGTCCAAGCATTTTAAGCCCCACCGTAAAAATGGGCCTCAAAAGCTATCTGACCACACCCGAAACCTTATGGCTGAGCGACGTACCATGACACTCCAAGCCTCCGATGATGCTAAGTCCTATAGGCAGCTCAATGGACAGATATTGAAGTCCTTGCGACACGATTTACGGTCCTTCAATACAAGGCGTATCGAGGAGACCATAGCACATAACAAGGGCTCCAAAGTGTTCGCAAGAGACGCGTCTATTGGGCAAAGCCAAAGAAACGTAACGTCGAATAGGTCAGAGGTGCTCAGGGAGATAGAGAGGTTCTATGGCCAGTTGTTCACCTCAGTAGCTGAACCTGTTGTTGACTTGGTAAAAGACCCAAGAGCCAAGCTAACCCGACACTACACTGAAGATATCCCGGACATCAGCCTGTACGAGATTAGGATGGCTCTCAAACAACTTAAAAACAACAAAGCGCCGGGTGAAGACGGAATTACCGGAGAGCTTCTGAAAGCGGGCGGATCGCCGGTACTTAAAGTCCTTCAGAGGCTGTTTAATTCCGTCTTGCTCGAAGGAAAAACGCCGGAAGCGTAGAACAGGGGTGTGGTGGTACTCTTTTTCAAGAAAGGTGATAACACTTTACTGAAGAATTATAGGCCCATCACACTGCTGAGCCATGTTTATAAGTTGTTTTCGAGAGTCATCACGAATCGTCTCGAACGCAGGCTTGATGACTTCCAGCCTCCCGAACAAGCCGGTTTCCGGAAAGGCTTTAGTACCATAGACCACATACATACGCTGCGGCAGATTATACAGAAGACCGAGGAGTATAATCGGCCACTATGCTTGGCGTTTGTGAGCTATGAGAAAGCCTTCGATTCGATCGAGACTTGGGCGGTTCTTAGATCTCTCCAGCGATGCCGCATTGACTATCGGTACATTGAAGTGTTGAAGTGCTTGTATAATAACGCCACCATGTCAGTCCGAGTTCAGGGGTAGTGCACGAAGGCGATCCCCATAAAAAGAGGAGTAAGGCAGGGAGACGTCATTTCTCCGAAACTGTTTACGGCCACCTTAGAGGACGCCTTCAAGCTCTTGGAATGGCAAGGACTTGGCGTCAACATCAATGGCGAATACATCACTCACCTTCGATTTGCTGACGACATTGTGGTCGTGGCGGAGTCGCTGGAAGATCTAGGACGAATGCTCGGTGACCTCAACAGAGTATCTCAACAAGTGGGTCTTAAAATGAACATGGACAAAACGAAAATAATGTCAACGTCCATGTCGTACCCACTGTACTCACCGTTGGGAACTCTACTCTTGAAGTTGTCGACGAATACATTTACCTGGGACAGGTAGTCCGGTTAGGTAGGTCCAACTTTGAGAGAGAGGTCAATCGACGAATCCAACTCGGCTGGGCAGCGTTCGGGAAACTGCGCAACATCTTCTCATCCAAAATACCTCAGTGCCTTAATACTAAAGTTTTTAGTCAATGTGTGTTACCAGTGATGATATATGGATCAGAGACGTAGTCTCTTACTATAGGTCTCATAAAAAAGCTCAGAGTTGCTCAGCGAGCTATGGAGAGAGCTATGCTCGGCGTTTCTCTACGCGATCGAATCAGGAATGAGGAGATTCGTAGAAGAACCAAGGTCACCGACATAGCCGTTGAGATTAGCAAGCTGAAGTGGCAATGGGCGGGCCACATAGCGCGTAGATCGGACGGTCGTTGGGGCAGAAAGATTCTAGAGTGGAGACCACGTATTGGCAAGCGCAGCGTGGGACGACCGCCTGCCAGATGGACCGACGATCTTGTGAAAATCGCAGGAAGTCGTTGGATGCAGGTGGCATCGGACCGGTTACGCTGAAAAGCGATTGGGGAGGTCTATGTTCAGCAGTGGACAAGTATAGGCTGAGATGATGATAATGAAATAAAAGAAAAAGCCTCATACAACACGAGTCTGAATAAGATAACGAAATTAATTGTTCAGTATTGTACGTATAATTAGTTTGGAAGGAATCTAAAGAAAGTTTCTAAATTAGATTCTCAACCATTTTGTTAGAACTGTCTGCGTAGAGACAGCTTGTTGTGGAAACATACGATAGGAAATTGTGTACGAGTGCGCTAAGACATTGCTATGACATAGCAATCCTCTCCCTGGTAGTTTAGTTAATTTTCACAGATATTAAGACGGCTGCTTGTCTGGTGAATCTTTTTTTGCTTTGGCGCAGACTGACTTTCAACAACGAACTAGGAAGGTGAATATTTTATTTTTGATGCTGCTAATAAACTTGACCGTGTTGATTGATATTTTCTTTATCTGACTTTGATGTAAACCCATATTATAATTTGATTTTCGTTTGTTGATATAAGTGTATAAAGGTTCTATGTTGTAATATTATTGTCAGCTAAATTTCACCTTTTGTCAAGCAAAATTCTTGTTATTCCTTTTTACCCTGAAATGACCTATATTTTTTTTGTATGTCATAATTATAACAAATATTAAGGAATTGTGCGCTTTTCTAAGAACAAAATTAAACTAACGTGTAAAACAAATAAATAAATGTTTATGTTTGTGCTTAAAATGGTACGGGTCCACTCCCAGTATCCAACTCTGTAGGTTTTCACATTGATTTTCACTAACTCCCAGACCATTGGGAGTTATATTAATTAGTGTACAATTTTCTAAATTCAACTTTAACAATTTATTTCAGTTCTAAACTGTATTATTAGTTTTAATTGTCCCCCGTTTAAAACTATTACTGCTTGGAATATTGTTTTCTTATTGAAAAAGAAATACCCCACACTAGAAGCTTTTTGTTAGATTCTGAATAACGCACCAGGCACAACATTGGCCTTACAAAATGGTATTTACGTATCGGTTAAGTGATGTTTTATATAAGACAATAGGAGAATGCAATTGAATAAAATTGTAAACGGCATCTGCTAGGAACTTTTCCTTAATGAGTTTGCAGGATAGTTACAAATAAATGGAGTGTACAACAAATATGAACGACTCGGTCCAGTGGTTAAGAGCTGAAGTCGCTTTGTCTATTGAATCAAGTAGTTGCGGGTTCAATTTCTGCACCAGACACATTTTTGTGTGGCTAGGTTTTATAATATCCGAAATGTGTGTGAACAGGACCGAGGTTTCTTTCAACTGCTGAAGAATCTCGAGATTTCATTTCAACATTTGAAAAGCTTTTTGTTTAAAAACAGATGGAATAGCACGAACAAATTGACGTTAGCGTAACGCTATCGAATTGGTATGCCATCCTTTTCACACTACGAATTTTCTATATAAAGATGTAAGTGAAAGCAAGCTTTCACGATAATGCTACGATAATGCCAATCTGTTTGTGCCAAGCGCTCAGCATATCTACTTTGTGAAGTGATTACGACTTTTTAATGACGGAAGAAAATATTTTACTGCGTCGTTGATCTAATGGCGTTAGGTATGGCTGACGCTTATGGGGTTCTGGGTTGAATCTTCGGATAATTTGTTATTGAAATTTCTATCGAAGAATTTTCCTAATCTAATCTTGGTCCATCCCTTGTTATATTGTGGTCTAGCCTCATTGACGAAGTATGTGTGTACACAGTATACCTTTAATTACTCGTTCAGGAAAAATGAGTGTGTCAATACCTAAGTTTTGTTTCAAACCACGCGAGATTTATTTCACGAAAACACACACACATAAATTTCTTTAAAATCAATACCAAAGAAGTTTTTAGTTTAACGACACTCATTCACACCCCATTTAACTTTATGCACCATTTATGTAAGTTTATTGCTGTTTTACTGCACTTTGCAATAGAATCTTTAGAAATTCCTCTCGTTACCAGTTCAGATTTTTTATAGAAAATGAATTGGTCAAAATCAGAATACCTATTTTTTTCATGTCAATAAGATTTTTTTTAAATTAGGTAGGTAGGATTGAGCTAGGAGCACATTAAGCCAGAACAGCATGTGTTCTTACATCGATATAACTCTAATGGCTCTTTTCTTAGCAGTCAATTAAGGCAAGTCAGCAGAATCTATGAAACTGCTGATTTTCATTCATTTCCGACAAGTGTCGCCGTGGTAAAAGTCATTCATTAGTCCCTTAACGACCTGTAAAATGTCATCAATGATATCGTCATGAGATCATCGGCGGAATTGAAGAATAATCTAAATTAATATAAAGCTAGAATTTAATTTTCGCATTTATAAATTAAAATGATATCCAGGGCAACATAAAATTACAACAAATTAAGGCAACAGCGGCGTATTAACGCATATTAAATTTAGTCTTTACTTGACCTGCGATATTTGTCGACAAATATGGTACATCGCGCGACTTGTTTCTTGTCTCCACGTCGCTTTATTAAAGTAGAAAAGTCTTATGGAAAAGTCACAAAGTGTACACTTATATCAGGATCTTTTGGCTTGCGGCCAAAATCAGAACTAACGCTGTCATCAAGTGAAATGTCACTTCGTAACAGTCGCAAACTGAATGTTTATTATAAAATTTACCCAAATTCTTTTTTTAAATAGTAACAGTCCTGTCAAAGTAATCCCCTTGAAGTAGGAAAATTTTGCTAAATGTTAACCAAAATATCCTTGTCGCATTATAGACGTACCTAACGAAACGAAATTTATCTGATTTTCTTTACCGAACGTAAAACGTAGTGACTGTGATATTTAAGTGAACAATAAGAAACGTGAATTTATTAATGATACAACTTTCTTAGGGATTACGCTAGGCTTAGTTCTGCTGCCTATGCCGTGAGAAGAATTAGACAACTAACTGATGTAGCCACCACAAGAATAATTTATTTTAGCTACTTCCATAGTATCATGTCTTATGTCATATTACTGTAGAGTAGGGCATCGAATCCATTTTTATTTTGCAAAAAAGGGCCATTAGGGCCATTTATGATTTAGGTAGTCGCATACTGAGTTCTTAGATTTACGCGAATATTACACATAAATTAAACTATTTTTTCAGATTTTATCGCGGTTTATTTTGATTTTTAAGTTCCCGACGTTTTCGATTTCATCCAATGAATTAAAGACAGTGTTAACTACATTTGATTTCAATAAATGCATTGATACTTTTAATAAGCGTGAAATATAATGAATGCAAAAATAAACACATAATAAAATATAATAAATTAACAACTAAATCAAATGTCAAGAACAAATCATTACGGTGTAACGAAACGCAACCGTGCACCATAGACAACGAATCACGCGCAGTCATCAATCTGTCAAAACAAACATTGGATGAAAACATCGTAAAGGTCCTATCTAAAGGTTTAAATTATGCTGAAACACCTCGAAGGATACCGTATGAGGAAATTATCAGCGCCGTTGAAGACGTCCTATCCAAAAATAGTATAGGAAGGGAAGATTCGGAGGCAATACGTCAGGATGTCTCATCCATGTTACGTCGAAGTTCAGTGCCCAAACTAAATCTTCCTAAAAATCAATATTAAGCGTTAAAAACCTTACGCAATAGAAAGGATATCACTATTCTCCGCGCAGATAAAGGAAATGCTACGGTCATTATGGATACGTCAGATTACAATGTCAAAGTACAAGAACTTTTATCGGATGCAAACACATACAAAAAGGTCAAGACAGACCCAACCACCAGTATATTAAAACAAACTACTGATTTAATAAAGAAATACTCCGAAACATTGAATCTGGACGTCAAATCACTAATAAAAGCTCCCAAAAATACATAAACCAAATGCTCCCCTACATCCAATTGTTAGCCAAATCGACACACCAACCTACAGATTGGCTCAGCACGTAGCGAAAGTGCTCTCGCCACTCAGAAGACACACAAGAGCACATGTTAAGGATTCATACCATTTTGTTAGTGAGATCAAAAATCTACATCTTACTAACAATGAAACTATGGTCAGTTTTGATGTCGAATCACTATTCACATGTTTACCTGTACAAGACTGTGTCGAAATTGTAGAAAAGAAACTAGCGGAGAACAACATGCCAGCCGAATACTCAGAACTATTGAGACACTGCCTTACATCTGGCTACTTACTGTGGAAGAAGCAGTTCTACAAGCAAGTAAGTAGATGGTGTGGCGATGGGCTCCCCTGTATCTTCCATTGTTGCCGATATATTCATGGAAGACTTTGAGTAGACAGCTCTTCGTACCTCACCTGTAAAACCAAGTTTCTACAAACGGTACGTAGATGATACTTCCACAATATTACCATCTGACAAAATTAATGTATTCCTTAATCATCTTAACTCCATTAACCCTAAAATTCAGTTTACAATGAAATTGGAGGCAAACAATTCCCTAGCTTTCCTAGATGTCTCAGTAATCCGTAACCCCAACAATAGCTTAAGCCATACGGTTTATAGAAAAAAAGACCTATACTGATAGGTACTTAAACGGTGAATCTCACCACCATCCATCACAGTTAGCTACCGTGGGTAAATCTTTGTTTCAGAGAGCACAAGGGATCAACAAGAAACATCTGACTGCCGAGCTTCAACATGTCAAGCAAGTTCTGCACGACAATAAGCTTCGAGTTCCACGCCAACGTCACATGACCGAGTGAAACCAGCCAAAGTCGAGAGTCTCCCTGCTGTAGTACAGCAGGGAGACTCTCGACTTTGGCTGGTCCTGGCCTTACTTAAGAGGAGTCACAGACAAGATTGGCTACATCTTGAAGCGTGCTTCAATTAAAACATTTTATAAGCCGCCGAAGAAGATCAGTCAGTTTTTACCATCTGTCAAGTGTCACATCCCTCTACAAGATGCAGGAGTATACAAGCTTGATTGTGAATGTGGTCTCTCTTACTAGGACAAACAAAAAGACCAATAAAAACTCGGGTTAAAGAACACATAGCTGACCTAAAACACCGTCGCTCAAAGAAGTCTGCAGTCTGTGAACATGTTCTTGACCGCACCCGCCATAACATCAGATTTGATAGACCACAAATCCTCATGAAAGAACACCGATTCCTACCAAGGATGGTTTGCGAGGCTATTGAAATTAAAAAACATCCTAATTTCAATAGAGAAGATGGCTGGGTGCTTCCATCGACTTGGGATCCAGTAATTAATATAATCAAATCCAAAATCAAGCATAACACTGCAAGACCTCAAGACACCGTGAGCTCATTCTGCGTAGATCGGACCAACAGAAACAAAAATAATTAAGAAGTTTGAGGGTACCCCGGAACAACTATGCCTTTTGGACATCTAACACCTCAGTCCTTCCCGTGACCATGGGTGCTGCAAAGCACTCGAAACGTCGGGAACTTAAAAATCAAAATAAACCGCGATAAAATCTAGTATAATAGTTTTATTTTATGTGTTATATTCGCGTAAATCTAAAAACCCAGTATAGTTATAATAGTTGAAATGTGTTAACATTTCAACTTTGACATAGTAAATATGCTGAAACTATTTAAACGAATGTGCAAGATCTTCATGATCATAATATCCCGAAACGTACCTATTTCGAAAGATATAAAATACCTTAAGGGATGTTCATGAAAATCATGCACATACGTTTAAATCTGGAAAATTTCAACCTCATTATTTCATTATTTCTTTATTCTTGTTTAAGTTACCTACTTAAAATAACATGTTGTAAAAGTTAACTTTGTTAGTTTTTAGGTTAGGCCCCGAATAGTAAAAATATAAATTAGAATTATTTCCACACATGTTTTTCTTGAGTTTTGACTTTTGACACATGAACCTATCTGAGAGGAAATGCGGTACGTTTGTACATATTTACGTTTAAAGTTAAGGAATAAAGGGATATGGAAATGTAAATGCCTGCACACTTTAGACGATTCACTTTCTCTGTCGGGCGCGGGGCTTTTATAGCTTTACTGGGCAAGCAGGCAAACGTGCAATAAATACGCTAACTTTTTGTCCGAATATATTTTACAGGCCCTCTCTTCAATCGAGTTTAAGTGATTACGTTAGTTTTTTACTAACAGCCAATATTGTGTTCGGAAATTTCCGTTTCTGGTTTTTATTCCTCCTGAACAAAATCCGCGTTTACAACAGCGTAGTAAGTAAACATGGATTTTTAAAAGATAATATCGGTGTAAATATGATAAACGCTATACTTAAGTGATTCGAGCATTATAGAAAAAATGTCGAAACAGATTGCGAAAGTGGAAAAAAGTCAGTAGATACCAGGGAAGACCTAGACTATCTTGCTATGATCAAATAGACCGTGTCTTATTTGAAGGGCAAGTCAAAAGCTGTTGTGACCGGCAAACGTATATAAGACGAACTATGAGAGCAGAGGAAGCCAGAAAGGTCTGTAAGGGAAGAACCTGTTAGAACTCTGCACTCTCCGTCTAACCCACAAGGGATTTGGAGTGATCACGACACAACGCGAGGCGAACAATAAGCGCAGCACTAACGCCTCATTCCTGCGCAGGATACACTTACTACTACTAGCCTCGAAGTGGAGCCCAAGTGCTACGCTGTTGGCGGCTCAGTAAATGAAATATCACTTAAATATCGCACAAATCGTATAGTTCAAGCAATTCTTGTAGTGGGATCACCAACATTTTAATGGATCCACACTGTTTGTAGTAGTAAAACTTTAAAGATAAAAAAGAAATCATTCTATTAAAAACGATGGCGTTCAGTGGACACAAACAAAAACAAAGAAGTCTGTTTTATCTTACACTACATTTCTACAAATAGCACTCTATGTTACATGAAAACTTATTGTATATATTTAACGAATCATCTGGTACTACCGACTCGCAGAGACAACGTGGTGTCGTACAACTCGCGAAAGCTTTTACTTAGCACCACAGTCCTAACCTCCGTACGCCTCACGGTTGTCTATAAATATCTCTTAATAGCTCTATAAATAGCTCTCTATAAACGAGACTGTTTATAAAATATAATATACAATTATTAGTTTTGATAGATATGAATACTAATTGTATACACCTAAAGGATTGACTTGTTGGTCTAGTTACTACTTACTCTGGAGAGCTACTAGCGAAAGCTTTTATCAAAGTTGCGATAAGTAAACAGCAGAACATCTTAGTACCTATTAGCAGTCCAATTAGTACAGGCCCGCACTCTATTCAACTTCTTGGTAGATTTTAGCGGCTGACTACCCGCTGAGATTAGAGTTTGCCGAGCTGCTCAGAGGCTGGTTAAGTTCTGCCGAGAAGTCCCCTAGAGCTCGCGTCTGTGTGCTGGTTCCCTAATCGGTCCGCTAACACTTAAACACACTAAAACGTTTATTAGGTTACCAAGACAATATATGTATTGTTTACATATTATTATAGTAAGCT
Organism: Phalera bucephala; assembly: GCA_905147815.2. NCBI lineage: Eukaryota > Metazoa > Arthropoda > Insecta > Lepidoptera > Notodontidae > Phalera > Phalera bucephala. The sequence continues at coordinate 36,229,075 of LR990615.1, read as the reverse complement.
TTTAACTTGCGCCACAGTTTTAGCCTTCGTGGCGTGTTGCAATTGTCTCGCGGCGTTTCCGTTGCTTTTGAACAGCTCTCTATAGACGAGCAAACAAACCCACACCGAGTATTGAGCGATACGGCGTTAGCTGTTGTTGAGAATAACTTTGCATATTTGTTGCGTGTAGTTTGAAATACGCTGCGATAATTCGCTTTGGTTGCTGTTTGAAAGGCCGTTTAAGGGTCTACCGCAAAAAAAATATTTTTGTACTATAGGCACTTCTAGAATTATTTGGATTAGAGGCTTAATATTTAGAAATATGATTTTTGACTGTATGTATTATAATCTGCTTAAAGAAATAAACCATTCAATGACATTTTCTTGATAGAAAAAAATCTAGAGTTACGTCTATTGCTTTACATTTTCTGATTCCAACGCGAAATGCTAAAGAACAAATCAATAGAATTTACTCAAAAACATAGCAAATAATTGCAAAGAACTTATAAAAAAAAAAAAATTATTTCATGCGGTATTTTTTTTTAAATATATCTGTCCCTTATTATTCTTTTGTAAAGTAATTACGTCACTGTCACTCTCCCCGTCTATAAATGATGGATCGTGGTAGGCCCTCGACGTCTTGTGATTTTTCAATTTATAAAGTACCAGTTCGTTGTACTGCATCGTAATAGTGCAAGAAGCGATCACGAGGCCCTAGGTTCGAATCCTAGGTGGGATTAATTGTGGTTTTTCTATCAGAAAAATCGCAACAACAGTCCGGAATCTGCAAGTACGGAAGCAGTGCCTATCATAATGGCAAAAGGCTCAATTTTATTAAACACTGGGACCTAATATCGTAAGCGATATATTGGTGTACACAGTACACCTCTGCCACACCCGTTCCGGGGTATAGGCGTGATGGTGTTTATTTTCTTTGTATAGTGTAAATTTATTACATCAAAGCTGTTAGACAATAGAGTACATAATTATAAATAAATATGTATAGTCTGTCCAAGAGCGTGCTCGTCGCGACCCCTGCCAGCCGCTATGGCTGCAATCTTGGACCGAGCAAGTACCGCAGTGCGGGCTAGGGCGTCCCCCCGAGGCGACGCGTACCGGCCCGCCCCCGTCGGTACGAACATAGGCAGAAGCGGCGATGGGGGCCGCCACCCATCACGCCGGGCCTGAACTGGCGTGTTGTGGGATGCAGAGTGCCGAATAGGCACCTGGAATGTAAGAGGTGGTATGGAAGATAAGATGCATGAGGTGATTGATGTAATGAAAGAGAGACGCCTGGATGCTCTGTGTGTAACAGAGACTAAGCGAAGGGGCAGTGAAACCTGTGATCTCCCTGACGGCATGATGGCTTTGTGGTTTGGAGTGCCACAGAGCGATCGAGCCAGCATGGGGGTGGGTATCTTGTTGTCCCGTCGCCTGGCCTCTGGAGTGAGAGATTATGACCTGCATGATGTGAGACTTCTCTGGGTCCGTTTGAAACTGGGTGTCACTAGAGTGTTTTTGGTTTGAGCCTACGCTCCTGTAAGCTCGTCGACACCCCAGGACCTTGAGAAGTTTTGGGATAATGTGAGAGAAGTTCTGGATCTGGCTGATGCGAATGAAAAGGTGATTTTGTGTGGCGACCTGAACGGATGGGTGGGAACCAGGCGGCAAACTTGCGACGCTGCTCTGGTCGGGTCCTTATGGTGATAAGAGAGTGAATGATGCAGGTAAGCTTATTGTAGATGTGTGTTTGGAAAGAGGTCTCCTTGTGTCCAATACAATATTCCAACACAAGGATATTCATATGTATACGTGGAGAATAAATGAACTGAAAAGCATGATAGATTTGATCCTGGTAGTTAACCGTCTCCGAAGTAAACTTCAAGATACCCGTGCGTATAGAGTAGGGCCAAGTAGTAGATTCAAGAGTAGGGCCTCTGCCCTACTCTTGAATCGGACCACTATCTCGTAATTGCGCGGTTTAGTGGTTTGTTCAGGAAGTGGAGGCACTGGCGAGAGCGTATCCCCTTTGGAGGCCTTGAAAGAATCAAGGTTGAAAAGTTGCAAGATGAGAGCGTGAGGAGAACGTCTAAAGACATAGTCCAGGACAAGCTTTTGACAGCTGGTTCTTCGGACTCAAACATAGATGCATGCTGGAATTGTGAGACTGAAAGAGAGTTTGGTAGAATCAGCAAAAGAAGTATGTGGCTGCTCAAAGAAGCATAGCACAGCAAAAGGGGATGCATGGTGGGACACAGAGTTAAAAAGCTCTGTAGAAAGTAAGAAGAAAGCGTGGCAGGACTATGTTTCTTCTTTGAATCTAAATGACAGTACGATAGAGATGAAGAAAGAAATATACTGGCAATGCAAGAATGCCACCAAAACTTTAGTAAAAGAAACGCGTGAAAGAGCTAGTGTGATTGAGGAGGAGAGGCTGGCGAAGAACTTTGAGAACAACACCAAACTCTTTTGGAGCAAGGTGAGAAAGGCTCGAGGTGATTCGTCAGGCTCCAGAATAGAAAGGATAAAATCTAAAGACGGTGACATTCTTGCAGACACACAAGCTGTGCTAAACCGGTGGAGTGAATACTTTGGAGAAATGTATGAGAATGCCCCGGATGCTGGTGCCACAGACGAGCCCAGAGGCGAGTTTGCGGCACCAGAATCCACAGAGGACATCACTATGGAAGAAGTTGAATGGGCGAAACGAAGTATGAAAAATGGTAAAGCTGCGGGAATAGACATGATATCTGCTGAGATGATTAAATATGGTGGAACTTGTGTCCGGGACGCTTTTTGGGTACTTGCAAATCTTTGCTGGAAGACCGGTAGAGTCCCTACAGATTGGCACTGCGCAGTCATAGTACCCTTGTATAAAGGCAAGGTCTCACAATATGACTACGCCAATTACAGGGCCATCAGTTTGATCAGCTTGGCAGCTAAGATGTATGGTAAAATTATTGAACGGAGAATGCGCGAGAAGTCCGATGGAATGTTGTGTGAGGCACAGGGAGGTTTCAGGTCTGGAAGATGATGTTTGAATCAAGTTTTTTCCCTTCACAACATCGTAGAAAAGCATCAGGCAGTAGGCCAAAAGGTTTTCTGCGGTTTTGTGGACCTAGAGAAGGCGTTTGATAGAGTCGTGCGAAGGAGACTTTGGGACATTTTGCCAAAGAATGGTATAAACGGCACCCTGTTGCGAGCCGTCCAGTCCACCTTTGTGGAAAGCAAGGCATGCGTACGGGTGGGTGGTAACATGTCACCTTTGTTTGACGTTAAAATCGGTGTCAAGCAGGGTTGCGTGTTCTCCGCTAGACTGTTTATAATATATCTGGACAAAAGTCTTCAAAGACTGAATGCGATGAATGAAGGGGTAAAAATGGGTGATCTAGTGATAAACCACCTATTCTATGCATATGACGCGGTTTTGATAGCGCCAACAGCCACTGATCTGCAAACACTAGTCACAGTTATGAGAGACGACTGCATGAACAATGGCTTACATTTGAATGTGAAGAAAACCAAAATTATGGTTTTTGAACGGGAAGAAACCAGAATTAATGCAAGGATTGTGGTTGGTAACGATGTGCTGGAGCAAGTGAATGAGTTTGTATATCTTGGATGCGCCTTCAGTAAGGATGGGAAATACACCGCTGATATAGAGAGAAGAGTGAATGCAGGTAATAGAGTGAATGGTGCGACGGGAAGGCTACTTGGGAGCCGGCACTTAAGCCAAAAGGCGCAGCAGGCCATGCATAACGGAGTGCTTGTCCCAACGCTGTTATATGGCAATGAGAGTTGGGTATGTAAGAAGGAGAACGAAAGCAGGATAAATGCGGTCGAAATGCGATCTCCGCGGAAGATGTGCGGAGTCACGCTGACCGACCGTATTCGCAACAGCGTAGTAAGAGAGCGAGTAGGTATGAAAGATAGTATCGGTGTAAAGATGAGAAAGGGTATGCTCTGTTGGTTCGGGCATATAGAATGAATGCCAGAAGAAAGAATGACAAAACAGATATACAATGCGAAAGTGGAAGGATGTAGGTGCCGGGGAAGACCTAGACTATCTTACCATGACCAAATAGACCGTGTCTTATCTGAAGGGCAAGTCAAGTCTCCGTAACCGGCGAGTGTGTATGAGATGAACTATGAGAGTGGAGGAAGCCAGAGAGGTATGTAAGGAAAGAACCTGTTGGAACTCTGTACTCTCTGCCTACACCGCGAGAGAGCTGGCGTGATGATATAGATAGATAGAGATAGAGATGTATAGTCAGCGTAAAACTATGACGTTTACTTCAAATATGATCAAAAGTGGATGGGCATAACTTAATTTATATGTAAACGCAATACCAACATTGTTACACATCAAAAGTAAAAATTGTATGTTAAGTAAATTTAAAATGTTAAGTAACGTATTTGCGGATAAATCAACTAGCAGTACTACAGCTAGGTATACAAGCAGTTGGAAGTTTTATTTGCAAATATATTCATTAACATCTAATATAATTTCAGTATTGGATAATGTTCTGTCTGATAAATATTTGAATGCTACCATAAATGAGCATATTTTGACTGTTTATATATAAAATAAGTTTATGAATATTCGTTCCTTTTAATTACTTTGGTTGTTAACATCTTTTTGAAGTAGACTGACTGTAATATCAACAAAAAATATCCCCGTTTTTCCCCCAAGCAAAGGTGATAAAGTTGTAGTGTCTGCACCCACATTTCGCCGACAAGTCCTTATTTAATACAGAGCCTATCGCAATTATAGCGGGCACATTTCCAGACTGTCCGGCCGTTACTTTGATTTTTTTTAATAGCATAACCACCTTATTGCACAAAATTCACTAAACCAGCAATACTAGACCAACGACAACATCTCAAGACTTAATTGAAGCCTCCTTTTTCCAAAATAATAAATAAATATTCAATAAGGCACATACGTAAGTACACACGTAAATATTAACTTAATTTGTTATCATCATCATCATCATTTCAGCCTATACTTGTCCACTGCTGAACATAGGCCTCCCCAATCGCTTTCCAGCGTAACCGGTCCGATGCCACCTGCATCCAACGATTTCGATAATTTGTTATAATAATAAAAAAAAATTCGCTGAGATACTTGGACTTGAGACTTTGGACATTTCACGTTCTCCTAAAGAAATCTTTCAGTTTTTACAAATACTGAAAAAATTAAACACACATCGTATCTATAAAAGGGAGAGGTACCACCTTTAGTCCGTCTCGTTCGTCTCGTTTATACTCGAGCTATAATAACTTGAAAACCATTTTACGTCTATTATGTATATAATGCGAAAGTGGAAGTATGTCCTAGACTATCTTACCATGACCCAATAGACCTTGTCTTATCTGCAACGCAAGTCAAGAGTCTCCGTTACCAAGCCAGAGAGGTCTGTATGGAAAGAACTTTTTAGAAATCTGTACTCTCTGCCTACCCCGCAAGGGATCTGGCGTGATTATATAGATAGAAAACATGTTATAGCAATTATTAGCTCACTCCTATTACTGGGACGGCGAATCGAAATCACAAATAAAAATTGGGCATGGCTAAATAATTTCAATGGGGTTTTACTGAGAGTAAATGGTAGACGGCTGAAATGAAGCCGGGTTCGACACAGTATTGCGCATTTTTCAATTGTAGGATCAATCATTTGAAATTAAATGAATCCCCTGGAGATACTCCGGAATAATAACGAATTTTGAACATCAAACGCCTCAGTCCCTTTCGTAATAATGGGTGCTGTGGAATATTCAAAACATCGGGCACTTTAAAACCACAAATAAGGCGCGACGAAATCCGAAATATTTTAATTGCTACTTATTTTTTCACACTTAATTTTTACCCAACTGGCTGGCCAAGGTGGCGGGACGAGCTAGACTCCTATGACAAGAACTGGCCCCAGCTTGCACTGAACCGGGATGAGTGAAAGAAGAGATGAAAGGCCTTTGCCTTACAGTATAGGCTTATAATATAAAATAGTAGACAACCATATAGAGGTCCAAAAAAGTGTTAGAATATTTTGTAACATTAAGATTTCCTGTTAAAAATTTATATTAATTGTTGCAAATAAATACTAATGTAAGTATTGATGTATCCGCCAGCTGACGAGGACCAGCTGAAAGTCAGTGGTGTGCATCAAGCAGCGTACAGCGTACTGGTTTCCTTGCTACTACACACACTCTGCAGCAAGTTAAGTGAAGTTTTATCAACATTCAAGTTGAAGTTTTATTTATATATATGTTTTACATCTAATTTAACTTACTAATCTACCACCGGATCGGAACGCGGCCTCCACTGAGAAGATCCGGTGTAGAAACTCAGCGGGCTTGTCTTTTGTATTTATTTCTCTTTCTATTTTGACTGGCTCGTTGGCCTAGTGACAAAGCGCATCGCTTTGTGATCACGAGGTCCTGGGTTGAAAATCTAGGTCAGACAAGAGTAGTTTTTCTAACGAAAATTTCCCAGTTCGAGTCCGGAGTCTAGAATTGTGCCCAGTATATGGCAATAGGCTCTCCCCCTATTACATGAGCCCTAACATCGTCGGCGAAATGTGGGTGTACTCAGTACATCTCTGCTACCCCCGCTTGGCGAATATAGGCGTAACGAATTTCAACCCCCGGAACAGGCCGGGTTTCTTAGAGGGTATGGAACCATAGACCACATCCACACTATACGGCAGATTATACAGAAGACCAAAGAGTATAGTCGGCCCCTGTGCTCAGTATTTGTGGACTATGAGAAGACCTTTGACTCGATCGAGACCTGGTCAGTTCTCAATCCTTCCAACGATGCCAAGTCGACTGGCGATACATCCAAGTGTTAAGAAGTCTCTATAACGCCGCGACCATGACCATCCAGACACAAAACCAGCAGATCAACCTTATCCCAATGCATCAAGGTGTGAGGCAAGGGGACGTTATTTCCCCCAAATTGTTTACAAATGCATTGGAAGATATGTTTAAGACACTGGACTGGGAAGGTCATGGTATAAACATAAATGGCAGTCATATCTCACACTTGAGATTAGCAGACGGCATTGTCATTGTGGCCGAAACGTTGCAGGATTTACAACAGATTCTGACCAGCCTAGCCGATTCTTCTGAACGCATAGGTCTCCGCCTGAACTTGGACAAAACCAAGGTAATGTTTAATCGACATATAGTACCGGAGCCTGTTGCAATACATGGCGCTATTCTCGAGGTTGTTCAAGAATATGTTTACCTAGGGCAGTCTCTGCAGTTCGGGAAAAAACAACTTCGAGAAAGAGGTCAATGGAAGAATATGGCTGGGCTGTGCGGCAGGAAATTACGTGGAGTATTTACATCGCCTATCCCACAAAGCCTAAAGACAAAAGTTTTCAATCAGTGCGCCCTGTCCGTTATGACTTATGGCGCCGAAACGTGGACACTCATGTTAGACTGGTCCATTAATTTATAGTCACTCAGCGAGCAATGGAAAGGGCTATGTTTGGAGTTTCTCTGAAGGATAGAATCCGGAACGAAGTCATTCGACAGAGAACCAAAGTTCAACATAGCCCACCGGATTAGTAAGCTGAAGTGGCAATGGACCGGTCACATGAGCCGAACAACCGATGACCGCTGGGACAAACGAGTTTTTGAGTGGAGTCCACGGACTGGCAAACGTAATGCAGGACGCCCTCAGGCTTGTCCTTCGTAGGACGGCTGGCAGAAAGTGGATGCGATAAGCCGAGGATCGTACCCAGTGGCGTTCACTTGGAGAGGCCTATGTCCAGCAGTGGAGTGCTATAGGCTGATGATGATTTTTTTGATCATATTGTGTGGATACAATGTTTAGGTTACAATTAAATAGTTTACGATCTAGCTCCAGTGTGATGCCAAATGACCGAGATATGAGACTAATGATATTATTTCTAAAGAGTGTCTAAAGGATTCCATATGGACCAGTCCCCACAAGCAGTACCCGCTCACGAGTTTGACTACTGGAACAACCATTACTCCCCTCGACCATTTTGGAGGGAAGGGAGTGATCTGCGCCAGACAGCCACCGTAAGCAAAAGCATTATAGTGAGCATTATAGTGTTTGCTGGCACGATAGTTATTTTGAATATTCCATCAAAAATTGACACGTGAATGAAAGTTCGCCATACCTGCCCCTCGGCTGCATATTATATTTTTTTTGTGAAATGTAGAGTGTTCCTGAAGTTCCTGTGACCACAAAGTTTCGGATTGTCCATACTTGCACTTAAAAATTAAAATAGTCCACCAGATAGTCTATTTTTGAGATGAGATCTTTTGCCTACTTTATCTATGAACATAAGCAGCTCTCGCTCGTACTGCTCCAGGATAACCAAGGATAGGCAGCATTCGCTGCGATCAGTCTAAGATGGGTGTCTGCTTGTGTCATTTTCATATTCAAATGTCTCCGTACTTTGGAAGACACGTTCAGCCGTTGGTTGCAGTTAGTTAATTAATATGGTCAGCCAAGTCAGAAGCCATACGCTACTTGATAAGGTCACCACAAGTTTTATCTCTACTAATGCGCAGTGTGTCCGCGTGGTAGTATGACCTTCATTCTCTCTTACCTAGATTTGTGAGAGAAGCCTTGGACCTATAGGCAGAAATACTGTCAACATGGCGGGTTATAGGTAATCGATTATCCTTTCTTTATGAATAATAGCGATACTTGATTACTTAACTCGTTAACGGTGAGCGAGTTCAAATAGAACAACGCTTACAGGTCACGCACGCGGCAGCATTAATTATAACAGGTGAGTATTAGCCGTGATTTCCGATGCAATCATTCGTGAGATACAATTATGGATGACTCATTATCGATTTATTGTTTTCTTCACTTAGGCTCTCAATAAATGAATTTTTCCGTTTATTCTCCTTGGCACAACTGCTTCTCCTTTCCAGTCTATGGATACCATCGCGTCAAATCCCTTGCATTAGTTAGATATTGTTTATCAATATATCTATATCATCACGTCAGGTCCCTTGCGGAGTAGGCAGAGAGTACGGAGGTACTAGGTTAGGTCCCTTAAATTATAGTATATATTAGTTAAAAGATTTGCGGAATTCATTTTCATATAGGTACACCCACACCATCATGCCTATAAACCGTATTAGTCCTGATTAATACTTCATGTGTAGGTGCTTTTTATTACGATTCATTTAACCAACAGCAGGCGGCCATAAATCTGTCTCCGGATCCGCGTAGATCTATATGGAAACTATTATGCCTCACCTCAATTTGTGAGAGAAGGCCTTTGCTTAGTAGTGCGTCAGTATAGGTTAATAACATAACTGCCAGTATACATTTGTGCCGAATGCATGCTTCGTTAGTCTAGTAGCGAACATTGTGCTTCGCGATCACGAAGCCCTGCGTTCATATCCTAGGTCGGTCAAATGTAGTTTATCTATCGGAAAATGTGCTCATAAATGTGTGCTACGCAGTAGTTGAATTTTCTTTTTTTTTGTGCTTATTCATTTATTTTATATAAATAACTCCCATAAACTAACTCTATCATTACAAAAACTACTAAAACATGCCGATATATTCAAACCTGCCCTAATTTAACGAAAATAAAACTTCGACATCAGCAATCAAAATAATAGATCCCAAGATTACACTGCATAAAATTCCACTTAAAAATAATGATCGGGTTAGTTGGCCCTAAATACAAGAACTTTTCAACATTTTCCTAATAATCAGTAGTTAAGTGGTTGCTGTATCGTGACTAACTCTAGTCCCCTTTGCCATTTGGTTTGGTGGGTTTAATTAAAATAATAACGAAAATTGCATCTTTGTCAACTAAAGTTATGAAATTTGATGTACACCATGGGTTTGTTAGGTGGTTCAGGTATATAGAAATAATGACAAAACAGTTATACAATGCTTTCGCACATCACGCGGCTGTACTCGTTCACGCCGCGTCACGTGAAGGAAGCTAAGGGCACCCGCCCCAGTGTTCTACGACCTCAAGGCGTCCCCTGCAGAAGTTGGTACAGGAGGGGGGTCCCCCGCCAGCTGTTACGGCGGGGGACACACGTTAGCCCGTATTATTAATCCCCGGGCTATTGGGCTGAAGGGCCTTGGCGGGCTATGGCTCTGCCCTAGCGCCGTCGCCTTCGTGGAGCAGGATAGGTCCTCTCCCGATCCCGATCGACCTTTCTTTCTGGGACATCACAGTATTACAGAAGGAGGACACGGCCCCCCAAGCCATTTCCCCTGCCAGCATACTGCCGGCAGCGAGAGGTCCGATCCGATCCGGCCCACAGTGGGCACTCGACGAAAGATTGATATGAGTAATCCCGGTCCCCACCACAATGGTGACAGGTCATCGTCAGCTCGCGTCTAATCTTGTTCAAATAATCACCGAAACAACCGGGTCTAGTGATTATCTGAGCAAGCCTGTAGCATATTCACCCACTCCTCCGCTGTTTCCAGGCTTCAAAGGACGGCAGGATGGTTTGGATGACACGCTTGCGTGCGATGTTCTCCTGACTGAGCCTCGCGCGTCACTCCTCCAGAGCGATTTCGAGCGCGGGCACTCGCCGCTTTAGCGGACGACGCGAGTCCGGTCGTAGACCCTCGCGTCCATATCCGCCAGGATGTCGAGCGGCGGAAAGCGTGCCGAGGGTTGCCACCTCGAATGATACGGTATGGCATCCTCGATCGACCAGGAAAGACCTAGATTAACTTACCGTCACCAAATTCACAAGTGCACTCACAAGTGTCTTATCTGAAGGATAAAATAAAATAAAATAAAAAAGCCTTTTATTCCTAAACTAAAAAAAAGAAATCTTTACAAAATTTTTACAAATCATATTTATAATTTTAAACAGGAAATCATTAAAAAATTCATCTCGGTTCGTTTATTAGTATAATTCAGGACCCCTTCTGGGTGAAGGCCTCTTCCAGCTTTTTCCATTTTTTTCTGTCTTGTGCTGTTTCTAACCAATTTGGTGCTGTTCGCAGAAATTCATCGGACCACCTAGTTTTTGGTCTCCCTTTTTTTCTTTTGCCCTTTGGGCCTTTCCATGAAGACACTGATTTGGTCCATTTGTTATTTGACGTTCTAGCTACATGGCCAGCCCAACGCCATTTTGACTTTAGAGCGTAGTCTAATGCGTCAATTACTTTTGTTGTTTTTCGTATGTCTGTACTTCTTATTTTTTCCATTAGTTTTATTCTTAGTAAGTTTCTTTCCATAGAGCGTTGACAAGTGGTAATCTTTTGCCTGGCTGATTTTGAAAAGACCCATGTTTGGCTAGCATAAGTAAGGCATGGTAATAAGCAAGAGTCCATAACTTTTTTCTTTAAATTAATAGGTAAAGTACTTTTGAAAATTTCTTTCAGGCTCCAGTATTTGTTCCATGTTTTTGCTATTCTTCTGTCTATCTCTTCTTCATTATTCGTTTGTCTAAATGAGATCTGTTTGCCTAAATATATGTATTCTTTCACATATTCGAGAGCATTATTTTCAATGTAGATATTGTGCATATCTCTATTTGTCATAATTTTTGTTTTCATAAGATTCATTTCCAGTCCTATTTCTGTACTCTTTTCCTGAAGCATACTGAGCATATGTTGGATACCAGTTGCCGTTTCAGACATTAATACTATGTCGTCCGCAAAGCATAGATGAGTTATAATCTTTCCATTAATTTGTAGACCATAGCTCGTCCAGTCTACTTTTTTTTAAGACGTACTGTAGGACTGTTATGAATAGTGTCGGCGATATAGGATCGCCCTGCCTTACTCCACGGTCAATACTGATTTCGGGGCCGATTTTTTCTAGTTTTACTCGGCTTTTGCACCTTAAATATATATTTTGGAGTATTTTGATATATATAGGATTTATTCCTGCTTCTGTAAGTGCTATCCATATAGACTCATGCGAAATTGTGTCAAAAGCTTTTGCATAATCGACAAAAGCTAAGTATATTGGACTGTTAAATTCTTTATACTTTTCTAGTATCTGTTCTATAACATAGATATGGTCTATAGTGCTATAACCTTTTCTAAAACCTGCTTGTTCTTCCGATTGATATTGTTCTATTTGTGGAGAAATCTTTTTTTGTAAGCATGATGTAAAGACCTTATACAATGCCGACATAAGGCTAATAGGTCGATAATTCGCTACATTGGTTGGGTCTCCTTTTTTATAGATAATTACAATATCCGATTTAGTCCATTGTTCCGGTACTGTTTTTTGGTCAATAATCTTATTAAAAAGTATGACAAGTGGAGTAAGTAGTGTGTTTTTCGAAGATTTGAGTGCGTCATTGGTAATTTTGTCATCGCCTGGGCACTTATTTGATTTTAAATTGTTTATACTGCTTTGTACTTCCGTTTCACTAAAGTATATTTGGGCTGTTTCTTGGTCTGTATTTTTTGTATCTATGTGTATCTTTGAATCTGTAGCTTTATTACTACTGTACAAGGTTTTGTAGAAATCAGTTACTGTTTTCAGTATATTGAAACGATTATTCTCATTTGTCTTCGCTTTTGATTTTAGATTAATTATCCATTTTTTGTTATTATTCAATTCTTTATACGCCTTTTTTGTGCTCCCTGTCGCTATAAGGTGTTTTTCTATTGTTGATATTCTGTAGTTGTAATGATCCGATTTTATTTTTTTACTGATTTGTTTATACAACTGGCCTAGCTCTTGTTTTTCCTCTTTAGTTTTAGGTTTTTTATGTTGTAGTTCTTGTCTTCGTCTCATAAGTAAATTAGTTGTTTCTGATATATATTTCTTCGCGCCAGTTGTTTTATTTGTGTTTATATTTTGCCAACTTTCATTAATACCGTTTTCTAGCCGGTCATAGTAATCTTGCACCGTTTCATCTTTAATACTATTCGTTAATTTTTCCCTTTTCTTACTTAATATTTCTTCATAAAGCTTGATATCTTCATTTGAATGTAAGGTAACAATCTTTTTCTCCAGTTTATTACCGTAATGTATTCTGCATTTTTTTTGGCTAGATGGAGTTATTTTTCCTCGTAATAAGCGGTGATCGCTAGGAAAAGATATATTTAATTTTTCAATATTTTGGAATTGGCGAGGATGTGAAGATAAAATGAAGTCAATTTCATTTTTTGTTTTTTTATCTGGTGACAACCAAGTCCATCTTTGTTTCGCTTTCTTCCTAAATAAAGTATTTATTATGCTTAATTTATGTTCTAACGCATACTGGATTAATCTTTTCCCATTTTCATTTCTTGTACCGTGGCCATATTTACCTATAATACTTATTTCATCTTTCTTTAACTTTCCAATTTTAGCGTTGAAATCTCCTAATATTATATGGTATTACAAAAGCGAGTCGATCAACAAGATCTTCAATTGAATTATTTAGATAAGCAAATAAGACAAAAAAATATTGTATTTTTCGGAGTAGAGGAAAAAGAAAGAAATTATTATGAACTGGAAAACATAACATTGGAAATTATAAACAAACAAATGAAGCTAAAATGTGAGAGATTCGAGATAGAAGCGGTAAAACGACTGGGAAAGAAAACTGGGAAGTTAAGACCAATAGTTGTAACTTTAACAACTATGGGAAAAAAATCCTGATACTCAAAAATAAAAGAAATTTGAATGACACCTCAATTTATATAAAAGAAGATTTTCCATCCCAAGTATTAAAAAAGCGAAAAGAGCTTCAAGAAGAACTGAAGGAAATGAGAGAACAAGGTGCGAGAGCTATTCTTAAGTACGATAAAATAGTAATACTATCTAACACACAGGAAAAAAGTGAAAAATATATATTTAAAACAAAAAATAAGCGCAATATGTCTCAGTCACCTGAAATTCCTGAAAGCACGGTTAATAAGCAATTAAAAAAGAACAAATACGATATGAGAAGATACATGTCAAATAACACTCAATCTTCAAATAACACCTCAGACAAAGAAACGAAATCAAACACAACCGTGATATAGCAATCAAAGGCGACCTCTTCCTCTTCTTCTTCCCCTCCTTCCCGTCCCCCAAGCCGGTTAGTCACCGTGGGAGACTATGACTACAACCTTTCAGCAAAAAACACAAATAAAACTATACTATACATATGCACATACAACGTGAGGTCTCTGTCGACAATAGAAAGATTAATTGAATTAAAACAAACCATTAAACAGATAAAATATGATATTATTGGCCTATCAGAAACTAGAAAAACAGGATACTGTATAGAAGAAGATGATAATCACATACTGTGCTACTATGGCGTAACAAAAGGACTATACGGTGTTGGTTTCCTAATTAAAAAAAAATACAAAAAAAATATAATAAGTTTCATAGGCCACTCAGAAAGGGTGGCCACACTGAACTTAAAATTTGCAGATAAAGAAATAACCATTATTCAAGTGTATGCCCCAACAGAAAAGTCAAGTACTGACCAGATAGAGAGCTTTTACGAAACTCTCGCTAAAGCTCAAGATGCGGCTAACAGAAACCATCTGAAGGATAAGTCTCCGTAATCGGCGAGTGTGTATGAGTTGAACTATGAGAGTGAGGGAAGTCAGAGAGTGAGATTGTATGATTATGGATATATGCACAGTTAAGCTATAATAATAAAGGTACTTGCGTGATGATAAAGATAGAAGTAATTATATCAAAATACATAACGTTAACATAAATAAAGTTCAAAATGATCTCATTCACACATTCTAATTGAGGATCCTACTTGACTGGAAAAGGTTTATCCCAATTTCCTTCAGTACAGAAGCACGTAAACAAATATATGCTACAAAAGGCCTCAAAATATCCCTTAATTCAATTTCAGTTTTCATAAGCGATCCTTTAATCCCCGTAGGCGGTTTTAGAATAACCCACTTGAATAAACAATGAGTTTCAATACAGACTTTACACGACCAGAGTGTCGTTAGGGTGATGCTATCAAGGTGATGTGCCATCCTTTTCACACTACAGATTTACTGAATAAAGATGAATGTGATATGATTGTCTATGATGTTACGATAATGTCTATCTTTTAGTGTTAAGTCAGTTCTCCTATCCGGCGACTTTGAGCCACAAACTGTCGTTATTACTGGTAATATTGGTGAATACTTAATTTCCTTAAGCTGGGGTGGCAGAGGTGTACTTTGTATACCCACATGTCATCAGCAATGAGAAGTCTTAACGTGAGAGGGATGACTCTTAGTTCGAACAGATTGACGTCAACGTAACGTTGAAGAGGGATCGTGCTGCCACGTTCATTTTTACTTAGAAAAGGATTTGGATTCTGCAAAGGATAGCATATTAACTCGATAGCGATACACTAATATCAACTTTTTTGTGCTAAGCCCTTAGATCTTGTATGTCAAATTATCTTTTTAACCGACTTAATAATTCTATATTTGTTTGTATGTTTTTTTATAGGTATGTTCACCAATATTTTGATGATTCTTTTTTCATTGGGCTTAATATAGCTCTAAGGTGGTTCAATATTAATTTCATTGGTATTGGACCTTGTGCTTTAATGATACTCCAGGGGAATCCTTGATGGCAAACAGCACGAATGTGTAGAGTCAGTTATTATAAGTGTTATATCAATCCTTTACCTGATCCCTCATCTACGTTACGTTTACATCAATCTGTTTGCACTAAAAGTTATCCCTCATATATTAAGACCTATCATTGTTGATGATATGTGGGTATATAAAGTACACATCTGCGACCCCTGCTTGAGGAATATAAGTATTCACCTATATATAGTTTGCGGCTCCAAGTCGCCGGATACGAGACCTGACTTAGCGCTTAAAAATAGACGTTATCCTTTTTGATTATATTGGTATTGAACCTTGGAATTTGAAGATACACCAGGGGAAGTCTTGACGGCAAACAGCACGAATGTGTAAATTCAGTTATTATGAGTGTTATAGCAATCCTGTAGGTACCTTATTGTAGATCTAAGTAGAATAATATAATATAGGTATACAAATATTAAAAATTAATTCATACATACACACTAAAATTGTAAAATATTTCTATATTAAAAAAGGGAAACCGACTTCAAAAAGCAAAAAATAAATATTTGTAGTCGGTGCCAGTTGCTTCAGTAGGTTACTTTGCACCGACTTCAAATATTTATTTTTACCGGTTTAAGTCGGTTTCCCTTTTATTTAAAAGTTTTTTTATGCACGCGGCACGTGGTGTACTTTATACACTGACATATTGCCAACGATGTTAGATTGGGGACAAGTTAAGCCAATTTTTCTCTCTGCCGCGAATGCTATTTCTTTTCGAGGCTTAGTACCAACAAGTTGACGTAAGCGTAACGTTGTCAAGAAGTTGTCGCACATTCATAGTTATTTAGTAAATTTGGTGTGTGAAAAGGATAGCATATGAACTCACGCAAACGTCAATCTCTTCGTGCTAAGCACTTTGCTATTGTAATGGTATATTACTTTCTTAAGGAATAAAAGTGGTAATTTCGTAAACCGTTAGCAATAAATTCGTCTAGCACAATACTCTCCGTACACTCCTAATATTTATCGTGCAGGAAATGGAGGGAACAGCTCTTGTCACGCAATATTGTGCTCAAAGATCGCATGTTGTACGCGCTATAATTGCCTAGGTCATATATCAAATGAGATCGCGAATATAGAGGAATAAGAAAAATATATTTTCTTGTAGCTCCTTTTTTGTAGAAAACTTATTCGATATTTTTTTTTTTTTTTTTTTTTTTTTTTTTTTTTTTTTTTTTTTTTTTTTTTTTTTTTTTAAAACGTAGCCCCACACTAGGATTTATTCCTGTGTCGTGGGTGCGTTTACAAACATGAAAATTCACATACACAAATACCCAGACCGGAACAAATAATTGTGGATCACACAAAGATTTGTCCCGTGCGGGACTCGAACCCGCGACTATTAGACGCAGTGGGCAGAGCGGCTTAAGCTCTTAACCACTGCGCTAAATCGTCCGTCAATATGACCAATTATATAATGTTCCACGGCGCGTTATGCCAACTTCGTGAAATTATCGATAATAGTACGCACCCAATAGCGTAGATCATTCACACACACACATACATACATACAGCTGAACTACCTTTCATTTACGGTTTTTTTTTACTTTTCGTTTAGGTACGTCGACTCTGGGAACTTAGACACTCCGGTCTAAGTTACCGAGTCGACGTACCTAATTTATATTGACTGCCTCATTTGTCCAGTAGGGCATAGTGCAAGTAGTGATTACAAGGTCGTGGGTTCCAAACCTACGACCTCAAATTCGTTTTCAGACTTAGGATTCGAACTCTCGGTCGGCAGCGTACTTCCTCTCTCTAAAACTCTCAGTAACAGTCTGGAATTGTGCCTGGTAATTATACTAGGCCTAGTCTATAGCCATTAGGCTATAGGCTAGTCCACTATTACGTTGGCATATAACATCCTAAATGTGGGTGGACACAGTACACCTCTGCTACCCCTGCTCAGGAAATATCTATATTCACCAGGCGTGACGTCTATTTCAAATTTTCCAAAATTGTATTATGGTACTTGTCAGATATTCATGAAAAGGAAAAGAAAATAAACAATAATATCTTGAAATTAAAACTTCAAATAACAAAAATTTCGGATTGGACTTGCCATTTTTAGCCTATGAATTTTGTAATTAGAATCGAAATAGAAGTTTATATCTTTGGTAGTTTTGAAATTGTTTTGGATAGTAAATATAATCCTTTTTTCCGATGAATCGGGTGAATATAAAATCATTAAAAAAAAAATAAAACCGACTTCAAAAAGCAAAAAAATAAATATATGAAGTCGGTACTGGTTAGTGCAGTCGGTTACTTGGCACCGACTTCAAATATTCATTTTTTGCTTTTTGAAGTCGTTTTTTTAAAGTATATTATTTTACAAATTTTAGTGACAAGTGAATTATTTACTAATATTTATATACCTATATTTTATTTTGTATATTTATATATTATTTTGCTGAGTTTTACAGTAAGGTACCTACAGGATTGATATAATAACCATAATAACGGAATCTATACATTCGTGCTGTTCGCCGTTAAGGATTCCCCTGATGTATCTTCAAATTTCAAAGTTCAATACCAATTTCATTAAAATGGGACCACCTCGAAACTATACTAAGCCCAACGCAAAACGAATCATCAAAATCAATCATAAATAATGACGTTATAAAAAAACACAGACGAATTGTCAACCCCCTCGTTTTTTGAATTCGGTTAATATTCTGATTAGTTCTATGGCAGGGTTTAACCTATAGGATTGACGTAATACCCATAATATCACAATCTACGTATTCGTATTGTTTGTCGTTATGGAGTTTCTTGGTGTATCTTCCAAGTCCAAGGTCCAATACCGACAACCGACAAGGTCCAATACTGACAAATTAAAATGAGACCACCTTGGAGCTATACTGAACCCAATGCAAAAATAATTATCAAAATCGCGTAACATACATACAAAAAAAGAAAACAACGTACAGCCGAATTGAGAACCTCCTCCTTTTTAGAAGTCGGTAAAAAATAAGATCACGTAGTCCCATAGGTCGGACTAAGCACTCGGACCACGCGGTCAAAGAGATTTTAATTCCATTAATAATTGTATATCAATTTTACTAACATTTTCAGTACGAGATCATCACGACGACCGGCTTTGTGCTGTACGCAAACTCGTAACCGGTAAAAACCAGAGACTTTCACCAGGTTATCAGCCCACTTCGTAGAGACTTCCCAACTTCACGTCTTTCGGTACGTGGTCGCCACTCGAGAAACTTTTTGCCCCAATGATTACCAGTTCTATGAATGATGTACCCCGTTCATTGGAATTGCTTAAATTTGACAATTCTGATCTGTATGGGATTGACGGCAACACAACACAAACTACAGTGAGACAAAAAAAAAACTCATGCTTCTAAATAGGTCTGAACAGTAAAAATGTAATTTTCAAACAAATAGGAAATTTCATCTACAAGAAATCCGTCCTGGGTGGACGGATTTTAGAGGTGTGTGTATAACTTCTATCCTCTAATGTTTCTAAAACTGGAACCAATACTGCAACAAATGCAAGGCAATTTTAAAAAACTGTGTATTTGAGCAACGTAAGAATCATTCTATGTGGCGATTATAATATAGATATATTAAAAAATAACAATATTTCATTAGAATTTGAATATAACCTCCTTAGTTATAATATGAAGCTTGCACTGAAACAACCGACTAGACTTGCCAGTAATACTTGCATAGACAACTTTGCACACAATGTCTCACACAAATGTAAAGATGAAGTTATTGATCTTGCATTATCGGATCATACATCTCAAATAATAAAAGTGCCTGTAAGAAAAGAATGCAAACTAAAATCATGAAAAAGTAGGAAGAGAGATTATTCGATAGAAAATATGAAAATGTTTAAGAACTACATCAACAGCCTATCCTTTGTAGATGTTTATAATCAAAAAGATTCAAATGAAGCATACAATACGTTCATTCAATCATTTTCCTTGCTGTATAAACTATGCTTTCCCTATAAAATAGTAATGATTAACACGATAAAAAAAGTGAAATGGATTTCACGAGGCTTAAAAAACTGCAGCAAAAAACAAAGACAGTTACTATGGTTATACAGGTTAAATCGTAATACAAACACAAAATCATACCTCAAAAAATATAGTAATATCTACAAAAAAGTTATACGACTAACTCAGAGAGCTCAAAATAATACTACATACAAACTTCAAGAATTAAATCCAAAGCTACGTGGCAAGTCATAAATAGATATAAATATAATTTACCAAAGGAAAATATTATGAAAATTAAAACAGATACAAAGACAATGACGCGTCCATATGACATAGCAAATGCGTTTAATGATTATTTAATTGACGAGACGACAATAAATGAACAATATAATATTAATTTTAATAATGACATTCCTAATAATAATGGTAACTTACATAAACAGAAACCTGATAGATATTGTAAATCAATGTACATGTCGCCCGTTATAAATAGTGATATAAGTTCTATAATTACGAACTTACGGAACACAAATAGTGTAGGATATGACGGTATAACAACACAAGTCATAAAATATGTTGGGGATTTAATAACTCCTGTATTAACATATATAATAAACAGAAGTATATCAGAAGGAATATATCCCGAGGCATTGAAAATCTCGATTGTTAAACCCCTACACAAAAGGGAAAATAAAGAGTATATGAAAAACTATAGACCGGTGGCCCTAACTTCTGTCTATATCATCACACCAGCTCCCTCGCGGGGTAGGCAGAGAGTACAGAGTTCCAACAGGTTCTTTCCTTACATACCTCTCTGGCTTCCTCCACTCTCATAAATCGTCTCATACACACTCGCCGGTTACGGAGACTCTTGACTTGCCCTTCAGCTAAGACACGGTCTATTTGGTCATGGTAAGATAGTCTAGGTCTTCCCCGGCACCTACATCCTTCCACTTTTCCATTATTTATCTGTTTTGTCATTCTTTCTTCTGGCATTCTTTCTATATGCCCGAACCAACGGAGCATACCCTTTCTCATCTTTACACCGATACTATCTTTCATACCTACTCGCTTTCTTACTACGCTGTTGCGAATACGGTCGGTCAGCGTGACTCCGCACATCTTCCGCAGAGATCGCATTTCGACCGCATTTATCCTGCTTTCGTTCTCCTTCTTACATACCCAACTCTCACTGCCATATAACAGCGTTGAGACACGCACTCCGTTATGCATGGCCAGCTGCGCCTTTTGGCTTAAGTGCCGGCTCCCAAGTAGCCTTCCCATCGCACCATTTACTCTATTACCTGCATTCACTCTTCTCTCTATATCAGCGGTGTATTTCCCATCCTTACTGAAGGCGCATCTAAGATATACAAACTCATTCACTTGCTCCAGCACATCGTTACCAACCACAATCCTTGCATTCGTTCTGGTTTCTTCCCGTTCAAAAACCATAATTTTGGTTTTCTTCACATTCAAATGTAAGTCATTGTTCATGCAGTCATCTCTCATAACTGTGACTAGTGTTTGCAGATCAGTGGCTGTTGGCGCTATCAAAACCGCATCATCTGCTGGTGGTTTATCACTAGATCACCCATTGTTACCCCTTCAGTCATCGCATTCAGTCTTTGAAGACTTTTATCCAGATACACTATAAACAGTCTAGCGGACAACACGCAACCCTGCTTGACGCCGATTTTAACGTCAAACCAAGGTGGCATGTTACCACCCACCCGCACGCATGCCTTGCTGTCCACGTAGGTGGACTGGGCGGCTCGCAACAGGGTGCCGTTTATACCATACTCTGGCAAAATGTCCCAAAGTCTCTTTCGCACGACTCTATCAAACGCCTTTTCCAGGTCCACAAAACCGCAGAAAACCTTCCGGCCTACTGCCAGATGCTTTTCTACGATGTTGCGGAGGGAGAAAACTTGATCCGAACATCCTCTTCCAGACCTGAAACCTCCCTGTGCCTCACACAACACTCCATCGGACTTCTCGCGCATTCTCCGTTCAATAATTTTACCATACACCTTAGCTGCCAAGCTGATTAAACTGATGGCCCTGTAATTGGCGCAGTCATATTGTGAGCCCTTGCCTTTATACAAGGGTACTAACTTCTGTATTTCTAAAATTTTTGAAAAAATACTATGTAAATCTATATACGGATATCTTAACAAATTCAATATATTATGTGACGAACAAAAGGGATTCCGACAAAATACGACAATTAATATGGCTATTTTTGACTTAGTGAACAAGGTAATGACCAATATGGATAAAAGATATTCTATATGTGCAATATATACCGACATGACGAAAGCTTTTGACTATGTAGACCACAACATATTATTAAATAAATTATATGATTATAGAATTAGAGTCAATATATATAAATTATTAAAATCATACCTAACAAACCGTAAACAATAAACTGAAATTTCTCGAATATGCTGGAAAACTAGAAAGGAAGTAAAATATTATTCGAAACTGAGATACGTACGCAAGGGTGTCCCCCAAGGAACAGTGTTAGGACCATTATTGTTTTTGATATATATTAACGACTTACCAAAATCTGTGCGCCACTCAATGATTTTATTCGCTGATGACAGTACTGCTCTTGTACATCGCACTAATAAAAATAACTACGAGAAAGATATAAATGATACTCTTATAGATATTGTGACATGGCTAAATAAAAACGGTCTAAAAATTAATATGATGAAAACAAAAATAATGCAATTTTATCAAAGGACGCCGTCAACAAAAGTAAATGTAAGTTACGAGGGAATAAATTTAGAAGAAGTAGAAACAACAAAATTCTTGGGTGCCACTCTAGATAATAAACTTACTTGGAGACCCCAGATAGATGAAATTTTCAGAAGACTAAACCAATCATCCTATGCACTATACAAATTATCTAAAGTAGCAAATCGTGAAACGGTTCTAACAGCTTAGCATGGTCTAGTAGCATCAGTCCTACGGTATGGTATCATTTTCTGGGGCTATTCGCCGCATTAGGATTTAGTATTTAAAGCACAAAAGAGATGTATCAGAGCAATGTGTAATGAAAATACCAGATAGCTGTGTTCCGTTATTCAAATCGTTAAAAATACTAACAGTACCATCATTATATATTTTAGAGGTTACGATATTTGTAAAAAAAATCCGAAATTGTTCACACAAATGTCAGAAATACGTAGAGGTCCATTAAGAGCGCAATACCGAAGTGTTTTATGCAATAAAATATGTAAGACTGCTCTAGTAACAAAAAGTGTTCTGGAAATGGCACCCAAAATATACAATAAAGTACCAAAATATATAAAAGATATGCAAATTCACAAATTTAGAAAAACACTGCGTTCAATATTGATTGAAAAATGTCATTATTCTGTCGAGACATTTCTTAATGACAATTTTGTGAAAATTAATAGAACATAATTTATTATCAATTATAATTTAATATTCATTTTTATAATGTTATTTTATATTTAATTTTATGCATGATATTTTGATTTAATAATGTAAATCATGACCATTGAATTTGTACGCCTTTGGCAAAACATGGTGAAACTTATTTTTAATTTATTATCAACTTTGTACTACCCGTGTTTAACAAATAAAGGATTCTGATTCTGGTTTTGGTAACACGGTAATGGAGTGGCAAGTCGCCACCACAGTGTAAAGTTGCCGATAAAATCCCGACACAGCTGTACTTCATTCTGCTAAAGCTAATTAAGGGAAGTAGTCGGAGACCATAATGCTATATAGTACGAGTATATTGAACGCTGATCGAAGTCCCTACTTGTATCCGCGTCCAATATACTATAAAAATTGCAGGGGCAAGTTTCACATCATGTTGTGTTCAGGGAAATTTTATTTTTTTCCAAGAAAATAAACACCATATATACAAACAAATATAATAATGAATAATTTAGTCTTACCATCACGATCCTTGAATTTAAGCAGGTCATATTAAGGCAGAAATAAACACCATCACACCTATATTACCCTGAGAGGGGGTAGTAAAGATACCCACCGTTACACTTGTACACCTACTTTTCGCCGAAAATGTTGGATCTTAACGTGGAGTCCTATTGCAATATGTTGTACGTGGAGTCCTATAACTGGCACAATCTAAGCGTTCGGGCTAAGACTGAGATTTTTTCTACAAATAAACCTTAATATCCGAACAAGTATTTAAAATCAAGACCTAGCCACATAATACACCACTAAACCAGCAACGCACTTTCAGAGATTCTGTAAAATGAATGTGATTTCTTACTTGAGTACAATTTTCAGTAGCTCAGTGCCCAAGAAACCCCGAGGAAAACTGTCCAAAATTACAGTCAACATCCAAGTTTCAAAGCATAATAAATGAACATCTGCATTGAAACTGTTAGAAATTCTGCAAGCGTTGGTCTCAAAAAGTCCTATTTATACGCTTGCTAAAATTAGACTGCATAGCCAAAACAAATTGTGCTCTCACACGAAACCAGTGCTGTGTAAAATGTTCTTAGGGCGGTTAGCACAAACTTTCCCTGTATATACCGGAACAGCTAACTTTGCTTGCTATAAGTGAGTTTTGTATAATCAAAAATGTATGGCAATAAAATTTAAATCAATTTTTTAACGGGTTCCAATCAAGTTTTACTGTTTCAAAGCCTATTGCTATTTTAATCTTTCAATTTCTTCTTATTACATTGATGCTTCGGGGTTATAATATTTTAGCCCAGAAAGTGGCTTCAGCGATGCTCTAATATCAGAATAACTCAAAATACTATATCCTAAATGACCAGGGGGGCTTACGCTACGTGTGTAGCAATATTATAGTAATCTCACTTTACTCTCAGAAAAAGACTGTTACATAAAATGCTTATATCGACATCTCTTTTTCTCGACAAAGTAAGATTACAATAGTACCGTTAAAGAGATTATTATATTCCTCCAGCTGAACTCGCATAACGTTAATTAACTTAAAGGATCCAGATTCTATAAAATTACAGCAAACTCCATCCTCAAAGTTTTTTCTTTAATGAGAATATTTATTTAAAACTAAATAGGACATTGCAAACTATAAAGCACCTCGCGTAATGAGTAAAAGCGATCTGCCTTCACAAAATCTATTGAAGTTGTTCAACTGACTTCTGTTGCGTTATCTGTTGAGGTGATAGTGCATGAGGAAAAGAAATTTTGCAATTTTTTTTTTCTTGACATATTATACTTAGTAGAAACCATGGTACTTGTTTATTCGGTGTAAATTTTTTTTGGATCATCTGTGCTTTAGAATAAAGTCCACCTCTTTTCTATGTTGTTTTATCTCATTTTAACTACTCCTTCATATTAGTAATTAAGAGTAATTACTTCCTTATTATTGTGAATGTTTTATTTAATTTTATTGCATGTATCTTATATTTTTTTACTATCTTTAAACTGCTAACCCTTCATTTTTTCTAAATATTTTTTTTGGTATGTATTTCTAAAATTTACCATTTTAGTCTTAGTATACTTTCGATTTACACTTGAAAAAAAAAAAAAAATTATAGCAATTGCTTTCGATTTACACTTAATCGAAAGCAATTGCTATAAATTCAATTAACGCCCGTTTTATTCTGACTAGACTCAGATGTAAAAAGTGGACCCACATTCCACTTAAGTATCAAAAATACTTAAGTGGAATGTGGATGCTCTTTGTTGTCTCAATGTGATAGAAAAATTATTAAAGGTTATCTCAAACGTGGTAGTTTCTTTATTATGTTTACCTTTTCCATTATTTTTTTCTTTTCTTATTTCTTTTTTTAAAAAACGTGGGGCTACGTTTTTTAATGATTAGGATTTATTCCTGTGTCGTGGGTGAGTTTACAAACATGAAAATTCACAAACAAATACCCAGACCGGAACAAATAATTGTGGATCACACAAAGATTTGTCCCGTGCGGGAATCGAACCCGCGACTATTCGACACAGTGGGTGGAGCAGCTCAAGCTCTTAACCACTGCGCTAAATCGTCCGTCCATTAGCGTGGGATATAAATAAAACAAGTAACACTTAAAGAATTATATTACAATATTTAAGTATTTAGAAAATAATGTAATGAGGTTTCAAATAGTCCATCTTGATTACAGTTAGTGCTTTATTTGAATCGCACTGGGACTTCATACAAGTTTGATCTTGTATCAACTTTCTCGCCATTAATATTATTAGCTTTTGTTTTATAAATCACTGTTGTTTTTAACCTAAAGCCGTTTTTATTAAGTACTCTTTTAACCTACCTTGTTCCGGATTCCGTCCTTCAAAGAAACTAGAAGTATAACACTATCCATAGCTAGCTGGGTGACCATAACGGGCAGAATGCATTGCTTAAAGACTTTTGTCTTTAACCTTTATGGAATAGGGATAAAACAAAGTGAAGTTTTAAAATGAGCGGAAAAAACATGACATTGCACTTGTTAGTTTATTGTCAGTTACAATTGATTGTAACATAAAATCAAAAAGAAAGATAATTGAGCGAGTTAATAAGAACGTGGTAAAGTGTTTTAGAAATATTACATCCCAATATACTTTAACAAAGAATTACTCAGAATCCGTAGCATGCTTTAATGGAAAAATTGAAATACCGTACATACGTGCGTACATTTCGAGTACCTACTCGAAATGTTGGCAGAATCCTCTCAATGATAGTTTCACATCATTATGTATATGTATATATATATATATATATATATGTTTATATGTATAACATTATTATTAGTTTTATATATAGTATTATTATTAATTTATTTTATATTTTTTTTTTCTTACAATTTTAGCCACGTATTTTCGCACCTACCACACATGTTTCCACACCACCCTAAGGTAGACTGGGAGAAAATGCCTCAGGCATTAAGTCCGCCTTTGTACATACATATGTGCATAAAGAATAAATAAATAAATAAATAAATATATTGAGACACAATATATAGAGTTGAAAAGCAATATTTTTCAAAGATGGAAGCTGTGAGGTAAGGCCAAGGAGCACGGACAGATTGACGTTAGTGTAACTTTGGCAAGATAGCGAGTTGTAACTTTCATTTTTATTTAGTGAGTCTGTAGTGTGAAAAGGATGGCATATCAACACCTGCTACCGTCGATATGTTCGTGCAATAGCTTAGGTGCTCGTTCCGTGGAGCCGCCAAAATTGCGTCATTTGTCGTTTATTGAGCTGCTCCGAACGTATTCTTGCCAATCTTTGGGAGATTTAGTAGACTTTTATGATATTGATTCCGTCTATACAATCGACATCTTTCAAGAGGTTTGTTAGAAGTTAAGTAAGAAAATAAATTTTAATTATATACAAACATACTTTTGGTTTTTATATGTACCCATGTAATTTCAAATATGTAATGGAATCGTCATGCATCTATTGGATGACGAATCTATTGGTATTATAACGGGCGCAATTCCGGACTCCGTATTGCTTTAAGAATTTATCGATTAAAGACTTTGATCTTGGATTAAACGCAGGAGTTCATCTGCCGTATCATTCACCTCTGCATAATGAGATAGGCAACTTGTTATTAAAGTCCTTCAAAGGCTGTTTAATTCCATCTTGCTTGAAGAGTAAACGCCAGAAGTATGGAACAGGGGTATGGTGGTACTCTTTTTTAAGGAAGGTGATAACACCTTACTTAAGAACTATAGGCCTATCACACTACTAAGCCATGTTTATAAGTTGTTTTCGAGAGTCATCACGAATCGTCTCGAACGCAGGCTTGATGACTTCCAGCCTCCCGAACAAGTCGGTTTCCGGAGAGGCTTTAGTACCATAGACCACATACATACTCAGCGCTGTGTCGCGTCAACACAGCTTTACGCTGGGGGTTACCCCATTAGTGCGGCTAATAGTATAAGTACATTTTATTTTTATTTTTGTAATATCGCTTTATTTGATTTTTGTGGTGTACTTGTTAGTTGGCTACTAAAATATCTTTTATTTCTTTCTTCTATCATGATGCAATTGCTAGGAAGTGCGTTTTTGAAAGTGCCGTTGAACGCAGCAAGTTGCAAAAATGTAATGCATTATCGATACATTTGCAAAATCGCCAGCTGCCGTTGCGAAAAGTATTCTGTGCACTATAATACTAATTCCTCGACTTTGAGTGCCCATTAAACCTTCAAGTTGTTATTGTAGACTAGCTGTTGACCTCAGCTTCGAGAGAAAATTTATCTGCTGACTCAGAAAACACACTTGACTTAAGTTAACGACCTGTTTACTTAAATATTAAACAAGCGTAACTAAATTGTGAATTATTATATATAAACCTACTTCCGAATGCCTCTTTGGTTTAGTGGTGTAGGATGTAGTTTGCCATTACCAGGACCTGGCTTAAGGGACTTACAATTCAGAGTATGCATCATCATCATCAGCCTATAGCAGTCCACTGCTGGACATAGGCCTCTCCAAGTGCACGCCACTGGGTACGATCCTCGGCTACTCGCATCCAGTTTCTGCCAGCCGCCCTACGAAGGTCATCGCTCCACCTAGCCTGAGGGCGTCCTGCATTACGTTTGCCAGTCCGCGGTCTCCACTCAAGAACTCGTTTGTCCCAGCGGTTATCGGTTGTTCGGCTAATGTGACCGGCCCATTGCCACTTCAGCTTACTAATCCGGTGGGCTATGTCGATAACTTTGGTTCTCTGTCGAATGACTTCGTTCCGGATTCTATCCTTCAGAGAAACTCCGAGCATAGCCCTTTCCATAGCTCGCTGAGTGACTTTAAATTTATGAACCATTCCAACCGTGAGTGTCCACGTCTCGGCTCCATATGTCATAACGGGCAGGACGCACTGATTAAAGACTTTTGTCTTTAGGCTTTGTGGAATGGGCGATGTAAATACTCGACGTAATTTCCCAAATGCCTACTTAGCAAGATGCCTACTTAGCACTTAGCCAAGAGTATGCATACTTAGCAGAATACATGCTTAGATTGGGAACATATTTTATGTAATAGGTTTGTAAGGAAAGAATTTATTGGAACTCTATTGTCTCTCGCGTGTTGATATAGAGAACAAATACCATAAATTTTTTCTGGATCCTCGTGGTTGAGTATGATGCCTAAAGTGGATTTGTGAAAGAAAACCTATTGCCCAACAGTGGATCAGTTTATGCTAATTCATTGCAACTTTTTAAATTTATCTGTCCTGTGGACTCGAGTAATATTTAGCAAGTTATACCTTGATTAAATTTAAATCTTCTTACAAACGACAAGCATTTTTAACAGATTGACCATCTTGTATAACAAATGGCATATTATGATTTATTTCTCCGTGCATACAAGATCTCGAATCAATCTCCAGTACCGACCGGCTCCGTAAACTTTGCTGTGCATTATTCATTGGGGAGCCGTTTCGGAGTTTTTCCTCTACAACCTCCAAATGGACTGCTATTGTTTGAGGTTGTTCGAATTTGTTTTGCATTAATACTGATGAGAGTATTTGGATGGATGTATGGGTATTAATCCCTCCCTCCCCACACTCATTTCTATGTCTAATGCAGAATTCAGAAGGATTCCTACTTTTCTTTCTTAGCACTTTTTGTACCCAAGCCCGGTGACAGGTATAGTACTAACATTAAACAAGCTGATTGCACTACTGGGCAAAGAAAAAAGAGGAAATCCGGGAAATCGTCTACCCTCACTGTTCGTTTTGCTGGGACTTTCATTGGTTCTCCGTTAAACTGCCCAAAAAGCAGTCGATTGCAGGGACCGCATCTACTGAAAGTCCTTCACGAGGTATTTATGCGATCTTCAAAACTGCCATATAGGGCCTTTTGGTGGAATAACTAGGGTATATTAAGTGATCAAACGATCTTACTCGAAGTGAAGTTCGATCATCATAATACGAAGTCCTTCTTTCGAAGATATAAACCATATGCATCTCTTTCGACCCACTCAGCAACTGTGCGCATCTTTTAGGCCTCGGACACAAAGTCAGCGGGAGAGGGGCGGCGGCGACGGCGGCGTGGGGAGCGGCGCGGCAATGCTGTTCCCGGTCTTGAAGCCAGCGGGCAGACCGCACGGCGCTAGAGCGGCGTAGTGTTGTGTTACGAGAAATTAGTATCTTTGTTCTATCAAAAATCATTGTAATAATTTGTTCGAAACGTCAGTGGGCATATTAAAACTTCGGTCGTTAAAAAGCAAAAAAAATACTACAACTCAACACTACGCCAATGCAGACGCGCGGGCACCGCTAGATTGGTACGCACCGCTCGTACGCTGCTCGCCGCTCGCTCGCCGCGCCGCTATCTTCGAGGCCAGTTCCATATAAATGTATGCATTGAAACGCACCGCTCCCCGCGCCGCCGCCACGACCGCCTCGCTCCCGCAATACATTAATTACATTACAAATGATGCAAGACATAATCAAAAAACAAAACCATTGAACTCATTACCTAATAGATCCTAATAAATTTAAAACTAAAAAAAAAAAAAAAAATTATGTTTGCCATTGAAGACAGACAGACAAACATTTTTAATAGTGTCATAGTTATATATCGAAGTTAGTGAATACCTTTAGCCTCCAATATTATGGTTTATTTGTAAAACCCATGTTGTATTCCTGAATGTTTTACTGAATTTTTCAGTAACTTAAAAAACAAATCTTTGTGTAAAATGTCTAGCATGCTTCTCTTACCACAAATTCTCTGGTAGGAGACTTCCAATGTCCATCGTGATTTGTTTTTGGTGGAGTGATAGTGTGGGTTAATATTTTCACACCCAAGATGAGGACTGTTGTTCTATTTGGTTACAAGACTGGTGGTTTTTTTTAAATTTACCTACTAGTTATGAATAGTTAACAGTTAATAATTCCATATTGGTACTCCACTATATTAAAACTCCTTTAATACGAGTACAAAATATATACTGCTGACTATAAAGGTTCTTATCTCAATAAATGTTTCAAGACTGTATTGTTTGGACTCATGTTCTCTGGCTACCCTTCAAGGGGTCTGGGCTGATAATATTGATAGATAATTATTAGTTTTATGTGAACTGGATGGACCAGGTATTTTATATTGCATTTTAAGTATCTATGTGTGTAACAAAAATTATCCCACAACCTGCATGCCTCAGCATCGGTAGGATGAGATATTATATTTGGAATACTTCCACAGTCCTATTGCTTGTCAGTTCCAACAGGCATTGCCATGAGTAGAAATTACTTTGGCTCGTCTGTTTATAAACCCTGTTTAGGAATACTTATCGTATTGCTGGATTTACCTTTTTAATACAAGTGCTCATAATTTTGCACAATTCTTTGTGTAATAAACTCCACTTAGGGCTATTTCAGGATTATTATACAAGTATGTCTAATAATTAAATCAGTAAAACATTGTTTCTGCAAGGGAATGGCTTATGTTATTAATAATGTATTGCTATTCTTAAAAAATGTCACTTAAATTACCCTTTTAGGAGGTCTCCTTTTGGAGATATCTATCTATCTATATCATCACGCCGGATCCCTTGCAGGGTAGGCAAAGAGTACAGGGTTCCAACAGGTTCTTTCCTTAGAAACCTCTCTGGCTTCCTTAACTCTCATAGTTCGTCTCATACACGCTCGCCAGTTACGGAAACTCCTGACTTTGGAGATATAATATCGCAAATTGCTTATAATATATGCTATATATATGCTTTGTATTTACTGTTTAAGGTATGTATGTTAGGTAACATTTTTGATGGTAAGACCCAATGGTTTTCCTGTGCAGTTCACATTTCTACAATTAGAAATGTGAACTGCACAGGAACACCTCATGGATGAAACCTATAAGTAACATGACCTTAAGCACATATCTCGTATGGGCCCCAAGCCGATGCATCTCGTACATCAATCGTGTCCTTGAATTACTATTGGTCCTTAACAATCTTCATTATTGATGAATGCCCCCCTAATTTCTCTCATTGGAGGTATTACATTGCCAATTTTTAGACGGTTAGTAATTGTTTGCAGGTATATTGCGTGTAAAACTGTTTTACACGAATAGGGATATAGACTTCATAAGTTTACTTTTCGGGTGGTGAAGCTTTCACACATCTTAATATGACGAAACTCACGTCTACAAATACCCGATACTGTATTAATAACCAAGTTAATCTAAAAGCGCTAAAAATAAATAATAATCAGTTGATGTAGTTTTTTTTCCAGGACGTAATTTTTTTCCGAATTTGCTTATACGATGTTTTAAAACCTTAATAGTATGTAATCTCACTGATATTTCACGATTATCAAATAAAATGTCGACCAAAACTTTATTACAAGGCATCGGCTGCTGCGCTGTCAAAAGAATGGTCGCAGAGGTTATGTCCACAGATAGCATAGAGAAGGCGTTGACGTTTCAAGTCTCTAATAGATGCGAGGCTGCTGGTGGGTCGAGAGAGCTGCCTATGGTTTATATCGAAAACGAAGGACACAGTATAGTATAACCGATAGGTGGCAAAATACGCGAAATCGTGTGCTCGTCACAAAGCATGTCTGAAGTAGGTAAATTTGTTGTGATTATAACAAATAAAAATGAATTTAATTATCATATTCATGCCTTATGTATATACCGTATCGATTTTCCGGAAGATATAATGTTTGTCGTCGATTTCCATCGTGACTTAGCACATATACAAGCTACTACCCCATTTATCAGGTGGCAAGCAGCAAGACGGCAATGACGGGGTGTTTGTAGTAAGTCATCCATAACTCAGCCGTAATGCCGTTAATGTGAAAGTATTTAGCCGACTCCGGGTAGTTAGACCGGTTTATCACGAGGAGTTATTTACTGATAAAGTTGATTACCTCGAGGAAGTAATGGTGAAAAATAGGGTTTTGATTTGGATTGATAAGGTAAGTAAGAAAGTGAACTATTAGAGAAGGTATTTACCAGAAAGAATCTAGCATAAAGCTTCTCCTACATATCAAACGTATCGACAAAAATGTTCACGGGTTTGTTGTTGGCGGGTAAGTCGGTGACTTCACATCAATACAAGTCAGAAATCTTTCTTAGCGGTATGTCTGCAGTACTAGAATAGAATTTTTGCCTGGGCTGTTACTGACTGCCACGTTGATTACCAGACTTCTAATCCAGTAGCTTGCTCTAATGCAAGCTGCCGACGATACTCTATTAGTGAAATTATACATTCGATTGAAAAAAGGCTAACCACGAACAAATGGGCGTTAGCGCGCCACTTTCGAGTTGATATGCCATCCTTTTTTTTTAAAAAAATATATAATTTATATATAATTAAATTATAAACAGGTTTTGATGATTCTTTTTGCGTTGGGTTTAAACTAGTATATAGTAATGATGGACTCTGTACTCTCTGCCTACCCCCCAAGGGACAATATAGATAGAGAGATAGATGATGAAGTGCTTTTAGGTAAAAAGAAAAACATAAAACCGGTGAGACTCTCGCCGGATCATTTGTTTTCCGGAGTTTTTGTTTGTTTGTTTAATTTGTTTTTTTTTTCAAAAAGTAACCCCACACTAGGAATTATTCCAGTATCGTGGGTCCGTTTACAAACATGAAATTTTCATACACAAAGACCCAAACCGAGACGAATATTTTTGGGTTGCATAAAGATTTGTAGCGTGCGGGAATCGAACCCGCGACTACTCGATCCAGTGGGCTGAGCGGCTTTAGCTAAGTGGTGCTTAAGCCGGAGTGAAGGCAGCATCCCATCTGGATCGCAACGTCCACTTGGATCCATTGGATGGCTCGATTGATAATAATTATAATAATTTATTCATTTAAAATCAGTACATGGTACAATCTTATTTCAACTTATATTTAAGTGCCTAAACTAGGTTGAGACCTGTGTTTCAGGTAGCATTAGTGCTAAAGCACCATAAATCTAATAATTGTAATTACAATAATATAGCTTATGTTTTGAGGTTGAATTTAAAAGGCAGACTATATCTTTCCGTCTTAAGTGAAAAATGAAAAGTTGGCGGACTGTTAACACCTTGCAGGACTTTTATGACAGGATAGTGGGAAAGCAAAAAGGATGAAAATTGGCAACTTTTAGAAATACTCTTTGGGCATGTTCAAGGGGCAGTAAAACAGTTTTTAGGGCTCCTCCCAATGAGGTGATACAGTACTGCATTATGGACTGACATAAGGTTAAGTTTACTTGTGTCACTAGTTTTTAGTTAGCAATTTTTCTGAGTATTTTGAATACATGTATTAGTTTACGGACTCTTCTGGCCAAACATTCAATGTGTTGGTTAAAGGAGAGTGTATCGTCGATAATAACTCCGAGTTATTTTATATGGTTGGTGCTTTGGATAGTAGGAGAGTTACAGGTGTTAACTGTAGGGTTTTTACAATGGTGTGCATATAGATGAGGGTTAGTTACACTGTGGTATGGCTTGCGCATGACGAAGTGAACATATTTGGTTTCGTCAGCATTTAATGTTAATAAGTTGTGGTAAAGCCAATTATTTACTAAATTGAATCCAAGTTGTGCATACTCGTAGAGCTCGTTGGTAGTTTTGGCGCTAAAAATCAATACTGTGTCATTGGCGTAGGATATTACTATTAATGGAAACGGTGTCGAATGCTTTGGCTAGATCAAGGAATATTCCTAAGGTCTGGTTTCCTTTGCCAAGCTCTTGTGTCACAAATTCAGTAAGGACATGCATTGCGTCAGCCGTAGATAGTTTAGCTCTAAAACCAAATTGAATTTTTGATAACAAATTGTTTGTTTCAAGATAATTGACTAATCTATTGTTGATGATTTTTTCTAGTAGTTTGGAAATTGAGGGAAGCAACGATATAGGTCTACAATTAGTAACTAAGTCTTTGCTCCCGGATTTGAAGACAGGAATCACTATTCCTCTTTTTTAGACATTTAGGGAATATTCTTTCCGAAAGACTAAGTTGGAATATGTAGGTCAGTGGCGGTACCAAGATGTGCTGGAAGCGTTTAAGGGTCTTGTTAATTATGCCGTCCCAACCAGTTGCGCAATTGTCCTTTAGTCCTGAAATAATTCGCTTTATTTCTTGTTCGTCAGTATCAAACATTGCAAACATTTTTGTACTAAAGATCTTTTTTGTTTGGTAGATAGACGGAGGTGTATAAGTGCGCGTTTGTTTTGGAATATTCTTTGCAAGGTTTTTACCAACATTTACAAAAAACATCGTTAACATTATTAGCTGAGCGAAGGGGTGTAGTATCTGTAAACAATCAATTGTAATTGATGTATATCTATCTATCTATAACCTCACGCCAGATCCCTTGCGGGGTAGGCAGAGAGTACAGAGTTCCAACAGGTTCTTTCCTTACATACCTCTCTGGCTTCCTCGACTCTCATAGTTCGTCTCATACACGCTCGCCGGTTACGGAGACTCTTGACTTTTCCATCAGATAAGACTCGGTTTATTTGGTCGTGGTAAGATAGTCTAGGTCTTCCCCGGTACCTGCATCCTTCCACTTTCACATTGTATATCTGTTTTGTCATTCTTTCCTCTGGCATTTTTTCTATATGCCCGAACCAACGGAGCATGCCCTTTCTCATCTTTACACCGATACTATCTTTCATACCTACTCGCTGTCTTACTATGCTGTTGCTAATGCGGTCGGTCAGCTTCACTCCGCACATCTTCCGCAGAGCTCGCATTTCTACCGCATTTATCCTACTTTCATTCTCCTTCTTACATACCCAGCTCTCGCTACCATATAACAGCGTTGGGACAAGAACTCCGTTATGTATGGCCAGCTGCCCCTTAGGGCTTAAGTGCCGGCTCCCGAGTGGCTTTCCCATCGCACCATTCACTCTGTTCCCTGCACTCACTCTTCTTTCTATGTCAGCGGTGTATTTCCCATCCTTACTGAAGGCGCATCCAAGATATACAAACTCATTCACTTGCTCCAGCACATCGTTACCAACCACAATCCTTATATTCGTTCTGGTTTCTTCCCTTTCAAAAACCATAATCTTGGTTTTCTTCACATTCAAGTGTAAGCCATTGATCATGCAGTCGTTTTTCATAACTGTGACTAGTGTTTGCAGATCAGTGGCTGTTGGCGCTATTAAAACCGCGTCATCTGCATAAAGTAGATGGTTTACCACTAAGTCACCCATTTGTACACCTTCATTCATCGCTTTCAGTCTTTGAAGACTTTTGTCCAGATATATTATAAACAGTCTAGCGGACAACACGCAACCCTGCTTGACGCCGATTTTAACGTCAAACCAGGGTGACCTGTTACCACCCACCCGTACGCATGCCTTGCAGTCCACATAAGTGGACTGGACGGCTCGCAACAGAGTGCCATCTATACCATACTCTGGCAAAATGTCCCAAAGTCTCTTTCGTACAACTCTGTCAAATGCCTTCTCCAGATCTACAAAACCGCAGAAAACCTTCCGGCCCACTGCCAGATGCTTCTCTACGATGTTGCGGAGTGAGAAGACTTGATCCGAACATCCTCTTCCAGACCTGAAACCCCCTTGTGCCTCGCACAACATTCCATCGGACTTCACGCGCATTCTCCGTTCAATAATTTTACCGTACACCTTGGCTGCCAAGCTGATCAAACTGATGGCCCTGTAATTGGCGCAGTCATATTGTGAGCCCTTGCCTTTATACAAGGGTACTATGACTGCGCGGCGCCAATCTGTAGGGACTCTACCGGTCCTCCAGCAAAGGTTTGCAAGGGCCCGGAAAGCGTCCCGGACGCAAGTTCCACCATATTTGATCATCTCGGCAGATATCATGTCTACTCCCGCAGCTTTACCGTTTTTTATACTTCCTATCGCCCATTCAACTTCTTCCATAGTGATGTCCTCCGTTGATTCTGGTGCCGCAATCACGCCTTTGGGCACGTCTGCGGCATCAGCATCCGGGTCATCTCCATACATTTCTCCAAAATATTCACTCCACCGGTTTAGCACAGCTTGTGTGTCTGCAAGAATGTCACCATCTTTAGATTTTATCCTTTCCATTCTGGAGCCTGACGAATCACCTCGAGCCTTTCTCACCTTGCTCCAAAAGAGTTTGGTGTTGTTCTCGAAGTTCTTCGCCAGCCTCTCCTCCTCAATCATACTGGTTCTTTCACGCTTATCTTTCACTAAAGTTTTAGTGGCATTCTTGCATTGCCGGTATATTTCTTTCCTCATCTCTGTCATACTGGCATTCAGGTTCAAAGAAGATACATAGTCGTCCCACGCTTTCTTCTTACTTTCTACGGAGCTTTGCAACTCCGCATCCCACCATGCATCACCTTTTGCTGTAATATGCTTCTTTGAGCAACCACATACTTCTTTCGCGGATTCCACCAAACTCTCTTTCAGGCTATTCCAGCATTCATCTACATTTGAGTCCAAAGAGCCTGCTGTCAAAAGCTTATCTCGGACTCTGTCTTCATACATTCTCCTCACGCTCTCATCTTGCAACTTTTCAACCTTTAATCTTTCAAGGTCTCCGAAGGGGATACGCTCTCGCCAGTGTCTCCACTTCCTGAACAGACCACTAAACCGCGCAACTACGAGATAGTGGTCTGATTCCAGAGTGGGGCCTCTATACGCACGCGTATCTTGTAGTTTGCTTCGGAGACGGTTATCAACCAGGATCAGATCTATCATGCTTTTTTGTTCATTCCTTCTCCACGTATACAAATTGATGTATACTAGTGCATTATTTAGAAAATTATACAATAGTTAAGTGCGTGTGCGTGTGAATGATCTACGCTGTTGGCCGCGGTGTCTTCACAGCTTCACCGGATAAGAGGGCGAGCGTGCAACCACTACGCTCGAGCCAGCAAGGGGGAACTAGCCCAAGGACGCCTCAAGAAGAAACGGCCTCAGCTTGGGCAGTCACTATGGGGTAGAGTGCATACTAGGTGTCTCGCTGTGGCGCTCTGCACCGGCCGGCGGGCAAGGGATTCTTTGATCTCGCCGGCGACGTCGGAGTCTGATCCTGTGTGCAGTATCTGTATCCGAAAGAAGGGATGTAAGGGCATCGGGAGGGTCGTTGAGAATATGCCGCGGACGGCGGTAGCGGCTGATAGGAGGGGAGTTAGGTTCGTAGTCGGCGGTGGCTACGATTGACATTGGATTGGGTTCCTATGGTTGGACGCGTTCAAGAAATATCGGGTTGTTGCCTTTTTAATATAGGCGCGAATAGGTAAGTGCACTATCAGTGTTAATACGAAATAAATTATTTGTCATAGTACGCGAGCATTTTTATACGCGAGCGAGCATAGATATACCTACTCATAAAATACTAGTCATACATAGATAAATAGTATGTGCACTCATCTTTAGTGTTCCAGTTTAGATCGCAGACGATTCAATATCCGTGGCTGCCTTATTTCCGTTGTTTACCGAGAAAGCCTCAAGTGTGGGTAATATTTTTTTGTTGGAACAGGGAAACATTAAAGATACTAAGTCTTTTGTGTGGAAGTCTTTCTTGGTAATATTTTTTTGTTGGAACAGGGAAAAAATTAAATAAGTCTTAGTAAGTGGAAGACTCACACTCAAAGGACCCATTTGCCTCTATATGGAACTTTAAGAAGTCTAATTTTGTTTTTAATTTTTTCAATTTTTGACGGATGGCTTGGTGCATAGTTAAGAGCGTAAGCCACTCCGCTCACTAGTTCAAGCAATCGCAAGTTCAATTTCCGCACCGGATAATGTTTGTGTGACCAACAAATATTTGTTTCGGTCT
The DNA here is from genome assembly GCA_905147815.2 of Phalera bucephala. Classification (NCBI taxonomy): domain Eukaryota; kingdom Metazoa; phylum Arthropoda; class Insecta; order Lepidoptera; family Notodontidae; genus Phalera; species Phalera bucephala. Next base: position 36,190,890 of record LR990615.1, on the reverse strand, counting down.
GGATGTTTGTGTATGTGAGTCGCATATTTGTAAGCAGACTGCTGACTGCTTCGGACACATGAATAATAACTAGTGTGGAGCTACGTTTAAAAAGGGAGATTATGTGAAGCTTGACAAGTGTTTATTTATACGAAACAAGATGTTTAAATAGGCATTTCTAACTATATAATTGTTGTGAATAAAACAAAAAGCCTCATACAACACGAGACTGAATAAGATAACGAAATCAATTGTTCAGTATTGTTGTACGTATAATTAGTTTGGGGGAATCTAAAGAAAGTTCCTAAATTAGATTCTCAACCATTTTCTTAGAACCGTCTGCATAGACAGAGTTTGTTTTGGATACATACGATAGGGAATTGTGAACGAGCACGCGAAGGCAATGCTATTACATAGCAATCCTCTGGTAGTTTAGTAAATTTGCACACATATCAAGACGGCTGCTTATCTGGTGAATCTTTTTTTGCTTTGGCGCAGACTGACCTCAAAAACAAACTAGGAAGGTAAATATTTTATTTTGGATGCTGCTAATAAACTTGACCGTGTTGATTGATATTTTCTTTACCTGACTTTGATTTAAACTCATATTATAATTTCAATTTCGTTTGCTAATATAGGTGTATAAAGGTTCTGTGTTGTTATATTATTGTCAGCTAAATTTCATCTGTGGCAAACAAAAATCTAGTAATTCCTTTTTACCCTGAAATGTTCTATATTTTTTTTTATATGTCATTATTATAAGTTTTCAGGAACTGTACGCTTTTCTAAGAACAAAATTAAACGTGTAAATCAAATAAATAAATGTTTATGTTTTTGGTTAAAACGGTACGGGTCCACTCCCAGTATCCAACTCTGTAGGTTTTCATATTGACTTTTACCCGACCATTGGGAGTTATATTAATTAGTGTACAATTGTCTAAATTTATAATCAATTTATTACAGATCTAAAATGTATTATAAGTTATAATTGTCCCCCTTTTAAAACTATTACTGCTTGGAATATTGTTTTCTTATTGAAAAAAAATACTCTACACTAGTAGCTTTTTGTTAGATTCTGATAGAGATAGAGATATGCCGCACCAGGCAGATCACTGGTCACACAAAATAGTATTTTACGTATCGGTTAAGTGATGACGTGACGTAAGACAATAGGAGAATGCTACTGAATGAAATTGAAAACGGTATCTGCTGTCTGTCTCGTTGGTCTAGTGGCAAAGCGCATCGCTTTGTGCTCACGAGTTCCTGGGTTCAAATCCTAGGTCGGACAAGTATAGTTTTTCTAATGAAAACTTCCCAGTACGAGTCCGGAGTCTGGAATTGTGCCCGGTATATGGCCACAGGCTCGCCCCCTATTACATGGGACCTAATATCGTCGGCGAAACGTGGGTGCGGTATCTGCTAGGAACTTTTTCCGTAATGAGTTCGTGGGGCGGTTACAAATGGTTTGTCTTATTCTCGCCACGCACAGCTGACTCTAATTTAATGGGCGTTAAATTCAGATGCTTGTTTTTAGACGCTGTTGCGAACAAAGAAACTTGTTTTAACAAATGCGGTATTTTTTTTCGTTTTCTCATTAACTTTTATAGCATATTCTGTATCCCAATGCTGGGCTAAGGCATCCCCTTTAGGCACAAGTATCCAAAACAACCACGGCAACTGTTCCCATTTTCATGTGTCCATCCTGTGACGTCTATCACTCGACTATTACTAGTCTTAGTAATAGTCGAGTGACTAGTCACACAATTTGTTGAATGGTCAATTTGTTTTATTTTTATTCTAACAACTAGCTGTTTCCCGCGGCTTTGCACGCGTTTATTTTGTAATTTGACATAGGTAGGTAGGACTTTTTGGGATAGCATTATTCCAAGACTTAAGAGACACCTTCATATTAAGGTTCTTTTAAATCCGTTCAGCCGTGTTAATATGGAGAAATAAAAATCCCCCATGGATCCTGCATTTCCCGAGCTCAAAAGTAGTCTTAAACAATCTCTGGGAAATCCTCCATTTTCCAGTGATAGTGAATTTAATCGGTTCCGCCGTTCTGGAAATTAACACGGACAAACATATTTTTTAGATTGCCCGTATGCGCATAAAATATATTCTTTATTTTAAAATCACAAATCCCAAATGAATATTTCCGTGCGTTGTGTGGGGATCTTACCTGCGACTATTTGACAAAGTGGGTTAAGCAGTCTACCTTTTTTCGCTTAAATCAAGTCTTCTTTGTTTTGCAAAATTATTTATAGAGTCAACTTAATTATTACTAAATTTTTGTTGTAGAACAATTTCAGCATGAGCCCAGGCTTCCAGTCACCTGTGAAAAGGAAGAGGGAAATCAAAAGATGATTGAGATGATTCATATCTTCGGGCCTTCATGCCGGCTGGTAAAAACCCACCAAATGCATATAGGTGTGATTTTATATACCACTTAGATGGATGTGGATCATGTCAAATCCCTTGCGGGGTAGGCAGAGGGTGTAGAGTTCCAACAGGTTCATTCCTTACAGACCTTTCTGTCTCTTTCCACTTTCATCGTTCGTCTTATACACGCTCGCCGGTTACGGAGACTCTTGACTTGCTCTTCGACATGAGAAGATACATAAGACATGGTCTAGTCATGATAAGATAGTCTAGTCCCCGACATCTTTGATCTTTTCTAGGTACACTAACATCAGAAAGCGGCGTGTAAATATGTATATTTCTTTTTTGCTACCGTTTTTTTTATTAATCTTTGCTGTTGTTATAATTATAAATATTGTATATAATTTGTGGAACTATAAATAGTTGTTGTTCTACGTCCTTCCACTTTCGCATTGTATACCTGTGTGGATTTTTTCATATTAAGTTTCTTTATAATCTGTTTAGCCGTTTTAGTATGAAGAAATAATAATAGATAACGGCGAGCGTGTATGAGACGAACTATGAGAGTGGAGGAAGCCAGAGAGGTATGTAAGGAAAGAACCTGTTGGAACTCTGTACTCTTTTCCTACCCCGCAAGGGATCTGGTGTGATTATATAGATAGATAGAAATAATAGATATTCCATAGAAGTATGTTTCGAGATAAAAAGTGTTTTGTTTTATTTTACTATGTAAGACACCTTCATATCAAGTTTCAATTAAATTTGTCTAACGATTTTAATATGAAGAACGAACAGGGAGACTAACTATTCCGGTAGAACCGTGTAGTAAATATGTATTTTATACTTTGTCAACTTCCACCAGACTTATTTCCCTATAGACTAACTCTATCACTGGGTTCAGTCTTAGCCCCGCTTAGCCCGCACAAGTGGTCTTTGTAAAATATAAACTAAACTATAGCGGGATCCTATTCAATATACAACACTAACGCCATCTCATATAAAAACGTATTTAATATCTTGCTTTTCAAGAAGGATTATCAGTTCATCTATTTATTTTTAAATTATCGATAAAATATTTCTGATTCAAATCTTCTCTACCTACCCTGTCAAAGATTATAATCTAGCTTAATAGTATCCAACGGTACATTGCCAGCTAAGTATGTAGCAAAGCGTTGTCAGTACATTTTGTGTTAGTCTTCTCGTAAGATATTAATCGTCGTTATAGTTTCGTATCCGGCCCATTCATCGTTAGAGTTCTCTCCAGAAGAAACAATCCTGAATGCATCATCGGTTCATGCACAAAACCATGTTTAAGTGTTTAAATCAAACATGTATGAACAATTTCGAGTGCGTGCTTTTAACCACTGGAAAGTTTTTTGTGAGGAGACGAACCTGAGTCCAATATCAATTCATGGACGAATTCATGTATAGGCAAAATCACATATTTTACATCGTAACATTGCAGTTCGCGACAAACAGTAATAAAGTTTTATGCTTTATCCCGCGACAATGTAGTAAGTTGATTTAGAAACAATAAATGATTTATCAAAATCGACTTTCTTTTTCTGTCCTCAAAAACTGTTTTTTAGTACAGGCTACAATTACACAAAATTTCATTGAAATTCATGAAAAAGGTTTGGAGTAAAGTGTCTTTTTAGAAATCCAATGTTTTGCTTATTTCCATCTTTTCTGGAAAAACCTTCTGATTTTTCGAGATACTATATAACATGTTAACCAACATTTTAAGGTATCCGAATGCAAAGTTACATTAAAGTAGATTTTACGTGGTGATGGTTTTACGTGGACAGACAGACAAACAGACACGATAGCCAAAAATTGTAGAATTGGCTTCTAAATTCATAGAATGATATCCCTGGGTTGTTATTTCCAAAATATTCCATGTACAGACTTGATTTCCTTACAGTTTATTATATGTAGTATGTATGGATATAGATGCTTTACTTTTCCATACAAACCGTTTGATTACCTAAAAACTTAAATATTAACTATATTGTCTGTCATATGAAATATCTCCGTGCTATGTTTCACTGACTTCTTAAAAGTAGTTTTGTAACAATGAATGATTTATCAAAATCGACTTTTTTTGTACTTTCCTCAGAAACTGTTAAATTTTTCGAAAATATAAGTATACAAAGTTGTGATCTTTTGTACAGGCTACAATTACATAAAATTTCAATGAAATCCATCAAACAGATTTGAAGTAACGTGTCTTTTTAGAAATCCAATGTTTTGCTTATTTTCGTCTTATCTGGATGAACCTTTTGATTATCCGAAATAAATACTATACAACATGTTAGCCAACATTATAACGTATCCGCATGCAAAGTTTCATCAAAATCCGCTTGGTAGTTTTTGCATGATGCTGGTTCATACCCTGCGACAGACAGACAGACAGACAAACAGACACGAAAGCCAAAAATTGCAGAATTAACTTCTACATCGGTAGTATGATACCCCTGGGTTGTTATTTCCTAAAAATATTCCATGTACAGACACGACTTCCTTACAGTTTTATTATATAGAGAGAAGAGAAGAGAGAAGATATAGATATATTGTATAAATACTTAATATTTATACGTATTCTCTTAGTGATATATACGGTTAGTCATAAAAATCAATGGACTTTAACAGAACCATTTAAGAAATTTTAGAACACAAAATAATTATAATAATAAATTTGTTTATTTGCGTATAAGTAATTTTTTTTTTTTTTTTTTTTTGATAGATGATAACAAGAATAATAATCAGTAACTAGGTTGTACAAGTTAAATATGTATACAAAACATGTGAACCCTGCCTCTTAAACTAGGTTGCCCTGTATCTTAAGGGGCAGTTTTCGGCTGTATAATGGCAACAAATGTTGTGATTTAAACTAGAGTAATTTACAATGTGAAATATCTATCGTACAATAGTGCGCGGTTATTAGTAACTATGGATACATTTACAAAAAGTTTGACATACATTTGTGTGTGTGTGTGTGTGTTTGTGAGTGTGTGTGTGCGAGTTAATTTATTAGTAATAAGTGTATATAGTGCGGTGATAAATTATATATAATTCGATGTGTCTTATTTTAAGTAACGTATGTCAGAAGATTCTCTATGCTGGAATAGTCTTGTTGCAACAGCCTTTTTCTAAGTTTGGTCTTAACATTAAATTCATTCAAATTTAGTACGTTGAGTTCATTCTGTATTTTTTTATATATAAAGGTACTTAATATATAATATTGGTGCTGGGCAAATGTGGTCCTGTGACATATACCTGGCGGGATTTTTGAACGCTTATTTAGACCAGTGGGGGGGAAGGCTGGAGTGTTTTCTGAGAATCGCTTGGAGCACATAAAGTTGACGAACGGTTAGTACTTGACATTCGGAATACAGTTTTGTAGTAGGATATCTGTATGACTTTCTAGACATAACTTTCAAAATAGCTTTCTGTGCTCTCTTTATTTTAAGAAAATTAACTTTTCCGGTTCCGCCCTAGACAACGATGCAGTAACCGATGATGGATTGGCATAGGGCATAGTACACCATTTTAAGTGTATCATAACTAGCCGATTCTCTCAGTGGTTTGAAGATATAAATAAGGCGCATAACTCTGCTTGTGAGGGCATCAATATGTTTGTCCCATCTCAATCCATTATCGATTTCTACACCAAGGTATTTCTTAGTACTTGATCTTGTAAGTACTAGGCAACTGCAGTGTGGTGATGAGTTAAAGCATGAGTGGGCTGTTAAAGAGAAGTATTCAGATGGTTTAGTGTTGTTGCGGATAGCGAAAGGAACGTAAAGGGTTTTTTGTAAGTTTATCGTTAACATATTACTGAAAAAATAAACATCGTCACGGTTATAGTACCCAAATAAAAGGCAGAGGTGCAGGTACTATATACACCCATTTTTCTCCGATGATGAAATATTCAGGTTATAGGAAGCCAGGCTATTGTGATTATATAGCGCAGGTACTATGTCAAACTCTGAAAATTTATCGATAAAAAATCACACTATTTTCGATCCTTCTTCGTGATGACTACTCATATTATTCGGCACTAATCCAACGAGGCAGTCGAGGTAATATTGGATTGTACAGCAAATACAAACGACTCGGTCCAGTGGTTAAGAGCTGAAGTCGCTTTGTCTACTGAATCGAGTAGTCGCGGGTTCAATGTCCGCTCCAGACACATTTTTGTATAGGTAGGAGGTATATTCCAGGTATAAATTGTCTTAAGTACAACAATTATATGTGAACAGGACCGAGGTTTCTTTCAACTGCTGAAGAATCTCGAGATTTCAGTTACCGTCTACAAAGTTACAGTATAAAAAGAAATTCTCGCACCTCGAACATTCGGGAAGTTTTTCTTGTTAAAGAAAACAGTTTGTTGAAAAGCTATTTAAAAACAGATGGCTCAGCATATCGTACAGATTAACGAACGAACAGAACGTTCGCGTAACGCTATCGAATTAGTATGCGATCTTTTTTATACTACGACTATTCTATATAAAGATATAAGTGGAAGCACGCTTTCACGACAACTCTACGATAATGTCAATCTGTTTGTGCCAAGTGCTCAGAATTCCTACTTAGTGAAGTGATTATAACTTTAAATGACTGAAGTAAATGTTTTACTGCGTCGTTGATCCATTGGCATTAGGTATGGCTGACGCTTATGGGGTTCTGGGTTTGAATCCTCGAATAAATTGTTATTGAAATTTCTATCGAAGAATTTTCCTTGCTAATCTTAGCCCATCCTCTATTATTTTGTGGTCTAGCGGCATTGACGAAGTTTTGGTGTACACAGCACACCTTTAATTATACGTTCTGAAAAAATGGGCGTGCCAATAACTTATTTTTATTTAAAACACGCGATATTTATTTGACTTATAAGAATGAAATAAATTTGCTTGATCAATACCAAAGTGGTTTTTAGTTTAACGACACTCATTTACGCCCCATTTAACTTTATACACCATTTATATAAGTTTATCGCTGTTTTGCAATAGAATCTTTAGAAATATTTAGAAATATAAGTTGATGTCACAAACAATTTACCATGGTGCCCTGCCGTTCACATACACGGCAGTCGATTATTTCGGGCCCATAACTGTGACCGTGGGAAGAAGATACGAAAAAAGATAGGGTGCGCTGTTCATTTTCCTCACCACAACAGCAGTGTACATAGGGCGGAGCACATCGTCAACTCTCGGCCCCTCACTCACTTGGCCGACAACACAACGAACCTGTAGATCACACCGGGTCCGTTATAGTATTTATGAGAACTTTACAACCAGACACTGTTCAGGGTCTGATGATGAAACCGAAAGGTGGCCAATGGATCCACCCGACTGTTCAATATAACCTCACCGTTTTTGAGCTCGTTAGATTTGTCTTGATGAGTACTTTAGACCCGTATATTGTCCATGGTCTGATGATGGAGCCGGAAGGAAGTCATAGAAACTCTACAACTAAGCAAGATATTTTGATTGAATGTTTGCTATAAAAACTTGTTTCTAAAAAGGCTTTTTAAATTAAAATTATTTTTTGCATATAAAATAGCGGGTTTTTTTTCTGTCTTGGGTGCGTTTGAAAAAATGAACATATTGAGTCAAATTAAGACTAGAGATGCCTCGCCAAAGACAGGGTATATTGTGTATGCATTTGCATACCGGACAATAATGGGTACCTACCTATTTATTTATTGCTTTATTTGCGGGGCAACTAGGTAGATATTTGTGTTTTCCAGTTGTGTTACTCTATCTCAGATTTTGCACCTCAGCTGCCATTGCTATCTTCAATATCATAAACTTCTTAATGGTCAATTGCCCAAACATTCAATGTAGTGGGTAAGCTATAAGCCAAGAAGACAATCTGATCTAGTAGTGTGAAACCTGTGCGACAGTGTTAGAATTAATCCTTAGATGTTATTGCATCGAGAGAGAAGCAGATGTGTGCGAATATATAATGATTTAACAAATTCCGTACTTACTTCATTTGACGAATCTCGAAATTGACAATTTAAGCTTTTGACCTGTGTAAGATATGACTAACCAAGTTAAAGGAAATAGGACTTAAACATATATAAGACCTTTATCATTAAACTGTAAAGATCAGCTGTATTCAACGGAATTAGTCTGTAGAAAAAAAACTCTGAAAATTAAAACTAGCTACAATCTTGAGGGGGAAGATGATGAGAGTTTCTCCTGGTTCTCAAGATATGCTTGAGCAGTTCAGCTCAGTTGACTGAGCGAGGTACAATGGAGATGAGGCGTGTTTTGAGATTCCGGGGTGCCCTACCACAGCGATGGAGGCAACTGGGAGGGTTTAATAAATCAGTCTATACTTTACCACTGCTGGGCAAAGACCTTCTCAGAAATCAAGGTAAGAGAGGTTACACTCTGACAGGAACGCTCCAATATGCAAATGCCATAAATACCATATATGATCTCAGACGGACCGAACCGAATGCTGCTTAAACGTAATGCTCGCTACGAACACTGCGGTCGTGTTTCAAGTGCTTCGTCAGGGATTTTCGGAGTGACAAAACCACCACACACCTTATTCTTCTCTATAGAGGACTGAAATTCTTCTAAAGATCTTTTCCCTCCCAAATGGAAATAAAGACAGCAATCACAGTAGTCGCATATAATGGTTAACATATAATGGTTAACATCTGACATGTTATCCTACTATGAAATGGAGATGACTCATTGGTCAAATCAAATAGCACGCGCTCAATGGTCAAATCAAATAGCGCGCGCTTCCCCGGTTCCACCGCGCGCGCTCATTGGTCAAATCAAATAGCGTGCGCTTCCCCGGTTTCCCGTAACACCTTGTGTCCCTGTGTCCCTTTTTCAAAATCACTACCAAAAAAAAATATCCAGCAACCGAGAGGAAAGATGTTACAAATCAACAATTTAACATTTCCCACTAATACTAAAGTAAAGCTGAATAGCATGAATAATATAACATCGTCGCTTGAAAATAACGTCCTTTTCTCCATTCCTCGTTCCTCCGTTCCACTTCCGCCTTTTCGATTCGTAGTCATTGTTATCTTTTTCCCTCTTTATTTTTGTGTATTATTTATTCCTTATGAGCTGCACCCTGATTTATGATCGTATTTTAATGTAAAAGATAATTCAGAAACGCAAGAACCATTAAATAGCGGTCGACGGAAAATGTTTTATGGTGGTGTATTGCATTGAAGATAAAACAGTGAAATACAAGCAATATCGAAGCAAAGTTTGTGACAAATATTGAAAAGAAAGGAGGAAGCAACATTTGTGATATATTGGAAAGTTAGGAATGGAAGCTCATTTTGACAAATATCTCAATAGATTTGTCTACCTTGCTATGTTTTATTACATGTTATAGAGACGGCTTGTAAAAGTCTATTTAAAAAAAAATATAATCTTGTTTTCAATTTTAATTAAATACTGTTTTTTATCTATTCAAAATGTATTGTTTAAGGGAACTTGGAATAGATGTTTGTAAATAACTATTGATAATCAATTTTCTGTAAAGTATGTTGCCTAATAATTAATGTAAAAATACCTTTTAAAAAATAAGCTTCTATACCAAAATATAACATAGATATCTTGCTAAGTTGGGGAGTTCCCATGGCTTCCTTCCGGCTCCATAATCATACCCTGAACTATCTGGTTGTACAGTACTTATCAATACCGATCTAACAAGGCTAAACACGAGGGGGTTACGTTGTATAGTTCACATGTTCCTATGGCCACCTCCATGGCACCATATTATTGCATTGTCACCGAACTTATATACTAATGCCAAACTTCAGCTTAATCAGATACCCGCAAGTGCTTGAAATGTACAAAAGTTTTAACCCGGAAAGACAGACGTACGAAACATTGCAATTTTGATAAAAGCATATTAAAAGGTAGTTGGCCAAGGACTTGTTGTAGTGGTCACAGCAAAGGCCGCTACGCCTACTGGTTTGAGTAGTGGTGGATTTACCTCACGGGCTAATTTTTTGTGTGATCTACAAATATATTATTTCAGTCTGGGTGTAGACCTGAGAAATTCATGTTTATACACGTGCTATCCAGACCGGTATAATATCTAGTGCGGGATAACGTTTAAAAACCATAAATCAATTACCTAGCTGATCTGAATTTGAGATTTGAATTCCTATTGCTACCTCGCAATAGAAATTCAGATTTTGATAAGTATTAGTACTATACTTATTGTGCTATAACTACGAAGTTTTAAATACTAATGTTGGTATTTTTCAAACCTATGATCAAGACGTTTGCATAATTTGCTAAATTTATTACTACTTAATAAATACTTTAAATTAATACCCATTTTAATTTAAAGCCTACTTGCATTTTTATTAAGCAAATAATTTCAATAAGTATCTTATTGCTCGAGAAAGATGTTATAATATTTTTAGCTTGTATATTTAATCTTTTCTACAGCTAACTGCGTAATTTAAACGAGTAAATAAAATGCGTAGACTTTAGACTCAAAGTTGACTTTCAAATGTACTCGTCTGAGTATATTTAAAAGTATTTTGGGTTACCATCTCCAGTAATTGCTTGATAAATAATAATTCTATCTATTTATACCATCACGTAAGATCGCTTGCGTGGTAGGCTAAAAGTAACATATGTCGCAAAACTAAGCAATAAAGGAATATGATAGAATTATAAACGCCTGTGCAATTTAGACGATTCATAATTTTTGTATGTGCTATGATATTATTAATTGTATCTCGCTAAAATTCACGGGTTTTACCCGAACCTTTGAAAGTCTTGCATGAGGACATGGGTCCAACACGTTGAGGCCCTTTGCTAGAAGTGAATGTTATGTAAGTTACCTGCTGAGATCACTTGCTGAAAACGAACAAACATAACCAGCGAACTGACACCGGCAGGTTCAAGGACTATTATAAGTTATGGAAAGGATACAAGGGCTATGTAAATAAGGTATGGTGGACGAAAATTGAACTATTTCAAAGGACACCGGCCATAATTAGTAATACCTAACTACCCGTGGCCGGCGATGACTCGCCGCTCACTACCGGCCCTCAAACGATCGTTCTAAGACAACTGAGGGCAACACCGGTGTGACCTGCTCAGTTGTGTCGAGAGGTGTGTTGCGCCTTATCCGAAGTTACTGGCGGCGTTATCCCCTTTAATACTTCCACCCCTGGAGTATATCGACGTAGGAAAGCATGAGGAAGAAGAACAAGAAACGCTGAGGTGGGGACCATGACAGACTCTCTGGAGCAATCGGGTCTGTGTTGTCGTTACTCACTAACAGCTTGCCACGAGCTGCCCTACAGCCTTATAAGAAAAGAAAGAAAAAAAAATATTTGCAACGCGTCAGTACATATAAAACTTAAAGAGAAAAAAACTTGAATATACTTAATTATTATTAACGCTGTTGACCACGAGGCCTTTACAGCTTCACCGGGAAACAGGGCGAGCGTGCAACAATTACGCTCCAGGCAGAGGGGCGAGGAGGCAACTAGCTCAAGGACGCCTTGAGGAGGAACGGCTTGGCCTGGACTACCGCTATGGGGAAAGGCGATTCACACACTACTAGAAGTTACACTAATAAATTCTACAGGTTCCATAAGGTCCACTAGTCAAGGCGGGTTGTTTTTAATAAAAATTAAATAAACACTGTCACGCCTATATTCCCTAAATGGTGTCCTGTGTACACCCACTTTTCGACGATGACGTTAAGTCCCATATAATTAGGAGCCAGTCTTTTACCATAATACCAGGTACGATGCCAGACTGGAGTCTGGCAAAAATCCAGAATCAGTCTGGAGACAGATTCTGGATTTCTGTCTATCGTAAAATAACATTTTTGCCCAACCTTGTGGTTGCCACTAGACCAATAGATCTCTTGCCAGGTAGGCATAGAGTACAGAGTTCTAACAGATTCTTTCCTTGCAGACTTCTCTGGCTTCCCCCAGTCTCACAGATCAATGTATACACGCTTGCCGGTTACAGAAAATTTATGAAGGGAGTAATTTATCTAGGAATTTGATAGTTTTAAGAGTAAGATCATAAATTTGATCATTGAGATATATGTTAATAAAATAAAAATCTTTAACAAAAAAAACCGACTTCAAAAAGCAAATAATAAATATTTGAAGTCGGTACCGGTTTGTGCAGTAGGTTACTTGGCACCATACCACTTACTATAGGTATATACCTATAGTATATTATTTTGCTGATTTGTACTGCAAGGTACCTACAGGATTGATAGAATAACCATGATAACGGAATCTACACATTCGTGCTGTTCGCCGTTAAGGAGTCCCCTGGTGTATCTTCAAAGTCTACCTCGAAACTATACTAAACCCAATGCAAAAGGAATCATCAAAATCAGTTCAGAAATAAAGACGTTATAAAAAACACAGACGAATTGTAAACCTCCTCCTTTTTTGAAGTCGGTTAAAAATGGAAGTATATACGCATTTTTGTGTTTCTAGCAATTCTACCCCAAAAGAGATAAAATGGCGAGGGATAGTTTGTACTTGGTTCCAATAGAATTTAAAGTTACTAAAATTGGTAATTGTTAGTTTTGAAGTCAGATCGTCGAAATTGGTGTTTGGGTTCTTCTTTTCTAATAAATACATAATCACTAATAGGGTTTTTCAGAATCAACAAGGGGGTGAAATTTAAGTTTAAAGTTTAATTTCAATCATAAAAACACGGTAAATTAGTTTTTTTTTTATTTTCACAACGTAGCCCTACACTTGGAATTATTCGTGGATGCGTTTACAAACATAAAATTCACATACAAAAACACCCAGACCGAAACGAATATTAGTGGGTCATACAAAGAATTTTGCCATGCGGGGATTGAACCCGCGACTACTCAATCCAGTGATCGGAGCGGCATGAGGGTGTGTGTGAGTGATCTAAACTGTTGGCTGCTGGGCCTTTACTGCTTCACCAGATAAGGGGGCGAGTGTGTTACCACTAAGCTAAAGAAGAGCAAGGGGGCAACTAGCTCAAGGGCGCTTCAAGGAGAAATGGCCTCGGCTTGGGCAGTTACTATGGGAGAGGACATATACTAGGAGTCTCGACGTGGTGCTCTGCACCGGGCGGCGGGCAAGAGATACTTCGACCTCACCGGCGAAGTCGGCGTCTGATCCTGTGTGCGGTATTTGTATCTAAAAGAAAGGATTTAAGGGCATCGGGAGGGTCGTTGAGAACATGCCGCGGACGGTGGTAGCGGGTGATAGGAGCGAAGATAGGTTCGTAATCGGCGGCGGCTGCGATTAGCGGATTCCTATGATTGGACGCGTTCGCAAAATATCGGATTGTCAAACTCAAACTCAAATCGTTTATTTTGCATAAACCATGACCAAACCAACACCCCCGTGTTTACAAAGTGTCGTATTTACAGTTTATGGCATCTTCATATTCAAACGTATCCGTTCTTTGGAAGGCACGTTTAACCGTTAGTCGTAGTTAACACTTAATTTGGCCACTTTAAGCCAAATCGGAAGCTATACGCGGGTTAATAAGTTCCCACAGCAGGTCACCACAATTTTTACCTTTACTAATCCGCAGTGAGTCCGCGTGGTAGTATGGCCTTCATTCTCTCTCACGTCGATTTGTGAGAGAAGCCCTTGTCCAATAGTATCGGCTGAAGAACTCTCAAAATTGCGAGTTAAATGTAATCGATTATCCTTTCTTTATAAATAATATCGATACCTGATTATTTAAATCGTTAACAGTGAGCGTAAATGGAACAATGCTCAACGGTCACGCACGCGGCATCATTAATTATAACAGGTGAGTATTAATCCCGGTTTCTGATGATATTTTTTTTTCTGATAATGAAACACAGGTCTCAACCTAGTTCAGGCAAGCCGTTAATTATACCTAGATAAGTTCCAATAAGATTGTTACGCGTACTGATTTTGAATGAATAAATGATTTATTATTATTATTATATTATATTATTATAATAAAAAGGCCTATCCATTCAGAAATCCAGAATCTGAATCTGTCTAGTATAATCGCAATAGTTTCGCTTCCTGTTAAATTGGGTCTTAATACAATCCATCTACGTCCCCTGCTTGTGGAATAAATGAATAAAAAAAAAAAAAAGATTACTGTGCAATTAGTTATTGAACGTTTCGTGGTCGTGGTCTTGTGATGTGACAATTTTTTTTTTCTTTCTTTATCTATATGGAACCTATTCTATCTCACTTCGATTAGTAAGAGCAGACCTTTGCTCAGTAGTGTGACAGTATAGGTTGGTATCATAATTGTCATTATACATTTGAGCCAAATATCTGGTCTGGTGGTGATCAATGTGCTTTGCGCTCACGAGGCCCTGTGTTCAAATCCTAGGTTGGTCAAATGTAAATTTTCTATCGAAAAAAAATCCCAGTATCAGTCCAAAGTCTAGTATTGGGCGCGGTACCTTTATGGCAATAGCCTCGCTTCCTATCATATGGGGCCTAACATCGTCGGTGAAAAGTGGATGTACACAGTACACCTCTGTCACCCCCGCTTGGCTAATATATAGGCGTGAGGGTGCTCATAAATTTGTGCTACACAATAGTTGAACTTTCTTTATTTTTTAGTCCTTATTCATTTATTTTACATAAATATCTCCTATAAACTAACCCTACCACCACAAGAACTACTAAAACATGCCAATATATTTCAACATGCCCCAATTTAACGAAAATAAAACTTCAACATCAACAATCAAAATAATAGCCCCCAAGATTACACTACATAAAATTCCACTGAAAAATAATGATCGGGCTTGTTGGCCCCAAATACAAGAACTTAGTTATGAAACACCCATTTTCCGAACTGCTGTATCGTGACTAAATCTAGTTCCCTTAACATTTTGTTTTGGGAGGTTTAGTTAAAACCGTAAGTTTTGGACCCTCATGGACTTCCACTGGCCTCGGGGGAAGCTGGCGGGATATGTCGGACTCTTGCCGACTACCACCCCACGGTGGCCGACATTAACACCCCGGGGAGGGGCTCCGGGATCTCCGCTAGGAACGCACCGGTGCCCCTCTATGTTGTGCTCCAAAAAGCCTGCCGCCTGCTTTGGGGGGGAGCCTATGGGCTCGCTCCCCCCTGCACCATTGCAGGCGTCGTGAGCTGCCGCGCGGCCATCTTCCTAAGGGTCGCGCTTGAAGGACGCTTAGATCCTGCGCCTCAACGTCCCACGACCCCAAGTGCCCCCCTGCGGAAGTCAGAAACAGACTGTGATATTCAACGCGTATATCGACATCTCTTTTTCTCCACAAAGTAAGGTTACAATGGTGCCGCTCAAGAGATTATTTTATTCCTCCAGCTGAAGTCGCATAACGCTAATTAACTTAAAGTTAATCTAGATTCTATAAAATTACAGCAAAGTTTTTACATGAATGAGAATATTCATTTAAAACTTAATAAGGCATTGCAAACTATAAAACACCTCGCGTAATGAGAAGTAGCGATCTGTCGAAGAAAGTAATTTAAGTTGACATCTACTTCACAAGAGCTATAGAATTTGTTCAACTGACTTCTGTTGCGTTATCTGTCGAGGTGATAGTACAATCTCTTGGGTTATATTTAGTAGGAAACTTGGTATTTGCTTATTCGGTGTTACTTTTTAACCGACTTCAAAAAGGAGGAGGTTCTATGTTCGGTTGTATGTACGCTTTTTTTTTTTTTTTTTTTTTTTTTTTTTTTATGTATGTTCAGCGATATTTCCGTCAATTGTGGACTGATTTTGATGATTTTTTTTGCATTGGGTTCAGTATAGCTTCGCGGTGGTCCCATTTTAATTTCATTGGCATTGGACCTTGGACTTAGAAGATACACCAGGGAACTCCTTAACGACAAACAATAGGCATGTGTAAATTGAGATATTATGGGTATTACGTCAATCCTATAGGTACCCTACTATAGAACCAAGCAGCCAACTTCAAAAAAGGAGGTTCATAATTCGTCCTTTTTTTATAACTCCTTTGCTTATGAACCGATTTTGATGATTCTTTTTGCATTTGGTTCAGTATAGTTTTGAGGTGGTCCTATTTTATTGTTATCGGTATTGGACCTTGAACTATGAAGATACAAGAGGGAACTCCTTAACGGCGAACAGCACGAATGTATAGATTCCGTTATTATAGACATTATATTAATCCTGTAGGTACCTTACTTTACAACTTAGCAAAATAATATAATATCGGTATATAAATATTACTAAATAATTCACTCGTCACTTAAAATTGTAAAATAAAAATCTTTTAACAAAAAAGGTAAACCGACTTCAAAAAGCAAAAAATAAATATTTGAAGTCGGTGCCAAGTAACCGACTGCACCGACCAGCACCGACTTCAAATATTTATTTTTTGCTTTTTGAAGTCGGTTTACCTTTTTTGTTAAAAGATTTTTGTGTGTAACTTTTTTGGATCATATGTGCTTTGGAATAAAGCCAACCTTTTTTCTATGTTGTTTTATCTCATTGTCTTCTTAGACGGACGATGTAGCGCAGTGGTTAAGAGCGTAAGCCGCTCCGCCCAGTGTGTCTAATAGTCGCGGGTTCGATTCCCGCACGGGACAAATATTTGTGTGACCCACAATTATTTGTTTCGGTCTGGGTATTTGTGCGTGTGAATTTTCATGTTTGTAAACGCACCCACGACACAGGAATAAATCCTAGTGTGGGGCTACGTTTTTAAAAGAAGAAGAAGAAGAACTACTCCTTCATATTAGGAATTAAGACAGTTATTTCTTCCTTATTAAGTATGAATTTTTTATCTAATTTTATTGCAGTGAATCTTATTTCTTTTTACTATCTTTAAACTACTTTTGTTTAATTTTTTTTTCTTGTATGTGTTTACAAAGAATCGCCATTTTAGTTTCAGTATACTTTCGATTTGCACTAAATCAAAAGCAATTGCTATAAATTCAATTAACGCCAGTTTTACTCTAAAGAGGACAGAGGTGTTAAAAGTGCACCCACATTTCACTCTAGTATCAAAAATACTTTAGTGGAATGTGGATGCTCTTTGTTGTCTCAACGTGATAGAAAAATTATTTAAGGTTATGTCAAATATAGTGGTTTCTTTATAATGTTTACCTTAACCATAAACAAGGGATATAAATAAAACAAGTAACACTAGAAGAACTATTAAAATATTTAAGTACACATACTCGTATTAATAAGTTTCTTTTCTAAAACAGAAACTCATTAATCTGTGTACTCCTACTTATTTCGTACTCTGAGTGCAACCATTTAAAACAACGTAGTAACGAGTGCTGAGCATTCAAAGTTTCCATTTAATCCGCTAAGTAGTCCGTCTTGATTACAGTTAGTGCTTTATTGTGAACCGCACTGGGATTTTATACAAGTTAAGTCTTGCATCAACTTGCTGATATTCTCGCCATTAATATTATTGGCTTTTGTTTTATAAATAACTCATGCTTTTAACTTAAAGCCGTTTTTATTAAGACTTCTTTTGGCCTACCTTGTTCCGGATTCCGTTCCTCAGAGAAACTTCATGTATATCTGGAGTGACCATAACGGACAGAATGCATTGATTAGGGACTTTTGTCTTTAAGCTTTATGGAATAGGCGATGAAACAAAGTGAAGTTTTAAAATGAGAGGATAAAACATAACATACTTGAAAACAGGTCATCGATAAGTTTTAATTCATTGCATGTGTCAGTTTATAGTTAGTTAAAATTGATTGCAACAGAAAATCAAAACGAAAGATAAGAAAGCGAGTTAATAAGAGCGTGTTAAAGTGTTTCTAGAAATATTACACCCCAATATATTTTAACAAAGAATTCCTCAGAACCCGTAGCATGTTTTCATAGACAAATTGAAACATTTTGGGATTTACAATATATAGAGTTTAAAAGCAATGTTTTTCGAAGATGGAAGCTTTGAGGTAAGACTAGAGAGCTTAGCACGGTTAGATTGACGTTAGCCTAACTTTGGCTAGATAGCGAGTTGTTACTTTCATATTTATTTAGTGAGTTTGTAGTGTGAAAAGGACGGCATATCAACGCGATAGTGTTACGCTACCGTGAATATGTTCGTGCAACATCTTCAGGTGCTCGTTCCGTGAAGCTTCGTAAAGTGCATTATTTTGTCACTTATTGCGCTGCACCGAACGTAGACTTGCCAATCTTGGGGAGATTTAAAAGACTTTTATGGTGTTTATTGCGTCTTTAGGATGGACCTCATTCAGGGGTTTGTTAGAGGTTAAGTAAGAACATAAATTTTAAGAAATACAAACAATGTTTTGTACTTTATATGTACCTATGTCAATTATAACATGTACTGGAATTCTCATGCATCTATTGCATAAAGATTCTATTGCCATTATAGCGGGCGCAATTCAGGACTCCACATTGCTTTTGAAAATTTATTAATTAAAGACTTTGGCTTGACCTTGAATTAAGCGCAGGACTTCATCTGCCGTATCATTAATCACTGCACAATGAAATAGGCAAGTTGTTACCTCGTGGGTGATATTATAAGAAAAACATTAGGTAGACGTCGTATATCCTCCGAGAGCGGCACGTCAAAACTATATCAATTGCTGTTATGTATGTGTCATATTAGCTAAACATCTTTTCTCTAGCCACTAATAGTTGGAGTGGAAAGTTTAGGCGATACAGCAACCGCTGGCGAAACTTTATTGCAGCTTAGGTTAACGAGGTAAATGACGCTATCCTGCCAGTACATAATTGGCTCACAATCAATAACTTAGTGCTTAGTAACAAAAAAACTAAATGTATAAGGTTTTCTTTACCAAATGTGAAAAGTACTGCATGTGGTACTATGTTGAACAACGAGAAACTTGAGTTTATCAATGATACATCTTTCTTAGGGATTACGCTTGATTCTAAGTTACAATGGGGCCCTCAAATTAAGACTTTAGGTAAACGGCTCGATGCCGCTGCCTATGCCGTAAGAAAGATCAGACAACTTACTGATGTGGACACAGCGTGGATGGTCTATTTCAGTTACTTTCATAGTGTCATGTCTTACGGTATATTATTGTGGGGTAGGGCAGCTGACATTGAGTCTATTTTTATCTTGCAAAAAAGGGCTATAAAAGCCATCTATAACTTAGGTAGTCGCGACTCTCTCAGAGAATTGTTTAAAGAAGCCAATATTATGACGGTCTCATGTCAGTATATTTGTGAAAACGTATAACGATCTATATTTTTTCTGATAATGTATACAAGAAAAAAATACAGATCTGTTTAATCAGCTAGGTGATAAATTAGATCAACCGCAATTTCGTCTGTCAAAAATTCACACTTCTTTCATGGGGTACTGTGTTAGATTTTATAATAAAATTCCTCTTGACGTCACTAAACTTAGGTACAATTAATTCAAACCTTGTATTAAACATACGCTTAGTCATCATCTCAGCCCATACTTGTCCACTGAACATAGGCCTCCCCAATCGCTTTCCAGCGTAACCGGTCCGATGCCACCTGCATCCAACGACTTCCTGCGATTTTCACAAGATCGTCGGTCCATCTGGCAGGCGGTCGTCCCACGCTGCGCTTGCCAATACGTGGTCGCCACTCTAGAATCTTTCTGCCCCAACGCCCGTCCGCCGCGCTATGTGGCCTGCCCATTGCCACTTCAGCTTGCTAATCTTAAGGGCTATGTCGGTAACCTTGGTTCTTCTACGAATCTCCTCATTCCTGATTCGATCGCGTAGAGAAACGCCGAGCATAGCTCTCTCCATAGCTCGCTGAGCAACTCTGAGCTTATTTATGAGACCTATTATAAGAGACCACGTCTCTGACGTTCTAAAAAATAAATAAAGTGAGATGGTAGAGGTGTATTATTTACATCCACCGACAATGATGTTAGTTCGTAATATAATAGGCGGGTAGCCTATTGCCAATATACTGGATAATAACTCAAATTCCAGACTATTATTGAGAAACATTTCAATAGAAAAAACACACTTAGTCTGAACTATAATTCAAACCCAAGACTTCGCGATCGCCATCCGCAGTATGTGCCACTATACCGACAACTCAGTCCAGCAATAAATAAATATAACACATTTTTAATGATAAAATAAACTGTTTCAAACGTCTCGAACTAACCCTTGAATCCTAGCCGTGAGTATATAAATAAGTATTCTATTTATCTATATCATCACGCCAGATCCCTTGCGGGGTAGGTAGAGAGTACAGAGTTCCAACAGGTTCCTCTACGATATTATTTTCACAAACGCGTAAAATTAAAAAGGCTAAAAAAATCTAGCCAGTAGGCACAAAAATCACGCCCTTAACTGATAGACCAACATATTCAAGCGAATATTTGTGAAACAAACACCCGGCGAACTTGCAAGAGAATTTGAAACACAAACTTATGTGGGTTTATTATTGCTGTTAGATTTCAGTGGTGGAATAAATGAATAGAATAATAATAACATCAGCCTATACTGTTCTGCTGCTGGGCAAAGGCCTTCTCTACATATGAAGGTGAGAGAAATTAGGTCATACTCCACCACCCGGACTCAGTGCGGATCGGCGGAGGCAGGTTTTGTGGCCACCTGATGTTGGAACTTATCAAGCCGCCTATAAGGCTTCCAACTTAATGACTACCAGATTACGTGGTGACCGGAAGCAACAACTTAACGTGCCTTCCGAAGCACGGATACGCCCGAATATGAAACTGCCACAAACGGTCACTCATCTGAGGCCGACCGAGTCGAATGCTGCTTAACCTTGGTGATCGCTAAGAACACCGCTTTTGCATAGCGCTACGAGCGCCGCTAATGAATATTATCATTATATAAACAAAAAAACATTTAAAAAATGAAACATTTCTACAAAGAACTTTAGCTTTATGCAGACAGGTAATGGTTTAATTTAAATCTGCCAAAAAAATAATTATATTTTTTGTAAACACACCCACGACCCCGGAATAATTGCCAACTTTTAAAAAACGAATTATTTATTAAACTAATATTACTTAATAAGAAAACAGTGTTGCAACTAAAAATTAAGCTTTCAAACGACAAACTTCTCCCAAGAGTTCGCTGCTTTAACGTAAAATAATTAACTATTCTCAAAGGTATAATGGATGTGGCCTGTAGCGTTAATTGATACAAATTGTCGCTCTGTGGGCATTGTATAAAGCTACTGGACAAGTTTGCAGCTTCGGAGATTAGTTGAAAAGTAAAATGCATTATAAATCAAGATAGTACAGTCAGTGACATAATTTGGTTTTGTGTTTGGTTTAAAAAAAAAAAACACCGTCACGCCTATATTTCCCAGAGGGGGTGGTAGAGGTTTACTGAGTACACCCACGTTTCGCCGATGATATTAGGTCCCATGTAATAGGGGGCGAGCCTATTGCCATATACCGGGCACAATTCCAGACTCCGGACTCATACTGGGATGTTTTCGTTAGAAAAACTGCACTTGTCCGACCTAGGATTTGAACCCAGGACCTCGTGATCACAAAGCGATGCGCTTTGCCGCCAGACCAACGAAGCAGTCATGTTTTATGTTTTGTTTGAAAAAATGTAGCCCCACACTAGGAAATATTTCTCAAGTTGCGGTGGAGTATTGTTGGTTTATCGGAGGTCCGAAGAGAGGGCGAGGACACGATAACCTTAAAATCCGGCAACTTGTTTTACTACCGGGAGGGCGAACAGCAGTCCCAAGGTGGTGTCGGATTTATCGTCCACAAGTCACTCATAAACAACGTTGTGTCCATCACTAGTGTGTCGAGCAGGGTAGCGTACCTTATACTCAGAATATCCAAAAGATATTCGCTGAAGGTCATACAGGTCTACGCACCGACCTCGGCATACTCAGATGATGACGTCGAAGTTATGTATGAGGACATTAGTAGAGCCATACATACTTCCAAAACACACTTTACAGTGGTTATGGGTGACTTCAATGCGCGGCTGGGCAAACGGGGCGATGATGAGTTGAGAGTGGGGCAATTTGGATATGGGCAGCGCAACCCCAGGGGTCAGAGGCTGGCCAAATTTCTGGAGAAAGAGGGGCTCTTTATGATGAACTCTTTCTTCCAGAAGCCGCCTCATAGGAAATGAACCTGGATGAGCCCTGATGGTTCCACAAAAAATGAGATAGACTTCATCATGAGCACCAAGCGACAAGTATTTAATGATGTCTCCGTGATTCATAGGGTAAAAACCGGCAGTGATCACCGAATGGTCAGAGGCACATTAAATATTAATGTCAAAATGGAAAGATCGCGTCTGATGAAGTCTACGCTCCGACCTACTCATGCATATATCCAAAACCCCGAGAACTTTCAACTCGAATTGTCAAACCGCTTCGAATTGCTAGACAGCAGCGCATCAGTGGACGAAATCAACAACAGGCTGGTAGAGACTGTTCATACGGTCGGGTCCAAGTATTTTAAGACCCACCGTAAAAATAGGCCTCAAAAACTATCTGACTACACCCGAAACCTCATGGCTGAGCGACGTTCCATGACGCTCCAAACCTCCGATGATGCTAAGTCCTATAGGCAGCTTAATGGACAGATATTGAAGTCCTTGCGACACGACTTACGGTCCTTCAATGCAAGGCGTATTGAGGAGACCATAGAGCAGAACAAGGGCTCTAAAGTGTTCGCAAGAGACGCGTCTATTGGGCAGAGCCAGTTGACGAAGCTGAAGACGGAGGATGGAAACGTAACGTCAAATAGGTCAGAGGTGCTCAGGGAGATAGAGAGGTTCTATGGACAGTTATATACCTCAGTAGCTAAACCTGTTGTTGACTTGGTAAAAGACCCAAGAGCCAAGCTAACCCGACACTGCACTGAAGATATCCCGGACATCAGCCTGTGCGAAATTAGGATGGCTCTCAAACAACTAAAAAACAACAAAGCGCCGGGTGAAGACGGAATTACTGCAGAACTTCTGAAGGCGGGCGGATCGCCGGTACTTAAAGTCCTTCAGAGGCTATTTAATTCCGTCTTGCTTGAAGGGAAAACGCCGGAAGCATGGAACAGGGGTGTGGTGGTGCTGTTTTTCAAGAAAGGTGATAACACCTTATTGAAGAACTATAGGCCCATCACACTGCTGAGCCATGTTTATAAGTTGTTTTCGAGAGTCATTACGAATCGTCTCGACCGCAGGTTTGATGACTTCCAGCCTCCCGAACAAGCCGGTTTCCGAAAAGGCTTTAGTACCATAGACCACATACATACGCTGCGGCAGGTTATACAGAAGACTGAGGAGTATAATCGGCCACTATGCTTGGCGTTTGTGGACTATGAGAAAGCCTTTGATTCGATCGAGACTTGGGCGGTTCTTAGATCTCTCCAGCGATGCCGCATTGACTATAGGTACATCGAAGTGTTGAAGTGCTTGTATAATAACGCCACCATGTCAGTCCGAGTACAGGGGCAGTGCACGAAGGCGATCCCCATAAAAAGAGGAGTAAGACAGGGAGACGTCATTTCTCCGAAACTGTTTACGGCCACCTTAGAGGACGCCTTCAAGCTCTTGGAATGGCAAGGACTTGGCATCAACATCAATGGCGAATACATCACTCACCTTCGATTTGCCGACGACATTGTGGTCATGGCGGAGTCGCTGGAAGATCTAGGACGAATGCTCGGTGACCTCAATAGAGTATCCCAACAAGTGGGTCTTAAAATGAATATGGACAAAACAAAAATAATGTTTAATGTCCATGTCGTACCCACCGCACTCACCGTTGGGAACTCTACTCTTGAAGTTGTCGAAGAATACATTTACCTGGGACAGGCAGTCCGGTTAGGTAGGTCCAACTTTGAGAGAGAGGTCAATCGACGAATCCAACTCGGCTGGGCAGCGTTCGGGAAACTGCGCAACATCTTCTCATCCAAAATACCTCAGTGCCTAAAGACTAAAGTTTTTGGTCAATGTGTGTTACCAGTGATGACATATGGATCAGAGACGTGGTCTCTTACAATAGGTCTCATAAAAAAGCTCAAAGTTGCTCAGCGAGCTATGGAAAGAGCTATGCTCGGCGTTTCTCTACGTGATCGAATCAGGAATGAGGAGATTCGTAGAAGAACCAAGGTCACCGACATAGCCCTCAGGATTAGCATGCTGAAGTGGCAATGGGCTGGCCACATAGCGCGAAGATCGGACGGGCGTTGGGGCAGAAAGATTCTAGAGTGGAGACCACGTATTGGCAAGCGCAGCGTAGGACGACCGCCTGCCAGATGGACCGACGATCTTGTGAAAATCGCAGGAAATCGTTGGATGCAGGTGGCATCGGACCGGTTACGCTGGAAAGCGATTGGGGAGGCCTATGTTCAGCAGTGGACAAGTATAGGCTGAAATGATGATGATGATGATGAGGTGCGTTTACAAATATGAAATTCATAATGACCATGACCAAATAGGCAGTGTCTTATCTGAAGGACAAGTCAAGAGTCTCCGTAACCGGACTATGAGAGTGGAGGAAGCCAAAGAGGTATATATATAGAGGTAAGAAAAGAACCTGTTAGAATTCTGTAGTCTTTGCCTACCCCGCAAAAGATCTGGCGTGATGTTATATATAGATAGATGGAAATTCACATATGGAAACAAATATTTGTAGATCACATAAAGTTTAGTACGGTTGGGGGATAAAACCCTCGACTACTTGATAAGTGGGCGTAGCGTCTTAAGCCCTTACCACTGGATTAGACGGTCGTAGCTTACGTACAATTAAAATGAAAGCGGCGAAACAGGGTCTGGCATGCGGATAGAGATAAATTAAAAATGTAAGAAGATAGGTTCGTTATTACACAACGTGATTGTCACTTTAATCTAACTGTCCAAAAACTACATGTACAAACTAATCTACACAATTCTTGAAATACTCGTCATTAATGCCTATCTATTATAATACTACAGCTTTCAAATATTCAATAAGTTGCTTACCTATAATCTCCAAGTATTAAAGCCCTTAACTATAGCCTTAAGGGTAAATCGCTCAAAATGGACCGGCAAACAATCTAATAGCTAAACCCTTTGACAATTTAAAAGCCAGTGTACATTCTATATTAGAAGTTTATAAGGATACGGGAAAA
The DNA here is from genome assembly GCA_905147815.2 of Phalera bucephala. Classification (NCBI taxonomy): domain Eukaryota; kingdom Metazoa; phylum Arthropoda; class Insecta; order Lepidoptera; family Notodontidae; genus Phalera; species Phalera bucephala. The sequence continues at coordinate 36,165,455 of LR990615.1, read as the reverse complement.
CCAACGCGTTCAGCCACAGCCGCGGTGGGGTCCCCGGCAGCGATCAGTATCTTTCTATGATTGCGCGGGTAGACGCCGCCCCGATAGCGCGTGCAGGACGCAGAACGCATTGGTGTGAACATTTCCATACAAATATTACTGTAGGAGCTGATCGCAACCATGCGCACCATAGGGACCGGGGCTAAACGCGTTGGTTTGGCCGTATCCTTATAAACTTTTAATTGCCTTACCTCAAGGCAACTCATTAACAATTTGGACCGGTAATCCTTCAACTGTGAAGAAACAAACAAAAAAATCCTGGTCATTCGATCTACGTCTGCTCTGTTCGAAAAAATTACGCTCAAAACGAACTAACTTAAAAATATATGTATGTATGGTTGAGTGATATACGCTGTTGGCTGCGAGGCCTTTACAGCTTCACCGGACTAAAGGGCGAGCGTGCATCACGACGCTCGAGCCAGAGGGGCAACTAGCTCAAGGGTGCCTCAAGGAGAAACGGCCTCGGCTTGGGCAGTTGCTATAGGGGGAGGGCGTATACTAAGTGTCTCGCCGTGGTGCTCGGCACCGGTTGGCTGGCAAGAGGTTCTACGACATCGCCAGCGAGGTCGGAATATGATTCTGTGTGTGGTGTCTGTATTCGGCACCGAAAGAAGGGATGTAAGAGCATCGGGTGGGTTGGTAAGAACATGTCACGCGCGGAAGTAGTGGCTGGGGTTAGGTTCATAGTTGGCGGCGGCTGCGATTACCGGATTTGTGTGATGTGATGCGTTTGCGAAATATTTAGTTGTCACCTTTTTAATATAGGCGCGAATAGATTCGAGACCGAGATCGGAGTGGAGGTCGACATTCCGTAAGAACCACGGGGCTCATACGGCTTTGCGGAGGAAACGGGATAGTATCGCTTGGAGTCTATTGATATGAGAGTGGGCTGCGTGCCCGAACACCTCACACGTGTACGTCATGATGGGTCGCAAGTTTTGTAAAGTGTCACCTTATTTCTAAGGGACATTTTACTCCGCTTGCAGATTAATGGATAAAGACGGCCGAGCACAAAGGCTGCTCGGTGACGGACTCGCTTGATGTGCGGGCCGAAGGACATGGTATTATTTAGGGTGACCCCTAGATATTTGACCTCTTTGAGCCAGGGAATAGGTCGGTCGAACATGGCTAACTTAAAAACGGCCGGCCTCATCAATTTATACTTGTATCTGAGTCAAATCAGATACCATTAAAATATTGCGTTTACGTTAAATTAAAAAATGAAGTAAGTACTAAGTAAAGTACTATTTATTGACTTTAACAATTCCAAGTCAGATAAAATACTCCTAAAATTCAAAATAAATATTTTTTTAACGGAAATCGTGACATTTGGCCATCAGGCATCGTGATGCCTCCTGGCAATCACTTACTCATAATACAAATAATTACACTCTTATGCATATACAGGCATTCTAATTTGCCGTAATAGTTTCTCATAAGTGATTGCGCACCCATTTTGGTCTGTATACATAACCATAACGCTTCCGGATACAACTATTTTAATTACAATTAACTTAAGTACCTATAATCATAAATATGTATCATGAAATAATTGTAATCTGCTTATTTGTAAATAAACAAAACTAACATCATGGTAAATTAGTTTATGTTGTATAGAAATAGTTAAGGGCGTATCTAAATCTTGACATTGGCTATACGCACATTATAATTATTAAACGTGTTTCTGTTTAACCAATTTTGTTCACAATTTTCAACCTAACCAAACCCGAACTACATTCTATAGCAATCATTTATATATATTATATTATCATTTATATTATATTATAGATACCACGATTTATTACATCTGCCAAACACATGAAGAAAATATGAATAATAAGCGATAAAAGTTTCCTCAAATTTCTAACGGGTAATTACTAAGGCCAACCGCATTACTTTCTTTACAACCGCGTTACTCTGTGACATATGTATTCGCTCCCACGACGTAACAAAAATGACTAGACCTCAGACATCCAACTAAATTTTTGCTTTACGAATGCAACACCAAAACCGAACTTTCAATTTTAAAGGGTTATTTACCACCTTTCATCGCGAAAAATGTTTTAGAATTGCATTTGAAATCTTATTTACTTTTATCTAGTTATTCTTTACTAGCTGCTACCTGCGGCTACGCATGCGTTTATTTTATAATTTGACATAGGTCTCTTAAGCGTAATCTTATTCAACGTTAATGCCGTCTTATAAAAAAACATACAATACTTGGGTACTTATAAACTACTTACTTTTCTACCTACCCTGCCAAATATCGTAATAAATAAAATAAAAATGTTTTATTATCAGGCGTCGTGGCCCATAGCGTGTTAGTACTACAACTTATTTTATGTTAGTAAAATATTGCATTGAGGCAATACGAAACATAATTCATCTAAGGAAGATTTATCAAGCCCCGCGTCTGATATGTAGCTTGATAAATGTACCTATGGTAGCTCCATCCAACCTCTCGGCAAATAACCTCATGATGCTGTTGGTGCTTCCTCGAACTCTGTTCGTAACTGAAGAAACTTTCTTACGAATTATAGCATAGTAGTCATCGGTATGGACCTCTGCGAACATACCTGATGCACTGCAGTAAGGTGAAATTGTCAACAGCACCCTGAAGGCATTATTGTATTGAATACGCAGGGTGTTGTCTGTTTTTGAGTATGATTAGCCCAAAGGCCGCTGGTGTAAAATGTCTGACAGTAAGCCTTGAAAAGGGTACCGAGGAACCAGCAAACCTTCAAGGCAGCATATTTCCCCTTACAGCTATTGCCCTGCGTTTCCTTTCCATATCGGAGTCATCTTAAAGGTCCTCCGTAACAATCATCATCATCATCTCAGCCTATACTTAGGCTGCTGAACATAGGCCTCCCCAATCGCTTTCCAGCGTAACCGGTCCGATGCCACCTGCATCCAACGACTTCCTGCGATTTTCACAAGATCGTCGGTCCATCTGGCAGGCGGTCGTCCCACGCTGCGCTTGCCAATACGTGGTCTCCACTCTAGAATCTTTCTGCCCCAACGCCCGTCCGATCTACGCGCTATGTGGCCCGTCCATTGCCACTTCAGCTTGCTAATCTTAACGGCTATGTCGGTGACTTTGGTTCTTCTACGAATCTCCTCATTCCTGATTCGATCGCGTAGAGAAACGCCGAGCATAGCTCTCTCATTAGCTCGCTGAGCAACTCTGAGCTTTTTTATGAGACCTATTGTAAGAGACCACGTCTCTGATCCATATATCATTACTGGTTGTTACCAGTGATGATATATGGTTTTTAGTCAATGTGTGTTCACATTGACTAAAAACTTTAGTCTTAAGGCACTGAGGTATTTTGGATGAGAAGATGTTGCGCAGTTTCCCGAACGCTGCCCAGCCGAGTTGGATTCGTCGATTGACCTCTCTCTCAAAGTTGAACCTACCTAACCGGACTACCTGTCCCAGGTAAATGTATTCGTCGACAACTTCAAGAGTAGAGTTCCCAACGGTGAGTGCGGTGGGTACGACATGGACGTTAGACATTATTTTCGTTTTGTCCATGTTCATTATAAGACCCACTTGTTGAGATACTCTGTTGAGGTCACCGAGCATTCGTCCTAGATCTTCCAGCGACTCCGCCATGACCACAATGTCGTCGGCAAATCGAAGGTGAGTGATGTATTCGCCATTGATGTTGATGCCAAGTCCTTGCCATTCCAAGAGCTTGAAGGCGTCCTCTAAGGTGGCCGTAAACAGTTTCGGAGAAATGACGTCTCCCTGCCTTACTCCTCTTTTTATAGGGATCGCCTTCGTGCACTGCCCCTGTACTCGGACTGACATGGTGGCGTTATTATACAAGCACTTCAACACTTCAATGTACTGATAGTCAATGCGGCATCGCTGGAGAGATCTAAGAACCGCCCAAGTCTCGATCGAATCGAAGGCTTTCTCTTAGTCCACAAACGCCAAGCATAGTGGCCGATTATACTCCTTGGTCTTCTGTATAATCTGCCGCATGTATGTGGTCTATGGTACTAAAGCCTTTCCGGAAACCGGCTTGTTCGGGAGGCTGGAAGTCATCAAGCCTGCGTTCGAGACGATTCGTGATGACTCTCGAAAACAACTTATAAACATGGCTCAGCAGTGTGATGTGCCTATAATTCTTCAGTAAAGTGTTATCACCTTTCTTGAAAAAGAGTACCACCACACCCCTGTTCCACGCTTCCGGCGTTTTTCCTTCGAGCAAGAAGGAATTAAACAGCCTCTGAAGGACTTTAAGTACCGGCGATCCGGCTGCTTTCAGAAGCTCTGCGGTAATTCTGTCTTCGCCTGGCGCTTTGTTATTTCTGAGTTGTTTGAGAGCCATCCTAATCTCGTACAGGCTGATGTCCGGGATATCTTCAGTGTAGTGTCGGGTTAGCTTGGCTCTTGGGTCTTTTACCAAGTCAACAACAGGTTCAGCTACTGAGGTATACAACTGCCCATAGAACCTCTCTATCTCCCTGAGCACCTCTGACCTATTCGACGTTACGTTTCCGTCCTCCGTCTTCAGCTTCGTCAACTGGCTTTGCCCAATAGACGCGTCTCTTGCAAACACTTTGAAGCCTTTGTTCTGCTCTATGGTCTCCTCAATACGTATTGTATTGAAGGACCGTAAATCGTGTCGCAAGGACTTCAATATCTGCCCATTGAGCTGCCTATAGGACTGCCTATAGGACAGTCTCTACCAAACTATTGTTGATTTCGTCCACTGATGCGCTGCTGTCTAGCATTTCGAAGCGGTTTGACAATTCGAGTTGAAAGTTCTCGGGGTTTTGGATATGTGCATTAGAAGGTCGAAGCGTAGACTTCATAAGACGCTATCTTTCCATTTTGACATTAATATTTAATGTGCCTCTGACCATTCGGTGATCACTGCCGGTTTTTACCCTGTGAATCACGGAGACATCATTAAATATTTGTCGCTTGGTGCTCATGATGAAGTCTATCTCATTTTTTGTGGAACCATCAGGGCTCATCCAGGTCCATTTCCTATGAGGCGGCTTCTGGAAGAAAGAGTTCATCATAAAGAGGCCCTCCTTCTCCAGATATTCGGCCAGCCTCTGACCCCTGGGGTTGCGTTGCCCATATCCAAATTGCCCCACTCTCAATTCATCATCGCCCTGTTTGCCCAGCCGCGCATTGAAGTCACCCATAACCACTGTAAAGTGTGCTTTGGAAGTATGTATGGCTCTACTAATGTCCTCATACATTACTTCGACGTCATCATCTGAGTATGCCGAGGTCGGAGGTAAACCTGTATGACCTTCAGCGAATATCTTTTGGATATTCTAAGTATCAGGTACGCTACCCTGCTCGACACACTAGTGATGGACACAACGTTGTTTATGAGTGACTTGTGGACGATAAATCCGACACCACCTTGGGACTGCTGTTCGCCCTCCCGGTAGTAAAACAAGTTGCCGGATTTTAAGGTTATCGTGTCCTCGCCCTTTCTTCGGACCTCCGATAAACCAACAATATTCCACCGCAACTTGTTTGTCTCTTCTTCCAGCTCAACAAGCTTCTCATCTGTCCTTAACGTGCGTGCGTTGTATGTCACCAGGGTCAATTTTCGTAGTTGGTGGTAGCCGAATCTCTGCCGGAGATTCTTAGCACCCCTTGTCCTGTCGTTACCATAGCTGCTACCGTGGCCAGGACGAACAGGACCGCCGGGGACTAGGGGCCTGGTTTTATCCTTTTCTTCCATTTTAATAAATTGGGGGGGTTTGCCATACTCGCCACGCTTGGCAGGCGGGTTGGCGAGCGCTAGGCAGGCGGGTTGGCGAGCGCTTGGCTGAGCTCCGTAACAATATGAATCAGATATTTGAATTGGTTTACTGTCCCCAAAAGTGATCCATTTAATTTCACTGGTGCGTATACGTTGGACTTTTATTTCTATCTCTGAATACTAACAGCTCACTTTTTTAGCGTTATATTTAGGTCTATACTACTCAGCATAGATTTCACATATGATAAGCAATTACCTTACTCCATTGATTGTGGGGCTCAGCAAAATAATAACTTTTCTGGTAACAATACAGTAGATTGCCCATATGTTCAAAACAGCTGGAGTAATTTTTGCGAAACTTGCGCCGATCCTAAAGTGGAAAACACATTCGAGTCAAACACAACGTATATACATACACACAAACATAAATCCCTGCGGACACATACATAGTCATACACAAACACATGCATACTTACACGCATACTTTCGTATATATACTTATATTTGCATTTATTTGGACTATAATAGTTATCAAAATTAAAAATAGTATATACTCTATACTTTGCGCCTGCCCCGAGTATTAGTTTGGCGTGGTTATATGGATAAATAAACAGCATATTAAACAAATTAAGAACAATCATTTTAATTATAAAAGTTCTTTTTTAAGAACATGCTTTTGTAGCTAAAACACAATGAAAATATTTTGCTTAGTTGGGTTCCATTAGCCATCTTTCGGCTCTATCAGACCTTGAACACCTTCTGGGTCCATAGTACATGTAAAAAGAAATCTAACGAACCCAAATACGAAGTGGTTATGTTGAGTAATTGGGTAGTTCGGTTGGCCACGTTCGGGCTCCATCATCAGACTCGACAAGACCGATCTAACGAGCCCCAAGCGCGATGGAGTTGTGTTGAGCGATGGAGCTTCACCATCGGACCCTGGACACCATCTGGTTATGAAGTGCTAGTCAATACTAATCTAACAGACCTAAACATTGGAAGGTTGTGTGGCCGCCGTCAGATTCCGTCATCAGACCGGCTCCATATTGTCATTGTATCCCAACTTATGTACGTATGCTAAATTTCGGCTGAGTCTGGTGGCTGCATGGGGATGGGTCACAAAACTTGGACCGGGGGAACAGACGGACATACGGACATACATGCGAGCAGTGGGGACTAAGTGAAGGCTAATAGGTGTTTAAGGTCTGATAGAGCCGAAAGATGGCCAATTTCCATTGGCCATCTTTCGGAACTAAGAAAGATATTTTCATTGTGTTTTCGCTACAAAAGCTTGTTCTTAAAAATAACTTTTAAAATTAAAATGATTGTTTCTAATTTGTTTAAAATGCTATTTATTTATTTATATAACCTCGCCAAACCAAAGCTCGGGGCAGGCGCAAAGTAAAAAGTATATAGGTACCATTTTTAATTTTGAAAACCGTTATGTCCAAATAAATGAAAATCTATCTATAACCTCACGCCAGATCCCTTGCGGGGTAGGCAGAGAGTACAGAGTTCCAACAGGTTCTTTCCTTACATACCTCTCTGGCTTCCTCGACTCTCATAGTTCGTCTCATACACGCTCGCCGGTTACGGAGACTCTTGAAAATATAAGTACGAAAGTATGCGTGTAAGTAAGTATGCATGTATGCACGTGTATGTGTATGTATGTGTCCGTACGGATTTATGTTTGTGTGTATGTATATATGATGTGTTTGACTCGAATGTGTTTTCCACTTTAGGAACGGTGCAAGTTTTGCAAAAATTACTCCAGCACTTTTAAAAATATGGGCAGTATACTGTATTGTTACCAGAAACGTTATTATTTTGCCTTTAATCTGGCTGTGACCGTAAGCAGTCAGTTCCTCCTCACAAAATTATAACCAAATCCTCATTACTTTAAACATTTACATTAATATATCGCAGGCTTCTAAAAAACTTGGAACCCTTGGATGCTAAAGTCGCCAGTGTATTCCACTTAGATCGCTTGTTCTCCGATTTGATCACTATCGCTTTCGAGAAGAGGTTGTCCCGTCCCCGAGCTTTGTGTTCCTTTTATACTTGTTTGAAAGTTCTAGAACGGACGCGAACCCTCTAATTACATCGATAGAAGTACATAGAACAATAGCCGGCGCGGCCCACAAAGCGGTATTATTACTACATACATATTTGCGCGAAAACAAATAGGTACTTGTATACCGCGACCGCGCGCCGGCGATAATTAAAGGGGTAGAACCTTCTTGACGTTTCAGTAGTTAAGCGTGGATTCTAGATCTTTCTAGACACATCACTAGGGGACCTAAGTGTGTTATGCGTTATAGAATCGACATCCCTCGATAAAGACTTTTCAAGATATCGGGGTATGTTCGGGTCGTAACAATATGTTAAAAAGAGAATAATTTATAACTTCTCACCTCAATACATAACGGCATCTCTGTCATTTCATTGTCTTTCGTCTCTCAGTTCGGCACCTATGGGTTAACCAATACCTTGGCCGTTTGTTGCGCTTGTGGTAACTCAAGAAATACTTGTATTAAGTCTAGACCAAATACTTTTCAAATAAAATTTATTAATCTGGTTTTAGGTGTAATACAATATCTAACAACATATAAACTCCTACATACCTCGATCCCATATATATTTTTTTTTTAAACTTAGCCTTACACTAGTATTTATTCCTGTATCGTGGGTGCGTTTACAAATATGAAAATTCACATACACAAATTCCCAGACCGGAACAAATAATTGTGGATCACATAAAGATTTGTCCGATGCGGGAATCGAACCCGTGACTATTAGACACAGTGGGTGGAGCAGCTTAAGCTCTTAACCACTGCGCTAAATCGTCCGACAATCCCGGATTACTTGCCCACACAAACATTACTGCTATTATATTAAATGGGTATCGAATCCTCGCAGACCCGACACATGTTTGATTAACACAATTTGCGGGGACAAATCGGTTATTATATCCATTTACATAATAATGAAATATTTTGGTTGGCCCTTAAGATTAGCAAGCTGAAGTGGCAATGGGCGGGCCACATAGCGCGTAGATCGGACGGGCGTTGGGGCAGAAAGATTCTAGAGTGGGGACCACGTATTGGCAAGCGCAGCGTGGGACGACCGCCTGCCAGATGGACCGACGATCTTGTGAAAATCGCAGGAAGTCGTTGGATGCAGGTGGCATCGGACCGGTTACGCTGGAAAGCGATTGGGGAGGCCTATGTTCAACAGTGGACAAGTATGGGCTGAGATGATGATGATGATGATGATGATGATTTTGGTTGAACACTCTTGAGGGATTATTGTGGCGGTTATTTTTTGTGATGTTATAATATTTTTACCCGCGACTGGGGTAGTGGGAAATGAAACTAAATCAACGATTAAGAAACGTGTCATATTTGTATGATCTTTATAACGGGTTGAGAAAATTTTAGGTAAATGTAAATTTAATAAAAAATATTACTGTAGGCATAATTGTAAATATTAATTCTTCATGATATTCTTCTATAATTTTCGCAAAAAAAGTTTAAGTGAGTTTCTTTATAATTAAACTCAACTAATTCAAGTAACATCAACTTAATTTGTATACCTAAAACACATTCCAACAAAGCAATGAATATGATGTAGAAATTAACTTGAAGCATTGTTAATTTATACCAAAATCTACTTTATTCCGTTTTGAATATTCAGTATCTTGGCTAATATGTATTGAGAGCACAAATTTTGCAAATGTACATACCAGTAATTATTCAGTGGAATTCTGAGATAAATGGTAAACTTTCGGAATTCGCAGAATAGTTAGGCATTTCTGTAGGCATGTGGATCTACGGTGTAAATACTGGCTTTGAAATTATTCATTAAAGATCTTGAAGGAAAATTTTGTTTGGAGCTCTACATCGAGTATTTTGATGGAGATTATTTTGATATACCACCACAATACAATGCTGAAGTTTCTAAATTTAAATTTCCTAATCTATCCATTTATGGCTGCTTCAGAATTCCTTATTTAGAGGATCGGATCGTATCAGTCGCGGATTATATACGTTTTAAGGGCGAAGTGCTTATACTCAGTATATTCTTAGATTTACGCGAATATTACACATGAAATAAAACTATTTTACGGATTAAACCGCGAAGTGCTTAGTTTGTCCTAATCAAATAACAATTGACGAGCTTATTGCACGTGTACTCTGCAAAGGTACATACGACTTCAAGTGTCTGAATATGACGGCAACTATTTTTATGGGAAATAAAAATGTTCTAAAATACAATTGGAAGTACCTCCCTGCCGAACTCACAATAATTCTCAGCGTCGTGGGAAAACAGATGCTGCTGAACCCACTGCTATTATCAACTCTGAGGTGATGTCTTTTGAGGAGGATACTACAGATGTAACGGCTTCATCCAACGCTCATCAGTATGAGACTCAGTAGTCTAGTCTGTAAATAAGTTTTACAACGCGCGGTGCTGAAGCGCTGTACATCGCTTTCAAAGAAATGTACTGATAGCCATTTTTTTTATTCTATTGCTTTATTGACGCGCGTTGTAAAATCGCTCGATTTTACTGTTACCCTTAACAGTCCGGATTCTAAAATGTGCCCGATATATATACCTTTTAATATATTAGAACTTTACATTGTTGGGAATATGCGGGGTAGCAAAGATGTACTGTGTACCCACACAGTGTAGAGGTCTATCACCCCTGCGGGTGTAGGCTTGACGGTGTGTGTGGGTAACTAAAAAGTTGTTTAAAAGAGGAGAGGTTTAAGGAAACAATTATCGTAGACTTGTAATTAAAATTAAATGTAGTAGACTATTAAAATAGGTCACTAATACCCTAAAAAGATTATGAAAAATTACTTTTTCGGTATAATAGTGTAATCGCTTACTTAAAAGATAAAGGAATATCAAGTTGGTATAATAAATAGGAGATGAAATAAAACTATTTTTCGGATTTTATCGCGGTTTATTTTTGATTTTTAAGTTCCCGACTCTTCCCGGATCTTATTTTAAAAAATCATGGTAAGCGATAAAAGTGTGTTTATTAATACTAGGAGGGGTCAAAAAGTAGTGAGAATGACTTACTCCTTGGTAAAAAAAAAATACTGGCAAGCATAGCTCAGATACATATTTATAATATTAATAAAAAAAATCTTCGATTCTCTTTTGTTTTTTTCTGAATGTAGTCATTTGTTTGCTTCGTGTCGGAACGTGTTCTCGAAAATGGAGAAAAACGAAGTGCAAGCCGTTATTAAATACCTCTGTTTAAAAAAGTTAACGACGCAAGAGATTCATTGCGATTTGGAGGCAATATTAGGAGAGTCTGCTCCGCCGTATTCCACTATCGCAAGGTGGGCTTCTCAATTTCGAGTAGGGAGAACGAGCACGGAAGACGAACATCGTTGCGACCGTCCATCGACGTCAGCTACCCAAGAAAATGTTGCGAAAGTCGAGAAAATTGTATTGAGCGATCGAAGAGTTACCATCCGATACTTAAATCAAGAAACGGGCATTTCATATGGAAGTATTCAATCCATATTGAAACAATCTTTGAATATGAGAAAAGTCTCCGCAAGATGGGTGCCGAGAATGTTAACCGACAGTCAGAAACAAAATCGACTTGACATTTCGAAGATATTGTTGGACAAATTTCAAGAAGATTCTGAAAACTTTTTGTCTCGTTTCGTTACAATGGACGAACATAGGTCCATCATTTTGATCCCGAGACAAAACAACAATCTTCGCAATGGAAACAGCCATCATCACCGACCCCGAAGAAGTTTCGTGTCGTCGCATCGGCTGGCAAGGTTATGGCCTCAATATTTTGGGACTCAAAAGGAATATTGTTGATTGATTACCTGGAGCGTGGAACCACTATTACAGGCCAATATTATGCAGCTTTAATTCCCAAGGTGAGGAATGCTATCAAAGAGAAAAGAAGAGGGAAACTTCGAAGGGGCGTGCTGTTTTATCACAACAACGCACCCGCGCACAGGTCGGCAGTTGCGATAGCTGCCATTTAGTAAGCTGGCTTCAAATTGATTGACCACCCCCCTTATTCACTAGATCTGGCGGCTAGCGTTTTTTTATCTATTCCCCAAATTGAAAAAATACTTAAGGGGAAACAGTTACGAAGACGAAAACGAGGTGATGGATGCCGTGGAGAGCTTTTTGCAGGACCAAGACAAAACTTTTTTTGTGAAAGGGATTGAAGCCTTAGAAAAGCGCTGGACTCGGTGTGTAGAGTGACTCGGAAACTATGTAGAAAAATAAATTATTAAGTTATCAATAGTCATTATATTCTACCTAATTCTCTCTACTTTTTGATCTCTCCTCGTAGATCTTTGTAAATTATAAATAAATTGCATATAACATTTTCCAACTCAACCTTAAATAATTTACTTTGTATAAGCCCTGCGAAGGCGCTTACAAATAGTCAATTTACATTTTTGTTTAAATCTAATTCAACTAAATATCTACCACGCGGCCTCCACTGAGAAGATCCGGCGAGGGAGCTTCGCGGGATTGTCTTTTTTATTTACTTCTCTTTCTCCTTTTCTTTTTTTCAATCATATTGTGTGGATACAATGTTTAGATTACAATCAAATAGTTCACGATCTAGCTTCACTGTGATGCTTTACGATCGAGATATAAATCTAATGATGTTATCTCTAAGAAGTGCCTAAAGGAATCCAGATGGACCACTCCCCACAAGCAGCACCCGATCACGAGCAGTGCTGGAACACCCATCACCCCCCTCGAACATATTTTATAGTGATGATATAGATAGATATAACATTTTATAGTTAACATTTGAACGGGAAGAAACCAGAACGAATGCAAGGATTGTGGTTGGTAACGATGTGCTGGAGCAAGTGAATGAGTTTTTATATCTTGGATGCGCCTTCAGTAAGGATGGGAAATACACCGCTGATATAGAGAGAAGAGTGAATGCAGGTAATAGAGTGAATGGTGCGATGGGAAGGCTACTTCGGAGCCGGCACTTAAGCCAAAAGGCGCAGCTGGCCATGCATAACGGAGTGCTTGTCCCAACGCTGTTATATGGCAGTGAGACTTGGGTATGTAAGAAGGAGAACAAAAGCAGGATAAATGCGGTCGAAATGCGATCTCTGCGGAAGATGTGCGGAGTCACGCTGACCGACCGTATTCGCAACAGCGTAGTAAGAAAGCGAGTAGGTATGAAAGATAGTATCGGTGTAAAGATGAGAAAGGGTATGCTCCGTTGGTTCGGGCATATAGAAAGGATGCCAGAAGAAAGAATGACAAAACAGATATACAATGCGAAAGTGGAAGGATGTAGGTGTCGGGGAAGACCTAGACTATCTTACCATGACCAAATAGACCGTGTCTTAGCTGAAGGGCAAGTCAAGAGTCTCCGTAACCGGCGAGTGTGTATGAGACGAACTATGAGAGTGGAGGAAGCCAGAGAGGTATGTAAGGAAAGAACCTGTTGGAACTCTGTACTCTCTGCCTACCCCGCGAGGGAGCTGGCGTGATGATATAGATAGATAGATAGATTTTATAGTATAAATAATACAATTCTACTTTTCCACGTGCATTATTTCCGGTAGAGCACCGCACAGTGCGCGACGTATTGTGTGTAATGCGATATTTCATTTGCAAAATTGCAAACGTTGCTTCACAATTTTTGCCTTTATCCAGTTCACTGAGATACGAACACCCAACAAAATGGTCTCTGAAACAATATTACTTTTGTTTTATCTTTGTGGAAGCTGAAAATTCTATTTTATAGGGATAATAGCATAGCGTTGTGTTATTATCTAGGTAAGTATATCAACAGGAAAAAATAACCTGTTGGAACTCTGTACTCTCTGCCTACTTCGTATGATGTGTTGATATAGATAGATAGATAGAAGTTTATCAAAACTCTAGAGGGGTAGAGTGAGCCATAGTTTTCCAGGGTCAAAAATTAGTAATTAAAATCCTTGCTTTGTAATTGCAAGGACCATGACTTAGATCCCGCCTTATACATTTGTCTATATCATCACAACAGATCCCTTGAAAAGCAAAAAGAGTACAGGTTACATAGCTAAGTGTAATCATAATAGCTTTGTTAAAGGGATTCGCGCCCCTGTGGTATACACTTTACAATTTTTATCAAAAATAAATCTCAATCATTTGATGAACTATTCTTTTGGACCACGCTGCTTCAAAGCCCTTCGTCCATAAAATAAACAACTTTTCCAAAGTTCCCTTAGGGTGCTTCCTTTGTATCGACACAATATTAGGTTAATAGGCAACTGTCAACAGCATAATAGTTTTAATCAGTCGTTAGTCGAGGCTGTTCCCTAGTTGGTAGGGAAGCAAGCAAGCATCGGAGCAATTTTCACGCCATGTTTCCTTCTTTAGGTAAACAAGATACAGAGGGCCTAGCATGAATAGATTGATATAAGCGTAACGCTATCGAATTGACATTCCATCATTTTTACCAATCTAGTAATAAATAAGAATGTGGCAGCAAGCTTTCTTAACAGTAGTTACTATTTCTTTAAATAGATTGTGCTTAGTCCTTTGTTGTTAAATGAGGTTACTGTTGTTTTTATTAAATATGGGTTGTTATGAAAGGTACTCAGCGATATAAGTATCTATATCTATCCTGTATATTTATATCCTCAAGCCTCCTTCTGGGGTAGCAAAGAGTAGAGTTCTAACTAATTTTCTTCACTACTCTACTCTTATCTCTCTACTATAAAAAATCTTAGTCTTCGTTCAGAGTCTGGAATTTTGTCCAGTAAAATGCCAATAGGCTTGACTCCTTTTACATTAGGACCTAACATCGTCGGCGAAACGTGCAAACAGTGAACCTCTGCGTTCCATGGAGTAACGGTATTTTTGTGTAGAAAAACCCCAATCAATAGTCAAAGCTAAGACCTCAATAAATTCAATCTACCATGCTAGATCCCTTGCGGAATAGAAAGAAAATATTATATATAAGGTTATTTTTGTACAGATCTCTCTCTCTCTCTCTCTCTACTCTACTCTTATAGTTCGTCTTATACACGCTCGCCGTTTACGGAGACTTGACTTACCCTGCGGATAAGACATGATCTATTTGATCATGGTGAAATAGTCAAAAGATGACTAAGGGTATGCTCCGATAGTCCCGGTATATAGAAATAATGTTAAAAGAAAGAATGATAAAATAATGATAATAATAAAATCAGTTTATTCAAATCAAAAGACACAAGTAGCAATGGCCCCCGTACTAGGCGTACCAGCATCGCGGGAGACCTCGAGAGATCATACAAAGAAAGGTTTTCTTAAAGACAGATGTAGGCAGATTAATTTAACAATAAAATGAAAAATAAATAGAAACTTATTAATTACGAAATAAGATAATTTTAACAATATATCGAAGTCTGAGATCGAGAGCTCAACATGCGCAACTAACTAGACTAAACTAAGTTAATACTAAAAAAAACATAATTAAAACTTAAAAATTACGTGTAACGGACGTAATGTCAGCCAACGCGTCAGCCTGCCAAGGTAAGCCAAAGCCAAAGCCAAAGCCAAAGCCAAAGCCAAAGCCAAAGCCAAAGCCAAAGCCAAAGCCAAAGCCAAAGCCAAAGCCAAAGCCAAAGCCAAAGCCAAAGCCAAAGCCAAAGCCAAAGCCAAAGCCAAAGCCAAAGCCAAAGCCAAAGCCAAAGCCAAAGCCAAAGCCAAAGCCAAAGCCAAAGCCAAAGCCAAAGCCAAAGCCAAAGCCAAAGCCAAAGCCAAAGCCAAAGCCAAAGCCAAAGCCAAAGCCAAAGCCAAAGCCAAAGCCAAAGCCAAAGCCAAAGCCAAAGCCAAAGCCAAAGCCAAAGCCAAAGCCAAAGCCAAAGCCAAAGCCAAAGCCAAAGCCAAAGCCAAAGCCAAAGCCAAAGCCAAAGCCAAAGCCAAAGCCAAAGCCAAAGCCAAAGCCAAAGCCAAAGCCAAAGCCAAAGCCAAAGCCAAAGCCAAAGCCAAAGCCAAAGCCAAAGCCAAAGCCAAAGCCAAAGCCAATCCAAGCCACGCCGAAGCGAAGCGAAGCCACGCTGAAGCGAAGCCACGCCAAAGCCAAGCCATGCCAAAGCCAAGCCACGATAGTCGATTCTCGTAACTGTCAATAGCTGCCGCTATGTTGATACATCCCTTAACGCCCTGCCAAAATGCTACTTCCAAAGAAGTGGGGATGTATCTATATAAGCTTTAGCTAAGTCATTTGTGGAGGATTCTAGTACCATATAAACGGGTAGAACGAAATTCTGCTTCATTTTATTTCTATCCGTTTTAGACGATTAAAATTAAAACTGACTTAATATTTTTACTGATGTTAAATAATTTAAATAAATAGAATGTGAAAGTGGCTGGCTATTGGTGAAGACCTAGACTGCCTTACAGAACTCACCTCTAGCGATTAAGACTGTAGCCAATCAAGTAAACGTATCGTAATTTTCGTCTCAACCCTCTTTTTTAACCGACTTCAAAAAGGAGGAGGTTTTATGTTCGGTTGTATGTATGCTTTTTTTTTTATGTATGTTCAGCGATATTTCCGTCAATTGTGGACCAATTTTGATGTTTTTTTTTGCATTGGGTTGAGTATAGCTCCGAGGTGGTCCCATTTTAATTTCATTGGTATTGAACCTTGGACTTAGAAGATACACCAGGGAACTCCTTAACGACAAACAATAGGCATGAGTAAATTGAGATATTATGGGTATTACGTCAATCCTATAGGTACCCTACTATAGAACTAGGCAGTATATTATCCAACTTCAAAAAAGGAGGTTCATAATTCGTCCTTTTTTATAACTCCTTTTCTTATGAACCGATTTTGATGATTCTTTTTGCATTGGGTTCAGTATAGTTTTGAGGTGGTCCTATTTTAATGTTATTGGTATTAGACCTTGGACTTTGAACATACAAGAGGGAACTCCTTAACGGCGAACAGCACGAATGTATAGATTCAAAAAATTCAAATTCAAAATTCTTTTATTTCAAAAGGGTTGATATGTTTGTTACATTATTTTATGACATGCGGTACAGTAACACAGAAAAAATATAGATCCCCTGACTATCAAACTAGGCTTCTAAACCTGTGACTTGAAAGTCAGTGTACCTCCTTTTATGTATGAAACAGTTGCACCGAAATAGAGATCGTCGGATTACAGTGACTTTAAGCAAAGAAAAGCATTATTGGCTTTAGCATGTATGTACTTTAAAACTAAAATAACTGAAACTAATATAAATTATAAAAATATGAGATCCAAGAGGGTGTGTGTGTATGCGGGATGCCTGTGTGTGTGTGTGTGTGTGTGTGTGTGTGCGCGCGCGCGTGTGTGTGTGCATGTGTTTCTGTGCGTGCTTGTGTGTGTGTGTGTGTGCGCGTGCGTGTGTATGTCTGTGAATTTGTGTGTAAATGTAAGCGGTGCGACTATTCTTTAAGTTTGTGGAAATATAAATTTTTCCATTTCATCGTAATTTAGTGACAACAACCATAGTTTTACTTGACTCTTACATTAGTATAAGTTTAGCTTATGCATGTGAAGGATACGATTAATTTTGTTATAAAGTTTACCACCAAGATAGTAGAACTGATGCTTGGCAAAGGTAGTTTTAAGCTTGATATTAGGGAAGACAATATCCGTACGCCGTTTTGTGGGTATTATAAAAGGAGCACGATGTTTCCTAAGTATAGATTGTAGAACAAAGAGCTTTCTCACAGTCAGCACATTACACTCCTTATAAAGTTGTTCGGTGGGATATATGTAAGGTTTACTGTATATGACCTTGAGAATGGCTCTCTGGGCCCTCTCCAATTTAAGAAAGTAGGTTTTGTATGTTCCGCCCCAAGCTGTGACGCAATAAAGGAGTATTGACTGGCCGAGAGCAAAATAAACTGACATCAAAGTTTTTATATCAATAGAATGGCGTAATTTTTTAAAAATGTAAATTAATTTTCTTGTTCGAACCACTAAGTTATCTATATGGGTATGCCAATTGAGGTGCTTATCGATAAGGACTCCCAAGTATTTAGTATTTGATACAATCGACAAAACCTTACATGTACAAGATGTATGCATCAGATGGTTTGAGCAAGTGTGTACTTTTATAACAGGTGATATATTTGGTTGTGTTTGGTGACTCACTGAGAAGGTAATTATTTTACTCTTGTCAACATTAAGTGTGAGCAAGTTTCTTGTAAACCAATCCATTATAGAATTAAGAGCAGTTTGTGCACATTTTTCGGTTTCTGTCCAGTTTTTCGCACACACAAGTAGAGCTGTGTCATCTGCGTAAGTGTATAGTGAGGAATTCATGAGTGGCAAGGTACACAGATCATTTATGTAAATGAGAAAAAGGGTCGGACCCAATATACTGCCTTGAGGAACCCCGTATTCTATTTTAGTCCTTTCGCTGATAACATCGCCAATTTTTACGTGCTGATACCGGTTGCTCAGATAGTCAGTAAAAAGGGCAAGTGGTATGCCACGTATCCCTATGTGTTCCAGTTTTGATAGAAGTATTGGGACAGAGACAGTGTCAAATGCTTTAGATATGTCCAAGAAGATACCCAGACATTTTTGTTTAGCCTCCATTTGTTGAATTAGTTTATTTGAGAAAGCTATAACTGCGTCCTCTGTGGAAACACCTGCTCTAAAGCCATACTGGTTGTCGGATAGGAACTTATGTTTCTTTAAATAGTCGAGCAGGCGGTTGTTTAATATTTTTTCTAAAATTTTGGACATAGATGGTAAAACAGATATAGGTCTATAGTTATTGACACTGCCTCTGTCTCCAGTCTTATGAATGGGGTGAACTAGAGCAGTTTTGAATGCATGTGGAAATTTGCCCGAAGTAATTGCTAGGTTACAAATATGGGTTATACATGGAATTAGGATTTTACGTGATCGTTTTAAAAGTTTACTCGGAATTCCGTCTGTGCCTACGGTGGAATCAGATTTAAGGTATATTATTATATTTTCTACTTCCAATTCGTCAGTCTCTAAAATACACATAGAATTAGGAATTTTGATAGGTATATGGGATGAAAGTTTAATTCCTTTAATGCGCTGTTGCATTTTAGTGGCTAGTCCTTTTCCTATGTTTGCGAAATAATTGTTAACTGAGTTTATTCCAATTTGTAATAATTCATTAGGTGGTGATGGCACATGATTGGTATATGTTACAGTTTTTATTAAATCCCACGTGGCTTTAGCGCTATGTTTTCGTTTTTGAAATTCGGTTTTTTCGTAATTTATTTTAAGTTTACGTAACAGTGAGTTACAAAAATTTCGGTAGCGTGTATAAGTCAATTTTAATATGGCATTTTCAGGCTGTGTTCTTATCGAAAGGTGCATTTTATCTCTGTTACGGATACAACGGAGTAAACCGGGAGTTATCCATGGCTTTATATTTCTATTTTTCCTAGAGACTTTGGAGTAGCGAGTGTGCTTATTTATGATATGCGTTAAAGTCATAGTCAATATATTTGTAGCATCGTTAACGTCATTTGCTAAGAGAACTGGAGTAAAATCAGTATTATTTATGTCTCTTTGGATACTGGATACGTCAATTGTTTTAGAGACATAATTTTGCTTTGATCCTTTTGAATCCAAATTTATACTCAAGAGGATAGGTAGGTGGTCAGTTATACTGGTTTCAATAACATACGTGGTTCCTATCTTATTAGTTTTCAGAAAAATGTGATCCAAGCAGTTGTTTAATCTTGTTGGATATAGGTGTGCTGGAAGTAATCCATGAGTAGATGTAAAAGTAAGATAATCGTTTGAACGACGGTCTTTGTTATTGGGTTTAATATCTATATTGATATCGCCAATTAGAGCTATATGTTGTATTTTTGATAATTTAAGTAGTATTTGGTCCAAAGTGTTTATGAAATTGTTGATATTGGTGTATGATGGAGGTCTATAGACAGCGAGGATGGCAAACTTGTTCTCAACCTTACAAAGCAAACAGTTCGAATCTGTAACCTCAGGTTCGGTAACAACACAATTTAAACTTGATTTTGTATATATAACAACACCATCGTTTTGATTTATATTATTTTTTGTGTAATATATATTATAACCTCTCAAATTAGGAGTTGTTAGTGTCTTTTTTAGCCAGCATTCCGTTAAAATTATTATGTCAAACTCTATTTTTAACATATGTAAGAACGATATGAAGCTATCGAAGTTTTTATTGATGCTACGTATATTCAGATGTAGGATTTTAACATGATTTGTAGTGACATAAGTATCTATAGTTTTTTGGCAATCGTCTATCGAAATTTTATATGATTTGGAGACTTGTAAAGAGTCCAAATCCATAGCAACTTTATCTATATTATCAAGCATGTTGATAATCATATTTAGCATTAATTAATAGTAGCCTTGAGTTATGACTATGGCATTGAAGGGGTAAACCCATTAAAATAATTTCGGTGTATAAAGGAATGATAGAGGCCTGAGTTAAACTTGTTTTAGGAATAGTCGATTTAAATGGAAAAGTGTGTATAAATTGTGTATGGTATGTGCAGTAATTTATAAGAGGTGTGTGTAATATGATTTGGGGTGTAAATTGTTTTGTATAGTAATAGTAGAAAAACATAATGAAAGGTATAAAATCTGATATCATTTTTATGAAACATAGTCATTGCTGAGGCTTTAGATCAGCGAGACTTTGTTCGGATCTAACATATATTTGTTTATCGCCGATCTCTTTCCGCAAATATATTTTATTATTTTTACACCAACAGAACTTATAGTTTTGCTGTTTAGCAAAATCTCTTGCAAGATAAAAAAGCTTTTTGGTAATTGATGAAAGATATTCACTTATATATATAGGCTGTTTTCCGCAGCTGAGACCGATTTGAGTCGTGTTCAGTTTTTCTTCTATTTTACGGTTTTTATTAAAAGAACGTAATGAAGACATGAAGGCCGTTTTACAGGGAACCGTGGAAAACTCAGCAACAATGGGTCTGTTTGTATTTTGTTTCCCAGGGATTCGATATACATCACGTATCTCGGAGGGTTGAATTTCCATTTGTATTGTCGAGCCAATTTTAGTTATAATCGATGTAAGTTCCTTCGTATCTTCTGTGTCTTTAAATGGTATATTTCTAACCTCGATACTGGAAGAACGTGAGCTAAGGTGTACATCTTGTAATTTAGTTTCCAAGTTTTCACAGGCCTGTTTATAAAAAGTTCTCTCTTTTTCCAGCGCTTCAATTCGACTCTTCAGTTCTTCGAAATTTGCATTAAAAAATTCAATGGATTTTTCAATCTCTAAGTTAGATTTTTATATTTGTAGTGATTGAGATTTTAAATCGGCGATATCCACGACTAGCTTTTTTAAAACTGTAGACTGTTCGTTTTTCCACGATATTATCATATCCTTTAGTTGTTCAAGTTCAGTTTGTTGCGAGAAGGAGTCGTCGTGACGAAACCGTTTTGCTCTAGAAGTTATGTTAGCCCCGTCCGATAAAGTCCCACTTGCATGTAGAGATGCCATATCCGGTTCAGACTGAGTATCGCTAATGTTTTTAGAGGATTTTGGCGGAGAACGTTGAACACGAGATTCCGTTATTGTAGTCATTATATTAATCCTGTAGGTACCTTACTGTACAACTCAGCAAAATAAAATAATATCGGTATATAAATATTACTAAATAATTCACTCGTCACTTAAAATTGTAAAATAAAAATCTTTTAAAAAAAAAGGTAAACCGACTTCAAAAAGCAAATAATAAATAATTGAAGTCGGTGCCACGTAACCGACTGCACCAACCAGCACCGACTTCAATTATTTATTTTTTGCTTTTTGAAGTCGGTTTACCTTTTTTTTTTAAAGATTTTTTAAGAATGTTATTGGTTAAACAAGTATATTCAATTATCGGTACGTATAATGGCCAAACAACCTCGCGTGGATGATTCCAAGGGTGTTTATTTTCGCCGCATTATGAGAATACGCCGCTAATGGCCAAAATTTGAATTCAAATTGAAAGGTAAATTATTAGTTGGCAGCCCGATACTTTAAGGGTTAAATAATACATACAGGATTTGGTAAAGTAAGAGAGGTACCTTCCTAAGGTATGTTTTTACTTTAAACAATACTTTCATAATATTTTTATATTTTGATTCTAATTCAAAAAAAAAATAACAGTACTACAACGCAATATTTTGTTGACGATGCTCGGTCCCAATGTAATAGGAGGCGAACCTATTGCCATTATCCAGCTAATTCCAGACATATTGTGCTAATTACAGAGTACTACTGTACCTTTGTCGATAGAAATACCTCAATAACTTTGTACTGAGTTCCTAGATTTATGCGAATATTACAAATGAAATAAAGCTACTTTTCTGATTTTATCGCGGTTTATTTTTGATTTTATAGCAAAAATAAACCACGATAAAAACCAAAAAAAATTTTTTATACCAATAAATTTGTCTGAACTTAGGACCTGATCGGTAGCTGCTACGAACTATCATAGCTAACTAGCCAGCTACTACGAAGAAAACACTGAACCAATTGAAAACAAAACCCACTTGCCTATTCGACAGTTGAAAATTGAATCCACGTACTAGGCATGCCTTTTAAGTTCTGTCGTTTCCATATTTCCCGGCAATTTTGAATTTGGAACTGTTCTATATTCGAATGTGTTTAAATTTTGAATCTCAAAACAGTTGAAAGTATTAGGATTAATGCTATTGTTTAGTCACAGCGTCGATTGGAATCTGTCAGGTTACGTACGAAAATGAATCTTTCTAAGGAAAATGTTCGTGCAATAATTTTCTACAACTTTAGAAGAGGCCTGACACGGCTTCAGTGTTTTGAAGAGCTAACATCTGTGTTCAGTGATGAAATCCCATGTCTGCGGACTGTCGAACGCTGGTATTTAGAATTCCAGCGTGGACATACTAGTGTTAGTGACAAATCTCGCGAAGGACGCCCAAAATCCGCCTTCACTGAAGATAACATCATTGCTGTGAGACAACTAATTCTAGAAGATCGTCATGTGACATATCGAGAGATAGAGGCTCTATTAGGCATCTCAGGGACAACCATTCAGAAGAATGCTTGCATGAAGCGCTTGGTGTGAGAAAGCTAGTTCGCCGTTGGATACCGCATCGGCTTTCCGACGATCACAAGGCGGCCCGCGTCAGATGGTGTAAGAAAACTCTGCAAAGGTTCAACCGAGGAGAGTCAAATCACGTCTACGACATCATCAGTGGTGACGAATCTTGGATCTATGCCTACGATCCTGATTCCAAACAACAATCTACAATCTGGGTATTTAAATACAAGCCAAAGCCGACTAAAGTTGTTCGTTCTCGAAGCACTTCAAAGAAGATGGTGGCCACGCTCGTTGGAAAAACCGGCCATGTTGCGACTATTGCACTTGAAGATCGTAGAACGGTAAACGCAGAGTGGTATATCACAGTTTGTTTACCACAAGTCATCGCCGAACTTCGAAAATCTAACTCAAAGCGACGCATCAACCTGCACCACGACAACGCAAGCTCACACAGCGCTCGCCAAACGATTGAGTATATGAAGCAGAAAAAGTAGAAATTTTTTACCATCCTCCATATAGTCCTAAGCCCGAACAATTTCTTTACATTTCCTAAAATTAAGAAAAGTCTTCGTGGTCAAATGTTCCAGCCCGGTGAAGAAGCAGTCGACGCTTTTAGGTCAGCCATTTTGAACACCCCCACTTTAGAGTGGAATAAATGTTATAATAACTGATTTGAGCGAATGGAAAAGTAAATTAAGCTACGTGGTGAATACTTTGAAAAACAATAAAAAGTACTATAAGGTTCTAGTTGTGTTTTTTTCTTCAAACGACAAAACTTAAAAGGCATGCCTCTTATTCGTTAAAATCATATTCATTGTCATACTTTGTGCGTCGCACCCTCCGGGATTGCATACATTATGCAAACATGTGTTTGACTCGAATAACGTGATATCGGCGCGTGACGCTTTGCTTGAGGGAATACGAATAGAAGGCTTAGCATGAAGATATTGCCGTCAGCGTGTTTTTTTCTCTTTTTAAAAAAGGTAGCCCCACACTAGGATTTATTCCTGTGTCGTGGGTGCGTTTACAAACATGAAAATTCACAAACAAATACCCAGACCGGAACAAATAATTGTGGATCACACAAAGATTTGTCCCGTGCGGGAATCGAACCCGCGACTATTCGACACAGTGGGCGAAGCAGCTCAAGCTCGTAACCACTGCGCTAAATCGTCCTGCAGCGTAACGCTACAGAGTCGATAAGCCATCCTTTTCACACAATTTACTGACTAAAGGAAACGTGACAACTTTCTTGTCAAGTCAAGCGTTCGTTAATTTGAGAGCTCACTATGAGAATATGATCTTCAGTATAACGCTACAGAGTCGATATGCCATCCTTATCACACTATATATTTACTAAATAAAGGTGAACGTGACTACACACTTTCTCGACACCGTACGATAACGCCAATCTGTTCGTGCTTAGCCCCTGAACCATTTTAAGAACACGGTTCGTGTATCCGTAGGGACAGATTCATGATAATATACTAGCAACCCGCCAGCGAAACATATTCGTGGATGCGTTTACAAACTCACGTGCATACACACGCGTTTATACGCGCACACATAACAAGCGAGCGTGGAATAATAATAATAATTTTATTTGCTTAAAATCTATCTATCTATCTATCTATAACCTCACGCCAGATCCCTTGCGGGGTAGGCAGAGAGTACAGAGTACAAAATGTAAAAAAATGTAGTAAATGTAAAATGTAGTTCAATACAAAGATGGTAGGTTTTTGATATGAGATACACATTTCGCCACCTAGTGATAGCATGCAAATATTAATTAATCTATCTATCTATCTATAACCTCACGCCAGATCCCTTGCGGGGTAGGCAGAGAGTACAGAGTTCCAACAGGTTCTTTCCTTACATACCTCTCTGGCTTCCTCGACTCTCATAGTTTGTCTCATACACGCTCGCCGGTTACGGAGACTCTTGACTTTTCCATCAGATAAGACTCGGTTTATTTGGTCGTGGTAAGATAGTCTAGGTCTTCCCCGGTACCTGCATCCTTCCACTTTCACATTCAAATATTAATTAATACAAATAAATGTTAATTTTTAAAACAAGTTCTTATTATGCATTCCTATAATAGTAGGATCGACATGAATGTTTTTTCAAAAATTCGTTGGTTGAATAAAAGGCTTTCTGATATCAACCACTTACGCAGATAAACACAAAACTTGCTATAGGGTAATTCTACAATCTGCTGAGGCAACGTATTAAAAATTAGTGGTGCCATGTACACACAACTATGTCTAAATAATTCTAGTTTAGGTACAGGCATATGTGTTACTTTACGTTTATTTACATTAAAATTGAGTTTGAACAATGAAAAATTAATTTTTAACGGATTTGGCAGTCTCATATATATACATATTCGGTACAGTAAAGAGGTTTTGTGATTTGTATATGGGTAAAAAAATATATTGTTAGTTTTACCACTTTTATGCATCTATTTTGACGCAAACTACAATAAATGACCATCTATATAAAATATTTATATATCTTCTCTTGTGTATCCCATATCTATATATCATATAGATAGAGTGGAGGAAGCCAGAGGTCTGTACTTTCGCCTACCCCGCTAGGGATCTGATAGTTAAGTCAAACAGGGTTTAAAAAATAGTCCACTATGCTGGTCCAGTGTGGGTTGGCGAACTTCACACAACTTCGAGAAATTCTTACGTATGCAGGTTTCCTCACAATATTTTAGTTAAAACAAGTGATAGTTAGTTTTACAGTGACAGTAAATAAAACTAAAAAAAATCCTTTTAACTCATTTTATTCTATCGATATTTTTGTGTCCCTTTAATGAGTTGTTGTTGTTGATTATTAATTTTCGGTAAGTATATGCCGTTAGCCCCTTTAAGAGTCACTTATAAGCCTAATTTGAGGCTTCCACGTTATTAATATTACGCAAACAATACTGAGACAGCTTCAGTATTTTTATATGGAATATTTTCGGAGCGAATTCAACTCTCAAATATTTGTACGTTTAAGTATTTGAACGTATATCATACTTTTAGATATTTTGACGGGTAACCTATACCCGAAATAGCTCAGTTGGGAGAGCGTTAGATTGAAGATCCGGTTCAAACCCGGGTTACGGCAAAATACCTTTTTTTAAACTTTCTAATATTTTCTCCTATCGACCTAGAGGTTACCACAACTTCTTTAGCAAAAATAGTTTAATCTTAATTTCTTTTAAAAAGACTGCTTTAAATGGTGTGTACCGGTCTATATTTTCTTATACAACTTAAAGCTGTAAAAATTCAGTTACTACCTCCCTCATGGCGGTATTGTGCTTCTTGGTTGATAATACTTAACCAAAAAGGTTGTCACGTTTAAAATTATGAACCATTTTATGGAATGTATTATATTCAGCTACTTAGGAACGAATAAAAACATTTTTTGTTAAGCGATGGATATAGGTGCGTATAAATCTGGCAATGAGTGGCGAAATGGGCGCGATCTTCGTTGCGAATTATCGAGTGACACTTGATGGCTTTGGGTGGAGTGTTCGATTGTTGGCTGGCCTGGAAATTATTGTGCACTGGCTTTATAAGCTGATCTCTTGGTTTTTAATATTCTATAAATAAATTGATGGTATATTATGAATTGCGACCAAATTCGCAACAGCGTAGTAAGAAAGCGTGTAGGTATGAAATATAGTATTGGAGTAAAGATGAGACAGGATGTGCGCCGTTGGTTTGGGCATATAGAAAGAAAGTCAAAATAATGAAAAAACAGATATACAATTCGAAAGTGGAAGGATGTAGGTTCCAGAGAAGACTTAAGGCTATCTTACGAGGCATGCCTTTTAAGTTTTGTCGTTTGAAGAAAAAAACACAACTAGAACCTTATAGTACTTTTTATTGTTTTTCAAAGTATTCACCGCGTAGCTTAATACACTTTTCCATTCGCTCAAACCAGTTATTATAACATTTATTCCACTCTAAAGCCCCACAGTGTTCAAAATGGCTGACTTGAAAGCGTCGACTGCTTCTTCACCGGACTGAAACCTTTGACCACGAAGAGTTTTCTTAATTTTAGGAAATGGTTAAGGCTTAGGTAAGGACTGTATGGAGGATGGTCAAGAATTTCTACATTTTCCTGCTTTAAATACTCAATCGTTTGAGGAGCGCTGTGTAAGCTTGCGTTGTCGTGGTGCAGGATGATGCGTCGCTTTGAGTTAGATTTTCGAAGTTCGGCGATGACTTGTGGTAAACAAACTGTGGTATACCACTCTGCGTTAACCGTTCTACGATCTTCAAGTGCAATATTCGCAACATGGGCGGTTTTTCCAAAGAACGTGGCCACCATCTTCTTTGAAGTGCTTCGAGAACGAAAAACTTTAGTCGGCTTTGGCTCATCTTGAAAGACCCAGATTGTAGATTGTTGTTTGGAATCAGGATCGTAGGCATAGATCCAAGATTCGTCACCACTGATGATGTCGTAGACGTGATTTGACTCTCCTCGGTTGAACCTTTGCAGAGTTTTCTTACACCATCTGACGCGGGCCGCCTTGTGATCGTCATGCAAGATCTTCTGAATGGTTGTTCCTGAGATGCCTAATAGAGCCTCTATCTCTCGATACGTCACATGACGATTTTCGAGAATTAGTTGTCTCACAGCAATGATGTTATCTTCAGTGAAGGCGGATTTTGGGCGTCGTTCGCGAGATTTGTCACTAACACTAGTATGTCCACGCTGGAATTCTAAATACCAGCGTTCGACAGTCCGCAGACATGGGGCTTCATCACTGAATACAGATGTTAGCTCTTCAAAACACAGAAGCCGTGTCAGGCCTCTTCTAAATTTGTAGAAAATTATTGCACGAACATTTTCCTTAGAAAGATTCATTTTCGTACGTAACCTGACAGATTCCAATCGACGCTGTGACTAAACAATAGCATTAATCCTAATACTTTCAACTGTTTTGAGATTCAAAATTTAAACACATTCGAATATAGAACAGTTCCAAATTCAAAATTTCCGGGAAATATGGAAACGACAGAACTAAAAAGGCATGCCTAGTAACATGACCAAATAGACCGTGGCCGTAAAGGACAATTCAAGATATTTGAGGGTACCCCGGCACAACTATGCCTTTTGGACGTCTAACACCTCAGTCCTTCCCGTGACCATGGGTGCCGCAAAGCATTCGAAACTTCGGGAACTCAAAATTAAAAAGTAAAGCGCATTAAAATCCGAAAAATATTGCTATTTCAAACATGGTTGCCTTTAAAAAAACGGCCAAGGATAACAGATCCACTTGGAAAGTTATGGAGAGAACCTTTGCCCAGCAGTGGGGCAATAACAATAAGGTTAAAGAATAATTATAATTAAGGTTAATATAGGTTAAGAAAAAACATGTCAGTTAATATTGATGAGGGATCCTTTATATAGGTATATATCTGGTGGTTTAATAGAAATATGGTAAAAGAAAATAGTGTCCTAAGATAGAAGATACCAAATTAAATATACAGGGATTTTAGTTATTGTAACTTGAGGAGTTGCAGTGTTATGCTTGGTTTTGGATTTGATTATAATTAATTAATTAAATATAATTAATTACTGGATACCAAGTGGATCAAAGCACCCAGCCATCTTCTCTGTTGCTAAAAAATACGCTAAAATATCCTAATTTCAATACAGAAGCAGTCGGGAACTTAAAAATCAAAAATAAATCGCTATATATTCCGAAAAATAGTTTTGTTTCATCAAACATTTAATGATGTTTATAATATAAATACTATGACAATCTAAGTGCTAACATTATCTCCACCCAAAAGCCATCTACAGCAGGACAAAGGTAGTGCTAACATACTATGACAATCTCATGTGTCAAGATCCATATGTTTTGATATGGAAGAATATTTCCATGATGTTATAACGTGATGATATAATATACTACAATATCGCCATACATTTCAAGTATCTTGAACTCTCGATTTGTGACTCTTTCATACGAGAACTTTTGAACGGTTTTTTATGAAGCTTTTCAGAAATTTTATACATCAGAATAACATAAACACGAGTGCGCAGCTGTGGGTCGGCTATTTAAAAAATTAACACGGAAAACTTAACTTCCAAACAGCTAGCGCGCGTAATTAAACGCGTAAATAAAATAAAATCCAAAAATGTTAATTCTAAAAAATCCCACAGCAGAGAGCTGGTAAATTTTGTTCAGAAACAATGAAGAATGAAACGCAAATAATTTTGAAAACATTAAAAATATAACCAAAATAAAGTTTGTAAAGTGTTACGATAAAGTTTAACCCAATAATGAAATAATTTTGTTTACAAATTGCTACTTGGTAACCTAGTAATTAACGTTTATTTATATAAAATAAGAACCATGATAAATTATGGCTAAAATGGAAAAGTTTCGTAATAGGCGAGGTGATTTTGTACCGCTCACTGCGCCGATACGTTGCAGGTCTCAGTTAATGGCCAATTCAGAAAGCAATTACGTGTTCATTGCGAACCGATAGCTGATTACATGATGCACGATTACACTATTTACAGATTAGTTGCACATTTTATAAACTTACAAATAGGGCAGATACTTAATAGTTAAAGCCTCTTTGGTCTAATCGGTCCATCCTGGGATTCTCGGGATGAACCGTTTTATGGACTTACCGAGATTGGCTGCAATCGCAGTCGTCTTGGGGTATGAGCCTTTAGCGTTAAGTTAATGAATTGATTCCGAAAGAAACAGGAATGTAATTGGCTCCTCGACGCCATAAGTACCTTGAGGATATGAGGGCAGTGATTCTAATTCTCTAACATCTCGAAGGCTCGAACACAGGCTAGAAGCTTTCTACCGTGTCGAAGGAGGCAACTAGGGCATTTGAATGTGGCATAATTTTCACATACATTACGTCTCTGCAACAAAAGAGTCTTTTGAAGACACTCTACTGTATTAAAGTATATACTTCGTAAAAGTAGTTGTAACAATATGTGAAAAAAAATAACCTTTTTCCTTGCAAAAGAGAAAAATAAACAGATATTTTCGATAGACGACCCGCTAGCAGGATATGTACATAATATGACAAAGATCAATTACAGTGCATTTGATAGTAAAAGCTGAAATTGGTTCCAGATAAACCCCAAACAAACAGACTGGCCGCTTATGAAAGCTTCCCTTCTTTTATAATAAGTGATCAAACGAACTTACCTGAAGTGAAGTTCGATCATTATTATACGAAGTCCTTCGTTCGAAGATATAAACCATGTGCAGTTCTCTCGACTCCCTCAGCAGCTGCGCATCCCTTAGAGACTTGCAACGTCAACGCCTCCTCTATGGTATGTATAAACATAACCTCTGCGTCCATTCCTTTTAGAACTAGTACATTTCAACTTTCCAACGGGCAGGGCGGATAGGGTACTTACATCTTCGAACGAAGGACTTCGTATAATAATAATCGAAATTCACTTCAGGTAATTTCGTTTGATCACTTATTATACTGTGACCCTCGTTCTCGATATAAACCATATGCAGCTGTTTAGAGTTATAAGGGTAAAGTTGAAGAGTACCAATAAAAGTTTTAGCGTGAGCTCTACAAATAACTTGTCATGAGAACATTTGTATTATAACACATTCCGTTCTTTGCATTGTTATACAACACAAACACAATATATATATATATATATATATATATATATATATATATATATATATATATATATATATATATATAATAACATGTTATGTTATATAGTGTAGATACAACCCCAACAAAAAAATTTAAAGCACCTGTTATAGCACACCTGTTGTCCAAAATTCATTACTACCGGGTAATAATAATCAAATAATCAATCATTACTTATCAGATATCAGTGCAGTCTCCATCTGTTATGTCTTCTAGAGAAATCTTCTATATAACGAGAGTTACGAATTACCCATCCAGAGCTTTGTTTATATAAAATTAAATACTTTATAATAACAATTCTTGTATCATAGAAAACCCTTATGAGACGAACTATGAGAGTGGCGGCAGCCAAAAAGGTATGTAAGGAAAGAACCTGTTCTCTCTGCCCACCCTGCAAGGGATCCAGCGCGATGATATAGATAGATAGGTAGAAAACCCTTCCCAATCTATAACAATATAAGACAAATAAGACAGGGAAACCTGTATCCCCACTAAAGTGTCTTCCAACTGGCATGTGGAAGGTTTGTATTGTGAGGTGTTTTGTATTGTCAAATGGTCTGTTTGTATTTAATTTATGATTAAATATTTTCCCTAATGTCAAAGTTCGGTTATATTTAATGTTAGTTATATTTATAATCTTTCAAGATGAACATATACCAAAATTTAACATTTTTTGTACTAGAGGCCTTTGTACTAATGGCCATCTGGAGATATTCCTCACACTATGTGCTTTTCCTATATGATCTCGCCCTCCCCCCCCCCCCCTCAATTTTAGAGTCTGGAAATGTGTGGTAAACAAATTTAACCTACCCCAGTGTTATTACTATAGCACTATTATTGTTATATATTTCGAAACTATCCCGGAATCATTTCCATGTCCTGAGTGTGCGCCGACAAATAAATCATTGGCCATATAATTTTTTATGTATTTCTTAACGATTCGTTCGTACGCAATAGCGCCCGCGAACATTCGTTTTGGCAATACGATCGGGCCACACCTGAACTATTATATTACTCATGAAAAATACACTCTAATTTACTAAATTAGTAATAACTTAAGAAGCGAATAAGTCACAGTCGACTAGACCAAGCCACGTACTATAATTTTATGATATTGGGAATCCTATTCATAACTGAAATTCATACCGTGTAATGCCACACTTCCTCTGCTTCTTTGTAAGTGACTGTTTTTTATAAGTAGAAACTGCAATGAGTAACTTTCTAGTTAGGTTTAGATGTCCAACCATTAGTATTGAGTGTCATTTAACTTATACATGTAGTACATACATATCATTATTATTTTCTTTAATATCATAATAATATTTTATACCCTCAGCCTACCCCCTTTGGGATCTGGCGTGGGGTTATAATTAATAATAAATAAATAATATCAAGTTCCTTAGGACTAAGATTATTGCTGATACTACATAATATTTATAAAAATATACTTTTGATTATTCTTGTTTAAGATAATCTATACTTTCAAATATTGTAACTGAATATTTCATCAACTATAGCATGTTAACATAATATCGTTAAATTTTTAAATAGGTATTATTATTAAGTCATTTGCATGACTTTATTTTCTTTTTATATATAGATACATATTTATAAGATACATGTAACATGTGGATCATTCAAATATGAATATAACATGAACATTGCAAATTCTCCAATCCCATATTTTTACACTAACACACCTTCAAATGAATTACAGCATGTATAGTGCTCTTAAACCAACTGCTTCCTTAATGGTAGCAGGTTGTGCTTGTAATATATCTCTGATATCATAACTGTACTAGAAACATCACGGGTGCTCAAAATAACTGTACACATTCAAAAACTAGTCACAAAACTATTTTTTTATAGTTATTAACTTCTTGAATAATCTTATTTAATTAAATATTATACTGTGTCCTTCGTTCTCGATATAAACATGCAGCTCTCTCTACTCGCTTGGCAGTCCGCTAAGTTTTTTAGAGACGTCAACGCCTCCTCTATGGTATCTGTGGACATAACCTCTGCGACCATCCTCTCTTTTAGCGCGGCAGCTGATGCCTTGTAATAAAGTTTTGGTGGACATTTATTTTAATCATATAGTCGTAGCAGTGAAATTATATAACAAAAGGTTTTACTATACTCAAGTGATGTTGTGAAATAAATTTAAAACATCGTATAGGCAAAATTCAGAAGTATTTTACGTCTTGAAAAATCGAATATTTGAAGACGTGAGTTTTGTCATATTAAGACTTGTAAAAGTCTTCACTCGAAATGTAAACTTACGAAGTCTCATGTCCTTCTTCGTGTAAAAACAGTTTAACACGCAATATACCTGCAAACAATTATTAACCGTCTATAAATTGGCAATGTAATACCTCTAATGAGAGAAATTAGGGGGGACATTAATGAATAATGATGATTGTTAAGGATCGATGGCAATGTAAGGACACGGGCGATGTACGAAATGCATCGACGTGGTCCGCAAGACTTAACGGTAATTCAAGGACACGAGTGGTGTACGAGATGCATCGGCGTGATCCGCAAGACTTGGGGCCCATACGAGATATGTGCTGAAGGTCATACTACTCATAGGTTTCACCCATGAGGTGCTCCTGTGCAGTTCACATTTCTACAATGGTAAGAATCTAAAATGTTACCCAACATACATACCTTAAGCAGTAAATACAAAGACTATTGCTATAAACTATAAGCAACTTGTGATATTATATCTCCTAAAGGAGACTTTCTGAGTCTTCGGGTAGTTAAAGGGACATTGTTTATGAATTTATGAATAACAATACATTAGCATAACAATACATAGAATAACATAAGCCAGTCATTTGCAGAAACATAATGTTTTGCATTGATTTCATTATTAGACATACTTGTATAATAATCCTGAAATAGCCCAAAGTGGAGCTTATTACACAAAGAATGTGCAATATTATGAGCACCTGTATTGAAAAGGTAAACCGAGCAATATTTATCCCTGAATAGGGTTTATAAACAGATGATCCAAAGTAATCTCTACTTATAACAATGCCTGTTGTAACTGCCCTGTGGTGAGGGGCTCCACTCTCATAGTTCGTTTCGGAAGGGTTTTCTATGATACAAGAATTATTATAAAGCGATTAATTTCATATAAACAAAGTTCTGGATCAGAAATTCCTCAACTCTCATTATATAAAGAGACACTGATATCTGATAAGTAATGATTGATTATTATTACCCGGTAGTAAGAAGTTATGGACAACAGGTGTGCTATAGCACACCTGTTGTCCATAACTGCTTTAAAGATGCTTTAAAGATTTTTGTTGGGATGGATCTACGCTATATAACATAACATTTTATAGAATTTGATTAAATAAATTTATTTTGAATAAGTTAGACAGACTGGTTGTAAGAAACAATATATGTGTATATATACTCGTCTGTATATATATATGTGTTGTATTTGTGTTGTATATCAATGCAAACAACGGGAATGTGTTATACAAATGTACTCATGACATGTTATGTTTTAGAACTCACGCTTAAAAATGACTTTCATGTGGTATACTTCAACTTTACCCTTATAGCTCTACAGCTGCATGTTTATATCGAGAACGAAGGACACAATATAATAAGTGATCAAACGAACTTACCTGAAGTGAAGTTCGATCATTATTATACGAAGTCCTTCGTTCGAAGATATAAGGACCCAACCCGCCCTGCCCGTTGGTAAAGTTGAAATGTACTACTTCTAAAAGGAATGGTCGCAGAGGTTATGTCCACAGATACCATAGAGGAGGCGTTGACGTCTCTAAAAAACTTAGCGGACTGCCAAGCGAGTAGAGAGAGCTGCATGTTTATATCTTCGAACGAAGGACTTCGTATAATAATGATCGAACTTCACTTCAGGTAAGTTCGTTTGATCACTTATTTTTTATTGATTATCATATTATTAAACAAAAGTACAGTAAAACATCTAATTCTCCAATTCATGAATTGATGTATCATCTTTCCCCTGTGTGTGTCTTAAATATCTAATATATCAATTACACTATAAATGTTGCAGGACATAATCGAAAAACCAAAACCATTGAACTCATTACCCAGTAGAAAGCTGAATGGCTCCTAAATTTTTTTTTATTATTATAGTTAATATGACTCTAAGGTCTATTATTAGCATTTAGTTTCTTTGTGGGATAAGGTTTATAGCACAGTTGTGATCATCTATCTTTAATTAAATTCTTATAAAAATGGATATAAATTGTATATCAATTATTAAAAGATTGTGTTTCTATACATAATGTTAAACATATGTAGGACCAGATTTTTTAACCTTCACTTGTCTGGGTTGCAACTACTTGCACAAAACCAATAAAATTATGCTTGCCGTTGAAGGCAGACGAACACACATTTTTATTAGTGTCATTGATAAATAGTTACATACCAAAGTAAGTAATACCTTTAGCATCCAATATTATGGTTTTTTTTTTGTAAAACCCATGTTGTATTCCTGAATGTTTTACTGAATTATTCAGTTACTTAAAAAGCAAGTCTTTGTGTAAAATGCCTAACATGTTTTCCTACCTTATATTCTCTGGTAGGAGACTTCCAATGTCCATCGTGCTTTGTTTTTGGTGGGCTGATAGGTACACTGTGGGTTAATATTTTCACACCCAAGATGAGGACTGTTGTTCTATGTTGGTTACAACGCTGGTGGTTTTTTGTAATTTTAACTACTGGTTATGAATAGACAACAGTTAATAATTCCATATTGGCACTCCACTATACTAAAACTGAAACTAAACTAAACAACTCCTTTAATACAAAATATATACTGCTGACCATAAAGGTTCTTATCTCAATAAATGTTTCATAACTGTATTGTTAGGACTCATCTTTTCTGGCTACCCTGCAAGGGGTCTGGGCTGATAATATTGATAGATAATTATTAGTTTTATGTTAACTGGATAGACCAGGTATTTTATATTATATTTGAAGGACACACATACATGTGCGTAACACAAATTTTCCCGCAACCTGCCTGCCTCAGTATCGGTAGACTGAGATATTATATTTGGAATATTTCCACAGTCCTGTTGCTTGTCAGTTACAACAGACATAGCCATAAGTAGAGATTACTTTGGCTCATCTGTTTATAAACCCTGTTCAGGGATAAATATTGCTGGATTTACCTTTTTAATACAAGTGCTTATAATTTTGCACAATTCTTTGTGTAATAAGCTCCACTTTGGGCTATTTCAGGATTGTTATACAAGTATGTCTAATAATGAAATCAATAACAACACTTTTTCTGCAAGGGAGTGGCTTATGTTATTAATAATATATTGTTATTCATAAACAATGTCACTTTAATTACCCTTTCAGGTAGTCTCCTTTTGGAGATATAATATCACAAATTGTTTATAGTCTATAGCAATATGTACTTATATAGTATATAGTAATTATGTATAGTCTTTGTGATTTGTTTGTTACTTTTTAAGGTATGTATGTTAGGTAACATTTTTGATTGTTACTATTGTAGAAATGTGAACTGCACACCTCATGGGTGAAACCTGTCAGTATTATGACCTTCCGCACATATCTCGAATGGGCCCCCAGTCCTGCGGATCACGCCGATGCATCTCGTACACCACTCGTGTCCTTGAATTACCATCAAGTCTTGCGGATCACGTCGATGTATCCCGTACACCACCCGTGCCCTTGAATTACCATTGATCCTTAACAATCATCATAATTGATGAATGTCCCCCTGATTTCTCTCATTGCAAGTATTACATCGCCAATTTATAGTTTAAATAATTGTTTACAGGTATATTGCGTGCAAAACTATTTGTACTCGAATAGGGACATCGATTTCATAAGTTTACTTTTCGGGTGATGAAGCTTTCACAAGTCCTAATATGACGTAACTCACGTCTCCAAATGCTCGATATTATATTAATAACCAAGTTAAGCTGAAAACGTCAAAAATAAACAACTATCTGTTGGTCTTTTTAGAATGTACTTTTTGTCAGGACGTAAAATTTTTCTGAATTTGCTTATACGCTATTTTAAATTTATTTTACAAGGTATATTAAAACCTTTGGTATGCAATTTTTAGTATGCAATTACACTTATATTCCAAGATTATTAAATTAAATGTCGACCAAAACTTTATTACAAGGCATCGGTTGCTGCGCTGTCAAAAGAATGGTCGCATAGGTTATGTACATAGATACCATACAGAAGGCATTGACGTTTCAAGTCATTAAAGGATGCGCGGCTGCTGATCGTGTCGAGAGAGCTGCATATGGTGTATATCAAGAACGAAGGACACAGTATAATATATACCTAAGGATAATAATTATAGCAATGAACAAGTTTAGACTTATATGGATTGCACTGTAGCCTATAGACTTGCTTAAGAAAAATTTTAGATTTTGCAATCTTCTCTTGGTACACAATACACACTTCAGGACATTCTGAAATTTTCTATAAATAACGTAAGTATTGCAAAAGTTAATTTCGGTCAGAGCACCAAGGTTGGCTATTCCATTAGCGTGCGCTCGCGGTGGGAAGTGGCTGCGTCGCTCTGGGGTAGATTTTAAAATAATTGTACGGCATAACTGGATCGCCTGACCGCTGGAGCTAGTTGCGGTTTGTGCTCCACCACTGGATATAATTTAGTGCTGATTTTTGGTATGAATAGGAAATAACAGTAAGTTATTGCGGAACTGGAAACAGTTGAGCAATTCAAATAGCAATGTTACAAACAAAGAGAACTATAAAAATGAAAGAAAACGTTGACGTTATGACGCTAGTGAGTAATCGTGCTTTCACGTTCATGTGTAAATTTGTAGTGTAACAAGGATAGCAATTAACTCGATAGTGTCACGCTAACGTCAATCTATTCGTGCCCAAATCTCTGATAAAATAAATTTCTTACTGTAGCTAAAATATAAATATTACAACTCCCATTTTTAATTTACACTAATTGGCTCGTTGAACTTGCTAAGTAGTCTACATTAAAAATCGTTACTCTAGTCTTATGTGAGTGGCGATCAAGAGGTCCTGAGTTCGAATACTAAGTTGGCAAAAGTGTGTAATCTCCCGAATAAATTACCATTCTCTCTTCGACTTCTGGGATTCTGCCGGATAAGATGGCAACCGACTGACTCCTCACTACAGTAGGACCTTACATCGTCAGCGTAACAGGCTTAATTATATTTTTATACTACAACATAGTTTTAGTTGCAAACATCAGACGGCGGCGTTTAATTGAGACTTATACCCAGTAATCGACTACTAAAAAGCTAATGATGATGATATAAATACTTATCTATAAACGATAGCATACGTAGTCGCTGGAAGGACATGGTTAAGGCGAATCTGCGTGATCTCCAAACCGAAGAGATTAGTAGAGAATCGCGCAGAACCTTGAGAAGAACCGGAATTCTCTTAGGGTAAGTAAATAATGCACTTTGGCTAAAGAGGGAGATGATCGGCTACTTTTGGCTTCATTGAGCGTCGTCTCTGTCACTCAGTAGCCGATTATCTCCCTCTTTAGCCGAAGTGAATTATTTAGTTACCGTAAGTATAACTTATGATGGCGTAGTACATCTTGCAGTGTTTCGCAGTAGTTAGCATCAAATACCGCTATTTATTTTTACGTATTTCGCTCCCAATAAAGCTAGTTTAGAGGTCGAACTCCAATCGAGTTTTTCACAGATAGTCCGTTTCAATATTAATGTGTGGCCGCACTCAATATTTGGAACGAGCTTTTTCATACAATCTAGTATACACTGGTCAAATGGGTATCTTGCTATGAACAGTAATATACCATTTATAAAGGAAATTGAGTAAAAGTAGCAAATTGTAAGTTTCGGTATCGACTCCTAATATTTATGCGAGTATTTTGAAGGAAAATAAAATATTTTTTCGCATTCAATCGTGATTTATTTTCCCGGTAAAAGAAGGAAGGAAGACATTAAAGATTAACCATGATAAAAGTTAAAAATATATATTTACCTAAATATGAATCTTTATGGCCTTTCTTGTCGTTATATGACGGACACGTCAGTAAACTGGAATAATAAAGGCGTGACGGTGTTTATTTTTAATGTTTTAACAAAAAATACTAATCTTGATGTGCTTACTTAGATACTTACAAAGTGTATCTATATTAATATTATAAAGAGGAAAGATTTGTATTTTTGTATGTAACGAATAAACTCAAAAACTACTGGACCTATTTCAAAAATTCTTTCACCATTAGAATGCTAAATTATCCCTGAGTAACATAGGCTATATTTATTACTAGAAAAATTAGGCATCCCTACTAAAACTTCATTAACAAATTATTTATGCAAATTTTTTTACACCTAAGGTGTAAAAAAATTAGCCATAAAATGTCTTTCATCGCATGCACTGCGGAATATTAAAGAACTAATCAATATCTACAAAAAACTTTACAATACCATATGTCTAACTATTGTTGTTAAGTCACTATAACTACTTTTTTACATTTTAAAAGTGATGAAATGCCGACCAAAATCAGACCATGTTATCCATACCTTTGTATTAATGCTTATGCAAATAAATCATATCATATTTAAGGCTGTTTCAATACGTGTAGATTACTTTTTGAATAACTAAAATCGGACATTCCATTTAAAAGATATTACGAATTTAAAAATGTCAATCTAAACAAAATACTAATAGAAAAAAATTAACGCCGCCGCGCCGTGGCCGGTGTGCCCCTACGCAGCCCAGCAGGCAACGCGGTGAGGGAGGGGGGACCGAAGTGCGGGAGAGGGGCGTACACATCTATGAAATAGGTAGCCGCGCGTTCCTACGCAGTGGACGCAATATCCACCCATGTGAAGCCGAGACGGGCCGCTAGTTGTAAAAAACGCATTACTTCAGACACCCCGATTGGATCATTTCTTTACAAATTCAATACGAAAATTGAGAAATAGGTTTTAGAAATGCATTTTAAATCTCCGTATAGCTTTGAATCAAGAATAAATATAGTGCATTATAGCGCACTAAAGGTGTAACAGTAAAAAAAAACACCATCACGCCATTATTCCCCAAGCGGGGTGGCAGAGGTGTACTGAGTAAGCCTACGTTTCGCCGACGGTGTTAGGTCCCATGTAATAGGGGGCGACCTTATTGCCATGTACCGGGCACGATTCCAGACTCCGGACTCATACTGAGAATTAATCGTTAGAAAAACTACATTTGTCCGACCTAGGTTTTGAACCCAGGACCTCGTGATCACAAAGCGATGTGCTTTGCCACCAGACCAACAAGGCAGTCAGGCAGGAGTAACAGTACTTTTTGTAAATTAAAAACAAACGTAATGAACATTAAAAATTGTTGGAATCAATTCAGTTATCGATTTAGAACAAACAGCTTTCAGATCTTGTATAGATATTTGCTCACAATAACAATGACCCAAATTTCTAAACTTATTTTATGTTGCGCTGACTGGACTTTCTTGTCCAGTGGCTCCAAAGTTTTCCAATAAAACGGTTCAACACAGCGGAAAAGCAAACACTAACCCAATAAAACGCTACATTAGCACCAACCTCCGGCGTGGTTATTATCTGTGGAAACAAGTGCGCGAGTCGTCCGCTAGTCAGACGGCCGCGTCCTGATAGAATGCCAGAGTCAACAGGATTTTGAATTAGGAAGATGGACAGAAAAAGGAGAAGGTTGCGATGACGACGTGTCATGGTGGTCGTCCTGCCCTGTTGATAATTCAGTTGTTGATATTGTGTTTCGTGTGGATAGTTATGTGATTAAATAACTAATGGGAAATCATTGTGTTTATTTGTTTGGAAACCTAACCCCGCCCATGTTTGAGTCTGAAGATTGACCTCTTGTGCTAGTTAGTTTGGCCATCTGACGAAATATATAATAATAATAAGGCGATAGTAAATTGCCGCGTGGTTCCCGGCTTAGAATAGGACCAACCCATCTCTTCCCATCGGGTGTCGTACAAGGCGACTAAGGGAAAACTAGGGAATGGGCAGCAGCGTTCTCTTAACAATTCTGCGATCAAAAACTGCGCTCGCCAACCCGCCTGCCAAGCGTGGCGAGTATGGCAAATCCCCCCAATCACTATTATGGAAGAAAAGAAGAAAACCAGGCCCCTAGTCCCCGGCGGTCCTGATCGTCCTGGCCACGGTAGCAGCCATGGTAACGACAGGACAAGGGGTGCTAAGAATCTCCGGCAGAGATTCGGCTACCACCAAAAACGAAAATTGGCCCTGGTGACATACAACGCACGCACTTTGAGGACAGATGAGAAGCTTGTTGAGCTGGAAGAAGAGATAAACAAGTTGCGGTGGAATATTGTAGGTTTATCGGAGGTCCGAAGAGAGGGCGAGGACACGATAACCTTAAAATCCGGCAACTTGTTTTACTACCGGGAGGGCGAACAGCAGTCCCAAGGTGGTGTCGGATTTATCGTCCACAAGTCACTCATAGACAACGTTGTGTCCATCACTAGTGTGTCGAGCAGGGTAGCGTACCTGATACTCAGAATATCCAAAAGATATTCGCTGAAGGTCATACAGGTCTACGCACCGACCTCGACATACTCAGATGATGATGTCGAAGTTATGTATGAGGACATTAGTAGAGCCATACATGCTTCCGAAACACACTTTACAGTGGTTATGGGTGACTTCAATGCGCGGCTGGGCAAACGGGGCGATGATGAGTTGAGAGTGGGGCAATTTGGATATGGGCAGCGCAACCCCAGGGGTCAGAGGCTGGCCGAATTCCTGGAGAAAGAGGGACTCTTTATGATGAACTCTTTCTTCCAGAAGCCGCCTCATAGGAAATGGACCTGGATGAGCCCTGATGGTTCCACCAAAAACGAAATAGACTTCATAATGAGCACCAAGCGACAAATATTTGATGATGTCTCCGTGATCCACAGGGTAAAAACCGGCAGTGATCACCGAATGGTCAGAGGCACATTAAATATTAATGTCAAAATGGAAAGATCGCGTCTGATGAAGTCTACGCTCCGACCTTGTAATGCACATATCCAAAACCCCGAGAACTTTCAACTCGAATTGGCAAACCGCTTCGAATTGCTAGACAGCAGCGCATCAGTGGACGAAATCAACAACAGGCTGGTAGAGACTGTCCATACGGTCTGGTCTAAGCATTTTAAGCCCCACCGTAAAAATAGACCTCAAAAACTATCCAACTACACCCGAAACCTCATGGCTGAGCGACGTTCCATGACGCTCCAAACCTCCGATGATGCTAAGTCCTATAGGCAGCTCAATGGACAGATATTGAAGTCCTTGCGACAAGACTTACGGTCCTTCAATACAAGGCGTATTGAGGAGACCATAGCTCAGAACAAGGGCTCTAAAGTGTTCGCAAGAGATGCGTCTATTGGGCAAAGCCAGTTGACGAAGCTGAAGATGGAGGACGGAAACGTAACGTCGAATAGGTCGGAGGTGCTCAGGGAGATAGAGAGGTTCTATGGGCAGTTGTATACCTCAGTAGCTGAACCTGTTGTTGACTTGGTAAAAGACCCAAGAGCCAAGCTAACCCGACACTACACTGAAGATATCCCGGACATCAGCCTGTACGAGATTAGGATGGCTCTCAAACAACTCAAAAATAACAAAGCGCCGGGCGAAGACGGAATTACCGTAGAGCTTCTGAAAGCGGGCGGAACGCCAGTACTTAAAGTCCTTCAGAGGCTGTTTAATTCCGTCTTGCTCGAAGAGAAAACGCCGGAAGCATGGAACAGGGGTGTGGTGGTACTGTTTTTCAAGAAAGGTGATAACACTTTACTGAAGAATTATAGGCCCATCACACTGCTGAGCCATGTTTATAAGTTGTTTTCGAGAGTCATTACGAATCGTCTCGACCGCAGGTTTGATGACTTCCAGCCTCCCGAACAAGCCGGTTTCCGGAAAGGCTTTAGTACCATAGACCACATACATACGCTGCGGCAGATTATACAGAAGACCGAGGAGTATAATCGGCCACTATGCTTGGCGTTTGTGGACTATGAGAAAGCCTTCGATTCGATCGAGACTTGGGCGGTTCTTAGATCTCTCCAGCGATGCCGCATTGACTATCGGTACATCGAAGTGTTGAAGTGCTTGTATAATAACGCCACCATGTCAGTCCGAGTACAGGGGCAGTGCACGAAGGCAATCCCCATAAAAAGAGGAGTAAGACAGGGAGACGTTATTTCTCCGAAACTGTTTACGGCCACCTTAGAGGACGCCTTCAAGCTCTTGGAATGGCAAGGACTTGGCATCAACATCAATGGCGAATACGTCACTCACCTTCGATTTGCCGACGACATTGTGGTCGTGGCGGAGTCGCTGGAAGATCTAGGACGAATGCTCGGTGACCTCAACAGAGTATCTCAACAAGTGGGTCTTAAAATGAACATGGACAAAACCAAAATAATGTCTAACGTCCATGTCGTACCCACCGCACTCACCGTTGGGAACTCTACTCTTGAAGTTGTCGACGAATACATTTACCTGGGACAGGTAGTCCGGTTAGGTAGGTCCAACTTTGAGAGAGAGGTCAATCGACGAATCCAACTCGGCTGGGCAGCGTTCGGGAAACTGCGCAATATCTTCTCATCCAAAATACCTCAGTGCCTTAAGACTAAAGTTTTTAGTCAATGTGTGTTACCAGTGATGATATATGGATCAGAGACGTGGTCTCTTACAATAGGTCTCATAAAAAAGCTCAGAGTTGCTCAGCGAGCTATGGAGAGAGCTATGCTCGGCGTTTCTCTACGCGATCGAATCAGGAATGAGGAGATTCGTAGAAGAACCAAGGTCACCGACATAGCCGTTAAGATTAGCAAGCTGAAGTGGCAATGGGCGGGCCACATAGCGCGTAGATCGGACGGGCGTTGGGGCAGAAAGA
The DNA here is from genome assembly GCA_905147815.2 of Phalera bucephala. NCBI lineage: Eukaryota > Metazoa > Arthropoda > Insecta > Lepidoptera > Notodontidae > Phalera > Phalera bucephala. Next base: position 36,121,986 of record LR990615.1, on the reverse strand, counting down.
TTCTAGAGTGGAGACCACGTATTGGCAAGCGCAGCGTGGGACGACCGCCTGCCAGATGGACCGACGATCTTGTGAAAATCGCAGGAAGTCGTTGGATGCAGGTGGCATCGGACCGGTTACGCTGGAAAGCGATTGGGGAGGCCTATGTTCAGCAGTGGACAAGTATAGGCTGAGATGATGATGATGATGAAATTACATCATAATAAAGATAATATGCATGTAATCATTAAATAATTAACAATTAATTATACCTTTCGTGAATATCGCTAAGAATTGGAACACAAAACTACTTCGGTGAAGTGAGAGTATATAACACCAAGAAGTGTTTAACTTTCCATAGGAGATCAGAAATAACATTACCTAGCTTAATTTTTTTCAAAGATCATGAAAAAAATATGATACAATAAACAAAATTTTCTAGAATATTAACTAATATTTTTTGTTTGGTGAGACCGACATAAAGTTAGCAAGTAGTTTATACGTATTAATACAAGCCGTGACCTTTCACAGACAACTCTTCAACTATTCAGAGAAATACTCTAAATATTTTCTTAAATCTGTTATGACTATACTGCGACAAGGATAGTTTGGCCCGTAGATGACTTGATAGGTAAGCGTTGGTGTGAAATTAGGGTTATCGTTTAGTAAAATGTTCCTACTTCCAGGGACATATTCCAACAGGTGGGTCCGCACGGTTACTAATTGAAAAAAGAACTCGGGTAAATTGATGACAGCGTTAGTTCCAAATCTGGCCGCGGGCTAAAATATTCTTTTATGACTGTATTTTATTTATGTGACTTATTTGCGATTCTGGAAAAGAAAATTGAATGCCATTCAATTCTGACACGTTATTTTGGCCCCAGCCATTTGAGCCATCAGAACTGTCCAAATCAGGGCGCGTATCACAATCTGTTTAACAATGCTATTATAATCCTATTTTGCTATAAGAGAGAGAGAGTAAGATTTGGATATACGCAGTCTCCTTTTTATTTGGCTGTTTTTCACCCCACTATGTAACTCCAAGATCAGTTCACAAACTTTGAGAGTGCAGGAAGCCAAAGAGGTCTGAAAGAGGTCGGAAAGAACCTGTTGGGACAATGTACTATCAATCTATCCTGCAAAGTATATGGCGTGATGATATAGATAAATAAAGATAAATTTATCAAATACATTCTAAACAGAAAGCTTTGAGTAAAAATACGATTCTCTCTTCAAATCTGTTACAGAAACTTTGTCATACGTCTCTGATATCCCAAGTTTCTGATCCGAAGGAGTGCCAACTTTGTTGGAACGGAACACAGAGCGCCACTATGAATTTATGGGCTAATATAGAAATTGCGTTACCGATATAAAAGTTTTGAAAATAAACTTCGCCGTACCCGAATTTATGGAATTAATATAAGATTTTTGGAAGCATCTACAGAAACATGTTTCGTTACTGTGAACTTTTTTGCTATTTGAGCTGAGAAAAAAAGACGATAGTTATAAAATTATCATTTATCATCATTTTTATTCTCAAACTGTGTATTCTCTGCCTACCAAGCAAGGGATCTGGCGTAATGATATAAATAGGTAGATAGATTTATTCCCAAACACAAAATGATTTGCAAGAAATAGATAAGTATATATATTTTGATGAAATATTTATTACCATAAAAAAAAAACTTCTGTAAACGTAAAACCGTCGAAAAAACGTGCTGTCACGTTCATCTGTATTTATTAAAGTTGTTGTATGAATAGGATGGCACATCTACTCGAGACGATCCCATTCCAGATCCATTATTTTCTGTACAAACTCCAAGTGGCATTCGTAGTTCCAAAAAAAAGTGCTTTTGCAGATAAATAAGGTCCAAGTGATTCAACTTATCCTTAGTATTTAAGATACGTGTACAGGGGTTTGATACCGATAATGATAAAAAGAAGTTTTGACTGTGACCGCTGACGCTGACCATTTATGAGATGTATGTATTCATTATCATCCACTGCAGGTCAAAGGCTTTCCCGAAGATCGTCACGATGACCAATGACTCAGAATCAGAATATTTTTAATTCATGTAAACCATTACAGTATTTATGAATCGTCAGAAAAGTAACAAAGACTCTACCGCCACTTCGGAATGTCATTCCTATGGAGAAGAAGGGCAAGAAACTCCACGGTTACTCTTTTAAAATAAGAAATTACAAACTTTTTCATCTACATTCTGTTGTGGGGTATGGGAGAACAATGTAGGTTGGTCATCAGGTGAGTCTAAGTTAAAAAAGCGAATAATACTATTTATGAGAATGGCTACATGGTTCCCTCATTTACAAAAAAAGTACATATTGTGTTGAATTAATAGAAGGAAGAGAGGAAATGTTAACTAACAACAGTTGAGTAGGTTGTCATGACTCAAGTGGAGCTGGAATAGCATCTAAATTCTTCCTCGTCGACTTTATGCTGTACCTAACAACCACATCTTATTCGTGACCTTCACTGGGTTATTAGTTCACCTTGTTAATGATACAGTTTCTCGATTTTGCTAGACTCTAGTACAGCTTCGGTTAATCTTAAATATCACATCCTTTTAATATCCAACACCACATGCTTTCACAACTTTTCTTTTATCGAAAAGCTGCAGATACGGAGCCGCAGACCCGAAGGATTTCCAAGTTTCCTGCGAAGAACGTACTCTTTGGCACTGAGAATTTATAGGCTAATAAACCCTATGTCACAAGTGTAAAACTTTTATAAGGCATAGACAGTTTTGGTATCTGCGAGATGCGAAATGATATTGTGAATTTATTACTTTTTCGACGTATTTGACTGCAGAAAATAGCCACAATATCTTTAGATTACGTAAAAAGCTAGTGATAGATAAAAGTCTTTTAGGACTGCATGGTTAAGCAATGTAGTTTGACGAAATAGTGGGAAATATATTTTACAAGCCCAAACTTTTATAATCAAACTTTACAAATGTTTGCTGTTTAGGATCATTAAGGTTTAGGGGCGACGAATGTCTTTGTTGTTGCATTCATAGGGGCAATGTTTTGAGAACGCTTTTGTCATTAAAAAGAACATATTTGCCTGATGTGCTGACGATAATAGATGAGGTGCATGGAAGTTTTTTTTATTGGGATCAAGCCTGTTACACATTCCCACCACTGTGACCCCTCTAAGCCTGTATCCACGTGGACGTGGATCCTGGCTTAGATAGAAGGATTCGTGAAGAAGGGTTGGTGAAGGTACTGGGAGCATTCTGGTGGATATGGACTATCATCACCGGCACCATTCAGGGTATCGTAAATCATAGTGGCTCAAATAGCTCCATATCTTTGGTGATATGACTGGTTATTTGAAAAGTATTTTCTACAAAATCATAGTTATGGATTCGTGGCATGTGTGTGAATGATCTACGCTGTTGGCCGCGGGGCCTTTACAGCTTCACCGGACAAGAGGACGAGCGTGTAACCACTACATTCGTGCCAGAAAGGCAAGGGCTTAACTAGCTTGAGAGTGCCTCAAGGAGGAACGGTCCCGGCTTGGGCAGTCGCTATGCGGGAGGGCGCATACAAGGTGTCTCGCCGTGGTGCTCTGCACCGACCGGCGGGCAAGGGATTCTTCGACTTCGCCAGCGAGGTCTACGTTTGATCCTGTGTGTATCTGTAACCAAAAAAAGGGATGTAAGGGCATCGGGAGGGTCGGTGAGAACATGCAGCGGATGGCTGTAACGGCTGATAGGAGGGGAGTTAGGTTCGTAGTCGGCGGCGGCTACGATTAGCGGATTCCTATGATTGGACGCGTTCCTAAAATATCAGGTTGTCGCACGGCCTCAACCTTCGGAGTTGCGGCACGTTTTTATAGCATTTTTGGTAACACTTTAGTTGCACTGTGCATTACAGTTCGGGTCAGGAATCAACTAGATGTTTATTCATTAAACACAGTCACGCCTATATTCATCAACCGGGAGTGGCAAAGGTAGAAGATATGAACCACACACATTTCACCAACCATGTTAGGGCCCTAATTGATATGGACTATATTGAACATGGCCATTCTACTAGCCAGAACTAGAATGGTTCTGAGATTTTTTAATAAAGGCCTCAACAACTCTTTTTCTAACCGGGGATTCCAATCCCGGACCGCGTGATTGTCATCCGCACAGTGTTACAATGTAACTAGACCAGCGTGGCGGGATTCTTTATTCATATTGTATTTTAAAATGTTTTCTTCATTATATTATCATATTCAGTAGTAACACGAAACGCGTACTGTTTTAATCACCCTTTAAAATTACTATTAATGTATAACTGTGTAATTAGACACTTAACAATTAAGTCGCGATGAAACTTGAATCTATAACAGGGGGAAATTAACGATTTCTATGCAAAGGATTTAGCACAAACAGATCTTGAGGTAAATATATGATATAGGTAAAATTCTTCACTTCAAATTCTATCTAAAATAAATATTTCTAAAAAAGGCAAAACAACTTTAAAATAAAAATTTGACGTCGGTGTCAAGTAATCGACTGCATCGGCCGACTGGCATCGACTTCAAATATTTATTTTTTGCTTTTTGAAGTCGCACAACGATCCTTTTTTTTATTTATCACAGTATTAGTTCACTAAATAAGGATTAATGTGACAACACACTTTTTCGAAACCGTTACCCTAACATTAATTTGTTTGTGCTAAGTACTTAGTCCTAATAGCGAATTACACTTTTATGCATGATGTTAAGGCTTAATATTCATTAGTGATTATACAAATTAAGCAATAGTAATCTCTTTAACCTGTAAGGATTTTAAACTGAATTACAACAGAATAGGGGGTGGTTTGGTTTGCCTAATCTGATACGTTTCCAGCCGAGCGTACATTCTAAACGGGGTAGGCAGAGGTGAACAGCGTACACCCTGGATTTTCTAGCTATGATAATGTAATAAGAATGTCTTGCCATAAGTTTTTAAGACCTCATGATAAGAATTGTAGATTACTCCGCTCACTGAATTAAGTAGTCGAGGGTTCAATCCCTGCACGGGATAAGTCGTTATCATAATTTCGTGTTTATAAACGCACCCACGTCACAGGAATAATTCCTAGTGTTGAGCTATATTTTAAAAAGAAACAGACAAAGAACCCTACTTAGTTGTTTCGCGGTTTCTGTGTATGAAAATTTCATATTGGTAAATACCCGTACGAGTTTCAGAAATCATTCCTCGCGTACGGCTACGTTTTTAAGGAGAAAATAATCTACTAGAACTTGTAAGAACTCGTCGCAAAAAAGACCACAATTGTTAAAAGTTAGCACCAACAACAAAACAAAACTACTTACCAAAAGGCTTATTCGCTTAAACTAAAGTGTAGTGTAGTAGTTAGGGCCAATATAAATACTGTTGCAAACCATACTATAAACTTAGAATAAACTTATGCACTGAACAGTAATCATCTGTTATTGCATACACCGAACCGTTACATGGCGACCATGCCAGGCAGGCGCCGCCGACGCGGGCGTCTTAAGGTGTCGGGTAGCGACCGCGGAGTGCAAATTCCATTGCCTTAAAAGGACTAATTGATTAATTTGTACCGTTGTTGCTGAAGTGTGGTGAAACTTAAAAAATAAACTGAATAAAATATGAATATGGATAGGCGAAACGTAGGAAAAATGTTTTTCGAAGAAGACACGCGGACAGAAGTTTATAAGCTGATGGGTCATGCGAGATAGAACAAGAGTCAGCTCGATTTTGAGGCTAGCAAAAAAAATCTGTTTAAAAGAAAAAGACGATATTGATAGCGGGGATGATAAAATGTGTACCTTGAAGAAACTAGTACAGTGTTGTACTTAAAAAGGTTTAAAACCGTGTATAGAAAGTAAAACGATATTGCAGAAGTTTAATTGCAAAAAGAATATTTTCACAAGGATGAAAGGTGACGTCACGAACATAAATAAATTTTATTAGTCATGAATTCTGTGACTATAGAGGATATACCTAGAATATTAATCATGCTTACCTATGATTACAACTATAACAACATCGATATCGTTAATGTTTTTACAGATATAGGGGCCAACTTTTAGATAAGAATTATTTTAAACATGTTTATAAACAATACATTATAGTACTTATTATTTTCTACACTGTGTATGTAAGCTTAAGTAATGTTAGACTTATTTTTTTTTATAACTGAAATGTACACTAATAACCTTAATTTTTTTATTATAATTTTGTTTATACTATAATAACTATCGCAATAACAATCTATAAAAATACCTACCTTTAATATTATCCAAAATAAAAACTCTGGTGATTTAAAATGAAAATATATTATGTTGTTTGATAAAAGAAAAATAATATTTTAATATTCCTGATGAAATTGTAATAATTAAAACTTTTGTAAAAGAGCCAAAATTTATATGTGACTGGTAATTAACATGGAAAAGAAAAAAAAATATAGGTAACAGTCAATTATTACCACAATACATATTTGAAATATTGTATTTGTTAAGTATGAACTTGGAAAAAAAACTATTGGTTTTTTTTTATTATTTTAACGGGGTAGGTGTAGTGTAGTAGTCAGGGCCAATATAAATACTGTTGCAAACCATACTATAAACTTAGAATAAACTTATGCACTGAACAGTAAACATCTTTTATTGCATACACCGAACCGTTACAAAGGTCAAAGCACAAACAGATTAACGTTAGGGTAGCGCAAACGAGTTGATATGCCATCCTTTTCACGCTTCAAATTTACGAAATAAAGATGAACGCGACATCAATTACTCGATAACGTTACTATAACCGGCGAGCGTGTATGAGACGAACTATGAGAGTGAAGGAAGCCAGAGAGGTTTGTAAGGAAAGAACCTGTTGGACCTCTGTACTCTCTGTCTATCCTGCAAGGGATCTGGCGTGACGATATAGAATAGAATAGAATAGAATAGAATAGAATAGAATAGAATAGAATAGAATAGAATAGAATAGAATAGAATAGAATAGAATAGAATAGAATAGAATAGAATAGAATAGAATAGAATAGAATAGAATAGAATAGAATAGAATAGAATAGAATAGAATAGAATAGAATAGAATAGAATAGAATAGAATAGAATAGAATAGAATAGAATAGAATAGAATAGAATAGAATAGAATAGAATAGAATAGAATAGAATAGAATAGAATAGAATAGAATAGAATAGAATAGAATAGAATAGAATAGAATAGAATAGAATAGAATAGAATAGAATAGAATAGAATAGAATAGAATAGAATAGAATAGAATAGAATAGAATAGAATAGAATAGAATAGAATAGAATAGAATAGAATAGAATAGAATAGAATAGAATAGAATAGAATAGAATAGAATAGAATAGAATAGAATAGAATAGAATAGAATAGAATAGAATAGAATAGAATAGAATAGAATAGAATAGAATAGAATAGAATAGAATAGAATAGAATAGAATAGAATAGAATAGAATAGAATAGAATAGAATAGAATAGAATAGAATAGAATAGAATAGAATAGAATAGAATAGAATAGAATAGAATAGAATAGAATAGAATAGAATAGAATAGAATAGAATAGAATAGAATAGAATAGAATAGAATAGAATAGAATAGAATAGAATAGAATAGAATAGAATAGAATAGAATAGAATAGAATAGAATAGAATAGAATAGTTACTGTAACGTCAAATGGTTCGTGCTAAGTGGGCTAAACACAATCCCTATTAATAAATGGTAACGTTGTCCGGAAAACGTGCTATCACTTTCATCCTTACTCAATAAATTTGTGTGTGAAAAAGACGACGTATTGACTCAATAGCCGTGCAACAATTTGTGTAAGAATATTAAATCGTGCTCTTTTCGGCGAATATACAAGGCGACACTTTAAATTTAGCCAAACTTTTACGATAACTCGTGAGCAGTCGACCAAAACCGCATCTGTAGCTAAGTATCCGGAGACATTTTCTTTGGACGCTTTCTATGTTCTCTAAGTGAACAGTATAACACGGCGACCAAATAACACTTGTTTATTCTAGGATACTCCTTATTAAGCTATAATATATAGTGAAAAAGCTTTGCGGTTTCTTAAAGTCTTTGGTGCATCTGGTTATAAATCGGTATTTTGGTCAAATAATATACCGAGATCTGTTGCAATATAGTTTCTACCAATATTTCTCCTCCTAATTGATAGCTATATGTAGTATAATACCGTTTGTTTGTGAAGGTAAAAACATAACATTTATTCATATTAATTCTTAATATATATAATATAATAATTATTCAGTATTAAGGTACATATTATTATGTTGGCACCATTAAGAATTTATATTGATGTCGCGTTGTAAGCTAACGCAATCGGAAAGGCTGTTTATTGCTCTTAACAATTTTAGATCATCGGCTTATAAAAGGCAGGAGCTAGATAAGTTATAGATTAGATCATTAATAAAACAATGATGAATAGAGGACCAAGATGTGACCCATGTGGAACTCCGGATTTTACTAAAACAGGTGATGATCTAAAGTCCTTCAAAGCTACTAACTGACTCCTGTTACACAAATAAGATTGCACCCATCGAAGTAAAGTCCCGTGGATACCATAGCTAGCGAGCTTTCTACACAGTAATGTATGATTAACTTTATCGAACGCCTTTTTAAAATCTGTGTAAATGGCGTTGACTTGACCTTCTTTAGCAAAGACTTCACACAAGTAATTTTTGTATTCTAGTAGGTTTAGTGACCGTTACTCTGTTTTTTAAGAAACCGTGTTGTTTAGGGGATATAAATGGTATTATTTGATGATAGAAGTAATCATAGGCAACAGACTCGAACACCTTGGCGATACATGATAGAAAGGTAAATGTCTTTCTTCATAAATGAAGGTCTGAGAATAAGGTCATATTTTATAACGCCTTCCAAGTGCGAATTAGTGCAGGCAGGTTGTGATCTCCTGTTATTGGTCTCGATACTGTTCGTCTCAGTTACCATTTCATGTGGTGAAAAGACACTAGGAAAAATGTATGCGTTGCTAGTGCGTTTATAAACACAAATTGTACGAAGACCTAGATCAAAAGTAACATCTGTCGTTCACATCACCTTCACACAAAGATTTTTTTTCGTGCGGATCAAAAGTTTACGCAAATATCATCTTTGTTTCGCCAATTTGCACAAATTATTCATAAATCATATACTGAAACCTTCTTTGAAAAACAGTCTATGTTCTACCAAAACGAATGAAAATTCGTGTAAGTAGTTTCTGAGATTAACTCTTAAATACATAAACAGCGAAATTCAATTTCTAAAAAGTGTTAAGATGCATATGAATATTCATTAAAGACTTCAAATTGATCGACCATTAGGTGCCGATGAATGCAATTCATATAACAAAGGCATTTGCATTCAAATCGAGTTGAACGTCGCTTAATGCTCATAGAATATTCGCGCGCTAATGAGATCACAAGAGAATGTCGATGTCCATTTCACCGCCTCGACTCATTCTATTATTAAAGTATTTATAGGTAATACCATAGCTGTTACAAGTAACTAAAATATAATTAAGGAACTAGTACGTGTGCGTACACGCCAATTAGTGAGTAAATGATTTTTTATAAGTGAAAATATGTAATTAACTTCTGCTATTACTTTCAAGTTATGCCGTTTGAGATTGTATGGATTTTTTGGCATTAAATAAATAATGACTACCTCGTTATATTAGTGAATAATGCGCATTGCGATCACGAGGTCCTGGGTACAAATCCTAGGTCGGACAAATGTAGTCTTTCCATCAAAAATTTCCATTATCAGTCCGGAGTCTGGAATTGTGTCCGGTTTAAGCAAATAGGCTCGTCCCCTATTACATGGGACTTAACATCGTCGGTGAAAAGTCTGTGTACATAGTACACCTCTGCCACCCCTGCTTGGGAAATATATGTTTCACGGTGTTTATTTTTTATTCATAAATAAATAATTAATTGTAATCAAAAATGTCAGAATTATTATTACGACTTCTTAAAGTCAAATATGATTTAAAAAGATTTACATATCGAAATGATTACATTTCATACATCTACTTAACTACCTCTTTGGTCTCGTGGGGGATAGTGGAAATGGCGATCACGAAGTCTTGGCTTCAATTCGAAGGTAAGTCAAAGTGCACTTTCTCTCCCAGAAAATTCTTATGAGTATGGAATTGTGCCCGGTATATATCTATGGCTCTGACGATGTCATCGGACCACCTGGTAGGCTGGAAGGATGATATCGTTCCACGTGTCTGCGTCCTGTTCTCAGTCTCCAGTCCTTTCGACTCTATCTGCTGTCCGAACCTCACCTGGCATGTCCCGCCCTTTATCATTTATTTTAGGCTATAAAGCAAGCAACCTTATTACATGGGACTTAATATGCTCAGCAATATGTGGCTCTGTCATTTCCATTCGGATAATATAAGCATGGCTGTCCTTTTTTTAATTGAGCCCAGAACAACGTAGCATTTTGTTCGGATTAACAACGATTTATCATAGAATTTTTCTGGTGTAAATAAACTTGGATTAAAACAAACTGAGTGCTTACTTATGCAGATGTTATGAGAAAAAAGGCGTCTTGAGAGAATAAATTTGTGATGTTTTCAGTTCATCGATTAGGAAGTTTATTTAAGTGGATTTTTTAGTAGTTGTTGTTTTGCCAAATTTATTAAAATGTTTGAGAGTGTTTTGGTGTATGCTGTTTGTATAGCTATTAATATAATAGGATTAGACATAAAATATTATTTATTTTTATTTATTCTTTATTGTACACGTTTAATTATAATAACAATAAGATAGGAAAGTTTATGTACAAAGGCGAGCTTAACTCAAAATTGAGTTTTCTTACAGCAAACCTAATAGGCATAGAGAGATGAAAACACAGAGGACAGTACCAAGTGTACAATCGAAGTAAAATGTGCAAATAACTAACTATATATAATTATACAATATATAACATATACATACAAACCTAACATAATAATATATACATAAACATTTATCGATACATAAAAAAAATACATATATATCAATAATAATACATACATATTTACACATATAGATCATGATGAAAGGAAATGCTCTTTAATTTTCCTTTTAAAGACGTCTAGTGAGACACTATCGCGTATAGTGTGTGGGAGTGAATTCCAAAGCTGCACTGCACGAACAGTAAACGAACCACTATAAAGGCTAGAAGTGTGATGGGGAGTGCGGAGAAGAAGGGAAGAAGATGTGCGGCAGGGTTTTCCCCTGGGGACTAGAAACTCAAAGCGTTCCCTTAAATAAGTTGGTGAATTAGGATTATGGAGAATAGAATAAAGGAGTGAAAGAATGTGAGTATCTCGACGACGTCGAATAGGCAACCACTTCAATCGCGCCCGAAATTCCAACACATGATCGTATTTTCGGAGCCCAAAAATAAAGCGGATGCACAAATTCTGAAGTCGTTCGAGTTTATTGAGGAGCTCTTCCGACGAATCCAGGAAACAGATATCAGCATAGTCCAGAAGAGGAAGAAGAAGAGATTGAGCAAGTGTTATTTTCGTATGAAAAGGCAGGAACTTCTGGAGTCGCTTGAGAGACTGGAAAGAGTAATAAAGTCTTCTGCTTACCTCTGCAACGTGAACATTCCACGAAAGATGGCAATCGATATAAAGACCCAGATTTTTAGCCCATTTGGAGTAGACTATGGGTACTGAGTTGTAGAGTACTGGTGGAAGGACATCTTGATCCAAGTGGTTTATGTAGTATCTGCCACCAATAATGAGAGCTTTTGATTTTGTGGGATTTACTAGCAGGCCAAAAGATTTAGCCCACTCGTTGATATTTTTAAGATCATTATTGATGGCATCAACGGCTTCGGGAAGCTCATCTATTTTAAAATGGCGATAAAGTTGCAAGTCGTCTGCGTAAAGATGATAGTGTGATGATAGAATTTTAGTGACAGCGTTTATGAAGACTGAGAAAAGAAGAGGAGAAAGGACGCCACCTTGGGGAACGCCAGCAGTCAGATCACACCATTCAGAGAAGGCCTCATCGCAGCGGACCGACTGTGAACGACCCCGAAGATAAGAATTAAACCATTCAGTCACAGAAGAAGCTACATTAAGAGAGGATAGGATACCTAAGAGAATGTCAAAATCAACTGAGTTAAACGCACTGCTAAAGTCCAGTAGTACTAAAACTGTAAGAAGCTTATTTTCCATGGCCAAACGGATGTCGTCTGTAATCTTTATAAGAGCTGTTACAGTGCTATGGCCAGGACGAAAACCAGATTGGAACGGACTAAGCAGGCAGTTAGACGAGAGATAGCAAAACAGTTGATTATGAACAACACTCTCGAGGACTTTGGATAGGATTGGTAAAATGGAAATTGGACGGAATTCTGATGCAGAGGTGGGATTTGCAACTTTAGGTAAGGGTAGGACATGAGCCTTCTTCCACACCGAGGGAAAGGAGCTTGTGACAAGGGAATGGTTTATAATATGAGTTATGACAGGAATAAGTGTACTTAAAATGTGGAGAAGCATCTGAATATGCAGACCATCATCACCCACTGCTTTAGTGGAAATGGATAGGATATTTTTCTTTATATCTTCTTCTGTAACCTGGTGAAAAGAGAAGGGTGCACATTTTGGCAAAGAAATAGCGGAGAGAAAGTTCAAAGTAGAAGATTTTGTATTGTCATCCAGGATAACAGGCGACTTAGAGAAATGCATATTTATCGCATTGAGATCCAAATCGGGTGCGCCCTCACTACGGGCCTTACCGATGCCAAGATACTTTAGAAATTGCTATACTTGTGCAGTGTTAAAATTTCGTATAGAATCATCAATGTGGCGTCTCTTAGCATCTCTACACATACGATTGCAACGATTACGCAAAGCTTTATAAGAGCACCAGTTTTCTTCCGTCGGAAACTTTTTATACCGCCTTTTTGCCTTATCCCTTATAGACATAGCTTTTTTGATGGAGTCAGATAGCCAAGGAGCAGGAAGATGTTTTACTCTCACCTTTTTTATGGGTGCGTGTATATTGTAAAGCTTTAAAACTAGACTATTAAAAGCTGCCATTTTCATGTCTAAGTCACTGCAGTCGTAGACAGGAGTCCAGTCAATATCATCCGCATCAGCGCTCAAACGATCCATATCAATGTTCTTGAAACTACGAAAGAAAAGAAATTTGGATTTACGTTTAGAAGAGCGACTTTTATAGGACAGATATATGAGGTCATGATAAGAAAAACAGGCAGGCAATTGACCATGGGTGGCTACTTTACTAGGGTCAGAAACTAGTATTAAATCTAAGAGAGAAGGAGTACAGTGAGGAGCATGATGAGTAGCATTGAGTTGAAGGATATGCATATTGACAGAAGAGACAAGGGATCGGAGTTTACGGCTGCGTAGATCGTCCTTAAGCAAGCAAGAGTTAAAGTCTCCGAGGATAATAGTATGGTCATATAATGAAGAGAGATATTCTAGCTTAGATTCAAAAGTTGAAAAATAATCTACGTGGCAACTGGGACTGTAATAAACGCCTAGAAGATGTTTAGTATGGTTAATAATAATTTCAATGAAAAGATGCTCGGCAAATTTTGAATAATCACTCGGAGACTGATCAATCACCCTATATACGATATCTCCTCGCAGATATATGGCAACCCCCCCACCTCCTTTGCCAGTCCTGTCATTACGCACCAGCTTGTAGCCGGGCAACGCATACTGCGTAGAAGGAAGGGCAGGCTTGAGAAAAGTCTCAGAGACAAGGATAGCATGGATGAGATTAGAATCGAAAGATGTCAACAAATCGGTATAATGTGCGGGAATGCTTTGAGCGTTTATATGGACCAAATTGAAAAATTTGCTGAAACCAATTAAATTTGAAGTTAGTTGGTCTCGCAGAAGAACAGAATTATCACTGAACGCGCTAGCATAGCTTTTATCAGATTCACAAGATGAAGAGCAAGACGCAAAACTATCTTCGGAATTATGATCTGACATAATTATTATCTTATAATAATAAACTAAAACAATAAACTAAAATAATAAACTAAAATAATAAATAATAAGAATAATAACAAATAACGATACCAATAAATAACTATGCTATATCATATATGTCATCCTCGATGCACTCGTCGGTTAAAACTAATTTGGGCTAAAACACTCGTATCCAAGGCTCAAGAAATATAGTTTGACATTTAACATTTCTAAACGAGTGTTTTAACTTCAAAACAAAAACTACAAAAATAAAAATAAAAGTGACCGTCAAAAAATAGGTACAATAAAAATTAATATAAATAAGTCGAGAAGAGTGTTCAGACACAAGTATCACTTTTTTCGCGACTTCTTATCGGCGGTCGACGTAGCTGGCTTGCCACTTATCTGCGACGTTCCTGCTTTGGCAGTTTCGCCGGACGCTAAATTCCTTGTCGGAAACCGAGCAAGAAGGGGCCGTAATTCCGCTACAGATTCGATTTTACGACGCGACTTATCTGGGAGCAGTATATTTATTTTGCCCTCAGAGGTCCAACATTGATTCACACCGAAGTGTCTACGAGCTTGTAGAAACACATCATGTCTTGGCTTAGTTAAAAACTCAGAGAAAATTAAACCTGTGCCTTTCAAAAGGGTTTTATTGCGCCACACTTCGTTCCGCAAATTGTGCTTCTGGAATCGGATGAGGAGAGGTCGCGGCTTGCCTGAACTACCTATAAATATTAATTTAATTCTATGCCTAATAAATATTACCATGTTGATATTCGCCAAGCGAGCATGGCAGGGTTGTGAGTAAGCACACCCAACATATCGTCGACAATGTTAGGACTCAATGTAGTATGAGGAAAACCTATTTCCTCTAACCGGGCACAACTTCAGACAACAGAGTGCACCTAAGATTTTTCGATACAAAAACCATAGTTTACCCGACCTAGGATTCGAACCTAAAATCTTGTGACCGCCAGTCCGACTATGCTCCACTGGGCCAACAAGATATCACAGCTACAAAAGGTTTGGTTAAAAACTAATATTTCCTACACAATTTGACGGACGATTTGGCGCAGTGGTTAAGAGTTAAAGCCGTTTCACCCTCTGGGTCGAATAGGCGCGGGGTCGACTCCCGTACGGGACAAATCTTCGTGTGACCTAAAATTTTTTTCGGTCTGGATTTTGTGTATGTGAATTGTCATGTTTGTGAACGCAGCCACGATTCAGGAATAAATCTTAGTGTGGGGCTACGTTTTAATTAAAGAACAATAACGACAAAAAAGAACATGATAAATTACAAAATCTATATCATTATGCCTTGCGGGGTAGACAGAGAGTACAGAGTTCTAACTGGTACAGTTAGGTCCTTACAGACCTCTCTAGCTTCTTCCACTGTCATATTTTTACTTTTCCATACAATTTGTTTAGCTGATCGAGTGAACTTCTACGAAAATTAAAAGAAAAAAATCTAAAATATTAAAATTTGTAAAATAAAAGTTATTTAGACTGAAGTATAAACCCAAAAACTTTTGGCAATATACTCCAATTTTGCGTTATCCAATTTCATTACGCCAGATCCCCATGGGGCCGGCATAGAGTGCAAAATTCGTTTAGTTTTTCTCTATACAAACCTTTCCGCGTACTCCACTCTCAAAGCTGTCCCTGTATGCCGAAGTACAGGTTGGTACTTAGTTCGGCTGCTGAGGCACCCTTGGTGTTATTTTATTTATGACAAACAATTTCCCGCGGCTTCACACGCGCCATCCACTGAGTCTATTTTACTTCTGGATAATGTAGCTTTCCTATGGTGAAACAATTATCAAAATCAGTTTAGAAGTTTCAGTTTATTGATTACAATCAAACAAAAGTAACTTTCCTTTTTATTACAATCTTTTATTTAACTTGTAATGTTTGTATGTCTGTCTGTCTTTCCGGTTCAAATCTTGTGATCCGTTTTCGATTGAGTTGAAATTTGTGGTTTAAGACATTTTTTTCTCAAAATTTGTCATACGTATGTAAGTCCGATGATAATGCAATAATATAGTACCATAGAGGTAGTCTGATGATGGAATCGGAAGGTGGCTATAGGAGCATGTGAACTATACAACGTAACCGTCTCGTGTTTAGGCTTATTAGATTGTTATTGACGAGTACTTTACAACCAGATAGTGTTCAGGGTCTGGTGATGAAGCCGAAAGGTGGCCAATGAAACCACATAAGTACTCAATATAGCCCCGCCGTGTTTGGGCGCGTTGGATTTGTCTTGACAAGTACATTAGACCCGGATAGTGTCTATGGTCTGATGATGGAGCCGGATGGAAGCCATAGGAACTTCCCAGCTAAGCAAGATATATTGGCTGTGGGTTTTGCTATAACACCTTATTTTATATAAGGTACAAACATACACTCAGGCATTTATCCCACTGGGGTAGGCAGAGACTACAGTTTGCCACATACTAAGATTCTGACACACCTCTTTCGCTTCATCCACGTTCATACATCTCTTCATACATTTCCGTCGATTAAGAGTGCTACGCACTTGACCCTTTTCCAAGAGACTATTAATTTGATCGTGATAGGTTTTCCCTGACGGACCTCTTCCGACGCTTCCACTCACATTTGCTCGACATATTCCTTTTGTTACCGCCTGTCACACATCCTCTCCACATGTCCATACCAATTCAATATACCTCTTTCAATCCTAGTCAACACGTCATTCTTTAACGTAAATCGGTTTCTAATCACACTATTCTTCATTCAGTCAGCAAGGGCGACTTTACATATACTCAAGAGAAAGAGCACATTTCCACAGCATTCACTCTACTTTCACGATTCTTTTTTCAAACCCAACATTTACTGGCATACATAAGCGAAAGCGTTTAAAAAGGTATCTATCTATATCTATATCATCACTCCAGATCCCTTACGGGGTAGGCAGAGAGTACAGAGTTCCAACAGGCTCTTTCCTTAGATACCTGGCTCTGGCTGATCTGGCTTCATCTACTCTCATAGTTCGTCTCATACACGCTCGCCGGTTACGGAGACTCCTGACTTGTCTTTCAGATAAGACCCGGTCTATTTGGTCATGGTAAGATAGTCTAGGTCTTCCCCGGTACCCACATCCTTCCACTTTTGCATTGTATATTTGTTTTGTCATTCTTTCTTCGGACATTCTTTCTATATGCCCGAACCAACGGAGCATACCCTTTCTCATCTTTACACCGATACTCTCTTTCATACCTATTTGCTTTTTACTACGCTGTTGCGAATACGGTCGGTCAGCTTCACTCCGCACATCTTCCGCAGAGTTCGCATTTCCACCGCATTTATCCTACTTTAATTCTCCTTTTTACATACCCAGCTCTCGCTGTCATATAACAGCGTTGGGACATGCACTTCATTATGTATGGCCAGCTGCGCCTTTCGGCTTAAGTGCCGGCTCCCAAGTAGCTTTCCCATCGCGCCATTCACTCTGTTCCCTGCACTCACTCTTCTCTCTATGTCAGCGGTGTATTTTCCATCCTTACTGAATGCGCATCCAAGATATACAAATTCATTCACTTGCTCCAGCACATCGTTCCCAACTACAATCTTTGCATTCGTTCTGGTTTCTTCCCGTTTAAAAACCATAATTTTGGATTGCTCTACATTTAAATGTAAGCCATTTTTCATGCAGTCGTCTTTCATAACTGTGACTAGTGATTGCAGATCAGTGGTTGTTGGCGCTATCAAAACCGCGTCATCTGCATATAGTAAATGATTTACCACTAGATCACTCATTTGTACACCTTCATTCATCGCTTTCAGTCTTTGAAGACTTTTATCCAAATATATTATAAACAGTCTAGCGGACAACGTCGAAATCGGCGGCAAGCAGGGTTGCGCCCTGCTTGACGCCGATTTCGATGTCAAACCAGGGTGACATGTTACCACCCACCCGTACGCATGCCTTGCAGTCCACATAGGTGGACTGGACAGCCCGCAGCAGAGTGCCATTTATACCATACTCAGGCAAAATGTCCCAAAGTCTCTTTCGCACAACTCTATCAAACGCCTTCTCCAGATCCACAAAACCGCAGAAAACCTTCCGGCCCACTGCCAGATGCTTCTCTACGATGTTGCGAAGGGAGAATACTTGACCGTTTAAAAAGGTCTTTAGAAATTAAAATTATAATATTAGTATTCGCGTGAGGGCTGAGCACAAATCATTTGTTATTATCGTAACGTAGGCAGGGAATCGTGGTGTTACGTCATCATTATCTAATAAATTTTTAGTGTGAAAAGGATGGCATATCAGCTCGATAGCGTCACACTAACGTCAATCTATCAATTCTCTATTCGATGAATCTATCTATCTATGTATATCATCATGCCAGATCCCTTGCGGGGTAGGCCGAGAGTACACAGTTCCAATAGGTTCTTTCCTTACATACCTTTCTGGCTTCCTCCACTCTCATAGTACGTCTCATACACTATAAATAATAATAATCTCGATAAATGTATCTATATATTTTATCTGTTAAAATAAATATTATGATGCATCAATACTATACTAAACCAATAGCAGGAATCCGCTGTTAATAGAGATATTGGTCCCTTACCTCGCTCCAGGGTGCGTGAGTTACGGTCGGACCCCGGTAATAGTTTCATACCGCCAGGTCGTCTCTCCAGGGCAGATTACCCGCCGTTTATTGATAGTGATCCTACCAGCCTACGCCGTTAGATCTATATTTAAATGATTTTATGACATACGATAATAATTTGTTAGGAGAAAAAGGCGGTTTTTTGTTTGTATAGTGGCAATTTGAGGGAAGTAGCACTTATAATTAGAAATGTCACCTGAATTTAGGACGTAATAGAGGATAGGAACTGCCTTATTCATAAAGCGAATAACGTGATTACAAGATCCTGCGTGTGGTTCCTGGGTGAGACAATTTTCGAATAAACTCCACTAACAATTCGCCGTCTGGTATTGCGATCGGTATAATGGCAATTGGGTCACTCTCCATTACATGTAACCTTAAAATAGAAAAATAAACAAAAGTAGAAGAGAAGTAAAAATAATGATATTTCTTTTTGCACGTTCAAATATTATACAGACTTAACATCACTGTTAAGTGATCACTATTAATTACAATATGATAACATTATTTGTAGATTGAATAGGACCAATTATGAAAATACATATGTAATTACATATAAAAATTTATCCATGGTCCCCAAACTAAGCAAGCTTATATCGTCGGTTCTGATTATTCTAGCACAAGCTAACTACAGCACTATACACACAAAGTAAAAAATTAAACAGAGTAAGCATATTAAATGTCTCTTATCTTTTACAAAAAATAATAAATAGTGAGGAGATGTAATACACACTTGCCAACCCTGTTTGGGGAATATAGGCGTGGCGATTTAAATATAGATATAAATTTACTACTATAATTTACTGTCGTGTGTTAGTGTCGACAGTTTAAAGGGGTCCAAAAAGTGCGTGATGTCATAGAGAGTAACACCTGTATTTATAAACAAATCTAGGTATTTACTCAAGTACTTAGTACGTCATTTTTATTCTATAGTAGAGAAAATATCAAAAGTAAAAAATTGTAAAATATGGTTTTCTTAGCCAAGTAATAGTCACCATATTCTTTACTTAAGCAAAGACCTTTACTTGTGACGGTGCACAATTTTGTAGTTCATATGCACCTTTTCTACTTTTTCGTTAATAAACGAAAAAAATTTATTAATATCCAAAAACATTTGAACAAAAATTTAACATTTTCATGGGATAAATGAAAATGTTAATTTATCCCCACACTAGGCATGGCCTGTCCCGTGGGGATCTGTTTTTGGTTTTACCAAAATACACAATATTTTACAGTGTTGTAAAAATGAAAAAAAGGAATAGACAAATTAGTATTTGTGAAAAAAGGAAATAACAGAAAATATATTTGCTCTAAATTATTAAAAAAATAAGTTAAAAATAAAAGTAGAAAATGAGTGGTACTTATAATATTTTAAGGCATTTAAACCCTTATCCTAAAAATTATGTTAATCTGTGTGGTGTGTGTGTGTATGTGTGTGTGTGTGAGTGAGTGAGTGAGTGTGTGTGTGTGTGTATGTGTGTGTGTGTATGTATGCATGCTTATGTGTACGCATGTGTGTGTGTGATACGTATATCCCTCTATACAATTTTGTAAGTAAGGTAAATACTAAGGGACGACTCGAATAAAACTTTCAGTTTCTTTCAGTTATTTTTTATATTGCATATTCTTGAAATCTTATTGAAAATGAAAGGAATCATAAAAGGAGTAAAACGCATAGCAAAGGAGGTTTTGATAGCTATAGGTGGAATAGTAAATATTCATTTTACCAACCTCCTTGAAGTTCGGGTAATTCTAGAGCTATTTTATATCCAGACATAGCCACTCGTAGTATGTCATTTTTTCTTACACTTAATACACTTGCATCTTTGTACAGTGCCACAGTAGAGTATCTGAAAGGTTTTCCTAGCATTATTTTTAATACGGACCGTTGAGTTCTTTATAGTTTTATTAGAAATGTTGTGGCTGCTGAACTCCAGATCAGAATACAATATTGGAGGATAGATTGACACAAAGGTTCTGAGAAGAGATTTTTCGGTAATTGTGCGGAGAGATTTCATGACCGGTATAAGTTTTCTCGTTCGCGCGGCTAGTAGATCAATGGGTTTTCGGAAGGACAAAACGTAAGACGTAATATTGCCAAGGGATTCTGAAGTACTGGTCATACTTTCTCTTGCTTAAGTAAGCAATGTTCATTACTTGATTATAGAAAAGGATTTCTCCTAATAGGATTCTAAACACATGACATTATTCGGCTAAGTAAATTTATAAGACTAATTATTTACTTGACTATAGATACGAGTGTTACGCTAAACATCGCTCGACCCATTCGAATTAATAATCGTTCGCTTTGCTCTGGCTTAGTCGGGATCAAAACAAAGTATTACCATAAGCTTCTTATAACTGCGGGGGAGGAAATGGACATTTATGGTAGACATAATAATCGTAACGAAGACGAAGTGATCAAAACAAGGATTTAGAATACAGACGCCATTGAAGCTATAAATAGTTTTAAGGCTTTGGTTTGGCATCAAACTAAGCGATACTTAAATTGTTGGAAGAGAACCAGCTATAATTTTTTTTTGCTTGGTAATAGAATAAGATACTTGTAAGTAAATTAAAAGAAGTAATTAAAATAGTAGTATTTAAGTCATAACTAAAAGCGAAAAGCATGATTTATAAACTAAAACGTAGTTAGCATAAACATAAATTTATTATTAATAATATTTTCACAACACTGGCATAATTCCCACTGATCTGTCTCTGCCTTCTCTTTGGCTAGTCGGTGCACGTATATTTTATAAATTTAATTAACGTAGTGTGTTCAATAAAGGTAAGCAATTCAGGAAGCAACGAACGAATTTCTTTCATCTTACTCATACGCAACCCTAAAATAAAGAAAATACGGTTTACGTCCTCGAGGGTCAAGTGCACACATACGTAGTACGTTCTTACTTAATGTCTACGCTACATTTTTGGGTTTACGACGTAGCAAGTCTACGAGATGATGTCCCGTAGCGCCGGAGCACCATAGACACGCCCGTCGTAGCTTCTTGAAGAAAATAAAATGTATTTTCATTCAGACAGTAATGTGGCTCATAGAGTAATTCAGAATAGGCTAGGAATTGGCGGGATACGTATTTTTTTTTAAACTTGTATAGTTTGGAAAAGACAGAATCATATTGTTGATGATATTCTGTTTACCGAATTGTTAAGATGCGCGTAAGTAATAAATACTAATACTAATTGTTAAAAATATTATAAGTTATACATGCTTTAAAAAGTGTAGGAAAATAGATTTTTCAAACAAAAGGAAAGTTTTATAATATTAAAGGTAAATTTGTACTATACATTATATTTTATTTCCGAGTCATAACACACAAGTCATGGCTGAATTCTCAACATTTCATAAAGTTGTTATATCATATTAAACTTACAGAGTAGAAAAGTAACATTCGAGGAACCCGCTTAATTCCGTGAATATGTAATTAATAGTGAACATAGTAAGTTAACTGATATGTATGATAAAAAAGTTATGATTAATCTACACTAAAGCACATCTAATTAGCTCGTTCGGCATTGCTCTCCCATATCCCATGAATGCAATGTATACAAAAATAATTGTAAAACTCTCATTTTTTGAAAGAGTAACCGTGGAGTTTCTTGTCCTTCTTCTCCACAGGATTAACTTTCCGAACGGGTGGTAGTCTTAAGTAATCAATACTTTTCTTTTTTTGACTGTTGATAAGTGCCTTTTGGTCAACATGAATAAAAAAACTTTGGATTGTGATTTAAAAAAAAAACTGGTACAACCACATAAAGTTTAGCAAAAATAATAAACAACACGTGCTGTGTTTAAAGTCTGTTCAACCAAGAACACAAAAGAAATAAAAAAGTTTCCATAATACCTGCCGGTCTCTTAGTTTATCACAATACATTGCAATATCTGATTAGATGCCCCACGGTCGAATAGCTATTCATTTAGAACTGTATTTTATTTTCCCAATTGGCGGTAGATACACTTAATGCCAACCGGCCGATGTAATAAAAATCACATCGCCTGCAGAACCATATTGGAGCAAATAATTTCAGTTTTATTTCTATGGTCGTGGTATTCAACGGACTCAAAAATGTGTACCTATTTTTATCTGTCATCACATATGAAGATTTTATATTTTAGTTACTAATGGCAAATAATGCGCGTTGCAATCACGAGGTCCTGGGTTCAAATCTTAGGTCAGACAAATGTAGTTTTTCTATAGAAAAATTCCCAGTATTATATTCCCAGACCGGAGCCTGAAATTGTGCCCGGTATATGGCAATAGGCTCGCCCCTATTACAGAGAAGCTAACGCCGTCGGTGAAAAGGAGGTGTATGAAGTACGCCGCTGCCACCGTAATGGTGTTTCGTTTTTAATATAAATTTTTCACCTTCCTTTTCCGTGATTTTAGACTTGACTGATATATGTGGAACATTTCTGGATCCTCCACTGTCTCCACCCTTGACTTGACAAGGTATGTAGACTTTTACTGTGCTAAAACTCAGCTGTAGCCTCTATTGATGCGACATAGGAACTCGAGGATTTTTAACGAAATGCACCGGTGCCCCTCGCTTGATTGAGCATGTTGTGGAGTAACTAAATTAAACCCTATAAACTCTCACCCTGGATATGGCGGTGTCAAACCGAACTGATATTGGCTCTACCCGGGACAAAAATCCATCTGAGTGTTTTAACCTGCCAAATAATTTTATGAAGTCGCTAGTTTAAAGCCTTAGTTTTTCCTGGCATAAGCCCTGTTTAGTGTTTAATCTATAAATAATTTAGAAAGCGAGTTAACAAAAACATGATTGAACATATAGGTGGTTGGTTTTCAGTGCAAGTAGATAGAATTTTATGTAAAGTTTATCTACTCCGCAAGGAATCTGGTGGGTAGTGACTACACTATAATCTTGATATTAATTGAAATGCAAACTCCATTATTATTATTTATTCCATTCACAACAAACTTAGACAATAAGCACGAACGTACCAACGCACTATGTTTTTAGTAAAACGTGTCGCAGAAAATTCGTGCGTCCCTTTTATCGAATATTAAACGAGCATTTGTGAGGCAGTAAGTACAATAAAAATTGCGCATATCCTCAAATTGTCGGATGAACGGCGACATAATTCACGCAATATGTTTCAACTTAATATCCAATGAGTTTTACGACTTCTGCAGACAAAGGTACTGAATCTAGAGGTGCGTATCCATTATGTTCGCGAATTACCTGAAGAACTCCATGATCCTCCATCTGCTTGAATTACAAACACAGTCACGAACATTGAGGTGATTTCCGAACACGGTCACTCCACAGGTGCTCTCTTTAGGCCATATTAATACTGTGGTTACCTTAGTGCTTATATTCTAGTGACATTAATTTCATTTCTTGCTAGTATACACGGTGTACGTTCTCAAAGTGGGTTGCGTTTTAAATAACTTACTTAAATAGCCTACTTTCAAAATAGCTGAAGAACTGCTATTGACAGAGAATTCTTCTTTAACATTATACGGAATTATCCATCAGGTTCATGGCATAAGTGAAGATTAACTCATTAGATGGTCACACAGGTTTTCTTTGACGAAACAATGTGTTGCGCCTCGTTATAAAAGACAAATACGTTTGTTGACTTCGCTACACACTAAGCGAGCACACTGAGTGTGCAGTACCAATGGTTTCAAACATTCTAAAACATTTAGCTTACGTCACAGGTCGAAAAACTCGCTAGGCTCAAGATGCCAAGTAAGCCGCCCATCAATATAAACGACGGCACAGTCCAAAACTTGCCGAACTTACACGCTCGGAGCGCAAGAATTACGAGCAAGCGCACACAATCCACGAAGAAAATGGATACGTACCTTTAGAAAAATAATGACACTTACAATTTTGGGGATAACAAAGTTTTAATATTTCGACAGTACTGCGATCTTAAGCTGGGGTATGATGAGTTACATTTTAATTTAATGATCTGGATCGTAATGGTTGTGTTAAGACTACCAGGCGTGCAACTTTGAAAAGGTTGGTTGAAAAATGAATGTTCATAAGACAGTAATGTAGTAACAACAGTATAATTTGTGTAATGCTTGCTTTGTAATCACATGGTAAAGGATTCAAGTTTTAGAAACTTATGTGCGATTGTAACTACGTAAAGATGGATGAAAACATCTAGTAGAAAGTTCAATATCCCAATAATAAATAGTTAGCAAAACTCATATGCAAAATGTGAGTGTGCTAAGTATATCTCTGCCTCATCATCATCATCAGCCTATAGCAGTCCACTGCTGAATATAGGCCTATCCAAGCACACGCCACTGGGTACGATCCTCGGCTACTCGCATCCAGTTTCTGCCAGCCGCCCTACGAAGGTCATCGCTCCACGTAGTCTGAGGGCGTCCTGCATTATGTTTGCCAGTCCGTGGTCTCTACTCGAGAACCTGTTTGTCCCAACGGTCATCGGTTGTTCGGCTAATGTGACTGGCCCATTGCTACTTCAGCTTACTAATCCGGTGGGCTATGTCGATAACTTTGGATCTCTGTCGAATGACTTCGTTCCGGATTCTATCCCTCAGAGAAACTCTGAGCATAGCCCTTTCCATAGCTCGCTGAGTGACTTTAAATTTATGGACCAGTCCACGTTTCGGCTCCATAAGTCATAACGAGGATGCACTGATTAAAATCTTTTGACTTTTGTCTTTAGGCTTTGTGGCATAGGAGATGTAAAAACTCTACATAATTTCCCAAATGCCGCCCAGCCTAGCCATATTCTTCTGTTGACCTCTTTCTTGAAGTTGTTTTTTCCACAACTGCAGAGTTTTCCCTAGGTAAACATATTCTTGAACAACCTCGACAATAGCGCCATGTATTGCAACAGGTTCGGTTCTACATGTCGGTTAAGCATTACCTTGCTCTTATCCAAGTTCATGCGGAGACCTATGTGTTCGGAAGAATCGGCTAGGCTAGTCAGCATCAATTGTAGATCCTGCAAAGTTTCAGCCAGAATGACGATGTCGTCTGCAAATCTCAAGTGAGAGAAATGACGGCAGTCATTTCAATGCCAATTAATGCTTATGCCATGACCTTCCCAGTCCAGCGTCTTAAACATATCCTCCAATGCATTTGTGAACAATTTGGGGGAAATGACTTCCCCTTGTCTCACACCTCGATGCATTGGGATAGGGTTGGTATGCTGGTTTTGTATCTGGATGGCCATGGTCGCGGCGTTATAGAGGCTTCTTAATATTTGGATGTATTGCCAGTCGACTTGGCATCTTTGCTAGGATTCCAGAACTGATTAGGTCCCGATCAAGTGAAAGGCTTTCTCTTAGTCCACGAATTCTAAGCACAGGGGCCGATTATACAACGGGGCGGGTTATAAAATACGAATCCCTTGATACGAAAACTTCAATTTAGGATTTAGCTAATTGTATTTTAATCACTTTTTCTCAGCACCTGCAACTCTGTTAATTTTAAATCCAAGCTTAGTATTAAAAACTTGATTAGTTATGACATTAAAATGCTGGAATAATGAAAAACTGCAATTTATTTAAGTAAGAATTTCATTTGTGGCGTTTGGTAATTAATATTAATTTGTGGATTTTTTTTATTAATATGTGCGTGGGTGAATTTTATGCTTATTTTAATCTCTCTTGCTGGGTGTTACATTATTTTAACGATGGTTATTTTGTTATATACTCGTAGATAATTGCAACATGTCCGTAGAACCTTCTACTTTATTGCATTTTCATATGGCTATGACCTCTAAGTGGGACCTAAAAGACAGATACCTGAACAGTTAGTCTGATTTTACCAAACTTGAAAGAAATTGTTGTTGCACCTAAAGTATTATTTAACTTAGTTATTCCAAAGAATCCTATTTCAGGTGATAAAGAATGACATTTGACGCGTACTCTATTATACTCTTATTTCTCTACATAAATTACTAATTAAGATGTTAATATACACTAAATGAGTTCCTGAACGATAACTTACTGATACTATTATTTGTTGGTCTATGCCAATAGTTATGATCTTATATAAATTACTTCCTACATATTTGCCTTAATAGTAAAATATAGTGAAATAATAATTAATTAAGAGAACTAATAATTAAACAAATGGTTCTAATTTTAGTTGTAGATGTATTTAAAAACTCGTGCTTAATATCTGGTTCTAAACATTTAAAACTTGTGCTAAATATTTCAAAAACGAACGTCGAATTAGCATTTTTCGGATAATTTGTTAGCCGTGAGTTCGGGTGAAGCAATAGTATAAGATGGCTTAGGAACTTCGAAAGCGATATGAGACAAGTTGAAATCTTTGTATGCATCCAAAGGGCCTGCGGGAAAGCGTCATTGTTGAAAATACTTGTGTTAACACGTATGCAGCGAGGAGATGACCTGTGTTAACATATCGCAGATTTTTTTGAAGCCGTATGAAGATCAAAGAGATCGGGTTAGTGGTTATCGACGAACTACTTGCCATATTATTATTGTACAGTTTGCTGGAATCTTTTTCCGTATTTCAAACAGGAATAGAATTTTGAGACGATTTACCAAACACTTAGGTATGGAAGGTCAAAATTATAGAAGACTACGAGGGCCGTAAATTGAAATGCCCGGACAAGGTGCGATGTACCTATGTAAAACGGAAACGGATATTTTTTTAGGAAAAATAAGAATATGTCGTTTATGAGATGTTACCGTTGTGAACGGCAAGGACATATTGCAAAAGAGTGCAAGAAAATTCAATAAATTCAAAAAGAAGAATGTTTTGGAACAGAAACATATCTAACGACCGAAAAGTCACCAACTGAAAACAGTAAAGACCATCATATATACCGAAAAATGGAAGATAAGACTGGTCTCTGTATACTTCGAGGGGAGTCAACCTTTTGAGCCATACCTCGAAAAACTCGAGTTTGGCTGTGGACAGATCAAAGACAGTTAAACTATAATAGAAGGGGACCTAAATGCGTGGAGCGCAGTGGGGAAGCAAATCGGAAGATAGCGGAGGACAAATCATCAGGAGATTTTTCGACCAACACGAACTACAAATATTGAACACAGACAGGGGCGGGCGCTGCATCTGCGACTGGCAGGTTGCCGGAGGGGTCACCAGCTCGGGTCATAATGTGATAGTGTAGGTCGACCTGGAGGTCGAAAAACCCCATGAGGGATGACGAAATAACCCGATTCGTATGTTTAACACAAAGTAAGAGAATGGGGATCAATTCATCAAGGAAATGAAAGTATTATTAACGAGATCAAACATAAATAAAGAAACAGTTAAAGAAATAGAAAGTATTAAAGACTTAATACAATAGTACAAAAGTATACACAAATAGGTAATTGACCAATGTCAACAGTGAACTATTAGGTAATTAATATATATTATTGATGATGACATAACACCGATTAACAAGAAATATTTGTGACATTATAATTGTAACTACAGTTAATTATCTTAACCACTGACATTTGTACGCCTCACAGGCAAAGTATAGAGATCTTTATAGTATATATATATATATATAACAACAAAATGTATTGTACGATTGATTGAAAGGTACACTATTGTAAATATTTTTATGTGTAGATTAGTTTATGTGTAGATGATATTTTTATAGGATTAGGCCCGCCACTCATTCTCACCACTCCAACTCCTTTAAACCAGAATCTATTCTGGTCCCCGTATATGCCACCAAGATAAAGAAAGGGACAAAGGAGTAGGAAAAAACAGATTTCACTTCCTTCCTCTGCAAAGCCTTTCTATGGCTGGCCTGCCATTTTTTATAGTCTATATTCCGACTATAAAAATTGACAGACCAGCCATAGAAAAGATGACTAAAACTAGGATAAGCCCAGTCGTAAAGCACCACGTATACGAAAAAAAAGCTTGATAAAGCTCATTTGCTGGTCTCGTGTTTGATTCCAGTACCTACTGGGTACGGAAAAAACGCTTAAATACACCTAAATATGTACCTGGTGAAGATGTTAGCATAACAGCTCGCAATACCAGTTTTCTCTTGAAGAGCAAGATATAATATAATAAAAGGACTGCTCTCACAAAATGCGGTGAGTGATTAGGTCATACGTGGAGTACGTGCGGATTGGTGGAGGCAGGTTTGTCGTCACCTGCTGTTGGAACTTATCAAGCCGCCTATAAGGTTTCCACTCGGCTTAAAGACTATCACATTAGGTGGTAATCGGGACCACCATATACATGGATCATATAAAAATACCACAAATGGTCACCCATCTCAGGCGGACCGAGTCGAATGCTGCTGAACCTTGGTGAACGATAAGAACACCGGGGTCTCACAGCGCTATGAGCGCCTGAAGTGTTGGAATGCACGCGCGCCCGAGGAACAAGATGCAATATAATACCAATCCATTTATTCTCTCCAAATCGTCTAAACTGAGAACCATAGCTCGTAAACTCGACTACCCCTTTTATAGCTTTTAAAATTGAGTCTTTCGATAGGCGTAAAACGTACAAGAACCATCTTCGTTCGCATTGTAAGTACACCCACGATTTTATTATGAATCCGCGATGTTCCCGACGCAGGCTTTACGATCCCAATCTAACGAGACATATGTAAACGCCACCAGTCGTAAAACCCCTGCCTAGATACCTCCACATTCTAAACCTTAGAAACTAACTCGTAAGTTCTAGGAAATAAAGTCGGATGGAGCAGCAGACGTAACGTTGTATCACGAAAAGTATAATTCACGTTACTCGCCGAAGGAAGCATTACTAGTAGAAGGGAGACGTTAATATAGAGAGTAAAATTTTCTTTGAATAAATTTGGTTACTAAATGTGTCTCGTGTATCTTAATATTTTGGTTTAGGAGAGTTTTATGGTTGTACGCCCTTTAGGCTTATTATGATTTTGTGTGCTGGATGGAATTTGGCTGTTTATTCTATAGTGATATGAGTTAAAGAACGTGGTATATATTCAAAGAGAAAAGCATAAAAAAAACTTAAAAAAAGGTAAACCGACTTCAAAAAGCAAAAAATAAATATTGGAAGTGCCGGTTGATGCAGTCGGTTACTTAGCACTGACTTCCAATAATTATTTTTTGCTTTTTGAAGTCGGTTTACCTTTTTTTTGCAATTTTAGTGATGACTGAATTAATTAAATAATATTTAAATACCTATACAAGGCGTAACATAATAAACGCAAGACCGATCAGATAATTGCTTCATAAATTCAAAACGAAAACCAAATTTTCAAATTTAAAGGTTTTCACCCTTTTTTAAGCACTTTTATAACCCAATTAATAATGAATTGTACTTTTATAACCCAATTAATAATGAACTTGCACATGTATGTGTGAGTTTTGAGAAATACGTTTTAGGAATGCATTTGAAGTCTCCTTTTTGCTATGAATCAATATTGTTATTATTTTAGGCAACTCCAGACTCCAAATTAATACGACTTTTTGATTTTTGGATTAAAAAAACTACAAAAATAATTTGTCTGAACCCAAGACCTCGTCAGGTACACCTTTCATACCTAAACCGAGAAAATAGCCTGAATAATCAAGATTCAGAGTTTAGTCAGCCCAACGACAAGTATTCAGTCTGTTTTAAGCTGGAGAAAAATAAACTGCTCATGACGTCAGCAAAATAAAGCCCCATTTTCAAATATTGAGAATTCAGTCGATCACTGAGGGTGCTAGCACAAATTAATATATGCAGAAAGCCGATTCCATACAAAGCGCCAATAAGTGCACGCAAAAATAAACGCGTGATTACGACACTCTCAGATCAAGTCGAGCAGAGTCTGACGGAACTTTTAGTCTTGGTTTCGGTTTCGGCACGTTTTAGAACTAAACTAAACTCCAAGTATTCGCCAAAAAAACTCGCCATTACTAACACCGAAACTATGGTTGTGAGCATTCAAACGCCATTCGGGAATGATCGGATCGTAGTGACTACGCTCATACGCTCCCCGCGCATCCACAATCATACACTGTTCATTTTGCGGAGTGCAATTCACTTTTTACACTTACATATTATTTCTTAAGGCATATTAAATATACAAAAGATTTGTCTTAAAAAAAATATTCGGTTCCGTTTTCAGTTACGGGCAAAACTGAATCACAAGCCGAACATCGGTTTTGATTGTGAAACGTAGTTCCGGTTTAACACTAGTCGTAAGCATACGTTTACTTTACGTGCGTCTATTAGCGCTCGTTGTTTGGAATCGGTCTTCTGTTTTAAATATTTTACTGTGTTACATATTTATTTAATGGTACCAGGAAGCAGTGTGGCCTGTTTGATTTATGGTTCCCGAAGGCAAAACAAAAGCTATCAGTGTGAATGGGCCGCTGGCGCCCCGGTATGCAATATTAGCCTTTAATATACACTGATTACGGGTTAATCTCATTTCACCATTAATATCAATAAGCGAGGACGATTATTAAATTAACGACTCGTTTTTTTAATTTTCCTGTATAATGCAAATAGTGTATGGTTTAATCGCGATTAAATTTTAATATACAATGAACATTTATTCAAGTTATCGTAATGTTTTGTGGACGTTTTGGATGTGATAAATATTAATGATTTTTGTAGTATTTCTAGTAGCTGATCGATGTTATCGACATCGGAATAGTTATCGAAGTCAAGATCGACTCCATTAGCAACATACTCAACCCTTTCTATCAAGACCAACAATATCAGGATAAAATGTGGCCTTACTATTAATCCTACACGTTATTTATTTTTAATTTTATCTAAAAAAACAACCAATTAAAACAAACCAACAAAATTTACCTTACGGGACCGTGTTATTTTTGCAATCGCCAAGGATAAGCAGTGTTCGTAGTCAGTCTGAGATAAGTAGCCTTGTCATCTTAATGCTTTGGAACCTTTTTGTGGCTTACTAGATACCTCCCGCAATGTTCTAAAAGGCTATGTATTTTAAAATATTAATTACTTTAAGTGACAGGTAAAAACGACACAACACAATGAAACTGAAAACAAACCGAATCGATTGCAGTGACCCAGGACAATGTCTGTTCAGTTAAATATTCATGAGACGAGCTCTAATCTCGTTTCTAAAGACAAGGCAACATGATAATGAATACCAATGCAATTTGTTGAAGCAAACGTTGATTTGATTTAGCTGTAAATGCTGGAATTATGTTGTTTCAAATTATTGGTTGGCAAGTGATTTACAAATTAAATGCACGTACTAATAGGAACTTTTAATAATATCTACCTATATCATGACCTTGCAGAGTAGGTAGAGAGTACGGTATACTGTTCCAACAGGTTCTTTCTTTACAAACCTCTCTTGAAACCTATACTATGCTACTGTTGGATAAAGACCTTTTTACACAAATCGAAGCGAGAGAGATCAGATATTCCACCGTGCGGACACAGAGCGGATTCGTGGAGACAGGTTTGTCAGCACCTGCTGTTGGAACTTATTAAGCCGCTCTGTAAGGGTTACGACTACCACATTAATTGGTAATCGGGAACAACAGCTTTACGTGCGTTCTGAAGCACTCCAATATGTAAATGCCACAAACAGTCCTCCATTTCAGGCTTTACCCTGGTTTAACTGTTTAGTTTTAGCTTTATCTGCTTACAAGTCAAAATGTTTTACTAGCATGGCTATCACTACGTAAATCCAGCCAATGTTAAATGCCAATAAATCACTGCGACTTTTATTACTATTGTAGTCTATAAACGATAAAAAATCATATCTTAGTGAAATATGGCGCGTTTTAAAGTGGAAGAATGCGACCTTTGTTACTCGAAAATGGTTTACGACTGTAATTCGTGCGACACGCATCGGTCGTACGAATAAAATTTCAACCTATATATTCACACTATTATATTATTATTATATTGCGTGGTAGGCAGAAAGTATAGAGTTCTCTCTTTCATAGTTCGTCTCATAAATATTTGTCGGCTACGGATGCTTGCATTGCCTTTCAGATAAGACATGATCTGTTTGGTCATGTCAAGGTAATGTACGTCTTCCCCGATACCTATATCCTTCCACTTTCACATAGTATATCTGTTGTATCATACTTTTCTTCTGAAGTTCTTTCTCTAAGTTATATACAGACCAAAACACATACACACCCAGGCCTACAAAACGGGCCGTGCGGGGTTCAAACCCGCGACTACAAGATCCAATGGGCGGAGCGACTCAAGCTCTTAACCACTGGACCGAGCCGATCGTTATATTGTGTTACGACATAGGTGAAGCAAACGTCATGATTGATCTAAAGTCACGAAATCTATTGCGGACAAAGAAAAGCACCAATCCACTTGCAACGTGTCTAGGCCCTATGATACCTAGACCGACTTTCTCATAGTAAAGGTAATTGCAGCTAACACACCTAAACTAATTTACTTCTACATACATTTTTCGGCGTTCCTACAAGCGATCGGTGGTCGAATCATTTATATTCACGAAATTAATGCAGCCTTTATTTGCCACGAAAGGTTTTAATCTCGTCGCGACAATTTTGTGTCGGATCAGTGTCAAAATGACTTAAGGTGTTTAATAAACGTAACATAAACGAAATATTTCAGTGCGGATTAATGTCATTGGAACATAATTTAGTCTATTATGAAAGCGTACACACCTGTATATACGCAATTGGTTTTATAGATTAAGTACGAGATTGACAGCTGTCATTTTAATGATGTTAATGTGGCATTATAACGTTATTTTAATCTTCTTATTTTTACAAGCTTTTATTTAACTTGCAATGTTCGTATGTCTGTCTGTCTTTCTGGTTCAACTCTTGTGCTAAATTTTTCAAGCACTTGCGGGTATCACATTGAGCTGAAATTTGGCATGCATATGCGAAGTCGCTGACAATGCAATAATATGGTACCACGGAGCTAGTCTGATGATAGAGTCGGAAGGTAGCCATAGGAACATGTGAACTATACCATGTAACCCGGTTGTGTTTAGGCTCATTGGATTGGTAATGACAAGTACTGTTCAATTAGGTAGTATCCAGGATCTGATGATAAAGCCAAAAGGTGGCCAGTGGAATAACCAAACAACTCAATATAACTCCGCCTTGTT
This sequence comes from Phalera bucephala, assembly GCA_905147815.2. Lineage (NCBI taxonomy): Eukaryota > Metazoa > Arthropoda > Insecta > Lepidoptera > Notodontidae > Phalera > Phalera bucephala. Next base: position 36,088,289 of record LR990615.1, on the reverse strand, counting down.
TGGGGTCATTGGATTTTTCTTTACAAGTGCTTGAGACCTCGATGGAGTCCAAGGTCTGATGATAGAGCCGGAAGGAAGCTAAGCAAGACGACTTTGATGTGTTTTGCTATAAAAGTTTGTTTTATATTAATGACCCCACACTTTCATAGTCTATTTTGCCAATGTCAAGTTATAATATAATGTAACAGTAAACTATAAAACATGGCTTGTTGTCGCCATTAGGACAAAAAAAGTCCGTCATTTTAATAATGTTAGGTTAAGTACGGGTTAAGCTTCGGATTAACAGCTCTTATTTTAATTATTACGTTCTACTACTACGGCAACAAGAATATTATTATCATTGCGAAAGCCGGTAATGTTATTCAAAACATGATTATAAAGTTTACAAAAGATGTATTATTTGGTTCTTTGATAAAAGTTTCCAAATGACATTGTCGTTTTATTTGTAGGTGTTTTGGTGTAATTCGATAATGTTAAAGGCGGCCGCACGATCGTTTCGTGCGTAATGAATTTTTAATATAACTCAGTAATGGTATCAGAGATCAGTAAGTGAATAGACGTACAATGCCCTTCTTCATTTCGTTTCCAAGGGTTATTTTTTTATTTTTTATTACGAATATGTTGCTTAACACTAGAAATTATTCACAAATATAAAATTCACATGCACAAACACCCAGACCGAAACAAATATTTGTGGAACGCGTAAAGATTTGCGCCATGCGGGGATCGAACCCGTGGCTACTCGATGTAGTGGGCGGAACGACTCAAAGTCAAGCCGTCGCTTAGTCACGCCTAATTTGTCAAATTTACTTGCCAAAAATTTATTTGTCAAATATATCCGTAGCCTCACTCAGCAGTTTCGTTGTACAAGTGGTGGGGCACAAAATTTATACCAGCGGATGTGACACAGTCTGTAAGATTATACCACGAGTGCAGGATTTTAAATTTGGATCTATAATACAATACCCTATAAAATATCATAACCCGTTTTCACCAAGCCATGATAAAGGGATCGAGAGTGACCCTATTGCTATTGTATAGGGCACAACACTAGGCTCCGAACTGATATTGGAATTTTTATATTAAAAATTACATTATGTCAGACCTAAACCCAGGACCGCGTGATAGCTATGCGCACTTTTCGCCACTAGATCAACGAGACAGTGATAACACGTTAAAGTGGTAAAGTATTTACGTCAAATAAAATCGATAAATCTAATTTTACATTTTTACATAGTATTACATAAAATAATATATTTAGTGTTTGATATAAAAATGAAGAGTGAAGAAGACCTCTCTGGCTTCCTCTATGAGAGTGGAGGAAGCCAGAGAGGTATGTAAGGAACTAACCTATTGGAACTCAGTACTCTCCGCCTACCCCACAAGGAACCTGGCGTGATGATATAGATAGATAGATAAAAAAATGTTGTTAGTAATTTTTACTAAAGAAGTAATTAAAATTTCTTAGTGTCAGGCTTAGTTATAATACAGGGTTTGCCGGTTTTGGTTTTGCTATTTGTTATTAGTTATTGAAAGTCTGTTAACTACAATCGGTCTATAATGGTATCAAGAGACGTTTGATCCTTAGATGAAAGACGCCAAATTGACTAACAAAATAAGTATTGAGGTTTACGTATTTAGTTTTCCATGTCTTTTATTATGTAAATGTTTTATTCGTAAGCTGGCGAGTGAAGTTATGATGTTAGGTATCTCTTGAGTTTTTTTTAGGTAGAACAAGGCTGTTAGAAAAGTTTTAAAGGGAAATTGGAAGGTGATGTTGTCAGTTTTGTTATATTCCCAAAACCATTGCTATCAGTTCTTATGTTTATAATTTATATGTACCTGCAAACTTAAACAAAGTATCTCTTTATTGTTTAGAGGAAGGTATTTTATGGTTACTATTATCATAATTTCGGCGGCTAGTTAATGTAATTAGGTAGATAAAACTTGGTAAATTACGCTACTTGACATTGACAAAACTCAATCATAATCGCTTGTATTGAAAAACTTGATATTGTACCAACTGTCAAATTATTTATGATTTTTTGAGCCGTAGGTGTCACAGTTGCGATGCGCCTGCGTCGCGCCGCCAGTACACCAGACAGCGGAGAAGAAGGCGTCAGAACCCACCGCTTTTACCGGGTCTGACGCCCAGGGAGGAGGAGCTGTATGCCGTCTACCGGGCGGCAAAGGCGGCATTGCAGGTGGCGATCGCGGACGCAAAGACGCGTGCCCGCGAGGAGCTCCTGGCTCCCCCTACCGCATGGTGCGGAACAAGCTCCGCCCCTGGACGCCCCTCCTTACGGAGACCATGCCGCCGGCGTTTGTGGATGTCGTGTTGTCGGCCCTTTTCCCAGAAGGAGCGGCTCCCAGTGCTCCGGCAATGTTCCGGACACCCGGACCCAACATGCCGTCGAGCGAAGCCGCTCCCGAAGTTACGGAAGAGGAGCTGAACGCCGCCGTCCGCAGACTACGGGTGAAGAAGGTGGCACCCGGGTCAGATGGAGTCCCCGGCTGAGTGTGGGTTCTGTCCCACGGTCCGCTCGGCCATCGTCTCAGGGCTCTCTGGACCGAGTGCTTCAGGCAGGGCCGGTTTCCTCAGCTTTGGAAGTTGGGGAAACTGGTCCTGATCAGGAAGGAGGGGCGCCCGGCAGACTCGCCGTCCGCCTACCGCCCCATTGTGTTGCTCGACGAGGTCTGCAAGCTCTTCGAAAGGGTGATTGCGGATAGACTCGTCGAGCACCTCTCGCAGACGGGGCCGGACCTGCACGAGTGCCAGTTTGGCTTTAGAAGAGGCAGGTCCATGGTGGACGCGATAAGGCGGGTCCAGGTGATGGCGGAGGAGGCCGTGGAGCAAGGGGACGTGATACTGGCGGTGTCCTTGGACATCGCCAACGCCTTCAACTCCGTCCCATATCCTTCGATACTGGCGGCTTTAGAACACCACGGCGTCCCCGAATACCTCCACTTGACCATTCAAGACTACCTCGTGGATAGGCGGGTAGTTTACCCCGGGCCGTCGCGGTGGCAGGAGCGGAAAGTCGGGTGCAGGGTTCCATAGGGGTCTGTCCTCGGACCGCTCCTGTGGAACATCGCCTACGACTGGGTCCTGCGTGGCGCGCTGCTACCAGGTCTGGCGGTGATGTGCTACGCGGACGACACTCTTGTCACCGCGAGGGCCCGGAGTCACAGACAGGCGGCGTTATTGGCCACAGCTGGGGTGGCACAGGTGGTGGGGCGCATAAGGCCACTCGGCCTGCAGGTCGCCCTCAACGAAACTGAGGCCGTGTTCTTCCACGGTCCCAGGAACCGGCCTCCCCCCGATACTAACATCGCTTTTGGGGGACAGCGGATCGAAATTTTGGCCCAGATGCGCTACCTGAGCCTCATACTACACGGGCGCTGGACGTTTAGGGCCCACTTCGCCGCCCTAGCGCCAAAACTTATGGCGACAGCAGGGGCCCTATCAAGGCTTCTGCCAAACCTGGGCAGGCCAGAGGCCTCGGTGAGGAGGCTATATGCGGGGGTGGTGCGGTCCCAGGCCCTTTACGGTTCCCCAATCTGGGCGGGCGCCTTGACAGCCCGAAGCGTGGTGCCGCTGCACCGCGCGCAGCGGGTTCTAGCCATCAGGATCACCCGAGGGTACCGCACCATCAGTTTCGAGGCAGCAACACTCCTCGCAGGTACGCCTCCGTGGGAGCTGGAGGCCCAGGCGCTCTCTGACCTTTATGCCTGGCGCAGGGATCCTAACAACGACGGAAGACATCCTAACCTTGACGGACGATTTAGCGCAGTGGTTAAGAGCTTAAGCCGCTCCGCCCACTGTGTCTAATAGTCGCGGGTTCGATTCCCGCACGGGACAAATCCTTGTGTGATCCACAATTATTTGTTCCGGTCTGGGTATTTGTGTATGTGAATTTTCATGTTTGTAAACGCACCCACGACACAGGAATAAATCCTAGTGTGGGGCAACGTTTTTAAAAAAAAAGAAAAAAAAAGAAAAAAACAACATCCTGGATCCCTGTGCCCCGAGAGCGAGGCGAACAGAGTTGCACCGAGCTGCGCTGGAGAGCTGGCGGTGCAAGCTCGCCCATCCCACTGCCGGTCACGCCGTCATCGCTGCGCTGCTGCCAGTCTTCTGGGAGTGGCTGGGGCGACGACACGGCGTCCTCACGTACCGTTTGACGCAGGTACAGTCCGGGCATTGTTGCTTCGGGCGGTATCTGTGGCGAATCGGTCGTGAGGAGGCGGAGCGCTGCCACCATTATGCGGCCCCAGAAGACACGGCGGCGCACACGATGCTGGTGTGCCCGGCATGGGATGCCGAGCGGCGCCAGCTTGGCGGAGCGCTCGATGCAGGGGGACAGGGGCTATCGCTCCCGACCGTGATGTCATCCACGGTTGGAGCGAGAGCGCCTGGGCGGCAATGGCGGCCTTCTGCGATGCCGTCATGTCCGCGAAGGAGGAGGCAGAGCGGGTGCGGGAGGAGTCGTCCTCCAATCCCGCTCGCAGACGGCGCGTTGGGCGAAGGCGCAGGGACTACGCCCGGAACGACCTTCGCCCACCGTAATCTCGGCCTGCAGGTGTCGGGGGGGGGGGGGCACCCCGGCGCCCTAGCACTTAGCAGGCTCGCGTCGTAATAGCGCTGCGTCCGCACAGCCTCCAACAGGCGGTAGGGGGAGACGGAACTCCCCCCTACATTTGTCGAAGTCCGCGCCTAACTGCGGACTGAGCCTGCCGGTGCCACAGAGGTCATGCCAGTGACGATTCCTGTCCTGGCCCGGCAAAAGGGCAGTAGGATGCCGGGGGGTTTTAGTGTGTAGTGTAGTAGTATGGTTTTGGTGCAAGCCCCACATAACCACCCGGGCCGCAAGCGATGTTGGTGTGATAATAGGGTTGACATTTAGTAAAACTTTCCTACTTTCAAGGCGATGTTTCAACAGGTGGCTCCGCACGGTTACTAATTAAAAAAGATTTCGGTTAAACTTTACAGCAAACAGCAAATCTGCGACTGTCATAAAGTAAAATTTCACTCGATGACAGCGTTAGTCTGATGTTGGCCGCGGGCCAAAAGATCCTTGTACGACTGTATATTTCATTGGTTGGAAACAGTGACTAGTAAAATTGAAAAGTGAATCAAAAGCTTAGTTAGTAGGTACCTGTAGTAGTTTCTTTAGTCATATTAATATAAACTATAATAATTAATATTCAAGTTAAAGTGACGGAGCAGTTTTATTGTGTGGATAATTCTTCAGGTTTGCACATTAGTGCATATTTCGCTATAAATTTAATTTCATTTAGGTGCTTATGTACCTATACCATATTTAAAACTACAAGGTGTAACATAATAAACGCAAGACCTCAGACACCCCAATTAGAGAATTGCTTCATATATTCAAAACGATGACCAAATTTTCAAATTTAAAAGTTTTTATCCCTTTTTTGAGCACTTTTATACCCCAATTAACAATGAAACTTGTACGTGTATGTGTGCATTTTGAGAAATACAGGTTAGAAATGCATTTGTAATCTCCTTATTGCTATGAATCAAGAATAAATTTAGTTTTTTATAGCGCACTGAAGGAGTAAAAGCATTTTTTGCAAATATAAAAAAATAATGTAAGGTACATTAAAAATAGTTCGAATCAATTCAGTTATCGATTTAGAACAAACTACTTTCAGGTCTTTCTAATAAAAATTAAAAAATTAAAATTCTGTTCCACAAATACTTACTACAAAATTTCAAACATCCCTCTTGGAGGGACTTAGTCTGTACGGTTTAACCGCACAAATGCATCGTCAGCGCATTCACTTCATGCAACAATTTTTACATTAGTATACGGAAAGCCCGCGTTCGCGATTGACGTGTACTCATAATCATATCATTTCACACATCATTATCATTTAGCAGTATTTTGGACAATATACCAAAATTCAAATCAAATCAATTGTTTAATTTTATAACAACGTACGTGGTGTAGGGCGCGAGCCATACATCAATTGGTCCTTCGAGCTTTCGTACAGGCGGGGCCTATTGCGAGTGTACCGCGTGTTCATAGTGCAAGCCACGTGTTGATGTGGAGCTGCCACGCGACTGTACGTAAGTGATCAGCAGATTTGGTGAGTCTACTTCACTTTATCATCATGGAAGATCTTATCATTACCCAAAATCAAATTATGGGGGGTATGGAGACGCTCCTCATAAACTTTAAGAAAGATGGTGCAGAACGCAAAACTCCAACTCACATTAAACAACGACTCAGCACATTGGAGTCTTATTGGCAGGACTTCCAATGCAATCATATCAAGTTATGTGAATTTGAGGATAAAAATTCCGAATATTTTATCAAGAACTATTACAAGAGAACATCGGAGTTTTATAATGAATCTCGCACCTTCATTCTTAAATATTTGCCCAGTGAATCCAAGGACAAAGCAGTAATTCGGCCCGCAACTCCATTATCAACGCCTGGATTCTTGGCGCAACCTAGCACCAGCAATCAGCCATCTCCGTTGTCTGAATCATGTGGGCAAAGGGCTCCTCCAGAACAAAGTGCCTTGAAGTCACAAGGTACCAGCAGCAAGCTGGAGGAAATGTTAAGGCGACAAAGTAGCAACTTTAAAGCATTTTCGCGTACAATAAGCAGCATTAATCTCGACTCCCTCACAGAGAAATGGGAGTTCGAAGATGCCTTAAAAACAATACAAGCACGGTGGTCAGTTGTTGATAACTTGCATTGGGAGATCGATAGCGAGACGTATGAAGAGAACGCATCTTACGAAGAAGCATTTATCAGATATGAACAAAGGTTTAATAACATTAAAAAGCAAATTAACAGCAAAATGTGGTCCGAATGTTATCGGGAGAAAGCAACCCCGCAAGTAGATATGCCTGTTTTTAATGGTAATTATCATAGTTGGGTGTCCTTTAAAGGTTTATACTCGGAGACGATTCATAACAACAAGTCTATGTCCAATGCACAGAAACTGCAATATTTAAAGGGCAAATTGCGGAATGAGCCTGAAAAATTAATACAACATTTGCATATTACTTCAGAAAATTATAAAGTTGCCTGGGACATTTTAAATCAGAGATATAATAACAAGAAATTAATTTTTAATTCTCATATGAATATCATTATGAGTTTACCTACTTTGCATACGCAATCGGCAGCAAGTATTAAAAAGGTGCACGACACAACTAACGAGTGTCTAAATGCAATAAGAAGCCTTGGTGTGGATATTTTAACCTGGGATCCCGTGATTGTGTACTTAGTTTCACAGAAATTGGACCCCGAAACACACAATGACTATGTTGAATCTCTAAAAAATCCCAGAGATTTGCCAACACTAAGTGAGTTTTTAGAATTTTTAGAAGCCAAATTTACTGCTCTGGAGTCTTCCAGACGCAAAGCTGATAATCCAAAATTTGGCTCATCGCAGCAGCAACAGCAGCATTATCCACAACATCAACCGAGCCGAAAAAGTCCATCCGTTCCTTTTCCCATGAAGACACAATTTAAGCATTCAGTTAAGGCCTATCAAAGTAAATCATTTAATTCTAATCATAAAATATTCCGTCCTGTATTACAAAAATGTTTAATTTGCAACAAAGATCATGGAATATTTAGTTGCAAAACGTTTCTCGAATTTCGACCTGAAGTCAAGCGGGAAACTATAACAAATTTATCGTTATGTAAAAACTGTCTTTATGACCATCGCGGTAAAGAGTGTTTTTCAATGAAGAGGTGTCGCGTCTGTAAAGGGCAGCATAATACTTTATTGCACGACGTGTTTGGTGTAAATCAAGTTGACGCAATACCTAACACTTCTAGTAAAGACAAATCAGAGTCAAAAAATAGTATGAGTGTCTTACAGAAAGACACACAAGAAGTCTTATTAGCTACCGCCTTGATTAGAGTGCGAGCCGCAGATGGCACCGATCACATCATGCGTGCACTCATAGACCAGGGATCGCAAACTTCGCTCATTACCGAAAACGCTGCTCAAATTTTGGGACTACGTAGAAAACGCTGTAAAGGTATTATTTTAGGCGTAGGAGCGAAGGAAAATAGTTGCAAAGGTGTAATGAATATCACTATCAAGTCCGCTTACAATGAATTTTCACTAGAAGTGGATGTTTTTATTATGAATCATGCTGTAAACAATTTACCAAACAAGACATTTAGCAAACCTCATTGGTCTTACATTGAGAATATTCAGTTAGCAGATCCAGAATTTAATCGTTGTCGCTCAGTGGATTTATTACTGGGTGCCGATGTATACCCCTCGATTATAATGAGCGGTATAATCAATTCAGAACAATCGGCAATTATAGCACAGCAAACACGACTAGGATGGATTCTGTGTGGCAACGTGAAATCCTATCAATGTAATGTCGTTATGTTAAACATAGATGACATTCGAAAATTTTGGTCTATCGAAGATATCAATGACAACAACGATGTGTCAGAGGAAGATCGGCAATGCTTGGATTTATATAAATCAACTACGACGCGACAGTCAGATGGCCGCTACGTAGTGCGTCTTCCATTACATGCTGACGTAGATAAAAAGCTTGGCATTTCGAGACCAAAAGCCATAGCACAGTTTCTACAAATTGAAAAGAAATTCCACAAACAAGAACAATTGGCAGCAAATTATAAATTATTTATAGCAGAGTATCAGGACTTAGGACATATGCGCCCAGCAAACTGTAGCCCGATACCTAGTTACTACATGCCTCATCATTGTGTCCAACGCACTGACTCGACTACGACGTCACTGCGTGTCGTTTTTAATGCGTCACAACCAACTTCAAATGGCTTGAGTTTGAATGACTGCATGTACCGTGGCCCTAATTTGCAGCAAGACCTAATGCTACTCGTAACTCGATGGCGACAGTACAAATATGCGATAACTGCCGACATAGAGAAAATGTTTAGGCAGGTTTTGATTCACGAGGATGACCAAAGGTATCAAAAGATCATATGGCGTGAATCTGAAAATGAATCATTGCAAGAATATCAACTAGTCACGGTTACATACGGCACAAAAGCAGCACCATTTTTAGCAATGAGGACGCTCAAGCAATTAGCAACCGATGAAGGTCATAGGTTCCCGGAAGCAGCTAAGGCCGTGGAAGAACAATTCTACACTGATGATCTTCTTACTGGAGGCTACAGCATACAGTCTACAAGACGATTACAATCAGATCTTATCAAGCTTCTTGAATTAGGAGGATTCAACCTTCGCAAGTGGTCGTCAAGTAATCCAGCGTTACTAGAAAACGTAAGCACTGTCCCAAATCAAGAAGAATTTAATTTTAAGCATAAAGAATCTACAAAAACTTTAGGGCTCACATGGAACTCAAAGGAGGACGTTTTTACATTTCAATGTAAAATGTATAATAACCAAGCATACTGAAAACAAACTCACTAAAAGAGCATTATTGGGCGAAATATCAAAATTATTCGACCCTTTGGGATGGTTATCCCCAGCTGTAGTCCAATTGAAATTACTATTTCAGAAGGTTTGGTATCAAGATTTAAATTGGAATGACATAGTATCTAATGAAATACATTTAGAATGGTGCAAACTAAGAATAGATATAGAGAACATCAGTAATATCAAAATATCTAGGTGGTTACAATGCGATGAAAAGGAGTGTATACAATTACATGGTTTTTGTGACGCTTCTAACAAAGCATATGCCTGTGTGATTTATGCAAGAATTGAAAATCAAGACCCATCATCGGTCGTTATTTTAGCAGCCAAGACCAAGTTGGTACCAAAGAACAAAAAATCGTCGAATGTGGATGTTTCGTTGCCTAGACTGGAACTATGCGGCGCACATCTATTATCAAAATTAATGTATAAAATGGTAAACAGCTTACCACAGCACAAAGTTGAAATATATGGTTGGTGTGATTCCACAGCTGTACTCGGATGGCTTCAGGGAGAGCCAAGCCGTTGGAAACCTTTCGTGGCGAACAGAGTTAAGAAAATCACGGATGTTATGACAGCACAATGTTGGCGTTACGTCAAGACCCAAGAAAACCTAGCAGACTGCGCGAGTCGCGGTATAACAGTGGAGCAATTGCAGCAAAATGAACTGTGGTGGACTGGACCTAAGTGGCTGAAGTCATTTAAGAAGCAAAATGATGATCAAAATGTCATCCATACAACAAATTTAGAAGCAAAGTCATATTTAACAAATGTAGCACAAACAGAACATCCAGTCAATGACAATCTTATTTCATTATTAATTAGCAAGTATAGCAGTTTTACACGATTGACCCGCATATTAGCATGGATTATGCGAGCTGTAACCCGAGGACCGCCAAAACAAGCATTTCTAACAACTGAAGAATTGGAGTTAGCACAGACAAAAATTATAAAATATGTACAAGAGTGTAATTTCGCAGAAGATATCAAGCATTTACAAAAACATGGAAGATTGCACTCAAGACGCAGCCTATTGTCTCTAAATCCTTTTCTAGACAAGGATGGTGTACTCAGAGTAGGGGGCAGGCTAAAATTATGCAACATTAGTTATGATATGAAGCACCCGAAGATATTGCCGTATAAAAATGTTGTAACGAATTTATTGATAGAACATGCGCATAAACAAACCTTTCACGGAGGTGCACGACTCACACACTCATGGATACGTCAGCGTTTCTGGATCGTATCAGGGAATAGAGCAGTGAAGAGTCTTTTACGACAGTGTGTCCTGTGCAGAAGACACAGTCCAAGCAAGCATCAGCAATTAATGGGTGACTTACCACATTCGCGGACAACTCCATCACGACCCTTTTTTCATACCGGTGTTGACTATAGTGGCCATGTTTATATAAAGTCAAGCAAAGGTCGCGGTATAAAGACTACAAAGGGCTACGTAGCTGTGTTTGTTTGTATGGTCACAAAAGCAGTCCATCTGGAGTTGGTGTCAGACTTGACATCGTCATCTTTTCTAGCCGCGCTGCGTAGACTAGCGGCAAAGAGAGGAGCCCCACGTCACATATATAGTGATAACGGGACCAATTTTGTCAAAGCGCATAGAATATTATCAGAAGAATACATTGACTTAAGATCAGTATTCAATGAGGAATTTTTCACAGAGGTCAGCGAAATGCAAATCAATTGGCATTTCAATGCACCCTCGTGGCCCAGTGCAGGAGGGCTTTGGGAAGCAGCAGTGAAAAGCCTCAAGCATCATCTTCGCAGAGTAGTCGGTGATCAAAAACTCACGTATGAAGAATTCTACACATTGCTATCACAACTTGAAGCATGCCTTAATTCACGACCATTATGCGCTCTAACAGAGGATCCGAACGATATAAACTTTCTAACACCTTCGCACTTTTTAGCAAGTGGTCCTAACCTCACAATTTATGAAACAGAGAAAGATTAAAGAACTAGATGGCATTTGACTCCAAAAATATTTGGAGATATTTGGCGAAGATGGCGAACTGAATATCTTGTACAATTATCATCAAGAAGCAAATGGCAACAACCTAAACCGAACATTAAAATAAATGACATAGTCGTCATTCATGATATCAACCTGCCAGCTGGAAAGTGGGCACTAGGCCGGGTAGTCGACCTACACCCTGGGACTGACGGAAATGTTCGGGTTGTTAGTGTGAAAACCTCTAACGGAATTCTAAAACGGCCTATCATTAAATTATCATTATTACCAGCAAGCAGCGAAGATATGAAACCCGGATCAACTGTGAACCTGAAACCTAGTGAAACTGACCAAAAGGAAGGTGAATTTTCCGTGGAGAATCAACCAAGAAAAAGGAGAAGCACGGCAAAAAAGGTACACTTGTCTCTAATTTCGATGTTTATGTTCCTTATGCTCTTTCTATCATCAACAGTGCAGTGCGCTTATTACAACATATCAAAATTCGAGGATAAAAAGGGACTTTATTTCGATGAAGTGACAAGTATGAAATTAATTCGCAACGACTGAAAAATTATTACGTATTACGATATGGGCCCTTACAGACAAGCAACAAAATTGCTTAACATTCATCTGAATCACTTAACAAACATATGTTCGAAATCAACAAGAAAATCGCATTGTGACATAATACTTCTACAATTACAACACGGTTTCTCAGAAGTACAGTTCTATGACCGCATGTTGCTTGATCAGCATTTCACGAATGATAACCGCGCGCGCACGCGCCGCGGTCTGATCAATGGTGTCGGGTACGTCGCCAACTCTCTCTTTGGCGTACTTGATGAACACTTTGCTGAGCAATATGAACGAGATATTACACTAGTTCGACAAAACGAAAAACACTTGACATCTCTCCTGAAAAATCAAACATCGGTCCTGGAAGCAGAAAACAATGTGCTGAAAAGAATAGAAGACGTAATGTTAAAGCAACACAAAATATTTAATCAGCATCTAATAAGTTTGGATCGAACAGCAAACGTTGTGAAGGAAAATATTATGGAAATGGAGAACAGTAACGAATTTATTCTTTCAGCTATGACAGCACAAAATATTTTAACAAACATAAAGGACATTCAGGATATGTTGCTGAATACAATCACAAGCGCAAAACATTTAAACACTCATCTTTTAACTCCTACTCAACTTCAAGATGAACTCAATTCGATATTAGGGCAATTACCTAAAGAATTATCATTGCCCATAGAGAACATAAAAGATGACCTCCCAAAAATATATAAGATTCTTAAAGTCAACGCCCGAATGACAACGCAATACTTTATTTTTGAAATCAAGTTACCTCTATTACATGAAGATACCTTTATTATCTACAGATTAATTCCTATTCGACACCAAGTAGGTAATATTATGGTGCATATAAAGCCAGTAGCATACTACGTTGCGATAAATATAAAAAAGGATACATATTTACCTATTGGAGATACGGAGTTCTATCAAAGGTGTTACGTGTTTGATTCTGACACGCATTTCTGTCACATCCAGAAGCCTATTTATCAGAGGAAATCGGATGAAAATTTCTGTGTAAAAGATAAAGACAAATGTGCAGTTATCACTGGCCCGTGTATAACGCAATGGATGGATTTATTAAGGCCAAACATATTTTTACTGAGTTGCTGCAATCAGAGTGCACTTAGGTTTATATGTGGGAATCAAGTTTCCGACGAACAGCTGACCGGAGCCAACATTATTGAAATGGAAGCGTCTTGTTCAATAATGGGCGAATCTTTTACTATCAATTCACATAAAGACATAGAAGACGTGATTCATATTGAGTCTCGAGCATTCGCACCGGAAGTAGCAGCACCTATAAATAAGATAATCAATTTAACAATACCTCTCCCTTCATTAGAAGAGACAAAGGGTGATGATAGCTCCTTCCGAGACATCAGCACACGAATTATGCAAATAAAGGAAGCAACAGAAGTCATAGAAGAAGAGGAGGATACGGTGTCGCAGCATGACATCCATCAATATGCCGTCATCTACACGATGGTGTGCGCGTGCATCGCAGCCGCGCTAGCCGCCGCGGTGCGCGCCCGCTGCCGCCGCGCGCCTGCCGCGCCTCCCCAGGGAGAGCCCAGTGTTGTGTATCAGTGTCGTGCAAATGCACATCATAGTGTTCCGTGTCTGACTGAAAATGCAGTGAGTGATAACAGTGAGTGCAAAGCAGGGCAAAGTGAATGTGTCAGTGATAGCCTAGGCCGTTGTGTCGATAAGGCCACTTCACCTATATTAATCAAATGTAACTTTAGGTCTACCGCTCAATAATTGTCGGGATCAAATTGTCATTAGCATTAGAAGACATTGTTTTATCACCTTGTTTACATTTTAAGCTCATTTCATATCATCATATAATTTCTCATCTCTCAGGTCGGGAGCATGTACGGTTTAACCGCACAAATGCATCGTTAGCGCATTCACTTCATGCAACAATTTTTACATTAGTATACGGAAAGCCCGCGTTCGCGATTGACGTGTACTCATAATCATATCATTTCACACATCATTATCATTTAGCAGTATTTTGGACAATATACCAAAATTCAAATCAAATCAATTGTTTAATTTTATAACAACGTACGTGGTGTAGGGCGCGAGCCATACATAGTCCAATTGGCATATACGGGACTTAGAAAATTTCGGTCTAACGTAGACTTGTAAAATTTTAAGGACCCCTCTTGGACAGACTTATTATATTTCGCCCTAGACACCGGATTGCTGAAGAGTCCGTCCGGAGTAATAGCACAATCCACACAGCTGGGCTGGATTCTGTCAGGTGATACTAGCAACACAAAATCTAAAACAGAAAGGGAAATAATTAATATGCATTTATGTCTATGTGAGAGTGAAGTTATAAGGAAATTTAGGGAAACCGAAAATGAAACACTTATCTCTGAAAGAAAATTAACAAAGGAAGAAGAAAATTGTGAAAGGATTAATAAAGAAACAACAAGAAGAACAGACACATGACGATATATAGTCAATTTACCTTTTACAGAATATGTAGAGTTTCCTGTGGAAAAAATAGAACAGACAAAGGAAATAGCTACATCTAGATTCTTACAGTTAGAGAGGAAGTTTAAACAAAATTCTAAACTTGAAGAAGAATACAAAAGAGTAATTCATGAATATTTGGATCTTGGACACATGACCACGGCTGAGGAATATACAGAGAATAGTATATATTTACCACATGACGCTGTGATTAGGAATGATAAAGACACCACAAAGGTTAGAACAGTGTTTGATGCCTTAGCCAAAGAATCTAAAGCATGTTCGCTTAATGATACACTTTTGGTAGGACCAGTGATACAAAAATCATTGAGAACTTTAATAAAGGGGTAGAGGTAGCACAGAATAGCGCTAGTGGTTGACATTACTAAAATGGATCGACAAATACTAGTAGTTGATGAACATACTGAATATCAAAGGATAGTATGGAGAGACAGCCTGCACGAAGACTGTAAATCCTACAAATTACTAACCGTGACATTCGGAACTGCATCAGCTACATTTGTAGCAGTTCCTATATTGGCTTAGCTAGCAGAAGATGAAGGGCACAAGTACTCTGATGCAGCTGAAATAGTAAGGATTTCATTTTATACGGATGACTTTATGACTGGAGCTCCCGATGAGAACGCAGCTGTAGAGATTTATACATAAGTCACACAGCTTCTTGGCCGTGCTGGTTTTGAACTCCAAAAATGGTCAAGTAACTCAAATCAAGTCCTATCAAGTATCGCTGAAAATAAATATGAAATACAAGAATGAGATCAAGTTCAATTCCGTGATAAATATTTTAGGATTATCATGGAGTAGAATTGACGACACATTTAAATTTTAAATTACATTACCTCGTTGAAGTCAATATATTATAAAACGTTAGGTATTAGCAAAGGTGGCTCGGTTATTTGATCCATTTGGATGGCTATCTCCAACCATAGTGATTGCGAAGATGTTCATACAAAATCTATGGCTTTGTACAGTAGAGTGGGATGAAGTTCTACCTGCTAATATGCAACAACAGTGGCTAACATTTCTCGAAAAATCACCAGAAATTCAGAAGATCACAATAGAAAGATGGATACATACTTACACCAATCAAGATCACGTTGAGCTTTACGGGTTTGCAGACGCCTCCACCGCCGCTTATGCTGCTGTTCTTTATGTCCGCATTGGTCAAAACAATGATGTACATGTATATATACTTGAGAGCAAAACTAAAGTTGCTCCGTTATAACAAATTTCTGTAGCTCGACTAGAGCTGTACGCGGCAGTTCTTCTGTCTAAACTACTGTCGGAAGCTGCAAACGTTCTAAAAATTCCCAAAAAAAGGTACGCATACACCGATGATTTTTTTGAGTTTCATTAAATTATTTTCTCTTTTTCCTTACCTGGATCACGCGGGTATATTGAGAGTAGGAGGAAGATTATAAGCAGCCGAGTTACCACAAAAATATAAACACCCTATTATTTTATCACATAACACTCACCTTGCATCCTTACTGGTCAAAGATGCTCATTTTAAATTGTTACACGGTGGTACAGCACTAGTCATAAATTTTATGCGCTCTAAGTACTAGATAATGGGCTTAAAACCCTTAGTGAAAAGGTGTGGAAGAGAATACATTAGACATAGAGCATCTAATAGGCAACCTCGGATGTGACTACTGCCAAAGGAACGAGTTGCACCAAGAAGAGCTTTTAAAATCAGTGGTGTAGACTCCGCAGGCCCTATATTAATGCGCACATCTAAAGGAAGAGTTCAAAGAGCCTTCAAGGGTTATATATGTCTTTTCATATGTATGGCTATCCATCTAGAAGTCGTTTCAGACTTAACAGCGCAAGGGTTAATAGCTGCATTTCGTAGATTTGTTGCGCGCCGTGGCCACTGCTCCGAATTATGAAGTGACAACGGATTAAACGTTGTTGGAGTCGCCAAACAATTAACACAAATGGTAAACCAAAGTATGACTGGAGTAATGAAAGAGATTGCTGAAATCTTGGCTAATGATAAAACTACCTGGCATTTCATTCCCCCCAGAGCTCCAAATTTTGGTGGTCTTTGGGAGGCTGGCATCAAATCAGTAAAGACAGACTTGGTAAAGACGATCGGCAACTCAGCATTAACTTTTGAAGAGATGACAACTCTCCTGAACCAAATTGAATGGTGTCTTAATTCGAGACCCATTGGACAATTAAGTGATCATCCTAATGGTTTGAACCCTCTAACGCCAGCTCACTTTCTAGTTGGAGAACCATTGATTTTTATACCCGACAAACAAGATGACAATAAAGTGATTTTCGATTTCCATTGAATCGATGGAGATTAGTACAAAGAATGATGACTCATTTTTGGAATCGTTGGGCTAAAGAGTACTTACATACAATGCAACAAATGGCAAGGAACCAGTGACGTCCCACAACTTGGAGACGTGATGATCATAAAGGAGGAAAACATCCCACCAGCAAAATAGCTACTAGCCCAAGTCACGAAATTGTATCCGGGACCAGACGGTGAAGTAAGAGTAGTGAATCTCAAGTGCAAGGACTTAATACTTAAACGACCCATTACAAAATTAGTTCCACTCCTGAGATTACCACAACACCCATAAAAGGTACAGAAGGATAGCTTGGTGGGCGGTTAGAAAAAGAATGAAATTCTTGGTGGGCGGTAATGTTTACACCGTTCTGCAAGAGATAGCGCCAGCGTCGAGTTTAACCGCGGCTCTAAGTTTTTTATTCTTGTCCGTATTATCACGTGATGATATATTTAGATAGAAAACTGGTAGACAAATAAAACGATACCTAATAAATTGGTACCTAATTACACATATCTGAGTTTTTCGGGAGTTCCTCCTATATGGACAAAATTATAGATTACATAGGCATTAAAAAAATTCCGGTATTTTTAGTAATTACCGGTGAAAAAACGATCTATTTGTTAACCGGTGAATCTCCGATTTTTATAGAACCGGTTCACATCACTATTATGCATTTTTTTGTTAATAGCGAGGGACCTCGGGTCAGCAGTAGCGGTTGCCGTAAACAGTATGTAAGCAAAGAACCTGTTGGAACTTTGTACTCTCTGCCTATCCCACAAGGGATCTGGCGTGATGATATAGATTGTTTGTTTAGTTGTTGTCATTTTTTGACAACAATCCAGCTGCTACGAAATACATTAGAAACGTAAGTAGATAATATTTCTCTTATAAAGACTGATACTTGGTTAAGTTCTTTTGCTAAAATTTGTTTATCTACTTTTCATAAGCAAATGGTCTATAATGTTTTATTATTATGCTATCATTATCATAAACTGTATTATAATTCACATGCGGAAGTGTGTAAATGGTGCTTAACAATTTAATTTGTTATTTATTTAAAAAAATATGTAATTTAAAAAATGTATAAAGCCAAGAGTCTCCGTAACCGGTGAGTACGTACGATACAAACTAGGAGTGAGGGCGAAAACAGAGAGGTCTGTACGGAAAGAACCTGTTGGAACACTGTACTGTTTACCTACCCCGCAAGGGATCTGGCATGATGATATAAAAAATGTATTTTTTCCAAGATAATAAAATAAAGTACAAACAAATAAAAATTATAGTCTCAAACAGACGTTTGATAATCTTTTGTTTTAAGTTTATTTCAATAGTATTGTGCCTACAAAATATGGACGGTAAAAACCTATTTAAAAGTAAATATATTTAAAACATCTTTAATATTCAAAATTACTGTATAAAACAGCGATCAAATTTAAAACAGATAAGGTTACGTTGAACTCAATTAGTAAGGGGAGAAACGAAACAAAGTGGTACATTGGGGTAAATAGAATAAATAAATATGACTCTTTGTAACACGAAGGCAGTAATTGTTCTTTATTGTTGTGTGTAATTAGTTCGAGGATAAATTTAATTCTTAGAGCTGTCTCGAACATATGTTTTTTTGGAAACACACGGTTTGATATTTAGAAGCTGACATGTTTCATTTTTATGTAAAGATGTCTTTTGTAGTACATAGCTATGCTTCAATGTCACTTTTTAGTTATTTTATTATAATAAAATATCGCGTGTCTGTAAAGATAAACATAAAAAAAACCTTTTTAATAAGGGAAAGCAATATTATTTCACATCATTGTACTAGTTAAGTATTATGGTTAGTAATTAGACTCACTGTGTTCCTAAACTGTTTCATAATAATTTATAGATACATTATCTACAGATATACTATCGTTACTTCCATCCTACACCCCATTCCAACCTAACGATATTTATACCCTTGTTGATTGAGTTGAAAATCACAAAATAAAATAAAAGCAACTATTTTTAACTCACGTATCCAAACTATTATACTTCACTGGTTCTTCCGAAAGATCATATTTACTTGTAGTAGCGCCCTCGTACTGCCGTTGTCACAATGTTTATAAATCTCCCACAAAACAAACGTTAAAACAGCTGGCAACACCGAATATTAGCTACCCCGAACCGGGCCGCCACTCTGGTCTTATTCCAAGTTCTTGTGCGCCGTTGCTCACACGCAAAATGAGAAATTCACAAATTCAAGAAAGAATTCGTCGGTTGCAAAAAAAAAGGCTTAGGCTCTTGGGTTCGCAGTCGAATTCAGCTTCTGAACATGAATATTCACCGCCGCGCGAACGAACTCAGCGTCGAATCATTTCAAGTGACTCTTCAGAACAGGACAACAATGCTATTGAAGGTCATTTTAGTGCAAAAATATCTAATCAATGCAGCATAAAACAAATCATTATTACAACATAGGTACCCAATTTTTATTTTATAAAACAAATAACTACCCTCATGTTGCAAATATTGTTTGGATAGCGTAGAAACGCAAGCGCGTACGTTATCGAGCATTACAGGTGTCGACCGAAGGTCAAACGTAATGACTAAACGGGGGTTGCAAGTGCCGACTGTATGTCGCACGCGACGATCGGCCAGTTTAGTTAACGGTGCAAGTGCTGACTGAATGTCGCACGCGGCTTATTTCTTTTTCTCATGCCTACCCTCATTATTTTATTTGCCCTACAAGAGGAGATTACGGATAGTATTTTGGCGATATTAGGCTAGGATTCTACAGTTAATGAAGAATTCAGTAAGGACATTCACTCGCATATAGTCGTTCGATGGAATAATATCTTACAGAAGGGTATTAAAAGGAGATTCGTTCAGATTTAGTCAAAAAATATTTGCCACCCGCTAATTGTGGATACATACAACCCCCTAAATTAAATGACGAGATAAAAGCGGCGGTTCAAGAAAACCCGGTTAAGAGAGATGCAAGGTTAGAACATAAACAGAATCAATTAGGAGCCGGTATTACTTGCGTCGGCAGAGCTATCGATATTGCGTTACAAATACCCGAAAAGAATTTAAGAGATCAATTGATAAAATTTCTTGGTGTAGGCGGTCAAATCTTAACGGATCTTCATTATCTGGAGACGACGACAAGATCTCTATTAATGCAGGGCTTAAACAAAAATACTAAAGAGGCTATTAAAGATATCTCTAGAGATAAATTATTGTTTGGTGAAGGGTTGGCAGAAAAACTAAGAGCTACAAGAGCGTGTACGAAATCGGCTGTCGATTTAAAAATAAAAGTCCCAAGAACATCCAATGGACGCGGAAGAACAGATTTAAAGGGTTCCACCGGATTCCCGTTTTTAAACTGGACGGGCTCGTCTCGACGGATGGGAACAGCGAGCGGCAACCTGACAGTGGGCGCGTACCGCGAGCAGCGCGAACGCAGTCCAACTACAGCTCCGCCCTGTCGACCGCAAGCGAGCCAGTGGCCTCAACCGAACAGACGGAATTAACCACTCATATCTCTTTGGTAAGTTACGGGGGTAGGTTACAACATTTCTTGCCACAATGGAGAAAAGTAACAAATGATTCTGTTGGGCTCTCGTGGATATAGGGATATCGAATCCCGTTTGATGACACGGTTGTTTAAAAGAATCCTCTTATAACTTTGCCACACAATAATGAGGAAAACACGTTTCTCACACTTGAAATCGAAAAACTTATTGCTAAGTGTCCGGGAATGTTCTCCGTGTCCGGATCAGTTTATATCCAGGATATTTCTAAGTGATAAACCTGATGGGCAAAAACGCATGACTTAAATTGAATTGAATTTAAAATCGCATGACTTGAATTTAAAATCCTTGAACAGATTCATATCGACGTCTCACTTTAAATTAGAAAATTATTGATCTGTTATAAGATTAATAAATCGTGATTGTTATATGTGTACTATCGATTTAACCGATGCTTACTTTTTAGTAAATGTTCATTCTGATGATCGCAAGTTCTTAAGGTTCCAAAATAAGTCACAACTTTTAGAGTTTTGTGCATTACCATTTGGTCTAAATGTTGCTCCATTTGTATTTACAAAACTAATGAAGCCAGTAATGCAACATTTACGTTGTTTAGGTTATATGTTCGTAATTTATTTAGATGATATATGACTAAAGGGTGATTCATACGTCGAATGTGAACGTAATGTAAGAGTTACAAAAAACCTTCTCAAAACATTGGGTTTTATTGTAAACTATCAAGAGTTTTTTTTTTTGAAAGGGAAGAAACCAGAACGAATGTAAGGATTGTGGTTGGTAACGATGTGCTGGAGCAAGTGAATGAGTTTGCATATCTTGGATGCGCCTTCAGTAAGTATGGGAAATACACCGCTGACATAGAGAGAAGAGTGAGTGCAGGGAACAGAGTGAATGGTGCGATGGGAAAGCTACTCGGGAGCCGGCACTTAAGCCATAAGGCGCAGCTGGCCATACATAACGGAGTTCTTGTCCCAACGCTGTTATATGGTAGCGAGAGCTGGGTATGTAAGAAGGAGAATGAAAGTAGGATAAATGCGGTAGAAATGCGAGCTCTGCGGAAGATGTGCGGAGTGAAGCTGACCGACCGCATTAGCAACAGCGTAGTAAGACAGCGAGTAGGTATGAAAGATAGTATCGGTGTAAAGATGAGAAAGGGCATGCTCCGTTGGTTCTGGCATATAGAAAGAATGCCAGAGGAAAGAATGACAAAACAGATATACAATGTGAAAGTGGAAGGATGCAGGTACCGGGGAAGACCTAGACTATCTTACCACGACCAAATAAACCGAGTCTTATCTGATGGAAAAGTCAAGAGTCTCCGTAACCGGCGAGCGTGTTTGAGACGAACTATGAGAGTCGAGGAAGCCAGAGAGGTATGTAAGGAAAGAACCTGTTGGAACTCTGTACTCTCTGACTACCCCGCAAGGGATCTGGCGTGAGGTTATAGATAGATAGATATCAAGAGTTCATTAATTCCAAAAAAGACTTGTAAATATCTCGGTTTTTTACTTATATTCAAAAGAATTAACAATATCCCTCACAAAGGAAAAACGCACCCGTATTAAATCTGAATAAGTACGTAGTATGAATTATGATGAGTCAGATTAATGAAGTCTTGCAGTATTAGAACATTTGCACAGTTTCTAGGGTCATTAACGTCAGCATGTCGTGCTCTAAATTACGGTTGGTCTCATACAAAATATTTCGAGCGTGTTAAATATTTAAAACTGAAATATGAAGGAGATTATGAGAAGTCATTGAAAATACCACGTTACCTTCAAAAGGATTTTCAGTGGTGGTTAAGCCGTATTAATAGGACACTCAATGTTATTCGTCAAGGAAATTTTGTGATGGAATTTTTTCCGATGCATCAACCACTGGTTGGGGTGCATGTTGCGGAAGTATAAGCACTAACGGGTTATGGTCTTCAGTGGAAAGTGAAAAACACATAAATGAGTTAGAGTTAAGTTAAAGTTGACTGCCTCGTTGGTCTGGTGGCAAAGCGCATCGCTTTGTGATCACGAGGTCCTGGGTTCAAACCTAGGTCGGACGAATGTAGTTATTCTTACGAAAAATTCCCAGTATGAGTCCGGAGTCTGGAATTGTGCCCGGTATATGGCAATAGGCTCGCCCTCTATTACATGGGACCTAACATCGTCAGCGTAACGGGGGTGCACTCAGTTCACCTCTGCCACCCCCTCTGGGGAATATAGGCGTGACGGTGTGAGTTAGAGTTAATAGCCGCATTGTTTGCTTTAAAAGTTTTTATAAACGACACGCCTGACTCTGAAATAATTATAAGAATTGATGATTGAACGAAGAACTAGCTCGTATAATTACTATTAAACTCCCCTTACAGGTAAATTTCTTTTAATAGTTAATTATATTTGTAGACGTTATTATATTGTGGGACATATGCTCACGACATTAAGTGTAAACCGTTTAGTCAGTAAGTATATAATATGAAAAAAACATTCTAATAACACGCACCTTGCCGCTCATAACAATTCCCCATATGTTTAAAGTCACTAAATATTCGAAGTTAAAGTTACTGGGTGTAACTTTTCTTGTTGTCCTTTGTTTTGTTTATCCAAAAAAAATATATTATTGTTTGTTTCGTTTAATGGAAAACAATTCCAAAATCTAACTTCTGCACTTTATCTCAATTCCAAAACAGAGTCGGCCATCATTCATTTAGATATTGAAACTTTATTACACTCCCACGAATTAGCTCGCAAAGTTTTTCATAATTGATTTTTGATGAAACAAGGTATTTTATTTGTTTCAATTATGAACTGTATTGTGACATTGCTGATATAAATTTATGTGTTAAATACTTTACGACGTAATTTTATTTTGTAGCGGCATTTTAGTAATCAACCCAACAATGCAACTTTTATTTTGGAAAGTCAATTAGCATTAGTCTTAACAATTACATTTGTTTCGATTGCGAGATCTAGTGACCATTCATTTGCTTTGCGAGCACGAGGTCCTGTGTTTGAATCCGGGGTCGATGAAATGTAGTTTTTCTATTCCCAGATTCAGTCCGGAGTCTGGAATTGTGCCCGGTATATGGGAAAAGGTTCGCCCTCTATTACATTGGACCTAACATAGTCGGCGTAAAGAGCGTATACACAGTATATTCCTGTCACTTCCGCTTGGGAAATAGAGGTGTGACGGTGAAGATTGGATTTGTTTCATTTGAATCAATGAAATACTTCAGGAAACGTGGGTGAACTATGTACACTCTGCCTATCACTTAAAAAAACGGGTGAAAAGGGTTTTTTTTATTAATTTCTCAGTTATAAACTACGATAAATTTAAAATAAACTGTTAACAAATCGCTATATCCTTAGTAGTCATAAATCTTTACCATCACTTCAAATCTCTTGCGGGGTAGGGAGAGAATACAGAGTCTCAACGGGTTCTTTTCTTACAGACCTCTCTGGCATCCTCCTTTCTCATAGTTCGTCTCACACACGCTCGTCGGTTACGGAGACTCTTGACTTGTTTATATAGACATAATTTTAAATCGTTAGCGGAGGTCCAAACTAAAATATACCTAAAGTTTGGTCACATAGCAGAGCGAAAACAAAACGAAAATATCTTGTTTATTTGTAAAGTTCCTATGGCTTCCTTCCGGCTCCATCTTCAGACCTTAGATAGCATACGAATCTAAAATACTAGTCAAGACAAATCCAGCGAGCTCAAACACGGCGGGGTAATATTGAATAGTTGGGTGGTTCCATTGGCCACCTTTCGGCTTCATCAGACCCTAAATACTATCTACTTGTATTACCAAACAATCCTAAATACGAGGGGGCTACGTTGTATAGTTCATATGTTCCTGTGACCACCTTCCGACTCCATTATCAGACCAGCTCCATGGCACCATATTATTGCACTGTCGCCAAACTTACATAAGCATGCGAAAGTTCAGCTCAATCGGATACCCGAAAGCACTTTCGGACTGACTTTCTGTCTTTCCGGTCACACAAAAATTGCAAGTTAAATAAAAGCTTTTCAAAAGCACTCATTCTTGAAAATAAGAATGAGATGAAATTCTTCACTTGCATCGCATTCTTTATGAGCCGGGGTCAATTTTTATGCTGGGCAAGATAAATTGACATTGTCATACCGTTTCAAAAAACCTCTGTGGCGATTAGTTATAAGAATACTCCTTAGGTATTCTTATAAGCAATAAACTACGTATTTGAAGTATCTAAGTCCCCACGTGTTTACATACATGTTTGATCGGTTCAAGTTAATCCGAGTTAAATAGACTTGTCAATTATAAGTCAATGAAAAAATAATGACAAAATAGATATACAATGGGCAAGTGGAAGGATGTAGGTACTGGGGAAGGCCAAGACTATCTTATCATGACCAAATAGACCGTGTCTTATCTAAAAGGGGAAGTTAAGAGTTTCCTTAACCGGCGAGCTTGTACGAGATGAACTATGAAAGTGAGGGAAGCCAGAGAGGTCTGTAACTAAAGAAACTGTTGGAACTTTGTACTCTCTGGCCCCGCAGGCCGTGATGATATAGATAGAGATTATTCAAATAAAAAAAAAAATACTGTACAACATCGCGCAGCTATGTAGTCACAGCTATAGTCGATAATACCAGCTCTAAAAAATTTCCTTCTCTCTTATCTTAGAGATAAAAAAGTTTCTAGTACCTCAAAAAAATACTGAATCGTTTAATTCGCGACACGACTGATATTTATTTTATTGTAAGCCATCAAAAGGAATAATGCTTTGCAAAAAAGCCATATAAGCTACTTTTCTTCAAACAAATTCTCCCTGTAACTTAGTTTTCCGATTTATCTCATAATAAAGCCTGAGTATATAGCTGACGGGACGAAACAGCAGAGAGATCTTCAGGGCTTAGTATGAAATCGTTAGCGTGATGCCGGAAAGTAAACGTGCTGTTACTTCATGTTTATTTAATAAATTGTAACATGACAAGGATGGCATATCAACTCGCTAGCGTCACGCTAACGTCAAAATTCACGTGCTAAGCCCCCTGAAGAGTTATATTGTTCTGTACTACATGTGGGAGATGCTTCACATGTTAGCGTGATAGCAACCGTCACATCCCGTGGGTCACCGTGTGCCGTCGCGCCTCACGCGATTATAAACGAAGCACAGCGAGAACGGGACGCCCTCACGGGTGCAAGCGGGACACTAGCATTGTGTTGTTTAACGGGTGGCGTGATGTCGACGCTACCGTCGCGCTTCGTCAGCTATGCGGTAAAAGCATACCTTTGGATCGACGTCGGTAACCCTCCGCGCGCTCCGGTACAAGTGATCATTTCACGGCTATTTTCCGATTGCTACAGATGAGTAACTTACAACTAGATGAGGATTGCATTTGAATGAGATTCTAGTAAATCGTTGTGGTAGAAAATGTTGAGAGTAATGAATCTGTATTTTGCTACGTAATTTTTTGGCAAGTATTGTAAAGTTTTTAGTGTTTTTTTTTTTCATATAATAGAAAGTGTACGATTTTTAAATAAAATAACATTTAAGTAACGCACAAATCGCATAAGCGACAACATCCAGTTATGCATATGCATTAAAATTTGGCATTAACAATCGATTTGCGTGAACACGTAAAAAGATTTGTATATCAAGTCAACCTACCGTCAAACTTAATCACAAGTATTTATACTAGCTATTACAATAATACTGGGCTGCTCGGTTTAGTTTCAAGTAACTCCATATAGTGAATGCACAAACTAATATCATGAACACTATTATTAACCTGAAGACGGTGAATAGAGACGTTTGAAAAACCTTTAATTTCCAAACGTTATTTCACCATTATTACCTTAAAAGCCTATGAAATAAAACTATTTTACGGATTTTATCGCGGTTTATTTTTTTTTTTTATTTTTAGTTCCCGACGTTTCGAGTGCTTTGCAGCACCCATGGTCACGGGAGGGACTGAGGTGTTAGACGTCCAATAGGCATAGTTGTTCCGGGGTACCCTCAAACTTCTTAATTATTTTTGTTGTTGTTGGTCCGATCTACGCAGAATGAGCTCACGGTGTCTTGAGGTCTTGCAGTGTTATGCTTGGTTTTGGATTTGATTATATTAATTACCGGATCCCAAGACGATGGAAGCACCCAGCCATCTTCTCTATTGAAATTAGGATGTTTTTTAATTTCAATAGCCTCGCGAACCATCCTTGGTAGGAATCGGTGTTCTTTCACGAGGATTTGTGGTCTATCAAATCTGATGTTATGGCGGGTGCGGTCAAGGACATGTTCACAGACTGCAGACTTCTTTGAGCGACGGTGTTTTAGGTCAGCTATGTGTTCTTTAACCCGAGTTTTTACCGGTCTTTTTGTTTGTCCTATATAAGAGAGACCACATTCACAATCAAGCTTGTAAACTCCTGCATCTTGTAGAGGGATCTGACACTTGACAGATGGTAAAAATTGACTGATCTTCTTCGGCGGCTTAAAAAATGTTTTAATCGAAGCACGCTTCAAGATGTAGCCAATCTTGTCCGTGACTCCTCTCATGTAAGGTAGTACAGCAGGGAGACGCTCAACTGTGGCTGGTTTCACTCGGTCACTGTGACGTTGGCGTGGGACTCGAAGCTTATTGTCGTGCAGGACTTGCTTGACATGTTGAAGCTCGGCAGCCAGATGTTTCTTGTCACAGATCCCTTGTGCTCTCTGAAACAAAGATTTACCCACGGTAGCTAACTGTGTTGGATGGTGGTGAGATTCACCGTTTAAGTACCTATCAGTATGGGTCTTTTTACGATAAACCGTATGGCTTAAGGTGTTGTTGGGGTTACGGATTACTAACACATCTAGGAAAGCTAGGGAATTATTTGCCTCCAACTCCATTGTAAACTGAATTTTAGGGTTCATGGAGTTAAGATGATTTAGGAATACATGAATTTTGTCAGATGGTAATATTGTGAAAGTATCATCTACGTACCGCTTGTAGAAACTTGGCTTTACAGGTGAGGTACGAAGGGCTGTCTCCTCAAAGTCTTCCATGAATATATCGGCAACAATGGGAGATACAGGGGAGCCCATCGCCACGCCATCTACTTGCTTGTAGAACTGCTCCTTCCACAATAAGTAGCCAGATGTAAGGCAGTGTCTCAATAGTTCTAAGTATTCCGCTGGCATGTTGTTCTCCGCTAGTTTCCTTTCTACAATTTCGACACAGTCTTGTACAGGTAGGCATGTGAATAGTGACTGGACATCGAAACTGACCATAGTTTCATTGTCAGTAAGATGTAGATTTTTGATCTCACTAACAAAATGGTATGAATCCTTAACATGTGCTCTGGTGTGTCCTTTGAGTGCCGAGAGCACTTTCGCTACGTGCTGAGCCAATCTGTAGGTTGGTGTGTCGATTTGGCTAACGATTGGACGTAGGGGAGCATTCGGTTTATGTATTTTTGGGAGCCCATACAACTGTGGCGGTTTTGCGCACGAAGGTATTAGCGATTTGACGTCCAGATTCAATGTTTCGGAGTCTCTCGGAGTCTCCCTGCTGTACTACCTTACATGAGAGGAGTCACGGACAAGATTGGCTACATCTTGAAGCGTGCTTCGATTAAAACATTTTTTAAGCCGCCGAAGAAGATCAGTCAATTTTTACCATCTGTCAAGTGTCAGATCCCTCTACAAGATGCAGGAGTTTACAAGCTTGATTGTGAATGTGGTCTCTCTTATATAGGACAAACAAAAAGACCGGTAAAAACTCGGGTTAAAGAACACATAGCTGACCTAAAACACCGTCGCTCAAAGAAGTCTGCAGTCTGTGAACATGTCCTTGACCGCACCCGCCATAACATCAGATTTGATAGACCACAAATCCTCGTGAAAGAACACCGATTCCTACCAAGGATGGTTCGCGAGGCTATTGAAATTAAAAAACATCCTAATTTCAATAGAGAAGATGGCTGGGTGCTTCCATCGTCTTGGGATCCGGTAATTAATATAATCAAATCCAAAACCAAGCATAACACTGCAAGACCTCAAGACACCGTGAGCTCATTCTGCGTAGATCGGACCAACAACAACAAAAATAATTAAGAAGTTTGAGGGTACCCCGGAACAACTATGCCTATTGGACGTCTAACACCTCAGTCCCTCCCGTGACCATGGGTGCTGCAAAGCACTCGAAACGTCGGGAACTAAAAATAAAAAAAAAAATAAAAAAAATAAAATAAACCGCGATAAAATCCGTAAAATAGTTTTATTTCATGTGTAATATTCGCGTAAATCTAAGAACTCAATATTAAAAGCCTATTTTAAAGCAGTCGAGCCTAATGCCATGACAGATTGTTTAATCAGTCTTAAATATTTTTATATCTCTTTTTTAATAACCTATTCTTATTCATATTTTTCCTTATTCTTATCCTTGCTCTTCGTCCGCCTACAGGTCGTCGCGCCATCCTTTCCTGGGTCCTTGTTTGAATATTACTTTAAACGCAGGTAATAACTTTCACAGCAAGACAAAGTGGCGCTATTCTACTCTCAGGAATTCTCTATAAGCTCGTGTTCTGATCACATCAGGCATCAACGATTTTGATACAGACAATAATATAATATAGCATTTATTGCATAGATCCGTTAGTACAATTATCCAAACACGAGAGTCTTTGGCCGTCATTTTGTTCGTAATCCGTAATATACAAGGTGTAACATAATAAACGCAAGACCTCAGACACCCCGATTAGAGAATTGCTTAATAAAGTCAAAACGAAAACCAAATTTTCAAAATAAAGGTTTTTACCCTTTTTTAAAGCACTTTTATACCCCAATTAACAATGAAACTTGTACGTGTATGTGTGCGTTTTGAGAAATACGTTTTAGGAATGCGTTTGGAATCTTCTTCTTGCTATGAATCAAGAAAAAAAAAAAAAAAAGATTATAGCGCACTGAAGGAGTAAAAGCATTTTTGCAAATTTAAAAAAAAATGTAAAATACATTAAAAATTGTTGGAATCGATTCAGTTACCGATTTAGAACAAACTACTTTCAGGTCTTGCGTTTATGTTACAGCTTGTATACCTTAGAGTATGAATAAATTATTCTAAGTTTCTTACATTATTTATTATAATACTCGTATCGTAAATAATATTGATTGAACACAATACTTGTTAAATTTTAATAAATAAACTAGAGCACGCTAAAAGCAGATACGTTTACGTTCAGTTATTGTTATATTCATTTCTATAGAACTTAATCCTGTTATATAATAGATGTTATTTTACGTAAAATAACATCCATTGGATAACATAAACTGAACAGTGTTAAGCAATAACGTGTCATCATCGAAATATTGAAATAATAATTTGAGGTTTAATGCTACGATTTAGGGTTTTATAACAAATGTCACTATTCTTGAGATTGACATTGTTTTGCTTATCTGCTACTCAACTATATATAAAAACAAAGTTTATTTCGAAAGTTGGGTAAGATGAGCTAATTATCTATCTATCTATACCATCACGATTGATCCCTTGAAGGGTAGACAGAGATATAGGACTAGGTTTCCACAGTTTAATTATACTCGAATTAAATAAAATTGGACATGTATGGTTATTAATATGGTCGGCGAAAAGTGGGTGTATACAATACACCTCTGCCGCCCCCGTTTCGGGAATATAGGTATGACGGTGTTTGTAAATAAAACTGCCCTGTTGGACTTGTGGCGCATTAGAAATCATAAGATCTTGGGTTCGAATACTAGTTCCAGCAAAGTGTTACAATCGATTTTTTAGCGAAAAAACTTAGTAACTGTGACTCTTGATTACTGGAGTAAATCATCGTTCGGCTAATTGACAATGTAATCTTGATAAGGTATAGGAAGAATTCACAAATTTAAAATAACACTTCGCCATTAATCTTTCTATTTTTATGTTTATATTAATATTTTGTATAGTCATACGTTTTGTTACTTGAGCCTATTGATCGTAAATTTATGTTTTTTAGGTATTCCATTAAAAGGATTCTCAAGTCAACAGTAGAAATAATACCCACACGATATTTCAAATGATTTTTCTTCTTTATAATTTTCTTCTTTATATCTAACTAGTGGCCCGTCCCGGCTTCGCCCCGGTGGGTATTGCGTCCGCTGCGTAAGAACGCGCGGCTACCTATTTCATAGTATTTTGTTTAAATTGATATTTTTAAACTCGTAATATCTTTTGAATAGAATGCCCGATTTGAATAATTCAAAAAGTAATCTACAGGTATTGAACCATCTCTTCGGTCTTGAATATGACATGATTTATTTGTATAGGTAATTAATACAAAGGTATGGTAACATGGTCTGATTTTGGACGGCATTTCTATCAACTTTTAAAATGTAAAAAACTAGTTATAATGACATAACCACAATGTTTATTTAGATATTGATATATTCTTAAATATGGTAGAACATCTGTTTGTTCTATTATCAATAGTTTCCGCAGCGCATGCGATGAAAGACATTTTATGGCATTTTTTTTATACCCCGCGTTACATTATTGAAGTTTTAGTAGGGATATCCCAATTTTTTTCTTGTAATAACTATAACCTATGTTACTCATGGATAATGTAGCATGCTAATGATGAAAGAATTTTTGAAATCCAGTAATCCGGTTCAGTTGTTTTTGAGTTTATTGGTTTCATACATACAAAAATACAAATCTTGCCTCTTTATAATGCGAGTATTAGTATATATTTAATTTTTATAGTTTTAATTTAATTAATTTTATAATTTGTAGTTGATCATGCGTGATTAGGCACCTAAACTTGGTATGGAAGGGTCAAAGTCGCTGGTAAGTCCGGCTCGAATGAAACCAGAACTTATAGAGACTGCGGTTGGAGAATATGATGGAAATGCGGGTGGACTGTATTGGGATGCGGCGTGCGGGGATGCGAGAGAAAATGAAAGGATGCTGGTCAATTTTAAGTTTGTTCCTAACTATAATTAAAATAAATAATAAAACATTGATAAGTGTTTACTTAATACTTTCTTTTCTTTAAAGTTTATAATATAAAAATACAATAGTAAAACGAAAACAAACATATATTAATTAAAGATTGAATACTTATTACTTTGTCTTTTATTTATATTGAACCAAAAATTATGATTAAATATCTAATGGGATACCTTTAACGCGCAAGTTCATGAATAGTAATATTTTTTTTAAATATCTAACTAAACACGTAAAAAATACTTTTAGAACTCTATTACTCAGGAGCGTACGCCGCTGGCACAGCAGGTAATACAGTAAGCCCGCGTCAAGTACCATCGCATCATTCGCATCGGCCATGCCGCCGCGCGTGGCGCGTAATCGAACTTAGCTATTGACTACCAATTCATTACTAATGGTTAAAATCGAGATATCTCGAGACATCTACATAATCGAATGATTCCATTAGTATATCTCATAATCGCCCACCACTAATCGGCACGCATTTCCAACGGATGCGTCTCGGTGCACGGACCGCTGTCTCAGCCTCCCTCACTCCCATTAGTCGGTACTCTTGCTAACTAACATATGTGTAAAATCTTGATTTACTGTTTAATATATGATAATATCGATTGTGTGCGCACCTACTATAAAAGTATTGCTGATTTAGTGTCGGCTCATTTATTAAGTCATAAGGTTTAAATTAATAAAACAATTTATTTTTAACCGTACCTATCCTTCTGCTTTACTTCCGATGTCTGAGCCAATCCCGACATATTAATGAAGCGCTGTACACCGATGCAGTTTTATGTTTGAAGCTTTTATTCTGGTTTATTTCATAACTTTTGTTATATATTACGATACTGAAGTATGTACTTACACATCGGATCTGGTGCGATGGCATGGATAGATATAATTTATAAATGTTAATCAGCCCCGATCCCTTTGCAAGGTAAAATCAGACGTTATGATACAGATATATAAATATGTATAGGCCATGTTGGTGTAACTGGCGATCACTAAATGGTGCCGTATAAATATTAACACACTAAATATTGCCGACGATATTATATCCCAATGCAATAAGGGACGAGCCTATTGTCATTATACTGGAGAAAATTTGACTCCGGACTGCAATTGAGAATTTAGCTACAAAAACAAAGCTTACTCGGGATCGAACCCATGTATTTTGTCGACTCCTATGAAGAATGTTTCTTTAGAAAACTTCGGTTTCAACCACATCTAGGACCTCTTGACCGCCACCCATACTGCGCCATGAGAAATTATTGAAATAGCATTCAAATAGAAACTTACCAACTTTATAAAATAACATAAATCATGAATCTGCACAGTAGCAGCAAATTTTTTTTTATGAATCTGCACCATAGGCTAACAAGATTTTAACCTCTAAATTACTTTTCCAATAAAACCTTTGGATTTTAAATAAAAGAGGTCCCATTGTGAATCTTTTTACTCAGTATGTAAACAATCCATTAGGCCCGGTACTTTCCCGCTAAAACCCAGTGATAAATGGGGGATGGAGCCGAAAAAATATTAATGGCACACAAGATCTTTACCCCAACCTAGGATTTAGGAATTTACTTTAAGAAGACCAAAGTTTCAGTGTTTATTTAGGACACACAGAAATAAGGCCACGTTCTGGTATTCAAGTGTTATTCGAGTTGGTTTAACGTTAGTTTTGTAGTAATTTTTAGGGCCGAAATACTGGCTCTCGGTGTTATATCTTCTCTCGTCTAGTCACGAATAATGTTTAAATCCTAGTTCGGGAAAATGTAGTTTTTCTATCGCAAAATTCCCACT
This sequence comes from Phalera bucephala, assembly GCA_905147815.2. Classification (NCBI taxonomy): domain Eukaryota; kingdom Metazoa; phylum Arthropoda; class Insecta; order Lepidoptera; family Notodontidae; genus Phalera; species Phalera bucephala. The sequence goes on along the minus strand of LR990615.1, from coordinate 36,055,179 downwards.
ATCAGTCCGGAGTCTGGAATTGGGCCCAGTATATGGCAATCGGCTCGCCCCTTATTACATGGGACCTTACATCGTCGGCGAAAAGTGGGTGTAATCACATCTCTCATCATCGCCCCCGCTTGAGGAATGTATACGTGACGGTGTTTATTTTTTTCACATGATTTTAGTTTATGTATATGGGCACGTATCACTTTATCCAATGCTGAAATCAAAAACTTAATTATTTTCATTAAGCATGTACACAATATAGAAATTTATTTTCAGGCAACCTGTTCACTTTTTGCAACGAGTCAAAATGTGCACATTAGCTATCTAATCCTTATTCTTCTATCCTTTATTATTTTTATGAGTAACACAGATGTACTTGAAATATAGATCAAAACTTTAAGAGCATAGTTACTGTCCAGTTTTAATCAAGAACACTCTTATTTCCCTGTAGTCCGCTCAATCGGATTATGAGAATTCGCTTTTGATTCTTCTTAGTCCGATGAATCCGACCAAGAAAAATATTCACGTGGTCAGATTGGATTGGACTAAGCAGTAGAGCACAAACCAGGCCTTCCTTTTTTTACTTTACTTTCTACCTCCTAAAACCGTGGCTGACATGACCACTTTGAAGAAGCTTTGGGATCTCCGAATAGCACGCACCGGTGCCCCTCTTGTGCCGCACTCTGAAGAGCCCGCCATCCGGGGGAGACTTGACAACACGTCCCCCCGCACCGACGCGGGGCTCTCGGCAACGTGGGCCACACCACGCCGCCATTCTCCTCAGCTTCGCTCGTGAAGGACGCTTAGGGCGTCCGCGACCCTGAAGACCCCCTGCTGATGTTGGTGCGGGGGGGTCCCCCGCCAGGAACCAAGCCTTCCTATCCTAACTTATCTTAACTCCTAAATCGTACAATATGTAGGATATCCTCCCAGTTAGGAAACGAAGATGTGGATCATGCTTAGGACCACACAGTCATGTAGTTGAATTTACTCGTTAACCGAACTATAGGGATTTTGGCACCATACAAGTATAACAGAATTTCATTTCATCCCCTTCATTTAATCATAGCAAAGGTACATTCATTTCCCCATCTTGCTTAGAATTTCCAACGTTGCTATCACATTTCACACGACGAATGTAGTTAATTTTCGTGTTCCGTAGTCCAATAAAGGTAACTCGTGTTCTTGACAGCAATCATTACCCATTTTAAAGTTAGCTGTAATTGGATTTCTCTCATTTATTTAGCTAATGGCATTCAGCACGTTAGCACTGGAAAGGAGTTTTGAGTGGAAATCTGTAATTTTAAAGGGTTTCTACGGAGTAAGAAGCCTGTATTATCCACAGTTTGTGTATATTAATATATATATTTGTGTACGAATTCGAAGATTATGAAGATAAACTAAGTTCAACTCAGACTCTTACTAGACTTAGACCCTCGCTGTGTTTCTATTTTGGCATATAACGTTTTATCTATGCGGTCATAAAATAGAAATACAGAAGAGATTTAGAATAGATCTGCGTTGTGATACAGATTGATAAAGAAGACTAGCTCGTTGATTTCCTAAGCAGATTTTCTTAGTGGAGGCTGCGTTCCGGTCCGGCGGTAGACAGAGTAGAAAACAAATTGTAAACTTGACAAATTGTAAATGAAAGGATTGTATATAAATAGCTATAAAAAAAAAAAAAAACAAATACTTAGTGTATCGCCAACGGCTATCGTGGTTGGTTAAATGGTTGTAGTTTTGGTATCCCGCGATATAAGCTATGCTTAGTGCGGGGACCGCTGTAAAATGTTTTATTTTAAGCTATTTTGGTAAATAAACTATTCTTATTCTGTATTACTTCCCTGGGGCCCTAGTTAAGTGTCAAGCGTTTTGTTTCTATTGACTCTGGACTGAAACTAGACATTTTACTATCAAAAAATTACAAAGTCAAGGTCAAAGTCAAAAATCATTTATTTGTATAGGCCAATACATAAGCACTTACAAACGTCAAAATTATTACATTTTTTACATCTACCGCCGGATTGGAACGCGGCCTCCACTGAGAAGATCCGGCGAGAAACTCAGCAGGCTAGTCTTTTAATTTAATTCGTTTGGCCTTTCCGATAACCATTTTTTTGTCAATTGTATTTTACATCATTGATAAATGTTGCTGATTGAGGAGCTGCTCAAACCCAATCTGTTTTATCGTCAAGATAATCTGAAATGTTGTCATACCCTTTCTTACAGAGTCTAGTTTTAATTGCCTTTTTAAACTTATTGATAGGCATGTTTCAGATATCTATGGGTAATTTGTTGTAGAAGCGCATACATTGCCCCATGAAAGAATTACTAATTCTGTGGAGACGAGTGGAATGTACAATAAGATCATCTTTGTTCCGTGTATTTACACGATGAATGTCGCTATATTTTTCAAAATCACTGGTATTTTTTTAACATATAGAAGATTTTCATATATAAATTGTCTCACTCTAAACTTTTCCTTAAGAGAAGCTCTCGGGGCCAAATTGTAAATTGCTCGAACAGCCATTTTCTGGGGAACAAAGATGGTATTAAGTTCTGCAGAGCATCCCCAAAGTAGTATGCCATATGACATAATACACTACACACAAGTCTAGCTGTTTCAATATCAGCTAGTAATCTAATTTTCTTTACCGCATATGCCGCTGAGCTTAATTTACCAGATAAATTGATCAATATGGGGACCCCATTGTAATTTGGCATCAATAGTGATACCTAGAAATACAGTCGACTCTACAAGGTCTAATTCCTTTCCATTTATTTGTACATTAGTTGCAACCTGTCTTACATTTGGCGTTGTAAATTTAATACATTTTGTTTTCTTCTCATTAAGGAGAAGATTATTCGTGTTGAACCAATGAACAACCATTGACAGTGCACTGTTACATTTTTGTCCAATCCTTGTGATCGCGCTTCATTATCCACTAGACCATTGACACAGTCTCTAAAAGTTTAAGTCTAAAATATTGCATCTAATTGTTTCTGCCCCATCATTCAGTAACATACATGTAATGTAGAGCTAAGCTCGCGAAGGCAGAGTATATCTATCCAGGCTAACTGATGACCAGGTCGCACTAGCATGGCACCTAATGTGACCCAAGAGGCTTGTACTTCGGATTCCAAGTTGTTTATTGGTTTGCCAAGGTCCGGTAAACGTTCCTGTATCTTAGAATTAAAAATTCGATATCTTTATGTTAATACACGAAAAATAGTTATTTAGAACATAAGTTAACGATTGTTTTTGTTTCATAAGGGTTAAGCACGAAAAAATTTACGAGTAGCTAGCTGTTTTATATGCCATTCTTGTCACGTGTCAACATGATTATTCCCTAGCGTCACGCTAACGTATATTTTTTCGTGCTCAGCCCTCAGAGCTATTTAGCAAATAAGTAAACGATTGGTTTTTTTTTTCATCAGAGGGGTTACGTGAACGTTATATTTATTTATTTAAAGGCACCTCAACAAATCACACACCAGTTAAGTCATAGAATTTAATTATTACATACATTATTTTATCATGATATGTCAGTCACTTAAAAGAAATGCACAGCACTTGCAGAATGAATTATAATTATAAATAGTACAAAAAATAAGTAGTTGCTTTAAAGATTATTTCGAAACTGAGAGAATTAATTAGAGAAAATGACAGTGTGATAAAACCTCATTGTAGTTTCGTATCATACGGTTAAAAGGTGCGAAACGACCTACGTTTGTTCTGGATGTTGTTGTAGAAGATGTATTGGATGCTCTGACTGATCTTAGAAGGGATAAACGAGCAACAGTTAATTTACGACCATTGACGACTTTGTAAACAACGTTTGATCAGCTACGGTACGTCGACGCTCTAAAGCTATCATCTTAAAAAAATTGCAGTCTTTTGCCATAGTCCGCCCCGTGAGGACAATGATTACTTTTATACCTAAGATACCTCGTGTATCCTCTCTGGATCCTTGCGATGCGATCGATATGAATACGGTAGCCGGTCGTCCATACTGGAGATGCATAATCCAAAATACTCCTAACAAGAGAAAAATAAAGGACCTTAAGCGTTGCAATACCTCTTAACAAATCCTGACATCTTGGCTGCCTTGGTAACAATATCGTCAATGTGGTTTGTGAATGAAAGCCTTCTGTGTAGAAAGACTCCCAAGTCAAGTATAATAAATATCAACTTTGCCGAATGCTACCCCATTTAGTATATATGATGAAGGAATCTAATTTCTGTTTCTTGTGAATGTCATATGGTAGCATTGAGAGTAATCTTATCTTCCTCTTCTTGTTGATTTAATGTTGTAATAATGTTTGAGATTTTATAAATTTTAGTATTCGAAAGAGATTCGGCGTGTTTTAAAAATATACTTTGAACAAAAACCTAAAAATTAGACGTAATATCTTCATTTTCTTTATGTTGCCACTTAATATACTATAACAACATCAGTCTAGACCAGCAAATACTAAAAAATAGCCGATAGCTAGAAAAATATTTCTGGATATCAAGTTTGATACTTTATTTTATCTTAAACTATTCTGTCTTTTTTATCTTAAAATATATATTATAACTTATCTTGACTTTTTTACTCAGATCTTATTTTTGAATGTCTCCGCCCTAAGCCGCTTAATGTTACCACGGCTAAAGATCCTGAGTTTTTTTTCTAATTCCTAATATCGTGTGCGATAATGTTTTCATGTCTATTCAACTAACAAATCTTCCGGCTTAAGCCGAGAATGTCGTTGCTTGTTTTTATTCCTCTACTGAAGTTAAACTGTTTGGTTACAGTAAATAGAGAGTTCAATTTGTCTACATTCTTGTTTGTGCGTAGCGTGGGCAGGTTCCCCACAAGGTAAACCGATGAACTGGTGAAGGTCGCTGGTAAAAGCTGGATGCGTACAGCACAGAGACTTAGTGCTGTACGCACTCGGATTTGACGCATCCAGCTCAGATGTTTTTTTTTTATTAAAACGTAGCACCACACTGGGACGTTTCCTGTGTCCTGGGTGCATTTACAAACATGATGATTCAATTACAGAAATACTCAGATCGAAATAAATAAATGCGGGTGACACAAAGATTTGTCCCGTGCAGGAATCGATGCCGTGACTATTCAACCCAGTGGGTAGAGCGGCTTAACCTCTTAACCACTGCGTCAAATCGCCGACATTCAAAGAGGAGGCACTGCAGGATAAAGATCCTGCAGTGGACGTCTTTCAGTTGAGGCTGATGACATTTTTACTTTTATTTATTCGGGAAAACAAACGATTGTGTACAGAGCTTAAATTAAGTTAGAGCTATATAAAATTGATACACACACAACCAGCATCGTGATCCACTACTGAGATATTCTAGTTTTACTTGTGTTTGGTCCCAAAATTTGACTGATAGATAGGAAAGAACCTGTTGGAACTCTAAAATATCTACTTACCCTGCAAAGGATCTGGTGTGATGATATAGATAGATAGAAAGATTTGCTTACTGCCAGTAGAAATACGACAGGTTTTCCATGTACAAGGTGTAACATGATTAAAATAAAAATGAAAGTAGTTTATTCTAAATCGGTAGCTGAATTGATTTCAATAATTTTTAATGTATCTTACATTGTTTTTTTAATTTACAAAATGCTGTTATTCCTTCAGTATGCTATAACAAACTTACTTTATTTTTGATTTTAAGCAATACGAACGTTTCAAATGCATTTCTAAAATGTATTTCTAAATTGGGACATAAAGGTGCTAAAGATAAGGGTATTTTTTTTTTAAATTTGGTAATTTGTTTTTCCTATTAAAATTGTGAAGCAATCATATCTGAGGGCTTGCATTTTTTAAGTAACATCTTGTATAATATGTCAAAATTCTGCTAGAGAAATCTATCCTCGAAATTTAATATAAGAACCAACCATTAATTTAACTATCAAAATTGACAGACATACAGCACAGCTTAAACCCTTGGGTCTAAGCTGTAATCTATCTATACTATCACGCCAGAGCCCTTGCGGGGTAAGCCGAGAGTGCTGAAATATAGACTATGCTTAGTTTAGCCCCAAATGCTAACACTTTTGTATACATTCGCCTAAGATTAGGATATATATTTGTGCAAAAAAATATATTGGGATTTTTGAGAAATAAAAATAAATAAACATTACATTACAATTAGAGAGTACAGTGATCCAAGAGGTTATCATCATCATGATCATTACAGACCTCTCTGGCTTCCTCCAGTCTTATAGCTCGTCTCATACAAGTCGGTTACGGGGAGACGTGACTTGACCATTAAATAAGATAAGTATGAAATTAATGAATGAAATTTTCGAATTAAATGAAAAAGACGTATCTTTTAGAAAGGATTTCCAAAATTCATCATAATATATTTTGCAAGTGCAGGTAGCCTACAAATCTTGTATATTATGAATATATTTGAGAGCGTCAAATGGGGGGTTCGAAATCATCGATAGGAAACTCAGTTGAATACAGCTAGAATTAATATTACCTTTATTTTATCATCGCGCCAGATTGCCTTTTGGAACACTGTCCTCTCAACCTACTCCGGTTGAGAGGACAGTGTTCCAAAAGGTTCTATAACATAGAGATAGATAAAGTTTGTAATGTCTGGAGGGAAAAGTCTAGTGAATTTCTATCTATCTATCTATATCATCGCACCAGATCCCGTGCAGGGTAGGCAGAGAGTACAGGGTGAATTTTATGCGTAAAAACCAAGAAACTGTCGATAAATTTAATATTACTTCTCAGAAACTATCCCTAAGTTCCCTGTGGGATTTAGGACATTTAGTAATAACACGGTGCAGAGCTAGTGGTGGTCTAGTACGGTGACTTAATCACCGCGCCCGAACTTTACCGGGGTGGGTAGAGAGTGTAGTTCCAACAACAACTTGATGCTTGGTATTATCCTTTTACTTGAGGAGTTAACTAACTGGTTCGTCAAAGCCATGGAGGTGTTTTCGACGTCTTGATTTCGAGACCTAAGAAAAGTGTGGTTTTCCTATGAAAACAGTTTCTCATTTGCTGTCCGGAGTTCGCACCTCCGCTTAGGAAATATTCGCGCTTAGGTGTTAGTTTGTTTATTTTATCATTATTTGTTTCGCACAAACCTTCCTCATATATTCATACATTAACGATGAAAATATGTTTACGCGTCTTGTAATAAAAAATCTAATATACCATGCCCGCATTCAACATTATGAGAATTATACATACATATATCTTTATACAGGCAGCTAGAAACTATCGGTCGACACGCAATGTTGTGTCACACTGTTACAATATATAAACTGTGCGACACAACAGCAAGTGCCAGTGTTGGGCATTATTCAATCAGTTTTTCGAAATCACACACAAACATAACGTAACGCCTTAATTTCCCAAGTGGGGGTGGAAGAGGTGTACTGTGTACACCTAGATGTTGCCTACGATCAATAGACGACAGGTCCCTAAGTTACACGGTAGAACATTTTGCTATATAACGGGTTCAATCCCAGACTCCGGACTGCGACCAAGAAATTTGACGATAGAAAAAGAAAGGTAAATATACATTTTGTTCAACCTAAGATTTTGTGATCACCACCTGCAGTAAGTGTCACAAGACCACCAAGACAGTCTAAGTCTAAAAATAAATCACATCTTCGTGAATTAAAAAAAAAGTAAAAGGAAAACTTATTCAATATCCTCACTAGAAAATTTCTTTCTTCGATTTGCATTATAACAGCAACCAAGTCACGCCTCTAGAATTTAATATCAGATATTGTGAATATTTTTGCATTAAGATTTATAAGAGGTATTTTCTTAATTTACATTCGCTTAAAAATAGGCCGTCTGATATTTTTAATGGCTAATAAAATTAGGTACGACGTGCTTTATTAATCATGAATATCCGTGTAATATTAGCTGAAGTAATGTATTAGCTCGATTAGCTGAGGAAATGTATTAGCTCTATTAGCTCTAATTAGAGTTTTTATTCAAAAGGGTAGGTAGTTATACTGGGTGGAACATAAATAACGCAACACCTCAGACAATCCGATTAGATAATTGCTTCCCAAATTTAGTACGAACACCAAATTTTTATCTCTTTAAAGCACTTAATACCTGAATAAACAATAAACCTTCTCCGTATATATGTGTGGCGTATTAATAAATAAGTTTTAAACTGCATTTGACATTTCAGTATTGCTTTTAATCAAGAATAAATTTAGTTTTTTATAGCACACTGAAGGAGTAACAGCATATTCATTGAAATTGTTGGAATCAATTCAGCTACTCATTTAGAAGAAACTACTTTCAGGTCTTGTGGTTATTATGTTACACCTTGTATATGATATAGTAACTCTGTTTTAAAAAAAAAATGTTTTTTTGTCACTACTAAAATTATCGTACAACATTACATATTCAGGTATGAGAAGTATAAACAGACTAAAATAATTCTATCTTATATATAACACGATTACAGTGCGTGGTTTTGGAGAAGTGAACGAAGATTTTTGACCCTATCCCCTGAACTAGGCGGAAGCCTGTATCTCAGAAGAGAATGCTCGGCCATGAACGTTAGTTATCAGTGTTAGCTCCTTGATTTCTTTGAGTGTCACTGGTTGGTATATGTTTAGAAATTTTAAGATTTGTTCAGATATATACCTTTTTTTCACCTGAATCAGTCAGTTATTTACGACCCCGTCATTTGGAAGTCACTTTAAGCCATTGGTTCCCGTTATTACTTCATGCGGTACACGTTAAGCCATTTTGGACGCCTGACAGGCGGCTTGATAAGTTCCAACAGCTGATGGTCACAAACCTTTCTCTAACAATCGACACGAGGACAACGTGGTGAAGATACTCTATTCTCTTTCATCTCGATTTGCAATGACCTTTACCCAGCAGTGAGAGAGACTTATTTATACAAAATATACATTATAATTACAGCTCAATTAATATTACAAAAAATATGAGTATCTACCTTACGGACATAATGATTGGTGAATACCTTCCAACACTACCTACATAGATTTAGATGTCTAAAACCTAAACATACGAAGCTGGATTCTAACTCCTAAATAAAACAGAGCGCTTAACCTCCACTAGCCCATCACTATTTCCATCATTTCTATAACATTTTAGGTCCTAGATTTATTGAAGTACTTAATACATTAGACAAATTAATACCGTAACTTTCCCCAAAAACATTTACTCATCAATTATTCCGTTTCACGAATATCATTATTCTATTGAGCATTTAAATTTACGGCGACCTTCTGGTGCAAATATATTTTCGAACACTATTTTTCTCTTTTCAAACAAACTGAAATTAACACCTGAATCCTGGCAATATTAGACTTTATTGCCTTGTGATAAGGGTTTTGAGGGGTGTGGTTTGAAGGTATGCGGATATTGGTCCATCATAAATCGGCGCAAAAGGTTCATATGTTCGGCGATAACCTTCGTAACTCTATCTCGGGATGAATGTGCCTGCACGCGATCAAAATACACTAAAACCGGCACAGTTACCGTTTATTTTATACGTATTTTTTGGGATTGTAGGCTAAGGGTTGACAAATTCATGTCTATATTTTTAGGACTTAATGTAATAAAGGACAAGCAAATTGGTATCGGGTTGTTCACGATTTCAGACTCTATAGGACTAGTACAGATAATTTTTCAATAGGAAAACCCTAGTAACTCTGACATAGGATCCAAATTCAGGACTTAATGATCTTAATGAGTACAGCTAAATCTCAAATATAAAACCATCTTTCTGTTATTATCATCATGTTTAATCCGTAGATGGCAGAAAGTACAGGGTTCCCACAGGTTCCTTATAGACCTTCCTTGTTGCTTCCACTCGCATAGTCCGTCTCCTACACGCTCGCCGGTTACGGAGGCTCTTGGACTCCTGGTCACATCAAACGCCAAATGTTGTGTTGTCGTAGTAAGATATTGCATGTATTTCTCGGTACCTTAATTCTTCCACTGTCGTATAATGTATCTTTTTTTAAATCCAAATAATCTATGTTCAATTGTCTAAAACCTATTCTTCTAGTATAATATAATCTATATATATGTATATATATATATAATCTAAATAGAAATAGCATTAGAATTTCGTGTAAACGTGATATAAAATGGTACAAGCACGTTTCCTTGTTTTATATAATATGTAGTTCGTACGTACAGTCTCATCTATAAATAGTACATCCTGTTGTTAATAATCTTAAAGAAAAAGATATCCTCCTTTTGGAGTAGTCGAGTTAAATAAAACTAAGAATCTCAAAAATGAATTAGTCTCCTTCTGGAGTAGTTAAATAGACTTGACATTCCCTCGGTGGTCCAGTAGCGTATGATATCGCTGGTAATCATGAGGTACAGGGATGCAATCTTAGGTAGAACACGGTGTTATTGTGGTTTTATATCGATATATTCCCAGCAGTGATATTGAGTCTGAAACTGTGCCCACCCTTCAAGGCTTAGGATACTCGTATTTACCAATCAACCTGTATCTACCCACTGCTGAGTTTAGGCCTCTCCTCTACGCAATTGATCCGGTCCTGTGCTAGTCTATCCACAAAAAAGACACACGCACTTCACGTTGATATTCCCCACGTAGGGATAGCAGAGAGAGAGAGAGAGAGAGGTATATACAGTGTAGACCTTCAATTGACCGACGATGTTAGATCACTGTCATTATACTGGCACAATTCTAGATTTCAAACTGATGATGAGGATTTTTTTATGGAAAAACCACACTCTGTCCAACCTAGGATTCAAAGTCACCACGGTTGTTGCCAAGCGCACCATACGCTACTACGCAAAAAAACTAAACATATCCCATGAGTCAGAAATAAATAACCTATTGGGGTTTTTGGTAACTACTATACAATGTTTGTTACGGGGTAGTGAAATAGTTCTGCACTTTAGATAGATAGATAGACAAGACTTTAAAGATCGTGCTGCGTGGCCTGAATAGATTCACTGGTCAAGATTGGTCAAGGCATATGTTAGTCTAACAGGCTCATCTTGGAGGTTTTCCAGCACAAGTCTGAGTTCAGGACTGTTTTTGTAACGAGAAATTAAGTACAATTTTGTTATTTTTTACTCAAATTACGTATATACTAACGCGATACAAATATTTTTTTTCCTTCTTTTGGAAGAACTTATTATTAGCATGCGGTACATCGGATTCTTTTGTCCTGGACTGGTTTCCGATAAATATTTGATAAAAGCTCTTTTCATAGTGACTAACAACCTTAGAAAAAGGCCTTGACAAACTCAGTCCCATCAAACTACATCGATACTAGTCAACATACTGCACCTATGCTCAAATAGTGTCACAACTCAAATTTGTTTATTTTTTTATCATTTCAAGCTTTCAAAACGACCGTAACAAAGCGCCCGAGAGTATAATATGGCATTTTATAGAAATAAAAATATCATTAATTGAAAGAAATATTTTAGTGAGGACCCTTATATTTAAAAACAAAAACTACTATTTTTGAGTTATGACGCTATTTGGGCGGAGGTGCAATATATCAATAATAACATTGGTATTTTTTTTTGTCGTACATATCTAGCGGCCATCACTTAAACATAAACCTCTCAAAAGGTACGCTTGTTTTACTCACACGCAACAAGGCCTTATTCGATACAACCAAGTAAACAAGTAACGCAGTGCGTTACGATAAGACAAAAATAAACACCGTCACGCCTATTTTCGTCAAGGGAGAGTAACAGGTGTACTGTGTACACCCACATTTCACCGACGATGTTAAGGTCCATGTAATAGGAGGTTAACCAAGATTAACTCCTTCGAACCCAGGACCTCGTAATTGCTACGCGCATAATTCGCCACTAGACCAACGAAGTTACGATAACTTCATTATTGACAGCATGTTGGGCATATGCAATTGTAGGATCAATTTATTGAACTTCCAATCGCATTAAGGTGAACGCCCCTAAGATACTCTGGAATTACCATAAATTTTGGTCATCAAACGCCTCAGTTCCTCCCGTGACCATGTGTGCACGTAGGGAACTTAAAAACTAAAAATAAACCGCGACGAAATTCGAAATATATTAATTGCAACTTAATTATTTCAAAATTAATTTTTGCCGAACTCTGATTGACACACGGCTTGGTCCAGTGGTAAAGAGCTTGAATCGCTCCGTCCACAGGATGAATAGTCGCGGGTTCAATTTCTGCACGGGACAAATCTGTGTGTGTTTTAAGTATGTGAATTTCTTGTTTGTATGAACCCACGTCACAGAAATAATTCCTAGCGTGGAAATACGTTAAAAAAAATTACTTCTCCAGTTGTATACAAAATACCATAACATGATCATTGCACGAAGTTTTCGTAACGCGTTGTGTATATTTATAGCGAATGAAGGGCCCGGTACGGTTTTCAATTTATTATATTGATACTTTAAGTAGTCTCCTAAAAAACCTAACCCGAAGATTAAATGTGTAATACTTCTATCGTAAAAAAGTAATAGGACTCCTACTAATATTATGAAAGTTGTATGAAATGTGAAAGTTGGGATGTTACTCAATTACTGAAAAATGACTGCATGGTTTGGATGAAACTTGGCACACAGATAGTTTACACATAGGATACTTTTTATCCCGGAAAAATGTTAGGTTCCTGTCTGATGGTAAGTCAACGCGGACGAAGTCGCGGGCAGAAACTAGTATCACATATAGCAAAGACTGTCTCGTTGGTCTGTTGGCGTTTGATACGTGGTAGTGATCCCAAGGTCTTCTTAGGTTCAAATCCGAGGCCGGTCGGAAAATACCATTATCCATCTGGAGTCTGGAATTATGTCTGATTTAATGGCAATAGACTCGCCGCCTATTGCATGGGGCCTAACATCGACGGCGAAAAGTAGGTGTATATATGTACAACTCTGCCGCCCCTGTTTGGGCAATATAGACGTGACGTTGATTTTATATTTAGTATTTTTTTACATACATCAATATTTCTTTGTTGTTCTTTGTTGTTGTGAGTGATGATTTCATTACTGGTATCATTTGGAAGTAAAGAAAGTATTAACGTTTCGCCACATAGCCGACGCAGCGCGACGGAAGCACGACAGTTGCGCAGCGTGCGGAGTTGTAATTTAACATTTAAGGTTTGGCAAATAACCGACGCAGCGCGACGGAAGCACAACAGTTGCGCAGCGTGCGGAGTTGTAATTTAACATTTAAGGTTTGGCAAATAGCCGACGAAGCGCGACGGGAGCGCGACGGAAGCACTCGGCTACGTTCGGCTGTGACGTCGGCCGTCGCGCCGAGCGGGCTGCGCTGTGTGGCGTCTCCCGCCACGCCACCGTCATGTTTCCGTCGGCTATGTGGCGAAACCTTAATACTTTCTTTACTTCCAAATGATACCAGTAATGAAATCATCACTCACAACAACAAAGAACAACAAAGAAATATTGATGTATGTAAAAAAATACGAAATATAAAATCAACGTCACGTCTTATATAAACTAATAAAATCTGTTGTTGACTGTGAGCGAGACAAGGTCAAGAAACAACTATAATCTTTATCTAAAAGTAGTTTGTTCTAAATCGGCAACTAATTTGATTGTTACTATTTTTAATGTATTTTACTTGTTTTCATTTGCAAAAAATTTTGTAACTCCTGCAGTGCGCTACAACAAACTAAATTTATTTTTGATTCAGAACAATACAAAGATTGCAAATGCATTTCTAAAACAGTTTTTCTCAATACGCACACATACACGTACAAGTTTCATTGATAATTGGGGTATATAAGAAATTAAAATAAGGGTAATAAACTAAGTTATTAGATTTACGCGAATATTATACATGAAGTAAAACTATTTTTCGGATTTTATCGCGGTTTATTATTGATTTTTAAGTTCCCGTTTTATTTTTGTAATGAAATTAAAAAACATCCTTTTTCAAAATTTCAATAAAGAAGATAGCTGAGTGCTTTCATTGACTTGGGATCCGGTAATTGATATAATCAAATCCAAAACCAAGTATAACACTGCAAGACTTCAAGACACCGTGAGCTCATTCTGCGTAGATAGGACCAACAAAAATAATTAAAAAGTTTAAGGGTACCCCGGAATAACTATGCCTTTTGGACATCTCCTACCTTAGTGTCTCTCGTGACCATGGGTGCTGCAAAGCACTCGAAACGTCGGGAACTTATAAATCAAAAATAAACTGCGAAAAATCTGAAAAATAGTTTTATTTCATAAGGGTAATAATCTTCAAATTTGAAAATTTGGTTTTTGCGTTTAATTTGTGAAGCAATTATCTAATTAGGATGTTGGAGGTCTAGCGTTGTGACGTGTAGACTACGGGATGGCTTGGTGGGGCGAACGGTGACATTGGACATTCACTTGTTGACTGCCGCCATGGGCGGTTGTCGGTGCATTGAGTGTATTTATGGTGATAACTAAAGAAGTGTATCTTTTGAGTGCCAATGTGGTGTATTGGCGACGAGGATAAAAATGTGAGTAATACATACAAAAGCAATTATACGACTGAAAAATGACCGGAATATTAATTAAATGCTTGACATTGAAATGACCGCACCACCTACCCTGTTTGATATGATTAATACTCTAAGAATTATTATTTAATCATACTACTTTATTATTGTACAATAATGATTATCTTTTTATTTTCAAAAGGAAGAAGTGGTAGGCAGTCAAATTGTCACAGTTATGTCGTCCTGAGATTTAAATAATCAAACACATTGATTGCTCCGGTCAGGTCAAGCTAACATTTTTGCCTGCTAATACTTATCAACAGAACAAAGATTATCTTTGTGTGTGGTTGTCTGTTACACTGTGGTTATATAATAATTTTATAAAAAACTACAGTAAATATGAATACATTGCATTTAACAAAGAATTAAACATGATTGGATCTTAATATTTCGCGAGTGACGGTATATATATGGAAAAAAACTACCTACAATTATTTATGTGGACTTAAATGTATAAGAGCTTGCTATCAACCACACAATTAAATTGTGCCTGTAGGTATTAGCCGAGTCGGAGAACCGACAAAAAGTATACCAAATAATACGATAAAACAAATAATACGAAGGATAATTGAGAGTTCTTCATAGACTGACAAAAGTATCAGTTCATGCTATTCATAAATAATGGTTTGCATTGCAATGCTTTAAGGTCACTTCGGTTATTCCTATGATAGTTCAAAATAAGGAAAGATGTAGAAATAAAATAAACGTGTACTTTGTCGCGTTTTAGAGGGTAAATTTATATAATTTACAGTGAAATGTGATATTTAAGTAGGTATCACGTCCAAAACAAATACCTACCTGCATTAAAAGTTATTTAACTTACGTAAATAAATTGAAATTGGCCTATTGCTATAAATATAAAATATTACATTGAGCGTAGCAACAGCAAACAACTATATAGAACTACCGAAGTAATATATAGATCTATGTGTCCAACATACAAGGGTATGGTTGGATATGGCAAACCTTTAATAAAAGTATCAAGGCAAACATAAATGTGCCGACTATACAAAAGTATTGTTTATTGTAGCAAATAGCTACATAGAATATTAAGACAAAAATAAGTATGCAGAGAATACTCAAGTATAGTTTGTTGTGAAAATTGCAACATCAAAATGTGCCCCCCATACAATGTATGGTTAATTGTGCTTATTTGCAACATAGAAAATGTGGCCGCCATACAACGGATGGTTGAATGTTGCAATTTGCAACATACAAAATGTTCCCACCATACAACGTATGGTTGAATGTTGCAGACTGCGACATAGAAATTGTGCCGGCCATACAACGTATGGTTTAGTGTCGCAGTTCGCAACATAGAAAATGTGCCGGCCATACAATATATGGTGTATATACACATGTATGATGTGTATATGTAGACCTAGATGCCGACTATGGTTGAATGTAGCAAAGGCTGCATAGATGGTGTATATATACATGTGTGTAATGTGTATATGTAGACCTAGATGCCGATTGTGGTTGAATGTAGCAAAGGCTGCATAGATGGTGTATATATACATGTGTGTAATGTGTATATGTAGACCTAGATGCCGATTGTGGTTGAATGTAGCAAAGGCTGCATAGATGGTATATATATACATCTGTGTAATGTGTATATAGATGCCTAGATGCCAACTAAACAACTGTATGGTTGAATGTAGCAAATGCTGCATAAAAATATATGTATGCGTGTAGTTACATATATATGTACTTAAGCAAAGTAAATGTTTAAAAGTCGAAGTATCGATTTTTCGATTCAAATAATAATTCTTTTTTAATGGATTTTAAACATTGAGACGATTCAGTGAATCTTTCAAAGTGCAATCACAGAAGTAGTCATTCACATAGGATTCTTATTTAAGTTAAGTATGCATCTATAGATTCAAATAAAAACCAAATACGTGCCTTGTGAAACATCATTACTTTTATGATTTCTGAACGATTTCCGTTTTATATGCTTTCCTTAAATCAAATGCATTATTCAAAATTTTGCTCATTCGGAAATGGACTTCAATTCGATTAGACCTTTTAGTCCTTGATTTAATTTATAATGGATTCTAGTGCGCTTGATTCAGATATCGATTTCTTTGGAAGAGACATTCTTACGACGAAATCTATGAATGTCTTCGATTTAGATCAAAACAAGATACCATAGTGATGATAGGGATTGTTCAGCTAAAATGAGTTCCCTTACAGCATGGATATAAGGCTTATAAATTCATACCTTACAGTCTTTAAAAATATGTATGGCATAATAGAAAATAAATAATGATTTGTACAGTGTAAAGATAATCAATTTTACGACAACATTGTTGTGTATAAATTATAATCAAACTGATCACACCACAAATCAACAACTTGTTATAAGTATGTACTTAAAAATGTTAACCTAAAATATGGCGAATGTGTTACCGAAACTAATTATCAGAATTCTCTAACAGCACTTACTTAGGTGGAAACTAAACCAATCGAGTAAAACAGATTATATGAGAATTACATATTAGGCAGCCGAACCCTGTAAAAAATAAAAATTTTGTAAGAAATTGCTTCCTATTTTAGCTATTTTCACAGAGTAGTAGGAACATGCATTTGGTCACTATTGTAACTATAGTCTGCGAATCTGAACATGATTTGATCTAGGAAAAGTAAACCGTGCAAAATGTAATCCCCGGGTGGAAATCATTACTAAGTCCACAATACTTGAGCAGTGCTGGAGGCGGTGACCACTGCTAAATAATCTTCTATAGTGCAGAAACTCTTTGATTTAACTACGGTATAATTGTTATCCTGAAATCGTCACAATAGAGTCCCAACTACGATCAAAGATCTGGAAAAGGCTGGGACCCTGAGACCTAAATATTTAAGGTTATTTACTTCTACACCTAGGCTACTGAATCCAATCAAGGTCGTGAAATCCCCGTGCAAGCATGGGTCGACATCGCAATGGATTTATAATAGTGAATATGTAAATTATTTTAAATTTTAATTCATTTCCATATTGTAGTTCTGAATCTGTGGCTTTACAGGTGGAATTTCACAGGAAATAAAGCGAGGCATAAGTTGTGATCGTGTTCGGCTACGGATAATTTAGAACTGCTGAAAATGAAAACCTCAACATACTGGATTAAATTCTTAATTCTTTATTGTACAAATAGAACAAATTATAAGGGCTATCACGTAAAGAGTGAGGGAGAGAGTTCCATAAACGCACAGCACGCACAGTAAATGAGCTATCATATCGACTTGAGGTATGTCGGGGTGTACTAAGTAAAAGAGAAGAGGTGGAGCGACAGGGTTTTCCCCTGGGGACAAGATACTCAAAGCGTTCACGAAGGTATACTGGGGAATTTGGATTATTAAGAACAGAGAAAAGCAAAAAGAGAATCATCGACTTTGAAATGCTGATAAATTTGCAAGTCGTCTGCATAGAGATGATAGTGTGAAGATATAACTTTAGTGATTGCGTTAATGAAAATTGAAAAAAGCAAAGGAGAGAGTACGCCACCTTGCGAAACCCCCGCAGCCAGATTACACCACTCAGAGGAGACTTCATCAGAACGAACTGACTGCAAGCGACCGCGAAGATACGAATTGAACCAAGCAGTTACAGAAGGAGAGACATTTAGGGAGGAGAGAATTCCTAAGAGGATGTCAAAATCAACTGAATTAAAGGCGCTGCTGAAGTCCAGTAGAATCAGCACAGTGAGAAGCTTATTTTCCATGGCCATACGTATATCATCAGTTATCTTAACCAGTGCTGTTACAGGCCAGGGCGAAATCCTGATTGGAAGGGACTAAGCAGATTATTAATGGAGAGATAGTGAGACAGTTGATTTTGAACAACACTCTCAAGGACCTTGGACAAAATTGGGAGTATGGATATAGGATGGAATTGGGAAACAGAAGAAGGATTAGGTACATTGGGTAGCGGTATAACATGGGCCTTCTTCCAGGCTGAAGGAAAAGTGCAAGATTGCAGAGAATAGTTAACGATGTGGTGTATGACAGGAATAAGATCATCTAAGATGGGACGAAGCATTTGGATTTGAAGACCATCATGACCCACCGCTTTCGTGGAGACAGATAAGAGTAATTTCTCAATTTCCCCCTCTGTAACCTGCTGAAATGAGAATGAAGTACATCTAGGCAACGGAAGATTATTGAGATAAATTATTGAGAGTAAAGGATTTTATGTCGTCATCCAAGGTAACTGGTGACTTGGAGAAGTGCAAATTTATAGTGTTAAGGTCTACGTTATTGGGTGAGTCATTACTAGACGTTTTTCCAATACCCAGAGACTTGAGAAATTGCCATACTTGTTTCGTACAGAAGTTTTGGATTGAGTTATGAATGTGGCGTCTTTTAGCATCCCTACACAGACGATTACAACGATTCCGCAATTTTTTGTATAGAGACCAGATCTCATTAGTAGGATGTTTTTTATAACGTCTCTTGACTTTGTCTCTTTTTGACATTTCTCTTTTGATGGTATCCGATAACCAGGGTGCAGGTAGATGCTTTACTTTTACCCTCTTCAGAGGAGCGTGTTTATCATACACATCTAAGCCAATCTTGGTAAAAGCAGACACTTTATTGTCTATGTCACTGCAGCTATATATTGGCGACCAGTCAATACAACTCACGTCTTCCCTCAAACGTTCCAAGGTAATGTTCTTAAAACTGCGAAGTAAGTGAAATTTGGATTTGCGTTTAGGAGCGCGAATTTTATAAGACAGGAATATAAGATCATACTACGAGAAAGCGGCAGCGAGTTGCCCATGCACGGCTACTTTTTGGGGGTCGGAGACTAGAATTAAATCTAAAAGAGAAGGAGTGCAATGGGGAGCATGATGAGTAGCGTTAAGCTGAAGGATATGCATATTGACAGAGGAGACAAGAGATCGGAGTTTACGGCTGCGCTCATTATCCTTGAGCAAACAAGTATTGAAATCTCCAAGGATAATAATGACGTCATATATAGAAGAAAAAGATTCTAATTTAGATTCGAATGAAGAAAAATAATCAATATGACTAGAGGGACTATAGTAGACACCTAAAAGAAGTTTTGTAGGATTAGAGGCGATTTCAATAAATAAGTGTTCAGCACATCGTACTTTATGTATCTGTAGTAAGCAAATTTAGCCCAAATAAAGTGTGACTAATACAAATTGTGATTATAGCAGCTATCGTGAGAAAAAGTAGCAGGTGCGATGAATGAAGGAAAATTTCATATGATTTTTAACTTATTCTATGTGAGATGTTCCATACCTGTATTAGCCCATAGGTAACCTCATTTGTGGGCCAGATAGAAGTACCGTGACTTCCATAAACAAGTCTTACAGCCTTTTACAACATGAGACATATGTTCTTGTGAAGCTATGTGCGAATTGTTGCAATATTAGGAACGGTTACATATACTGAAATTAAGTTCTTCTGGACCTTTTGTGATATTTGACAATTTAATAACAACCCCACTCACATCTCCCGGATGGGAGATCTCATGTTCTCTAAACTCAATCTATAAGGTATCTTCTAAGACATATATTAAGAACGCTTATATAAGGATTTATATAATAAAGTATTATTATAATCCTTCTCCCTTCATACAATTTTATTAGAGGTGATTGCGATTTACTACTTATCCGTGAAGATGTAAAGAGACTGAAATGACCATGAACTGAAGACCCTGATTTGAACCAGCGGATATGCCCGAAGGAAGTATAAGAAGTGTGGAAAATAATGGAAAGGAGGAGAGAGGGAAGGATAATATTAATATCTGATTTAAATCCATAGCTTCCAGGTTAATAATATGTAGCGGCTGAAGTAGATTACTATGACTAAGTCAAAGGTGTGGAGCTTTGCTCGGGGAAATGTGACGTGTGCGTCTTTGGTTATTCAGTTCAAACCTTCACCTGGTTTTATCATAGGTAAAAGAATTATTATTATTGTATCTCGATAAGATCGAACGAGTCTTGCGCAGAGGCTGGCTTGTTTGCTTGTTTTTGCGAGTATATTAATTAAGCATATTATCTTACATAAATGTCTAACATTATTTATTTATTTTTAACAAGGAAGAGGCATGTGACGTATAGACTACGGGATGGCTTGGTGGGGCGAACGGTGACATTGGACATTCACTTGTTGATTGCCGCCATGGGCGGTTGTCGGTGCATTGAGTGTATTTATGGTGATAACCAAAGAAGTGTATCTTTTGAGTACACCACAAGCGTTATTTATAAACACTTAATTATTATATCCATTAAACACAAATATTACTGCAGCAGCTAATCGCCACCGTACACGCCACCGGCGCCACGGCTGAACGAGCTGGTTTGACCTTAAAATGACCCCGTGTATATGCGTGAAAATATTTTGTTCGTGTTAAACTGCAGACTGTTAAGATTTTCTTTTGATAGAAAAACCGATTCAACACTTTGGCTGGCTTAAGATTCGAACCCAGGACCCCGTACTTGTCACTAGCACTATGCACCATTGGACCAACGAGAATATTATATTATTTATCCACGATCCAAATATTACAAAACAAGATCATAAAAATTATTCACAAATATGACTTTCTAACATGTTCCACCACCATATACAAGGAAACAAACCAATGAATAAATAAATACCATACAAATATAATACCTGTATCCTTATATATAAGATCATCCACAATCAAATTCATTCTCAAATAACTTTTGCTACAAAAGGAAAACAACGGCAAAAATACCTTAACATACACAGGAGCACAACTGTACTACAAACTTCCAACTAATGTAAAGGGAGCGACTTCAATGAATATTTAAAAAAAAAAATCGAATTTATTCTCATTCTTGGACCACAACCATAAATGCATGCAGCGAAACCGTTTCCTATTTAAAAAAAATGGGAATAATATTTGTGAGTACCCACACTGAGCTAGAATTTATATTATTTTGTATTAAAAATTGTTCTCATGTAAGTGACACCTGTCTTAATGAGAAATAAAGATCTTTAAACCGATCTATATCATCACGCCAGATTGCTTGCAAGGTAGGCAGAGAGTTAAGAGTTCCAACAGGTTCTTTCCTTACATACCTCTCCGGCTTCCTCCACTCTCATAGTTCGTCTCATACATGCTCGCCGGTTACGGAGACTCTTGACTCGTGCTTTAGATATTATATTATGTTCATGGATATATTAAAAAATACAAGGTATTTAAGACCATTAGTACATAAGCTATATACCAGTGTAGTTTTAAGGACCTGTATTCACTTTCGTGGATCTTGCGTTAGTCAGTTTCATATCTACTTTTTTCTTATTGCCATGCGAGGGGACTTAAATAATATTTGGCACGTCCATTTTAGATTACATATAACTCAAAAGGCTACTATCATATCAATGGTGTCAAAAAATCCATATCAACCTGTAATTACTATTCATTCGAATAAAATCTTTATTTCGAACGTCCATCTTGCAGAAATTAACCATATTTTGGTTGTTCAATAAACAACGTTAACACAAAATTTTCACACCCTAAGTTTGCACAGAACTATCCTTGATGGAAGCTTAGAAACTTTGACAATTACAAGCAAAACTCAAATTAAACTTGAAACATACTTGTACATAGCTTAAGAATTTGATACTTCATAATATAAATGGCTACTTTTATAATGTCGTATTGAAACAATAACATAATAGTTGGTCAGTTTTAGCCACTGAAGAGCGAAGGTCATAAGTCGAAGTTAGAGAAGATAGGTCTTTAAGGCTTCCACTTGGCTTAAGGACTACCTTATTTAATTTTGGTCGGGAATAATATCTTAACCTGCTTCTAAAAGCATAATAATGCCCCAAACGGCCACCCATCTTGAAATGATCGAGTCAAACACTGCTTAACTCTGGAGATGACTAAACACCGTAGTGCCACAGTGCTAGGAGAATCAGCTTTTCTTTTCCGGTGAAGCTGTAAAGGCCCCGCGGCCAACAGCGTAGATCATTCACACACACAGAATAAAACTATTCTTCATATTATTTTTTGTGTAAGGTATAGTATAAAGAAAACTTTGCAGAAACCAGAGACCAACACCCGTATCTATAAAAATGTGTAAGTTAAACTTTGACGGACGATTTAGTGCAGTGGTTAAAAGCTTAAACCGCTCCTCCCACTGGGTAGAATAGTCGCAGGTTTGAATCCTGCACGTGACAAGTCTTTGTGTTACGCATAATTATTTGTTTTGGTGTGGGTATTTGTGTATATGAAATTTCATGTTTGTAAACGCACCCACGGCACAGGAATATATCCTAGGGTGGGCGGGGTTACCTTCAAAAAAAATGTGTAAGTTAAACTTTTACCCAAGCAACTGCTTAGTACATCATTTTTATTTTATAGTTGAGAATCTGTCAAAAGTAAGAAATGTCACACATGAGTTTCCTAAGCCAAGTAAAAGTCACCATTTTCTTTACTTAAGCAATGAGCATGACTCGGGACGGTTAATAATTTAGTCTTGCCTGTGCACCGTTTTTACTTTTTCATTAATAAACAGAACGTAAGACGTAATATTGATAGTTCTTCATCCAAAGATTCTGAAGTACATGTCGTACTTGCTTTTGACTTGACTATATAATAAGTGATCAAACGAACTTACCTGAAGTGAAGTTCGATCATTATTATACGAAGACCTTCGTTCGAAGATATAAACTATATTAGCAGCTCTCTCGAGGCGCTTGGCAACCGCGCGTCATTCAGATACTTCAAAAGTCAACGCCGCCTCTATGGTATCTGTGAACATAACCTCTGCAACCATTCCTTTTAGAAGTAGTACATTTCAACTTTACCAACGGGCAGGGCGGGTTGGGTACTTATATCTTCGAACGAAGGACTTCGTGTAATAATGATCGAACTTCACTTCAGGTAAGTTCGTTTGATCACTTATTATACTGTGTCCTTCGTTCTCAATATAAACTATATTAGCAGCTGTTTAGAGCTATAAGGGTAAAGTTGAAGTATACCACGTAAAGGCTTTTTTTTTTGAGCGTGACCTCTAAAAAATAACATATCATGAGTATATTTGTACTATAACAC
The DNA here is from genome assembly GCA_905147815.2 of Phalera bucephala. NCBI lineage: Eukaryota > Metazoa > Arthropoda > Insecta > Lepidoptera > Notodontidae > Phalera > Phalera bucephala. The sequence goes on along the minus strand of LR990615.1, from coordinate 36,031,584 downwards.
ATTCCCGTTCTTTGTATTGCCATACAACACAAACACAACAAATATATACACATATATTATTTCTTACAACCAGTCTGTCTAACTTATTTAAAATAAATTTATATAATCAAATTCTATAACATGTTATGTTATGTAGTGTAGATCCATCCCAACAAAACCTTTAAAGCACCTGTTATGTACCTTTATACCACACCTGTTGTCCAAAATTCATTAATACCGGGTAATATTAATCAATCATTACTTATCAGATATCAGTGCAGTCTCCATCTGTTAGGTCTTCTATAGAGATCTTTCTTCTATAGATATCTTCTATATAACAAGAGTTGAGGAATTGCCCATCTAGAGTTTTGTTTATATAAAATTAAATCCTTTATAATAATTCTTGTATCATTGACAACCATTATGAGACGAACTATGAGAGTGAAGAAAGCCAGGCAGGCATGCAAGGAAAGAATCCGTCGGAACCTTGCACTCTCTGCCCACCCCGCAAGAGATCTGGCGTCATAATATGGATGGAGATAGATAGATAGCTAGAAACCCTTACTGTGTACTAGACCTGAAAACAAAGTCTGTTAGTACCCAATCTATAACAATGTGATACAAATATAACAGGGAAACCTATTTCCCCACTAATGTGTTTTCCAACTGGCTTTTGTTTTTTTTTCTTTTATTGTCAAATGATCTCTTTTTGAGTACAGTACCAAACAAAGGCTACGAATTAATTTGGTGTTTATAAGAATGTTTTTGCTATCATTACATATTTAATTTATGATTTTTTTTTTTTTTTTTTAATATCAACATTCTGCTATATTTAATGTTAGTTATATTTTTAATCTTTTAATCCGAGTCTTATCTGATGGAAAAGTCAAGAGTCTCCGTAACCGGCGAGCGTGTATGAGACGAACTATGAGAGTCGAGGAAGCCAGAGAGGTAAGTAAGGAAAGAATCTGTTGGAACTCTGTACTCTCTGCCTACCCCGCAAGGGATCTGGCGTGAGGTTATAGATAGATAGATAGATCTTTAAAGATGTACATATATCAAAATTTAACATTTTTGTACTAGAGGCCCTTGTACTAATGAGCTTATATGGAATTAAGTCCGGTAAAGCTGTAAAGGCCTCGCGGCCATCAGCGTACATCACTCACACACACATCTTATCTGGAGATATTCCTCACATAAGGCTATGTGCTTTACCTATATAATCTCGCCTCCCCCCCCCCCCTCAATTTTAGAGTCTGGAACGAAGGGCAGTACTAATGCGTGGTAAACAAACATAACCTACCCCAGTGTTATTACTATACCACTATTATTAATTCAATTTAAATTTCGAAACTATCCCGGAATCATTTCCATGTTCTGAGTGTGCGCCGACAAATAAATCCTTGGCTACATAAATCTTTATGTATTACTTAACGATTCGTTCCTGCGCAATAACGCCCGCGAACATTCGTTTTGGCAATACGATCGGCCCACACCTGAACCAATTACATTACTGATGAGAAAAATACACTCCTAATTTAGTAATAACTTAAGAAGCGAATAAGTTACAGTCGACTAAACCGAACTACGGGTTACAACTGTATCATATTGGGAATCCTATTCATAACTGAATTATTTCGTACCATGAAATTTTCATTTCATACCACACTTCCTTTGCTTCTTTGTATGTGACTGTATTTATAAGTAAAAAAAAAATTGCAATGCGTAACTTTCTAGTTAGTTCTAGATGTCCAACCGTGAAAATCGAGTGCTACTCAACTTATTATTATGTATCCCCCATTAATAATAAATAAATAATATCAAGTTCCTTAGGACTTAGATTATTGCTGATACTACATAATATTTATCATACCTGTGATAAGAATATGCTTTTGATTATTCTTGTTTAAGATAATCCATACTTTCAAATACTGTAACTCAATATTTCATCCACCGTAGCATGTCAACATAATATCATTAAATTTTCAAATGGATATTATTATCAAGTCATTTGCATGACTTTATTTTCTTTTTATATATAGATACCTATTTATAAGATACATGTAACATGTGGATGTAATAATTTAAATATAACAATACCAAAATTGCAAATTTTTGTATGATATCTCAATCCAATATTTTTTACTGAAACACCTTTAAATAAATTACAACATATATAGTGCTCTAAAACCAACTTGTTACTTTAATGGTAGCCGTTTGTGCTTGTGTTATCATAACTATACCAGAAACGTCACTAGTGTTCAAAATAACTGTACACATTCCAAACTAATTACAAAACTATTTCTTATAGTTATTAATTTCTTGAATAATCTTATTTAATTACATATTATTTATTGATTATCATATGATCAAACAAAAATACAGTAAAAACATCTAATTCTAAAAATGATGAATTGATGTATAGCTTTCCATTGTGTGTGCCTCAAATTTCTAATATTATTAAGTATACTATAATTGATGCAGGAAATAATCAAAAACCCAAAACCATTGTACTCATTACATGATAGAAAACTGAATAGGTACTAATAAATATTTTATTAGTATATTTATTATGACTGTAAGGTCTATTGTTAGCATTAAGTTTTTGTTGTATTGTTTTTTTTATTATATATATCAATTATTAAACAATAGTGTTTCTAATAATAATGTTTCTATACATAATGTTAAACATATGTAGGACAAGATTCACTTGTCTGAAGTGCAAGTACTTGCACAAAACCAATAAAATTATGTTTGTCGTTGAAGGCATTATTAGTGTCATAGATACATACCAAAGTCAGTGAATACCTTTAGCCTCCAATATTATGGTTTCTTTGTAAAACCCATGTTGTATTCCTGATTGTTTTCCTGAATTTTTCAGCAACTTAAAAACCAAGTCCTTGTGTAAAATGCCTATCATGCTTTTTGTACCTCATTTTCTTTGGTAGGAGATTTCCAATGTCCAACGTGATGTTGTTTTGGTGAACTGATAGGTACACTGTGACTTAATATTTTCACACCCAGGATGAGGATTGTTGTTCTATATTGGTTACAACGGTGGTCGTTTTATGAAATTTTAACTACTGGCTATGACTAGCTAGTTAATAATTCCATATTGATAATCCACTATATTAACACTCCTTTTATGCAAAATATGTATATATTTTGCATAAAAGGAGGATTTTTGAGATAAGAACCTTTAAGGTCAGCAGTATTGACCTTAAAGGTTCTTATCTCAATAGAGGTTTCATGACTGTATTGTTAGGATTCATCTTTTCTGGCTACCCTGCAAGGAGTCTGGGTTGATAATATTGATAGATAATTATTAGTTTTATGTTAACTGGATAGACCAGGTATTTTATATTATCTTTTAAGTATCTTTGTGCATAACACAAATTATCCCACAACCTGCCTGCCGCAGCATCGGTAGGATAAGATATTATATTTGGAATGTATCTACAGTCCTGTTGCTTGTCAGTTACAACAGGCATTGCCATTAGTCACGGCAGCCAAGGACTCATCCTCCGCTCGCTGTCGGTGGCGGTCGTGTGCTGGCTTAGTATTAATTTATATTCTTATTTTTATTTGAAAATTTCTCATTGGTGGTGCGTCAAATTTACAATTCCTTGTTGCTCTAACGGCGATCTTACCTGTCGACTCCGCCCACTAGGAGGATCAAGAGAGGGACGGCTGTTTTTTGTGAGTTACTTCTTGTTCTACACAATTACTTTGACACAAAAACAACCACAGCGATCGGCTGGGTTTGAACCGCGGACCATCTGACGTCGAGTTGCGGAGGCCGGGTGCTGTAACAATAGAGCCACGAGCGCATGCTGCTCGCGCAGGAAAATATTGATGACTATTATCGACATCCTGTGTTGTTGACCCCAATAAAGAGATAGCGCCACTGATCCAGAGGCGTAAATAAATTACTGTAAAGCAGTACCGTATAGCAGTAACAGGTGGCGCTAGTAGTACACACACACAGTGTCCTTATTTATTGAACAGCGGATTAAAAATGCCTCGTGTTCAACGTTCTCCGCCAAAATCCTCTAAAAACATTAGCGATACTCAGTCTGAACCGGATATGGCATCTCTACATGCAAGTGGGACTTCATCGGACGGGACTAACATAACTTCTAGAGCAAAACGGTTTCGTCACGACGACTCCTTCTCGCAACAAACCGAACTTGAACAACTAAAGGATATGATAATATCGTGGAAAAACGAACAGTCTACAGTTTTAAAAAAGCTAGTCGTGGATATCGCCGATTTAAAATCTCAATCACTACAAATACAAAAATCTAACTTAGAGATTGAAAAATCCATTGAATTTTTTAATGCAAATTTCGAAGAACTGAAGAGTCGAATTGAAGCGCTGGAAAAAGAGAGAACTTTTTATAAACAGGCCTGTGAAAACTTGGAAACTAAACTACAAGATGTACACCTTAGCTCACGTTCTTCCAGTATCGAGATTAGAAATATACCATTTAAAGACACAGAAGATACGAAGGAACTTACATCGATTATAACTAAAATTGGCTCGACAATACAAATGGAAATTCAACCCTCCGAGATACGTGATGTATATCGAATCCCTGGGAAACAAAATACAAACAGACCCATTGTTGCTGAGTTTTCCACGGTCCCCTGTAAAACGGCCTTCATGTCTTCATTACGTTCTTTTAATAAAAACCGTAAAATAGAAGAAAAACTGAACACGACTCAAATCGGTCTCAGCTGCGGAAAACAGCCTATATATATAAGTGAATATCTTTCATCAATTACCAAAAAGCTTTTTTATCTTGCAAGAGATTTTGCTAAACAGCAAAACTATAAGTTCTGTTGGTGTAAAAATAATAAAATATATTTGCGGAAAGAGATCGGCGATAAACAAATATATGTTAGATCCGAACAAAGTCTCGCTGATCTAAAGCCTCAGCAATGACTATGTTTCATAAAAATGAAATCAGATTTTATACCTTTCATTATGTTTTTCTACTATTACTATACAAAACAATTTACACACCAAATCATATTACACACCTCTTATAAATTACTGCACATACCATACACAATTTATACACACTTTTCCATTTAAATCGACTATTCCTAAAACAAGTTTCTCAGGCCTCTATCATTCCTTTATACACCGAAATTATTTTATTGGGTTTACCCCTTCAATGCCATAGTCATAACTCAAGGCTACTATTAATTAATGCTAAATATGATTATCAACATGCTTGATAATATAGATAAAGTTGCTATGGATTTGGACTCTTTACAAGTCTCCAAATCATATAAAATTTCGATAGACGATTGCCAAAAAACTATAGATACTTATGTCACTACAAATCATGTTAAAATCCTACATCTGAATATACGTAGCATCAATAAAAACTTCGATAGCTTCATATCGTTCTTACATATGTTAAAAATAGAGTTTGACATAATAATTTTAACGGAATGCTGGCTAAAAAAGACACTAACAACTCCTAATTTAAGAGGTTATAATATATATTACACAAAAAATAATATAAATCAAAACGATGGTGTTGTTATATATACAAAATCAAGTTTAAATTGTGTTGTTACCGAACCTGAGGTTACAGATTCGAACTGTTTGCTTTGTAAAGTTGAGAACAAGTTTGCCATCCTCGCTGTCTATAGACCTCCATCATACACCAATATCAACAATTTCATAAACACTTTGGACCAAATACTACTTAAATTATCAAAAATACAACATATAGCTCTAATTGGCGATATCAATATAGATATTAAACCCAACAACAAAGACCGTCGTTCAAACGATTATCTTACTTTTACATCTACTTATGGATTACTTCCAGCACACCTATATCCAACAAGATTAAACAACTGCTTGGATCACATTTTTCTGAAAACTAATAAGATAGGAACCACGTATGTTATTGAAACCAGTATAACTGACCACCTACCTATCCTCTTGAGTATAAATTTGGATTCAAAAGGATCAAAGCAAAATTATGTCTCTAAAACAATTGACGTATCCAGTATCCAAAGAGACATAAATAATACTGATTTTACTCCAGTTCTCTTAGCAAATGACGTTAACGATGCTACAAATATATTGACTATGACTTTAACGCATATCATAAATAAGCACACACGCTACTCCAAAGTCTCTAGGAAAAATAGAAATATAAAGCCATGGATAACTCCCGGTTTACTCCGTTGTATCCGTAACAGAGATAAAATGCACCTTTCGATAAGAACACAGCCTGACAATGCCATATTAAAATTGACTTATACACGCTACCGAAATTTTTGTAACTCACTGTTACGTAAACTTAAAATAAATTACGAAAAAACCGAATTTCAAAAACGAAAACATAGCGCTAAAGCCACGTGGGATTTAATAAAAACTGTAACATATACCAATCATGTGCCATCACCACCTAATGAATTATTACAAATTGGAATAAACTCAGTTAACAATTATTTCGCAAACATAGGAAAAGGACTAGCCACTAAAATGCAACAGCGCATTAAAGGAATTAAACTTTCATCCCATATACCTATCAAAATTCCTAATTCTATGTGTATTTTAGAGACTGACGAATTGGAAGTAGAAAATATAATAATATACCTTAAATCTGATTCCACCGTAGGCACAGACGGAATTCCGAGTAAACTTTTAAAACTATCACGTAAAATCCTAATTCCATGTATAACCCATATTTGTAACCTAGCAATTACTTCGGGCAAATTTCCACATGCATTCAAAACTGCTCTAGTTCACCCCATTCATAAGACTGGAGACAGAGACAGTGTCAATAACTATAGACCTATATCTGTTTTACCATCTATGTCCAAAATTTTAGAAAAAATATTAAACAACCGCCTGCTCGTCTATTTAAAGAAACATAAGTTCCTATCCGACAACCAGTATGGCTTTAGAGCAGGTGTTTCCACAGAGGACGCAGTTATAGCTTTCTCAAATAAACTAATTCAACAAATGGAGGCTAAACAAAAATGTCTGAATATCTTCTTGGACATATCTAAAGCATTTGACACTGTCTCTGTCCCAATACTTCTATCAAAACTGGAACACATAGGGATACGTGGCATACCACTTGCCCTTTTTACTGACTATCTGAGCAACCGGTATCAGCACGTAAAAATTGGCGATGTTATCAGCGAAAGGACTAAAATAGAATACGGGGTTCCTCAAGGCAGTATATTGGGTCCGACCCTTTTTCTCATTTACATAAATGATCTGTGTACCTTGCCACTCATGAATTCCTCACTATACACTTACACAGATGACACAGCTCTACTTGTGTGTGCGAAAAACTGGACAGAAACAGAAAAATGTGCACAAACTGCTCTTAATTCTATAATGGATTGGTTTACAAGAAACTTGCCCACACTTAATGTTGACAAGAGTAAAATAATTACCTTCTCAGTGAGTCACCAAACACAACCAAATATATCACCTGTTATAAAAGTACACACTTGCTCAAACCATCTGATGCATACATCTTGTACATGGAAGGTATTGTCGATTGTATCAAATACTAAATACTTGGGAGTCCTTATCGATAAGCACCTCAATTGGCATACCCATATAGATAACTTAGTGGTTCGGACAAGAAAATTAATTTACATTTTTAAAAAATTACGCCATTCTATTGATATAAAAACTTTGATGTCAGTTTATTTTGCTCTCGGCCAGTCAATACTCCTTTATTGCGTCACAACTTGGGGCGGAACATACAAAACCTACTTTCTTAAATTGGAGAGGGCCCAGAGAGCCATTCTCAAGGTCATATACAGTAAACCTTACATATATCCCACCGAACAACTTTATAAGGAGTGTAATGTGCTGACTGTGAGAAAGCTCTTTGTTCTACAATCTATACTTAGGAAACATCGTGCTCCTTTTATAATACCCACAAAACGGCGTACGGATATTGTCTTCCCTAATATCAAGCTTAAAACTACCTTTGCCAAGCATCAGTTCTACTATCTTGGTGGTAAACTTTATAACAAAATTAATCGTATCCTTCACATGCATAAGCTAAACTTATACGAATGTAAGAGTCAAGTAAAACTATGGTTGTTGTCACTAAATTACGATGAAATGGAAAAATTTATATTTCCACAAACTTAAAGAATAGTCGCACCGCTTACATTTACACACAAATTCACAGACACACACACGCACGCGCACACACACACACACACACAAGCAAGCACAGAAACACATGCACACACACGCGCGCACACACACGCGCGCGCACACACACGCGCGCGCACACACACACACACACAGGCATCCCGCATACACACACACCCTCTTGGATCTCATATTTTCATAATTTATATTAGTTTCAGTTATTTTAGTTTTAAAGTACATACATGCTAAAGCCAATAATGCTTTTCTTTGCTTAAAGTCACTGTAATCCGACGATCTCTATTTCGGTGCAACTGTTTCATACATAAAAGGAGGTACACTGACTTTCAAGTCACAGGTTTAGAAGCCTAGTTTGATAGTCAGGGGATCTATAATTTTTCTGTGTTACTGTACCGCATGTCATAAAATAATGTACCAAACATATCAACCCTTTTGAAATACAAGAATTTTGAATTTGAATTAAAAAAAAGTATATTACTTTGGCTTATTTGGTTATAAACCCTGTTCAGGAATAAGTATTGCTGGATTTAACTTTTTTAATACAAGTACTCATAATTTTGCACAATTCTTTGTGTAATAAGCTCCAGTTTGGGCTATTTCAGTATTATTATACAAGTATGTCTAATAATGAAATCAATAAAAACACTATGTTTCTGCAAAGGAGTGACTTTTGTTATTAATAATGTATTGTTATACATAAACAATGTCACTTTAATTACCCTTTCAGTAAGTCTCCTTTTGGAGATATAATATGACAAATTGCTTATAGTTTATAGCAATAGTCTTTGTATTTACTGTGTTAGGCATGTTTAAGGTATGTATTTTAGGTAACATTTTTGATTCTTACCATTGTAGAAATGTGAACTGCACAGGAACACCTCATGGATGAAACCTATGAGTAGTATGACCTTCAGCACATATCTCGTATGGGCCCCAAGTCTTGCGGATCACGCCGATGTATCTTGTACACCACTCGTGTCCTTGAATTATCGTCAAGTCTTGCGGACCACGTCGATGTATCTCGTACATCACCCGTGTCCTTAAAATGCCATCGATCCTTAACAATCATCATAATTGATGAACGCCCCCCTAATTTCTCTTATTGGAGGTATATCATTGCCAATTTATAGACGGTTAATAATCTTTTTCAGGTATATTTCGTGTTAAACTGTTTGTACACGAATAGGGACATAGACTTCATAAGTTTACTTTTCGGGCGACGAAGCTTTCCCAAATTTTAATATGACGAAATTCACGTTTCCAAATATTAGATATTATATAAATAAACAAGTTAAGCTGAAAACACCACACATAAACAACTATCGGTTGATCTTTTTAGAATGTACTCCTTTGCCAGGACGTAAACTTTTCTAAATTTGCCTATACGATGTTTTAAATTTATTTCACAAGGTCACTTGAGTATATTACAACCTTTTTGTTATATAATTTCAGTGCCATAACAAGATTATTAAATTAAATGTCGACCAAAAACTTTATTACAAAGCATCGGCTGCCGCGCTTTCAAAAGAATGGTTGCAGAGGTTATGTCCACAGATACCATAGAGGCGGCGTTGACTTTTGAAGTATCTGAACGACGCGCGGTTGCCAAGCAACTCGAGAGAGCTGCTAATATAGTTTATATCGAGAACGAAGGACACAGTATAATACAATTTCTACTGATAGTTTTCTAAATACATGACTTTACTCGGCCTAATATTATTTACTCGGACTAAGTAATTACGATATATGTATAGATACGGGAAAAAAATATCCCCGTAGGACTTAGGTGTACGATGCTCCTTTAATTTTAAAATCCCAGTCAATTGGGTTTTATTAAGAATTCGAACAAGCCTTTTAAAATAATTTTTATAAATTACTGTTTGTATAATTCTGCTGTAACTTTTGTGATTAAAACGTAGCTAAGGTTAGACAATAAGTTTTTCATATTAATGTGTATTCTACAATTTGGTCTAGACACCGGCCTATTACGTGACCTCCTAGCTTCTAAATACGCACGTTTTAATAAACGCTAGAAGCCACAGTTGTGTTAAAACAAACTATTTTAGCATGTTTTTCTTTGCTTCTATTTTGGATAGAATACGCAAAAATAATAACAATGTTAAATACTGGATTTTGGTTTCATTGGCAAAAAAAAATTGTTAAATGAGCTATAAAAATATATAGCTAGCTTATATTAAATATAAGCTATAAAGCCAGAGAGGTCTGTAAGGAAAGAATCTGTTGGAACTCTGTACTCTCTGCTCACCCCGCGAGGGAGCTGGCGTGATGATATAGATAGATAGATAAAAATATTCTATATTCAATACGTAATTGCTACTTTTAGGCGTTTTAAGGCTCTAACGGCCAAACTTTATTCAAAACAATAAAGAATAGTATATAAGATATTATGAATTTTAATATTTGCGGCCGAAGCAACACAAAAAAATAATAATTAGCAAACACTGCGAGTAACCTACTGCCCTCAGTAACCAAGAATAATGCTATAGACAAAAAAACAACGCCGCTCAACAATAAGGCAGTAAACCGGATGATGCTAAATCTGAGAAAATTTCTTTTGCGATTTGAAGATATTTTTACCTTAGTTGTTAGGAGAAACTTTGTTAATTGTTTTCCCAGTGTGCGGATCAAATCTATGACTTTTAATAAGACTTTTAGACAAAGCTTTATGACTTTACCTATTTATGATCTGCTTTGAAAAAGTGGAAACAAATATGATAGTTCGTAGACAACAGATTGTTATAGTAGTTAAGAGCTTCAACCGCTTCGCCTACTCCTACGACTACTCGTACCAGTAGGCGATGGGGATGTAACACCGAACGGAACAAATCTTTGTATGACCCACAAATATTTCCTTCTGTCTGGGTGTTCGTGTACAAGAATTTCATGTTTACAAACGCACTCACGACACAGAAATCATTCCAAGTGTGGGGCTAAGTTCATGAAAAAAAAATATTTCCCAAAATAGAAATGCATTTTATTTTCATTTGTTTAGGTTACTAGCCAAACAAAGCTTCGTCGTTGTCAAATCAATACCTGCGATGTGCACTTTTTGGAGATTTCGACATTTTAACTATTATGATTAGTTTACTAACCACATTTTCGTATACAAATACTGCTATCTAACTCTAAGCATTATCTGCTTCATATAAAATTTTTAGGATAACCTTGTTATTGAATATCTCAAAGTTATGTAAACTTGAAGCACATAGCAGGTATTGGTTTCACAACGACGTTATGTCTGTGTCTCTCAGTAAGAAATATTGTTGACTTACCGCGATTTCCCTCTCAGCGGCCAGAACGCCGCATGCCCTTGTACATAATTTTGTGCCATCGTCCAAATTTACTTTTTTGCGTAAATTCATTTTCTCTTTCTTCCCTTATTTTGTGTGACGTATTTTTTTTAAAAAGGGGTGTGTAATTTATAATTACGCTTAATTACCCTTGTTAGCCTTGTATTTTGGGGTAATTAGAGCAGTAGGGCAAGAGTGGAGTTTTTAAGGGTTTTAATATTAATTAATAAGTATTAATATTATATTTTTGGCGGTTGTATGGGTACTTGCTTTTAATTTTCTTTGTAATTCAATTATTTGTACCATTTTCGTGTATAGTTAAGAATTAAACATTATTGTATATATATATATATATATAAATTTAGATTTTAATGGGATGGACATTACAGTAAATTGTATAAATAATAAATTAAAGTAATAATTTGTATGAATTTTATCCTCCTGTAAAGGTACAAATAAGTATATATTTTTCATAACAGAAACTGAGGTAGCAAAACAATAAAAACGCGTGAAAAAAATTACCATTAATCATAAAAGCCCTACAAATGCAACCGGAATTATATTAGGTTTTCGTTTAAATCCAGTAGTTTTTATTAAAAAACCTTTGTGTAAAGCACTGGCGGGCGAATGGCGTGTGAAACAGTTGGTTACGCACAAACTAACTGACAATATCGTAACGCTGTCGAGAAAGCATGCTATCACATTCATCTTTATATAGTAAATTTGTAGTGTGAAAGGGATGGCAAATCAACTCGATAGCGTCAATGCGGTTATGTTAAGCCCTCTGTGCTTAAATTGAATTATGAAACGTCATGTGGGCGGCATGAGAGAGGCATATTTTAAAAACAATCAGTGTTTAAACTCAATCCAGATTTTTTTGTTTAAAAATGAATCGTTCCATTTTTATTGCAGTTAAGAGTTATGGTAAAATGTACCATCGAATATGTTTCACGAGTTTTATCCTCGATGAGCCAGATATATGTGTATATAGTACAACATTTGCCAGGTTATTTTTGATTTTCGTGTAAAAGGCAGGCGAAACTTGTTGGCATTATTAACTTTTTTCAAATAATGATATCATTTCAACTATTTGTCTTCTGTGTTCTCAATATATAAAAGGAGAGACTCACTAATTGAATAACGTACATAATATGTAAGTTAAATCAAACTATGCCGATATCACACACAGCCAAAATCGCTAGGTACTTAAAATGTTCACGATCCCTATTTTATAAAGCAGACAAGTACTAAACGGGGGCTTTAGAAATTTTGTCTCTAAAGGGGTGAAACGAGTAAAATCGATATCGCTAACGTTACAGATGTCGGAATTCATGTGTAAGTAACTCACTACAAATACAAAAATGAGATGAGATGAACATGTTATTAATTTCAATGTGGATTGTGGACGAAGGGGAGCATCGAATAATTTAAGGCGTATTTTAAACGAGAGTGATTTCGACGTTTTGGTGCAAACCATATCTAATGATACAAATCAATCTATATCACTGCTAAGCCAAGGCTTTCTCAGAAATAGAGGTAAGAAAGTTTAGGTCATATTCCACCACCCTGACCCGATGCGGGATAGTAGCTATCTGCTAAACCTTATGATTAAACCTACAATCTCAATAAATAACCAATTAAAAAAAGCGATTTACTTCGTAAACCTTGTATCAAGACTGCTAACTATATAGATGCTGCGTATTATTTCCCCATCCGATGCCATGTTGCATAATCCAGCTTAAAGAGATGCGTTTGTAAAATCCTCTACATTTACGTCCTCTGTATGTGTTAAAGTCGATTAAAAAAAAATATAAAAGAAAAATAATTAATATAATCAAATCCAAAACCAAGCATAACACTGCAAGACCTCAAGACACCATGAGCTCATTCTGCGTAGATCAGACTAACAAAAATAATTAAGAAATTCGAGGGTACCCCGGAACAACTATGCCTTTTGGAAGTCTAACACCTCAGCCCCTCCCGTGACCATGGGTGCTGCAAAGCACTCGAAATGTCGGGAACTTAAAAATCAAAAATAAACCGCGATAATATCCGAAAAATAGTTTTATTTCATGTGTAATATTCGCGTCAATCTAAGAACTCAGTATAAAAATTAACCTTACTTTGATCAGAAAATCTATCATGGCAATAGCCTTGCCCCCTTTTACATCAGAGATTTAGTTAAATTTAAATGTATGAAAAAAAAATAACTACTATTTTTGGTATAATATTACGTGTTGATAAAATGGTATAATTCTTTAGACTGTTTTGTTCTAACGGTGTATGGCATGGTTAGGTTAAGCTCAAATCTAAAGCCAAACAAAATTGTTCTTGAGGTTTTCCAACCAAAATATTCTTAAGCAGCCCGGGTTGTCAAACTATGCCTCATATAGTGGCAATAAGTCCAGGAATTTTACACTTTCGTCAATTTGGGTGTAAATATTACACCTCTGCAATCCCCCCTTAAAAATCTATTATGTATATCGTTAGACCTCTAGGTCTAACGATATTTTCTTTCATTTAGTTTCTTTAATGGAAATTTTTCTCCGAATTATATTTGATCGTAAAATTTTTCATTTTCTTCGATTAGGGTAGACTTGTAGTAAAATGTCAATGAAATAAGGTTAGACGATCGCAACAATAGTACTTTGGAGACTTTGGAGTTAGTTTCTGAGATGAGGAAGGGTGGTTCTTTATTATTTAGTTATAGTTTTCATTCTAGGTCGAACAGAATTGGGAAAAGTCGGTAGAAATACTCTCAGTAGCAGTTCGAAGTGTGGAATTGAGCCCGGTAAACTGGTAATAGGTTAGCCCCCTGTTATAAAGCCTAACCTAAAATCCTATATTCTGTATTATATATACAAGGTAAGCTTAACTCAAATAGAGTTATCTTCAACACAGGTTGTGTTGAGAGATGAGGAAGTGAATAAGAGTGCAGTTATAAAATGTAATGTCAATAGAAAATAGCAATAATACGAAATAAATACAATAATTTGCAATATAAATACACATAGGTACCTAGTAACTTCCTATACAAATATTAAATAGATATGATTATAATACATACATACCTAAATAAATCAGGATAGAAAAGATTATCTGATTCTTCTTCTGAAAACATCTAGAGATGAACTTGCATGAATGGACTGTGGAAGTAAGTTCCACAGACCCACAGCATGAACAGTGAAGGACCCATCGTAATGACTGGAAGAATGACGAGGAGCACGAAGAAGGCGAGGTGTAGCTGCACGGCAGGGCTTATTTTTTTTTTTCATTTTTTTTAAAAAACGTAGCCCCATACTAGGATTTATTCCTGTATCGTGGGTGCGTTCACAAACATGAAAATTTACAAACAAATACCCAGACCAGAACAAATAATTGTGGATCACACAAAGATTTATCCCGTGCGGGAATCGAACCCGCGACTATTAGACAAAGAAAGTCAAAATGCTGAGGAAAACAGGAGATTTAGGATTATGCAGGATGAAGTAGATTAAAGAGAGAATGTGCAGGTCCTGTCGTCGTCGAATAGGTAGCCATTTCAATTTCACCATGATCAAATTTTCGCAACTCCAAAATCAAACGAACACATAGATTCTGTTAACCTTTGAGGTAATTGACTAGCTCTTCAGTAGCATTAAGGGAGCAAATATCACCATAGTCAAGAAGATGTAGAAGTAGAGATTAAGCAAGATTTATTTTAGTTTGATGAGGCAAAACCTTTCACAGAAGCTTGAGGGATTGAAAGGAGCAGTAGACCCTTCTGCTTAATTTCGCTATTTAAGAGCTCCAGGTAAGGTTATATTCAATAAAAACGGTTAGATTTTTAACTTTGTTACTGTAAGGTATATACAATTAACAGAATCAAGGAAAACTGGAGGATTTAGCAGGCTGTTAGAGGAGAGATGGAGTAGCAAGTGATTATATACAGTGCTCTTTAGTACCTTGGGTGGCGCGGGAAGAATGGATATGGATATGCAGATACTGGCAAAGGAAGATCTAAGAAAAGCTTAAGAATAAAAGATATTATATTATCTTTTAAAGAAGCAGGACGATAAGAGAAATGAGCATTAACCCATTAAATGCCAATGTTCCCATTTGGGACGACCCACTTTTTATCGATTAATTCATGGTTACCGGCAATAATTTACTAATTATTCGCATAACTAGTTTCTATACTCAGTGGTGCTGAATATCAAGACTGTCATTCACTGGACATTGTTGTCATTTGTGTTTTTTTAGCCAAAAAAAGTGGT
This sequence comes from Phalera bucephala, assembly GCA_905147815.2. Classification (NCBI taxonomy): domain Eukaryota; kingdom Metazoa; phylum Arthropoda; class Insecta; order Lepidoptera; family Notodontidae; genus Phalera; species Phalera bucephala. Next base: position 36,015,856 of record LR990615.1, on the reverse strand, counting down.
TTTTGCGAGTTTTGAAAATTGCAAATGTTTCTATTTTGATTATTTTATAGTTCGTAATAAGTATTTTATAAATATTGTAATATAACATGAGGTGGTATCTAAAAAATAGCTTGTGTAAACGGTAAGGTGATTCAATGGATTGCAGTACTCATCGAACTTGCTTATTTTAATATGTTCCAAAATGGAAACATTAGACTGATAGACTATGAATTGCTTGTGGGTATTCTAAAAATAAAAATATTTTCTTTTTAGGTTCTGACTTCGCAAAGAGTTCTTACTTTGGAATAACTAGAAAAATGCTTAGAGGAAGTTCTTTCTGAAGATTTATCTCAATATCTGGTTGAGTAAAAAAGCTCAAAAAAGTATTCGCTATGCACACCAAAACAATAAACATAAATACTTCGTCAATCCTAGTTGTATACGCAAATTCTTGGGTATTCTGATATTTACGTGATATCATTCCTTACCACAAGAAAAAAATGTACTGGTCAGAGGATTATGACATTGATTTACGCATAATACGAAATTGCATGCCTAACAGATATTTAGAAATAAAAAGGTATCATTTCAATATAAATTATGAGTTACAAGAAAACAGTGACAAAACTTTCAAAATAAAGCCTCTATTGGACAAACTAAATCGAAACTTTTTGAAAGTGTAAATATTTTCTAAACAATTATCCAAAGACGAGCAAATGGTTCGCTACTATGGTGGTCACTTCCTCAAACAGTTTATTAGAAATAAGTCTATACGATTTGCTACCACGACATAACACCGATTAACAAGGAATATTTGTGACATTATAATTGTAACTACAGTTAATTATCTTAACCACTGACATTTGTACGCCTCACAGGCAAAGTATAAAGATCTTTATAGTATATATATATATATATATATATATATATATATATATATATATATATATATATATATATATATATATATATATATATGACAACAAAATGTATTGTACCTATACTTGACAAATAAAATATTGATTGATTGATTGAAGTATTGCTATGAAATGGAACTGTATACGGGTAAAAAAGATACCTTGGCAAAAGAATTGACAGGACTCGGTGAAAAAGTTATAACATCAATGCTGAGTTTTCTGGAGCACCCAGAAGCTCACGTATTATTCTTAGAATACATCTTTTCAAGATTTGGCTTGACTACAATTTTGGCTCAAATGAAAATGCATGCTAATGGAATGGCAAGAGCTAGCAGACTAAATAAATGTCCCCTATAAAAAACGAACTCATGAAAAAGGAAAATTGAGGAACATATGATTACAGATTTGACAAAAAGAATGAAATATTAGCTCTGACTTAGAAGGACAACAACTGCGTGAAAATTTTGACCAACCATCAAACCATACACCCTTTAGTCATTGTTCAAAGATATAACAAGGCTGAAAATATGTCTCAGGATCGAATTCCTTACCTTGATTTTATTCGAAAAGTGACAAGGAAATACTTGAGCCTGTCATCGGACATATCTGATCTAAAATTATTAGGTCGACCATCACGTTCATTGAAAGACACTAGAATTATAACAGGCCACGTTTTAGAACGGACCCCTGATGGTAAGCAGAGCAGGTGTGCTGTTTGTAGAAAAAAACGCTAGAAAGCAATGCGTCCTTTGCCAACGATCTATGCATATGTGTTGTTTTACCGAATATCACGACTCAATTATGTAGATTGTTGTTTGTCCCAATGTTCCTATTTGAAAACAAATATAAAAGCGAATTATTTGCAGTTTCATTTGGTTAAATATTTTCTTAATTATTTTTTATATGTTTCTTATTGTGTATATTCTGTAAAAAATATGTTTCACAATATAGAAAAAACTTGGTACTTAATGGGTTAAGTGCATTAAGATGCAAGTTACTGGTATTTTAAAAGGTCACTTTGCCAATACCAAAGGTCTTAAGGAATTGCCAAACCTATGCTGTGTTGAAATTCTGAATGCAAGCGTGTATGTGGCGTCTCTTTGCATCTACATATACGACTGCAGCGGTTTCTAAGCTTTTTATGGAGACACCAATTTTCTTCCGTAGGAAACGTTCTATGCCTTCTCTTTGCTCTGTCCCGTTTAGTTGTAATCTTTTTTTATAGAATCTGACAACCATGGCGCTGGTCTATGTTTCACCTTACCTTTTTTTAATTGTGCATGAGTATCGTATAAATCAATTATTAGTTTATTAAGATCTGATATTTTGGCATCTACGTCTGTGCAGTTATAAACAAAAATCAAGTCTATACTACTAGCATCCATTTTAAGCTGTTCAGCATGAATATTTTTGAAGCTACGAAAAGAAGGAAATTTAGAGCGTTTTGGTGGGCAATATATATAGGATAGAAATATCAGATCATAATGAGGAAAAGATGCAGGAATTTGCCTAAGTTTAGCTACTTTACTAGGATCGGAAACTAAGACGAAATCTCAAAGTGAAGGCGAACAATGAGGAGCATGGTGAGTAACTGTCAGCAGTAGAATATGCATGATGACAGAAGAGACAATATACCAGATTTGTTGATACGACTGTTTCTTTAACAAACAGGTGGTGAAGTCACTAAGAATAATAATGTTATCATATAAAGTAGAAAAGTATTCTTATTTTGATTCATAAGAGGAAATGAAATCACTGTGACAGGATGGGCTGTAGTATACCCCATAAAGAAACGTTATTTATGATTAAAGTTAAGTTCGGGAAAGAGGTATTCAGAACCCTTAGAATACTCGCTTGGCGACTGATCAACCACCTTACTAAAGATGTCACCTCGGAGATAAATGGCAATCTCTCCACATATCTTACCTGTACTGTGATTGCGCAATAACTTATCAGAATTCCCTTCCCGCTCTTCTGAGTTTAAGCAAGGTTTCAGATGATAGAATCACATGAATTAGTTCAGAGTCGAAGGATGCTAAAAGGTCAGAGTAGTGAGAAGGAATACTTTGAGCGTTAATATAGACAACATTTAAAATTTTCGCTTGTTTGAGAAAACAGACGGAAAGTGGTCACGTAGGTGTATTTAGTCGTCACCGACATCATCAATAATATCAAATATATCCGTATAAAATATAAATAAATAAATAAAATAATACCAAGAAGATTAAAACCTAAGTACGACTGTATAAATGTTTGAAAAAATCATACCCTCAGTGTACTCGCCGGTTTTGGAAAATGGATGAAAATGCTGTGTTCCAAACACACAAAAAAATAAATAGAACTTCTAGACGATCACACCAAATGTTAGTAACACAGTATTAAAAATCTGTAGAATGGAAAGTAAAACAATCACAAACAAGGAATTCTGAACACAAATTAATTAATTAACGTAATTTACAAGGTAGCGTAATCTCTATAAAACATAGAACATTACGCAGAACGTGTTTGCCGAACATTAATAACACCACACCCACTCACTTCGGAGGCTTTCGAGTTTTCTTTTCTCGACCAGACGAAGAAGATTTAGACCCGTCGCTTGGCTGTTGTTTGGAGCTCACAGTCTCACCAGAAGCAGAAAATTGGACCAGCACTTCTACAAGATAAATAAACAAACAGGTATAAAAATCGTTGGCAAAATTTAGATATACACGCCACTTCTCTGCAACCTCGTTTGGGGATGTAGCCGTAACAGGGGTTTTCTTCGTAGCCACTGAAGTGACTTATTTATGCATGTTTATTCTGCAGAAATGATTCGCAGAGACAACATTAAAAATAACCGGACAAGTGCGAGTAGAGTAGACTTGACTAGATGGAGATATTCGTTTTTCTATATTTATAAAAAAAAACCTCATATTATTACAGTCAAGATTTCAAGATTTCCAGTTTAACATATTTCTATCTATCTGTCTTTATCAGCACACTAGATCCTTCCGCTAGATCCGCTTGTTTCTTGCCGAATTTCATTAATCTAGGTCTTAAGCTTTAATGAGTAAGCCTAAATGGTTATATCTTGTAATAGGATTGACTAAGAAGCTGTAATTTTTAGTATTTAACAATTTTCAACTTGATACCTTCACCCGTTCTTCAGGTCTTCTTAACATCGGACACTCAAAGAACTCTTATTAAAATTATGTTTTTGCCGATTGGTGTACGATACCCTAAAAGGGAACATCTTGTTAATACAAACTACTCCCCCTCTACAAATAGTCTTATCCACGCTGGGTAGCTAAAAAGGATTCTGTTTAGCTACTACTTCGAGATAGCTCCGTTGAATATTTAAACATCGTCGCCGCATCTTGAGAACATATCTGAATTAATAAAACGTCCCAGTACTTTATAGCCATTTTAATGTCTTTTAACTTTTTGAACAATGAACAAGTGAAACGTGTTGTAAAATTTTATTCGATTGTTTAAATTTTTATGGTTGAGTTATGTTCTGAACGTATTTTGAATAAAGTACGAAAGTGTAACTTATTATTTGTTCGTGACTCTGTTATTGGAGCTGACAAGCTTGCCGCAGAATGGACCGTCCTGGTGAAGGTGGTGGTCGCTGTTAAAAGGTGGATGCCTACAGCACACGCCGGTCAACGTGGCGATCTTTGGAGAGGCTTTTATTCTGCAGCTGATGTTCTTCCGCTGATGATGATGATAGTAAATTTTACCAAATGAACGCTACAGATTTGACTTATAGCCAGTTTCAGTATTCAACTCAAGGATAGATTTGCTTACTGTCAATAGAATGTTGACAGATATTCCCTACAAAATATGTCAAAATTCTACTTGTAGTAGACAAATCTATCCTTGAGTTATTCAATTGACGGACGATTTGGCGTAGTGGTTAAGACCTTAAGCCGCTCTGCCTACTGGGTCGAATAATCGCGCGTTCGATTCCCGCACAGGACAATTCTTTGCGTGACACACAATTATTTGTTTCGATCTGGGTATTTGTATTTGTGAATTTTGATGTCAAAAGTCAGCGTGGAGCTACGTTTAAAAGAAAAAAAATGCTCGTTACAGATGTTAGGTTTGACTCTTATATCTTAATTTACTTAATTCAAAGTCTAAGATAACGTAATTATTTTATACTGTACTTGACTTATACAATGAAGACTAATAGCTCAGGTAGTTACGTAGTCGGATTCTTGCAATTTGCAAACACCATTAAAAATGTACTTACATAATATTCGAATAAGCCAAAGCGCAGAACAATTAGGCGAAGCGGCAGATTTCATGAAATTCTTAAACTAATTTAGGATCTGAGGATAGGTAAGGTTGCTTATAATTCAGCCTATGCTGCCCTACTTCCAAACAAAAGCTTTTTCAAAGAAAAAAAAACATCTCACGGAAAACTGAAACCTGCCATAGCCCTTTAAATTTCAAAACTGTCTGACAGAATATCTTGGAAAATATTTTAAGTTGAAATTGACTTTATAGCTTAAGTAATAAGAAAGTTGATAGTGAAGTTTTTATCTACTTAGACACTATCATACTGGTATTAGTAAACTTTTTACTGAAAACATCGAGTGAACAAGTTAGTTTTGTCATTACAAAGTTTTGGATCTGCGCGTCAGGTGGTGACTTCGATTTTTATAATAAGTTTTTATAAGAACTTATCTTCAATAAGTAGACATAAGTAACTATTTTAAGAGGTACTGTTTTAACACTTTTATCTTCCTTCATTTAAATTATAATTTATATAAAACAAACAATCATACAATTTGACAAAGTTTTTGAAAAAAAAATAAAAAAAACACCGTCACGCCTGTATTCCCCAGAGGGGGTGGCAGAGGTGTACTGCGTACACCCACGTTTCGCCGACGATGTTAGGTCCCATGTAATAGGGGGCGAGCCTATTGCCATTACCGGCCACAATTCCAGACTCCGGACTCATACTGGGAATTTTTCGTTAGAAAAACTACATTTGTCCGACCTAGGATTTGAACCCAGGACCTCGTGATCAAAAAGCGATGCGCTTTGCCACCAGACCAACGAGGCAGTCGTATAGTCGTATATTTTGTTTGAACAAAGTTTTTGCTCAAACAAAATATATAAAAGCTTGCTAGAGAGAACTGTTCCCATAAGTTGCCATTTGCAACCTCTGACCATATTAAGATAACACAAGTAAACAAGAGGAGGTAGCAGAAAATAATCTTGTTTAGTGACAATTTTACCATGCTATTATACCATGCATGATTCCAGACTCCATCTAACTAAAATGTTCTCTATCAGAAAACTCCAATAACATTGTCGAAATCGGGACCAATAAAGCATTAAAAGAAATTGAACTACTTCTTTTTTACCCTGTACTGTCTCCCACTCCAGGCAATAAGCATTTTGCCACAAATCGATGTAAAATAGGCCATAGTGGAGAATGTGCACTCAAGTTATTTTTTAGCCGCCTATGAGACATCCAACTTAGATCAAGTGGCAACCGAAACCAACGGCTTCATGTACCTTCCGAAGCACGGAGAAATGAGGCTACTTAATTAACCCTATACACATATTTTTCAAGCCTATTTTTACTAGCAAAAAGAAAATAACTGTGTGACTTGTGTATGCTAATTATGCTAACTGCCCGCTATGTTTTTGTCGGTGACTATTTATTTTCGTTGTCGTGAAATAAGGCGGCTACGCTGTAACATATTGCTCGCTCGGGGTAATATGTGCCGGGTTTTAGTTTCGTGTTTTATAGGAGTACTAGATTTTGTCCGTGACTCTGCCTGCGTGGATTTAGTTTAACAAAAACATAAACTAACTAGGTTGATAATATATTGTAAAAAATGCGATATGTGGAATCAAAATCACAAAAATCTTTGTCTTCTCTGAAGACAAAGTCAAGAAGCAAGCGTGTATTAGGCGAAGTATGAGAGTGGAGAAAACCATAGAGGTCTGTAAGGAAACCTGTTGGGACTTTCTGCCGACTATGTACTACATACTACCACTATTTATTCCATAATATTACATATGGCGTGTAGATATACATAGAAAATCAGAAAAACCTGACTTCATTATAATGAGCGCCGCAACATCAAAGTACTTGACCCAATTTATTGGACTTTTTAAGTCAGATGATGGGTGTGTTTTTTTTAAATACTGCGGTCATATTAAAATCGACATTTATTTTTACACCGAAACCATAAAAAGCATACCGTAAATGTTTAAAAACATTTCGTATTCAAATTTAATATTTCTAACAATTTAAAAAATATTTTTCTTTTGTGAACAAACACGTTCCGTTACAATTTTATTATAGAACAGAAATGGAGTTTTCTTGCTATTCAGAATTAAAGTAACTTTTATTAGACTGGACCGGATTTGTTCCGGTCCAGTCTAATAAAGGTTAATAAAAGTCTCATAAAAGCTATAAGAGAGAAGAAACATACACTCAGTAGTGGGTAGACACGGGCCGATTGGTTGGTGATGAACTGTTATTTCTAATTTATTTGCAACTGTCATTTGGTTACAAAAAAGAAAGATATCCCAGAAAAATTTTTGGCTGATTACTTAACTAATTTTTAAAGGGCATGTGAAATCATTTCTGTGACCGTGTGGTCCCACCGCTTAGTCCAACAGATCGGAATGTACTCTAAAACTGGGAAAACCTCTCCTGTTACTGAAAAATTAATTTAATAAACACCGTCACGCCTATAATCCCCAAGCAGAGGTTACTGAGGTGTACCGAGTACACCCACTTTTCTCCAACGATGTAAGGTTCCATGTAGTCCACTAGTCATACTCGCGAACGGGTGCTGGTTGTGAGGACTGGTCATCCTTTCGACTCTCTTTATAAACAATATCATTAGTCTCATATTACGGGTCCACCATCCACCATCACACTGGAGCTAGATCGTAAACAAAACATTTAATTGCAAACGCAACTGCAAAATTAATTGCAAAAGCAAACTAATTTAATTTTAAGCAAAACATTGTATCCACAAAATATGGTAAAAAAAATAGAAAGCAAAAAAGAGAATTAAATAAAAAAAGACAACCCCGCTGAGTTTCTTCGCTGGATCTTCTCAGTGGAGGACGCGTTCCGATCCGGTGCTAGATTAGTAGTTAAATTAGATTAAAAAAAATATAATTAACTATTTGTAAGCTCCCCCGCAGGGCTTATACAAAATAAATTATTTGAGTTTGAGATTGTAATAGGGGCCTTTTGCCATATACCGGGCACAATTCCAGACTCCGGACTCATACTGGGAATATTTCTTTAAAAAACTACATTTGTCTAACCTAGGATTTGAACCCAGGACCTTGGATCACAAAGCGATGCGTTTTGCCTTTAGACCAACAAGGCAGTCTTAATGAACAAAGCAACTGAAAAACGAATGGTGTAATATTGGGGTACAATGTTTAACATCGTTCACTTGCTATCCTATGACAGCAGGCACGATAGATATTAATAAGGAAAATGTTTTCAAAAAAGACCTGCAGAATAAAACCGTACGATTATTTAAGTAAAGCGTTGTTTGCGCAACTCGACCCCTGGAGCTAGGGACTCAAAACATGTTCGCTGGATTTTGCAGAGCTTGCTCTATCGAAGAGCCTTTGTCTGTCTTTCTATTCGAAAAGATGTGAAACTGGGATTGGTTTTAGGTCATATATAGAGGATTTGTGGTATGGAAATTTTTGAACTTAAATGTTTTCAAAATGATTAAAGAAAAATGTTACAAACTACGCCACTATTCTCAAGTGGGAAGAGCTGTTCCTGTGTAAACATTTTGCCAACAAGAGTAGGTCATAAAGTTTAAGAAAATCTAAATCGAATGTACAATAATAATACCAAAAAAGACCACAAAAGTATGAAACCAAATAACTTAGTACTCGTATATCTAGAGGTAAAAAACAATTTAAGGATCTATCCAAGACAGGGTTGTTTAAGCAATAAATCTTCTTGATAAGGATAATAGTCCGGGATACGAGGAATGAAAATTATTTTTCTACGTGAAAATATTTTCGTCGTCTTAAAAACGTTGAATCTTTTGTTATTTATATTATACTCCGTTTAATACTAGAAATTCATATTTAAATGGTAATTTAATAATAATTATTATAAGCCTACACTGTCCCATTGCAGAACGAAGGCCTCCCCTCTCTTCTTCCACCTGTCCCGGTCCAGTGCAAGCTGATACCAGTTCTTATCGTAGGAGTCCAGCTCGTCTTGCCACCTCCTTCTGGGCCTGCCGCGCTGTTGTTTTCCGCCTGGTGGCACCCACTGTCTGGTTGTTTTAGCCCAAAACGCATCCAACATGCAGTAGATTTGTATGACCCAGCTCCATTTCAGTCTTGCAACTGAGTGGCCTACGTCAGTGATTTGTGTGTTTTGGAGCGCAGAATCGAGTTTCCGACACAATCTGTAAGATTTACTCAAAGAAAGCTACGCTCCATTGCTCGTTAGCAAACTCCAAGGGTGGACTTTTAACGATCAGATAATGACCAAGTCTGTGCTCCGTAAGTGAGGGTGGGGAGAATGCACATGTCCATGAGTTTCCTTTTTAATGAAACCGGGAAAGCTCCCTTCATTAAATGTTTTATTGCCCAATAGTTCTTTTAGGCGTTTTCGGTACGTCGAGCAACTTTTTTATTTTGTTTCGCGTGGAAAGAGACTAATTGGCCAAGATATACATACATACTCGTGGACATTTTTAAATCTCCACTCCCCTAAGCTCTAGCTTACGTTACACGCCGTTGGTCATCAGCTTTGTTTTAGTCATATTCGTTCTAAGTCCAACCTTGAGGCTCGTCTGGCTCAGTTCTTCAAGCAGTAGGTCTAGCTCAGCGTGCATATTGGTTAATCGCCTCTCGCCGATAACGATGCCTCTGTCCTCCCAAGCTGTGTTAAGGTTTTGAAAAACTTCCTCCACCGTGGCTGTAAAAAAGCTTTAGAGACAATGTCACCTTGTTTGACACCCTTTTGAATAGGAAAGGAAGACTCAGTTGTATGAATATGGATGGATGCAGAGCTATTGTTATATATTTTTCGGAGTAGAGGGATATATCTATCTATCTATCTATAACATCACGCCAGATCTCTTGCGTGCGTAGAGGGATATATGTCGGTTCTATTTCCTGTTTTTCGAGGGACTCAAATATGGCTGTGTGTGACAAGCTATCGAATGCCTTGGAATAATCTACAAATGCGAGGTAAAGCGGTGAGTTAAACTCTTGGTGCTTTTCTATTATGTGATTTAGGGAATGAAGATGGTCAGTAGTTGAGAGACCGCGTCAAAAGCCAGCCTGCTCAGGTGGTTGGTGATTCTCTGTTACTTTTATAAACATTTTGTAATTGTATTGTATTGTTTTTAGTTTGTAATTTAATTATGCTAATCCTATTTTCGATGGATGCCGCAAAAAACTACTAAAGCATTCACAAGTATTTGTGAAATTTTTGTCACATAATAAAGGTGAAGGTCTCGGAGGTATGTCCAGAAATTAGTGGGCATGACCACCACGCATACAGTTGACTGGCTTTTCTTGACAGAGTAGAAGTTGTTGGTGGAAAAAAGCGGAAAAATTTTGCACTGTACACACTAGGGTACGGGTAGTGTGTTACACACTAGGGTAGAAAAGAAAAAATAAGTTATAAGCATGTTGGATCATCAAAATATATGTATGTTTCAGTCTGTTTCGGACTAAGACTGTCTTGTTGGTCTAGTGGCTAAGCGCATCGCTTGGTGATCACGAGGTCCTGGGTTCAAATTCTAGGTAGGACAAATTAAGTTTTTCTGAACTTCCCAGTATGAGTCCGGAGTCTGGAATTGTGCCCGGTATATGTCAATAGGCTCGCCCCCTATTACAAGGGCCTAACATCGTCGGCGAAACGTGGGTGTACTCAGTACATTTCTGCCACCCCCACTTGGGGAATTCAGGCGTGACGGTGTTTTCAGGTTGTGTTGTAAATGTTCAAATTTGTCCTTAATTTCAGAGGTTGTCTTTGCGTGGTCTAAATTCCTTTTCCTTGTGGCTTACACTTATTATCCTTTGATAAAAAAGAAACATCGTCTTAACCAATTTACAATATCTATATTATGATAAAATAAACTCCCAGACAAACAAGTTTTCTGCTTTATTATCTCCAAACACCAACAAAATATTCCTTCCGCATAAATCCCTTCCAGATAAGTTTTATATTCCTTTCAATTAACAATATTCCTTCCAAAATAATTCCTTCCAACAGTAACTATGTTTGACGTGCTTACTTGTTCAAAAACAAGCAATAGACTGGCGCTTAATTTGTCAAAACAGCTTATTTATAAATTCGCCTCGAAACGATTTTAAAGTGTTGCCAACTTACAAAAATAACTACTACTACTATTTCACAAAGTTGCCTGATTTAAAAAAAAAAATTTTAATACGCTCTTATACCGCTAACAATTATAACCAACGTGTTCAAGTGTATCTTCAATTTTAAAAGTTGTGTTGGCGTTGTGTTGTTCCCTTTTATATGCGTTTTAAAAGAGGACTTTTAGCCTAGAAAATAAATATCTTTGTAGGTCACACTTTTTATCCTTTAACCTAAAAAGAAATTTCCTAAAAGCACAATTTCTCCAGCAATGGTAACGAGTGGGCTCCCCGAACTATTATCCCGGGGCCATTGTCGCGGAGCAATTAGAACATTATCGGGACCGTCGACGGGAGCTATTGTAGTAATGAATCGTTTTGTTGGAAGCCATTGGATGCTCATCAATTCGGCGAGGTGGAGATAAGGGTGCTCAATAATTTTGATAAAAACTCTATCCATATTTAGTTAAACTATTAAAATGGGTTGAGGTATTTGGTTGTGATTAATCTTGCTTATTAGTTATACTAGGCCACGATGGTAAAGACCTGTGCATGCTGATTGGAAATCCCAGAGCCCTCTTTTTTATTAAAGTTTTTTGACTGTATACAAGTTTCATGTACTTAATTTTAATATTTCCGTAGAAAGTGTGCTGGTGTCATTTCCATTTTTTTCTAACCACAAGAGAAGGACAGACCGGGGACGTACAATAACTAATACGATTAAAGGCTACATTATTATCGGTAGTACGAGCAGTCCCAAATATCTCGTATTAATATATAGTGTATACAAAATCTTATCTTCTTATTCATTCGTCTTCACCATAATGATCATTAGCTTCTTATAACCCTTTATAGAGCATAAACCTTCTCCCTTTACCCTATCTACACCAAAAGCCGGAACTATCTAAAAATGTTATGAATGTGAGCAAAAGTTGTTCCCTCATCCAACTAACAATGTGAAATAATTTTCCTCTCGTGTTGAACTGCAAACGGAATCACCGGTTTCACTTTTACAAGCGGCTATAAGATTAAAGTTTTAACTAGAGCTGATTCAGTGAGCCGGTCGACTCTTGCGAAATGTAATTGCAATGACATAGCATAGAATGAAGTAGTAAAGCAACACAAATTGAAAAAAGAAAGTCGTTCTTGGCCTTCTTCTCCACAGGAATAACATTTCGAATAACATCCCGAATTGGTCTTTGTAACTTTTCTAACGATGCCTAAATACTATAATGGTTTACATGAATAAAAATATTCTGAAACTGTTATCCAAATAGTTTGCCGTTATCTACACTGGTCCGCGTGGATGTTGAATAGGTAAGTGGAATACCGAGATTTTATACAAAATACTTATGATGAAATAACTACCTAACATCGTTGGGGAAAATGGGTCTAGACATCACACCTTTGCTACTCGCGCTTGGGGAATATACTAGACGTGATGGTGTTTATGAAATAACTAAAATCTTGCAATCTACATGCATAGGTATTGGTGTAGAAACCACATTACATAACACCTCTTGCCTCGTGGTAAGAGGTCTTCTGAAAAGTTATTAGGTAATCCAAAAATCGAACGCTTTTGATGGACAAGTCACGAGTCTTCGCTATCGGCGAACGTGTTAAAAGTCTATAAGAATAGTTTTCACCATTGTTTCCACCTCTGTCTGATAAGGCTCAGATCTATTGTAGCAAAATAACCTGCTAGAGCTCTGTGCTCTCAGTTTACCCCGTAAGAGATCTGGCATGACAATATAGATGGATAGCGATATACATTGCAGAATCTTATTAAATTACGGAAATTAACCCGAATCCTGTTACTTATAAGCATAGAAATAACACTCCGGTAAAACAATTAGATTTATAAACACCGTCACGCCTATATTCCCCAAGCAGGGGTGGCAGAGGTGTACTAAGTACATCCACTTTTTGCTGACGATGTTAGGTCCCAGGCGGATAGAGGGCGAGCCTATTGCCATATCCCGGGCACAATTGCAGACTCTGGATTCATACTGGGAATTCTTCATCAGAAAATCTACATTTGTCCGACCTAAGATTTGAACCCAGGACCTCGTGATCACAAAGCGATGCGCTTTGTCACTAAACCAACGAGGCAGTCCTTACAATTAGATTTATGATTACTTACCATAAAATCAATATTGTCGCCACCATATTAATATGAAAAGTGTCAAGTTCCTACTTGTTTTCAAGCTTAAAATAAATCTTTCTATGACTTGTTTTACTGTCTTGCGTGTGCTATATGCTAGATTTCATGGAGACTCCTTTGTTGTACGAACAATGCACCCCTTGATCCATTCCTAGAGTCTTCCTGATGAGTTCTGCCGTAATCTGATCCACAATTATTTGTTCCGGTCTGGTTATTGTGTATGTGAATTTTTATATTTGTAAACACACCCACGACACAGGAATATACCCTAGAGCGGGGATACGTTTTAAAAAAAAATCTGCACTGGTAGGAATACAAATTAGGGAGAAAAGAACTTTATTGTATGCCTCGTGCTTGTCTATGACTGAAGTCTTCATATTAGTGGTAGTTAGTAAATCTGAAGGGCAAGTCAAGAGTATCCAACTGGGAGTGAGTATAAGACGAACTATCAGAGTGGAGTAAACCAGAGAGTTCTGTAAGGAAAGAACCTGTTGTATGCTTGCACTCTGTGCTTACCCCGCAGGGGATCTGACAAGATGATATAGATAGATAGATTATTTAGTATTTTATTATATATTAGTTAAAAATACATGATTCCATGACACAGCGAGGGTGTGCTATGTACAGGATGGTCCAAAATCCTTTTTTATTATTTTTCAGGTTGGTCACCCCATGAATTTGTAACAGGTGTCTCCAGTAATAACACTGTGCAATTACAGTTGCCTAGCTTTAGCTTAACAGGATGCTCAATCGAGTGTTGAATGTTCGATGTCTAATGATGAATGCTAAATTTTGATTTCTCTTGATTTTGATCTTAGTAAAAATTTATATGTTACAGATACATTTGCTACTAGAAAATATAACTAATTTAAAGTTATATTGATAAACTAACAAAAACACTATTTACCCAGATAGTAAATTTTAATTAATATTTTTGTGTATTGCTCTTTATGTAGATTTTTATACAAAGTCTAATTATTATTGTAAAATCAAAGTACTTGGTTTTAAGAACATTTTAGATTATTTTTCTAAATACGAGTATTCTGATTAGTCATATATTATAATTTTTCCTTAAAATTTGAATATTTCAAAGTCAATGAGATAGAAGGTTAAAATTTTATACACATAATTATACATACATGTGTATCAAACCTAGGGGGTGGCCCGACTTCTACGCGATATGTTTTTTCCCATACAAGTGTGGACTACCTTAGGTACACCCAATGATACTGACGATATGAGGTCCCAATGTAATAGGGGCAAGCTTATTCCCATTATACCGGACTCAATTCCAGACTCTGAATTGTAACTGAGAATTTTTTATTAGTATAACCTCAATAAAACTCTGTCCGACCCAAAATTTAAGGAACTCGCAATAGTCAACTAAAATATGAGGCTGTATTATAATATTTACTATAGTAAAAATATAACGTAATCGTTTTAAAAACAGTATCATAATCGGTAATAATAAAATCGCGGTAAATTAATGTTGTAATAGTATTCTCCAAATTACATTCAGGACTTTGTGCTCGAATTAAGGAGGTAGAAATAAATTAATAATTCACTAATTGACATGAGCTGGTTCAGAAATTGCAATAATGATAAAGCAGAAAGGCTTTTATAAATCTTTATTTATTATATTACTGTCTCTGTTCTTGAATAAGATTTCCCATGGATAAAGTTTAATCCAACTTCTTGTTTTTTCAGTCGTTACCTTCGTTATATAAGAAAACCCTACTCAAAATGTCATTTTAAACCACTAGTTCAAGAGGTGCGTTGTCTGTCAGTCAGTTAGTTTTAGATTTTATTGCATAGTTTCCGAGTGTATTTTAACAATAATTAACATCTGCTGACTGCGCCATGAAGTAAATATAATATCTAAAATCATAACACAATATGATACATAACGATACAGAACTATCAAATTTCTAAATAGAAATGAGAGAGATGTTAAAAAAGTTCGTTTGAATACAAAACGAACGGCAATCCAAAATCAACTTTTATTTATTTATTTTATTAAATAGGTACATAAACAGATTACAACCAATAATAATAAATAAAACATAAGTATCTTAATTTAGTTCTGGGAAGTAACCCTTAATAATGTACACAAAAAGAAAAACATGCCATCATTAACTTTGAGTAATCTAGATTAATATTACAAAGAGAAAAGTTTTAACTTTATACAATATAATTGATATAGAATATATTTTAGAAAGAATCCTTAATTCAACTAAACACCTAAAAGTAAAAATATAAATATAAACATGAGAACCAAGACAAGGAGGGTGAGTTTCAGTTAACTGTGCTCGATTTAATTTGAGATTTAACGCTACGCATGAATTTAATGTAAGTTGATCCAAAGATGTCAAGATCGATTTTGCGTTTGGCGGTGACTTCATTGTAAGACCGACACATACGTACAATAGGGTTGTAGTAAGAGGTGTTGTTCCTGTAAACTTGGAGCGAAAATGTATGTGGGTTGCGTGAGATATAACGAGTATTTAAATGGAGCAATGAGTAAATGAAGGGAATTGATTTCTGAATGCAGGATTTTATGCAAGTATAGGAGATCACTATGCTGTCGCCGAAGTAAGAGACTCGATAGATTAAATCTATTAAGTAAGGAGTTATATGACAGCTGTCGAGTGCAAATTCCCTGACGGTACGATACCATTTTAAGGCACTTGCGCTGTATTCCTTCAATTCTGTCGTTGTGAACTGTGTAAAAGGGAGACCATATAATTGCGGCATATTCGAGGACGCTACGTGTTAAACTGCAAAAGAGATGATTAAAGTCTGGGGTTGCTTAAAATGTTTCGATGATCTGAAAGTAAAACCCAACAGCTGGTTACCCCGACTCACAAGATAGTCGTAATGATTTCTAAATGTCAGCCTGTCATCGAACCGAACTCCAAGATCAATCACCACGCACTGCCTGTCGAGTACGGTTGAGTCAATGCTGTAATTATATAGAACGCGATTTTGTTTGCGAGAGGTAATAACATAGCATTTACTGACATTTAGTGACATTAGGTTACATACTCACCAACGGTTTATATTGTCTATGTCTTTTTGTAGTGAAAGGCAATCGTCAGAGGATCTAATAGTTGAGAATACTTTCAGATCATCAGCATAAAGCAGACAGGGGTTAATAAGGGAATAGGTGAGATCATTAATAAAAATGACAAAGAAAAGAGGACCCAAATGCGAGCCCTGGGGCACGCCAGATGTAACAGGGATTGGCGATGACATGTAGCCCTTCAACGCTACCAGCTGACTTCTATTCGATAAATAGGATTTCACCCAGCGAAATAAACTACCGCTAATTCCGAATGTTAAGATTTTCTGACAAAGTAGCTCATGATTGACTGTCGAAAGCCTTGCGAAAGTCAGTGTAGACAGAGTCAACTTGCTCGCCGCGGGCAAATTCCGTGCAGAGGTAATTCTTATATTCCAAAAGATTAGACACGGTAGATTTATTTTTGAGAAATCCATGTTGCTGGGGCGATATTAAGGATTGAACATGAAAATATAGAGGTTTATAAACCAGTTGTTCAAATAATTTCGCAAGACATGACAATATACTAATGGGCCTACAGTTGTCGCATAAGGACTTGTCACCGGTTTTAAAAATGGGAGCAATGTGGGCTAATTTCCAATAGGTTGGGAAAACACCAGTATGTAGAGATTTATAGTAGATTATGGTCAGTGCAGCACTAAGTTCTCTCCCGCAGGCCTTAATTAGCGAGGGCGGGATACCATCAGGCCCCGGACCCTTATTAGGGTCAATGTCCTTTATACATGCCTCTATTTGTTCAGTTGTTATAGAGATACCACACAGGACATCGTTGCAGATGGCAGGAATCTGACGATACAGGGATGAGCTTGGTGATGATTCTTCAAACACGGACCCGAAATATGTGGAAAAAAGTTCGCAAATTTACTCGCCTGTAGACACAGTCTGGCTTCCATAACTCATAGTTTGAGGAATCGTGCCAGTGCTTTTGCGACTGTTAATAAAGCTCCAAAAGGGCTTTATGTTAGATTGAATCGCCTCTTCTATTGAGGATAGGTATGATTTGTAGCATTCATCAATCAATCTCTTGCACCTAGACCTGAGCAATGCAAAAGTATCGTAATCCCTAGGGTTAGCGAATTTTTTGAACTTTTTATGATATTTCGTCTTTTCTTTGATGAATTTGATTAGGGAAGAACTAAACCAGTGCGGATAGTCTTTATGGCGACTTCTAATGAATGGAGTATGAGCAGCAATTATTTCTCGAAATGAAGAATAAAATGTTGACACGTCGTCATCTACGTCTAATGAGGATAACAAGTGACTCCAGTTAAGCCGGCGCAAGTCAGCGCGGATGCTTTCTATATCGCTCTTTCTGTAGTTAAGGCGTGTGTTATTATTGGATTTCAGAACTTTGCCATCGCTTTCTGTTAAAATGTCTACTACAAGTGGAGGATGATATGATTTGTCTATTCGAGTTAATGGTTGAGAACTGTGCACTTGCGGGCCATTAAAGGTGGATAGAATAAGATCAAGATAACGCCCATTCTTGTTAGGAATAGTGTTGTATTGAGCAAGTACACAGATGGAAAGAGTCTCAAAGAGTAGTTCAGCTTTAATTCCAATTGGATCAGAAGGAGCCATAATATGGGAGTTATGAGAACGCGACCAAGTTATGTTCGGTGTGTTGAAGTCGCCCACAATCAAAAAGCAATCACTATTGTCGTTATTTAGGATAATTCTATGACAATTTTCGTAAAAGGAAACAAGCAAAGGGGTATGTAAATCGGGTGGAAGATAACAAAGGCAGAGATGAATTGGTCTGCTGGTGGTATTATTATTCTTTAGATATATAGTAATCCAAAGATCCTCGACCTCGCTAGACCATGTTTTTCTATAAGCAACATTTAAGCAATTTTTAACAGCTATAAGAACTCCACCACCCTCCTTTTTGGTTACACTAGTATCTGAGCTATCTCTGAGGCGTTAAGATTAGTTTCCGTGAGACAGATAATATCATAATTGCTATTTAAAACATTAGTGTATAAGTCGGATAACTTACTTCTAATTCTGTTAACGTTCTGATAAAATATCAACATAATATAAAGCATAAAATACATACCAAATATAATTAACAACATTTGATTTTAAAATTAAAGAAAAATGGAAAACAGAAGGAAAAATACAGTTATAGTTTATTTAATTTTTCAAAATTGTTTATGTGTATGACCGCCGACGTTTCGTCTTTCCGCATGTAAATGCGACCAAATTTAACCCACACGAAGTTAAATTTTTTATCCTTAGCAACTTTTCTTGATGCTGCGTATAGTTTCTTGCATTCAGGGGAAAGATGTTCCGATACATAAATTCTTTGTTCATCGCCAATAACTCCAAGATGTGAAGAATTGAGTAGGTTATTCTTTGAGGATTTATTGTACCGAGTAGTGGCAGAGAGTATCTGATCACGGAGAAGAGGCGACGACAATGAGACCAGAATGTTACGGGGACGGCCGGCTTTCGGATCCATTTTGGCGACTCTGCGACAGGCTTGAGTATCAGAACTATTTAAGGAAATATTAATCGTTTCGCACAATTTCCTCACAATCAGCATAACGTTTTCGTTTTGTTTTTCCGGAACTGCTTGAATTTCAAGATTTCAACTACGAGAGAGTTATCAGAAGCCGCTCGGTGTCTCTCCAGATTGCAGAGATCATTTTGAAATCGATTATTATCTGCTTCCAGTTTTTTTATAATCTCAGATTTGGCTTGGAGCTCACTTTTGATATCGCCCTGCTCAGAAGCGAGGAAATCTGTTGTTTCAGTAAACTCTGTTTAAACTATATTAATTTCCTTAGTAACAAAGGCTTTTATATCTCTACAGATATCCTCTCGGAGCCTATCGGCAAATAATCTCAAGCCTGTATGTAACTTCTGGTCAAGCAGGGATGAAATATTTTCCATTGTTACCGGACATGAAGTTGAAGGTTTTAATACACTACTGGCAACGGGAACCGATTCGCCGTCGCAGGACATGTTTATGGAATCGTTATCAGTAGTCCAAGGAACTTGGGAGTCCTTTACTGGGGTATTCAAATTTGGTTTATTACGACGAGTTACATTACTACATCTAGGACAAGACCATGTTTTAAGAAAGTCTGAATGCAGTTTAGAGTACTGGTTCTCCGTTAGGTTCAAGCATTGGTAGTGAAACTGTTGCATGCAGGATTTACAGGTCATGGAACCTGTGGCATGCAAGTGGGTGTTGCAGGCGTAACATTTAAGTTTCATGCTCTGCATTATGTAAGCTATGTCGAAAAATTTGCACCTGGAACGCACCCTTTAATGAATTTGTTGTTGATTTATTGCGGCTAGTCTATGGTTATAATTAATTGGCAACCCTTCTGGAATCAAACGTCAACCAACGTAACGTCAAATGTCAACCAATCAGCTGATTTATTTGTGCGATGCGGAAGTAGAACTTTCGACAAATAGTGTTCTTTGTTTATTTTGTGTGTTGAATTTTCTTCAAATTTGAATTTAACAGCCAAAATGTTTGTCTCACCAGAAAAGAAGTTTTCGCAGAAATCCGTGAGTTTCAAGTTCAGGATGACGAGATGTTGATGTTTGTGTAAAGTGAGGTTAACTCTTGTGAATTATAGCTATTATACTGTTAAAACACAACATTTAACTAGATACTAAATAAAAAAATCCAAGAGCAAAGTTTAATGATGACAACTTGTCCAAAGCCGGAAGTGAAAAAAGGTCACAAACTCAAGATTTAATTTGATTTGTTTAATGGCAAGATTATATATCTCGAATAAATCAAAATCCCTTGAAATTTAAGGATACCTAGAGCAATATTAACTAAACGCATTTTTACGCCGCTTTTTGTTGCTTAAAACAAGCTTTGAAATCGCTCTTTAGTTCCCAATGAGGTAATATGTATAAACGCACATTCTGACACAATTTATACAAAAAACGCAATTTTCACGATCTGGGCCGGAGGTGGCGATAAAACGTTAATTGTATGTTTTGTTGGGCCGGTGCGAGAAAATTGTAAAGAATGTGGTACCCTTTTGTGTAGATCACAGCTTATTACTTCAGCTGGCTCACTCTCCGACGGTGATATAGTTTCGTTCAATACATATAAATAGGTACCATTTAACACGTAAGCCACAAGGCTCCAATTGTACATGATTACTACTAAATCATACTTGATTTTCAATATATGTAATCTATGGGCTACTTTTTCTGTTCTCTGTACCTGTTCTAAGAAGACTTCTCCATTTAAACGTTTGAAGTTGAATTGAGAGGCAATCGTTTTTTAAAAAAATAAACTTATCCCCACACTAGGATTTATTTATGCGTTTACAAACATGAAAATTCACATACACAAATATCCAGACGGAAACAAATAATTTTGGGTCACACAAAAATTTGTCCCGTACCGTCCCGTCGGACCGGCGACCATTTGGCCCAGCGGGCGGAGCGAATAAAGCTCTTGACCACTGCGCCAAATCGTCCGTCACCTTTTAAGTCCTGTAAGTTACAAATATTTTTTTTGGCGCATAACAATAAATGAAGACAGAAGTATGAAAGGAACAAGCTAGTAGTATTGCAACATATTTGTTGAATAATGTACATATAATCAGTATTTTTAAAATAAACTATACTGGAACAGATAGACTTATTTAATGTACATTAGTTTTCTACAAGAAGCAGGGTGGTGTGATAAGACATGTTACGGATTTTTTGAGATAGCTGTTACCTTAGTTGAAAGCAGTGCATGCTGCGACAAATGTATAACAGAAGAAAACTCGTATCAAGAATTGTATTGTCATATACTGCCCGAGATACCATAGTATTTTGACCCTCGTACAAGACCCGAATCATCTATCTATATCATCACGCCAGCTCTCTCGCGGGGTAGGCAGAGAGTACAGAGTTCCAACAGGGCCGAATCATGGGCTGACAAAATGTTTGTATCATGCGAGAAAAGTCTTGCCGTGCTAACCTGCTGGACCGTGTTTAGTTAGTGAGATTGGAATATAAATAATCCAAAACGATATGACAATAATGCTCATATTGCCGTATAATTTTTTAAGTAAGCTCCGATTCTAGTACCACTTCAAATGAACTGGCTGCTGTATCTTGCTATAGTAAAAGCGGCGTTTAATACGAACCCGGGTACGGGATCATTTGATCTAAGTGTTGATGTTTCTTCCAGTTGGATAGCGAGAAATAATTTTCTTTTGAAGTGTTTGTAGAAATTTGCGGTTTAAATTTGTTTATTTTTTCTTGAAACATTTCGCAGCTATGTGATTTCTTTTTAGCCGTAAAGGTTTTGTTAATTGTATTGTAGAATATATCAAAATGCGTACGTTTTTTATGTTATGGAGAACTTAAACAACCTTTAACTTATTATATGCTGCTACAGTTTACATTATAATTAAAATTCTCTCTTATTTTTTTTGTAATGGAGTCATTGTTTGATAAATACGTACTTATACATACATATGTAATACATACCTTGTTCGTGCCTTTATACGTAATAAAGGCACAAATGTTCACGCCTACATCTGCTAGTATATAGTAACACATTTGTCAGTCACAGACTGTTTGAAATTACAAATCGCACAAATGTTCACGCCTATATCTGCTGCAGTAGCATCATTATGTATTTCCTTGTGTTATGATTTTAGATATTATTTTTACTTCATGGCGCGGTCAGCAGATATTTTTAATAATAATATTAGCCCTGTTAAGGAACTGTCCCACTGTTGGGCACGGGCCTCCACTCAAACTGAGAGGGTTTAGGCCATAGTCCACCACGCTGGCCTAGTGCGGGTTGGCGAACTTCACACACCTTAAGATATTAATTATTGTTAAAATACACTCGAAAAATACGCAATAAAATCTAACACTATCGTCCCTATCCTAAAGAAAGGTGATAATAGTAATGTTAGTAACTACAGACCCATGTCCACTTTCTCATCATTTTCTAAAATTTCTGAAGCAGTAATTTGTCCTATCCTTACT
Source organism: Phalera bucephala (assembly GCA_905147815.2). NCBI lineage: Eukaryota > Metazoa > Arthropoda > Insecta > Lepidoptera > Notodontidae > Phalera > Phalera bucephala. The sequence continues at coordinate 35,993,394 of LR990615.1, read as the reverse complement.
TTCCATACCAAGGCTCAGATACACACTGAACAACATGGTTTTCAAGAAAATAAATCTGTTACTACAAATCTTATTTCGTATATAGCCCCTGTCATGGAAAGTATAGACAAGAACCTACAGATTGATGCTGTCCACACTGATTTTGCGAGCGCTTTTGACCTTATTGATCACAGGATACTTATTAGTAAACTTAAAAACCAATATGGTATATGCAACATGCTTCTAAAATGGTTTGCGTCATACTTACATGATCGGGAACAAGTAGTAGTCGTTAATGGTCACGAGTCAGATAAATATATTTCATCTTCTGGAGTACCTCAGGGTTCCCATTTGGTTCCTATCTTATTTCTTATCTTCATTAACGATATAGTCCTAAAGGTACACCACTGACAGTGTTCCCTATTTGCTGACAATATGAAAATATATCGTAATATTGAATCCCTCGCAGATATAGAACTAATTCAGTCTGACTTAGATCGTATTTATGAATGGTGTTGCGCAAACAATATGAAACTCAATGCTACAAAATGTCAGCATATTTGACGGACGATTTAGCGCAGTGGTTAAGAGCTTAAGCCGCTCTGCCCACTGCGTCTAATAGTCGCGGGTTCGAGTCCCGCACGGGGCAAATCTTTGTGTGATCCACAATTATTTGTTCTGGTCTGGGTATTTGTGTATATGAATTTTCATGTTTGTAAACGCACCCACGACACAGGAATAAATCCTAGTGTGGGGCTACGTTAAAAAAAAAATCACTTCACGAGGAAAAGAAAAGTTTTAGATGCGACTCTTCGCATTAATGACTCGGCAATTACTGTAGTTACCCAAGTTAGAGACCTTGGCGTCATTCTGGACTCTAAGCTTAGTTGCATTCCCCACTATGATATTATTGTTAACAAAGCAGCTAAAATGTTAGGTTTTATTAAGCGCAATTCAAAAGAATTCAAACAGGTGCGATCGAAAATAACCCTGTATAATGACATGCATTGACAATATTTTTTGTAATTGAGATTATTTAGATCAAGCAGTAGTAAAATATCTCCCATCGGATCACACAGGACAAGCAGTTACCTTTAATTATATTACACCAGAAAAAGGTATTACCATTAAAAGTAGACATATAACACCTATGAGTTTGCAAACATTTATTAGGTTAGGTATATTAGGTGTTCCCGTATGTAATTCAAACGACCCTGGTATGCTCATTTTTTTTCAATATTACAAATCACACTGTCTGCAAAATATAGTAACACATTTGCCTTTAATTTGTTCTTTCTTCTCTCTATTATTCAAATTTTGCTAGCAGTAACTTATATGGCAATAGCGTTGACTCTAGTATGCTTGGCAACAACGCAGTAGATCCAGACGCTTGGAGTTAACACACCAGCTTGGATTCCAATCTTTGCTCCTAGCACGGCTATGTTTGGGCGGGCTGTTGGTGTAGCACTTGTAATTTATTTGTTTTTTTTGGACTTGTTTAACTTCCAAGTCAGTATCTTTAAGGATTTGTTCCATAAGACCAAAGGCAATGCCTTAGTGCAGAATTTTGTGAGGCATTCTATAGAACTGCTTTTATAAGAATGAATTGAAGAATTTAAAAAAAAAAAATAACGGCTATAAAAATATTTCAACAGCTCCGTTGGACACAGACTATTTCTTGCTGTTTAAGAATCTATTATCTAGTTTCCTACTTCTTTAACAGGATTGAAGAAACGGATAAATTTACTTAGCATTTATCTTCATCCCTGCGAATAACTATCAAAAATCACTCAATGTTTTTAGAGTTTTGACTATTACATGTCATTTGGTTTTTAGATTCGTGCAAAACTAATGGGCATTTTTGTACTCAACATCTAGATGAGCTTTGCACAACTTATATCTTTGCAGTTTATTACAAAGTACTTTGACTTGTACTCTACATTTTACTAATTTGCTGCTATCAATATATTTGGGGCAAGAGTAGTCATCTTTCTATTGCCGGAAATTAGAGAAAAGACGTTGGAGCACCTTGAAAATGAGTTGTATGGCATAAAAGGAACAGAAGAGTTATTGTAATCTAAGAATGCAAATAAAAATATTGTTTCACTTGACATAAAACACACAACGCCTATTATTTTGGTTGCTTCAATCTTAAACCTTCGTTATGAGCACTCAAGTACCTGAAAATAAAATTTTGACTATTGATGAAGAAAAGTGTACAATTACAGAAACATATGGTCTTGACAGCTACCTACTTCTCTGTTTCTAACCTAATTCTCCGGGGTACTTCGCTAACAATACCTTTGTAAAAATATCTCCATCTATTTACTTTTGCACCTCATTTCATTCATGGATACTTTTTAAGTATTAACGGTAATGGATTTTATATTATTAATGTCTAAAGATATTACAAAAGCATATTTAAAGGTCTATACAATATAAAACAATTTTCTAACTAAAGCACAAATCCAGTAAGGAAACATTCTAAAACTTTTTCCTTTTTACAAAAATCTGATTTAAAGGAAGGAAGTCAAAGTCAATTGAATTTATCCGATTACTTAAATCAATAAAATTTCCTGTTCGAATAACATGATCAAACCATATATCTGTACAGGAAACAAGATGAAAGCGTATTGAACAAATCGTAGCAGCGTAAAGCAAATATATCAAAATTTTTCTTCCCCAACCAAATATTTTAAATATGCAATACTGTATTAACCACCAAAAGCATTACAAACCAATCTGAAGTTTAACACTTAGAGATATAGCTCAGTTTTCAGAGTAGCAAAGATAATAATTTTAATGGTGTTGCTAATTTCTATAGATTGCCTGCCGATATTTTAAGTTTAATTCCAACATTCTTTGAAATTAATCCCGTCTTACGCGTCTCCGATGAACAGGATCATGTTTTGTTTTGGGTATATGACCTTAATGTGTTTCAATGTTTCCTGGAAATGTGTAAATATTAAGAAAATCTTCTTTTACACATTAGATTCTGGGTTATTTAAGCAGAATCTAAACAGTTTTAAAAAATATTGACTGTTGAGCAACATCGCTAGTTGAATGTAATAATGACTGAACTCATATTTGTTTATTTGAATAAGCACTCTAATTTAACAACCAAAAAGTTGTGCCACGTTAATCCTTCTAACTGTATATTGATTTTAGTCTTGTCAAAAATATTTTTGTATTTTCCTACTTTTAAAGCAGCAACTATCTGAAAAGTACTACCTAGTAATATCTATAAAAAAGAAATGCCTTTATCTTTATTTTACATACCATAATATATTTTTAGCCGTCTGATCAGACAGTATATCGTGTTTGACTATATCAGAAAAAATCTACAACTTCACTTCTATAGCTATACAAAGATATAAAAGTTACTTTACCAATATCAACAACAACTAATCTTAGCAACACAATGTAAAATATTTTCTTCATATTGATAACCAAAATAATGTCTAGGCAAGCTCTTTTATGACACCAAATTGTATCGTTCATTATATAATACGTCACAGCGACCCTGGGTCGAGAAAATATCTGAGGGAACTATACTGAGGCCTAACGACCAAACATTAATAAGGTTTATTTTAGAAACAATGTCTTTGTTTAGATGTCCTGAGAGTTTCACATAAAAGCTTTACTGTCACCGAGCTGTTAACCTACAATCTCGTAATTTAGATCTTGGATCTATTATTTAAGGGTTTAGTTGGAAATATTATACACCACGTTAAATTAAACAGTAAAACTGAAGTAGCCTGTAGCGTCTTTTTATGTATCATCATCATCATCTCAGCCTATACTTGTCCACTGCTGAACATAGGCCTCCCCAATCGCTTTCCAGCGTAACCGGTCCCACGCCACCTGCATCCAACGACTTCCTGCGATTTTTACAAGATCGTCGGTCCATCTGGCAGGCGGTCGTCCCACGCTGCGCTTGCCAATACGTGGTCTCCACTCTAGAATCTTTCTGCCCCAACGCCCGTCCGATCTACGCGCTATGTGGCCCGCCCATTGCCACTTCAGCTTGCTAATCTTAAGGGCTATGTCGGTGACCTTGGTTCTTCTACGAATCTCCTCATTCCTGATTCGATCGCGTAGAGAAACGCCGAGCATAGCTCTCTCCATAGCTCGCTGAGCAACTCGGAGCTTTTTTACGAGACCTATTGTAAGAGACCACGTCTCTGATCCATATATCACTGGTAACACACATTGACTAAAAACTTTAGTCTTAAGGCACTGAGGTATTTTGGATGAGAAGATGTTGCGCAGTTTCCCGAACGCTGCCCAGCCGAGTTGGATTCGTCGATTGACCTCTCTCTCAAAGTTGGACCTACCTAACCGGACTGCCTGTCCCAGGTAAATGTATTCGTCGACAACTTCAAGAGTAGAGTTCCCAACGGTGAGTGCGGTGGGTACGACATGGACGTTAGACATTATTTTCGTTTAGTCCATGTTCATTTTAAGACCCACTTGTTGAGATACTCTGTTGAGGTCACCGAGCATTCATCCTAGATCTTCCAGCGACTCCGCCACGACCACAATGTCGTCGGCAAATCGAAGGTGAGTGATGTATTCACCATTGATGTTGATGCCAAGTCCTTGGCATTCCAAGAGCTTCAAGGCGTCCTCTAAGGTGGCCGTAAACAGTTTCGGAGAAATGACGTCTCCCTGCCTTACTCCTCTTTTTATGGGGATCGCTTCGTGCACTGCCCCTGTACTCGGACTGACAAAGTGGCGTTATTATACAAGCACTTCAACACTTCAATGTACCGATAGTCAATGCGGCATCGCTGGAGAGATCTAAGAACCGCCCAAGTCTCGATCGAATCGAAAGCTTTCTCATAGTCCACAAACGCCAAGCATAGTGGCCGATTATACTCCTCGGTCTTCTGTATAATTTGCCGCAGCGTATGTATATGGTCTATAATACTAAAGCCTTTCCGGAAACCGGCTTGTTCGCGAGGCTGGAAGTCATCAAGCCTGCGTTCGAGACGAATCGTCATGACTCTCGAAAACAACTTATAAACATGGCTCAGCAGTGTGATGGGCCTATAATTCTTCAGTAAAGTATTATCACCTTTCTTGAAAAACAGTACCACCCCACTCCTGTTCCATGCTTCCGGCGTTTTCTCTTCGAGCAAGACGGAATTAAACAGCTTCTGAAGCACTTTAAGAACCGGCGTTCCGCTTGCTTTCAGAAGCTCTGCGGTAATTCCGTCTTTGCCTGGCGCTTTGTTATTTTTGAGTTGTTTGAGAGCCATCCTAATCTCGTACAGGCTGATGTCCGGGATATCTTCAGTGTAGTGTCGGGTTAGCTTGGCTCTTGGATCTTTTACTAAGTCAACAACAGGTTCAGCTACTGAGGTGTACAACTGCCCATAGAACCTCTCTATCTCCCTAAACACCTCTGACCTATTCGGCGTTACGATTCCGCCCTCCGTCTTCAGCTTCGTCAACTAGCTTTGCCCAATAGACGCGTCTCTTGCGAACACTTTCGAGCCTTTGTTCTGTGCTATGGTCTCCTCAATACGCCTTGTATTGAAGGACCGTAAATCGTGCCGCAAGGACTTCAGTATCTGTCCATTGAGCTGCCTATAGGACTTAGCATCATCGGAGGTTTGGAGCGTCATGGAACGTCGCTCAGCCATGAGGTGTCGGGTGTAGTTGGATAGTTTTTGCGGTCTATTTTTACGGTGGGGCTTAAAATACTTGGATCCGACCGTATGGACAGTCTCTACCAGACTGTTGTTGATTTCGTCCACTGATGCGCTGCTGTCTAGTAATTCGAAGCGGTTTGCCAATTCGAGTTGAAAGTTCTCGGGGTTTTGGATATGTGCATAAGAAGGTCGGAGCGTAGACTTCATCAGACGCGATCTTTCCATTTTGACATTAATATTTAATGTGCCTCTGACCATTCGGTGATCACTGCCGGTTTTTACCCTGTGAATCACGCAGACATCATTAAATATTTGTCGCTTGGTGCTCATGATGAAGTCTATCTCATTTTTTGTGGACCCATCAGGGCTCATCCAGGTCCATTTCCTATGAGGCGGCTTCCGGAAGAAAGAATTCATCAAAAAGAGTCCCTCCTTCTCCAGATATTCGGCCAGCCTCTGACCCCTGGGGTTGCACTGCCCATATCCAAATTGCCCCAATCTCAACTCATCATCGCCCCGTTTGCCCAGTCGCGCATTGAAGTCACCCATAACCACTGTAAAGTGTGCTTTGGAAGTATGTATGGCTCTACTAATGTCCTCATAACTTCGACCTCATCATTTGAGTATGCCGAGGTCGGTAAGTAGACCTGTATGACCTTCAGCGAATATCTTTCGGATATTCTGAGTATCAGGTACGCTACCCTGCTCGACACACTAGTGATGGACACAACGTTGTTTATGAGTGACTTGTGGACGATAAATCCGACACCACTCTGGGACTGCTGTTCGCCCTCCCGGTAGTAAAACAAGTTGCCGGATTTTAAGGTTATCGTGTCCTCGCCCTTTCTTCGGACCTCCGATAAACCAACAATATTCCACCGCAACTTGTTTGTCTCTTCTTCCAGCTCAACAAGCTTCTCATCTGTCCTTAACGTGCGTGCGTTGTATGTCACCAGGGCCAATTTTCGTTGTTGGTGGTAGCCGAATCTCTGCCGGAGATTCTTAGCACCCCTTGTCCTGTCGTTACCATAGCTGCTACCGTGGCCAGGACGAACAGGACCGCCGGAGACTAGGGGCCTGGTTTTATTCTTTTCTTCCATTTTAATAAATTGGGGGGCTTTGCCATACTGGCCACGCTTGGCAGGCGGGTTGGCGAGCGCAGTTTTTGATGGTAGAAGTGTTAAGGGAACGCTGCTGCCCATTCCCTAGTTTTCCCTTAGTCGCTTTGTACGATACCCGATGGGATGAGATGGGTTGGTCCTAATCTAAGCCGAGAACCACGCGGCATTTTTATGTATGCACTGGTTAATTTCAAAGACTAATATACGGATTTACATTTAATTTTCACTAATAAGTGGACTTACTTTAAAGGAGTTTTAGGTAAGTTATTTTTTTATTTGGTCTATGATGATATTGTCTACGGTACTCGTGTAAAGCAGGGGCGAGCCGCAAGTAGTATATATCAATCACCGATTGTCAATCCCTGTATTACCTCTCGGAGTATCATCGCAAATTTGTGATCGCCGGTCATGATTTTCACCTTCTACAACAATTGCCAGAGGTTCACAGTATCGTAAGCCTTAGAGAGGTCAACGAATACAGCGCCAGTAATCTTAGCAAACTCTAAACCATCCTCTATATGCTGTGTGAGTTTCAGAGTCTGATTGCAGCATGACTTTGCTGGTCTGAAGCCCGCTTGCTCCGGAATCAAAACCGGATCAATATAGGCGATGAGCCTGGTCATCAGTAATCTCGCAAATAATTATAATATATGGCACAAAAGTGACATTGGCCGAAAGTTTTTGGGATTGTTTAATGATTTTCCCGGTTTTAGAATTGCTATCACTTTAGACTTTCTCCAGAGACGGGGAATATAAGCGGATTCTAGACAGTCATTAAATAGTAGCAGCAACCATGACACAGCACTCGGACCGAGGTGCTTTAATTGCTCCACAGCTATATTATCTATCTACCCCTGAAGCTTTACCACTTTTGTGGTGATTAATAGCCGAAACGATGTCATTCAGGCTAAATGGCTTACTTATTTGGTCACTCGTGCTGGCGCAGCTATTTTGATTTGAAACCTTCACAAGGCGGTCTGATATCTTTCCATTCAAGAGGAGTTGATGGGCTATCTGGTTTGCGGTAACTTGCCTGGGTGCTGGTGGGGCACGAGGATCGCCAGTCAGTTTACGGATGGTGCTCCGTGCTGTTGTGAGTCAAGTCTATTTATGTGAGTCAAGTGAAGCATATTTTCCGAGCTAAAAAGTAGCCTTAAACCATGTCTGAAAAATCCTTTATTTTCCAGTAATAGTCCTTGTAAAATCGATTCCGCCGTTCTAAATATTCACATGGACAAACAAAAATTTTTTCTGTGCATATAACCAACTGCCCTTAAAATATCTTAAAATATCAACCTTGATACATCGTCAGCTGTCGGTTCAGGCACGCACGGAGGCTCCTCAAACCGCGCTGGCGAAGATGGTGTTGCGTGGCGCCGCGGTGGCGAAACCGGACGACGGCGAGGCGGCGGTGACTTAACACACGCGCCGTCGTGTGCTTGCGGTTCAGTTTAGTCAGTTCGTTGGCAGAAACGAGCGGGTCTTGATGCAGATTCCTTTTCTAACGCTGTGAGCCTATCATCGCTTTCATCATCTGCCTGAACTTACCGTCAGGCGTGCGGTCGTGTTATCTATTTGACCGGCGAGCCGAACTATTACGTCGACTGCGACGACGCTCACGGTCCGACATTTTTCCGAAAGTCAGATAAACAAAATTAAAGGTGGGCGAGATAAAATCTATAAAGATCCTATCCCACTTCTGATTTTGTGTATTTGACTCTAATTCACTTAAAAGAACTTCAGATTAGCAATAATCTAACGCTTTTACGAAAATAAATCAAATACAATTAATTTAACAACATGTAGGTGAGAAAAATGTCAGACCAAAATTACAGCAACGTAGAAGCGATGTTGCCTCGGCAACGGCTGGCAGCAAAGTTAGAGCCGGTCTTTTATAATATTAATGAAACCGTAGGGATATACTGTCCAATAATATATATAGTAAGAAATATATTAAATTTATACATAGTGAAATAAAAATAAACGTAATGTACTGTAAGTAAGGATAGACAGGGTTAGAAGTTATGACAGCGTTTCACTATTGATAGCAGAGAGGAAGTGGTTTTTAACTTTCATTATAAAATAAGCCAATGTCTGTTCACTTCTAATTGACAGTTAATGCATTCCACAAGCGGACAGCTTGAATTGAAAAACATTTATCATATAAATTTTTGGAATGCCTCTGTTTTAAGTCTGAGATTCTCCGATGACCTTAGGAATCTTGAATGTGTTTCGTGAATCAACTCATATCGTTCTTTGAGATAGGAGGGAGATGCTGGAATAAACAAGATGTTGTATATAAGCGAAAATAAGTTAGTATTCCGGCGAAAACGAATTGGTAGCCACTTGAGCTTAGCACGGAATTCTGAAACATGATCATATTTCCGCAAACCAAATATGAATCATGATCATAAGCTTTCATGTGTAGTATTAACTATCTATCTATAACCTCACGCCAGATCCCTTGCGGGGTAGGCAGAGAGTACAGAGTTCCAACAGGTTCTTTCCTTACATACTTCTCTGGCTTCCTCGACTCTCATAGTTCGTCTCATACACGCTCGCCGGTTACGGAGACTCTTGACTTTTCCATCAGATAAGACTCGCTTTATTTGGTCGTGGTAAGATAGTCTAGGTCTTCCCCGGTCCCTGCATCCTTCCACTTTCACATTGTATATCTGTTTTGTCATTCTTTCCTCTGGCATTCTTTCTATATGCCCGAACCAACGGAGCATGCCCTTTCTCATCTTTACACCGATACTATCTTTCATACCTACTCGCTGTCTTACTATGCTGTTGCTAATGCGGTCGGTCAGCTTCACTCCGCACATCTTCCGCAGAGCTCGCATTTCTACCGCATTTATCCTACTTTCATTCTCCTTCTTACATACCCAGCTCTCGCTACCATATAACAGCGTTGGGACAAGAACTCCGTTATGTATGGCCAGCTGCGCCTTATGGCTTAAGTGCCGGCTCCCGAGTAGCTTTCCCATCGCACCATTCACTCTGTTCCCTGCACTCACTCTTCTCCTCTATGTCAGCGGTGTATTTCCCATCCTTACTGAAGGCGCATCCAAGATATAGTATTAACATTTTGTATAATCTTTAAATTTATGATCGACGGCTGATCCAGTGGTTAAGAGCTTGAGTCGCTCCGCCCTCTGGATCGAGTAGCCGCGGGTTCGATTCCCGCACGGAACAAATCTGTGTGTAACCCACAAATATTTATTTCGGTCTGGGTGTTTGTGCATGTAAATTTCATCATTGTTAACATACCATATAAAAAATATTGAGTTTATTCTTTTGTTTTGTGTAGTGGGCGGGCTCCCTACAAGATGGTCCGATGACCTAGTGAAGGTCGCAGGTATAATTTAGATGCGGACAACACAGAGCCGATTGTCATAGGGGAAGTTTGTGTCCCGTAGTGGTCGTATCTGGTGATGATGATACATTACTTTTTTGTCTGATTTACATAAATACTCTCCTTTGAAAAGCGTAGCAATTGAATTATTTTCCGTTTTTCTGCACAATAATCAAATTTCAAATGGTCTAGACTTGAATTTTATACCTTTTATTTTTATTTTATAATAGTTTCTACAAATAGAAAATATTCTTGTCTGTTTATTTATGAGGGCTTAGCACGAAAACTTTGCTAGTGTAACATAATCGTGCTTTCACTTTCATATTTATTCAGTAAATTTGTAATGTGACAAGGATGGTGTATCAATTCACTAGTGTCACGCTAACGTCAATCTTTTCGTGATAAACTCTTAGATTTTCTGACGTCAATATCTAAAGAAACGTATTTAAACATAAATTGGCAATATTACGGCATTTTATTACTCGATCAGTAGGCGGGCTCCTAACCACTGGGTCTCAAAATATATTTCCAAGAGTTTTCTATCAAAGACTGATTTTCAATACTAAAATCCCTTCCATCCTATTGTACGAGCATCCATAGTCCAAACCCAGTGTACCGTAGTTGTTTAGCATAATAGAAGGGGATTATGTTATTCGATCGCAAAACTGTCCGCAACATTTGGCTCCAAAAGCGAGATTAATTTCAGCCTATTTCTAAGCCTTTTGATTTGTCCGTCAACGTCGGTTGAATAGGTTATAAACGAGTTATATATTTTAGGCAGTGTTTTGTTGAAACAGCGGATTTTACACTATTGCAGGTTAGATAATTATTGTGACTATCTAAAAAAAATATGCAATGTTTCTAGTTCATAAAATAAATATAAATAAACACCCTCACGGGAATACGAAATTCTCCGCTTAGTAACGGAGGTGTACTCTTTACACCTATTGTGTAATAAGAGGCAAACCTAATGCCTTTACACCGTACACAATTCCAGATTCAAAACCGCTAGTAAATTTTGCTAGAAAAACCTTGATATCACCCTGACTAAGCCCTTGAACCCAGGATTTTGTAATCAACATCCCAATTATACGCAAAAAGACCAACAACGTCTGGTTGTACGTCTGCAACTACTTTTCAGATAGTCAATATTCAGGAATTTTGAGTCATTTTTGCTTTCACTTGACACAAAACACCAACATAAATAATTTTTTACACTTTCACGCTTTAACTATAGTTCAAATAATTTATATTAAAAATACCTTCTTAAACCAAGCCTTCATAGCACACACAACGAAGCCATCTTGCTTAGTTGAGGAGTTCTTATGGCTTCCTTCCGGTTCTTCCATCAAACCCTGGACCAGACCACCCCGGTCTTAAATACTCGTCATGAAAAATCCAACGAGCCCAAACACGGCGGGGTTATATTGAGTAGTTCGATGGTTCCATTGGTGACCTTTTAGCTTCATCATCAGAGCCTGATCACTATCTGATTGTATAGTACTTGTCAATACCCATATAACAAGCCCAAGTACGAGGGGGTTACGTTATATAGTTCACAAGTTTCTATGGCCACCTTCCGACTCTATCATAAGACCACCTCCGTGGTACCATATTATTGGATTGTCACCGAATTTACATAAGTATGCCAAATTTTAGCTCAATCGGATTCCCGAAAGTGCTTAAATAATGGATCATAAGATTTGAACCGGAAAGACAAACAGACAGACATACGAACATTGCAAGTTAAATAAAAGCTTATAAAAAGAAAGTGGACCTATCGAGTCGTTTAGATTAAATCAGCAATAGATCCTATCTACAAGATCTCTCTATAATCAGTACTTATAACAAATTGGATTTTTTTTCCAAAAATTTCGATCATCAAATGCAGTTAGTTAGACCAGAAAGGAACCCATCAGGCCTCAACACTTTTAAACATAATATTATATACTAGTACATGTTTAATAGCCTTCTAACATGAACGAATTGCCAGCACATACCTAACTGGGAAAATTCATAAATCTGATGATTAAATCTAATTTCATTCTAATACTGCCGCGTATTATGGACTTTATGCCTTGTTGTAATGGCGTTAGTGACTAACACGAGGTGAGGAACGTCTTGATGTCGGGGTCTGAGAACAGCACTGGGCAAATAATTGTGTGGCCACTGGATTTTGAGCTAAGTTGTAGTGTGAGAGACCAGGGCATGGCAGGAACAAAGTCCTAGTATTTATGTACTTATCCGGTTGATTGGTACAATAGTAAAAAGATGTTGATACCACGCAAGAGTATACGTAACTGAACTATGAAAATGGAGCCACAAAAGTCTATAAGGAAAAAAAACCTAATGGAACTCTGTACTCTTTGCCTACCTCCCAAGGGGTAGACACCAGGTTAAAGAAATAGCTCCACTTCAATTGGCTACGCCAAGTATTTGTTACGTTTATTTTTTGAGGCCTTTAGGAAGATGTAAGTTCAAAAAGCGTGTAGGGTTTAAAAGTCATATAACCAAACATATTTTCGAATGGCGTCTACGTCCTGGAAAACGTAGAGTGTAAAACTAAGTGAGACTGCCGTGTAGGCGGGTGTAAGGAGAATCATCGAACGCTCTTAGTGCTACACCCTGTGGTATCTTTTATGCCGCCCTACACGCAGGATCGACAGAAAGAACAATTATGAAAAACTATATACACTTTACTTGTCACATCAACATTATTTAAAAAAAGGTAGCCCTTCACTAGGATTTATTCCTGTATTATGAATGCATTTACAAACATGAATAATTGTCATCATTAATTACAGAAAGGTTTGTCCTGCGCGGGGATCGAACCCGCGATTCAACCCAGTAGGCGGAGCAGCTTAAGCTCTTAACCACTGCGCCAAATCGTCTGTCATACTGGTCAATAGATTGAAAATCATTATATTAATACGTGAAGCAAAAACTTTGTACCCCTTTTTGCGAAAATTGCGTGGACGGAGGAGTATGAAATTTCCCACACTTATCGATTATATAGAGAAGGAGTGCAGAATACTAATATTTGTTTAAAATAATGCATAAAATATACATTAAATCAATAAAAAAACGTTACACACACTACCATGTATTTAACACAATACATTTTTCAAATTTCAAATTGAGAATAGATTAATATTGACTTTAATAATATTTGTTTATAATCTTACTGAATGTCAAACATAACGGCAAACGATGAAAGTTTTTACAAAAAAACATCGTTTACAGAGAAGTTTTGTATCATTAATTAAGTTATCGAAATATGTATGTCAAGTTCAATGGACAGCATTTTCTTTATCGCATGGGTACAGTTTCAATAAAAAAAATGTATTCTTTATTTTAATCATTTTTTGTTTTTTCTTTCTATTTAAATTTCATATAATTTGATTGAAAAAAATAGGCATATTAACAGTGTAGTCTTGGTGAAATCTGTGATTATAGAAGTATAGTCTTTGACAATAGAAACTTAATAATGTTTAAACGTATAATTTAAATTAATTATGGTCGAACTTCGACCAATGGGCAACCACTAGTATTTTTAATTGTGCGATATTAAGCTCCGCTTCAGCTTGTCCGTCGGATGTCTGCAACATGGGATCTAAGTGAGAGAGCCGTGCAGGCGGGTGTGCGGCGAGTAATCGGGCGCTTTTTGTGTGGCACTCTGCGGTGTCCATTCCGATATTCCATATAAAAAATTATCAAATTTCATGGAAAAAAACATCTGGCCAAAGGGAGTGTCATTTAGGAGGTATATTTATTTTAAACATAATAACAAAGACTATGGACAGACAATGCATAAGATGGACAACAACAATAAAAATGGACAATAACAAATATTTACCTGTGAACTTATTAAGTTTTAATTGTAAGGGTATGAAGCGATCGTCAGAGTGTATAAGGGCACTATGTAATACTGCTGATATAATAGCCCTACAAGAAACCTGGTTGTTAGGGTCTGAAATACCTATGCTCGCGAGTATACACCGAGATTTTATGTACACTGGCAAATCTGCGGTAGACCTCTCTGCAGGAACTCTCTATGGAAGACCTCACGGAGGAGTAGCAATATTGTGGCGGAAGAACCTTTTCAGTTCAGTGTCTATAGTGGAGTGCAACAGCAAGCGTATTACAGCAATAAAAGGAACGATCTCAAACCGTGAGTTTTTACTATTCAGTGTTTATATGCCTATAGACTCAGTAGAGAACATTATAGAATTTAATGATTGCCTCAGTGAACTTGTAGCTATAATTGAGATGTGCAATATTGAATCTGTATTTATATTAGGTGATTTCAATGCACATCCAGGGGAGCTATTTGAGAGGGAATTAAGTAATTTTTGTTTGGACCAGAGTTGGGTGTGCGCTGATGTAACCAGGCTTGGCCGAGACAGTAATAGCTATACTTTTATAAGTGAAGCACATGGATGTAAACGCTGGCTCGACCACTGCCTGGTTACTGAGGTGGCATGGTTGACAGTTAGTGACGTCACTGTGTGTTATGACGTATACTGGTCTGACCACTTCCCGCTTCGCATAACATGTAATCTAAATGTGACAAGAATTAAATGCACCGAAGATTATAATGAAAACTCATCTCAAAACAACGTATTTTGGGGGGAGAGAAATATTACACAGATTAATACCTATACTCAGATTTGCATGAGCAGTCTAAAAAATGTGGATTTTCCTTTGGAACTTAGCACGTGCTGTGATAGAATGTGCACAGATAATGGTCACAGAGTGTTCATAGATGAGTTGTACCAAAAATTAGTACAAGACCTTCAGGCAGCAGCGACACAGGCTCATGAGCTGCGGACTGTCGGGAAGGGTAGACGGGTGGTGGGCTGGAATAAATATGTAAAAAGTGCCCACAGGTGCTCGTGCTCGTGAACAATATCACTTGTGGAGGTTGGATGGAATGCCAAGGGCTGGACCTAGCTATACTAGTATGAAACAGAGTAGAAGTGTTTTTAAAAATAAATTAAAATTTTGTCAAATTAATAAAGATCAAATTACTATGGACCTTATAGCTCAGCAGCATGAAAACTAAAATTTTAGAAAGTTTTGGAAAACAACACATGATTTAAATCCAAGGCCGAGCCTCCCTGTGAGCGAACAAATAGCGAACTTGTTTAAAGAACATTTTGTAGTACATCCAGCAATACAGCAAGTTCATCAGGTGATTGGGGCTGGGCTGTGTGGTTCGGAGTCCCCTCTTAATTTCACTGCTAAAGAGGTAAAGCAAGTAGTAAAAGGTTTGGCAAGAGGTAAGGCTCCGCGTCATGACGGGCTAGGCGTTGAGCACCTGTTGTACGCAGGAACTCATGTTAACCGCGTTCTTGCGATGCTTTATACGTTTTGTATCCGTCATTCCTATTTACCTGCGGAGCTTATGGAGAGTATAGTGGTGCCAGTTGTTAAAAATAAAACTGGCGATATTTCAGATAAAGCTAACTACAGGCCTATCTCTCTAGGTACTATAATAGGTAAAGTGCTTGACGGTCTGCTTGATCGCCACCTTGGCGTTCATCTAAAACTTAATGATGCACAATTTGGTTTCCGACGGAATCTCTCTACCGAAAGTGCAATCCTTGCGCTCAAGCAGACAGTGAGGTATTACACGGATAGGAAAACATCTGTATACGCTGCCTTTCTCCACCTGTCTAAGGCTTTTGACCTTGTACTATATGATAAGCTGTGGGCTAAACTGTATAGGCTGAATGTACCACCAGAAATCATTAATATATTGAAATTTTGGTATAACTCGCAAACAAATCGAGTAAGGTGGGGAAATTCTTTTTCGGATGCATACACACTTGAGTGTGGGGTTAGACAGGGTGGTTTAACATCTCCTACCCTGTTTAACTTATACATAAACCAGCTGATTGATGAGCTCAGCAAAGCCAATATCGGATGCTCGATAGATGGAATTATTTTCAATAACCTTAGTTATGCGGACGATATGGTTTTGTTGAGTCCATCGATCAGCGCTCTTAGAAAATTGCTGGGGATATGTGAGTCATATGCTGTGTCACATGCGCTTACATATAATGTGAATAAAAGTGAGGTGATCACATTTAAGTGCCGAAATAGCACTTTGTATAATATACCTCCGGTGACTTTAAATGGAACAGCCCTAAAAAAAGTCACAGAATTTAAATATCTCGGCCATATAGTCACGGAGGGTTTATCCGATGATGCTGATATAGAGAGGGAGCATAGGGCGTTGGCGGTCCGAAGTAATATGATAGCCCGCAGGTTTGCTCGCTGCACTAAAGATGTTAAAATTACTCTTTTCAAGGCATATTGCCAAACGTTCTACACATGCAGCCTGTGGGTGAAGTATACACAGCGGTCGTACAACGCCCTGCGCGTACAATATAATAATGCTTTTAGGGTACTGTTGGGACTTCCACGCTTTTGTAGTGCATCACAAATGTTTGCTGAGGCTCGCATTGATGATTTTTACGCAATCATCAGAAACAGAGCTGCCTCAGTCATGAATAGGATGCGTGAAAACTCCAACGGTATCCTTAAAGCATTGATAAGTAAAATGAACAATCCATATCTTGAGCATTGGATAAAAGTTCATACCCACTGCTCAAGACTAGCAAAGGTCTATATCGCAAGATATAGAAAAAAAAAATATGATGCGAAATTTATTACTAACATAGTTATTAAGACAGATTGTTACTAACAAAATGGATGTAAATATTGATCCGAAATAAATCATTATTATTATTATTATGTATATATTTATTCAGTATAATTATTATTATTATTATTACGCCGCCCCACACGCCGAAATGAAACGTTTTGTGGAGAATCTTTTATAAATACCGCAGGTGGGATATAGATACAGGAAGGCAGTAATAGCTTGTTAAGGATAGTAATTGTCTTAATGTAGTTTTAGTATGTGACAATGTTGGCTGATGAGTAGAACAATAATTATCTCTATCTATTTATATCTGTGTGGCAGGCCCCCTACAAGATGGGCCTGGTGAAGGCCACGGGTAAAAGATGCGTGTAGCACAAATACGGTCTTCGTGGCGATCTTCGGAGAAGCCTTTGTCCTGTCGTGGACGTCTTTCAGCTGAAGATGATCTATGTCATCACGCCAGATCCTTTGCCGGGTAGGCAGAGAGTATCGAGTTCCTAAAGCAATTAACTCATAATTCATTTGAAATATTTTTAAGTTGACTAAGTCAACCTGAAAAATTTGGTGCAAGCTAACTTTATTTTTTAAATGTAACAATTTGCTTATTTAAAAAATATAAGTATATGCTCAGGTAATTATATTTATAATTGAAAAGCGTCCAGTCGTTATTGCACGCCGAGCGGTGAAGCCAACAATTCAACAAACGTTCCGCACTTACCGCACTTCCCACCCGCGTAATAGTGGCAGCCCGGAAAGATTACCACTTTTTGGGGTAAATGTTGATGATGTTACGGTATATTATAATAAAATTATTGTTACAGTAACTTGTATTTTAACTAACTCAAAAAATAGATATACTTGAACTATTAAGGGTTGTAGTAATTGAATGTAGGGAAAATATATTTTCATCATATTAACTAAATATTCAAACCATGATGTAGTAGTTCACTACACTAATATCATTTAATAGTAGATCTTATAAAGTCCTTAGCAAATAAAAGTAGGAAAAAATAAAATTGTTGTACTAGCAACACTAACAAGATGGACGCGTCATTTAATATGACAATTACAGACACACGGCACCTGAATGCGCTGGGTATGAAATATGATCCCATCATGTTTCTTTTTAATCTCAACAGCATTTTAACAGGCAGGAACAATACAAGACGGCGTAATTTAGTTTAATTTGATACGTATGCCAGCCACACAGAGTGACTATTCGCGTGAACGTTTGACTACTCGCTTCGCAGGTAACAATTGTTGCTTCAATTTGATGCGCGTCCGCGGCTTTCTGGTTTATTCTAAGAATGTATGCAAAATTGCAGATATAAGAGCCACACTTCAAATATTTCTTTTTTTTCTATCACTATTCTAAATTATCTATAGAATCACTATTCTAAATTACAAGCATTCTTCAAGCGGAAGACTCACTGTGGGTATAATAGTTCTGCAATTGGACCAAAGTTAACTCTCCTACAGATCCCCTTTTTCTGAACTGATCTGGCAAGGAAACTTCTAGCATAGCTCCCTCCATTGCCCTTTTAGGTGATCTTGAGCCTTCTAATAGCGCCCAACGAAGATAACTTTTATCTTGAGACACCGCGATATTTTTAAAATAATAATAAACAATAGTGTATAACTGCTCTCTCGCCTCATAGTGGTACGGCTGGTGATCTTGAGGTTATTGGATCCAAATCCTAGATTGGACATACTCAGTCTAGGGGCACAAGAAAAAATAGGAAACTAAGAATGTTCTGATTCTCCCTCCCTAAAGAGGCCGTACATGTAGTGAGTTGGAAAAAAAATTTCCCAGTCCACCTTAAGTCAAGTTATAAAACAAGTATGGTAGGTGTCAATTTATGTCGTTCTACAAGAAGCGAGGTACAAAGTCAAAAGGCAACAAACTAAGGATACATGAATTCGGAAACTTCCAGAGTTTTCCATGAGTTGCGCAGGTAGCCAACAAAAAGGACGGTGCAACATAACTTTAGCCCCTGCTGGAACAAAGAGCCGTGTAGCCGCTTTGTGTAGACGAGGTGTGCAGAAGTTTACTGGACGAGACGAAAAGTGCACCCTTATTAATAACACCTTAGATATAATTTAAGAGGTCGAATAAATGATAATAAAGAAATATTTGCGAGCGATAAATGCGAGCTCTGCGGAAGATATGCGGAGTGAAGCTGACCGACCGCATTAGCAACAGCATAGTAAGACAGCGAGTCGGTATGAAAGATAGTATCGGTGTAAAGATGAGAAAGGGCATGCTCCGTTGGTTCGGGCATATAGAAAGAATGCCAGAGGAAAGAATGACAAAACAGATATACAATGTGAAAGTGGAAGGATGCAGGTACCGGGGAAGACCTAGACTATCTTCATCATCATCATCTCAGCCTATACTTGTCCACTGCTGAACATAGGCCTCCCCAATCGCTTTCCAGCGTAACCGGTCCGATGCCACCTGCATCCAACGACTTCCTGCGATTTTCACAAGATCGTCGGTCCATCTGGCAGGCGGTCGTCCCACACTGCGCTTGCCAATACGTGGTCTCCACTCTAGAATCTTTCTGCCCCAACGCCCGTCCGATCTACGCGCTATGTGGCCCGCCCATTGCCACTTCAGCTTGCTAATCTTAACGGCTATGTCGGTGACCTTGGTTCTTCTACGAATCTCCTCATTCCTGATTCGATCGCGTAGAGAAACGCCGAGCATAGCTCTCTCCATAGCTCGCTAGACTATCTTACCACGACCAAATAAACCGAGTCTTATCTGATGGAAAAGTCAAGAGTCTCCGTAACCGGCGAGCGTGTATGAGACGAACTATGAGAGTCGAGGAAGCCAGAGAGGTATGTAAGGAAAGAACCTGTTGGAACTCTGTACTCTCTGCCTACCCCGCAAGGGATCTGGCGTGAGGTTATAGATAGATAGATAGAGAAAGAAATATTTCGCCAAATAAAACTAAAACCATATAGAACTGCAAACATTTTTAGCAACACAAGTACGCAAGCACAATTAATACGAACTTTAAGTATTTCAGATTAAGGCCTCTATTCTATGACGAATTAAATACATTACGCGGTGCGTTACGATAACTTCGTGAAACGGTTATTTGACGGAGGACTTAGTCAAGTGGTTACGAGCTTGAGCCACTCCGTCCACTGGATCGAGTAATAGCGGGTTCGATTTCTGCACAAAAAAAATCTTTGTATGACCACAAAATATGTTGGTCTGGGTGTTTGTCACCACTGGAATAATTCCTAGTGTGGGGCTACGGTTTTTTAATTACAAAATGGTACTCCAGTCGGATACGGAGTACCATTACATAAATTTTACAAAGTAACGCGCTACGTTCGGTAATAGTGAATAAGGGAGCAGGTAAGTCAGGTCGCATAAACTCCTCAAGCCATCCAGCGGACCAACCCACCATGTCTCACGAATGACTTGGAAAAGTTAACCTCTACCTCCTGCCTTCAATACTCAATTAATAATATTTATTTTGTTTCCATAAAAACCTAAATCAATTCTTAATTACTATAATTTTCCATCATACTCGTATTATCTTTGCAATTTAAATAAAATGTTTCTGCGTGACAATTTCAGCAAAATTAAATGGTGCCTTTACCTTCCTATCGCCGCGCCCCACCAACGTCCCTCGCGCTTGCCGAAAGTCCACTCAAACGCAATAAGGTTTAGGATAATCATAGTAAAAAAATAGAAACGCCGGCACCGGCCGGCACGCGGCCAGTTGTGCGTTCCGATCGGTTTGTTTGTTTGTTTATGACGCAATAATCGAAGTAAAATTGCGTGCTATGGCATTTAGGTATACCAGAATTCAATAATGATATGATAAATGATAACGTGGAATTGGCGTGTCAAGTGTTTAATCAGACCAGGGATGGGCAAAATGTAATCTCCAATCATGATTACAAATTACCGAAAGTAATCATAAAAAGTAATAATTTTTGGTGATTGATGGCAAGACGGAGGATGCGACTTTTGATGTTAAATCAATATAAGTAATATTTTAGGGTTTTAGAGGATGCTGATAACTAATATGGCATTAATTTCTAGATCCATGATGGCAGACGCAATTTTTAAAAAGCCGAGTCCGCCGTTTTGAGGTGAGTAATAAAATTAGATGTCGAATTGTTAAAAACACTAATTTTAACTTTTTTTGGTCCACAAAATATAACTTACTTAGCTTTTACTTTTTAGCTTCTACGGAACTTTTTTAGCAGTTGTGGACTCTGTTTCAGAGTATTTAAAGAGCCTGCCGTCAAGATGTATCATTACAAGGCAATTGGTCTATGATGCGCGTTCATTTTGCAAAATTGCCGACTTTAAATTGCTTGTCAAAGAAGAAAAAGAAGAGAAGGAAGATTCGAATCGAACGCGCAAGAATCGATTCTCTAATAATTGAAGGATAAAAGATCGATCCTCGACTAATTGATTCGAATTCGATTCATATTAATTTGCCGATTGAATGAGTTTTTGGATTCCTTCTTTTTTATAATTTCTTCATACGTTCAATTTAGAGATTATTAAAAATACAACTGACATTAAATGAAGTCATGTTTAGAACGTAGTATTTTTAACAATAAACTTGTTTTGCCACTTTTTTATGATAGAATCGTCAATCGATGCGATTCCATGACTTTTGGAATCGATGTAGTAAAACGATTTTTGGCTCAAAACATCAATTTTTCGATTAATCTATTTTATATCGCCATGCCTAGCACGAACAGATTGACACTAGCGTAACGCTACCTATGGTTCATTCCAATAAAAAAAAGTCGATTTCTTGCTAACAGCATTTCATTTCGATGTCTTAGAATATTCAAACTCGGATTGCAATCACAACTAAAACTTGTAAAAATGGTGATGTTTTGTTTACAAAGTTTTAAAGTTTACTAAATAAAGATGAACGTGACTGCACATTTTCTCGCCAACGACACGATACGATAACATCAGCCGTTTTGTGCTAAGCCCTCTGGTCACCCTAAATATTCGTTTGAGCACACGTTTTTTTTCGGATTTACTTACGATATAATAGTTATTCCCGCTTTTTTTCATGTATATTCGGCACTATTTCCGTCAATTGTGGACCGATTTTGATGATTTTTTTGCATTGGGTTCAGTATAACTCCAAGGTGGTACTATTTTAATTTAATTGGCATTGAACCTTGGACTTAGAAGATACACCAGGGAACTCCTTAACGATTATGGGTACGTATGAAGTAATACGATATTATGGGTATTACGTCAATTCTATAGGTGCCCCACTATAGAACTAAGGAGTATATTAGCCGACTTCAAAAAAGGAGGAGGTTGATAAGACGTCCTTTTTTTATAACTCCTCTGCTTATGAACCGATTTTGATGATACTTTTCGCATTAGGTTAAGTATAGTTTTGAGGTAGTCCGATTTTAATGTTATTGGTATTGGACCTTGGACTTTGAAGATACACCAGGGAACTCCTTAACGGCGAATAGCACGAATGTATAGATTCCGTTATTATAGTTAATATATTGACGTACGATTTAGCGCAGTGGTTAAGAGCTTAAGCCGCTTCGCCCACAAATCTTTGTGTGATCCACAATTATTTGTTCTGGTCTGGGTATTTGAGTATGTGAATTTTCATGTTTGTGAACGCACCCACAACACAGGAATTAATCCTAGTGTGGAGCTACGTTACAAAAAAAATAGACAAGACGTGCGTACGTGTCATGAGACCTGAAACACGGGCCGACAAAATTTAAAAAAAAAAATCCTGTAGGTGCTGTACAACTCAGCAAAAAAACTTACTCGTCACTTAAAACTGTAAAATAAAAATCTTTATTAAAAATAAAAAAGCTAAACCGACATCAAAAAGCAAAAAATAAATATTTGAAGTCGGTGCCAAGTAACCGACTGCACCAACCAGCACCGACTTCAAATATTTATTTTTTGCTACCTTGGTTTTTATAGAGCTTTTTTAGAATAAAGTAACAGAAAACTGATACTGAACAGACAGTAATAGCCTAGTGGTTAGACCGTTGGACTGCAAAGTCAAAGGTCTCGGGTTCAAACCCAGGCACGCACCTCTGTCTTTTCGAAAGCATCTGCGTATTAAAAAATTAATTATCACTTGCTTTAACGGTGAAGGAATACATGATGAGGAAACCTGCATGCCTAAGAGTTTCTCGAAGGTATGTGAAGTTCGCCAACCCGCACTAGGCCAGCATGGTGGACTATGGCCTAAACCCTCTCAGTTTGAGAGGAGGCCCGTGCCCAGCAGTGGGACAGTTTCTTAACAGGGCTAATATTATTATAACAGAAAACTTAATTATAAGTAACCATTAAGTTTTTCGTTACTGCCTCTGGCGACTGCCTCGTTGGTCTAGTGGCAAAGCGCATCGCTTTGTGATCACGAGGTCCTGGATTCAAATCCTAGGTCGGACAAGTGTAGCTTTTCTAACGAAAACTTCCCAGTACGAGTCTGGAGTCTGGAATGGTGCCCGTTATATGGCAATAGGTTCGTCCCCTATTACATGGGACCTAACATCGTCAGCGAAACGTGGGTGTACTTAGTACATCTCTGCCACCCCTGCTTGGGGTATGTAGGCGTGGCGGTGTTTTTTTATTAGTAATCATGTAAACTTAATTACTAATTACTGTAATCAAAATTACATGACTGCATGTAATCTTGATTGAATGTAATCAAGATTAAAAGTAATCAAGATTGAAGTAATCATGATAACTTTCAATCAGATTATTAATCTATATGTTGATTACGCCCTGATTCTAAGAATCAAACCCATGGCAGTAGAGTTTCCGCTTGAACTTTGCCAATGTTATTAGAAGACGTTCTGCTAGTAAATTTATCGGGAGTGTTTTATCAAAACGTCAGAGCTTCCTCTTATGTCACTTGGAGTGTGCGTCAATATCTGGACGCTTAATTTAATAACCATTGGATCGGTCGAGGAGGACCAGTGCAATGGCCTCCACGATCAGCTGATCTTACTCCATTCGACTTATGTGTGTGGGGACTTGTTAAATCTCTTGTGTACGTAAACGAATCTGATAGCATCCATTCAATAAACAAAAAATTGAAACCGCTATTCAAATAATTTAAAAAGTCACTGAAGTACTTAATAAATTAAAAAAACTACGTGTTCGGGCGTTAAAGTACATTGAACAAGGTAGTGGACATTTGAAAGTGTTTTGAGAGGGAGCTGTAATAGTGCCTTAAGTTAGTTTATTCTGCCCCTATCTGGATGAAAGTAGTGTAAGTATAACAAATATCATTTATTGTAAATATTACGATTCAAATCTTTTAAACACGCCTACTTAGTTCAATTTTGTTTACATCTAATAAGTAGAAATAAAATAAAAAACACATGTCCAGTCTTAACGAAATTATTCAATTTTATTAACCTTTTGTTTTAAGGAATAAATTTATTTTTAATATAAATAAGTGTATCTATAAATATAAATTCGATTAACTCGAAATTTCGCATTGTGATCATGAGATTCAGGGATTGAACATTAATTCTCCTACGTGCCTTAGCCTTTTTATTCCTTCTATTCTATTTCTGTCCCTTGTAGTCCTTGAAAGCAATTAATTTACACTGAATTGGTCTAGTAGTTCAAGCAATAAGATTTGATTCGTGCATGGGACAAATTTTAGTTGAGGCATTTAGAATCATAAACTTACATACACAGATATATGTTTTATGAAATTCATGATACTAACTGCACCTAAAATACAAACAAGGACTGATGTGAACATACATAATAAAGCATAATTATATAACATTAAAATATTTACGTACAATTTAAGAGTAATCTAATTAAATAAAAACAATTTAGCACACGAAAAATTAAATGAAAGCGGAATTAAGTGTTTTGTGCATTTTGATTCTAAAGGTATAGATTTGGCCCCCAAGGAGAAGCTTTTAATATAATTACAATTACATGAAAGTACTCGAGAAACTCATTCCATATCTTTATCTACTAATTTAAAGAAAACGTTAAAAATATTTTCTTTTCTCCTTGAATTATAATTTTTTATTAGTAGTACAGGCGTATTATGCTTTTTGTAAATATATACGTATATGGAATTTAGAATAGGCCGGCTTCTGATTTCATAATTCAAGGTAAATGCTGCTTAAAGGTATACCTCCACAGGCTTGCATCGTTTGCACGGGAGGGATTGTATCAACCTTGTTTTAGAAATCTGTATATATTAGTAGTAGGGTTTATCTTATTTTGAATACAGATAGTCCACATAGAATAAGACAGCGACCTAGCCGACGAGGTCGACGAATGCCTTGCTTGCCGGCCGGCGTAGAGCACCACGGCGAAACATCTAGTTTATACTTTCCCCCGTAAGGACTGCCCAAAGCCGAGGATTTTCCTCTTTGAGCTGCTTTTGAGCAAGTTGCTTCTTTACTCGTCCAGTTGGAGTGTAGCTGGAGTATGTCCACTCGCCTTTCTGCCCAGTAAACCTTTAAAGGCCCCTCGGCCAACAGCAGACTCATTTATATTCATACAAAAATTTCTTTGGTCATTCCACCAATTCACTGAAAATTGAAAGCTGCGCAACAAAATGTGCCATACACTCCTTTTTATAAAACATACATCCTCTTAGCACTCTTTCTTATAGCATTAAAAATATAAGCAAGGACATCCTCATCGTTTACCAACTTACCGATAACTGCATGAAGGTTATTAAGTATCCCATTTCCGCCTCCTTCCAAGTGTTACGCTTCACTGGCCACTGACGACCGCACAGCCTTCCATAAATTCTCTACAACTAATACAAGCCAATTTGTAATCTATCACCACAATGTTAAAGAATAAATATCTTGCACACAAGGTCAAGTTGCAGTAAACTTTTGGGACCGCTGTCGACACAAACTAAATTGATCTATCTATCTATCTATAACCTCACGCCAGATCCCTTGCGGGGTAGGCAGAGAGTACAGAGTTCCAACAGGTTCTTTCCTTACATACCTCTCTGGCTTCCTCGACTCTCATAGTTCGTCTCATACACGCTCGCCGGTTACGGAGACTCTTGACTTTTCCATCAGATAAGACTCGGTTTATTTGGTCGTGGTAAGATAGTCTAGGTCTTCCCCGGTACCTGCATCCTTCCACTTTCACATTGTATATCTGTTTTGTCATTCTTTCCTCTGGCATTCTTACTATATGCCCGAACCAACGGAGCATGCTAAATTGATATAGGAATTAATTTGAAAATAATTGTGAGTCTAGAAATTTCTCAGTGGAAATTTTAATTTCGTTTGCGTTATGATTAAGTGGGCTGTGTTGAATAAAAGATTAGATCGAGTTTTGATTTACTGTGGAAGTTACGAAATGAATAAATTGATTTTGTTTTTAGTGAGTCGAATTTTTATTAGAGTCGTCCATTTTTTCGTTGACAGAATGTTTAGTTTGTATTGTTTATGTATGGTTGTTCTTTTTTACGCTTATGGTTTAATGAAATATTATTTTTATAGATAGCATTGACTTAGGTCAGTCTTAACATATGGTAGCAAAATGTGGGCCGTAACGCGGCGCCAAGTCCATTCGATTCAAGTCGCTGAAATGAAGATGCTTCGGTGGACGTGTGCGGTGACGAGACTCCATAAAATTTGCAACGAGTATGTTCGCGGGAGTCTCGGTGTTGGCGACATCGCTGATAAGCTACAAGAAAGTAGACTCCGTTAGTATAGTCACATGAAGAAAAGACCTTCTGGTTATGTGAGTAATATTACGGCCAATTTAAACAGGGCCCAGACCCAGAAGGCGGCCATAAACAAGATGGGCAGACGTGGTCGAGAAGGACCTGTATATCTGCAATGCCTCCGAACACGACACGTCT
The DNA here is from genome assembly GCA_905147815.2 of Phalera bucephala. Taxonomy (NCBI): domain Eukaryota; kingdom Metazoa; phylum Arthropoda; class Insecta; order Lepidoptera; family Notodontidae; genus Phalera; species Phalera bucephala. The sequence goes on along the minus strand of LR990615.1, from coordinate 35,966,737 downwards.
GACAGAGTTAAGTGGAAGAAGAAAATACTCTTAGCAATTATTATTCCCATCTGATGGTAAATCAGATGGGAATAACAATTGCCAAGGAGAGAGAGAGAGAGAGAGAGAGAGAGATAGCATTGACATACGGCCGTTATAACTTATTGTAGCTACTGACACTGTTTTTTGTTTTCATTGTCGCTCGTATCTTCTTTCTTCGATACCATTTTCAAATTAAGTTCGCGAAAAATAGCATACATGTAGAACATTTTATAGGCATTCCAAACACTATAATTCTACTTTCCAAAAGTTTCGTTTGACTCTCATTGACCATTGACACTACTTTTCACAATAGAACATTTCACAGTTCATACAGACTGTAATATAGGATATTTAATCGATACAAGGCCTGTTCGTGCGATATGTCCTCCGATTCACAGCCGCGTGGAAATTCACACGGCAGTAACCGCTTGCTTTCGCACCGTTTTTCCCGGCAATATACATTTTTATAGCTTTCTATACAGCAGTGATAAAAGTTGAAACGTTCCGTTCGAGTTACATTGGCTCTTTATTAAGAGTATATTTTGTCCCATGGTTATTCATTGTACAATGTAGTATGTGTTAGCGACGCGAACTTACTTTGCCTATTTATTATTGTACCACTTAAATTTTTACTTAGTAAAATAATAACCTCACGTAAAAGCCAATATTTGTATTTATATGTGAATATTTGGAAAATAAATGCAAAGAGAGAAAAGGGTTAACATTTAGTGCCGTCCGTAGACAGTGGAGGGTTGGCGGAGCGCGGGCGCGGTTCTTTCTGTCCATTGCGCCGAGCGCCGCGCATTGCATACAAGGCAGTAGGTATGTCGATTCATTTAAAGAAAAATCGATCTTTGAATCTATTCAAATCGAACGTGCAAGAATCGATTCTTGATTAAATCGAGGATTAAAAGATCGATCCTCAATTAATCGATTCGAAGTCGATTCTTATTAATTTGCCGTTTGAATGATTTTTTTTATTCCTTCCTTTCTATAATTTCTTGATACGTTCGAATTAGAGATTATTAAAAGGACACCTGACTATAATAAACTCATGTTGGAACGTAGTATTTTTAACAAGAAATGTGTTTTGCCTCTTTTTAACCGACTTCAAAAAGGAGGAGGTTCGATGTTCGTTTGTATGTATGTTTTTTTTTTATTTATGTTCAGCGATATTTCCGTCAATTGTAGACCGATTTTGATGATTTTTTTTCATTGGGTTGAGTATAGCTTCAAGGTGGTCCCATTATAATTTCATTGGCATTGGACCTTGGACTTAGAAGACATACCAGCGATCTCCTTAACGATTATGGATACGTATGACATAATACGATATTATGGGTATTACGTCAATCATATAAGTGCCTCCTATAGAACTAAGCAGTATATTAGCCGACTTCAAAAAAGAAGGAGCTTCATAATTCGTCCTTATGAACCGATTTTGATGATACTTTTTGCATTGGGTTCAGTATAGTTTTGAGGTGTTCCTATTTTAATGTTATTGGTATTGGACCTTGGACTTTGAAGATACACCAGGGAACTCCTTAACGGCGAACAGCACAAATGTATAGATTCCGTTATTATAGTTAATATATTAATCCTGTAGGTACCTCACTGTACAACTCAGCAAAATAATATAATATCGGTATTTAAATATTAGTGAATTTACACAGAAACCTAACCCCTTTTCCGGGATAAAATTTTCCAGCAAACTACACTTTTTTACAGCAAACTAAGTATATGCCAAATTCCGTCCAAATCCATTTAGCGATTTTTGCTTGATTGAGATCAAACTTCCAAACATACAGACTTTCACATAATTTATAATATTAGTAGGATATATTATCTATTTATATATATAATATGAATATGCCAATATATATATATATAGTAGGAAGTAGGATTAGTATAGATCGTATTAAATACCTACCCCTGACTCTGAGTAAGACTGCCTCGTTGGTCTTATGGCGAATAATATCCGAAGCGATCATGACGAGGAAAGGGGTTCGAATACTAGGCCGGACAAAGGGTATTTTTTTGATAGAAAATTTTCCTGCATCAGTCCGGAGCCTAGTCTCATATAATGACAGTAGACTCGCCCTCTTATTAAATTGGGACCTTACATCGTCGGCAAAAAGTGGTTGTACACCTCTGTCACCCTCCCTGGGGAAAGACAAACGTGACAGCGTTGCTTTTTTTGTGTGAAGTGCAAAAGTTATTATATTTGCAAGTGATTTACAAAAGCGAGCTTTGCTCGAAAGAAAATCATCTCTTTAAGTGAAAACTTTGCGAAAAGAGAACTTTACAAGAGAAAAACGGCCCTGATCCATTAAAAATTGTTTATTAGGTACTACAACTCTTACTTATGTCATTATTTTTTTTTTGTTTGTAACTGGAACTGGGCACAAAACGGGGCAGGGTAAATTGTTATGTAACTTTGGATTATTCCTAAGTGATATTTTTAAAAACCTAAGCGTAAATCGAATGAGGCGCTCGGAGCGCTGAGCTATCGCGGTGTTCTTAGTAATCACCAAGGTTAAGTAGCCTTGGACTCGGTTGGTCTAGGATGGGTGACGGTTTTTGGCATATTCATATTCGAGCATTTTCGTGCTTCGGAAGGCACGCTAAGTCGTTTGTACCGGCTACCACTTTATATGGTAGTCATTAAGGCAAATTGGAAGCTTGATAAGTTCCAACAGCAGGGGGCAAACATGCCTCCACCGCACCTCGCTGGGTCCGTGTGGTGGAGTATGACCTGTCTCACCTCTTATTTTTGTGGATTCGGTGCTGTAACAGGAGCAAAATGGAAACACAAGGCAAGACCGTAAGTATGCTTATATCATTTATGTAACATCTTCATATTGTTATCTCAAAATATGCTCATTAAAAGTCGCTTGAGAGCGTTGTAATATAACTTTAGAACAATGTGTTCGGCTTATTCGCTATAACCTAACGCGGCGCGTTACGATATTTTTTGAAATGATCGTGTATGCTGCATGCCGTTGTAGTATTATTAAACGATCATTACAAGAAGTTATTATAACGCGCCGCGTTATGTATTTAATTGGTTTAAGAGAATAACTACTTAACGGAACTCCAAAGTTTGTTCCCAATTCGGTACCGTTCCGCGATTGTTCGTGCGTAATTAGTTAAGATTGATGTTTTCGCATTATGTTATTTAAACTTCGACATTTTGCGCAGGTAAAAATACTCGTAAATGTTTTACGGTTATGTAATTTATATGTGGTTATCGTATAAATTAGGTTAATTGTAATTTTAGCTAACTGGTTTCTCGCATAAACGGTATATTGCTAGAATTAATTAATCTCAAAGAATGACAATACAATACGAAAGTGGAAAGATTTAGGTACGACAGATAGATAGATAGATGAATAGATAACTCTTTATTGTGCACCAATAAGATACTTCTCAAAATAACAAAAAGGACTAAAAGTAAGACAAGTAAGACAAGACACAAAGTGCGGCTTTATCGCTAAGAAGCAATCCCAGCCAACCTTGGGATGGATAAATAGATTTGTAAGTAGTATTGACGGGGGTGCACTTACTAGAAATCATACTTATATACATATTTTAATACCTACATTAGCGGTCTAAATTTTAAATATTATATAAAAAGAAAAACAAGACTTTAGAGTCTTGTTTTTCACATATAGAAAATACACAAACGTAGTATATTCATGATACAAAAATTAAAAATAAATAAATAAACACACAACAGACACATAATTACCTACCTATTTAGGTTTGACAGCAGAAGACGATGACTAAGTAGAGAAATAGTACTTTCTCACCTAATCTTTAAGCTATTTAGCGACGACGCACGCCTTATACTGACAGGTAAAGTATTCCACAGTCGTACCGCCTAGACAGCAAAAGACTTATCGCAAAAGGATAAGGATGCCCCCTCACAATAGTATGTGAGAGATCCTTAGGCTAAGATTTTCCGAGGACCTGAGACAATGAGTGCCAGTGCTTTTAAGATATCCGAAACTCTCCTTAAGATAAATAGGGGCGGGAGGGTTCAATAATATATTGTAAAGAAGAGAAAGAATATGCGAGTCCCGGCGAAGTCGAATGGACAGCCACTTGAGTTGTGTACAAAATGCAGAGCACACATCAGCATAATCTAAGACAGGAAGTAGGAGATATTGTGCCAGTGCAACCTTAGTGACAGTGGCTAGGAAATTGCGAATTCTTCTTAGAGAGGCTACTGTTGCAAACGTTTTGCAACTAATGGCTTCTAGTTGTTGACCCCAAGTCAGACAACGATCTATTAGAACACCAAAAAAAATTCTTTGAAAAATTCTCTATACTCGATTGAAGTACCGCCGGAAAATATTATTTCGGGAGCGTTAACCAATTAATTTTATTGATCATTCGGGAACTGCCTATAATGATGACTTGCGTTTTAACGCGATTTACTGTCAATCCATAAGATTTTCTCCATTTGGTTATACAGCATAGATCATTGTTAGTATTTTCAATGGCTTCACCAAGATTTGAAAGTGAGGCCTGAGTGTAAAACTGCAGATCGTCTGCATATAGGTGATAGGAAGAAGTGAGATTTTGGGAAATGGAGTTGATAAAAATAGCAAACAGAAGAGGAGATAAAACGCCGCCCTGTGGTATGCCGGTTTTTATGTTATACCAATTAGAGACAGACTCATTTTGGCGAACACGCTGCCGGCGACCAAGCAAATAACTGCGAAACCAGCCGACCACCGATGGAAATACGTTAATAGAGCGAAGTAAAGCAAGGAGTATGTCGAAGTTAACACTGCTGAAGACATTACTGAAATCTAATAAGGTTAGCACGGTTGACTGTCCATCCTTCATACCTAGACGAATGTCATCGGTGATCTTAACAAGTGCAGTAACCGTGCTATGACAAAGGCGGAAACCGGTTTATAAAGGATAAAGGAGGTGATGATTGGAAAGGAAATAGTTGAGTTATTTGTGTACCAAGTGCTCCAAGACTTTTTATAGGAAGGGAAGAATGAATATTGGGCATGTTCGGCGAGAGATTTGGGATTGAGCTTTCAAGGTAGTGGAATAATAGGAGCGTCTTTCCATGTGGCAGGGAATTGAAGGTGATTGATAGCATGGCTCGCTTAACGTTACATTCAGTGAATCGCGTAAATACAAAATATGGATGGTCGCGAATTGTAATGGTAGAAAGGTGATATAGTGTAGCATTTTTGTCCGAATTAAGCATTTCGGGAGAAGACGAGAAGTGCATTAAGAGAATTGATATCAATATTTTTTGGAATGGAGTGATGGCGTTGTTTACCAATTCCTAGCGACCTGAGAAACTTCCAGACCCTAGCCGGGTCCCCATCCTCAACATATGACGGCGTAACGCATTCCTACATACCTTATTGCAGCGATTGCGAGCCTGAACATAATTAACTTTGTTTGTATCCATTGGTTTCAGCTTGTATCTGTTTTTAGCTGTAGCTTTTTTATGCATCTAAGATTTAATATTATACAACAATATCATTTAATAAAACTATTTTTTCGGATTTTATCGCGGTTTATTTTTTGATTTTTAAGTTCCCGACGTTTCGAGTGCTTTGCAGCACCCATGGTCACGGGAAGGACTGAGGTGGTAGACGTCCATAAGGTATAGTTGTTCCGGGGTACCCTCAAACTTCTTAATTATTTTTGTTGGTCCGATCTACGCAGAATGAGCTCACGGTGTCTTGAGGTCTTGCAGTGTTATGCTTGGTTTTGGATTTGATTATATTAATTACTGGATCCCAAGTCGATGGAAGCACCCAGCCATGTGTTCACCGTCGCTCAAAGAAGTCTGCAGTCTGTGAACATGTCCTTGACCGCACCCGCCATAACATCAGATTTGATAGACCACAAATCCTCGTGAAAGAACACCGATTCCTACCAAGGATGGTTCGCGTGGCTATTGAAATTAAAAAGCATCCTAATTTCAATAGAGAAGATGGCTGGGTGCTTCCATCGACTTGGGATCCAGTAATTAATATAATCAAATCCAAAACCAAGCATAACACTGCAAGACCTCAAAACACCGTGAGCTCATTCTGCGTATATCTGACCAACAAAAATAATTAAAAAGTTTGAGGGTACCCCGGAACAACTATACCTTTTGGACGTCTACCACCTCAGTCCTTCCCATGACCCCATGGTGCTGCAAAGCGCTCGAAACGTCGGGAACTTAAAAATCATAAAATAAACCGCGATAAAATCCGAAGAAATAGTTTTATTTCATGTGTAATATTCGCATAAATCTAAGAACTCAGTAAATATCATTTAACATAAAGAGTGGAGGAAGCCAGAGAGGTAAAGAAAAAACCTCTTGGTACTCTCTACCTACCCCGTAAGGGATCTGGCGTGATGATATTGATAAGTTTTTCGTAAAAGACGCCGAAACTAAACAGTAATCGATTTCAGACTGAATTACTCATAGTTTTCGTTAAGTGATTTTTGACTGTATCAAAATACGATTTGGCCACAGGATATGCACAAGAGAAAGGATATAGGCTTAACTAAAATTGACGAATTGAAATTAGTAATTATTCCTCTGTATCGTGGGTCCCTGTATTACAAACATGGAATCCACGCACACAAACACCTTGACCGAAATAAATATTTATGAGTCACACACTGACTTGTTCCGTGCGGGTATTGAACCCGCGACTACTCAATGCAGTGGGTGGAGAGGCTTAAATTCCTAACCATGGGACCAAACCGTCTGTCGATTTGATTAAGATTATTATTTATATAGGACAATAAACAGTTACAATACGCAATATACAAGGTGTAACATAATAAACGCAAGACCTGAAAGTAGTTTGTTCTAAATCAGTTACCGAATTGATTCCAAAAATTTTTAATTGGATTTTTTTTTTTTAATTTGCAAAGCTTGCTTTTACTACTTCAGTGCGCTATAAAAAACTAAATTTATTTTTGATACATAGCAATAAGGAGATCATAAATGCATTCCTAAAAGGTATTTCTCAAAACGCACACATACACGTAGAAGTTTCATTGTTAATTGGGCTATAATAGCGCTTTAAAAAAGGGTAAAAACCTTGAAATTTGGAAATTTGGTTATCGTTTAAATTCGTGAAGCAATTCTCTAATTGGGGTGTCTGAGGTCTTGCGTTATTTACGTTACACCTTGTATAAGACCAAATAAACAAAGCAATAATTTTAAATATTAATTTAAATAGAGTATGAGTTCGCTTTGGGCAGGAACATTTACAATATTGTATGTAGCCCACAAGATTATCCACATATAAACAGAAATTAATTTAATAATAGGGGAAAGAGTCTCTCTAACCGGCGTGCGTGTATGAGACTAACTATGAGAATGGAGGAAGCCAGAGAAGTATGTAAGGAAAGAACCTGTTAGAACTCTGTACGCTCTGCCTACACCGCGAGGGATCTAGCGTGATGATATAGATAGATAGATTGAGTACTATACAGTAGTACTCAATCTATCTTGATTGAGTACTATACAGTTTTGGCACCCCTTCAATTATTGGCACTGAACTTTAACTGCAACGATTAAGTAACTTACAACTAATCAACCAGTAGTTTCAAAAATATTCATCATACCTTAATTAATAAAATTCAATGAATAGAAAATATATTTCTTAACTAGAAATACTGAAAAAATATCCTTTTTGTCAAGCGGGAGCGCGCGTGACGAATTGCTATGACTTCTTACAAAAAGTTGCTAAGAATGGGTAAGTTTCTTGCTGTATTTCTTACTTAAATCAAGTTATAGAAGGTAAATACGTACTTAAAACAGGCGGCGACCTCCATTGCTGAGGTAGCGGAGGAGATGTTCTCTCGGACAGCTTCGGAAGAGGTGCGCAGTCTTCAGCTGGAGAACGCCCGCCTTAAACGGCGGATGGCTGATCTCCAAAAGGAGCTGGAAGTCATAAAGACCACCCTCGAGGGAAAGGAGGGGCCCAGACAAGTGGGAAAGCCTCCTGAGGACCTGGCCCAAGTCTTTCGAGATGAGATTGGCAAGGTCCTCCAAAGGGTGCAATTTTTGGAGGGCAAGATCCTCCGTCCACCCTTGGCGTCTGACACAAGACGGGCGCCAACCTACGCAGAAAAGCTGGCGCCGCGCCCCCTCAAGCGGAAACCCCAGCCCGCTGTCTTGGAGCCGACCGCGTCTACGTCCACCGCCCCTGAGCCACCTGTGGCTGGGGTGAGCAAGGCGAGGACAGCGCAGAGAGCGAAAGCCCCTCCATCTCGGACAACCTTGCAGGAACAGGGAGCCGCACCCACTGGCCCGATACCCAGCAGTAACGGACAGTGGGAGACCGTGGGAGCCAGGAAGGCTGCCAAAAAGGACTCCAAGAAGAAGTCGCGACGACGAAGGCGACTGCGGGCTCCCCGATCAACAGCAGTCGTCATGACCTTGAGGCCTGGAACCGAGGAGCGCGGCGTGACATACGCTGCGGTGCTTCAGAGCGCGAAGTCGTGCATTGACATCGGAGAGCTCGGCATCACGGGTGTTAAATGCCGAAAAACGATGACCGGTGCCCGGCTACTCGAAGTCCCGGGAGCTAATAGCCACCTGAAGGCCGATGCTCTAGCCCAAAAGCTGCGAGAGCAACTGTCCGAGGAGGACGTGATAATCAGCCGGCCAAGTAAATCTGCCAGCCTCCGAATCGCCGAGCTTGATGACTCCGTCTCAGAGGAGGAGCTGGCGGCTGCAGTCGCAAAGTGTGGAGGATGTACTGCTGACCAGGTCAAAGTGGGGGAAATCCGCCCCGGCACGAATGGCCTTGGCACGACAGTGGTCAGCTGTCCGGTAGCGGCAGCACAAAAGGTGGCGAGAGGAAGACTTCTTGTTGGCTGGGTGTCGGCAGCAGTGCGGCTTTTGAAGCCTAGGCCTATGCGGTGCTTCCGCTGCCTCTTGGATGGGCATGTGGGCGTCCGCTGCACGACGGGGGTAGACTGCAGCACCCGCTGCTACCAGTGCGGACAGGAAGGGCACAAAATAAAAGAGTGCACTGCTGCTCCGCACTGCTTGGTGTGCGCCAAGGAAGGCAAACCTGCTGAGCACCAGACAGGGGCAAGAAACTGCCCATCGCAACCCAAAGAGGGGGCAAAGAATCCGGCACATCGGGGGCGACGGCCTGTGAAAGGATGGAGACTAACAATGGGTAACACACCTGTTAGTCTCCTCCAAGCGAATGTCAACCACTCCGCTAGGGCTCAGGATCTGTTGGTCCAGACCATGGCGGAGTGGTCGATTAACCTGGCGGTCGTGGCAGAGCCGTACTACGTACCGTCCTCCGAAAGCTGGGCGGGGGATACCGATAGTCTCGTGGCGATTATTGTATCACGGGACGTCGGCTTTCTGTCCCTTGAGGCCGTGCGGAGGGGCTGCGGCTTTGTTGCCGCCTGCGTCGGAGGCGCCTTGGTGATCGGAGTGTATGTCCCACCCAGCTGGAGCCTCGCTGAATTCGAGCGGGTTCTGGTGCAACTGGGCTCCTTAACCTCGGGGTATCGCTCTGGCCCCGTTCTCGTCTTAGGGGACTTTAATTCAAAGTCCCCGGCTTGGGGGTCCCCTGCGGCTAACGCGAGGGGAGAGATGTTGGAGGAATGGGCCGCGGAGCATCGCCTGGCGGTTATCAACAGGGGCTCTGCCAACACGTGCGTGAAGTGGAACGGCGGGTCCATCGTAGACGTTGGTTTTGCCAGCCTGGGCCTGGCGCAGCGAATCCAGGGGTGGCGCGTAATCGACTGGGTGGAGACACTGTCTGATCACAGATACATTAGATTTGATGTCTCCGCCCAGTCTCACAATGTGGGGGGCTCTGGCCCTCGATGGTCGTTGGCCCAACTCGACCCGGAGGCTCTGCTGGAGGCTGTCGAAGTTCAATCCTGGGTCCCGGTGACGGCCGGCCCAATCAACGTTGACCGGGAGGCTGAATGGTTTCGCGGAGCCATGTCCGCCATTTGTGACGCTGCCATGCCTCGTGTGCGGCGTAGAGCGGCTCGTAGACGACAAGTGTATTGGTGGTCGCCGGCTATCGCGCAGCTTCGCTGCGCCTGCGTGGCGGCGCGCCGCCAGTACACCAGGTACCGTGGGTGGAGTAGCCGAAACACGGCTATTGGCTCAGCTGCTCGGGAGGGGCGGCTCTATGCCGCATATAGGGCAGCGAAATGGGTTTTGCAGGACGCCATTCTGCGGGCCAAAGACCAGGCCCGAGAAAGTCTGCTTGCAACACTGGATGCTGATCCGTGGGGGCGCCCGTACCGGATGGTGCGCAACAAAATGCGCCCGTGGACGCCCCCCCTGACGCAGGTAATGGAGCCTCAGCTGCTGCTGGAGGTGCTGGCGACTTTGATCCCAGAAGGAGCCGAGCACACGCTACCGGTGGGGCTCTATCTGCCTGGTGAACTTGGTGAGCCACTGCACGACGATGCCATACTTGCGGTGTCGCAGACGGAGATGGACGTCGCGACCCACAGACTGCAAGCTAGGAAGGTAGCACCAGGACCTGATGGAGTTCCGAGCCGCGTGTGGGCCATGTCCCTTGGCGCACTCGGCCCCCGACTGAGGGCGCTCTTCACTGAGTGCCTCAACCAGGGCCGGTTTCCGCAGCTGTGGAAAACCGGCAAACTGGTACTCACCAAGAAGGATGGCGCCCAACGGACTCGCCATCCGCATACCGCCCACTGGTGTTGCTCGACGAGGTCTGTAAACTCTTTGAAAGGGTAATAGTGGACAGACTCGTCGAGCACCTTACGAGAAGGGGGCCGGACCTGCACGAGAGCCAATTCGGTTTCCGAAGGGGTAGGTCCACCATAGACGCGATCCAGCGAGTGCGGGCAATGGCGGCGGAGGCAACATCTCGCGGGGGGGTGTTGTTGGCGGTGTCATTAGACATCGTCAACGCCTTTAACTCCATCCCCCATGGTACGATCTTGGCGGCCCTGGGCTACCATGGAGTCCCGCACTACCTCCGCCGCACGGTGGCAGACTACCTCGCTGGTAGACGAGTGACCTACCCTGGCCGGGAGTGCTGGCTCGAGAGGGACGTGGTGTGTGGTGTTCCGCAGGGGTCGGTCTTGGGGCCACTCTTGTGGAACATCGCATACGACTGGGTGCTGCGTGGTGCGTTGCTGCCAGGAGTGGCGGTGACATGCTACGCAGATGACACCCTTGTCACTGCGGGGGCGAAGTCGCATAGGGGCGCGACAATGCTCGCGACGGCGGGGGTATCGCAAGTCGTAGGGCGAATTCGCCGGCTGGGCCTCAACGTGGCCTTGCACAAGACGGAGGCCGTCTGCTTCCACGGGCCCAGGAATGCGCCCCCCCCCCCAAACACCCGCATAGTGGTTGGGGGGGTCAACAGAAACATTAGCAGGCACCTGCGCTACCTGGGCTTGCTGCTGGACAGCCGCTGGACCTTCGAGGCCCATTTTAAAGACGCTGCTCCCAAGCTGCTGAAGACGGCGGGGGCCCTGGCACGATTGCTGCCGAATCTTGGCGGTCCGATGGCGCCATGTAGGCGGCTATACGTAGGAGTCGTGCGGTCCCAAGCCCTTTATGGGGCTCCGGTTTGGGCTGAATGCCTGACGGCCGGCAGCATAGCGCTGCTACGTAGACCGCAGCGCGTGCTGGCCATTAGAGTGACCCGTGGATACCGCACGATGGCCTTCGAAGCAGCTACTCTTTTAGCTGGAACGCCTCCGTGGCATCTAGAGGCGAAGGCCCTCGCCAGGTTGTACCGCTGGCGCAGGGAGGCCGATCCCGATCCTGGAGTCGCGGAGGCCAGGCGGAGAGAGCTCCGACGAGCCGTCCACAGAGAGTGGCGCGAGCTGCTGGAGCATCCCAGCGCCGGACATACCACCATTGCTGCGGTGATTCCCGTCTACTGGGAATGGCTGGAGCGGCAGCATGGAGCGCTCACGTACCGACTGACGCAGGTGCTGTCCGGGCACGGATGTTTCGGGCGGTACTTGTGTCGGATCGGTCGTGAGGAGACGGAGGGGTGCCACCACTGTGTGGCCCCAGTAGACACGGCGTCCCACACCCTGTTGGTGTGTCCGGCGTGGGATGGGCAGCGGCTCCAACTGGCTGCTGAATTGGGGGAACGGGCGCTCTCGCTTTCGGGCGTGATTTCGGCCATGGTCGAGAGGGAGAGCGCCTGGGCGGCAACTGTCGCCTTTTCTGAGGCCGTGATGGGAGCAAAGGAGGAGGCGGAGCGGGAGCGGGAGGAAACATCCTCAAATCCCGCCCGTAGAAGGCGTGCCGGACGGAGGCGCAGGGCTTACGCCGGCAATGACCTCCGCCCGCCTTGAAGATTGGCCTGCAGGCGTCGGGGGAGGGCTCCCCGACGTCTGACCAGCAGCAGGCCCAAGTAGAGAAAGCGCCGTGTCACGCGCGCTTCGTACGGAGTCAAACCAGAGACGTGGTCTGCGTCACTAGACTCAGACCGAGGCCCGCCCTGTCGCAGACGAAATGCCCACGAGGCGACCCCTGCGACAGAGCACTCGGCCAAGCGAAGGACACCGGGGGGTTTTAGTGGGTGCGAGCCCCACATAACTGCCACACCAAGCCTACTCTGGTGTGGCATTATGCGGCAGGCATTTCCCCCCGAAAACAAAAAAAAAAAAAAAAAGGTAAATAGGTACATAAAAATTATTTTTATATACCCATTTACCTTCTATAACTTATTACTTTTAATTAAGGTGGCACTAAGTTAAAATAAATTTTAACGATCATAAATAATGGATTCATCTCGTAATATCATAGTTTATATTGTAACACAAAGTAAATAAGCGGTACTGTAAAATACTTATTACATTCATTCGACCTATATTTGCGGCTCGAATTCTCAGACCGCCATATTTGTGTCGGATCGATGTCACAGCGGATGCTGGCCCTTATCAAATAAAAATATTACACATTTATGGACGAAATTTTAAAATATTACGGTACTTATTCACTGCAATACCATCCTACAAAAACTTTTATATAACTTTAAACTCATCATCATCATCGTATGGCGCTGTACTTTCAATAATACGACATACGATTCAAATTTTATGTCAAATCAATACTACAAACTCAAATTATTTTTAACTGGTAGTTTTGCACCCGATCGAAAACAATGCCACCTAAAGGTCCACCTCCGTCCAAGGTGACCTCTAGACGCCATAAGCTCATTCTGTGTAGATCAGACCGACAAAGAATATGTGAAAGTTTGACGACGCCCCGGAACAATCATGAGCACCACCTCAATCCCTTGCGTAACCATGGGTGCAAAGCACTTAAAACATCGGGAACTTAAAATTAAAAATAAACTATGATAGAATTTATTACATGAGTAATATTTGCCTAAATCTAAGAGATCAATATAAAATACTTTTATTGATTCGCGATCATCAAAGAAAGCACATACACAACCATTATGTATCTATACCAAATTATATGATCCTTTGATAAGTAATAACTTATGTTTTTTCAAATAGTGATAAATAGAGTTAATCACTATCTTACTATTGGGCCTAATACTCCACGATGGGAGTTGTATAATTGACTACACCCACAATTTTACTGTTAACTCATAAATCTATTACAGAGGGAGTCTATTGTCCAGAGCACAATTTTAGACTCTGAATCACTACTGAGAAATGTTCGAACCTATGACCCCGTAATCCTTAGCCGCATCACGCGCCATTAGATCAACGACTAGGTCACACTCCACCACGCGGACCCAGCGCGGATTGGTGGAGGCAAGTTCATGGCTACCTGCTGTTTGAACTTATCAAGCCACCTCTAAGCTTCCAGCACGGCTTAACGACTACCACATTAAGTGGTACGGAGACTCTCAATTATGAAAATCCCATAAACGGTCATTCGTCTCTGGCTGACGGAGTCGAACGCTGCTTAACCTTAGTAATCGGTAAGAACACCGCGGCCGCACAGCGCTACGAACGCCTCAGAGATCTCAGAAGGAGAAAGATGTAATGGCTTTCTTTCACTTGTCAATTCTCAGGAAATTCCCTGTCAATCGCAAAAATAAACGTATCTGAAGTTGAAGACATCAAAATTTAATAGAAATAGTCATTGTGTGCCGCGTGGTTCCCGGCTTAGAATAGGACCAACCCATCTCATCCCATCGGGTGTCGTACAAGGCGACTAAGGGAAAACTAGGGAATGGGCAGCAGCGTTCCCTTAACACTTCGACGACCAATAACTGCGCTCGCCAACCCGCCTGCCAAGCGTGGCGAGTATGGCAAACACCCCCAATTATGGAAGAAAATAGGAAAAACAGGCCCCTAGTCCCCGGCGGTCCTGTTCGTCCTAGCCACGGAAGCAGCCATGGTAACGACAGGACAAGGGGTGCTAAGAATCTCCGGCAGAGATTCGGCTACCACCAAAACCGAAAATTGGCCCTGGTGACATACAACGCACGCACATTGAGGACAGATGAGAAGCTAGTTGAGCTGGAAGAAGAGTTAAACAAGTTGCGGTGGAGTATTGTTGGTTTATCGGAGGTCCGAAGAGAGGGCGAGGACACGATAACCTTAAAATCCGGCAACTTGTTTTACTACCGGGAGGGCGAACAGCAGTCCCAAGGTGGTGTCGGATTTATCGTCCACAAGTCACTCATAAACAACGTTGTGTCCATCACTAGTGTGTCGAGCAGGGTAGCGTACCTGATACTCAGAATATCCAAAAGATATTCGCTGAAGGTCATACAGGTCTACGCACCGACCTCGGCATACTCAGATGATGAGGTCGAAGTTATGTATGAGGACATTAGTAGAGCCATACATACTTCCAAAGCACATTTTACAGTAGTTATGGGTGACTTCAATACGCGGCTGGGCCAACGGGGAGATGATGAGCTGAGAGTGGGGCAATTTGGATATGGGCAGCGCAACCCCAGGGGTCAGAGGCTGGCCGAATTTCTGGAGAAAGAGGGACTCTTTATGATGAACTCTTTCTTCCAGAAGCCGCCTCATAGGAAATGGACCTGGATGAGCCCTGATGGTTTCACAAAAAATGAGATAGACTTCATCATGAGCACCAAGCGACAAATATTTAATGATGTCTCCGTGATTCATAGGGTAAAAACCGGCAGTGATCACCGAATGGTCAGAGGCACATTAAATATTAATGTCAAAATGGAAAGATCGCGTCTGATGAAGTCTACGCTCCGACCTACTCATGCATATATCCAAAACCCCGAGAACTTTCAACTCGAATTGTCAAACCGCTTCGAATTGCTAGACAGCAGCGCATCAGTGGACGAAATCAACAACAGGCTGGTAGAGACTGTTCATACCGTCGGGTCCAAGTATTTAAGACCTACCGTAAAAATAGGCCTCAAAAACTATCTGACCACACCCGAAACCTCATGGCTGAGCGACGTTCCATGACGCTCCAAACCTCCGATGATGCTAAGTCCTATAGGCAGCTCAATGGACAGATATTAAAGTCCTTGCGACACGACTTACGGTCCTTCAATGCAAGGCGTATCGAGGAGACCATAGAGCAGAACAAGGGCTCTAAAGTGTTCGCAAGAGACGCGTCTATTGGGCAGAGCCAGTTGACG
Organism: Phalera bucephala; assembly: GCA_905147815.2. NCBI lineage: Eukaryota > Metazoa > Arthropoda > Insecta > Lepidoptera > Notodontidae > Phalera > Phalera bucephala. Next base: position 35,951,114 of record LR990615.1, on the reverse strand, counting down.
AAACTGAAGACGGAGGACGGAAACGAAACGTCAAATAGCTCAGAGGTGCTCAGGGAGATAGAGAGGTTCTATGGACAGTTATATACTTCAGTAGCTAAATCTGTTGTTGACTTGGTAAAAGACCCAAGAACCAAGCTAACTCGACACTGCACTGAAGATATCCCGGACATCAGCCTGTGCGAGATTAGGATGGCTCTCAAACAACTAAAAAACAACAAAGCGCCGGGTGAAGACGGAATTACTGCAGAACTTCTGAAGGCAGGCGGATCGCCGGTACTTAAAGTCCTTCAGAGGCTATTTAATTCCGTCTTGCTTGAAGGGAAAACGCCGGAAGCATGGACCAGGGGTGTGGTGGTGCTGTTTTTCAAGAAACGTGATAACACCTTATTGAAGAACTATAGGCCCATCACACTGCTGAGCCATGTTTATAAGTTGTTTTCGAGAGTCATTACGAATCGTCTCGAAAGAAGGCTTGATGACTTCCAGCCTCCCGAACAAGCCGGTTTCCGGAAAGGTTTTAGTACCATAGACCACGTACATACGCTGCGGCAGGTTATACAGAAGACTGAGGAGTATAATCGGCCACTATGCTTGGCGTTTCTGGACTATGAGAAAGCCTTTGATTCGATCGAGACTTGGGCGGTTCTTAGATCTCTCCAGCGATGCCGCATTGACTATAGGTACATCGAAGTGTTGAAGTGCTTGTATAATAACGCCACCATGTCAGTCCGAGTACAGGGGCAGTGCACGAAGGTGAGCCCCATAAAAAGAGGAGTAAGACAGGGAGACGTCATTTCTCCGAAACTGTTTACGGCCACCTTAGAGGACGCCTTCAAGCTCTTGGAATGGCAAGGACTTGGCATCAACATCAATGGCGAATACATCACTCACCTTCGATTTGCCGACGACATTGTGGTCATGGCGAAGTCGCTGGAAGATCTAGGACGAATGCTCGGTGACCTCAATAGAGTATCCCAACAAGTGGGTCTTAAAATGAATATGGACAAAACAAAAATAATGTTTAATGTCCATGTCGTACCCACCGCACTCACCGTTGGGAACTCTACTCTTGAAGTTGTCGACGAATACATTTACCTGGGACAGGCAGTCCGGTTAGGTAGGTCCAACTTTGAGAGAGAGGTCAATCGACGAATCCAACTCGGCTGGGCAGCGTTCGGGAAACTGCGCAACATCTTCTCACCCAAAATACCTCAGTGCCTAAAGACTAAAGTTTTTAGTCAATGTGTGTTACCAGTGATGACATATGGATCAGAGACGTGGTCTCTTACAATAGGTCTCATAAAAAAGCTCAAAGTTGGTCAGCGAGCTATGGAAAGAGCTATGATCGGCGTTTCTCTACGTGATCGAATCAGGAATTAGGAGATCCGTAGAAGAACCAAGGTCACCGACATAGCCCTCAGGATTAGCATGCTGAAGTGGCAATGGGCTGGCCACATAGCGCGAAGATCGGACGGGCGTTGGGGCAGAAAGATTCTAGAGTGGAGACCACGTATTGGCAAGCGCAGCGTAGGACGACCGCCTGCCAGATTGACCGACGATCTTGTGAAAATCGCAGGAAGTCGTTGGATGCAGGTGGCATCGGACCGGTTACGCTGGAAAGCGATTGGGGAGGCCTATGTTCAGCAGTGGACAAGTATAGGCTGAAATGATGAGTCATTGTGAACGTTTTTATTGCGTAAGGATTAATCTTTGTGGAAATATCTGTGCAAATTTGAAAGTCTCTTGGCATAGTCTGTCCAGTTTTTGTGTGGAGCCTCTACGATAATATAGTATTTAAAGAGTAGCAGGCCAATGTGTTTGATCATCTGTATTATTTAGTTCTATATTACCTGAAAAACCTACGCCTCGAAAATAAAGGCATGTTATTTAAAAACCTAAATCACCTTTGATATGTACGAAGTCTATCAGCCGATTTTGAATTAAAAAATTTAATATACGTATGCTTTAAGTAGAGAACTATCATTACATCTACGAGGCATGCCTTTTAAGTTTTGTCGTTTGAAGAAAAAGCACAACTAGAACCTTATAGTACTATTTATTGTTTTTCAAAGTATTCACCACGTAGCTTAATACACTTTTCCATTCGGTCAAACCAGTTATTATAACATTTATTCCACTCTAAAGTGGGGGTGTTCAAAATGGCTGACTTGAAAGCGTCGACTGCTTCTTCACCGGACTGGAAGCCGGACCTCGAAGACCTTTCACCTTTGACCACGAAGACTTTTCTAAATTTTAGGAAATGTAAAGAAACCGTTAGGGCTTAGGTCAGGACTGTATGGAGGATGGTCAAGAATTTCTACTTTTTCCTGCTTCAAATACTCAATCGTTTGACGAGCACTGTGTGAGCTTGGGTTGTCGTGGTGCAGGATGATGCGTCGCTTTGAGTTAGATTTTCGAAGTTCGGTGATGAGTTGTGGTAAACAAACTGTGGTATACCACTCTGCGTTAATCGTTCTACGATCTTCAAGTGCAATAGTCGCAACATGGCCGGTTTTTCCAACGAACGTGGCCACCATCTTCTTTGAAGTGCTTCGAGAACGAACAACTTTAGTCGGCTTTGGCTCGTCTTGAAAGACCCAGATTGTAGATTGTTGTTTGGAATCAGGATCGTAGACATAGATCCAAGATTCGTCACCACTGATGATGTCGTAGACGTGATTTGACTCTCCTCGGTTGAACCTTTGCAGGGTTTTCTTACACCATCTGACGCGGGCCGCCTTGTGATCGTCGGAAAGCAGATGCGGTATCCGACGGCAAACTAGCTTTCTCACACCAAGCGCTTCATGCAAGATATTCTGAATGGTTGTCCCTGAGATGCCTAATAGAGCCTTTATCTCTCGATACGTCACATGACGATATTCGAGAATTAGTTGTCTCATAGCAATGATGTTATCTTCAGTGAAGGCAGATTTTGGGCGTCCTTCGCGAGATTTGTCACTAACACTAGTATGTCCACGCTGGAATTCTAAATACCAGCGTTCGACAGTCCGCAGACATGGGGCTTCATCACTGAACACAGATGTTAGCTCTTCAAAACACTGAAGCCGTGTCAGGCCTCTTCTAAAGTTGTAGAAAATTATTGCATGAACATTATCCTTAGAAAGGTTCATTTCGTACGTAACCTGACAGATTCCAATCGACGCTGTGACTAAACAATAGCATTAATCCTAATACTTTCAACTGTTTTGAGATTCAAAATTTAAACACATTCGAATATAGAACAGTTCTAAATTCAAAATTGCCGGGAATATGGAAACGACAGAACTTAAAAGGCATGCCTCGTAAAATGAAAATGAGATACCTAGATATAATCGCTGTTCTAAAGGCCTCATGCAAACACAGTTATAGATACAACGAGAAATGAATGGATAGCTATCCCGACTCAGTTGGAAATTTGTCCTTACACATAATTTCATATAATTTAATACTCAGCAGGTACAAGTGGTATACAATGGACATGGGAAGTGGTATTGGGATGTTACCAACTAAATGCTGGAAATTTTGAGATTTTAGGCAGAATAAATTTTATTAATTATTTATTACTCAGTTTCGCTGTCAAATCCCTTTGTTCCGTAAGAGTATCCCATCTTGACATAAATTATATAATATCTAGAAGTTTAATAGACTTCGGACTCAGGTTGACCGGAGTAAGGAAATCGTGTTTAGGTGGGAATTCACAGACAGTACCAAACTGAGATGTTTGTGTGGTGCAACGTGGAAGCAACCCAAATGATGTCCCACCTAATGCACCGCTCTGCGTGTCTTAATACCTGCCCGCGGCAAGACTTAATGTCTACTTCGAACAACGCAGTTAATGTGGCCAGGTTCTGGGCCCCATCTTTAAAATTATAACATGGCAAAACTCTAAGAACAAGATTTATCTTCCCATAGCTTTGCAGCGGTAAGTCTATGCTTTTCTTTCGGGTACAATAGTTGATATTTTTCGATAATATTTTGTTTAAACCTGTTTTAATAAATGAACTTAAATAGTTATTTACTGACTGACTGAAGAACAAAAAGCCACCTGCTTCCATTGTGGAGCACCAGCCAGGAGCAGATTCGCATAGGTTTTTCCGGTCTGAGGGTTTATGTATGTGAATTTAATGTTTGCAAACACACGGCACAGAAATAATTTCCAGCGTGGATTTGTCTGACTCCTGTTAGGGTTGTAAAATTGTGTGGATGTACACTAAGTAACGTAAGTAGTTTCAAATTCACAGTTTTTCAAATAAGTAAAACTTTTTATGTTGCAAGAGTTGATGAGCATTCTTAAAGCCTAATTATTAACAATGTTGAAACATATTCATATCAACAAAAATAATGAATCTAGTGAAAAATGAAAGTGTGCAAGCGAAATGAAATACTGAGAATTTTAACGGACTTATGTTGTTAACCGCACATACATTGTACATACTAACGCACACGCGTGTAACGACTCGGTTCGTTGTCGGCAATTTATCTACAAGTGTACGTCAGCCCACTTTTACGGCGGCTGCTAATGTCCCACTTAAATTTACGACCAGTTCTTGTCCATTTAAAGTTCGGTTTTATGCCCGCCTGCATCACAATACTTCACTAACTGTTTGTTATTGTATGATGGGTTTAATTTACACCAGAATTACAAGAAAATAAGTGAAGTTGACGAGCTTGTAGCGTTGCGAGACTTTGGTGTTCTTAGCCATCACCAAGGTTACGCAGCTTTCGAATCGGACGGTCTGAGATGGGTGGCAGTTTATGGCATCTCTATTTTTAAACGTCACCGTACTTCACAAGCTGTTGGTTCCGGTTATAAGTTGATGTGATAGTCGTTACAGTCGTCCACAGCAGGTGGCCCCAAACTTGCCTTCATCAATTCGCATTGTTTCCGCGTGGTGGTGATCTTATCATTCTCGCTTAGATTTGTAAGAGGAGGCCTTTGCCCAGTAGTAAGGCAGCATAGGCTGATTTACATATTAAGTAATGTATATTAAAATAATAATGATAAAAAATAACATAGTACTTATAGTGCTTATTTTGTGACTCAAGGACCTGGCAACATTGTAAATTTATAAGAAAAAGCTAACGAACGAAAGAAACGAATTAATAAACATAATCGACCGTCTACGTTATTTTCTCGTGCAATAACATCGCTTTAAGTCCACTTTATCACCACTTTCCGAACATTTTAATTTAGTTTTGTAAAGCCCCGGCGTGTTTTCTTCCGGCGTTAGCGTGCGTTTACAGAGCTGGCTTTGTGCACAAGATAGTGGTAAAGTCATCGTCGTTATTACTCTCCTAATATTCACTGAATTTTCATTTTTCCCGTGCTATGACGGTTAAAATACATTTCAAAGGGAAATAGGTGCCGTAGCTTAATACCTTATCAGTAGTAGAAAGTTTTGAAACGTGAGTTATATATTTCCAAGTCTACTGGCGTAATTGGTCAGTAAGGGGTATTTTAAATATGATAATTTACATCCCGGGGTTAAATTAATTTTGGAAACAACATGATAAAATGAGGCTATTCGATATTAGAAAAAATTGCTCGATTTCGTAGCCCAAAAAAAAAGAAAAGTATCAATTAAAGACTGCTTCGTTTGTCTAGTGGCAAAGCGCATCGCTTGATGATCACGAGATCCTGGGTTCAAATCCTAGGTCGGACAATGAAGCTTTTCTAACGAAAACTTCCCATTATGAGTCTGGAGCCTGCAATTGTGCCCGGTATATGGCAATAGGCTCACCCCCTATTACATGGGACTTAACATCATCGGCGAAAAGTGGGTGTACTCAGTACACCTCTGCCACCTCCGCTTGGGGAATAAAGGCGTGACGGTGTACCAATTAAAAATGGTCATCTTTCTCTAAATCCCACCATCTTAAACCGACCTCAAAAAAGGATAAGGTTCTATGTTTATCTGTATATATGCTTTTTTATGTATGTTCAACGATAGTTCCGTCGATTTTAGGCCCATTTTGATGATTCTTTTAGTGTCGGTTAACAAATGCGATTCTTGTATAGGAACGCAATTGTTGAAAAAAATTGAAAAAAGGGTGCTTAGTTGTCTAGTCTGTGAGCGAAAAGTAAATCTAGATATTATTCTTTCAGCGTTCACTGAATAACGTCGGTTATAGCACTAAATAAATAGCAGTGTGGGTTTTCTACATTTTCAACCCCGCAGAGGCAGCTGGCGATGGAACGAGCTGAATAAAACAATAGAACGATGAAACCAGAGGGCTTAGCACGAACAGATTGACGTTAGCGTAACACCATCGAGTTGAAATGCCATTCTTTTTAAACTACAAATTTGGTTGTCTGTTAGAAATTACATTTTGCAATAAGACCGCTAACTGTGTTTATTATTTGTAATTTATCTATCTACAAATTTACTAAATAACGAAGAATGGGACACCACGACTGCTGAAGACCGTTACGATATCGCCAAATGGTTTGTGCTAGCCCACACAGAGCACGTAAGAGTAGAGAGTAGAGTAAATTTTTAGTGAGAATGGCATTTCAACTCGATAGTGTTACGCTAACGTAAGTTCGTGCTAAGCCCTCTGTTTTACAGCGAAAGTGCTTCGACTAGTTCACGCCATTTTTGCTTTTTACATGCAAAGAAAAATTATATATTTTTATTGCAGTATTCGTTTCTCTTTAGATTTTTGTAAATTTCATGTTAAAATAAAATAAACTAAAAATAAACTTAATACTAGTTCGTGATTTCCGACTGGATTTTCAATATGATTTCTTTGCCCTGGTCTAGCCCTGCCTCACTTCAACAAGTTCATATTTAAGTTATAGTTTAGCCTATATTAAGACATCATTTCTTTAAGAATACAATCAATCGTAGGTATATTTTTAACACAAAGTTTTAAAGTTAAAAATTACTTAATTAAAATAAAAAATATTAACTTATTATTTCACTTGCTGTAGTTATTTATACTCGGCTATGCAAAAAAAATATTTTGTTCCAATTTTTTTTCAAAATGGCGGTCAAACGTAAGAGGAACAATTGATTTTTTCTTCCAAATAGAAGCATCTATATCTAACAAAACAAAGGGCAAACAAATTAATAATAATTATCCTGATAAATAATTCCTCTCGATGACTATTTATTTTTTGAGATTTTTCGTGGAGGAGTGGAGTTTCAATACCATTATATTATTTCCGTTGGGGCAGACGGGTTCTTGAGTGGAGACCGCGTGTCGGCAAACGTAGTATAGGGCGTCCTGTAGCTAGGTGGGGCGACGATATTCGTAAGGCAGCGGGCAGGGATTGGAGAAGGAGAGCTGAAGATCGAGCTCAGTGGCGTGCCATGGGAGAGGCCTACGTCCAGCAGTGGACTGACACGGGCTGATGATGATGATAATATTATTTCAGAATGGATGGTCAAAGACTACTAAGTTTATGTATTTTATATATCAAAATTCACTTAATAATAAATCCCACCTGGGTATGTAAGAGGAGATTTTTTTGGCCAGAATTAGGAGAGCAAAGGTTGATTTATACAAAAAAATCTCAATTAGCATCCAATCTCAAGGTTCTCTAGCCCCGCAATCTCAAGATATAGAGGTTTAAATTTAACCCGATTTTGATAAAAGGTTGTGTAGTTAAAAAGTTAAAAATCATTTAATAGGCTAACAATCAATACCTACAGACCTCAAATTATTGCATTTCTTTTATATCTACTACCGGGTGTGAAGACGGCCTCCACTAAAAAGATCTGGAAAGGAACTCAGCGAACAAACAAATTGAAAGACTAGTCGTCTTTCAATTTATTTTTATTTTGTTCGACTGACCTTTCTGATTAACATTTTTTTATTTTTTTTATAAAATCGATTTTTTAAAAATCGTAACCAATAGTCCCAGACACGAGGAGACAGATAATTATATACTTAATTATATACTTTTATTGCTATCACACCAGCGGTTTTGAACTCTGAAAGGGTACGATTAGATCCAAAATCAAATTAAAAACTGTAACGGTATACAAAATAATGAGCGGCGCGGAACACGGGACCACAATGCGGTAAATTCGTGCGGAACAAAGCGGGTGCAACAATGAGCGCGAAACAAACGCTACACTGTTCCTACGCAGGATACGATGCTGTCTCTAACTAGCCTCTTGATACGGTGGTCTAAGTGATTAACTGACGGTATTTACTAAAGATTTTTTCATTAAAAGAAAAAGAAAAGAAATTACGGGCAAAACTGTTTTAAGAAAGCTAGTGTGTACAAGTGGAGGATAGGCAAAAACAGTAATATTTTAGCATTGGCATTTCGCATTCTTCAAGCACTTGCTTGTTAGCAGTAGCTTTTATCTTAAGAAATACCTCTAAATTGTACATAGCAAGTGCTAAAACAATATGTTTTTGGAAATGATTGAATGACTATGAATAGAACAAGTTAATTGTGTGAAATGTTTGAGCTTTTACTGTAATCTTATGAAATGTAGTTCTATGACATCTTTTTAAAATTAATACAAGTGACTGTTTATTACTTAAAATCTATCTATCTATCTACATTTAAGATAAAGGTAGATAGATAGATTATAATATTTTATCATTAACTCCTACTATCTAAAGTCATTTAAGGGTAACTTTATTATTAGCCACTCAAGTATTTACTGCTAAACCCAGCTCTTTAATTATTAGTCTTTGCTCTTTCCATTATTATTATCATCACGCAAGTTTCTTGCAGGCTAAGTAGGAATAAGGCTAATGCAAATAATGTAAAACCGGATAGCATATCCTGATACAACCCTTTTGCCTCTTTTACATATTTGTTGCCCCTGTTGTGCTTCACTGGGAAACTTTAATGCAGCAACCGTTATCCCTGTACACGTGCTACAAACAGTTTGCAATCATTTATAGCATGTTGAGAATTTAAGGGCTTTGTCAAGTTGCAAGAGTTTTGTTTTTATTCTCCTGTTGCAATTAATAGCGCCTTGTTCGATGAATTTAGCACCATTTGGCGTAATAGAAATGTTATCGAGAAGGCGTCTTGTCACATTCATTTTAATTAAGTACATAACTAATACCGAAAATATGGCATATATAATCGACAAGCTGTTTCCGCGACTTCGTTTCGCCTTAATATTTTTGTTTAGTGTAAAATGTGTATGTAGGTAATACACTAAGCGAGGGCTATTTTTTACAACTTCTAAAGGAATCTAAACTTAAAAAGGAATTTGCATGTACATAATCGAATGTGGGTACCGGGGAAAACCTAGACTATCTAACCATGACCAAATAGACTGTGTCTTATCTGAAGAGCAAATCAAGAGTCTCCGTAACCGGCGAGTGTGTATGAGACAAACTATGAGAGAGGAGGAAGCCAGAGAGGTATGTAAGAAAACAACCTGTCGGAACTTTGTACTCTCTGCCTACCCCGCGAAGGAGCTGGCGTGATGATATAGATAGATAGATAGATAATCGAATTAATTATGAAACTATTTAGTTGGATAAGGATTAATATCGTAATACGAATGTCATCTTATTTCGATTCGACCCGTCTTTTAATATACTAATTTGAACAAAAAGTAATTATTGTGACTTTACTAAAACTGGTTAGATATATAGCTTTGCGGACTTTTTTTGTGGGTTATGATGTAGTATATTATTTTATGCATTATCAATGATTTTCGCTGCGCACGCCAAATAATGACTTTTATAGGCAAAATTTTGTACTTTGGGTACTACTGTATACTGTACTTGTACTTTTGCAATTTTAAGGATATAATTTTTTTCAAAATAAGTTTCGCTTATATTACTCGCTGATAATGTAGCTTCCTATTGGTAAAAGAATTTTTAAAATCGCTTAAGTAGTTTTTGAGTTAATTCGTTACAAACAAACGTACATAAAATTAAGACAAAACTTTCGATAACGTTACGCTAAAGTAAGTCTGACCACGTAACTTTTCGTTCTAAAATGTACTTCCCGTATTTTTTTTATTTTTCCATAGCTTTACGACTGCTTGTATGTAATACTATTTACAACTTATACATATCAAAATGTAGGTATAATTATGCTGAAAACAGGTATGATGAGAATGAATATCGTGAAACCGCTTTTTGATTTAGTACTCAATTTTATTCATAGAAATAATGAACTAAAGTAGATATGCTTTTATCTCTCTCTAATGTAAGCACATAAATAAAAAAAGAATAATAAATCCAACAGATGGGGCGCACAAATATAAAACAGCGTTTTATTCTTGCTATATCATTAGGGTACTCACAGATAATATTATTATGTAATTTATTATCACCTGCTTTACCATTAAAAGTTCTCTGAGCCTAGTCAGACATTTATTTAATCTCATATCTTAGATATTAACCATATTTTTATTTTTAGGGATAATTTAAGATTGTTGTAATATGGTGATTTCGCGACATGCTAATAATCTATCTCTATCTATATCATCACGCCAGATTCCTTGCGGGGTAGGCTGAAAGTACAGAGTTTCAACAGGTTCTTTTCTTGCATACCTCTGTGGCTTCCTCCACTCGCTAGTTCGTCTCATACATGTTAATAATTTAGAATTAAAATTATCTTCGCCTATATTAGGGCAGCGGACAACTGTCTAGTTTTCGTAAGACCATTGTCCGTTGCCGTCTAGACTCTTTATACAGGCTTTTTAAATTGCTCAAACTCAAATTTGAATAATTTATTTTGCATAAACCCTGCGGGGGTACTTCCAAATTGTCAGTTTAATTTTTTTTTTAACTAATCTAACTACTAAGCTACCTTCGGATTGGAATGCGGCCTCCACTAAAAAGATCCGGCGAGAAACTCAGCGGGCTTATCTGTTTTATTTGTTTGAGTACAATGTTTAGATAACATTGAAATAGTCGGAATCTAGCGCCAGTGTGATGCCTTACGATCCAGATATAAGACTAATGATGTTATTCACTAAAAAATACTACTAAAAAGTATCTAAAAGATTCCGGCCGAACCAATCCCTACAAGCAGCACCCATTTACGAGTATGACTACTTGAACAGCCATCACTCCCCTCGACCACATTGGAGGGAAGGAAGTGACCCGCTCCAGACAATGCTGCTCTGCTAGTGAGTGTAACTACGATAGCGACTCAAAAATGAGGTCATTAGAATACGTACCTACAATTCCGAGCGCTGCTCACGCTTTATGTAGTATTGTGTATTTACCTACCTATTATGGTCGATTATATTAAAGTCAATCCATTGGACGTACAATCAACATCAATTATAAAATTATCCAATTTTAGAAGATAATCACATTAGCGCTTTAATTTTCCATGATGTAACTACGAGATATAAGCAACCTCGTTCAATTCCGGTATTACATGAGGATATGACAAACTTGTTACAAGATCAGAGAGTTCGATTTTGTCAAAGTCAAAGTCAATCTCTTCCTATTATATTGATCAACGTGTCTGGTTCGTAAATTATAAAGTCGACAGGCCGAAAAGTAAGTGACATGTCCCCCTCTCTCAGTTTGTTTTACAATGGGTATCTATAAAGAAGCACCTGATTCCATTCATTGTTTACTTATTTACTAAACTCGGACCAAATGGTTCATCTATGTCTTAAGTTATTTTCTTGTTTAAGCATAAAGTTAGTTATATGAAATTGATGTGGTTAGATTTGTATGTGAAACTAATTGTAAAGCAAATGGGTTGATTATACGTGCACAGAAATCCATACCATCATAGACAGTCAGAATCCGATAATTTTCGTATAATGAAAGCAAAATTATTATACCACAAAACTAAAACAGTTGATATTATTATAAGCGTTTTTTTTCGCCGACTTCAACAACAATCCATAACTCTTTCGTTGTTTTCTCTGGCCCAAAACCAAGTGATAAATGTAGGACAAAGTAAAAAAATAATGGTCTTGGCTCGGATCGCAGACTGATCTGAACTTATGACCTAGGACGCCGCTACGCACTCATACGCAGAAGTATTTTTATCTTTCTGTACGTTAGTTAATGAATCGCAGAAATTGGATGAGTAGCCCCGTAAAGAACTCAGTGCCGTGCAATAAGAGGACTACGGCCAGCAGTGGACTGACATAGCCTAATGATGTGCAAATTTATTACGCAATAGCCGCATTTTGGCTTCTTATGGGTTAATAGGGGATTAAATCACGGCCACATACGTTTCATAATTTTCTTTCATCATCATCACTTCCAGCTACTGCGGAGCATAAGTCTCCTCCTTCTTTTTCTTTAAACTTAGCCCCACACTTGGATTTATTCCTGTGTCGTAAGTGTACAGCAATGTACAGGGTTTGTTGCGCGCTGGGTCATGTACAACAATGTACAGGGTTTGTTGTTTCTTCATTAAAACAATGGAGCTATTGTGTAATACTGCTGTTTATTATTTATTTTAATTTTACAATTTTTGAACCGGTAAGGTATATATGGAGTCCGACGTTTTAAACAAGAAGAAAAAAGGTGCGTGCGTTGCGGAAACGGTAGCAGTAATGCCACAACAAACATTTCTTGTCTATACTCAAATATAGCAAAGATAATATATACACTTTTACTTAATGTTGCCAACAGTAGGTGCGTTTACAAACATGAAAGGACATCGTCGACAATGGCCCCAGAAACAACAAACATGTGACTTATACCAGTATTATATATCTATTATATTCTAGTAGCTGCAAATATCAGTATCTAACGGAAAATTTGCAATCCAAAACGAATATTTCAAAGTACTATAAGTACTTAAATCGAAATCATGCAGAACAATGTCCTTTGTCATACAAAAATACCCAGATCAAAACAAATAATTGTGGGTCACACAAAGATTTATCCCGTGCGCTAATCGAACCCGCGCCTATCCGATCCAGTGGGCAGAGCGGCTTAAGCTCTTAACTACTGCGGCAAATCGTCTGTCCGTTTCTTACGCCACAAATCCAATGCCAATCTTGGTCAGGTTTTACCTTTGCACTTAATGATATTATCGACGTATCTATGTATTCTATTCTATGTTTGTAAAACTATAATGACTGCCTCGTTGGTCTGGTGGCAAAGCACATCGCGTTGTGATCACGAGGTCCTGGGTTCAAATCCTAGGAAGAACAAATGTAGTTTTAAAAACGAAAAAATATCAGTATGAGTCCGGAGTCTGGAATTGTGCCCGTTATATGGTAATAGACTCGCCCCCTGCTACATGGGACCTAACATCGTCGGCAAAACATGGGTGTACTCAGTACATCTCTGCCACCCCCGCTTGGGGAATATAGGCGTGACGGTGTGTGTGTGTGTGTTTTTAAAAATATTTGATAATCCAACTTAAATTAAATGCGGTGCAGCTTTTAAGAATGTTTAAACTTAATCTTCTATTGAAGCCATTACTCTAAAATAAATAAGTCATAAGAACTTAGTGATAGTATTAAGATCTTGTACCCTTATTATCCACGGTCACGCACAAACTATTTAAAGTTAAATATTGCTTTATAGCTTTTCTGCATGCTGCATTGACATTATTTTAAAAAGTGCATACGTATCGTATACTAATGACTAGAATTTGAGTTATAATTCTAAATAACTATATTATGTTAAACTTTATCATAATTGTTCGCGACTAATCGTAATTGTTTGTGTTCGCGACTAATCGCAATTATTTGTATTCGCGACTAATCATAATGACTCATGTAATAAATGTAGAATATAATATACAAGGTATAAGAAATAAAGTAAAACGCTGGGCTCGGTACAACCCCCACTAGTTGTGACACATAAGAAACAAATATAAGCGAGGTCCGAAACGGCCTCGCTCTCAGTTGCGTCTCAGCCATCGCGTGTTCAACTCAGAAGTCCAGCTAGTGGAGGCCCAATTAGGACCCAGCGTTTCTGAAGACAGTGGAATTTTATTTGGAAGAATAGTGGCGAGTAATACCCAAGACGGAAGTGGACGAAGTAGGTGCTACGAGCGAGAAGAAAGCGAGCGGTTTACAGCACTCGCTAGTTGTGCCCCTCCAGGAGACTACCTCCCGATAGTTGTTACCGGCAATAGCCAGTGTGGTTCAATCGAAGGTGGACCACATTGTCTGATCCTTCAGGAGCCGAATAAGGAAGATGGTAGTCACAAGAAGCCAGGGTACAGCGGAACCTACTGAAGATAAGTCGGGATCAGCGCCGTTAAAAGGAAATAGAACGATGGCAACAGCACCGCCGGGGACAAGTTCAGACGGAGCAACTGTAGCACCGAAAACGGCGGCCAGGGAGATAGGGAAGACACCGCCGATGCCGCCGATGCCGCCGGTGTTGAGAGCGATGAAGGGCATCATAGAAGCGGAGACAACGGGAAAAACGTCCACAACGCAATCCGCAGACAACACCGGAACAACGGTTACAACTACTGGGACGAGCAGCGAGCAAACGGGTCAGGAGCGTACGCTGGAGCCTCCGTCGGCACCTCGCTCAAGGAAACAAAGATCGACGGCATCAAAGAGTCGGCAACGAGAGCTGCTTAAGGCGAAAGAAGACCTTTTGAGGAAAGAAGTTGAACTCGCAGCAGCCAGAGTCGCGATCTTAGAGTGTAGTGAGAGCGAGTCCGATGGAGAGGGCAGTGTGGCCACCGAGCGAGAGCACAGAATGAAGACCTGGGTTAACGTCCAGCACAGCACACTCGCTCTTACAATGGAACCGCACCAACAAGAACAGCGCCCAGTAGATCGAACAATCAGCAGAGCCGCAAGAACACCCAGTGTCAGAGCCAGTGTTAATGTCAGTGCCAGTACTAGTGTCAGAGTCAGTATCCGTGCCAGTGAAGACCGCAGGCGTCGCAAGTGCTACGGGACCAGTGCCGTGCCCCGAACCAGAGTACACGGAGCGACGCCCTATGCCCAGGTATGAGCGTGATTCTATTAAAGACTTAGCTGAAGCTATAACTATGGCCACTCGATCGGCGATGCCCACCATAGCGGCTAGACCCATATGTGAACTTCCTATTTTTGGAATAGCCGCTCAAGATTGGCTGCCATTTAAGACAGCTTACGAAGAGACAGCTGGGTCACTGTCAGAAATAGAAAACTTAACGCGCCTTCGAAGGAGCGTAAGAGGGGCGGCCAGAGAGGCAGTGCAATGTTTGTTTGTGGGAAATACATCACCTAGTGAAGTAATGTCACGCCATAGTTATAGCAGAATTAGAGAAACTGAGGGCTCTACTACGACCTACTGAGCACGCGAGAGATTCATGTGTATTTACGACGAGAGTAGCCAACGCTGTGGCGACCATAAGGGCACTGGATAAAATTGAATATTTGTATAACCCTGAGGCGGTAAGGAGCGTCACAGATAAGATGCCGTATGCCCTAAGATGCCGGTTTTATGATTTCGCTGCTGAGCAACCGGCGGGAGAACCAGGACTCGTCAAGTTAACCAGATTTCTACAGCAGTCAGCTGATCGATGCGGAACGTTCGCGCCGCCAGAGGCCATACCGGCGGGAGATCGTCACGAGATATATCCGACTGCCGGCACCCCTAAACGGAGAACGTACAGGGTAGAGGCGAGATATGAGCCGTCTTCAAGTAACGCCTGTCCCCTGTGCGATAAGGGGAAACAGAATAGTAGAGTGTCGCATTATGAAAAATGCCGAGGTGAGTCAAAGATGGGAATTAGCTAAGCAATACAATTTATGTTTCCGATGTCTACGTGTGCGACGGTCGCGTCACACCTGCCAGCCGCGACGGTGCAAAATGGACGGGTGCACCTACATGCATCATCATCATCATCCTCTGCTGCATCAGGCGCCGACGAAACAGCAGCAGCCACCGGCGGAGTCAACCGATGCTGGTGCCAAAGACGAAGTGGAGGTAGTAGCGTCGGCCAGGGGAACGTCGGAGACCGCCATGTTGAAGGTACTCCCTGTCATTGTTAAGGGACCGAAGGGTACAGCCAACACGTACGCGCTACTGGATGAGGGATCTACATGCACCCTGATAGAAGAAAGGATAGTCCGTCAGGTAGGTGCAACAGGGTCTCGAGAACCTTTCTTCATAGAGGGTGTTGGCGGAACACGAATAGACGCAGGCCACTCGATTCGAGTACAATTGGAGATCAGCGGCCGGCACAGTGGTACACGCATTATGACAGCGCGCACTATGAAGTCGCTTCAGTTGGCGCCCCAAGGAGTACCCATTGATATTTTGGATGGCTGTCAACACTTAGAAGACATAAGGGATAAGTTAACGTACGAGAAGGGAACACCTACCGTACTTATTGGCCAGGATAACTGGCATTTACTGATAACTCACGCAAGGAATGGCCCACCAACCTATCACATCGCTGACGGATCTAGGTTAGGTGTTACACGGAGTCAAACAGCTACGAAGCCAACGCAGAAGAGTGACCCACAGGGTGAGTCATTTAATGTCGTACACAGATGACGACAACATGGAGCAATTGATGAGGGCGCACTTCGACTTGGAATCGCTTTGTGTCGTTCCCACACAGAGGATAAGATGCGAGCGCTAGCAACACTGGAGAAGCACACGGGGAAAACACCGGCGGGAGGCTACGAAACAGGGCTGCTGTGGCGTAAGGACAACGTCACCTCACCCCCCAGCCGGGAGTACGCCGTTCATCGTCTGTTGCAAGTCGAGAAAAAATTGGATCGGAACCCTGCGCTGAAAACTAAGTACGGAGCGCAGATAGATGCTCTCCTAGCGAAGGGATACGCCGAAATAGCGCCACCGGTACGCAGCGACGATAAGGTATGGTACGTACCGCATTTCGGAGTCACTCATCCAGAGAAACCGAGCAAGCTCCGTATAGTCCACGACGCCGCCGCCGAAGTCAAAGGAGTAAGTCTGAACCGTATGCTGCTAGCTGGACCGGACTTGCTGCAATCGCTCCCGGGAGTATTGATGCGATTCCGCCAAGGGAGAATAGCGGTTACCGCAGACATTGGAGAGATGTTTATGAGAATACAAATAAGACCTGAGGACCGAGATATGCAGCGGTTCGTGTGGCGGGGCGACAGGCGCAGCGGAGAACCAACTGAATACAGAATGCGCAGTGTCAAATTCGGCGCCACGTCATCCCCTTGCACGGCGATATATGTGAAAGACAAGAACGCGAATGATCACAAGGAACAATACCCGGAGGCCGCGCGAGCTATAATCGATAACCACTACATGGATGACTATTTAGGGAGTTTCGATGATGAGGAAACGGCCATGCGTGTGACCAAAGAGATCGTGAAAATACACGCCAACTTCCATCTGCAAAAGTGGGCGTCAAACTCTACCAAAATTCTACAAGAAATGACCGCCAAAGCCGAGTCTCCTACGCTCAAGTTAGATCCTGAGAAGATACTGGGGATGGTCTGGTGCCCAGCTGAAGATTATTTGACATTTAACGTCAACTATAACAGGTTGCCGGCTGATTTGTTAGAAGGAGACAGGACACCCACGAAAAGAGAAGCTTTAAAGGTACTAATGTCCATATTTGATCCATTAGGTCTAGCAACTCCGATCACCGTTCAAGGGAAAAAGATTCTGCAAGACACTTGGCGGTGCGGTAGCGGCTGGGATGAGGAACTTAAAGAAGCCGAAGCATGGAAGGCATGGATGACGAGAGTGCGGGGACTGCCTGAATTAACTGTGCCCCGTTGCTATCCCCGTCTAGGAGGTAGCGCGGCAGGAGAGTTGCATACCTTCGTGGACGCTAGTGCAGAGGTTTACGCCGCCGCTGTTTACTGGCGTTTCGAGAACAGAAACGAGGTAAGAACCTCTATGATCCTAGGCAAGGCCCGGGTCGCGCCCGCACATAAGACGATGACCATACCACGACTCGAGCTTCAAGCAGCCGTGCTAGGTTGTAGATTAGCGCAGGCGGTAGAGGAAGAACATTCCATAAGACCGACGAGGAGGACCTATTGAACGGACTCTAGGACGGTGCTCGCCTGGCTACGAAACGGCCCAAGAGCATACAAACCTTTCGTAGCACATCGTGTCGCAGAAATCCACGAGCATACTAAGACAAAGCAGTGGCGTTGGGTGCCTACTGCCGACAATGTCGCTGACGACGCTACGAGAGGGGCACCAGCTGATTTCGACTTCTCACACAGGTGGTTTGTTGGACCTGATTTTTTACATGTACCTCAAGAATATTGGCCACGAGAGAACGAAATGTGTTCGCCTGTTACCTCGAGGAACACTCGCACGCGGTGCAACCAGCGAACCTTATAATTACAGCATTGCCAGCTTGCGAAAGGTTCTCGCGATGGATCAAACTAATCAGAACCACTGCAAGGCATTGGTCTACACAGACTATAGCAAGGCGTTCGATCGGATTGACCATTTTATATTACTGCAAAAGCTGTTAGAAACTGGTATCAGAGGTGATTTGTTCAGATGGTTCAAGTCTTACGTCGAGAATCGCTGTCAAACGGTTGTTCTTAATGGTTATTCATCGGCAGCAGTAAAAATCCCCTCTGGAATTCCGCAAGGATCGTTACTAGGTCCGTTACTGTTTATTATATTTATCAATGATATAGGTTCCTGTTTCACAAATTCGAAAATTATTCTCTATGCCGATGACATGAAAATCTTATGTCCCGTCTCTCAAACACTTGACTGTTTTGGCCTCCAGCAAGATCTTGTTGAGCTGGAAAATTATTGTCTACGCAATAAATTCGAACTTAATGTATCGAAATGTTTTGTTCTTACGTTTACTCGCAAGCCTAATCCTATCACCTTCTATTACAAATTACAAGACAACATTTTAAACAGACTAGAAGCGTTTAGCGATCTTGGTGTTATCTTTGACTCTAAACTTCTTTTTGGCATTCATACGGAAAATATTATAAATAAAGCAAACAGGGCTCTTGGATGCATATTAAGATACTCTGCTGATTTTAAAAATGTTAAAACCTTTAAAATACTATATTGTGCTTTTGTTCGCAGCCACTTAGAATACGCTTCACAAGTGTGGAATCCAGTATACAATATGTATATTGATAGGATAGAGCGCATACAAAAACGTTTCCTACGTTTTGTACAGTTTAAGACACAGAAATACACAACAAACTACTTATTAAGGTGTAAAAAGTTTCACATCTTACCTTTACAGAAGCGCAGGCAGATTGCAGATGTGACTTTCCTCTCCAAATTAGCGAACGGTACTATCGACTGTCCGGAGTTACTAGGTAATCTAGGGCTTGTAACACGACCTAGGATCTTAAGGAACCCTAGCTTACTCCACACGCCGCTAGTCAGGACTACGTATAGACAAAATTCTTTCATGATACGGGCGTGTAGGACCTTCAATGTTATCGCTGCTGAAATGGACTTAGATTTATTCAATACCAGTGCTTCTCAAATTAGAAACTTTTTGGCTAGAGCATTCTTTTCTTAACTCTAGATCATATGTTTTATACCAGGTTGACTAACACTTGCGGTCTATCATAAGATGCGGGAGCGAATTTATGGTAATAGTCATAAGTGTTACACTGGATGCCGACTGTAATATTTTTCTCTTATTCTTTTGCTATCTGTGGAAATTTGTAAATGGCTTTCATTTGTTTAAATTTTATATTTTGTAGTATGTTATGCTAGCTGTAAGTTTCCCAAATATAATAAAATAAAATCATCATCATCATCAGCCTATAACAGTCCACTGCTGGACATAGGCCTCTCCAAGTGCACGCCACTGGGTACGATCCTCGGCTACTCGCATCCAGTTTCTGCCAGCCGCCCTACGAAGGTCATCGCTCCACCTAGCCTGAGGGCGTCGTGCATTACGTTTGCCAGTCCGCGGTCTCCACTCAAGAACTCGTTTGTCCCAGCGGTTATCGGTTGTTCGTTCGTTTATAAAATAAAATAAAATAAGGCTTTTCCAGATCCTGAAAATCCTCCATGCACGACGCCGCAAGTGCGCGGTGATACGGCAGAGGACACGCCGTTCCACAGAAGCGTACCCGGTCTGGAAGAACGCTAAACCCAGGACCGCAGGGAGAACGACGAGAACGCCGGCTTCTTCCTTCAGATGTCTTTTTTCTTCAGATGTCGTGCCTCCAACGGAACTTCACTCCGTTGGAGGCACGACATCTGCACCGGGCCGAACGACTTTGGGTGCAAGCGCTCCAGCAGGTCGCCTTTCCCGAGGTGATCATTGCCCTTAGACAGGGACGATCTGCGCCGTCCACTGGCCGGCTATCACAACTAGCCGTGGAGTTAGACGACAACAACGTCCTCCGGCTGCGCTCACGCGTAGCGGCAGCCGAGGGGATCACTCAGGCGCAGAGAGCGCCTCCCATCTTGGATGGAGAGCACCGGTGGACGAAACTCTACATCGGCTGGGTGCACGAGCAAGTGCACCATGGCGAGTTCGAGGCCACAGCGACTGAGGCGCGACAGCACTACTGGGTGCTACGCCTCCGTTACGCCGTCCGCAGTGTCGTGAAGCAATGTCAACACTACAGACTGCGCCGGGCCACACCTGCGCAACCTTCAACTGGTAATCATCCTTCTTCACGGTTAGCCCATCACCGCCGACCGTCCACTTTCACAGGACTCGACTAATTTGGCCCGCTCACTGTAACGGTGGGCCGAGGTACTCAGAAGAGGTACGGCGTGCTCTTCACGTGCCTGATGACGCGTGCAGTTCACATAGAGGTCGCGGGAAGCCTCACCACCGACTCTGCCGTGATGGCACTCCGGCGTTTCATCGGTTGACGGGGCTGCCCTACCGAGCTCTGGTCAGACCAGGGCACCAACCTACAAGGCGCCGATCAAGAGCTGCGCCACGCAGTCGCTGACGCCTTACGGAATGAGGCGACGACACGCTTCATAACTTGGAAGTACATCCCCTCGAGCGCCCCGTTTATGGGCGGCGCTTGGGAACGCCTGGTGCGCAGCATCAAGACTGCGCTTCATACAACGCTGTGCGAGCGGGCACCGAAGGAAGAGGTGCTCGCCACTCTGCTGGTGGAGGCAGAGCACACTGTCAACAGCCGTCCTCTGACACATGTGTCAGCGACGGCCGACGATCAAGAACCGATGACTCCCAACCACTTCCTGTTGGGAGGCCCGTCTAGGGTCCCTATGCCGGGGGCCTTCACCGAAGAGGATGCGGCCGGGCGCCGGGAGTGGTGATGCAGTCAACGTCTCGCTGACCAGTTCTGGTCGCGCTGGGTGCGCGAATACCTGCCGGAACTGCAACACCGGCGGGAGCCACGCACCATGGGAGGCGCACTCCGCGTCGGAGATCTGGTGCTTATCGCTGACGGAACCTTGTCTCGTAATTGTTGGCCTCGTGGCGAAGTCATCGCCGCGTACCCTGGTCCAGATGGCGAGGTGCGAGCGGTCGACGTGCGAACATCGAGGGGGGTGCTGAGGCACCCTACAAAGAAGCTAGCCATTCTGCGCGTCGAGCCCGAGTGAGCCGCGAACCCCCATAACTCCAGCTACGAGAGCTGCGGCGGGAGAACATGTTCGCGACTAATCGTAATTGTTTGTATTCGCGACTAATCATAATAACTCATGTAATAAATGTAGAATATAATATACAAGGTATAAGAAATAAAGTAAAACGCTGGGCTCGGTACAACCCCCACTAGTTGTGACACCTAAGAAACAAATATAAACGAGGTCCGAAACGGCCTCGCTCTCAGTTGCGTCTCAGCCATCGCGTGTTCAACTCAGAAGTCCAGCTAGTGGAGGCCCAACCGGGACCCAGCGTTTCTGAAGACAGTGGAATTTTATTTGGAAGAATCGTGGCGAGTAATACCCAAGACGGAAGCGGACGAAGTAGATGCTACGAGCGAGAAGAAACCGAGCGGTTTACAACACTCGCTAGTTGTGCCCCTCCAGGAGACTACCTCCCAATAGTTGTTACCGGCAATAGCCAGTGTGGTTCAATCGAAGGTGGACCACAATAATTTTTATTAAATTAATAAATAAAACGAAACTTGTCTCTTTGGTGAAATTGTGCATAAAAGGAATGTTATGTACATAATCTTCTTGGATTCGAATTCTAGGTCAGGCAAAGTATAATTTAAAAAAATACGATTTCAGATCTACCTGGAATCGCACCGGGTACAGCAGCAATAGGCTCGTCTCCTATTATATTATGATCTTGTATCGCCGGCAAAAAGAGGGTGAACACAGTAGGTACACCTCTTCTGCCTGAGCAACATAAGCGTGATGGTGTTTTATGTATGAATAGAATAATTGAAAATTCTTACCTTTGATAAATATTTTGGGAACCACAGTTCTTCAATGTAAAGCAATGTCGCAAAGTTCGCTGCTTCATTATGCATTAGGAAGCTACTGGGGTGTACTTGTGCTAGTGATAACACGCCTGTTTTAGGGTAGGTTTCTGCTTTTATATCATTTTTAGTAGCATGACATGAATATTTGGTCTGAACTAAGTAATATTTCTTGAGGTTGTAAATTTTTTAGTACCTTAGGTGGTTAAGTAACGAAATTTCCAGTTATAATAATATATTTAAAATCTTACCTTACATAACGCTGTAATACATTTATAATAATAATAATAATATCCGCAGGGCAGCTTGTGGCGAGCTGTTGGTGAGTAACGACACCACGGACCCGAGTGCTTCAGAGAGTCGGTCAGGGCCCCCAACTCGGCGTGTCTTCGTCGGCCGAGTGGAAACCGAAGGTGCCCGCAGGACTCTCGGCTCTGGCTACCCTTAATTGGCCGTCCAGAGAGGAGCCGTGAGAGCTATATCGACGTAGGAAGATAATGCGTTCCTACGTCGATGTACTCCAGGGGTGGACGTGTTAAAGGGCATAACGCCGCGAGTAACTTCAGAGAAAGCGCAGCACACCTCTCTACACCCCTAAGCCGCTCACACTGGTGTTGCCCTCAGTTGTCCCAGGACGACTGTTTGAGGGCCCATCTAGTAAGCGGCGAGTCACCGCCGGCCACGGGTAATTAGGTATCACTAATTATGGCTGGTGTCCGTCCCCTTTGAAATAGTCCAGTTTTTGTCCATCAAACCTCATTTACATAGCCCTTGTTTTCTTTCCATAATTTACAATAGTCCTTGCACCTGCCGGGGTCAGTTCGCTGGTTATGTTTCTTCATTTTCAGCAAGTGATCTCAGCAGGTGGCTTACATAACATTAACTTCTCGCAAAGGGCCTACGTGTTGGACCCATGTCCCCATGCAAGCCTTTCAAAGGTCCGGGTAAAGCCCGTGAATCTCAGAAGAAACATAAAAAAAAAATGTTTATTAAATAGAAACGTAATACACAGAGAAACAATAAACCATGGACCCCCACACTAGGCTGACCCCGTATTGTGGGGATCAAGTTACAGTTACAGATACTTAACAATACAATTACAGTTACAGTGCACACAACAAGATAACAGTATGAAGCTATACAATTATAAAGATTAGTAAAAAATTATAGGGAGAACAAACAATAAATAAATGAAATCAAAATAAATACAATTAACCAAATAAATATATACGTAGATAACAACATATATTAATGTTAAAAATGTAAATATTAACTTTTGACATTTGTTCTGTTTCGGTATAAGTTAGGGTAATTACTACAGTAAATATTTTATGTTTTGCTTCTAGTATTAAATTATTTTTAAGTTTACATTTACTATAAGTTTTATTGTAAATATAGGATCTCATAAATTTACTGAAACGCCTAGCAAAATATGTTTTGACGGCCGGGACTAGAATGTGATATACTCGTTTTAGTGTTAGGGTTTGATAAGTTGGTGAGTTTAGAACGGATTTATGCATTTTAAGAACTACTAAAAACTGTATAAAAATACTTCTAACACTTAATACTTGACAATCGGAATATATGGTTGTGGTCGGGTATAGAAAAGGTTTTTAAGCATTACTTTTAACACTGAACGTTGAGCACGCTCAAGTTTGATGAGGGAAGTAGTTGTAGTACCACCCCGCACTGTTAAGCAATAATTAATTATACTTTGGCATATATACCATGGCTAGGTATACAATCTTTAATAGATTGATGTCTGCCACTTCCCGCAGCATTTTCATGATTGCTAACTCGTCGTACTCTTTTAGCAGTTGTATTAATGTAATCGTTGAAAGTCAACTTTTCGTTTATTGTGACACCACGATATTTTAGTGAGTTTGTACAATTCATTATGCTGTGAGTGCAACTGGATTGAGTGCAAGGAGTTATAAACGTAAGATTACATTTGTAAATATTAAGAGGTGGGAATTGTCTCGGAGCTGTAGCTATAGTTTTATAAAAGCAGATGTACTTTGTTTTTAAGGTGTTAAGAGTTAACTTAGTCTAAGTTTTGATTGAGCCATTTTAGTATGATTATATATTTTCTGCAAAGATTTGTCATAAAATATTAAAGCTGTGTCATCTGCATAACACACTATGTCAGCGTTAACTAGAGGAACGGGAAGTAATGTCGTTGAGATATATTAAAAACAAGGTAGGACCCAGAATACTACCTTGCGGTACTCCGTATGAGCCAGGAGTAACGCTGCTAATATGAGAATCGATTCTAACGCATTGAGTTCTTTTTGTAAGATAACTTCGGAACTATTTTAAGGAATAGCCTCGTATTCCTATAACCTCCTTTTCTGTAGAAGAATCGGGATTGAGACTGTGTCGAAAGCCTTTGCTAAATCTACGAAAACACCAACACAAGTTTCCCTGTTGTCCAAATGTGAGGAAATAAAGTCAAGTGAGTGATAGCATCTTCAATGGATCTGTTTCTTCGAAAACCATATCTGAAATAAGATTTTGTGATTCAAGATAATGAAATAGTCTTTTCTAAGATTTAAGAAATAGTGCTTAAAAGTGATACGGGTCTATAGTTTTATGGGCGATTTTCGTCTTTTTTGTGTGGATGGGTGTTACAACGGCAGTTTCCATATGTGGGGGAATGTACCAGTAGATAGGCTCATGTTGATAATTTTAGTTATTGGATTTATGATGGAACCACCTATAGTTTTAAGTAGTCTATTAACTATCTTATCGAGTCCTGGGGCGCTATTTGAATTAAGATTATTAATTATTTCCGTGATTTCGTAACAGTCTATGGAGTTTAGAAATAAAGTTTTTTTTGGTGAACGGGGTGATGAGATTTGGAAGCTAATGTCTCCTCTGTTTCTTTGATTGTCATTATGTATGTCATTTGCTAAATTTAAACCGACGTTACAAAAGTAAGAGTTGCCTATATCTAGTGATTGTGAAGGATTATTGGACAAAATAAATAATTCTGAGGCGCTATGATTATGGGGGCTAGAATGCGTGATCTGTTTAATAGATTATCTTATCTAAAGATTACTTATCTTTATGCCTACAGCACCTAAGAAGGCCTGGGGTCATCTACGCTTGGATAGCAAATCTGGACTTATTTTAATGCAGGTGGTTTGTTTGTATACTGATTCGTTTAAAATAGACATGAAAATGTCAACTGCGTCTCATACTGTATTTGCTGTAGTAATAATAGACCAATTAATTTCACGTAATTTATCTGCAATAGCTTCATAATCTCTTATATATGGATCGGGAACAGGTTGTTCGTTTCGGGATTGAGGGGATTTTATTGTTACCTAACATGATCAGATCGTGATCTATAAGGTCAGCTGCACAGATCACAGACTCGGTTTCCCGAGTTCCGTGTATAAATATGTGGTCCAAGCAAGTTTTTGTATGTGTTGGTTTGTCTATGGCTGGTTGCAGACCGTGCTCAGCTAGGAGATTAAGGTAATCAGACGAAATGTTTGGGGTAAGAGAGAGGTTTCACTTATGTCTATATTTATATCACCAGTAAGTATAAAAATTTGTTGTGTATTTAGAGATTTAGGTGCTGATTCTAGGGAGCTTAGAAATTTATGTGATTCAAGTGATGGGGAACGATAAATGTTGAGTAACGAGAATTGGTTTAAAATATTTACATATTATAGTTTTCGATGTTTAATTCTTTTACTATTGGTGAAAATATATATAATAAGATACCTCCTACTTTGTTAATATAATTCTTAGAATGAAAGACAGAGTAACCATCAATTTGTTTTATAACAGAAGTATCACTAAGCGAACATTCTGTTAATACCATTACATCAAAGTTCATGTTTATTCTTTTAAGTATTATCAAAAATTGATCGAAGATGCGGTTTATGCTTCTAATATTTATTGTAAGAATTTTTATATTGTATTTGTTTAAGATAGGGTAGGTATTTTCTGGAAAATCTAAAGTGTAGCATTTTATCGTAAGGTTTTTGTCAATATGATTTAACATTTCTAAGGTGGCCATTTGTCTGTTTTATGAAAAAATAGTGTAGGGAATTCAGGATAATGTGATACACATTTAGATGTTTAAACTAATTAAAGAAGAGTAAAGTAACGACGTATAAATAAGTACATTGTTGGGGGTTGTGAATAAGGTATGTTATTATTATTAGGTAAATAATAGGTAGAATTGAGGATTTATGATAGATATTGGTAATTCGTGCATGGGTACATATCAAGATTGAGGTATTATATCTATTTGGATTGGTTTCTAAATAATATTTTATATTAAACTTATGGTAAAGAAAATTTGGAAAATTTACATTACGTCCAGATGAGTTGTAATCACACATGATATTTGAAATGAATAAAAATAGATAGAATTGAGAAACAAAAACAAATTTGAAACTGAATATTAGAAATATTAAACAAATGGTTAATGAAAAACACAAGAACAAAATATGAAGGTACCGGAATGAGAGGCACTTGCGGATCTTGGTAGGTCACCGTGAGCGCGTATACGAATAGCAGAACATACAGTACGTTTTCGGATGTAGATGGAACCGTTTTTTGTCCAGCAATAGTTGTATTCTGCCTCTTTATCCTCTTTAAGTCTCTGTTTTATGGATTCTCTAAGTTTTTATCGGACTGAAGTTAATATAAAGGCATTGGAGGGTACCCAGAGACGACAATAAATTAAATAAATATAATATTAATTTATCCATTATTCCTTGATTTTTTCGTTACTTTGAGGTGCCGTAGTGGTATAGCACTTGAAAAATGGTAATTGTAAATATACGTGATAAATACAATAAATCTTTTAGATCCATCAAAAATTAGAAAATATATTACTTTTGAGTTAATATTAAAATAATCCATTCCAAATTCACTAACTTGAAACTAAAATAAAAACAAAAATTCGAATGTAATAAATGTTATTATTTCCTTTAAAATAATCAGATAGTTTTTCTTGAAGTTGGGATTATATTGGGTTTTGTTTATTTTATCTATGATTTTTTTTTGGAAAGTTGAAAATTTATTTATTGGGTAGAATAATATTTTAAAATATGTAAAAAAAATAATAATATAGATAAGATAATTTCTCAGAAGTACAAAGTCATATTTTTCTGTTATCTTAAAAGGCGGGAATTCGAACCTCGTAAATGTAACAAAATATGAAAATTTCGAAAAAACACAAGCTAGATTAGGCACAGGAAAAAAAAACATAGTTACCAACAGCAACATATATTTGAATATACTAATTGGTTTAAATTAATTATACCCTATTGTGTCATCAGCCTTCAAAATGGCAGTTAAAACTCAATTCTAATAGTCTTATTCTCCAAGAATGATTTCTGTACACTCACATTTAATAAATAAATGACGCTTTCAATCCAAACTCATGTGTATATAGCCTTGATATCTAATGTCGCGTAGTGTCATTATAAATGCGAATCGAATTTGTCTGTCTGCTTTGAATTGCCGCTTGATTTCTAATTATGTACGTTCATTAGCTTAGGTTGGATTTCAGTGAGCTCTGAATAGGTAGGCGTGAATGGAATTGGACCGTTGCTACATACTAAACGCCCGTCGCGCGTGACCGCCGATACGCAGACGTTACCCGAAGCCCCCGCTCACCTCGTCCCGCCTCCCGAGAAGAAGAGGTAGAAGTCGCAGCAGAGGCAGAAACAGCGCCTAAAGAGCACCAGGTCAGATACCCACCATTAATAGTCGAGCGTCTACCTAATAGGCCAGTGCATTTTATAACACTGCGCATTACACTTGGCCATGCACCCAACGCACGCCCCTTTGGACAAGGCGTGCGTTTCTCTACCAAGACTGAGAACGAGTACAGGGTTATCCAAAGTTACCTGTACGTCCTGGAGAAGAAGGAGAACATTGCCTGGTTCTCATTCTCTCTCCCGGCGGAGAAGAGTTTGACGGTGGCGGTCCGGGGTCTGCCGGCGAACACCGACCCCGAAGACATTCTGGCGGAGCTCACCAAACTAGGGTTCGAGCCTGAATATGTGCGCGTGATCTGGACTAGACAAGGAAGACTAGGGTGCATCTTCCTTGCCATACTCAAGCGCATACCAGACCTCACGCCGGGTATTTATGAAGTGGAGGAACCACTCTGCATGCCCGGCGTCAAGATTGAGGCCTGGCGAGCCAAGAAAAGCCCCGCCCAATGCCATAGGTGCCAACAATTTAGGCACTCTAGTCATCAATGCCACAGAAGGCTGGCATGTGTGCGCGGAGACGTACACCCCGCTAATGAGTGCGAGCGCCCCAAGGAGGAACCGGGTACCTGCGTAAACTGCGGCGGCCCCCACCCCGCCAATCACGTGAAGTGCCTTGTATTCCGGAGGGAGGCCCGGAACAAGTCGGCAGGCACGGTGGGCATTAGTGAACTCGGAGTGAGGCCGGAAGAGGCCCCGCCCCAACTGAGCTCACACAAGAAGCCCGAAGAGACACCTTAATGGCGCCAGTGAACGGCCCTAGGGAAAGGGGTTCGCTGCAAAAGAGGAGGAGGAGGGGGAGACGTAGGACAAACCACTCCTAACCACCTTCCAGGACCGAGACGACAGAACATCCAATGGTCGCCCACGGTCAAATATCTTGGGGTGACCATTGACCGGAATTTGACTTTCAGGCCCCACGTAAAGAGTATCACCGCGCAGGCAAGACACGCCCGCGCACTCTTCCGTCCAGTGCTCTCCTCCAGACTCCCTCTGCGAGTGAAGATAGCGGTCTATAAGACCTACATCCGTAGCCGCCTCATGTACGCGGCGCTGGCCAGGACGCTCCTGCTGTGCTCGTCGCTGTGCAAATCGCTGGAGACGCAGCAATCCTCCACTTTGCGCACCATCGTCCAGGCGCCAAAGCACGTGAGAAATTCCACGATCCAGAGGGATCTACGAGTCGAGAGGCTACAGGAGTTCTCCCGCCGCCTGTCCACCAACATGTTTGCGCGTGCCGAGGCATCGTCCTGGCCTCACATCCAGGACCTAGCGACATGACATGTGCGCCCGCCAGACAGGAGGCCCTACCCACGCGACTGGGTCGTGCCCAGCGATGATACTGTGGGGCCTGCACCGGATTTGACTCCCGCCGCCCACTGCAGTTCGCCCTAATGGCTAGCCATTGGGGCTTGAGCGCGTGCGCGGCGATGACACTGGATATGACACCGTGGAAGACAGAAGAGGGACTGGACAAAGTCACTGTCGTAGCTGGTCGCCTGCCGGGCTTTTCCAATGAGCCCCACTTGGTAGAGCTTGACCGCACGGCGGTGTAAAAAACGCCATATCGCATCACCCTCACTATAATCCACACCACCGGACTTGACTCTCCCAACCCCCAACACCCCATTTCTCCCCTCATTAAACTCGATACCCATTTACCTTACTCCGTAAACAGCCCGGTGGCATTTGGTCGCCCGCTAGGTTCCTCCTAGCGGTGCTGTATCGCGCTACCGGGCGAAGAAAGAAGAGGGGCCTCAAGAAGTCGCCGCCTCCTGCTGATCGCTTTGTCGGGCTTCCTATGGTTCGCCATAGGTTCCACCTGACAGGGTTGGTCGCGGAGTGCGGCGTGAACACTAACGATGGCCCCCCTCGTGGGATCTACGTGTCGCCGCCCCTTCATGGGACATTAGTCCCACCACAATGACCCGGCCATGTTTATGGCCGGCGATAGATACCTTGGCCAGGGGTCTTTGCCCCGATGCCGATTTCCTACACCCTTGGCGGGTGTGTGCGAAGACACGATGTGGCCGCGCGCGAAATAGATATAAAAGATTACTGTTAAGCTAGCATTAAGAAAATTCCCGAAAACCGATGCCAAGCTCAAACGGTGAATTGTCACTTCTGTCAATATGGCAATAGGCTCGCCGCCTATTATATGGGACCTAACATCGTCGGCGAAACGTGGGTGTACTCAGTCATCTCATCAGTACGTACCTCTGCCACCCCCGCTTGGGGAATATAGGCGTGACGGGGTGTGTTAATATATATATATATATATATATATATATATATATATATATATATATATATATATATATATATAATCTTTGTTTAAGTCACCCTCGACGGTAAATAAAGATATACAAAACATTAGGTGAAAAAAGGGAATGTTAAATGGATTCCGTGTTTTATTATGACATCAAATTTTAAAAGTAGTGGTGATTTTAGGTAGAAAGGTTATTTTAGCTTGGTGTTAACTTGCTAGTAGTAGTTCTAAGTTTTATTGTGCCATTGTTGGGAATATAAATCTGTTTATATCTCTCCCTCTCTCTTTTCCTCTCTATATCATCACACAAGATCCCTTGCGCAGTAAACAGAGAGTTCCAAAACAGGTAATTTTTTTTTTTGAATCTCTGTAGCTTCCTCCACTCTCATAGTTATTTATACAATAATGTACAAATCGAAAAATATGACCTAAAAAAATTAGAGACTCATTCAATATCTTGTACCCTACAGACCTTTTAGGAGCAAATTCTTCCAAACAGAAATCGAGCACATAAATAGCGTACGCCTACATACCAGCAATAATATTCATCAATTTCTCCATCCGCCAAACCGAATACAAGCTAAACAACAAAGGCAAGAAATTCATTTTCCCATTTCAGTGATCCCGCACAAACAACGCCCGTTTCCATTTAAGCTCACATCCATTATTCCTTTGCATAAATTTAATAATTCAAACCATACATATTCTCTCATATTTAAAGCTACGATATCCGAAATACATATTCATTTGGGCCGTTTACACAGATGGGGAGCAGATGTGTTCTGAAGGGTGGGTCAGACCTGTCGCCTGGTGGGGTAAAGAGATATCAATTGGAGTACTTAATCCACGCCTAGCAGGGGTGCTTTGAATTATGTACGTGTTTTGATTTACGAAAAAAAATAGAGGGGAATTGAATGAAATGAAGATAGTGATTGAAGAATTTGTACTATTGGAGTTACAATTAAGAAACAATTAATTTCTAGGCGTAAGGCTATTCAAATTCAAATTCAAAATCATTTATTTCGGATAATATTAGATCCATATGCGATAAATGTCAAATTAATAATAGAATAATATACAATAATAGCAATAAATCAACACTAGAAATAATTATAATAATAAAATATAATAAAAAATAAAATAATAATTAAATAGGTACTGGTTATCAATACCTTCTCTCCGGCATGGGTACTGTTCTGTGTCTATCACAGCAATGCCGGAGATAAGGGCAGTCCAGTCTGTCGGCAATCATTCTCAGGATAACATTGGAGCTGGCCCGCACTCTGCGCACTAAAGACGTGCTTAGTTTACGCATGGTCGCTTGAAAGCAGGCCGTGGGTGCCTCCGCAAACATAGCCGAAGCGCTGCAGAAACGGGGCAGCCCCAAGATCATCCTGAATGCATTATTGTACAGGATGCGGAGGTCACTGTAAGATCGCTTAGTATAGTCCGCCCACAGGCTGCCGGAATAAAAAGATGTGCAGTAGGCTCGGAAGAGTGTAAGTTTGACCACCTGTGAGCATCTCCCAAACCTGCGAGCAATCATATTGGGTCTTATCGACAACGCCCTCCGCTCCCGTTCAATGTCCGCATTGTCCTTAAGGTTTGAGGTAACAATGTGTCCCAGGTACTTAAATTGTGAAACTATTTCCAATGGTAGACCATTCAGTGGCACCGGTGGTATATTCTGGGGAAACTTCGTACCCGCCCTAAAGACCATGCATTGACTTTTTTTACCATTGTATATAAGTCCGTGACCACTTGCATAGTCTTCACATGTCCGTATCAGCCTCCGCAGTCCGCAGACCGACGCGCTCAGCAGCACCATGTCGTCTGCATAACTCAAATTGTTAACATATACACCGTCAACATGACAGCCAATACGCTGACTGCTGAGCGCCTCGATCAGCCCATTAATATATAGGTTGAACAGGGTTGGAGATGTTAATCCCCTTTGTCTTACTCCACATTCGAGCTGATATGGTTCCGACATTGCCCCCGCCCATCGGACGCAGTTAGATTGATGCGCGTACCAGTATTTGAACATGTTAATCAGTTCTTGAGGGAAGTCTGTGTTCCTCAGCTTGTCCCACAGTAGGTCATACCGGACCAGATCAAAGGCTCTGGACAAGTCGAGGAAGCAAGCATACACAGGCGTCTTGCGTTCTGTGTAGTATTTGACTGTATGCTTAAGACACAGTATTGCACTTTCAGTGGATAGTTGAGGCCTAAACCCAAACTGGTTATCGTTTAATGTCACGTATCTATTTAACTGTGTATTAAGTAGACAGTCAAACACTTTGGCCGTAATAGTGGCAAGAGAAATAGGCCTGTAGTTAATTTTAGCGGCAAGTTCACCAGTCTTATTCTTCACCACAGGCACTACCACTGTTCTCATAAAATCAGCTGGTAAGTAAGAGTGGCCCACGCACAGCGAGTAAAACATTGCCAATACTCTAGCGATATGAGGCCCTGCATGTTGCAAGTGCTCAATGCTGAGTCCGTCATGTCCTGGGGACTTACCCTTTGATATATTCCTGATCGCTTTAGCGACATCTTTTGCAAGAAATGTAGTCTTTATCCCCTTATTGATCATGTCAGCATCAAGCACCCGCGCCACCGGTCCTAAAGGCAAGCTCGCTGTAAAATGCTCTTTAAAGGCATTCGCAATGTCTCTAGGGTTGCTCATACCATCGACGCTCACAGGGAGTCCAGGTCGTGCATTCACTTTATTGGTGTTCTGCCAGAATCCGCGAAAGTTACCTTTGGAATGTTCTTCCGCAAGAGAGTCCATTTTGATTTGGTCCTGATTGTCTTGACACCATTTTAGCCTGGACTTAAAAACTCGTCTGCTTTCACACATTTCTAGATATACGAGACCAGACTTTGGCCTACCGCACATCACCCATTCCCTAAACCTGGGCCTAGCCACCCTGTGAGCCTCTCTGATGTGTTTGTTCCATCCTGTCACGCGAGGGCCACCTACCCGCCTCGCTTGTCCCCGACTTTTAACTGCTGCATCACGGAGGGCGGTCACAATGTCGGCGTAAAGCTTATCCAGTAAACACATGTGGCCACGGTCATTACAAAAGCTATCAGCGCAGTTTACAAAATCAGACGGAAAGTCAATAAATTTTAAACGGTCATGACATTCTCTTGTATATATAGTGACTTGTTCCGTACTTCTTTCACCCCACAATACGTCTTTATTTACATTGTCAATTTTAGGCAAGACTTTGGGTGTAAGTAACTTTAAATTACAATGTATAATAAGTGGGAAATGGTCTGAGCACATAGTGTCATACATAACTTCAGCATTAATAACAGTTTGCTTTGCCGAGTGAGTAGTAATACAGTGATCGAGCCAGCTACAGGTTCCGTGCGCATCACTTACATATGTAAACGTACCCGACTCCAAGCCAAGGATATCTATATCTACACATGACAATAATTGGTCGTTACACACATTTACAAGTTCATCGTAAAATAACTCACCCGGGTCCGCATTAAAATCGCCTAAGATAAAAACCGCGTCAATTCTATATTCGTCAATAATGGCAATCACTGCACTCAAACAATCTATAAAATCCTGCACATTATCCACTGAGTTGGTTGGTAAATAAACACTCATTATTATGACTGGTCTATCACATGTTGTAATTTTTATGGCACAAATACGGGTATTATGGCACTGCAACACGGACACCTGTTGAAATGCACTATAACGCCAAAGCAATGCAGTTCCTCCATAAGGACGCCCCCTCAGTATGCCCGACGCCGTATCCACCGCAGTCGTCGCGGTGTAGCCGAAACCACTGTCTATCGTGCTAATGTAGGGTATGTCATGCGGCAGCAACCAAGTTTCTTGAAGACATACCACGTCGCACATGCGGCATAGTTCTCTGACGTCGTCGATGGAGCGTTTTACATTTCTACAATTGTAAGTAGCGAATCGACATGAGCCACTATCTATTGGTTGGTTTGTTTGGGCCGTCGGCGCCGTCATGTTGTGCACCGTTCGTTTTTTTATGTTTAAAATTCACAAAACGTCGGAATATAACACCTGCGGGCCACAAAGATTCATCCATGTATCTTGATAGATTAACCTCTGATATTAAAAATTTATAAGCTTTGTGTCTTCTTTCAATTTTCATGTTAATTTTCTCTAAAGAAACAGTTTCCTTTGTTTTATTATAAATATGTTTTATTATGTCACTTTCTGCCGTAGTTATATGTACATTCGTAATAAACATAGGAATTTTTCTGTCTGCAGCCCTGAAGGTGCATTCATCGTTACTGGCTGTACCCGTTTTTCCTAAGAAACGATATTTCGTCGTTTTCTTACGATACGCTACTTTCTGCCATTCTTCGTTTTTAGTATTTTCGTTAGTCGTAATTTCGCGTGCACGCGGCGGGCGCCTTGATTCACACAGCTGCCCCGTTACGTACCTCGAACCGGCCTTATCAGTAATGTCCAGCTGATCTGCACGCTGTGGTGTCGGTATCAGTATATCTGGCGTCAACGCGGCACGTATATAGGTGCTAGGCGCCCCTCCCACTTCATTGCTTCCGCCTCGGGTACTAGTCTGTTGACGTGAGTTCGATAATTGAGCATCTCCTGCATCGCAGCCATCGAGCACTCTTGCCGGGGCATCTTCCACTGACCGTTGCCGTTCCCGTTCATTTAAATTTGTCTTAGCTTGTTTTTCCTCTACCCTCGTATCTGTATATTGTGATAACGGTAAATAGGATGTTTCAATTATGGTGTTAGTAGCATAAAATTTTTCCTTCGCATTATTATCATCATGTGACAGACCAATCGGGCTACTGTCGAGCCGCGTTTCGTGTTTACTTTGAACGCTGATGCCGGCGGCAGCGAATCCTTTTTTAAATAAAGTACTTGCGTTTTTAATTTATTTACATTTTCAACGGTGGCATACGTTGACTTTATTACTTCGATTTCGGCTTTAATTGTCATCATATCCTTTAATAATTTAGAACAATCCAAGTGATCCAGCAAAATCGGGGGTAGCTTGTCCAACTGTCTTGCCACAAAAACTGGAATTATATCGGGCTCCGTCGATTTGAATAGGTTTATTATATCCACGACGTCACGCTCTTCCTTTCCTTTGTTTTTTCGCAATATCTTTCTTACATCTGTTGGGATAGACTCAAACAGCAGCGTCTTGGAGTTCTTAATATCCTCACTTGTAAATGTCGATGTACAAATACGCACTAGTGTTTCCTCATCTACGATCGACACTTTATTTTGTATATATGATAGCAATTCGTCAATGACGTTACATTTATTACACTTCAATACGTTGGCTATTTTATTGCACAAAGTAAAACACGCCCGTGCGGTTTAGGGGTGCGCGTGCGTCACTGGCCGACGCGCCCGCGAGACTGTATGGCTAACTGCATTAAATGATAAAAGTTTCGTACAATTTTTTTGTCATAACTTTGGAAACTGTCTTTTTCTAATTTGTGCTAGCTTTGGTTGTATAGTGCCTACACATAAAACAAATATTTGGTGCTTGGTTCTCTGTATAAACTAATAGTGGAACTAAAACCAGCTTACACAGATATCCTAAAATTCATGTGCAGTTTAATCTAAAATCATAAAGTTAAATCTGTAGTAAATTGGTAGTATACACAATTTAATATATTTGTTGAGTTAATCTACGCAAGATTACTTAACATAATACTAAGCAATATCCTATTTAGTACTCATAAATCTCACTGAAGAGAAATCTTATCCAATCACGCCATCTTGAAACTACAACATTCATCATCCGAATTGAAAGCTAAATCGAAGATACGAAACCTGTTGCCACAAGGTGGTAATGGTTCTCGAGCGATTTCAATGCAGCTACTTAACCCGTCCCGCCCAAAAGTTTGAATATATTTGGACCGTTTGAATATCCAATTTTATGGGTAGCTGGTTTTATACTCGGGTCTTTGCATTTATAAGTTTCTTCAAGAATATAAATGCGTCGATTTTCTCATAGTTTTCTCACCTTTTATGTTTCAGACAAACCATCTTCTATATGCAGATGAGGTGGTTTTAATAGCGCCAACAGCCACTGATCTGCAAACACTAGTCACGTTTATGAAAGACGACTGCATGAATAATGGCTTACAATTGAATTTAAAGAAAACCAAGATTATGGTTTTTAAACAAGAAGAAACCAGAACGCATGCAAGAAATGTGGTTGGTAACGATGTGCTAGAGCAAGTGGATGAGTTTGTATATCTTGGATGCGCCTTCAGTAAGGATGGGAAATATACCGCTGACATAGAGAGAAGAGTGAGTGCAGGGAACTGACTAAATGGTGTGATGGGAAAGCTACTTGGGAGCCGGCACTTAAGCCAATAGGCGCAGCTAGCCATACATAATGGCATTCTTGTCCCAACGCTGTTATATGGTGCCGAGAGCTGGGTATGTAAGAAGCAGAATGAAAGTAGGATAAATGCGGTAGAAATGCGAGCTCTGCAGAAGATGTGCGGAGTGAAGCTGACCGACCGCATTAGCAACAGCGTAGTAAGAAAGCGAGTAGATATGACTCATGCTGGTGCAAGTACACGAAGGTAGCTTAAGTAGCTTTAAGAGTTATTAAGGTTCTTCTATTCAAAAATATATCTCTAGGTGTTATCCTATATTCAGTCAGAACGAGGATCTGTTCTACCTAATAAATTTCCAATGCAAGAAGTTCAAACGAAAACTTAAGTTGAAGTGTTCCAGTACCCCCTTCTCTTTAATTCCCGAAGTAGTCTATCTTGATTACAGTCCCGCTTCCCCTTATTAAGTTTAAACTCGCTAACTTGTTGACTTGACAATCCAATTACATTGATTTTATTAGTTCTTGGTTTCTCCCGATATTTGGGTTTGTTGGTTTGGAGAACTGTGTGTTCCTGTGATCCTCGTATACTACAATTTATGTTATTACAAGTAGAGTTCAATTAAAATATTTCTTCTCTTTATGGATATATGAAAAAACTAAAATGTATAAATGTCCTATAGTTTCGAGGCGTATAAGGGATTTCTTAGAGCGTCTGGTCCGCACTCGACCACGTGCGGTTGCAGATCATATTAAGTCCACACTGGGAAATACTTTAATCGTTTGAACCAGAATCTCAAGTGTTTGAACTAGATAGAGAGATATCGTAAGGCGAGCTACATTAGCCTCCAGCAACTAAGCTTCATTGTGACCACGATCACTCTGTCAAGAGTGAAGCGAATAAGAAGAACTCAAGTATTGTCTCGTATTAAAGTCTCATCACGTACTATATTTTATTTCGGTATCGCAAAGAAAAAAAGAATCAGAGGATTGTCAGTGCTTTGTGGGGAAGATTGAGATATGTGTGTCTTTTATCACACACCAAAAATCACTTCTTTTCTGATAGCTTTTTTATTACTGGGATAGCAGAAAAGTAGGAACGACCATTTAAGTCCCGGAAAACCATCGAAAGATATAACAATGAAATTATTTCAGAAAGTTACCAAGCGTCTTCGCCACAAATCACATTACACCATAATTTCTTTGCACTCAATCCCCCCCACAATTGCCATGAGCCTATAAGCACTGTAACCTATTTCCGTCTCATCATTTATCTTCCCCATAAAGTCCTTTATTAGGCACTTTATTTCTTGGCAAGTTGAGGGCCCTTAGGTTACTTTCTTAACAGTATAACGTTTTTTCTCACTCCCAGGGGTCGATACGTTATCGCCATAATAAATATGAGGTATCGAATTTTCCTATGTTTATTTTTAGTATAGAAATACGTTATCGTAATATGTTGCTTGATGTGTGGGAATAAATGGCATGTTACGAGGAACTTGACGGGCACGATTGTAGATAGATGTAAGCGAGTGAATTGGTGAGGGAAGATGGATTGTATATAATGCGTAATGATATTATTATCATTTAAACTATAATTTTAAACTCTGCATGGTTACTTACAAAACTTATTAATGTAACAGACATCGAAAAGCCCTCCTTTGAAAAGATCCGGCGAGAAAATCAGTGGAGTTTCCTGTTTTATTTTAGTCTCTATAAACTGTTTCATTAATAATTTTAATTTGAAGGAAAAGGTGACTGACTCGTTCATCTAGTGGCAAAGCGCATCGCTTTTTCATCACGAGGCCCTGGATTTAAATCCTAGGTCGGACAAATGTACTTTTTCTAACGAAAACTTTCCGATTTTACATGCTTAGTACACTGAAATTAATACTATCGGACTCAAATTTTTAGCGCAAAAAGCTGATTGACAATTGCGCTAATCAAGTAACCGAAGAAGAATTATGACTTTGGAGATGGTAATATCTTCATGAAACAAATATTTATTAGAAAAATATCTCCTCGTGATCGCACCAAATTTACACAAACAAACACTCAGACCGTGTCGGTTTCATAAAGAATATTCCCGTGCGGTAATCAAGCTTGGGACTATTAAAGCCAGTGCGCGGAGCGGCCTACGTTTTTAACCAGTGGACCAAGGCGTCTCTAAAACTTGTCCGGATATTTTTAATCAAATTCAAATGCATTCCTGCGAACTGTAAATTTGTAAAGCAATTATCTAATTGGGGTAACTTGCGTTATTTAAATGTAAATGTGGTCTACGACAGCGTGGGTGGTCGCTCGCCGATGTTTAGTTACATCCATTACTCCACGTGACGTGTTTATGTGTTTGTTTAGCCATCGCCGGCCATTATGACCCGTAATTATAGCCCTCTAAACGTTATTGAATGAGCCTTGAGAGTTACAAGCTTAGTAGGAATAGGATAGGAATTTTGTTAATTACCCTTTTAGTTCCTCGCACCAATAGACTAAACAGCCGTCGATTTTTATTCTCGTATTTTATGGAATACTAGTTGTTACCCGCGGGTGCGCATGCGTTTATTTTATAATATATTTGTAAATTATAGCCTATGTGCTATTCTGATATATACGCTATATTATTATAAAGTTTCACGTTTAAATCCATCGTCTACTATCTAATGTATCATTTAATATAATACTTAAAATACGCTTTATTTATTTTAGCTCATATTTTTCTTTACTCATTAGATATTAAGCCAGAACGATCCTTAACTTCTAGCATGCTTTTGCGTGTTTTTTTCCGATCTACGGGTTAGTTGAAGAACACCCTCCACAAACGTTCTTTAAACTACCTGAAATACTGCTAGGACACAAATCAACAGTGTAGGTACTGTGTAAAGTAAATTAATCCAAAGCAGAAATGGGACAATGAAACGGCGTTAATGGTTGGTGATTAAGAATCGGTTTAGCGGAGTTTGTTTTTCTATTTTACCTAGCCTTATTAAATAGAAACACTTTCCTAGTATAAACAAAATTATAAACATGCATATAAATTAAAGTTTATTGAAAATAACCTCTTAGCGCAGTGGGATAAAATTAATGCGCTTACTGCGTATTTACTAGCTTTTGTTGCAGTGAGCACAGAAATTTCTTATTACGCTTGTAGAACGCAGCGCTAAATCAAGTTAGCGCGATATCGTGGTGGTGTTGCGCTAGAAGATTTATTCCCGTTCCCCACTGCCTGCCTCGTGTTCTTTTGTGTACTACTCAAGATTTTCACTTTTTAAATTGCGTTTTGTAAATTTGACCGCTTTATTTTTACGTTAGTTCATTTGCGAAAGTTTCGGTTGAAATACATGATTTTATACAGCGAAGAATGTGAAATAAAAATTGCGAATGCAAAAATTTTAATAAATGTTATTAATGGTTTTGTTATAAAACGTGTTTTATAAGTTGCGGCTTGGTGCAGTGAATAAGACATTAAGCCGCTCCGTCTATTGGATCGAGTAGTCGTGGGTTCAATCCCGGCACGGTATCTTTATTTCTGTGCGTTTGTGTATGTGAATTGTGAATTTCATGTCAAGAATAATTCCTAGGCTACATCATAAAGAAATGGCCGCGTGGTTCCCGGCTTAGAATAGGAGCAACCCATCTCATCCCATCGGGTGTCGTACAAGGCGACTAAGGGAAAACTAGGGAATGGGCAGCAGCGTTCCCTTAACACTTTTACAACCAAAAACTGCGCTCGCCAACCCGCCTGCCAAGCGTGGCGAGTATGGCAAACACCCCCAACCAATATGGAAGAAAGCAAGAAAACCAGGCCCCTAGTCCCCGGCGGTCCTGTTCGTCCTGGGCACGGTAGCAGCCATGGTAACGACAGGACAAGGGGTGCTAAGAATCTCCGGCAGAGATTCGGCTACCACCAAAACCGAAAATTGGCCCTGGTGACATACAACGCACGCACATTGAGGACAGATGAGAAGCTAGTTGAGCTGGAAGAAGAGTTAAACAAGTTGCGGTGGAGTATTGTTGGTTTATCGGAGGTCCGAAGAGAGGGCGAGGACACGATAACCTTAAAATCCGGCAACTTGTTTTACTACCGGGAGGGCGAACAGCAGTCCCAAGGTGGTGTCGGATTTATCGTCCACAAGTCACTCATAAAAAACGTTGTGTCCATCACTAGTGTGTCGAGCAGGGTAGCGTACCTGATACTCAGAATATCCAAAAGATATTCGCTGAAGGTCATATAGGTCTACGCACCGACCTCGGCATACTCAGATGATGAGGTCGAAGTTATGTATGAGGACATTAGTAGAGCCATACATACTTCCAAAGCACACTTAACAGTAATTATGGGTGACTTCAATGCGCGACTGGGCAAACGGGGCGATGATGAGTTGAGAGTGGGGCAATTTGGATATGGGCAGCGCAACCCCAGGGGTCAGAGGCTGGCCGAATTTCTGGAGAAGGAGGGACTCTTTATGATGAACTCTTTCTTCCAGAAGCCGTCTCATAGGAAATGGACCTGGATGAGCCCTGATGGTTTCACAAAAAATGAGATAGACTTCATCATGAGCACCAAGCGACAAATATTTAATGATGTCTCCGTGATTCACAGGGTAAAAACCGGCAGTGATCACCGAATGGTCAGAGGCACATTAAATATTAATGTCAAAATGGAAAGATCGCGTCTGATGAAGTCTACGCTCCGACCTTCTAATACACATATCCAAAACCCCGAGAACTTTCAACTCGAATTGTCAAACCGCTTCGAATTGCTAGACAGCAGCGCATCAGTGGACGAAATCAACAATAGGTTGGTAGAGACTGTCCATACGGTCGGGTCTAAGCATTTTAAGCCCCACCGTAAAAATAGGCCTCAAAAGCTATCCGACTACACCCGAAACCTTATGGCTGAGCGACGTACCATGAGACTCCAAACCTCCGATGATGCTAAGTCCTATAGGCAGCTCAATGGACAGATATTGAAGTCCTTGCGACACGATCTACGGTCCTTCAACACAAGACGTATTGAGGAGACCATAAAGCAGAACAAGGGCTCCAAAGTGTTCGCAAGAGCCGCGTCGATTGGGCAAAGCCAGTTGACGAAGCTGAAGACGGAGGACGGAAACGTAACTTCGAATAGGTCAGAGGTGCTCAGGGAGATAGAGAGGTTCTATGGACAGTTGTATACCTCAGTAGCTGAACCTATTGTTGACTTGGTAAAAGACCCAAGAGCCAAGCTAACCCGACACTACAGTGAAGATATCCCGGACATCAGCCTGTACGAGATTAGGATGGCTCTCAACCAACTTAAAAACAACAAAGCGCCGGGTGAAGACGGAATTACTGCAGAGCTTCTGAAAGCGGGCGGATCGCCGGTACTTAAAGTCCTTCAGAGGCTGTTTAATTCCGTCTTGCTCGAAGGAAAAACGCCGGAAGCATGGAACAGGGGTGTGGTGGTACTCTTTTTCAAGAAAGGTGATAACACTTTATTAAAGAACTATAGGCCCATCACACTGCTGAGCCATGTTTACAAGTTGTTTTCGAGAGTCATCACGAATCGTCTCGAACGCAGGCTTGATGACTTCCAGCCTCCCGAACAAGCCGGTTTCCGGAAAGGCTATAGTACCATAGACCACATACATACGCTGCGGCAGATTATACAGAAGACCGAGGAGTATAATCGGCCACTATGCTTGGCGTTTGTGGACTATGAGAAAGCCTTCGATTCGATCGAGACTTGGGCGGTTCTTAGATCTCTCCAGCGATGCCGCATTGACTATCGGTACATCGAAGTGTTGAAGTGCTTGTATAATAACGCCACCATGTCAGTCCGAGTACAAGGGCAGTGCACGAAGGCGATCTCCATAAAAAGAGGAGTAAGACAGGGAGACGTCATTTCTCCGAAACTGTTTACGACTACCATAGAGGACGCCTTCAAGCTCTTGGAATGGCGAGGACTTGGCATCAACATCAATGGCGAATACATCACTCACCTTCGATTTGCCGACGACATTGTGGTCATGGCGGAGTCGCTGGAAGATCTAGGACGAATGCTCGGCGACCTCAACAGAGTATCTCAACAAGTGGGTCTTAAAATGAACATGGACAAAACGAAAATAATGTGTAACGTCCATGTCGTACCCACCGCACTCACCGTTGGGAACTCTACTCTTGAAGTTGTCGACGAATACATTTACCTGGGACAGGTAGTCCGGTTAGGTAGGTCCAACTTTGAGAGAGAGGTCAATCGACGAATCCAACTCGGCTGGGCAGCGTTCGGGAAACTGCGCAACATCTTCTCATCCAAAATACCTCAGTGCCTAAAAACTAAAGTTTTTAGTCAATGTGTGTTACCAGTGATGATATATGGATCAGAGACGTGGTCTCTTACAATAGGTCTCATAAAAAAGCTCAGAGTTGCTCAGCGAGCTATGGAGAGAGCTATGCTCGGCGTTTCTCTACGTGATCGAATCAGGAATGAAGAGATTCGTAGAAGAACCAAGGTCACCGACATAGCCGTTAAGATTAGCAAGCTGAAGTGGCAATGGGCGGGCCACATAGCGCGAAGATCGGACGGGCGTTGGGGCAGAAAGATTCTAGAGTGAAGACCACGTATTGGCAAGCGCAGCGTGGGACGACCACCTGCCAGATGGACCGACGATCTTGTGAAAATCGCAGGAAGTCGTTGGATGCAGGTGGCATCGGACCGGTTACGCTGGAAAGCGATTGGGGAGGCCTATGTTCAGCAGTGGACAAGTATAGGCTGAGATGATGATGATGATGATCATAAAGAAAATCGTTAGTGTTAATTTATTTGCCTCGTTCTTATTAATAAAACAAATTGAATTTAATTAAATAATTAATTCGGGAGACACTACAATCTGAAAATTTCATCAAATTTCAATCCCCAAACGAGT
This sequence comes from Phalera bucephala, assembly GCA_905147815.2. Lineage (NCBI taxonomy): Eukaryota > Metazoa > Arthropoda > Insecta > Lepidoptera > Notodontidae > Phalera > Phalera bucephala. The sequence goes on along the minus strand of LR990615.1, from coordinate 35,907,635 downwards.
TTTTTTTTAGAAATTCAAAGCTTCTCCTACGTTATTCCTTATCTCATAATTATCCTCAAAAGACGAAAAAGAAATATAATAATAAGAAACATTCTCCATTTTTGTCCATAAAACGTATCGGCGCTATAAACAAGGATAAAACCCGAAGGAAAATCTCGATGGCACTCGGGACACTCGTAACCGACAAACTTACGAGGAATCAATACGATGATACAGTGCTTTGTAGTGTACCCGATATTGATCAAATAGGACTCCCTTTGGGGCTGGTATCGGGAATCAGAATTAGGGAATCTGTAAAAGAAACGGGACAAAAAGAATGATATTTAGATGAAAGTTTCGTCGTTTTGAAATAAAAATCGGCTGAAACGGTCTCAATAATGTAGGAAGGCGTTTATTTACATATATTTTTTTGTTCCCAATAAACAATTGTATTTTTTTATAATTGTGTTTTTTTATTTGTACCCGCCGTCAGGCGGTCGTAACAAAGTGGCGCCCAACGTGGGGCCCGAGTTTTCAAGGGGGTTGAAAAATGTTGCTAATCTAAACTTTTATTTTTTATTTTAATAAAGCACTGTTTGAACTGAACTGAATTGTTGTCGTGCGAGCTCTGGCGTCGAAAAAGGCTTTGTTCCTGCGCGAATTCGTTTTTATATACTGTCTCAGGACGGCCTACTTCCTGCCTGAGGCAACAGTGCGCACTCCCCAGATCTCTTGATCCTTCGTCTGAGACGAGGACAGAGATATGGAAAGAACGGCTCGACCGAAGCAATTCACGCCCTAAACTATTGTCTGTTTTTTATAAAATTCTTGTGGGTCTAAGATAGCAATAATCGAACCGAGCGGGATAGGATCATTGTCCCGTTGTTCGCTCTTGTATTATTTCTAGATCCTTCTATGTTGTGGGCGTTTCTTATTAGATGTTCTAGAAGGAATTTGATTTCCGGTGCCAACGAATACCTTATATGGTCATTATGATGCTATCACTAGTTAAGGCGCGCGGTTTCCATTCGATGTAACAACTTGTTATTTTGTTTGTTTGTGTGTAAAGATTTTTAATTTTTATTTTATATTTTTAAAACTTTGTTACGACGTAACAAGATGAATCCATTTTATTATCACTCTGTACCCTGCTTATCCTTCAAAGGATATGCGTTGGCTCTGGCAAGTGGCAACAGCCTCTAGGTGTTCAGGGATCAGATATACGAAAGTTGTTTATACGAAATGTAGATTAGCTATAAATAAATTACGCTACGCTACATTCCAGAAGTTCCGTCTTTATATAGTTTAATTGGCCCTAAATTTTATCTCAAACGTAATAATATTGTCTGTAAGTAGACACCATGTTACGATTCGGTATAAGATTTGATAAAGAAAGAAGTATAGTTTGGAAATGGGAGTATTTCCAAACTATACTTTTTTCTTTATCAAAAAAAAGGGCATTTAAAAACGTAAATTATTTGACTGCCTCGTTAGCCTAGCCATTACCTAGCAATCACGAGATCCTAGCTTTGAATCCTAAGTTGGATGAACTGTAATTTTTCTATAGAAAAAATCGTAGTATCAGTCCGGAGTCTGTCATTCTAGCCAGTATAACGACAATAGGCTTGCTCCCTATTACATTGGGATCAGGCATCGTCGCTAAAAACTAGGTGTGCAAAGTACACCTCTATCACCCTCCCTTGGGGAATATGGGCGTAATTTCTCTAATAGCTTCATGGGCGTTGACTGCTTTTTTGTGTTAAATTATTTGAGAGTCGAGGAAGCTAGAGAAGTCTGCAAGGAAAGAACTTGTTGGAACTTTGTACTCTTTGCCTACCCCGCATGGGATCTGGTGTCATGATATAAATAGTTCAATAAATTAATTGAGTTTGATTTCTATACTTTCCTCACATATTACCCTAACCACAAATTCAATAGAACCCAATACAGCCGGGTTGGTGCCCAATACCCGATATTGCGGGCATTTCCCTGTCCACTTGAAAACAGAAACTAGTTTGGAAGTTCCCGCTCTCGAACTTTTCTTTTAAGTTGGCAATGATTTTTATTGATACTGAAACAAATAGCAGATTCCAATAGAGGTCTTTATCCTTTTAAAGGTTCCTTTGAAGAAAATTGGGTTTGTTATCTTGAGTAGCTTTCTTAGGTTTCATGAAGGTACTAGAAAGAATAACAACGACAATATTATTCAGAGGATTGAGCACAAAAAGACGTTAGCGCAACGCGAGCAACTTTATACGCCGTCCTTGTCAAAGTAAAAATTTACTTAATAAACATGAACATGACAACACGCTTACTCGCTAGCGTCACGCTAACATCGATTTGTTAATGCTAAGTAAAAATTATTACCAAAGTCGTTAAGTAGTAAGTCTGGAAAATCACGTCCCATAGGTACATGGGTTAATTGTTTACGGTTATTACGTGTTTTGATTAGCGTAGAAGGGCACTAAAAGCTGTACCAGTGCTGATTTCAAATCAACATCGTATCTATATTCTTAAAAGGGGTAGCAGAGGTGTACTATATACACCCACATTTTACAGATTATGTTACGTTCGAACATAATTAGGTGGATGTACCACCAGCCCACTTCGGCCTGCCACTGAGAATGTTCGGTAGAAATCTTCAATACCACTTTATCTGACCTATATGAACTTCAAATCCAGTACCTTTTGATCACGTGCAGCACCATTTGCCACTTAACTAACGAGGCAAGATGTAGTTATCTATTTTATTTTCAAATTAAAAAAAAAATCAGCTGTTCCATAGTACCATACGGATGAATTTAATCCGTAGTACATACCTGAAAACATTGAATTATATAACCAATTCATCATAGGTCTAACTAGAGTAGGGACTCTCAGGGGATCCGACCGCAATGATACCCTTCTACGTATAGTACCTGCAGTAATAATCTAACTTTTTCCCAAGTTTCCCGCCAATGTTCCCAATAAGCCCTCCTCTGTTTGACGAGGGACAACGAATTAATAGAACATTCTTTTGATTTTGAAAAGGATCCAATGTATGTTGAGGGATTGTTTCCCATCCGTCCGATTTACAAGCTAAATCTATATCTATACATATAATACAACTGTAAGGAAGTCGTGTCTGTACATGGAATATTTTTTAGGAAATAACAACCCAGGGGTATAATACTATCGATGCAGGAGCCAATTCTGCAATTTTGGGCTTTCGTGTTTATTTGTCTGTCCGTCGGTCTGTCTGTCGAAGGGTATGAACCATCATCACGCAAAAACTACCAAGCGGATTTTGATGAAACTTTGATACCTTAAAATGTTGGCTAACATGTTGTATAGCATTTATCCCGAAAAATCAAACGGTTTCTCCAGAAAAGACAAAAATAAGCGAAACATTGGATTTCTAAATAGTGTCTATTTACTCCAAATCTGTTCGATGGATCTCAATAAAATTTAGTGTAATTGTAGTCTGTATAAAAGATTAAAACTCTGTAAATTTATATTTTCGAAAAATCTAACAGTTTCTGAGGAAAGAAAAGAAAATCGATTTTTATAAATCATACTAGGCATGCCTTTTAAGTTTGTGTCGTTTCCATATTTCCCGGCAATTTTGAATTTGGAACTGTTTTATATTCGAATGTGTTTAAATTTTGAATCACAAAACAGTTGAAAGTATCAGGATTAATGCTATTGTTTAGTCACAGCGTCGATTGGAATCTGTCAGGTTACGTACGAAAATGAATCTTTCTAAGGAAAATGTTCGTGCAATAATTTTCTACAACTTTAGAAGAGGTCTGACACGGCTTCAGTGTTTTAAAGAGCTAACATCTGTGTTCAGTGATGAAGCCCCATGTCTGCGGACTGTCGAACGCTGGTATTTAGAATTCCAGCGTGGACATACTAGTGTTAGTGACAAATCTCGCGAAGGACGCCCAAAATCTGCCTTCACTGAAGATAACATCATTGCTGTGAGACAACTAATTCTCGAAAATCGTCATGTGACGTATCGAGAGATAGAGGCTCTAATAGGCATCTCAGAGACAACCATTCAGAAGATCTTGTATGAAGCGCTTGGTGTGAGAAAGCTAGTTTGCCGTTGGATACCGCATCTGTTTTCCGACGATCACAAGGGGGCCTGCGTCAGATGGTGTAAGAAAACTCTGCAAAGGTTCAACCGAGGAGAGTCAAATCACGTCTACGACATCATCAGTGATGATGAATCCTGGATCTATGCCTAAGATCCTGATTCCAAACAACAATCTACAGTCTGGGTCTTTCAAGACGAGCAAAAGCCGACTAAAGTTGTTCGTTCTCGAAGCACTTCAAAGAAGATGGTGGGCACGTTCGTTGGAAAAATCGGCCATGTTGCGACTATTGCACTTGAAGATCGTATAACGGTTAACGCAGAGTGGTATACCACAGTTTGTTTACCACAAGTCATCGCCAAACTTCGAAAATCTAACTCAAAGCGAAGCATCATCCTGCACCACGACAACGCAAGCTCACACAGCGCTCGTCAAACGATTGAGTATTTGAAGCAGGAAAAAGTAGAAATTCTTGACCATCCTCCATACAGTCCTAACCTAAGCCCTAACGATTTCTTTACATTTCCTAAAATTAAGAAAAGTCTTCGTGGTCAAAGGTTCCAGTCCGGTGAAGAAGCAGTCGACGCTTTTAAGTCAGCTATTTTGAACACCCCCGCTTTAGAGTGGAATAAATGTTATAATAACTGGTTTGAGCGAATGGAAAAGTGTATTAAGCTACGTGGTGAATACTTTGAAAAACAATAAAAAGTACTATAAGGTTCTAGTTGTGTTTTTTTCTTCAAACGACAAAACTTAAAAGGCATGCCTCGTACATAGTTACAAAACTTATTTTCAGATGTCAGTGAAACTTAGCACGGAGATATTTCATATGAAAGATAATATGTTAATATTTAAGTTTTCATGAAATCAAACGGATTATAGGGAAAAGTAAAGCATCTATATCGAAGAGCAGTGAAGTGTCTCCGTAACCGGCGAGCGTGTATAAGATGAACTATGAGAGTGGAGAAAGCCAGAAAGGTCTGTAAGGAAAGAACTTGCTAGAACTCTGTACTCTCTGCCTACTCCGCAAGGGATCTGACGTGATGATATAGATTGGTTGATGGTATTAAAGTATCTTAAGTCGTGAAATAATAATACGAAGTAAGTAACTTTGTTTACACACTAGACCATGCCGATAATATCCTGCATCATATGCATTTGGTGGGTTTTAACCGGCCTGCATGAAGACCCAAAGATGTTTAACATATTTTAGCTAAAGAAAAGCCTGGCAATCTTTCGATTTCCCTCTTTCTCTTCACAGTCTACTGAGAGCCTGCTGAAATTGTTCTTCAACGAAAATTTAATGATATTTAAGTTGACTTTATAAATACTTTTGCGAAACAAAGACAACTTGGTTTATGCAATAAAACGTAGACTGCTTAACTTACTTGGTCAAATAGTCGCAAGTACGATCCCTGCACAGCGCACGGGAATATTAATTTGGAATTTGTGATTTCTCAATAATGGAGATATTTTATGCGCATAGAGGTACAATAAAAACTATGGTTTTCTGTGTTAATTCAAGTTCCAGAACAGCGGAACCAATTAAATACACCATCACTGAAAAATCGAGGATTTTTAAGAGTTTGTTTAAAACTGCTTTTTAGCTCGGGAAATGCAAGATTCGTGGGCGATAGTTGTTTTTATTTCTCCATATTAACACGGCTGAATGGATTGAAAAGAAGCTCAATATGTAGGTGTATCATAAGTCTTGGAACAAACTATTTTAAAAAATCCTACCTACCTATGTCAAATTACAAAATAAACGCGTACGAAGCCGCAGGAAACAGCTAGTTTGGAATAAAACGTTGTATTTTGTCGCTTGTCGATGTATTCGATGTTTTACTCTTTAGTTTTTTTTCTGTCTTATTTATTGGAACATAGCCTCACACTAGAAATTATTCCTGTGTTGTGGGTACATTTACAAACATAAAATTTACATACCTACACAAAATGCTTTACCGAAACAAATTTTTGTGAGTCACACAAATATTTGTCTCGTGCAGGAATCGAACCTTCGACTACTCGATCCAGTGGGCGGAACGTCAAAAGCTCTTAACAACTGGACCAAGATCCATCTATTAGTAAACACTTTATTAAATACTACAATTAAATATCCTGAAGGCTTACTTACCTAAAGTTATAAAAGAAGCATCAAATTTGATACCTGTTACTTTTTTTAATTTACCTGAAATTTACGGAAATAAGCCAAAATGTCGTCACAAAACGCAGCGGCCGAGAGGTTAATTTAAGTTTCTTTTCAAGCAGATAAGCCATTTCTGACCAAAATCACTCTTTTAGAAACGCATTTAGTGGTGGCCCAGCAACGGAATAATATAGGTTAAAAAATAAAGTTTCTCTTAACAATTACACGTCTATTTGCGAAAGGATATGTAGTTATATGATATTATTATGCAAAAACAAATGCAACAGCAATTTTCAGCTGTCAGCTTGTCAGATGTAATCTTTTTACAGCTATATTTCTTTTATATGTAATTTTCGCGAACTAATATCTAAGAACTCAGTATTTTTTTTGTACAGTTAATCTTCTTCCAGGCTTAGCAGTATCCACGTGTATGTATCATCAAACAAATAAAGTCAAAAGTCACCGTAACCGGCGAGCGTGTATGAAACGAACTATGAGAGTGGGGAAAACTAGAGAGGTCTTTAATGAAAGAACCTGTTGAAAATCGTACTCTTTGCCTACCTGGCAAGGGATCTGGCATGATCATAGAGTAAGAGAGATGATGATGAGAATTAAATTAACCAATTTATTTGTAACATTTTCACAAGCGGAAACAAAACATTCCTGCATTTATATAATCTACTGTTACCATAAGGCTTCATCTCCTGCCTGTTCTTACCTCCGAAGTTACAATATAAGTCGACAACTAAGCGAGACCCGAGGCGAACGCTTATAAATAGTAAAGAAGCTTAACGAGACGCTGCACGCAGCTTACTGCTTAGGCGCTCGTAGCGCTGTGCGGCCGCGCTTTTCTTACCGATCACCAAGGTTAAGCAGCGTTCGGCTTGGTCAGTTCGAGATAGGTGGCCGTTCATTTTTATATTCAAGCTTTTCCGTGCTTCGGAAGGCACGTTAAGTTATCCTGGTTACAATTTAATGTGATACGTTTCAACAGCAGTGACCTGACTTGCCTTTCAGATAAAATATTATCTATTTGGTTATGGTACACCCTCATAGGCTACTAAAGGCAATTACGATTAAAAACTACTAAGTCAAAGGTTTTGAACCTCCTAAACTCTTAAATTAACAAACACCAAATTGGCTAACCAGGATTCAATACAATACAATAAATGCAACACAATAAGTTCTACGTGAAACGCTTCAAAATCCGTTAAATCAACTGAATTTTATTAATGGGCCGCGCTGGCAGCATTAATTACCATTTTGTTTATTTGTTCAGTTGTATTTTTGCGGAGTCACCCGCTAAACGAATACCTTTAATTTACCACAGCTTAGACAGACGGCTCATAATTATAGCAGTGGCCGCAATTAAGGACCGTAGCACATACAATACTATTGTTTATTATTATCAACTTATACTGTCACAGTGCTGAGCAAAGTCCTTTCACAAATGAAGGTGAGAGAGATTAGGACATTCATTGCGGATCCATTGCGGATCGGTGGAGGCGGGTTTGTGGTTAGTGACCAAAAACCTGCCTCCTTAACCTAGTACTTGTTACTCGTAATTACCTATAATGGCAATTTGATGGGGTACCATCACCAAATATATCGTGTCTTATCTGTGGAGCAATTCAAGAGCACGTATGAGACGAACTATGAGAGTGGAGGAAGCTAGAGCGGTCTGCAAAGAAAGAACTCTGTACTCTCTGCCTACGCAAGGGATTTGGCGTCATGATATGGATAGATGAGGTGTACTCTGTGAACACTCACATATTGTTGACGACATTAGGTCCCAATGAGGGAGCGAACCAATTGCTATTATACTGGGCGCAATTCAAGACTGCTCTTCTGAGTACAGATAATTTTTCAGTAGAAAAGCTTTAGTTGGTCTGAACTACGAATCAAACTTCCTCGTGACTACTAGTCGTACTACGCTACTAGATCAATTCCATCGGGTGATAAAATATAGAAACAACAATTTAATACCGCCACCTTTGTTGTGTAATAACATTATGTATTCTGAAGACCGCTAAAATCTATATATCTATCTATATTATCCCGTCAGATCTCTTGCGGGGTAGGCAGAGAGTACAGAGATCCAACATGTGTTTTCCTTACAGACTTCTCTGGCTTCCTCCATCCTCATAGTTTGTTTCGTACACGCCCTCCCGTTACGGAGAATTTTGACTTTAACATAAATAGAAAACGCCCCTTAAAAAGACCTAAATTTTGACCAACCAAATATGAGAATACATTTTCTGAAGAAAATATTATGCTCCACATTAATAACTATATACCAAACAAATAATCTATCCGTTTTAGTGGTCCCACGAGTCGTAAAACAATACACAGAATAAATAACACAACTAAAATAGTTCAATAAAACTATCACTCCGCGAGTAATAAAGAAATTCTTCTTTGCCATCAAACCTTCTAACATCGGCCATAAACAAACCTATCAAATAACAAAAGCCATAAAAACCGCCCCCAAATTTCAATCACGCGCCCCCACACTCCGTTAATGTCTACAAACAATCTTTCCTTACAATGGGACTCTTGTCAGTACTCTGCCTATTCTTTAAAACGGTTTGATGATAATAACTCATGCTGTAGATCGATATAATTTTAGTGTTTCTAGTATTTCTAAACCACTTCCTACACTAGATGCGGTTTCAGCATTTAAAAACAAACACCGTCATGCTTATATTAACAAAAATATACGTACTGTACTTACCTATATTCCCCGATGACGTTAGGTCTCAATGCATAGGCCTTACCTACTAACATCATACTAGACACAATTACAGAATTGCGACTGCTAATGAGAATTTTTGATAGAAAAATCTTAATAATACTTTGACCGAACTAGGTAGTATTCGAAACCAGAACCTCGTGATCGCTACTTACCACTAGACCAGATGACGTAGGCATTATTATCTCTATATCAATAGAATAGTTCTAATTCTACATCCTGTGAATGTCATATAAATAATACATAAAAAGAATACATAAATCAGAACTGAAGAACAATAATGATATACTGCATAAATAAATTCATGAATCACAACATTCTTCCACCTTCCAGTCTGGGATGGAGCTAATAAATGCGATCTCCTCCATCTTGAACGAGCTCAGAGAGCGATTCTAAAGGTTATATAAGCCCATGAGATATCCTACTAGACAACTATATGCCGATTGCGATTTCACAACTGTTACAGTTAGACAACTTTACATATACCTGACAGCACTCCAAAAGCACTCGTCTCGTCCACGCTCCCAACCAAATATTAGAATTAAACACAGAGTTTTTCACATAGAATCTCACCGTACTAAATTTGCCGAACGTCTAGTGAATTTTTTTAACGCTGAATTTCTAGTGCGACGTTGTACAATACCGTTAATAAACAGGTTTCTTTAAATATACTAAATAAATATAACTGTAAAAGTAAACTCAAAGCCCACCTAAAATTACTTACCTACGAGATGACGGAAAAGCTCATGCTAGGGGTTGAATTTTTTTACAATACAAATTATCGCTGTATCTCATAGTCCCTAATATAGATGCGTAACTTACTTAAGTTTTAGTAATCAATAATATTAATTCTATCTAGCTATTGACAATCTGAAGAATCTTGACATCACTTTATAAAAAACTCACTATTTAAAAACAAGCAAAGGCACAACGTATACCGACAAGTGTACTATGGTACTTGTCAAGACAAATGTAATGAGCCCCTACACGTCTGGGTTATATTGAGTAATTGGGTAGTTTCATTGGCCATCCTCCGGCTCCGTCATCAAACCCTGGACACCATCCGGGTGTTAAGTACTCGTCAAGACAAATCCAACGAACCCAAACACGGCAGGGTTATATTGAGTACTTGTGTGCTTCCATAGGCCACCTTTCGGCTTCATCATCAGACCCTGAACACTATTTATTATTTACTATATCACTTCTGAATAACAATCTAACCAGCCTAAACATGAGGGGGTTACGTTGTATAGTTTACATGTTTCTATACCCACCTGCCGACTCTATCATCGTACTAACTCAATGGTACTATATATTTTAGCTCAATCGGATACCCTTCCCCGGATCACAAAATTTAAACCGATTTCTATCTGTCTGTGTCTCTTTACACAGATAGATAGACATACGAACATTGTAAGTTAATTAAAAGCTTCTAAACATAAAACTAAACCTTTCATACCGTTTTTTATTTATTTCAATATAAGCGTTAACAAAATATTTAAGAAAAAACCTATTTCAAAAAATATGATTATTTTAAAAGAGAACAATTTGAAGTTAATTTTACTTTAAAACTGCTACTGGTTGTAATCTTCGCTATTTGAGCCCAACATAGAAACACTCTTTTGTAAAGTGTTTTGAAAAAATTCAACTATACTGAGTTGAACTCTACTGTGCTCTTAGTATTGCATAAAAACACTATTCATTTAGGCTGCAATATTTGCGGGCATACTTAAAAAAAACATGCGTAAGCAATTATATAATTATCAATTTTTGAATAAGCAATTATATCGATGTAAATTTTCCTATCATTATGGCTAATCTCTTTGGGAACACGATTATTAAGATTCTATTTAAATCGAATCATTTATGCTCAAGGAAAACAGTCAATCTGGTGGAGTTGTTATGCATCTTACAACTAGTTACATATTTTTTAGAAAATACCTTTTAGCTTTACCATGATGCAGCAAAACCAAGTCACCGGCCGAAGCTTACATAATTTAGCTTCATCTGCTTTTTTAGACCAATAAGATTTCCGTTCCAATATAAAGCACGTTATTTTAACTGTGTAGCAGTATGTTTTGACAAATATTTTAATTATATATCTTTTCTTAATTGAAAAAATATTTAAAGTCTCCGAGAACACAGTCACTAAACAAACATATGAACCACTGGCATAGATATATTGTCTATGCCACACAAAATGTGTTTTATCCCTTTTTAACAGCAAAATGCCGGTTCGCTCGTTCATTCTGAATTTTAATTAACTGATCTACTGCTACTGAATAATGATTGCCTACTTAGATTTTAAGCCTTGTCTCTGATAACACAGCACCTAAATTGTAACCATGATTAAATTTCACGGTGGAAGGATGTTGTGATTTATGAATTTATTCATGCAGTATATCATTAATGTTCTTCAGTTCTGATTTATGTATTCTTTTTACAATCAAAATTCTTTATAACTACAGTTATTAGTGTGACAATATATATCGAATAAAAATTTTATCATAAAGGTCATATCGGCGTGGAATGGTGGAAATTATTTTGGCTGTGTTTCCTTAATAAATTGATAAGCAGAATCCATACCTATTTAATATGTAACGACAAACAATACGAATGCGTAAATTGAGGTATTATGGGTATAACGTCAATTCTATAGATACCTTACTATAGAAGTAAGTAGAATATTAACCGACTTTAAAGAAGGAGGTTTATAATTCGTCTGTGTTTTTTTATAACTTCTTTTCTTATAAACCGATTTTTATGATTCCTTTTGCAATGGATTCAATATAGCTCCGAGGTGGTCCCACTTGAACTTTGTAGATACACCACGGGACTCCTTAACGGTAAACAACACGAATGTGTAAAGTTATTTCCTGTGGGTATTATATCAATCCTGTTGGTACTTTAATATCAAACTAAGTAGAATTATATAATATAGGTATATAAATATTAATAATTAATTCACTCATCACTTAAAAATAAAACTTTTTAAAAAAGGAAAACTAACTTCAAAAAGCAAAAAATAAATATCTGAAGTCGGTTGCGAGTAACCGACTGCACCAACCGGCAGACTGTAGATTTCACGTCACGCCAAAAATTATTTTTTTTATGAAAAATAGTGATTTAGATATTGAATTATAAATTGTATATAAAACAATCTTGATAAAAAATATATGATTTGTTAACTTACTTTTCTAAATTTAAGTTATTTACACTTTCTGAAGTTTCTGTTTCACGACTTGCCATTATAAAATTGCAATAATGACACAATATAAATCCCGTGTGGAATGAACATAACAAAAAAATATACTGAGTTCTTAGATTTACGCGAATATTACACACGAAATAAAACTACTACGTCGGGAACTTAAAAATAAAAATTAAACTGCGATAAAATCCGAAAAAAAAGTTTTATTTCATGAACAAAAAAAATAGTTTAAATGTGTACACGTGTTTAGAATTGAGGTTATACAGCTGTCCGCGCACAATGCTTGCTGCTCGAATCTCGATACTCGCACGCATACACACATATAAACTTATATAATTGAAGGAGATGGAGAGAGAGAGAAATAGAGGGAAAAGTCGCCTGAAGGGCAAGTAACGCTTTTTCCTTACGTGACGATTTCTACCAGTTCACTCTACTGAAAGCCGCGTAAAAAAATTTTGTTCCAATAATGGCTAGGCTATACTACTCCAATACGTGGACAAATCCAACACGTTTGATTATAAATAAACTATTCTTTTCGAAGGTCTCATAATAAACGTATTCCCCAAGGGTTCTGTTGATGCAGATAGATAGATGTTCTATCTATATCGTCACGCCAGATGCCTTGCGAGGTAGGCAGAGAGTACAGAGTTCCAACAGGATCCTTCCTTACAGACCTCACTGGCTATATGGCTCATGTTTTATCTATATGATAAATATAATTATAACGTTTAAGATTATGGCATACGTGATGATTTCATTGGTGTAAAAGACTATTCTGGTCTGGCCTTTGGTTTGCTCTCCAGTGACTGACGTATTCAATCTTAGTCGTACAGTCGTCGTGCGAGTGCATCGTGGACACGTCAACACAGCATTTAAGTAGTTGCACTATATTGCTGCAAATGGTCGGTCTTTTAGTTCGTTTAGTTTTTAGTTCTTGACCAAATACAAAACGAATGTTTTTCAATTTAGCGGACGATTTAGCGCAGTGGTTAAGAGCTTAAGCCGCTACGTCCACTGTCTAATAGTCGCGGGTTCGATTCCCGCACGGGACAAATCTTTGTGTGATCCACAATTATTTGTTCCGGTCTGGGTATTTGTGTATGTGAATTTTCATGTTTGTAAACGCACCCACGACACAGGAATAAATCCTAGTGTAGGGGCTACGTTTTAAAAAAAAGAAAAAAAAACGAATACAGGAGGTCTTAGCACAAACAGACTCAGGTTGTCCTTAAGTTGTCGAGAAAGCGTGGTGTCACATTCATGTGTGTTTTGTAAATTTGTAGTGTAAAAAGGATGGCATATCAACTTGCTAGCGTCACGCCAACCTCAACTTTTTCGTGCTAAGCTCTCTGTACAGACGTGTCACTATTCGATCGAGATTTATTGCTTGTCATAGCGCCATTTATTGCCGGAGTGACGTCACTCGGCACAGCAGCTCCCAGCGGTGTCTGTGCCTCATTTATCATAAGCCTAATGTAGCTGTGGGAAATAGACATTTTTTTTATTTCAAAACAAAAAACAACGCCAAAGCGTGAAAATCCTTTTTTAAGGTTTCTACACTATAGTGCAGAAACCTTAAAAAGGCTTATCATGCTTGTTTTCTTGAATGCATAGAAGCGGCTTATAGTACACCTATCATATTATAACAAGTAAAGCAACATTTTTTTCATGATTTCAGTGTTCATAATATCCTTTTTATAGAACATCAAGAACGTTAACTACTTTACAGATGTTGTTAGTTTTCAAGTTAGAACCAGAATTATAAAAAAATTGATTTAAACATTTTATTCGCAAAAATTTCATTACGTTTCACTTATGAATATTCAAGCGGAAGGGCATTGTGTTACTATTCTTTTAAAAACCTTCACAACAAACAAGCAGTTATATTTTTTTTTATTGTACCCCTACACTAGGAATTATTCCTGTGTCGTACTTTTGACTGCCTCGTTGGTCTTGTGGCAAAGTCATCGCTTTGTGATCACGAGGTCCTGGGTTCAAATCCTAGTGGACAAGTGTAGCTTTTCCCAGTACGAGTCCGGAGTCTGGAATTATGCCCGGTATATGGCAATGGGCTCGCCCCCTATTACATGGGACCTTACATCGTCGGTGAAACGTGGGTGTACTCAGTACACCTCTGCCACCCCCGTTTGGGGAATATAGGCGTGACCGTGTCGTAGATGTGTTTACAACTCTTAACCACTGGAATAAGCTGAAGTAATTTAAAGGTACAAGCGCATAAATCGAGATACAAACTCTGCTTAAAACGCCAATATTTACCAAACTTGCTTTTCACTGATTCCTGCAAGCAAAATTCGTGTCTAACTAATAGGTATCGTAAGTTTCGTCCCGCAAGAGCTCTTCTATCTATCTATCTATCTATCTATAACCTCACGCCAGATCCCTTGCGGGGTAGGCAGAGAGTACAGAGTTCCAACAGGTTCTTTCCTTACATACCTCTCTGGCTTCCTCTTTCTCTTCTATCTACAAAATTAATAACGATTACCCAGTTTTGGGATTTCGATGCTCGAGCGCTGGATACGACTACATGTAGTCAAATAATCAAGCATTTTGGGCTTCGGGTTGTTCTGACGCTCAAGTGATTTCTTAATGTAAAAATATAGATAGATAATACTTTATTGTTCCACCAGAAATACAAGAAGGAAAAAAAAAGAGACAATATTTCAATTGAAAGATAGTGTAACAATGGGCGGCCTTATCACTAATAGTGATCTCTTCCAGGCAACCTTTGGATGGAGAGGATCTAAAGAAAACACAAGATTTAGGGGTGTACTTAGCTAACAGAACATAACAATACACAAATAAATCTATCATAAACTACTTAAATAATATACCTATATATACACAAGTAAAAATAATATACACGCGTCAAAGATAAGTAATACTATTAAGCAACTAGCAACAGCATATAGAAAACATCAGCAAATTTAATTTAATCGGTTTAATGAATCGGTGATGTAGAACTTTTTCACTTGACCTCTGAATATATGAATAGATGGAGCACTCCTTATAGAAACAGGTAGTGAGTTCCACAGTCGTACGGCTTTGACCGTAAAAGAGTTATCATAAAAGGTGCTAGAGTGTAGAGGCATTACGAGAGCCAAGTTTTCCGATGACCTTAAAGAATACGAGTTGGAAAAGTGAAGGAAATTGAAACGTTCCTTAAGGTAGCGCGGGGAAGACTGACTGAACAAAATATTGTACAGAAGACAGAGGATATGAGTATTCCGGCGAAGACGTATAGGGAGCCACTTGAGCTTAGAACGAAATTGAGATACATGATCATATTTGCGCAAGCCAAATATAAATCTTATACAAAAGTTTTGAAGACGCTCAAGTTTATTTAACTGGTCTTCAGTGAGATCTAGATAGCAGATGTCAGCATAGTCGAGAATAGGAAGCAACAGAGATTGTGCTAGAGCAATTTTAGTGGTAATAGGCAGAAAGTTTCGCAATCTTCTAAGAGAACTTGCTGCAGCGTATAGTTTGCGACTGGCGTCTTGCAGCTGACTAGCCCAACTCATACAGCGATCCATCGTTAAGCCCAAGTTTTTTACAGTTTCACTGTACGGAATCGACACTCCATTAAAATTAATCCGCGGAAGTAAAGTCCAGTCCAACTTTGAGATAAGATGCGAACTGCCAATGATAATTGCTTGGGTCTTAGTGGGATTCACTTTCAGGCCATAATTTTTGCTCCACTCTGTTATACGAAGTAAATCATTATTGACAGTACTTATACACTCATTTAATCTGTCCAGCGAAGAATGATAATAAATTTGAAGATCATCTGCATATAAGTGGTATGAAGAAGAGATATCATGGGAAATTGAATTAATCAGGATTGCGAAAAGGAGTGGAGATAGGACCCCGCCTTGTGGTACTCCAGCCGACGTGTCACACCATGATGAGAAATTCTCTTCAAGGCGAACCCGCTGCCGGCGTCCATACAGATAAGTGTGAAACCATTCGACCACCGTTGGAGATATGTTAATTGAGCGAAGTACAGCTAAGAGAATGCCAAAATCGACCGTGTTAAATGCATTGCTGAAATCCAACAATGTAAGCACTGTTAAGTTACCATTTTCCATAGAAAAGCGAATGTCATCGGTGACTTTAACAAGAGTACTTACTGTGCTATGGCCAGGACGAAAACCAGATTGGAATGGATTAAGGAGATTATGACAGGAAAGGAAATTGCTGATTTGATTGTGAATAAGACGCTCAAAGACCTTAGAAAGAAACGGAAGAATGGATATCGGACGATAGTCGGAGAAAGATTTAGGATTGGGTTTTTTAGGTAAAGGAATTATTTGCGCGTCCTTCCAAATAGAAGGAAATACCCCTTTTGTAATGGAATTATTAAAAAGGAGACAAAGGATGGGAGCGATAATGTCGATTAATGGCACTAGCATATTGCGACTTATGCCATCGCCACCCACGGCGTTGGAGGAGATTGACAGTACGCTCTTTTTAACATCACAATCGGATAGACGATTGAAAAGAAAAGGAGGGTAGTCTGGAGTTGGTATATTTGAAAGATATTTTAATGTATTTGCTCTAGTTGAATCATCAATATTGGACGAGGAAGAGAAGTGTAAGTTGAGTGAATTAATATTTAAATCAGTTTGAAAAGTATCTCGGCGTGATTTGCCAACTCCAATAGACTTGAGAAATTTCCAGATTTTAGTTGGATCATTATTGTCAACAGATTCATGGATATGGCGGCGTAAAGCGTCCCTACATACCACATTGCAGCGATTTCGCGATTTAATGTACTTCGCTTTATTTTCATCGCTAGGACGGCACTTGTACTTATGTTTGGCCATCGTTTTTTTGTGCATTATAAGTTTAATGTCCTGAGTGATCCATGGCGCTGGAAGGTGTTTTAATTTGATGGCTCGCAAGGGTGCATGTTTGTCATAAAGTTGGGTTATTAGCGAGTTGAAGTTCATTATTTGGTCATCCACTGACTCTGCATCAGTGACCGGTGACCAATCAATTTTTCCAGCATCACTAAGGAATTCTTCCTGCTTCATACCACTAAAATTGCGCTGAAGAATTATTTTAGGCTTAGCTTTAGGAGGACGGATTTTATATGAGAGAAATATAAGATCATGATACGAGAAAGCATCAGCAGAACATTGACCGTGTTTGGCAACATGCAACGGTGAAGATACTATTACCAAGTCAAGAAGTGAGGGAGTAGAGTTAGGGAAGTGATGAGTAGCACTAAGGGGAAGAATATGTAAGTTACTGGATTTGATGATAGTTTCCAGTGAAGTAGTACGGTAATCATGCTTAAGAAGGCAAGTGTTGAAATCACCCATGATGATAGTATGATTATATGAGATCTTCCAAGATCTTTTCAAAAGATGAGAAATAATTAATGCGAAGAGAAGGGCTGTAATAGGCTCCGAGTAAGATCTTGGTGTGAGATAAACGCACCTCAACAAATAGATGTTCGCCGGCATTTGAAACTAGTGGTTGTGGTGAAGTAGAAATTACAGCATAGGGAATATTTGTTCGAAGGTAAATGGCCACTCCACCACCTCCACTGCCAGTTCGATCGTTACGAATCAAACGAAATCCAGGCAAACAATATGACGAACTAGGAAGGCGGGGTTTAAGCCAAGACTCGGAGACAAGTACAGCGTGAATATTTTTCTGGTTAAAGGACACCTGCATATCGGAAAAATGAGCTGGAATACTTTGGGCATTAATATGAACCACGTTAAAGTTTTTAGGTACATCAGAAAACTGGCTCTCGAGTGTGTCGGCGAGTGTAGGAGTGCTAACAAAGCTCTCATCACCACTACTATAAGATTCAGAGGATAAAGAGAAGTAATTGTCACTAGTACTGCTAGCATCATCATTAAATAAGCTTTTCATCGTTTAAATAAAAAATATATAATAAAAAATAAACGTGTATATTAATACAAATATATCTATATATATATATGTATGTGATATGTATATAATGTATTCTTTTCAATATATAAAACAACTATGCGACTTTAAGCACTCCACCTGCCGGTTGTAAGTTGGAATCAAGAAAAAACCACGTTACGCATACACAACATAAATAATTACATAGCGATAGTATAACACAAAGAGTAAAAATAAGAGAAAAAGAAAAATATGTTAAGAAACAAATAACCTTACAACAATAAATTTATAGAACGGAAAAACTAAACGTAGGTAATTACTAAACACAATGACAAATGATAAATATTATCTATGGTATAAACAAAAAAAAATTATAAAAAATGACAAGTAGCAGTTGTCAACGATCTGTCAAATGTCAATGATTGACAATTATTGTGAGGTTATAACAAATAAACAATACGGTTACGATCTGCGATAAAGTTGTTGATAACTAGGTACTTATATGTTAAACATGCAGTTTACCTAACTAAAGTAAAATAACAGTGAATGTGGGTACAACTAGCAAGCTACAGAAGAATGAAAGCGGGATACAGTGACAAAACAAATCGACAAATCGATCCCAGCATGAAATAATATTACCTATATCAATAAGTATCTATTAAAACATTAAGGTACTACTACTAAAAACTGTACTCACAAAAAATAAGCTACTTAAATACAAGAAAGAAAGATAATTATAAACACAAGAAAAAAAAAAGAACTACTTTTTGCTGGAGGCACCGGTACGCTTACTTTTCGGTGCAGGTGCCGGTACTTTGGCAGCTGCCGCAGAAGATGTTGGCATATCAGGCACCGGGATTTCCTCAAGCTCGGCTAGCGTGCTGATGCGATGCCGCACACCATCACCATCCACAACGAAGACAGATCCGTCGCGAGTCCAACATTTAGAGACTCCAAATTTTTGACGAGCCGCCATAAAGGTAGCATGCCGAGTTTTAGTCAAAAACTCAGACATTGTGAGGCCCGAACCCTTCAAATTCTTTTTTGCATACCATAATTTATTTTTGAGTGATATGTCACGAACCTTTAACAAGATTGGCCTGGGTTTGTTGGTTGATGATGAACGGCCCATCCGATGACACCGTATGATGTCCCCCGATGTAAACTCTGGCACACTTAGATTGTTTGCCACTGTTCTAGAAACTGTTGCCGACACATCCTCATTACTCTTCTCGGGCAGGCCATGAAGAAGAAGAATCTTGCGACGGCTTCTCATTTCCAAACCATCACATTGGTGCATTAACAAGGCTACTTGGTCTTGTAGACACTGAAGAGCAGTCATGATGAATGTGCGAAAGGCTGTAAAGTCAGCTGCCAAGTGGGCAATGGTATTAGAGGGCACTGCAGCTTGAAGCTCACCTTGATAAGAATCCATCTTCTGGACGAACATATTTTTAAGCTTCGAAATGGAATCTTGGATGGCATCCATGTTGTAAATAAGTGTATGTGTTGTACTTACTGTGATGAGACAATGAATAGATAGATAGAAAATGGTTCTACAATAAGGAAAATACTCCGGCAGGTACTGTGCAATTTAGATTTTAAATGCTCATATCAACAACTCTATTATAATTTGATTAACTATTTTAAAATAAATTATTTTACTGAGCATACAATGTATTCCTGTTTATTTCGCTACTACCCCCGATTTTTTTTAATATATACTAACATTAATATTAATAAATGTATTACTAACCCAACAAATTATGTATCAAGTATCTGGAATATATTACTATTATTGTTATTTACATATAAAATAATAGTATTTGCTGTGTTTTTAATATGATCCGTATGATTCCGTATGAATCACGGAGCTCCGACGGCTTAGCGGAGGAAACGGAATTGAACCGTTTGGAGTCTATCGATGTGAAAGCGGGCGGCGTGCCCGAACACCTCACGAGCGTACGTCATGATGGGCTGTACATAGGTTTTGTAAAGTGTCACCTTATTCCTAAGGGACATTTTACTCCGCTTGCGTCGGGTAATGACGACCGAGCACAAAGGCTGCGTGGTTATGGACTCGGTTGATATGCGCCCCGCGCTATTGTTTAGGGTGACCCCTAGATATTTGACCTGTACGACCCAGAGAAACCTATTCCCTGGGTCAAACAGGTCAAATATCTAGTCAAATAACCATGTTCGACCTATCTAGGTCGAACATGGTCACTTGACCGAGATTACTTCTGGGGTGGAGCAGAGAGGAGCACCTTTGGAGGAGAACACTGCAGCGCTTTGTCCGGCTTCACCTCGATACGCCACTTCCTGAACTAACGGACGATTTAGCGCAGTGGTTAAGAGCTTAAGCCGCTCCGTCCACTGTGTTTAATAGTCGCGGGTTCGATTCCCGCACGGGACAAATCTTTGTGTGATCCACAATTATTTGTTCCGGTCTGGGTATTTGTGTGTGAATTTTCATGTTTGTAAACGCACCCACATCATAGTGTGGGGCTTCGTTTAAAAAAAAAAAAAATCCCTAAGGTATTGGCGGCTGCCAGAAGGTTTCTGGTAATGAATCCTTTATTCCTGTGCGAGACATAAAGAGCGGTATCAACCGCGAATAGGGCTAGATGCACCTTACTCGAACAAAGAATATCGTTTGTGTAAAGGCTGAATGTGCGTATTATAAATTAAATTAGCTTTAACGGTGAAGGAAAACATCGTCAGGAAATCTACATGCCTAAGAGTTTCTCGAAGGTGTGTGAAGTTCGCAAACCCGCACTGGGCCAGCGTGGTGGGCTATGGCCTAAACCCTTTCATTTTGAGAGGAGGCCCGTGTGCAATGGTGGAACAGTTTCTTCATAGGGCTATTATTATTATTATATAAAGGCTGAATAGGAGGGGAAGAGAGTTGCGCCGTGTGGGATACCAGCTTGTATAGAGTGGGGGGCGCGTCATTTCAACGCGATATCGAAAGGCGCGATCTGACAGGAAGTCTCGTAAGATGAGCACGAGTCTGTCTGGCACACCCATTTGGTAAAGCTTGTAGATCAAGCCGTTGTGCCAGACTTTGTCGAACGCCTTCGCGACATCGAAGAAAAGGGCTCCCATGAAGACGGGTTTAGGTTTGTTGAGGCCAGTGAGGATGTGTTCCGTGATGCGATGCTCTTGTTGGACGCAAGAGTGTTTGGCTCGAAAACTAAACTGCTCATTGATGAGAATACCCTTGGACGATAAAAAGTCTTTGAGCTGTACCGGGAGCAGGCGCTTGTAGATCTTGGCCAGGGAGTTGAGGTGAATAATGGGGCGGTAACTCGTGGGACAGTCACGAGGTTTACCGGGCTTAGGGATGCCTATGACGTCGGCCTCCTTCCACTGAGTGGGGAAGGTGCAGTTCGTCATGGCGGGATTAAGGATGGCCACTAAGAGGCAGATGAGTTGGGCGGGTAAGCATTTGAGTACGCGATTAGAAATTAGATCCCTTGTGGGGTAGGCAGAGAGTACAGAGTTCCAACGGGTTTTTTCCTTACATACCTCTCTGGCTTCCTCCACTCTCATAGTTCGTCTCATACACGCTCGCCGGTTACGGAGACTCTTGACTTGACCTTCAGATAAGAATCGGTCTATTTGGTCATGGTAAGATAGTCTAGATCTTCCCCAGTACCTACATTCTTCAACTTTCGCATTGTATATCTGTTTTGTCATTCTTCCTTCTGACATTCTTTCTATATGCCCAAACCAACGGAGCATACCCTTTCTGACCTTTACACCGATACTATCTTTCATACCTACTCGCTTTTAAACTAGTCTAACTAGTCTCTAGTTGTTGCGAATACGGTCGGTCAGCTTCACTCCGCAGAGCTTGCATTTCCACCGCATTTATTCTATTTTCATTCTTCTTCCTACATACCCAGCTCTCGCTACCATATAACAACATTGGGACAAGAATGCCGTTATGTATGGCCAGCTGCGCGTTTTGGCTTAAGTGCCAGCTCCCAAGTAGCTTTACCATCGTACCAATTACTCTGTTCCCTGCACTCACTCTTCTCTCTATGTCAGCGGTGTCTTTTCCATCCTTACTGCAGGCGAATCCAAGATATACAAACTCATTCACTTGCTTTTAACAGGGTTAACAGGGCTAATATTATTTTATTTTTATTATTGTCTAATAGCGCCTATTTCTAATGTAAAACATAGTTTAATTTACTGTAAGCTACGACCTACAGTAATTCCCCTATGTAAAACAATTTTCAAGCATGAGAAGCCCAAAGAAAGCTTGACACCTCTCGTATCAAGTCAAAATAACAATTGATGAAATATAACGTTTTCTTTAAACTTAGGCATAGAATGGCAAAGAAAAGTCTCAAGGTCTTAAAGATAATTAAATGAAGTGTTCCAAAGAAGTCTGCAGTGTAACTAACATCAATAGCACCACGCTGGTTGAATAAATCGTCTAGCCCCGACATAATGATCTGCAGTCCAACCGCAAAACGAACGTCCAATTTACATTTAAATTGCGAGATGGACACTTTTAGCACGCAGCGGGCAAAGGATTACTTTTTCGTTGCCGTGAAAATTTACTGTGTTCGATGTAACTTGCAAACACCTGAATGATTTAAGTTCTCTTAAAAAAAACGGAGATGATTTCTAGTTGAGTAAATTGCTGATTATTATTATTTTGTATAATTTGTATTTATTGTCAAGCATGCTATATAAAAATTATCGAAATGTTTAATAACACTCTTTTTCAAGTTTCAATTATTTTTTTCGTCACATTTACTGCCATTTTTTCATAATTGTAAGAAACCTCTTTTTTTTCTGTCGCAGAGGAAAAAATGTTCATTCGCATTAAATTAAAATTTGTATCAGCAACTTTAATATACTATATTAAATACATATTCAATAGGTGTGTGCAAAGAGAACTATAGTGATTTTTTATATTATGTTATTGGATCAACCCCTAAAGGCGACTCCAAAATTCAACTAATAACGCCAAACAAGTGCAAAAATATCTAACCATGTACCGACTACTATAAAATTCAGCAAAGTCTTACACAAAGCTCGAACAACCAAAAGCATTTGCTTAAAGCATTTAAAATTCAACTTTGTTTTAAAGCCAAAAATGATAATAACATGCCGAAAATTGAGTCTCACGTTACAAGGTCGAAAGTTTTAAGCATCGCTTTTAAAGTTCGGCCGGCTCCCCACTAAGTGTGTTTTATGAGCAACAGGCCTCAGACTTGTCAATTTTAAAGCTATTACACGGTCACTTGCTTTAAAGAAAACCGTTTAGTATAATGTTGATAGGTCTATCTTTATGTTAAGTTCCTTGATGGAACAATTTTGTAGAAAACACGAAGAGATTCTTGTTGTAAAGTTGGGTGAACGGCAAATCGGAACCTCGAATAAAGGATCTTTCAACTTGTTTTATACTGAAAAAAATTAAGTTAGGCGTTTGGACTAGAATGGGTTAAGTGTTGTAAAGATGGTAGATCTGAATTGGATACAGATTTTAAAAAAAAAACAATTAAAAAAATACTCATAATTTATTTTCTTGCAGAAATCCAACCGGTGACTAAATGATCCTGTAATCCAAGTGGCTTATGCTTAAAATACTAGACCCAGCCATTGTTATAGGTATTACTATAGACATCAAAAAATATAAGCTCCACTCAAACATCAACATAAAACGATCGTAGAATACCACAATATTTTTCTGCCAATTTACCAATCAGTAAATTAAACATGTAACACAAATATTGTTGACAAACATTATTGGTGATCAAACGATATTTGCCATTCTGTGTTTGCTCGCTATCGGCCGCCAGCTGCCTGAAATAGCCAATTTACTGTATTTGGAACTAAATGATACTGCAAATTTTGTTAAAGTACTCTATACTTGCCTAGTTGTGCTATATTTTGTTGTGTAAATAAAGAATATTGAAACGCTACGGTATTTGTCTAAAATAAAATATGTAGTTGGTAGTTAGAAAAAAGTTAGATGCAAAAATAGCAACTTTTTTTCTGCGTTCATTTATAGTTCACATATTTAATATAATATAATTTTAGACTGCCTTGTTGGTCAAGTGGCGAATATGTGCTTAGTGATCATGGGGTCCGGGATAAAAATACTGGGTGAAATTCCCAGTATCAGTCTGGAGTCTGGAATTGTGCCTGGTATTATAGCAATAATCTCGCCTCCATTACATGAGGATCTAACATCGTCGGTGAAACGTGGGTGTGCACAATACATCTCTGGTACCGTGGGTAGTAATTCTCCAAGGAGTGACGTATTTATTTAATTATTTTAGTCTAAGCCGCTCTGGGTCCACGTGGTGGGTATGACCTATTCTCTCTCACCTCGATCTGTAAGAAAAGGGTTTTGCCCTACAATAAGACAATACGATTTATATTGTTAGTGTTGGTTCTCGACGCGTGTTGGTTCGTAGCTTGTGTAATAAGCACTTCCACTATCCCTGTGGTGAAATCACTGAACAGGGATATCGTAAGTTGAGGGACCGCAAATCGCAATGGAAGTGTAATACATGCAAATCATCTAACAAGGCATCAACTAAAGTTGCAAGCGCACCTGTGCCACCACTCCCGCATAACCCATTTGACCACGAACACATAATGCATGAGCTAGAAAAGATCAACACAAAGTTTGGGCCTCTCTTAAATCTGGCTTCGGCAATTCTGACCATTAAAGAAGATTACAATAAACTGAGAACATTAGGAGAAACCCTTAGTGATAAAATTAAGAAATTGGATGAGAAAGTGAAAGAAATGGATAAGCTGAAGGATGAAATTACCTCACTCAGAGCAAAGATGGAATCCTTAGAGGAAGACGCTAACGTAAAAGATCAATGGTTAAGAGCAAAAAATGTGGAAATAAAAGGAGTTCCTCAAAAGCCGGGGGAAAATCTATTTGATATCGTTAACAAAATTGGCAACTTTTAGTGCCTGCGGTGCGGCGGTGTTACTTACCCTGTCTCAAAAATTAAATTTTGAGACGAGAATTCCATCCAGGAATAAAGGCCCAAAAGCAATAATAGTATCATTTGTAAGCAACTACGCAAAAGAAGAATTTATAGCGGCAAGGCGTCATAATCCCATTACTCACTTAGACATTGACCTACAAGAATCTCATAAAATATATGCCAATGACCATTTGACGGTCCGCAATAAGCAATTACTATTAAAAACTAAGTACCTAGCGAGTGAAAACGAGTGCCAGTTCGTTTGGGTGACTGACCAGCTTTTACGGCGACAAAAGAAAAAGATGTTACAAAATATTAATTTAACTTGTTTCGTTCAACATTATATGTTGAAATTTTTCATTATTAATTTTCTGCTTCTGTTAAATAATACCAATCTTATATTAATTCTCAAGTATCCAACTACAGCGGCCCGCTCATTGAGTACACCTGGATTACATTTTCGTGTGACGGTGGTTTCGATGTGTATCGCCGGACGATATATTAACTGCCTTAATTATTATACGCACTTTTACCAAACGTCAGACTTTTAACTTTTTATCAAATATTATACGGATAAAACTCTGTGCAGTGATGACATTATGGTATTTTTACTAACTTTAATATATAATAATGATATCAGCCTATACTGCCCACTGCTGGACAAAGGCCTTCTCTCACTAATCGAGGTGAGCGAGATTAGGTCATACTCCATCACGCGGACCCAGTGCGGATTGGAGGAGGCAGGTTTGTGGCCACTTGCTGTTGGAACTTATCAATCCGCCTTTAAGGCTTCCGACTTAACGACTACTACATTAAGTGGTAGCCGGGACCAATGGCTTAACGTGCCTTCCAAAGCATGGAGACGCTCGAATTTGAAATTGCCACAAACGGTTACTCATCTCGGGCCAACCGAGTCGAACGCTGCTTAACCTTGGTAATCGGTGAGAACACCGCGGTCGCACAGCGCTACGAGCGCCACACGCCTCCTATTATTACTATTATATATATTTTCAGTTGGTGTAGAATTACATGTTAGTGTGGATATATCTTAGTGTGTTTGTTATTTTCGCTGGGTTCTATTATTTATGCATAAGTTATACTAGTTATAGCACTAGAACTATTTTGTTAGTTATTATAGTAATTGCTATAGGTATTTTTAATGGCTAATATTGTGGATTTAAATATATATTATCAGAATGTTCGGGGGCTACGGACTAAAACAGAAACATTTTTACGTAACTTAAGACTGTAATTTCATTGTTATAGTTTTTACGGAGACATGGCTTTTAGAAGGCATATCAGACTCTGAACTATTTGACGACCGTTTCGTCGTTTGGCGTCGTGACAGGGATTATTCCATCATCATCATCATCAGCCTATAGCAGTCCACTGCTGGACATAGGCTTCTCCAAGTGCACGCCACTGGGTACGATCCTCGGCTACTCGCATCCAGTTTCTGCCAGCCGCCCTACGAAGGTCATCGCTCCACCTAGCCTGAGGGCGTCCTGCATTACGTTTGCCAGTCCGCGGTCTCCACTCAAGAACTCGTTTGTCCCGGCGGTTATCGGTTGTTCGGCTAATGTGACCGGCCCATTGCCACTTCAGCTTACTAATCCGGTGGGCTATGTCGATAACTTTGGTTCCCTGTCGAATGACTTCGTTCCGGATTCTATCCTTCAGAGAAACTCCGAGCATAGCCCTTTCTATAGCTCGCTGAGTGACTTTAAATTTATCAACCATTCCAACCGTGAGTGTCCACATCTCGGCTCCATATGTCATAACGGGCAGGACGCACTGATTAAAGACTTTTGTCTTTACTTTGTGGAATGGGCGATGTAAATACTCGACGTAATTTCCCAAATGCCGCCCAGCCCAGCCGTATTCTTCTGTTGACCTCTTTCTCGAAGTTGTTTTTCCCCAACTGCAGAGTTTGCCCTAGGTAAACATATTCTTGAACAACCTCGAGAATAGCGCCATGTATTGCAACAGGTTCCGGTACTACATGTCGGTTAAACATTACCTTGGTCTTGTCCAAGTTCATGCGGAGACCTATTTGTTTGGAAGAATCGGCTAGGCTGGTCAGCATCTGTTGTAAATCCTGCAACGTTTCGGTCATAATAACGATGTCGTCTGCAAATCTCAAGTGTGAGATATGACTGCCATTTATGTTTATGCCATGACCGTCCCAGTCCAGCGTCTTAAACATATCCTCCAATGCATTTGTGAACAATTTGGGGGAGATAACGTCCCCTTGTCTCACTCCTCGATGCATTGAGATAGGATTGGTCTGCTGGTTTTGTAACTGATGGTCATGGTCGCGGCGTTATAGAGACTAAGACTATTCTTAACACTTGGATGTATCGCCAGTCGACTTGGCATCGTTGCAAGGATATCAGAACTGACCAGGTCTCGATCGAGTCAAAGGCCTTCTCATAGTCCACGAATGCTAAGCACAGGGGCCGATTATACTCTTCGGTCTTCTGTATAATCTGCCGTATAGTGTGGATGTGGTCTATGGTTCCATACCCTCTTCAAAACCCGGCCTGTTCCGGGGGTTGAAATTCGTCGAGCCTTCGCGCAAGACGATTCGTAATAACTCTTGAAAACAGCTTATAAATGTGGCTCAGGAGCGAAATAGGGCAGTAGTTCTTCAGTTGGGTCTTATCACCCTTTTTGAAAAACAATACGACCACGCTCCTACGCCAAGCCTCTGGAGTTCTCCCATTAAAGAGGACAGAGTTAAAGATATTTTGGAGCTCCTTTAGCACGGGTTTACCTCCTGCTTTTAATAGTTCAGTTGTAACTCCGTCCTCTCCAGGGGCTTTTCCATTCCTTAGCTGCTCAAGAGCCATCACGATTTCGTCTAGGCTGATTTCGGGCAGGTCTTCCGTAAAGTGGCGGCTTAATGTAGCTCTAGGATCCTCATTTCCGGGATCAAGACGAGATGTATGCGAGGCGTATAGTCGGCTGTAGAAGTCATCTACTTCCAAAAGAATCTCCGGCTTAGAAGTGATGACGTCCCCACTGGCTTTGGACAACTTCGTCAGATGGCTCCTCCCCAAAGACTGAACGAAAACTTTCGACCCCCGATTTTGCTCGATTGCTTTTTCAATAGCGCGTGTATTAGCGCATCGGAAGTCATGTCGTACCAGTTTGTTAATTCGTTTGTTGAGTGCCCGTTGCTCTAACGAAGTGTTGGGTGGGTTTACACGTCGTTCCTTCATAAGCTGCAGTGTCTCCTCCGAAAGCTTCGTTTTCCTACTTATACGTCGCGTTTCACAAAATCTCGTACCTTCCTCCCTGAGGATTTTAACTACATTTGTGAGGGCGTGGTCTACGTCATTTGTGGTTTCCATGGTAACGAATCGGTTCTCCAGATTTGACTGGAACGCTTCAGATCCTACTACGGTTTGGAGGAGGTTGCCTGGCCTTCATCAAACGGACTCGCTCGAGCTGAAAGTTGATATTCAGTGAGCCTCTGACAAGTCGGTGATCACTTCCAGTATTAAACCTGTTGATCACTGAGACATCTCTGAATATGTGCTTCTTGTCCGTTATGATGAAGTCAATCTCATTTTTAGTCCTAGTGTCGGGGCTTTGCCATGTCCACTTTCTTTGGGGCCGTTTCTTAAAGAAAGAGTTCATCAAGAAAAGCCCCTCTTTCTCAAGAAAGTTGACAAGCATTTGCCCCCTATGATTCCTGCTACCGTAACCGTGAGATCCTACTACCGATTCGCTGCAAATTTGTACTCCCACTAAAGTGGGAGTACAAATTTGCAGCGGATGACGCTAAAGCGTTGAAGTCCCCCATGACAACGTTGTAGTAGGCCTTAGTGGTGGAGTGTAAGGCCTTCGATATGTCCTCGTACATATCTTCAACTTCATTGTCAGAGTGTGCCGAAGTCGGTGCGTAAACCTGCACAACCCTTAGGTTATACCTATCGGTTAACTTAATAATAAGATACGCTACCCTGTTCGACACACTAGACATTTCTACAACATTGTCAGAGAGGGTTTTATTGACCAAGAACCCTACGCCGCCCTGGGATAGCTGATCGCCCTCTCGGAAGTACAAAAGGTGGCCTGATTCTAAGGTAACGGTGTCCTCTCCCTTTCTTCGGACTTCACACAGTCCCAGAACGTGCCACCTTATCCCCGATACCGGATTATTCCAGAACCATACAATCGAAGGGGAGAGGAGTTTTGATTGCGGCCCACCGTGAATTCTTAACCGCTTATAAACCCCAATGGCAATCTGGTGCAGAGGACATAAGGATCAAAATCACAATTACGCATACGCTGCACGGCCCATCAAAATGCAAGGTTTCTTGTAATAACATCATTTAAATCAAGAAATTCTCTGTCAGCTACATTGCATTTAGCAGCTCATACATCACGGATTATTTTATTCAGTGCACCATAAAACTCCCATCCAATACCATTCGCGTGCAAACGCAGCTCGGTAGTTGCCATAACTATCAAAACCTTTGTAGGGGTTAAACTAACCTCACTGACATCGCCGCGTTAGTGCCGACCCGAGACCGGGACTCGGCGTATGAGCATTGTACTTAAGTAGACTACGAATATTAGGAAAAAGATTTTTTTTTCAGATTTTATGGCGGTTTAGTTTTGATTTTTAAGTTCCCGACGTTTCAAGTGTTTTGCAGCACCCATGGTCACGGGAGGTACTGAGGTGTTAGACGTCCAAAAGGCATAGTTGTTCCGGGTACCCCGGATAACTTAACTTCAAAACTTCTTAATTATTTTTGTTGGTCCGATCTACGCAGAATGAGCTCACGGTATCTTGAAGTCTTGCAGTGTTATGCTTGGTTTTGGATTTGATTATAATTACCGGATCCCAAGATGATGGAAGCACTCAGCATCTTCTCTATTAAATTAGGATGTGTTTTAATTCCAAAAACCTCGCGAACCATCCTTGGTAGGAATCGGTGTTCTTTTACGAGGATTTGTGGTCTATCAAATCTGATGTTCTGGCGGGTGTGATCAAGGACATGTTCACGGACTGCAGACTCCTTTGAGCGACAATTGGTGGTTAGGTGGTAAAAGATGTTTAACTTGTGATTTGATGTTGAGAAAGTCTCCTTAGAAGCAAGACAAAATCCTTGTGTTGTCACTTACCGGACACGCATTGTCGAGATGTAAGTTATATTTGGAATTTCGAAGAGATACATTTCATGAGCACCATCAGCCTAAAAATGTTTATTGCAGGAAAAAGACATTGCCTAAAATTTGTTTCTTTTTTTACCAGCGTTCTTACCTGGATTAACTACTAAGTCATTATAAGTTTTTAAAACGACATATTAATCAAAATCATATTGATAGTTATGCTTATTGTTGTAACCATATGGATTGACTCATAGCTAATATTAGTTTTACTATTAGTTGCTGTTACGACATACAAACATAGTATTGTAAAATACCATCTCATTAACTACAAGAGTTCTTAGAAGCCGAAACTAGCATTGGGTTGCATTTTTACTAATATTTTTTTATATTCTTTGTGTAAATCGAATTTCATTCAATAACTGAACAAGACTACCAAGAAATATTCTATTGAAGCTTATTCTCTTACACTAAAAAATACAATCTTGAACCGATCAAGCGATCGTGAAATTTCTTCGAAGAACTTGGAATTCTGCAGCTTAAATAGAAATCGTTCGACGAAGCTCGGTGCACTCAAGTGCATTTAAATGGTACACCATAGTAGGGGCGTCTGACATTACCGGGACGCCGGCGAGTTGAGCCTAGTTTAAGCTATCTTGTTTAGCCCAAAAACTTGTTTAATAAAGATGAACCAGACAGCACGCTTCTTCGGCAATGTTAAGTATTATAGTGTCAAACTGTTTGTGGTCTATATTAAGCACCTGAAGCCTAAGAAGGCACAAATCATTCGACATTATTGTAACATTGTTGTGAAAGCTTGCTGTCACGTTCATCTTTGTTTAGTAAATTTGTGGTGTGAAAAGGATGGCATATCAACTCGATGGCTATCGCCAATCTGTTTGTGCTAAGCATCTGGCGCTCAAGCTTCTTGCTATCGTCACGCGGCAGATGGAGCTTATTAAAGAGGTATTGAAATAAAACAGAGCGAGTTAGTTGAATTTTAGTTTTTTGTTGAGCTTGTTTTATCTGTTGTTATTAATATATATATATATATATATATATAAGCGTAAAACGTTCACTATACCTTTGATATTCGATTATTAATCTGCGAGAACACAAAGCGCATAAAATAATCAATCTTAAAGGCAACTCAATTTCTATAAACCGTTGCTCCTGACAATGAATTCATTATTTATCTTCGTATCACAGATGAAAACTTGCACAAATAGCAAGACAAGCAAGCAATAGTTAATTCACACAAAGATTTGTGCAGAAGAAGCGGTACGTATATCATATCCACGGCAACTTAATTCAATTTTCGCCTCAAGTAGATTGTCGTATCGACCAAAAGCGTATCAGTAGCGAAGAATGTTGCTCATAACTACTAAAAAGTATCATATAGTTCTAATATTCTATATCATCACGCTGGATCCGTTTAGGTATAGGCGAAGATTGATGATTTTTAATAGGTTCTTTTTTACAGAACTCTGTGGCATTCCCCACTCTCATAGTTCATATAAAAGTTATCGATCTATATTCATTTTTATGCCTAGAAAACCACATTACAAATACAAGACAGGAATCTTCCCGTACATTGTTAATGGCAAGCTTTATTCCCTTGTTGGAGCGTCAGTTACATGTATGTGTGTATTGTCTAATTGTAAACAGAGCTGGTTACACGCAGCTCATTGTCTGCTGACGACAATGCTGTTGGCTGGCGTGAAGGTAGCGCTGTCACTATTGTGCACATTATGACAGGCTTCCCATTGTAGCTCCAGCAAGCGATATTTAAAATGTAGTAGCACCTTTGAAAGTCATCGACAAAAGACAAAATACTTTTTATTAAATTAAGTCTAATTTAATTGACTTTGCTTTGAATACTTCTTTATTAAAATTGTATAGAATTAAAAAAAATGCAAATTATTCAGGCTGTTGTTTAGAAATACCGCAACCTGCCCATAATGATCTTCAGCCGACACACCTTCACTGAAAGACCTCTCCGAAAGATGGCCATAACGACCGGCTCTGTGCTGTACTCATCCAGCTTTTACTTGCGACTTTCACCAGGTCCACATTGTGAACATCTTCTAGTACGAGGTCACCACTTGAGAACCGTTCTGCCTCAACTACCGTCAGTTCTATGAGCAGTGTCATACCCATAATCACATTGAGTTCTTACAACGGTGTGAGAAGGCATATATTCATTTACCCGTTGTCACACCAATGCGATGTTTACAGAGATTTAACTCACAACATTATTTTATATTTAATATGTCGATATTCCAATAGGGAAAGGTAAATTAATTTTAAAAAGTAATGTATTTTTGAGACACCAATGAATTTTCTATGGTAATATTATGTAGGGGTGTATTAAATATTGAATGAAATACTCTTCATAATTCGTAAACATAGTTTTCATAGCAAGTTTTACGTTTTGTAAGCGATAAATTTTCTGTGCGCCACTTGGTGATGCGGGTAGTATAGGACTAAACTTTGGTGGTGCGGGATGAAGTAGTATTAACTTGGTGCGGAATGGTGAAAGTCGCTGGTAAGTCCTGGGCTCGAATGAATCCACTATGGCGACTGCGGGTGGAAATATGATGGAAATGCGGGTAGACTGTATTGGGATGCGGCGTGCGAGGATGCGCATAGCCTAGAAGTGGCTGAAGAATATACGATGCGAAAGAAATAAAAGGGTTCTTACAATGGAAGATGCCAGAGAGGAGGGTCGTACACACACATAAACCAACAAACGGTAATCAAAGCATATGTACTTACTGGTCAGTCAAGTCACCGGCTCCACGCAATGCAAGCGGGCGGTGGCTATGCAGGCAGCACAAAAAACGAAGCACTCACTCACAGCATAAGCGTTTAAGCGGGATAAGAAGGTATCACGAGGAGACATGAATAGATTGAAAATGCGGTGGCCGTTTAACCGAACCAATGCGCTCGGTCGGTAGTAGATCTTGCGACAGCCCCTTCGCGATACTGGCCTTTTGCGACTGCCCTTTTGGGACTTGGCCTTATTGCGACTCCCTAATGCGACAGCCCGTATGCGACTGATTTCGTTTCGTTCTCGAACTTGCTTTAGTGATCGGTTCGGCTACCTAGCGCCTCCCGCGGAGCCAATACAACATCACGGTTCGCACATGATGCCATAGATGGCGCGTTTGCAAGTTCTAGCGGCCTAAACACCACTAGAGAATTTTTAGCAGATGTTAACTTTAAGAAGTCACACGTCGTTGAAGCAAAATACTTTAGATTTGGTAGTAGTAGTAGCTCTACAAGGAATGTGTGACAACATTTTAATGAGTCTCCGGCCCCGCATCCCCCCGCCGTCCCCGCCGTTGCGTTGTGCGTGGACATATTTACGAGTAGATTGCATAAGCTCAGCGAACGAAACCTTTTGTTAAAACTAACTCACGTTAAATTCCCTCATGTTTCACTTATTCTAGTTTTAAAACTTTATAAAAACGTGCGGTAAATTGCATTTTTTTTAGTAAAATTGAATATGAGAGCGTGGTATTTCACGACCTCCGAGAGTTATTTTTACTGCTTAAGAAAAATAGCGTACTTTTACGAGTATGTTAGCAAAGAGTTAGATAGTTTAATTTACTGGTAAAGTTAATTTATATTATTAGATAGACTTTGGAAAAGTCAAGAGTCTCCGTAACCGGCGAGCGTGTATGAGACGAACTATGAGAGTCGAGGAAGCCAGAGAGTTATGTAAGAAAATAACCTGTTGGAACTCTGTACTCTCTGCCTGCCCCGCAAGGGATCTGGCGTGAGGTTATAGATAGATAGATAGATAGACTTTGACAAAAGTATTGCTAGTCAGATAAAACATAGTTTTAAAATAAGCAACACTAGGGCCCTAATTTACAGGTGACAATGACATGTGATACTTTGACAAATTTGTCATTGTCACAAAACCTCTTTTCTAAATAACAACTGTTATATGAGGATGTAAAGATTTTGTACTTTTTTTTTAAATATATGTCTCTTTATCTCTTTTATTAAATCGGACCCAGTTTTAGGAAATAGCAAATATTAGCCCTGCCATTATCTTACCTAATAAAAACCAAATTTTAAAAAGTGAATTCAAAATTTACGCGAATATTATACATGAAATAAAACTATTTTACGGATTTTATCGCGGTTTATTTTTTATTTTTAGTTCCCGACGTTTCGAGTGCTTTGCATCACCCATGGTCACGGAAGGGGCTCTTATGCTATTAAGCCCTGTTAAGAAACTGTGTCGCCGTTGGGCACGGGCCTTCTCTAAAACTGAGAGGGTTTAGACCATAGTCCACCACGCTGGCCCAGTGGGGGTTGGCGAACTTCACACACCTTCGAGAAACTGTCATGTTTTCCTTCACCGTTAAAGCAAGTGATAGTTAATTTTCAAAACGCACATGCTTTCGAAAAGTCAGAGGTGCCTGGGTTTGAACCCGAGACCTCAGACTTTGCAGTCCAACGGTCTAACCATTAGGGTATCACTGCTTCGATAATAATAATAAAGGTCGGGTATCTTATATTTAAACTTGTTAAAATTTAAGCAAGTTCTATCTATCTATCTATCTATATCATCATGCCAGCTCCCTCGCGGGGTAGGCAGAGAGTACAGAGTTCCAACAGGTTCTTTCCTTACATACCTCTCTGGCTTCCTCCACTCTCATAGTTCGTCTCATACACACTCGCCGGTTACGGAGACTCTTGACTTGCCCTTCAGCTAACACACGGTCTATTTGGTCATGGTAAGATAGTCTAGGTCTTCCCCGGCACCTACATCCTTCCATTTTCGCATTGTATATCTGTTTTGTCATTCTTTCTTCTGGCATCCTTTCTATATGCCCGAACCAACGGAGCATACCCTTTCTCATCTTTACACCGATACTATCTTTCATACCTACTCGCTTTCTTACTACGCTGTTGCGAATACGGTCGGTCAGCGTGACTCCGCACATCTTCCGCAGAGATCGCATTTCGACCGCATTTATCCTGCTTTCGTTCTCCTTATTACATACCCAACTCTCACTGCCATATAACAGCGTTGGGACAAGCACTCCGTTATGCATGGCCAGCTGCGCCTTTTGGCTTAAGTGCCGGCTCCCAAGTAGCCTTCCCATCGCACCATTCACTCTATTACCTGCATTCACTCTTCTCTCTATATCAGCGGTGTATTTCCCATCCTTACTGAAGGCGCATCCAAGATATACAAACTCATTCACTTGCTCCAGCACATCGTTACCAACCACAATCCTTGCATTCGTTCTGGTTTCTTCCCGTTCAAAACATTCAAATGTAAGCCATTGTTCATGCAGTCGTCTCTCATAACTGTGACTAGTGTTTGCAGATCAGTGACTGTTGGCGCTATCAAAACCGCGTCATCTGCATACAATAGGTGGTTTATCACTAGATCACCCATTTTTACCCCTTCAGTCATCGCATTCAGTCTTTGAAGACTTTTATCCAGATACACTATAAACAGTCTAGCGGACAACACGCACCCCTGCTTGACGCCGATTTTAACGTCAAACCAAGGTGACATGTTACCACCCACCCGTACGCATGCCTTGCTGTCCACGTAGGTGGACTGGACGGCTCGCAACAGGGTGCCGTTTATACCATACTCTGGCAAAATGTCCCAAAGTCTCTTTCGCACGACTCTATCGAACGCCTTCTCCAGGGCCACAAAACCGCAGAAAACCTTCCGGCCTACTGCCAGATGCTGTTCTACGATGTTGCGGAGGGAGAAAACTTGATCCGAACATCCTTTTCCAGACCTGAAACCTCCCTGTGCCTCACACAACACTCCATCGGACTTCTCGCGCATTCTCCGTTCAATAATTTTACCATACACCTTAGCTGCCAAGCTGATCAAACTGATGGCCCTGTAATTGGCGCAGTCATATTGTGAGACTTGCCTTTATACAAGGGT
Source organism: Phalera bucephala (assembly GCA_905147815.2). Classification (NCBI taxonomy): domain Eukaryota; kingdom Metazoa; phylum Arthropoda; class Insecta; order Lepidoptera; family Notodontidae; genus Phalera; species Phalera bucephala. Next base: position 35,871,519 of record LR990615.1, on the reverse strand, counting down.
ACTATGACTGCGCGGCGCCAATCTGTAGGGACTCTACCGGGCTTCCAGCAAAGATTTGCGAGGACCCAAAAAGCGTCCCAGACGCAAGTTCCACCATATTTAATCATCTCGGCAGATATCATGTCTATTCCCGCAGCTTTACCATTTTTCATACTTCGTATCGCCCATTCAACTTCTTCCATAGTGATGTCCTCTGTGGATTCTGGTGCCGCAAACTCGCCTCTGGGCTCGTCTGTGGCACCAGCATCCGTGGCATTCTCATACATTTCTCCAAAGTATTCACTCCACCGGTTTGGCACAGCTTGTGTGTCTGCAAGAATGTCACCATCCTTAGATTTTATCTTTTCCATTCTGGAGCCTGACGAACCTTGCTCCAAAAGAGTTTGGTGTTATTCTCGAAGTTCTTCGTCAGCCTCTCCTCCTCAATCACACTAGCTCTTTCACGCTTTTCTTTCACTAAGGTTTTGGTGGCATTCTTGCATTGCCGGTATATTTCTTTCTTCATCTCCGTCATACTGTCATTTAGATCCAAAGAAGAGACATAGTCCTGCCACGCTTTCTTCTTACTTTCTACAGAGCTTTTTAACTCTGTGTCCCACCATGCATCCCCTTTTGCTGTGCTATGCTTCTTTGAGCAGCCACATACTTCTTTCGCTGATTCTACCAAACTCTCTTTCAGACAATTCCAGCATTCATCTATGTTTGAGTCCGAAGAACCAGCTGTCAAAAGCTTGTCCCGGACCCTGTCTTCATACGTTCTCCTCACGCTCTCATCTTGCAGCCTTTCAACCTTGATTCTTTCAAGGCCTCCGAAGGGGATACGCTCTCGCCAGTGCCTCCACTTCCTGAACAAACCACTAAACCGCGCAACTACGAGATAGTGGTCCGATTCAAGAGTGGGGCCTCTATATGCACGGGTATCTTGAAGTTTACTTCGGAGACGGTTATCTACCAGGATCAAATCTATCATGCTTTTCTGTTCATTTCTTCTCCACGTATACATATGAATATCCTTGTGTTGGAATATTGTATTGGACACAAGGAGACCTCTTTCCAAACACACAAAGCAAGTTAAGTTGTTATTTGTATAAAACTGTAACGATTGTTGTTGGTACACCAATATAAACTCAGTTACGGATTATTAAAGGTTCAGAGATTTTAATTTTTAACTAAATACATGTATTACAAAACCCTTTAATTTCAGTTCGAAGATGCCTTTTTGGAAAGTCAATATGGGTGTATGAATCAAGATTGCCACCTAGTGAACAATTTTATAATATTAAACTTTATATACCCTTACCCTTACAGAATTTTTCAGTTTTTGTAATGCAACATGTAATATAGTGCCTTCATTTTAAGTTCATTGTCCTACACTAGGAATTATTGCAGTACCCTAGTTATTGGCAAAAAACAGGAAATTCACATACACAAACACTGAATCCAAAAAATGTGGGCCTCAATGATTTTTCTAATGAAGGGATTGAACCCGCAGCTACTCGATCCAGTGGAGGAGATATCCAGTTTAGTGATCGAACTAGTAGCTAGTAGTAGTAGACTAAGTGGTAAATTAAATAAATTATGGAAAGTAAACATTACAGTACAGATGACTGTAAATAGTCTAAGTAACCCCATTTGTATCTCTCGAAAATGCATTATTTTTAACTAGATCTGAGACGGGTGAGTCGAAATTTCTGAGATCTGCATCTACTTTATTACCACGCGGGTTTGAATGTGGAAACATGATTCTATGTTTAGTCCTTTTGTAACAATGTTATAAGTACGGAATAATTGGTAGTGTACCGGCAGGAGGGCTCCAATTTTCTTTTCGTTAATCTATACATATAATAAAACTGTAAGGAAGTCGTGTCTGTACATAGAATATTTTTAAGAAATAACAACCCAGGGGTATCATACTATCGATGTAGAAGCCAATTCTACATTTTTTGGCGTTCGTGTCTGTTTGTCTGTCTGTCTGTCGGAGGGTATGAACCGGCATCACGCAATAACTACCAGGCGGATTTTGATGAAATTTTGCATGGGGATACCTTAAAATATTGGCTTACGTATTGTATAGTATTTATCCCGGAAAATCAAAAGGTTCCTCTAGAAAAGACGAAAATAAGCGAAACATTGGATTTCTAAAAAGACAATTTACTCCAAACCTGTTTGATGATTTCAATAAAATTTTGTGTAATTGTAGTCTGCACAAAAGATCACAACTCTGTATACTTATATTTTCGAAAAATCGAAAAGTTTCTGAGGGAAGTACAAAAAAGTCGATTTTGATAAATCATTCATTGTTCCAAAACTACTTTTCATATGTCAGTGAAACTTAGCACGGAGATATTTCATATGACAGATAATATAGCTAATATTTAAGTTTTCAGGAAATCAAACGATTTGTAGGGAAAAGTAAATTATCTATATCTATACATACTACATATAATAAACTGTAAGGAAGTCGTGTCTGTACATGGAATGTTTTCAGGAAATAACAACCCGGGGATATCACACTATCAATGTATAAGCCAATTCTACAATTTTGGCTTTCGTGTCTATTTGTCTGTTTGTCCAAGGGTATGTATCATATTCACACAAAATCTACCAGGTAGATTATGATGAAACCTTGCATGCAGATACCTTAAAATATTCGCTAACACGTTATGTAGGTATTTATCCTGAAAAATTAAAAGGTTGCTCCAGAAAAGACGGAAATAAGCGAAACATTGGACTTCTAAACAGACACTTTACTCTAAACTTGTTCAATGGATTTCAATGAAATTTTGGATAGTTATAGCCTGTGCTAAGAATCATAACTCTGTATACTTATATTTTCGAGAAATGTAACAGTTTCTGAGGAATTAAAAAAAAGTCGATTTTAATACGTAGAGCACTGGCGGTCCGGGGAAATATGATCGCTCGCCGGTTTGCTCGCTGCTCGAAGGATGTAAAGATCACCCTGTTCAAGGCATATTGTCAGTCATTTTATTCGAGCAGCCTCTGGATAAACTATACCCGCCGGGCTGCCAGTGATCTACGTGTCCAATACAATGACATCTTTAGGGTGCTGTTGCGGCTGCCTCGCTTTTGCAGCGCATCTAAGATGTTTGCTGAGGCGCACACGGACGGCTTTCATGCGATTATTCGCAAGAAAGTTGTATCCCTACAGCGAGTGAGAAGCAGTCGCAACGGCATCTTGCAGATGATTGCTGATCGTCTGGACTGTCCCATCCAAAACAAGTGGATGTATGTTGGAATGGGACAGGTAATATAAATAATATATATATATATATATATATATATATATATATATATATATATATATATATGTGGGGAGTGTTATTTTTATTACGTTTTTTAATTTGTTTTTCCCATTATTATTATCTAATCTCATTGCAGTGGCAACATTCTATTAGGTTAAGAAAGAGATAGGAGCTTAAGGTTAGAGGGAGAAAGAGGAGGATGATAAATTTGTTAAGACGTGTACGAAGTGATTGTGAAGGAAAAAATAAAGAAGTTCGATATATTCATCCCGCTTTTACTCAAGAACGATCCCACAACTTTTTGGGGGCTCGTCCGGGATCGAGAAAAGTATCAGTGAGGAAGAATTATGAAGATTCACGAAGATACTATCCACAAAATACGAACAACTGGCAAGTCATTTTGAATCTGCTTTACCGACCCGATTTCGAACAAAACGAAGATAGTACAAGGGTTCGTTCGAATTCATTCAAGAAATTGAGCGCGTGAGACTTCTTTACCGACACGGATTGTCGCTGCACCGAATGCTTCGGGACGCGAATTATGGTTCACCGATGCACGAACTGTTTAGAAAATGTTACGGGACGCTGTTTATTACGTCATAAATTAATATTTTTTATGAACGAATATACGAAGGTGAAATAAAAATATTAGTTTCAAGACGGCAATTATTACGATTACCGGACTTTACGAGTAATGATTATTCACGTTTTACGAAGGAGGTTATTATGATGATAAGAAGATTTCGCGAATATTAAGACTAGAAGATTTAACGTATTAAGAAGAAGGTTCTATGACGAATATAAGATGTTGGCCACACTTACGATTTAAGAAGATTGATTTATTTTGAAAATTCAAGACTAAACTACTTACCCATTCAAGATGCCGCCGAAGAAGGATATTAAAGAAGCAGAAGGTCGGGACACTCATGATGACCCACCTTATAACCCGTTTCGTGATTTGGAGAAGTCAATGACAACTTTTACTGGCGATGATACTTACCCTATATTATTATGGTTTGACGAATTGGAAGATACGGCACAATTGATGAACTGGACTGAAACTGAAAAACTTATCTATGCAAAACGCCTGCTTAGTGGAACTGCCAAGTTATTTTTACGGTCACTAGGAGGTGTGAAAGATTGGTCAAAGTTAAAGAACGAACTCGAAGAAGAATTTGGTCCTAAACTAAATAGTGCTGCTATACATAAAAAACTCAGTTCACGAAAAATGAAAAGTGATGAGACGCACCAGCAGTATTTTCTTCACATGAAGGAGTGCGCACTTCACGGTAAAATTGAAGACGATGCGCTTATAGAATATGTTATCGATGGCATCCGAGACAGTGAGTCTAATAAATCTATGTTGTATGGTGCATCAAACCTTAGAGATTTCCGTAAGAAGTTAGAGAACTACAGCAATATGGAGAAGAAAATGTCCAACCGCCCTATTACGTCTAACACGACTCCTCAACGTCCTCAAATTCAGAGAAACTACCACGTCAAGCGATGCTTTAACTGCGGTGACTTAGATCATCAAGCACCAGCTTGTAAGAAGGGTATCAAATGCTTCAGATGTAATGAATTTGGACATAAGGGACCGGAGTGTACAAACAAACCTAAGAATACCCTAAATATCAGAAATAATTCAAACATAAAAATAAATACTACAAAAGAGATAGAAAATATTACAGAAAAGACAGAAGAAGTTAAAACTCCATACAAGAAGATAAAGATTAATGATGTTGAAGTGATAGCCTTGATCGATACCGGAAGTGACGTTAATTTGATCAATATTTCCGAAGTTGAGAACGTTCTGAAAGACAAATCAAGCTATAATAGAGATTTCATGATTAATTTGACTGGAATTGCTGGAAAAGAACTACGTACTGAAGGAGTTTTGAATGCCATACTTATAATTGATGATTACTACGCCGACATTAAATTCCATGTAGTCAAAGATGATGCTATACCTGTCAAAGTTATATTAGGGAATCCTATCCTGAAAGACTTCGAAGTTAATTTTACGGCAGATGGCATTTTTCTTGAGAAGATTTTACAATTAACTATATTGGCTGAAGAGAAGGTCACTGATCTTAAAGGCTGTGAAAACAAAGAAATTGAAAAAAAGATAACTAAGATGATAGAAGAGTACAAACCCAACGAAGCAAAGAAAGAAACGAATATTGAAATGAAAATAATACTCACGGACGAAGACCCAATTCACCAGAGTCCACGACGACTATCACCTCTGGAAATGAAAGTAGTTGACGACCAAATAAAAGAATGGTTAGACCAGAAGATTATACGACCAAGCAAATCAGATTACTCAAGTCCTATTGTACTGGCGAAAAAGAAGAATGGGACATACCGACTTTGTATAGACTACAGAAGACTAAATAAGAAAATTATAAGAGATCGATTCCCATTGCCCCTTATCGAAGATCAGATAGATAGACTGAAAGGTGCAAAAGTTTTTACGACATTAGACTTGAAGAATGGATATTTACATGTAAACGTTCACCACGACAGCATAAAATACACATCCTTTGTAACGCCTCGAGGGCAATATGAATTTATAAAAATGCCGTTTGGTTTGTGTACGGCACCATCGGTGTTCCAAAGATACGTCAATTACATCTTTCAAGACCTCATTTCAGACGGTACCGTTCTAGCGTATTTAGATGATCTAGCTATACCATGTAAAACACAAGATGAAGGACTAGAGAAATTAATAAAAGTTTTTAAGAGAGCTGGAGAATATGGTTTAATGTTTAATTGGAGCAAATGCTTATTCATGAGGAGAGAAATAGAGTACCTAGGCCACATTATTAAGGATAACAAAGTAAGACCTTCAAAAGAAAAGATTGCAGCTGTTTCAAAATTTAAGACACCTAACAATTTAAAGTCCCTTCAGTCATTTTTAGGACTGTCCGGGTACTTCAGAAAATTCATTAAGAATTACTCGATAATTGCAAGGCCACTGACTAATCTACTAAAGAAAGACGCTGAATTTTATTTTAGTGATGAGTGTGAGAAGGCTTTCAATGAGTTAAAAAACATACTGTGCAGCTCACCCGTTCTCCGTATCTATGATCCTGATTTGGTGACGGAGCTACATACAGACGCAAGCGCAGAAGGCTATGGAGCTGTTTTATTACAGAAGAGCCCAACAGACAATCAGATGCATCCAATCTATTATATGAGCAAAAAGACGACACCTACCGAAAGAAACTATCATAGCTATTACCTGGAGATATTAGCAATTGCCGAAGCGGTGAAAAAATTCCGCGTGTACCTGTTAGGAATACGATTTAAAATTATCACAGACTGCTCTGCTTTGACTAAGACGTTACAGAAGAAGGACTTACCTCCGCGTGTTGCGCGCTGGGCCCTACTTCTTGCAGAGTATAACTACGAAATAGAGCATAGACCTGGAACAAGACTTAAACATGCCGACGCGTTAAGCAGAAATCCGATTTGTATGATATTAACGGAAACTACAGCCCGACTTAAGAAAGCACAAGACGATGACCCGCATACCAACCTGTTAAAGAAAATGTTAGAAAAGGGACCCTATCAAGATTATCTTATAGAAAGAGGAATACTTTGTAAAGAAAAAGATGGTACGAGACTTATTGTAGTTCCAAAGAAGATGCAATACGAAACCATAAGAAAGAAACACGAACATGGACATTTTGGAATAATTAAGACGGAAGAACTTGTAAATAGAGAATACTACATAGAGAACCTGAAAGAAAAGATAAGAAAGATTATTGATAATTGTGTAGAATGCATTCTTATTTCGCATAAGAAAGGAAAGAAAGAAGGATACTTACATCCGTTGGAAAAAGGAGATGTTCCGCTGTCGACGTATCATATTGATCACCTTGGTCCGTTGACATCAACCCATAAGAAATACAAGTACATCCTAACTGTTGTGGATGGATTCACAAAATTCACCTGGATCTACCCTACGAGAACTTTGTGTACAGAACCGACGTTGGATAAGTTAAGAATCCAACAACAAACATTCGGCTCACCACAGAAGATTATTTCAGATCGTAACGCCGCCTTTACATCAACAAATTTTCAAGAGTACTGTAAAGAGGAAGGCATTTCTCATTACATGATTACTACTGGACAGCCACGGGGAAATGGCCAAGTCGAGAGAATCCACCAAGTAATCATAAGCGTTTTAAGTAAGCTTAGTGCTGATGATCCGACAAAATGGTATAGACGAGTTTCAAGAGTACAACGCTGTTTGAATAGCACGTACCAGAGAAGTATTGGTATGACGCCTTTTGAACTTCTTTTGGGGACAAAGATGAAAGACAAGAATGGAGATATTATGGAATTGATACAAGAAGAGGAAATACAGAATTACAGTGAGAAACCGAATGAACTAAGAATTAAAGCCAAAGAATGTATCAAGAAGATACAAGAGGAGAATGTCAGAAGTTACAATAGAAAGAGAAAAAAGGCTATAGATTACGAAGTAGGTGACCTGGTTGCTATTAAGCGAACTCAATTCACTCAAGGAAGTAAGCTGTACCCAAAATTTCTGGGGCCTTACGAAGTAGTAGCAAAGAGACACCATGATCGGTACGCTGTAAGGAAAGTTGGCGACAGTGAAGGTCCCATCAACACCACCAGCTCGGCTGACCTTATGAAGCCTTGGGTCGTAGATGAAAATAGTTCATCTGGGCCAGATGAATAACCAGGATGGCCGTGTGGGGAGTGTTATTTTTATTACGTTTTTTAATTTGTTTTTCCCATTATTATTATATAATCTCATTGCAGTGGCAACATTCTATTAGGTTAAGAAAGAGATAGGAGCTTAAGGTTAGAGGGAGAAAGAGGAGGATGGTAAATTTGTTAAGACGTGTACGAAGTGATTGTGAAGGAAAAAATAAAGAAGTTCGATATATTCATCCCGCTTTTACTCAAGAACGATCCCACATATATATATATATATATATATATATATATATATTTGTATCTGTATTTTTGTTATCAAAATTTTAATTAAATAATAATAGGTAATTAATGTTATAATATGGATGTATATCTGAAATAAATTAAAATAAATCATTAATATCAATCATTGTTCCAGAACAACTTAGTTACTAGATTGTACAACTTTTTTACCGTTTGTACCGAACTACAATGTTACGACGTAAAATATGTGATTTGCCTACACATGAATTCATCCATGAATTGATATTGGACTCAGGTTCGGCTCCTCACAAAAAACTTTTCAGTGGTTAAAAGCACTTACTCGAAATTGTTCATACACGTTTGATTTAAACACTCAAACGTGGTTTCGTGCATGACCCGATGATGCATTCAGGATTGTTTCTTCTAGAGAGAACTCTAACTATGAATGGGTCGGACACAAAACTTTAACGACGATTAATATGTTACGAGAAGACTAACACAAAATGTACTGACAAAACTTTGCTACATACTTAGCTGGCAATGTACCGTTTTTAGATATTATTACGCTGGATTATTATCTTCGGCAGAGTAGGTAGAGAAGATTTAAATCAGAAATATTTTCCGATAATTTAAAAATTAATAGATAAACTGATAATCCTTCTTGAAAAGGAAGGTACTGTATATGTTTTTTTTTTTTATATTTACATTGTGTGTCGAATAAGATCGCACTTTAGTTTAGTTTATATTTTACAAAGACCATATAAGTGGGGCTAAGACTGAACCGGTGATAGAGATAATTGATAGAGAAATAAGTCTGGTGAAAGTTGACAAAATATACAATTTATCCACTACAAGGTTCTCTCGGGATATCTAGCTGTTATTTTTTCATTTCATACTAAAAAGACAGAATGGATCTTACTAACACTTTCTAGGTGTTTTAGGTCTCGAAATATTAATCGAGATACTTTTTATCTCGGAAAGAATCACGGTTCTTGCGACATAGCTGGTATGTATTAATATTAAAATGGCTAAATGAATTTAACTAAAACGTTATATGAATGTATTTTACATCGTAAAATAAAAGAGAACTCTTTTTATCTCGAAAAATATACTTCTGCGGAATATACGTATATTATTTCTTCATACTGAACGGATTATAAAGAAACTTTATATGAAAGAAACCACACACACATATACAAATTCGAAAGTAGAAGGACGTAGAACAACAATCATTTATAGTTTCACAAATTATGTACAATATGTATAATTACTTCAAAAAAAACACCAAAGAATTATCAATAAAAAAACGGCAGTAAAAAATAAATATACATATTTAAAAAGGGTCAAATGGGTCCACGCCGCTGTCAGTTGGTAGTGTACCTAGAATAGGACGTAGATGTCGGGAAAGATCTAGACTATCTTACCATAACTAAATAAACTATTTCTTCTCCGAAGACCAATTCAAGAGTCTCCGTAACCGGCGAGCGTGTATAAGACGAACTATGACAGTGGAGAAAGCCAGAAATGTCTATAAAGAAAGAACCTGTTAGAACTCTGTACACTCTGCCTACTCCGCAAGGGATCTAACGTGATGATATAGATTGGTAGATAGTATTAAAGTATCTTAAGTCGTGAAATAATAATATGAAATAGGTAACTTTGTTTACACACTAGATAATGCCGATATTATACTGCATTAAATGCATTTGGTGGGTTTTAACCAGCCTGCATGAAGACCCAAAAAATTTAATCTTATTTTGTCTAAATAAAAGCCTGGCAATCTTTCAATTTCTCTTCACAGGCAACTGGAAGCCTGGGGACCTGCTGAAATTATTCTAGAGCGAAAATTGACTCCTATTTAAGTTGACTTTATAAATACTTTTATAAAACAAAGACGACTTGGTTGAAGCGATAAAACGTAGACTGCTTAACGTACTTTGTAAATAGTCGCAGGTACACGAGCCCCGTTACACAGCGTACGGGAATATTTAGGATATATATAAAGGTTTTAGTGTATTAATTTAGTAATAATATGACATTATATATTTCATATTACTTTATAATTTTGTACGCCCGATGCATGGCAGGATATAGTAGAACTTATGACTATATACATGTAACATCCTATCTAACCTATTATCCACAAATAAATGATTTGAATTTTGTGATTTCAAAAAAAAAGAAGATATTTTATTCGTATACGGCACAATAACAAAAAATGTTCCTCCGTGTTAATATCCAGAACGGCGGATATTAAAAACACTATCACTGGAAAATGTAGGATTTATCAGAGATTGTCGACTATTTTTTACCTTGGGAAATGCAAGATTTCAGGGGATAGTTTTTTTTATTTCTCCATATTAACACGACTGAACGGATTGAAAAAAAACTTAATATGGAGGTGTCTTTTAAGTCTTGGAATAATATTATTCCAAAAAGTCCGACCTACCTATGACAAATTCCAAAATAAACGCGTGCGAAGCCGCGGGAAACAGCTAGTTTGAAATATATTCGTATTTTTCTTTGTATATAGTTTTTTTTTATAATTTGAAATCGAAACTCTTGTCAAGGTCTTTAACGGCCGTGCGCAAGATGGCGCTAATTGTGGCGATAACATGCCTCTGTCCTTGGAAGCACTACCTTCCAACTTGATGTAGCTACACGGTAGAGACTGCCGCTGGTTGTAGTGGCAGCGGGCAGATCTTCGAAAACGCTCGCTGGACGATCCCGGAAGCAGTATCTATGTCGGCGGTTCGAGACACGCCGTCTTTACCAGAAAACAATCGTACGACGCGCTGTCATAATAAGGGTTGGATATACAGGACACTATTTAACCAATGTAATTTCAATCAATTTCAAAAATCAACATTGTTGGAATGAAAGAAAAAGAATCAAAATCACGAAGTTTTTCAATTTGGTAAAAAATATTCTTGCCTTAATAACTTTTAAGGCAGTTAAGATCACGACATAATTATGTCAATGGCCAGTCTAACATAATACTCTACTGTCAGGTATTGCTATTAAAAAAAAGTATGCTACAAAAAAAGACAATATTTATAATGAAAAGTTAAATGAACATAACATTCTGTGAAAACAGACGCAGGTTAAATTCCCAAGAGTTTCATTTGTTCTAAGCTTAAAACTTAATGAAAACGTGCGGTGTATCGCACAGTATTTCAGTAAAAGTCAATACGGGAGCGTGATATTTCAGGACCTCAGTGGCTTTGAAAATGCAGTTGTTTTATTGCTGAAGAATAATAGTATACTTGTGTTTTAGCAAAGAGCCGAATGGTTTCATTATTTTTATTTAGTGGATTACATTTACTAATATAGTTAATTAATAACATTAGATAGACTTTGGTAATAAATGTTCTAAACAGATAAAACATAGCTACAGACTACACAACACCACGGCCCTATTTAATAAGTAACTAGGTTTGACAGACAATTTCATAATTTTGTCAAAAATAAACCACTCAAAACATTACATATTAAATTATTGTACCATCATCATCATCATCTCAGCCTATACTTGTCCACTGCTGAACATAGGCCTCCCCAATCGCTTTCCAGCGTAACCGGTCCGACGCCACCTGCATCCAACGACTTCCTGCGATTTTCACAAGATCGTCGGTCCATCTGGCAGGCGGTCGTCCCACGCTGCGCTTGCCAATACGTGGTCTCCACTCTAGAATCTTTCTGCCCCAACGCCCGTCCGATCTACGCGCTATGTGGCCCACCCATTGCCACTTCAGCTTGCTAATCTTAACGGCTATGTCGGTGACCTTGGTTCTTCTACGAATCTCCTCATTCCTGATTCGATCGCGTAGAGAAACGCCGAGCATAGCTCTCTCCATAGCTCGCTGAGCAACTCTGAGCTTTTTTATGAGACCTATTGTAAGAGACCACGTCTCTGATCCATATATCATATGCAATGGAATTAGTATGTACATTACATACTAATTCCATTGCATAATATGTGTGTCCATGTCTTATGTGAAGGGCAAGTCAAGAGTCTCCGTAACCGGCGAGCGTGTATGAAACGTTCTGTAAGACTGGAGGAAGCCCGAAAGCTATGTAGGTAAAGAGTCTGTTGGAACTCTGTACTTTCTACCTACCCTGCAAGGGATCTGGCCTTATAATATAAATGGCCAGTTAGACATAATAATGATTATTAAACTATGCCTGTCGTGATAAAGCGAGGTTATTGTCGTTTTTTGACAAATACGCATTGTCAGTTTACTAAAGAGGGTCCAATTTTAGGAATTTCTAACATTAATTTTAACGAAGGGCTTGGTTCAATGGTTTATAGCCATTCGCCCACTGGATCGAGAAGTTGCGGTTTCTATCACCATACGGGAATAATCCTTGTGTGACCCACAAATATTTGTTTCGGCCTGGGTATTCGTGCATACGAATTCTATGTTTGTAAACGCACCTACGACACCGTAATGATTATTAGTGTATGACTACGGTTTTAAAAAACAACTTTAACTCAATGCTACTTCTTACACAAAAAAAATAAAAAAGTCGTATCAAAATGTTTTACGTATACGAAAAGAGACGGAGACTGAAGTGCCCAGCAATATCCGCGCTTAATATGTCACTTAGGTAACAAATCTTTAAACTTGTTTACGTAAATCCGTGATGTCACTGAAAAAGATTCATATTGTAAGCTTTTTAAATTTGCCAAGCAAAGGCTTTCAAAGTGTTTTAAATGCAAACTTGGTTTTTATAGTGGCCATCTTGAGTTATTTTATTAAAACACGGCTTAGGGTGAGTTCATAAAAATGGCACTTGCCGAGCCTTGTCTGGTCCCGGTACACATTTTGGCAAAAATTTACATTTATATTGCAAAGCTATCTTATATTTAAACTTGTTAAAAGTTAAGCAATGTTAGGTTTTGATTTGCATAAAATTGTAACGATTTTTTGGGTACACTATAAACTGAGAAGAGAATTATTAAAGGTTTAGAGACTTTAAAACGGAACTAAATTAAAACATATAGACATAAGTTCTATTTAAGGAGTACCTTATTAAGATGTCCATATAGATGTAAAAATCTTGATTGCTACGTACTAAATAAACAATTAATTGGTAGGCAACCTTATTGAAACGTGGTAAGACCAATCATACTTTTAACACCCGTTACTTTTTAACCGACTTCTAAAAAGGAGGAGGTTCTCAATTCAACTGTATGTTGTTTTTTTTGTATGTATGTTACGCGATCATTCCGCCAATTATGAATCGATTTTGATGATTCTTTTTGCATTGGGTTCAGTTAGTTCCAAGATGGTCCCATTTTAATTCCATGGGTATTGGACCTTGGACTTGGAAGATACACCAGGGAACTCCTTAACGACAAACAATACGAATACGTAGATTGTGATATTATGGGTATTACGTCAATCCTATAAGTACCCTGCCATAGAACTAATCAGAATATTAACCAACTTCAAAAAACCCCCTCCGGGTCGACAATTCGTCTGTGTTTTGTGATAACGTCTTTATTTATGAACTGATTTTGATGATTCTTTTTGCGTTGGGGATAGTATAGTTTCGAGTTGGTTCCATTTTAATGAAATCGATATTGAACTTTGAAATTTGAAGATATATCAGGGGGCTCCTTAACGGCGAACAGCACGAATGTATAGATTCCGTTATTATGGTTATTATATCAATCCTGTAGGTACCTTGCTGTACAACTTAGCAAAATATATAATATAGGTACATTAATATTAGTAAATCATTCACTTAGCACTTAACATTGTAAAAATAAAAATCTTTAAAAAAACCTGACTGCAAAAAGCAAAAAATAAATATTTGAATTCCGTGCCAAGTAACCGACTGCACTAACCGGTACCGACTTCAAATATTTATTTTTTGCTTTTTGAAGTCGGTTTTTTTTTTAAGATTTTTGAATAATAATGGAATTAGGCTTCTTGTGCATCCTGGCGTGTTGGTCACCGAGTCTTTCTCCATAAAATGGCACGAGGGTTGTTGACATCTTTTTTAATATATTGCCTAAAAAGACTAATAAGTCTTTTGCTTTCTTAACTGTGCTGGGGATGCGTTTGCAAACATGGAATAAAACCACAAATTCCTCAGGGAACGCTGTTTCGTGAAGATTAAACCTGCTTTTTACTCAATCCTAAAAGCGGAGTGGCCTACTACTTAATTAAAAATGTCATTATTTTATTTTATTTTATTTAAATAGGCACAGTAACAGACAGACAGAATACATCATTTACCTTAAGACTTACAATAAATCACATTTTTACATCTGGCGTCCTTACCAACTGTACACAACTTACACAACGGTTCATAATAAAGATTCAAAAACAGGATCGCAAAAGTAACATGCATAATTATTTAAACACATAATAAAAATTAGTTGAATAAGAGAGTAAAGCAATATGTTTGTGCCTAACTGATTGTAATTTTATAAATATCTTCTTTAAATTTATTACTATTATCGTTGTAATTCCAAATATCGCATACATCAGCTATCTCCTTGTAGGATTTTAACATTCTGGGAATGGGGTTGTTTTGAGGAACATTATTGTTGGAAGGAGGTATGCTAAAAATTTTCTGATTACATCGTGATCGTGATGGTATGTATACAAGTAATTTTTACAGAGGTTTTCGACAAAAAGGTCGCTGGGACAGACTGGATGCGGAAGGCAGAGGACCGTGTGCAATGGCGCGTGTTAGGAGAGGCATATGGCCAGCAGTGGACTGCGATAGGCTGATTGATTGATTGTGACAAAATTACCGCCAGCAATTTTATGCAATAAAGTTAGGTTTGCAATTGTTTGTCTCTGCTGAAGACTTTAAGATTGAATTTATGTAATCTATCATCATACTCAGCGAGTTTCTTTCTTAATCCATAATTAAAACACAAGGCTCTTAAAAAACGTACTTGTATGGCTTCTTTATTTTTAATGTTTGGTATAGATAGGCAACCATGTAGATATCACAATATATGCGACAGTAAATAGACATAGGAATTCCATTTGTATCTCGCAAATGAATTATTTCTAACAGGATCTGAGACTGTGGTGAGTCTAAATACATTTAAAAGATTTTTTTACAGAGCTTCAGAGGCTCCCGCGTGGTGGAAACACGCCACCAAAGGATCCAGTCACGTTGCAATCTCAAAAGTAGAAATTCAAAAGTAGTACTTCTATTTTTCTGAGCTCTGCACCTAATTATAGTACCATTCGGGTCTGAATGTAGAAATATAATGTATATTGTTCTGTTTATTACAGTTCTAACAATAATATAATTGGTAGGACGCTGTGATAACAAAGGTCGGGTTGGCAGAATACACTAATAACGACTGTAATTATATAAGGATTGTGACAATTAAAAATAAGTAGATAGAATCACTATTGACTGAACAAAAAAAAAAGATGCAAATTCATGGAGGTTTTCAATCTCGATGACTACAAAGTGAATATTGACTAAATAAATGAGAACTTGGGCATATTTTATAGTTCCTAAGGAAAATTTCAAGATAGCACTGATTGCATCATCAGTCAAAAACCTTCCATTTCAAGAAAAAGTGCCTTTCTCAAAGATGACCACAACCATTGATTATGTGCGGTACGCATGCAGGTTTTACTCACACGTTTGCTTTTTTGTGCACTAGTTGATGGGATCCAATCATAAAGGCAAACCAACGGATGAGTATTAATGTGTGTTTTTTATTACAGACTGGTTAGTTTTTGACTCCTATATCACTTGATGGAAAGAGACGATGAGACGAAGATGTGGCTCAGTGTCTCAGTAATAGCCCGTTCACTCTGAAATAGGCTAAAGAGACGGAAGTTGGATCGGGATGGACCCACGTCCTTGGCGGCATGACTTTTCGGTAAAAGCTTTCATTTCTCAGTAACCTACAGATCAATAACATTATTTATGTCTACTATACATATTATACATGTACGTCTTATTGTATACGTTAACATTGATTTTATTTGCATTATGTGTCTCGATCTGTTAAATTGACAAAAATAAGATAATGGTGGATGCGATCAACTGATTCCTGAATAAATTAAATTTTTGGATCTTATAAATAAGACGGTCATCATCATCATCTCAGCCTATACTTGTCCACTGCTGAACATAGGCCTCCCCAATCGCTTTCCAGCGGAATCGGTCCGATGCCACCTGCATCCAACGACTTCCTGCGATTTTCACAAGATCGTCGGTCCATCTGGCAGGTGGTCGTCCCACGCTGCGCTTGCCAATACGTGTTCTCCACTCTAGAATCTGCGCCAACGCCCGTCCGATCTTCGCGCTATGTGGCCCGCCCATTGCTACTTCAGCTTGCTAATCTTAAGGGCTATGTCGGTGACCTTGGTTCTTCTACGAATCTCCTCATTTCTGATTCGATCGCGTAGAGAAACGCCGAGCATAGCTCTCTCCATAGCTCGCTGATAGTCCAGTCATTTAAGCTTAAATTAGGTAAGAATCTCGGAATTCGAGATACCTACCTGTAAGTCTGTAAATACTTGTATATTGACACCCTAAAAGTTGTCTCAAAACCTGCATATGGTAGGGTGTACGCAACTATTAAATTTCAAGGTCAAAGGTCACAAAAATCGTTTTTTTGCGCTTTTTTTGTAAATATCTCATTTCCTATGGGTTTTTTGCTATTTGTATTAAACATCAATATTGTAGAATACAAAATTCTCTACAAATTTTGTTTAGAATTTTTTTTATACGGGGAATCGTTTACGAGATAAAGGGCGGTGAGCGCGCGGTCACAGGATCACTTCAGGTCAACCGGTGCCTCCGGTCGAAAACGCGCCATATATAGTTGATGAACTATCGATCAATCAATGATTATAAATATTTGTCAATTTTTATTAACTATTATGTTATATTTTATCATTTTTTTCATGCATTAAATCTATATCTATTAAATGATACTGATAACCGTTTCCTAAAATTAAAAAAAAATTATGGGAAAAACTTAAATCATAATATAATTATATTCCCATTTACACTAATGACATTTTAAATAGAAAATAATTAAGTGCATCTTCTTTAAAATGTGCAGCTTTCAAATATTCCACCAACAAGTGCAGCTGCTCATCAACATTTCAAACGTGTATATTATCAAGTTCAAACTTGGTTAGGGCATGATTTGGAACCCCAGGTATGGGGTTGGGCAATGCAAAACGATTTTCTGGAGCCTATCATTACAAATTTACCACCTGCTCCAGAAGATTTGCTAAATACAATTTTCTGCAACTGCAAGAGTGGTTGTGGTTCGCGATGCGGATGCAGGAAAGCGGGCTTGCAATGTTCTTCAGCTTGTGGCCGATGTAATGGGCAAGCTTGTCTCAATGCTCTACCATATCAGAGCGACATTAACGAAGATGGAACCTTTGACCCCGAAATCATGGAAGAACTTGAGACAAATGTCGTTGAAGATGATAATGAAGACCAGTTTGAAATTTTCCAGCGGCCGGAAGACGACGATGAAGAGGAAGAAGATGATTAAAATTATAAATTGTAGTTTTTGTACCCTTTATTCCATTTTTTTACTTTTAATAAAAATAAATGTATTGAATGATATTTTTTAATAAAAAGATTAATTCATAATTTATTTGTTTTTTTTTCATCATGTGAGAAGTTATTAATATTAATTAGGTTAAAATTCAAATATAATTCCTATATTTTCATTAACAATTCTGCGATTACATGGGCAGGTAAGTGTTGTTAAATAAATTAATATTGAATAAAAAGTGGATAGGTTAGGAAAAAAATGATAAAATATAATATAATAGTTAATAAAAATTGACAAATATTTATAATCATCGACTTATCGATAGTTCATCAACTATATATGGCGCGTTTTCGACCAGAGGCACCGGTTGACCTGAAGTGATCCTGTGACCGCGCGCTCTCCGCCCTATATCTCGAAAACGGTTCACCGTATAAAAAAAATTTCTGAACAAAATATGTAGAGCATTTTGTATTCTACAATATTAATAATAAATACAAATAGCAAAAACCCATAGGAATGAGATACTTACAAAAAAAGCGCAAAAAACGATTTTTGTGACCTTTGACCTTGAAATTTAATAGTTGCGTACACCCTACCATATGTAGGTTTTGAGACAACTTTTATCTCTATCTATCTATAACCTCACGCCAGATCCCTTGCGGGGTAGGCAGAGAGTACAGAGTTCCAACAGGTTCTTTCCTTACATACCTCTCTGGCTTCCTCGACTCTCATAGTTCGTCTCATACACGCTCGCCGGTTACGGAGACTCTTGACTTTTCCATCAGATAAGACTCGGTTTATTTGGTCGTGGTAAGATTGTCTAGGTCTTCCCCGGTACCTGCATCCTTTCACTTTCACATTGTATATCTGTTTTGTCATTCTTTCCTCTGGCATTCTTTCTATATGCCCGAACCAACGGAGCATGCCCTTTCTCATCTTTACACCGATACTATCTTTCATACCTACTCGCTGTCTTACTATGCTGTTGCTAATGCGGTCGGTCAGCTTCACTCCGCACATCTTCCGCAGAGCTCGCATTTCTACCACATTTATCCTACTTTCATTCTCCTTCTTACATACCCAGCTCTCGCTACCATATAACAGCGTTGGGACAAGAACTCCGTTATGAATGGCCAGCTGCGCCTTATGGCTTAAGTGCCGGCTCCCGAGTAGCTTTCCCATCGCACCATTCACTCTGTTCCCTGCACTCACCCTTCTCTCTATGTCAGCGGTGTATTTCCCATCCTTACTGAAGGCGCATCCAAAATATACAAACTCATTCACTTGATCCAGCACATCGTTACCAACCACAATCCTTACATCAACACAACAACAACTTTTAGGGTGTCAATATACAAGTATTTACAGACTTACAGCTGGGTATCTCGAATTCCGAGGTGAACTTACTATAATGACTGGACTATGAGCCACTCTGAGCTTTTTTATGAGACCTATTGTAACAGACCACGTCTCTGATCCATATATCATCACTGGTAACACACATTGACTAAAAACTTTAGTCTTTAGGCACTGAGGTATTTTGGATGAGAACATGTTGCGCAGTTCTCCGAACGCTGCCCAGCCGAGTTGGATTCGTTGATTGACCTCTCGGTCAAAGTTGGACCTACCTAACCGGACAACCTGTCCCAGGTAAATGTATTCGTCGACAACTTCAAAAGTAGAGTTCCCAACGGTGAGTGCGGTGGGTACGACATGGACGTTAAACATTATTTACCTTTTTTTCCATGTTCATTTTAAGATCCACTTGTTGAGATACTCTGTTGAGCTCGCCGAACATTCGTCCTAGATCTTCCAGCGACTCCGCCATGACCACAATGTCGTCGGCAAATCGAAGGTGAGTGATGTATTCGCCATTGATGTTGATGCCAAGTCCTCGCCATTCCAAGAGCTTGAAGGTGTCCTCTAAGGTGGCCGTAAACAGTTTCGGAGAAATAACGTCTCCCTGTCTTACTCCTCTTTTTATGGAGATCGCCTTCGTGCACTGCCCCTGTACTCGGACTGACATCGTGGCGTTATTAAACAAGCACTTCAACACTTCGATGTACCGATAGTCAATGCGGCATCGCTGGAGAGATCTAAGAACCGCCCAAGTCTCGATCGAATCGAAGGCTTTCTCATAGTCCACAAGCGCCAAGCATACTGGCCGATTATACTCCTCGGTCTTCTGTATAATCTGCCGCAGCGTATGTATCTGGTCTATGGTACTGAAGCTTTTCCGGAAACCGGCTTGTTCGGGAGGCTGGAAGTCATCAAGCCTGCGTTCGAGTCGATTCGTGATGACTCTCGAAAACAACTTGTAAAAATTATCACCTTTCTTGAAAAACAGTACCGCCACACCCCTGTTCCATGCTTCCGGCGTTTTCCCTTGGAGCAAGACAGAATTAAACAGCCTCTGAAGGACTTTAAGTACCGGCGATCCGCCCGCTTTCAGAAGCTCTGCGGTAATTCCGTCTTCACCCGGCGCTTTGTTATTTTTAAGTTGTTTGAGAGCCATGCTAATCTCATACAGGCTGATGTCCGGGATATCTTCAGTGTAGTGTCGGGTTAGCTTGGCTCTTGGGTCTTTTACCAAGTCAACAACAGGTTCAGCTACTGAGGTATACAACTGCCCATAGAACCTCTCTATCTCCCTGAGCACCTCTGACCTATTCGACGTTACGTTTCCGTCCTCCGTCTTCAGCTTCGTCTACTGACTTTGCCTAATAGACGCGTCTATTGCGAATACTTTGGAGCCCTTGTTCTGCTCTATGGTCTCCTCAATACGTCTTGTATTGAAGGACCGTAAATCGTGTCGCAAGGACTTCAATATCTGTCCATTGAGCTGCCTATAGGACTTAGCATCATCGGAGGTTTGGAGTGTCATGGTACGTCACTCAGCCATGAGGTTTCGGGTGTAGTCAGATAGCTTTTGAGGCCTATTTTTACGGTGGGGCTTAAAATACTTGGACCCGACCGTATGGACAGTCTCTACCAGCCTATTGTTGATTTCGTCCACAGATGCGCTGCTGTCTAGCAATTCAAAGCGGGTTGACAATTCGAGTTGAAAGTTCTCGGGATTTTGGATATGTGCATAAGAAGGTCGGAGCGTAGACTTCATCAGACGCGATCTTTCCATTTTGACATTCATATTTAATGTGCCTCTGACCATTCGGTGATCACTGCCGGTTTTTACCCTGTGAATCACGGAGACATGATTAAATATTTGTTGCTTGGTGCTCATGATGAAGTTCATCTCATTTTTTGTGAAACTATCAGGGCTCATCCCGGTCCATTTCCTATGAGACGGCTTCTGGAAGAAAGAGTTCATCATAAAGAGTCCCTCCTTCTCCAGAAATTCGGCCAGTCTCTGACCCCTGGGGTTGCGCTGCCCATATCCAAATTGCCCCACTCTCAACTCATCATCACCCCGTTTGCCCAGTCACGCATTGAAGTCACCCACAACTACTGTAAAGTGTGCTTTAGAAGTATGTATGGCTCTACTAATGTCCTCATAACTTCGACCTCATCATCTGAGTATGCCGAGGTCGAAAAGTAGACCTGTATGACCTTCAGCGAATATCTTTCGGATATTCTGAGTATCAGTTACGCTACCCTGCTCGACACACTAGTGATGGACACAACGTTGTTTATGAGTGACTTGTGGACGATAAATCCGACACCACCTAGGGACTGCTGTTCGCCCTCCCGGTAGTAAAACAAGTTGCCGGATTTTAAGGTTATTGTGTCCTCACCCTCTTTTCGGACCGCCGATAAACCAACACAACTCCACCGCAACTTGTTTAACACTTCTTCCAGCTCAACTAGTTTCTCATCTGTCCTCAATGTGCGTGCGTTGTATGTAACCAGGGCCAATTTTCGGTTTTGGTGGTAGCCGAATCTCTGCGGGAGATTCTTCGCACCCCTTGTCCTATCGTTACCATGGCTGCTATCGTGCAGGACGAACAGGACCACCGGGGACTAGGGGCCTGCTTTTATTACTTACTTCCATAATATTGGTTGGGGGTGTTTGCCATACTCGCCACGCATGGCAGGCGGATTGGCGAGCGCAGTTTTTGGTCATAGAAATGTTAAGGGAACGCTGCTGCCCATTCCCTAGTTTTTCCTTAGTCGCCTTGTACGACACCCGATGGGATGAGATGGGATGTTCATTTTTTTTTTTTTTTTTTTCCCTGGGGAAAATCCTGCATAGGACTTCCGCGAGCCTCGGGGGAAGCTCGCGGGGCGTGTCGGATTCCTACCGACTAAAAACCCCAGGGTGGCCGACATCAGCACTTTGGAAGGGCTCCGGGATCTCCGTATGGAACGCACCGGTGCCCGTCTTGTGCCTCGCTCCGAAGAGCCCGCCCTCGGAGGGAGACTTGATGACATGCTCCCTCCCGCACCGACGTGGTGCTCACGATGACGTTGGCTACACCACGCCACCGTCCTCCTCGGGGTTGCTCGTGAAGGACGCTCAGGGCCCCCGCCCCTTGCGTCCGCAACCCCGAAGGCCCCCCTGCTGATGCAGGGGGGGGGGGTCCCCCGCCAGATATTACGGCGGGGTACGCGAGTTAGCCCGTATTCTAAAGCCCCGGGCTATTGGGCTGGGGGCCTGGGCGGGCTGTGCCTCCGCCCCGGCGCCGTCGCCTTCGTCGAGCAGGATCGGCCCTCTCCCGATCCCGCTCGGCCTCCTCCTTCTGGGACATCACAGTCTCGCAGAAGGAGGATACGGACCCCCACGCCGATTCCCCTGCCAGCATAGCCGCTACAACTGCCGGCAAGGAGAGGTCCGGTCCGATCCGGTCGACCAGGATCCGCCGCTCGGAGTCCCACGCCGGGCACTCTTCAAGCGTGTGCTGGGCGGAATCCTGGTCCCCACTGCAGTGGTGACAGGTTGTCGTCGCCTCGCGTCCGATTTTCCTCAGATAATCACCGAAGCAACCATGACGGGTGATTATCTGAGTAAGTCTATAGGTGACTCGCCCTCACCTCCGCTGGTGCCAGGCTTCGAAGGACGGCAGGACGTCCATGTCGGCCAGGATGTCGAGCGGCGGAAAGCGCGCTAAAAGTGTTGCCGCCTCAAAGGATATGGTACGGTATCCTCGTGCGATACGGATGGCCATCTTGCGCTGCAGGCTCTGAATCTTCATCCTGCTGCGCCGGACGCCCGACAGTCGGTGTGACCACACGGGCGCCCCATAGAGGGCCACCGATCGCACGACCCCCCCGTAGAGGCGGCGCACCTCCTCCGACGGTCCCCCAAGGTTGGGCAGCAGTCTGTGCATAGCACCCACTACCCTTTCGACTCGGGGGACTAGGCGCTCGAAGTGCTCCTCGAAGCCACAGCGACTGTCCAGGGTGAGGCCTAGGTTCTTTAGGTACCTCCCCACCCGGACTGGCGAGTCTCCAACGCGAACCCACAAGTCGGGCGGTTCCCTGCTCCTTGGCAGTTTGTGGAACCATAGCGCCTCGGTCTTATGAGGCGCTATCTCCAGGCCCAACTCACGGATCTTGGCGACGACGACCTCTGCCCCAAGCTCGGCGAGCCCTATGGTCCTCTCGAAGGTGTCCCCCTCGGCCAACATCAGTGTGTCGTCAGCGTAACATACGACGCTGACACCGGGGGGGAGATCGACACGCAGGACTGCATCGTAGGCGAGGTTCCATAAGAGGGGGCTCAACACGGACCCCTGCGTAACCCCGCAAGACACTTCCCTCCGGTGCAATGTACCGCCCTGTCCGATGTACACGACGTATCTGTCGCGTAAGTAGTCCCTGACCACGGCCTGAAGGTATGGGGGGACGCGATGATGTTCCAGCGCCCCTAGGATCGCACCCTAAGGCAGGGAATTAAAGGCGTTGACGATGTCCAGACTTATCGCCAACGCCACCCCACCCCGGGACACGGCCTGCGCTGACAGAGAGCGGACGCGAAGTATAGCGTCCAGCGTGGAACGCCCCTGTCGGAAGCCGTATTGGCTTTCAACCAGGTCGGGACCGACACGCGACAGATGCCCGCCGAGACGAGCGGCAAGAATCCTTTCGAACAACTTGCCGGCCTCGTCTAGCAGGCATATGGGACGGTACGCAGCGGGTATATCTGCAGTCCTGCCTTCCTTCTTCAAGAGGACCAGGCGAGCCTCCTTCCAGGCCGTGGGGAACTTGGAATAACGGAGGCAGCTATTAAACAGCCGCCTCAGCCTGTCCCCCAGGGCGGCCAGAGTGATCACCCACACCCGCCCCGGTATACCGTCGGGGCCGGGCGTGGTATTGCGAGCCCGCAAGCGGCTAACGGCTCGGTCCAGCTCCAGTTCGGTCACTCCCAACTCGTCGGTGTAAAGTGCCGACGATACCGTCGGGGGGACTGAGGGACTACCCCGGACCGTCGGGAATAGTGCGTCGATTACCCGACGCAGCAGTCCGGGATCTAGGGTCTCCGTCAGGGGGGCTCCCAGGGCCGAAGCTTGCCCAACACCACCTTGTAGGCGCGCCCCCATGGATCCCCGTCGAGTCCTTCTAGGAGCTCGCTCCAGGACCGAGACCTGGCGTTCGCAATAGCGATTTGAAGCGCCTTAGTAGCCGCTCGGTAGGGCTCATAGGCTCTGGCCTTCTCCTCTTCGGTGGCTCGCCTTCTTCGTCGGGCTCGGGTGTACCGGCGTCGCGCGCGCAAGCAGACCTCGCGCAACTGCGCTATCTGCTGCGACCACCAGTACACCACCTTTCGCACCTTGGGGCCGCTGGCCCGGGGCATGGCGGCGTCGCATAGCGCCGTCATCGTGTCCCGGAACCAGGTCGCCTCCCTTTCCGGAGAAATGGGTTGGTCCTATTCTAATCCGGGAACCACGCGGTTGCAATAAGACGGTGCATTTGGTTAATGTGTTACCCAGTGTCTAATGGGTTGAAGTAGTCTCAGTTTTAGTGTACAGTGAAAGTGTAATTTAAATATTTTTATGTCGGTGAGAAGTATATTCGCTATTTTGAATTTGAAAGTTTCTACAGGGAATCATCTCTAAAGGGATGGTCAAAGGATAGTTTAATATACATTATTGAAAGCTTTAACATTAAAATAAACTTAAAATAAGCTTATGCTCCCCAAAGCGTTGTGGCAGAAGTTTTTCAGACCTTTTTCACCCGTGTTTCGTAAAAATAGGATATTAATTATATTTAAAGCAAAAAAAGTAGAACGCCGTGGGCTCAAAGGAATTACTACGATTCGTTTGTTGTTCAATTTATTTCCCTCCTCGCTTGCAGGGACGGTTTGATTACATTCGATGTCCAGTGGCTTTTAAATTAATCTATATTGATTTTTTAGGTTAATCGTTTATTGTACAACAGTTTTTGGTCCTGACTTCTTAATAGAAAGAAGAAAAAATGGAAATCGTTTATGTAAATATGCAGGAGACAACGAAATAATAAAAATTAAGATATTTATTTTGTAAGGTTGTATGAGGGTTAACAAACATAAAATCCTTTATTTTTTATCGATACATACGTCAGTTATATAAGTCACCGATGCGTTGTCGGCCTTTAGTGGATTCCCCTTAAGAGGTCTTTTGGATCTCTCTGTCACCCATGAAACACTGTTACTTCACACCGGTGTTATATGAGATGATGTTACCTCCGCGGTTGAGCCAACATGATCTGTAATATATCCGTATGATCTGTACACTTCATGAACCAATCGTGAATGTAATGTAGTTGGAATATACAGTGATGGAGGAACGAAGTCATAATTCTCTTTGAATAATAATGGCAAGTCATATTTATTTGTTAATTGTTTGCTAAGTATTGCCCATGCAGTAAAATTAATCACACCGGTATAGTGAACGAGCCGCGGTAGTTCGTCACGCGCTGCGGTTGGCCAGGTCTATTTTAAATTCGAGTAAATCGCATGAAATAATTCAGAACTATTTGCCATGGTTTCATTTTCAGACAACAGTGTAATTAATATCAATACGATCACTACATAAATAAATATGTGCTAGTACTTAATACAAGGCACTTGAAGCCCTATGGGATTGCGGTTATCATAACGATCTCCAAGGTTAAATAGCATCCGGCTCGATCCGTTTGAGATAGGTGACCGTTCATGCAAATCTGTTACCAACCATCTCCGTGCTATGGAAGGCATGAATGTGATGCTGGAAAGGCTGCGGCTTAATGTGGTAGCCGTGAAGCTGAGTTAGCTGCCTTAAAAGCGGCTTGATAATTGCGCGCGGTTTAGTAGGTGCGGCAGGCGGAAAGAACCTGTTGGAATTCTGTACTCTCTGCCTACTCCGCGAGGGAGCTGATGATATAGATAGATAGTAGGTATAAACTGATTTTGATGGAGAGAGAAGGTCATCATCATCATCATCATCATCTCAGCCTATACTTGTCCACTACTGAATATAGGCCTCCCCATCGCTTTCCAGCGTAACCGGTCCGATGCCACCTGCATCCAACGACTTCCTGCGATTTTCACAAGATTGTCGGTCCATCTGGCAGGTGGTCGTCCCACGCTGCGCTTGCCAATACGTGGTCTTCACTCTAGAATCTTTCTGCCCTATCGCCCGTCCGATCTTCGCGCTATGTGGCCCGCCCATTGCCATTGGAGAGAGGAGGTCTTTGCTCTTAAGACAGTTGATGTTTATTTTTCAATAACTTATAGTTTCAGAATGCTAGGGATCTTGTATTACTATTTATTAAATTTAACGCTAACTTACAAAGTAATTCCACTCTCGCGAGACGCTTTCCACCACAAGCGTTTTTCCAAACAGATCCGACGATACCTACTCGTAATTCTTACCAGAATATCCTCCCAAATTTAGGTCAGCAACATACTCGTGTATGCATATGCTAGAGATTGTGTACACGATAGCGGGAGGGTCTAACCACGGCTCTAACATTTGCATAACAGCGCGCACTCGCGGGGAATTGGTTAAGGGCATGGCCTTTTACGAAGCTGATTGTGTCTGGGTTACACGGGGTTAGATGGTGGTCAAGTGCCATTCCACTTGACCACCATTAGTAATGAGAATAATGGTAAACTATGTGTTGGTTAGCAACAGAGGTGGGGTGTTTGCTTAAAGCATGTGTAGCGATAACGTAGATTTATTTTTTTATCTGAATGGTTTCTCCACTCAGACGAGGTTAGGGAGGCCAGAGAGGACTCTGTACACTCCGCCTACGTATAAATGATACGACTAATTTACACGATTAACATACACACCTATTTCAACTAGTACCAGTTACTCGCAATCTGAAAAAGCATCAGTAAAATAATTTTAATTAAAAAAGATCTTTTTAAAAACTTTTGTAAGCAAAAATACAACAAAGATAGCTTGTTTAATTGAGGAGTTCCTATTCCCTTCCGGCTCCATCATGAGACCTTAGACACCATCCGGGTCTAAAGTACTTGTCAATACAAATCCAAGGAGCACAAATACGGCGGGGTTATATTAAGTAGTTGGGTGGTTCCATTAGCCACCTTTCGGCTTCATCATCCGACCCTGACTACTATCTGGTTGCATAGTACTTGTAAATGCCAATCTTAAAAGCCTAAACACGAGGGGGTTACGTTATATAGTTCAAATTTTTCTATGGCTACCTTGCGACTCCATCATTAGTCTAGCTCCATAATATTCCATTTCAACTTAATCGAACACCCGCTAGTGCTCGAAAAATGAATCACAATATTTAAAACGGTAAGACAGACAGACATAGGAACATTGCAAGGTAAATAAAAGCTTTTAAAAGATAGTAGTAGTAGATAGTATGGACGCTATGCTTCTTTACTGTAGAATGACATTCCAGATTAGAGGCGTAGTAATATATCATTGGCCAATATCGCCTCAGGATAAAGATATGTGGCTTAAAAGAGAGGAGGCTTACCAAGAAGTGGATGGATTAAGCTAGAAGTGATAATGCTTAGTTATATTTTTGTAAATTTATGTATACTGTAATAGTAATCAGACCAACCGAATACTATCTACCTCTGTAATTATTTTTGTAGATACTTAAAGTGAATAATGAATGCATTGTACTGTATCAGTGGCTTGTACCTAGTGAACCAACCATTATTCCTGTGCGGAAGGAATATTTCCAGCATCTGCACCCTGCAGTACTGAAAACAAGGGGTTATATTAGCTCAACATGATTGCTTGGGTGAGCCAACTACTCGTATTAAATTTAAGCAACTAATGTTTATTTGCATAAGCCACAATTTGCTTATTCAAATCTCCCATCAGTATGTAGTAGTACTTAACACTAATGTTGAATTGAAATAAAAAAGTTAAGTTGTTTAGACTTTCTTATTGTAATTAATGACATAAAAATGATGACGAAATTAAAAAAACAAACGTATTGCCACACTAGGAATAATCCTTGTATGGTGGATGCGTTTACAAACATGCAATTCTCATCACACAGTGAAGAGTCTCCCTAACCGGCGAGCGTGTATGAGACGAACTATGAGAGTGGAGGAAGCCAAAGAGGTATGTAAGGAAAGAACCTGTTGGAACTTTGGCGGACGATTTGGCGCAGCTTAAGTCGCTCTGCCCAATGGGTCGAACAGTCGCGGGTTCGATTCCCGCATGGGAGAAATCTTTGTGTGACCCACAATTATTTGTTTCAGTCTGGGTATTAGTGTATGTGAATTTTCATATTTATAAATGCACCCACGACACAGGAATAAATCGTAGTGGGTGGCTACGTTTATATTTAAAAAAACTCTGTACTCTCTACCTAACCCGCAAGGGATCTGACGGGATGATAGAGATGGATAGAAATTCTCAACCACAAACATCCAGGCCGGAAAAGATTGAACCCGCGACTACACGATCCCGTGGGCCGAGAAGCTTAAGCTCTTAACCACTATACCAAAATGCCAGTTGCCACTTCTCGGCAGGTTTCAGTGGGTCTGTGTGCGTGATTCTTATTTGGAACGTTAGATCTAAGATGCTCTACTGCTTACATATTTAAGGTTACATCAAAGTAAAGATATCTTTACTGTGATGTAACCTTCCTCTAACTAGCCATATATTTGATCTCTTAATTAAGTTTACAATCTGACTACAGGCTTGCAGAGCATTCATAGCAATTCGTAGCACCACGTAGCTACGGCGTAGCACACGTAGCTTGATAACGGTCTCGGTTTCAGGCGATTGCACTGCGGTTGCTAATGCTTTAACTCGCTCTAAGGACTACTTTAAATGGAAATTAATGCTGAAAGGCAAATAGCTTTGTGGTTATGTAGAATGTGTATTGTGCTTAGATGAAATGCTAATTAAGTTCTGTGAAACAAATATGAAATCCTCGTATATAGGAGTAGACAACGGTAATAGGCTTGCGACTTAATATTTCAGCGAAATCTGGGTTTACCTGGATCTCAGATTTTTGTTTTAAACTTGGTCGCCCAAACACATAAGTGTTTTTACGAACACGTGTTGTGCCTGAGAAGCTTGGGGTATTGCTGCTTTGTAGATATTTTTTTTTATAGATACAGTCTGACTGCCGGCTTTGGGGTTCTCGTTTGGCCATGCTCATTATAATGTCTTTGCTTGCGGTGGCTGTCTGGCGCGGGTCACTACTCCCTTCCTTCCAATATGGTCGAGGGGAGTGATGGCTGTTCCCGTAGTCATAATCATGAACGGGTTTTGCTTGTGGGGACTGGTCCATCTGGATTGCTTAAAATCTTTTTACAAATAACATCATTACATTCATATACCGATTGTAAGGCATCACAAGCACTTGAACTAGATCGTACACTACTAGGCATGCCTTTTAAGTTCTGTCGTTTCCATATTTCCCAGCAATTTTGAATTTGGAACTGTTCTATATTCGAATGTGTTTAAATTTTGAATCTCAAGACAGTTGAAAGTATTAGGATTAATGCTATTGTTCAGTAACAGCGTCGATTGGAATCTGTTAGGTTACGTACGAAAATGAATCTTTCTAAGGAAAATGTTCGTGCAATAATTTTCTACAACTTTAGTAGAGGCCTGACACGGCTTCAGTGTTTTGAAGAGCTAACATCTGTGTTCAGTGATGAAGCCCCATGTCTGCGGACTGTCGAGCGCTGGTATTTAGAATTCCAGCGTGGACATACTAGTGTTAGTGACAAATCTCGCGAAGGACGCCCAAAATCCGCCTTCACTGAAGATAACATCATTGCTGTGAGACAACTAATTCTCGAAGGTCGTCATGTGACGTATCGAGAGATAGAGGCTCTATTAGGCATCTCAGGGACAACCATTCAGAAGATCTTGCATGAAGCGTTTGGTGTGAGAAAGCTAGTTTGCCGTTGGATACCGCATCTGATTTCCGACGATCACAAGGCGGCCCGCGTCAGATGGTGTAAGAAAACTCTGCAAAGGTTCAACCGAGGAGAGTCAAATCACGTCTACGACAACATCAGTGGTAACGAATCTTGGATCTATGTCTACGATTCTGATTCCAAACAACAATCTACAATCTGGGTCTTTCAAGACGAGCCAAAGCCGGCTAAAGTTGTTCGTTCTCAAAGCACTTCAAAGAAGATGGTGGCCACGTTCGTTGAAAAAACCGGCCATGTTGCGACTATTGCACTTGAAGATCGTAGAACGGTTAACGCAGAGTGGTATACCACAGTTTGTTTACCACAAGTCATCGCCGAACTTCGAAAATCTAACTCAAAGCGACGCATCATCCTGCACCACGACAACGCAAGCTCACACAGCGCTCGTCAAAAGATTGAGTATTTGAAGCAGGAAAAAGTAGAAATTCTTGTCCATCCTCCATACAGTCCTGACCTAAGCCCTAACGATTTCTTTACATTTCCTAAAATTAAGAAAAGTCTTCGTAGTCATAGGTTCCAGTCCGGTGAAGAAGCAGTCGACGCTTTCAAGTCAGCCATTTTGAACACCCGCACTTTAGAGTGGAATAAATGTTTTAATAATTGGTTTAAGCGAATGGAAAAGTGTATTAAGCTACGTGGTGAATACTTTGAAAAACAATAAAAAGTACTATAAGGTTCAAGTTGTGTTTTTTTCTTCAAACGACAAAACTTAAAAGGCATGCCTCGTATTTAATTGTAACCTAAATATTGTGCCCACTCAATATGATTGAAAAAAGTAAAGAAAAAGAGATGTAAATAAAAATCCTTGTGTGGTTTTATGAAACCACGGTAAAAGTGAAACATATTGGCCTTGGCTGCTCTGGCGAGCGCGTTGCATGTCGCGTGACGGTCGGGCATGTTGCGTGTCACGCGACGATCTAATAAAAGTTTCACTTTAAAAAGATCAGCACGCTAAGTTTCTTCGCCTGATCTTATCAGTGGAGGCCGCGTTCCGATCCGGTGGTAGATTAGTAGTTAAATTAAATTAATAAAATGTAAATTGACTATTTGTAATCGCCCCCGCAGGGCTTCTACAAAATATATTATTGAGTTTGAGTTTAAACGTGAAATTTATATGTACAGATCGAATCAAATTTTCTCTCGTGGGAATCGAACCCGCAACTATTCAATCCAATAGGCGGGACGACTAAGAGGTCACAGGACCAAGCCAACCGTCCCCAAAAGTTAAAATGTTTACCCTGAAAGGGTCAGATTGTCGATGATTAAAAGTAGGTAACTTGAATGATTTACCCCGAACGAATGGTGCTCACAATTTTCATGGTACCTTTTTAGGTAATAACTTAGTGCTGTTTACCCATATCATCACATCATAGATCTCTTGCAGGACGGGCAGTATGTAGGTTCTTTACTTACAGACCTCTAGTTCTACTACTACTACTATATCCGCACGCCAGATCCCTTACGGGGTAGGCAGAGAGTACACAGTTCCAACAGGCTATTTCCTTACATACCTCTCTGGCTTCCTCTACTCTCATAGTTTGTCTCATACACACTCGCCGGTTACGGAGACTCCTGACTTGTCCTTCAGATAAGACCCGGTCTATTTGGTCATGGTAAGATAGTCTAGGTCTTCCCCGGTACCTACATCCTTCCACTTTCGCATTGTATATCAGTTTTGTCATTCTTTCTTCGAACATTCTTTCTATATGCCCGAACCAACGGAGCATACCCTTTCTCATCTTTGCACCGATACTCTCTTTCATACCTATTTGCTTACTTACTACGCTGCTGCGAATACGGTCGGTCAGCTTCACTCCGCACATCTTCCGCAGCGCTCGCATTTCTCCCGCATTTATCCTACTTTTATTCTCCTTCTTACATACCCAGCTCTCGCTGCCATATAATAGCGTTGGGACAAGCTCTCCATTATGTATGGCCAGCTGCGCCTTTCGGCTTAAGTGCCGGCTCCCAAGTAGCTTTCCCATCGCGCCATTCACTCTGTTCCCTGCACTCACTCTTCTCTCTATGTCAGTGGTGTATTTTCCATCCTTACTGAATGCGCATCCAAGATATACAAACTCATTCACTTACTCCAGCACATCGTTCCCAACCACAATCCTTGCAACTTTGTTCTGGTTTGCAACCTCTAGTTCTTCCAATGCAATACAGTTTCTATCTATATATCTATATCATCACTCAAAATCCCTTGTGCAGTAAATAAAGACCAAAGTTCCAACAGGTTTTTCTTTACAGATCTCTCTGGCTTCCCCCACGCTCATAGTTCGTCTCATGCGCGCTCGCCGATTACGGAGACTCTTGACTTGCCCTTCAGATAAGACACGGTCTATTTATGAGTAGTAAAAATAAATATCTTAGTAAAATAGAACAAGTTAATAGTAAGCTGAAAGTTTATGTCGTTGATTCACATCAATGTATTCGCACAGCTTTATTTTATTGGTGGCGTATCTTTATGCTCCAGACCTCATGCAAAAGTTATGAGAATTCTTTCCATTTACATTGAATCAATGTTACTTAGTGTAAGTCGGAGATTGTATTGTATTTGGTTTATTTTGGTAAAATATTTTTTAGTATTTTTCAAATCTGGCCTTTGTAGCTCTGTGGGACTACGCGGTTCTTAGCGAAAAGTAAACACGGACACCAAAGTAAAGCAGGGTTTCGTTCGGTCTGTCTGATATATATAACCGTTTGTGGTATATGCAATTTCGGTAAAAGTGACTTTAGGAACCTTAGCATGGTTATTATGCCGTCCCATTTGCCCTAGAAATTTACTAAATAAAGATGAACGTGCCAACACGCTTTCCCAAACTTACTACAGGGGTAATACAAGGTCACTATATAATATAATAATAATAATATTAGCCCATTAGTTAAGAAACTGTCCCACTGCTGGGCACGGGCCTCCTCTCAAACTGAGAGGGTGTAGGCCATAGTCAAAGTCACTACTTTATGAATATTTTAATTTCCTCAAAAACATTTTAATCAGCGCGAGGACATCAGCAGTAGACAGTAAAGGTTATCTACGAAGGTATGTTATAAATTTAGGCGGTACGTGTCAAGCCATGGAACCCTCGAACATTGCACCTGCGGGTCCCTTGTCACGCTTCGGCCCCTACACGCCTCCGTGGATGTCAATATCCAAAAAATTCATACATATTGGGTACAACTTTTACATTTTACAAAAATTCTTATGTAGGAACATTTTTTTTACGATCGGCGTTTAAATAAGAAGTGGACATAACCCGACAATGTATTCGATTACTCTAAGTTGCATCCATCTTTGGTCTTTTTTACTACTCTAAAATACATTAAAAGGATAAAAAGCAGCAGAATCAGTGAACGATATGTTGTCCCGCATCCACATAACATCAAACGAGATCGCAAAACGCCGCGTGCGATGGAGCGCGAACATTGCGAAATTGACCATAAAAAGATTCGCGCTCGGCCTGATTGCTCGCTGTCCCTACATAGCTCTGCATACATACAGAATGAATTGGCTTTATTTCCACGATAGGTAATATACTTATTTAGAAGATGTAAAAATAGAGGAATAGATAAATAATAAATAAAAAAGAATAGATAAAAAAAGATAAATTTAGAAGATGTTTTTTTGTATTTCACTATCTCAAAGAGCAATTGGCCCATATGGGCGAATATAAAAAATAAATCCACAATCGAAAAAATAATAAAACTATATTGTTTAAAACAGAAATACCTTATGGTTATATATTGCAACTGGGTTCCTCCCAATTTTAAACGGCGTCGCGGCAGGTCCAGGCGGAGATGGCGGGACGAACTGGACTCCTTTTAAAACGATTGGCGCTCAATAGCCCTAAATAGAGCAGAGTGGAGGAGATGAAGGGAGGCCTTTGCCTAGCAGTGGGACACTAGGCTCACTTATAATAATGATAATACTCGTATATATTGCAAAGATTTTTTCATCTCTTCCATACTTTAATGTCATGTTTTACCATAAAATACGATTGGTTGGCACAGAAAGTTAGTTTGTAGAGGTTACACGTACTTCAGAATGTACCACTTACCTTTCCCATCACTTAGTCTATCCTCAAGTTAATGTAACCACAAACCCACCAGGTTCGTCTCTACCACATCAGTGGATAGTGTGTTTGTTTGTACACAATTACAATCAGTAGATTATCCCAGCAGCGGGGGCGAGGGCACGGGAGTGGAGGGGGTTGAGTGAGCAAATATGGGCGGTGATAGCTCCGTGACTAACGACGCCATCAGTTTGTTGTATGCTCGACAGCCCGTAGTGATTATGAACTAATGGTGGTTTATACAGTACTATCACGAGTACGTAATATTAGAAAAGAGAAATAGAATTAAATAAAAAAACAATCCTGCTGAGTTCCCGCCGGATCTTCTCAGTGCAGAAAGTGTTCCGATCCGATGGTAGATTAACAGTTTGACTACAATTTTATATGACCGCAGGGTTTTATATAAAATATTTTTTTTGCGTTTGTGTAATCAGCAAACGAGGTGCTTCCTCCCATTCTGTGCACTACCATTCGTCAAATTGATGTTTGAACATAAAAAAAAACATCGTCACGCCTATATTCCCCAGAGTGGGTGGCAGAGGTGTACTGAGTATACCCACGTTTCGCCGACGATGTTAGGTCCCATGTAATAGGGGGCGAGCCTATTGCCATATACCGGGCACAATTCCAGACTCCGGACTCATACTGGGAATTTTTCGTTAGAAAAACTACATTTGTCCGACCTAGGATTTGAACCCAGGACCTTGTGATCACAAAGCGATGCGCTTTGCCACCAGACCACCGAGGCAGTCTTTAATTTCATTGGTGTTTGTCTTTAATATTATTTGTCTATAGTCTTACTGAATGTCAAACATAACCAGCAAACGATTAAAGAGTAGGTCGAATATCGACCTATGGGCGACCAGTAGTATTATTAAAACGCGTCGGTCACACTACACTACAAAGGGCCAGTGCGTTGCCATTATACTGGACATAATTCCAGACACCGGGCTAAGAATTTATTGATAAGAAAAGTCCAAAAACACTTTTACCGACCAAGCATTGGAACTCAGTCTGTTTTGATCACTTACCGCCATATGTTACTACACCAACGAGGCAGTCACAATAACGTTACACTAAATACACGACTTTTTAACAGCCTACTGCACTAAACATATAAATTAAACGTTTCTCTTTTATACAGAATATTCCTTCAACCCAAAGCAATGGTACTCGCACTGGATAATTTATAATCCAGCGGTGACTTGTAACAGTTAATTAGCGGAAGTTATCGGCGTTTTGTAATGGTACCGAGGTATTTCTTTATTTAGCGTTGTTTATCAACGTCACGGAAACAAATGCCTGTACGCACAAATCGAATACCTGACAATATCTTACAAGAGTTACAGTGGTGGGAATGTGAGGGAGCTTAGTTCCGTAATAAAATATCTTTTTGAAAACAAGTTTTTATAACGATATCACGACGGGGAGTTGAGGACTTGTGAAGACATATTATTTAACGACCTCAAACACGACGAGGCTATATTGTTTATTTAGGTGTTCCTATAGCTATTTTAACTTACCTTCCTACCTCATCATCAGAACCTGGATACCATCTGGTTGTACGGTACTTGTCAAGAACAACTAAGCGAGTCTCAACACGAGGGAGTTCTATTGTGTAACTGCCATGTTTCGATGGCCACCGGCCGCCTTCATCATCAAACCAGCTTCAGGTTTATTATCTCTAATTATCTATATCATCACGCCAGATCAGTTGCAAATCTTATCTATATCTCTACAGATTGGCAAAAAATAGTAAACGCGGCACAGTTGACAACAAACAACACCACTTTGATTCACAATTGCTAGTAGCTTCTGCATCATCGAACTTTATTATCAACCGGCTGATTCCCGCGGCTTCGCACGCGTTTATTTTGTAATTTGACATAGGTAGGTTGGACTTTTTGGGATAGCATTATTCCAAGATTTAAGAGACACCTTCATAATAAGTTTCTTTTAAATCCGTTCAGCCGTGTTAATATGGAGAAATAGAAACAACTATCCCCCATGGATCCTGCATTTCCTGAGCTAAACAGTAGTTTTAAACAAATCTCTGAGAAATCCTCAATTTTCCAGTGATAGTGTATTTAATCGGTTCCGCCGTTCTGGAAATTAACACGGACAAACATTTTTTTTACTTTGCCCGTATGCGCATAAAATATCTTCTTTATTTTGAAATCACAAATCCCATATGAATATTCCCGTGCGCTGTACGGGGATCGTACCTGCGACTACTTAACAAAGTAAGTTAAGCAGTCTACCTTTTTTCGCTTAAATCAAGTCGTCTTTGTTTTGCAAAATTATTTATACAGTCAACTTAAATATTACTAAATTTTCGATGTAGAACAATTTCAGCATGAGCCCAGGCTTCCAGTCACCTGTGAAGAGCAAGAGGGAAATCGAAAGATGATTGAGATGATTAATATCTTCGGGCCTTCATGCAGGCCGGTAAAAACCCACCAAATGCATATTGGTGTGATTTTATATACCACTTAGATGGATAATATCGGCATGTGCAAATAAAGTTACCTATTTCAAATTATTATTTTACGACTTAAGATACTTTAATACTATCTAATAATCTATATCATCATGTCAGATCCCTTGCGGGTTGCCTGTAGGCAGAGGGTACAGAGTTCCAACAGGTTATTTCCTTACAGACCTTTCTGTCTCTTTCCACTTTCATAATTCGTCTTATACACGCTCGCCGGTTACGGAGACTCTTGACTTGCTCTTCGGATAAGACATGGTCTATATGTCATGGTAAGATAGTCTAGTCCCCGATATCTTTGATCTGTTCTAGGTACACTAACATCAGACAGCGGCGTGTAAATATGTATATTTCTTTTTTGCTTCCGTTGTTTTTATGCATTATTCTTTGCTGTTGTTATATATAATTATAAATATTGTATATAATTTGTGAAACTATAAATAGTTGTGGTTCTACGTCCTTCCACTTTCGCATTGTATACCTGTGTGGATTTTTTCATATTAAGTTTCTTTATAATCTGTTCAGCCGTTTTAGTATGAAGAAATAATAAATAACGGTGAGCGTGTATGAGACGAACAATGGGAGTGGAGGAAGCCAGAGAGGTATGTAAGGAAAGAACCTGTTGGAACTCTGTACTCTCTGCCTACCCCGCAAGGGATCTGGTGTGATTATATAGATAGATAGAAATAATAGATATTCCACAGAAGTATGTTTCGAGATAAAAAGTGTTTGTTTAATTTTACTATGTAAGACACCTTCATGCCAAGTTTCAATTAAATTCGTTTAGCCATTTTAATATGAAGAACTAACAGGGAGACTAACTATTCCGGTAGAACCGTGTAGTAAATATATATTATATACTTTTTCAACTTCCACCAGACTTATTTCCCTATCAACTAACTCTATCACCGGGTTCACTCTTAGCCCAGCTTAGCCCGCACAGGTGGTCTTTGTAAAATATAAACTAAACTATAGCGCGATCCTATTCAATATACAATACTAACGACGTCTCATAACAAAACGTATACAATATCTTCCTTTTCAAGAAGGATTATCAGTTTATCTATTTATTTTAAATTATCGATAAAATATTTCTGATTTAAATATATATTCTCTACCTACCGTGTCAAAAATTATTATCTAGCGTAATAGTATCTAACGGTACATTTCTAGCTAAGTATGTAGCAAAGTGTTGTCAGTACATTTTGTGTTAGTCTTCTCGTAAGATATTCATCGTATTACAGTTTCGTATCCGGCCCATTCATCATTAGAGTTCTCTCCAGAAGAAACAATCCTGAATGCATCATCGGTTCATGCACAAAACTATGTTTAAGTGTTTAAATCAAACATGTATAAACAATTTCGAGTGAGTGCTTTTAACCACTGGAAAGTTTTTTATGAGGAGATGAACCTGGGTCAAATATCAATTTATGGACGAATTCATGTATAGGCAAAATCACATATTTTACATCGTAACATTGCAGTTCGGGACAAACAGTAATAAAGTTTTATGGTTTATCCCGCGACAATGTAGTAAGTTGATTTAGAAACAATGAATGATTTATCAAAATCGACATCTTTTTCTGTCCTCAAAAACTGTTAAATTTTACAAAAATATAAGTATGCAGAGTTGTAATACTTTGTACAGGCTACAATTACACAAAATTTCATTCAAATCCATCTTACAGATTTATAGTAAAGTGTCTTTTTAGAAATCCAAATCCAATGTGATCTTTAGTACAGGCTACAATTACAAAAAATTTCATTGAAATCCATCTAACAGGTTTGGAGTAAAGTGTCTTTTTAGTAATCTAATGTTTCGCTTATTTCCGTCTTTTCTGGAAAAACATTTTGATTTTTCGGGAGAAATACCTATATAACTTGTTAACCAGCATTTTAAGGTATCCGAATGCAAAGTTTCATTAAAATCCTCCTAGTAGTTTTTACGTGATGATGGTTTTGTTAGCCTTGGACAGACAGACAAACAGACACGAAAGCCAACAATTGTAGAATTGGCTTCGAAATTGATAGAATGATATCCCTGGGTTGTTATTTCCTAAAAATCTTCCATGTACAGACATGATCTCCTTACAGTTTATTATATGTAGTATGTATAGATATAGATGATTTACTTTTCCATACAAACCGTTTGATTTTCTGCAAACTTAATTATTAACTATATTATCAGTCATATGAAATATCTCCGTGCTAATTTTCACTGACTTCTATAAAGTAGTTTTGGAACATTGAATGATTTATCAAAATCGACTTTTTTTGTACTTTTCTCGGAAACTGTTAAATTTTTTGAAAATATAAGTATACAGAGTTATAATACTTTTTACAGGCTACAATTACACAAAATTTCATTCAAATCCATCTTACAGATTTAAAGTAAAGTGTATTTTTAGAAATCCAATGTTTTGCTTATTTTCGTCTTTTCTAGAGAAACCTTTTAATTTTCCGAAATAAATACTGTACAACATGTTAGCCAACATTATAAGGCATCCGCGTCCAAAGTTTCATCAAAATCCACCTGGTAGTTTTTGCGTGATGCTGGTTCATACCCTCCGACAGACAGACAGACAGACAAACAGACACGAAAGCCAAAAATTGCAGAATTAACTTCTAATACTTCTCTACTTCTACTTCGATAGTATGATACCCCTGGGTTGTTATTCCCTAAAAATATTCCATGTACAGACACGACTCCCTTACAATTTTATTATATGTAGTATAGTATATGTATGTAATGGCAATGGCGCGTGTTAGGAGAGGCCTATGTCCAGCAGTGGACTACGATAGGCTGATTGATTGATTGATTGATTGATATGTATGTATAGATACAGATTACTTTTCGCATTTTATTGCAATTTCAAAGATTTATAAACCACTGGTGGTTTGCCTTTTTAATAAAACTATTCGTAGTTGTGATGTATAAAGATTTTCTCTGATGTTCGGCGAATTTGAACCGGGTGAATTTTGTCCCAAATTGGAAATATTTACGAAAGAACTGTAGATACGAGGCATGCCTTTTAAGTTTTGTCGTTTGAAGAAAAAAGCACAACTAGAACCTTATAGTACTTTCACTGTTTTTCAAAGTATTCACCACGTAGCTTAATACACTTTTCCATTCGCTCAAACCAGTTATTATAACATTTATTCCACCCTAAAGTGGGGATGTTCAAAATGGCTGACTTGAAAGCGTCGACTGCTTCTTCACCGGACTGGAACCTTTGACCACGAAGACATTTCTTAACTTTAGGAAATGTAAAGAAATCGTTAGGGCTTAGGTCAGGAATTTCTACTTTTTCCTGCTTCAAATACTCAATCGTTTGACGAGCGCTGTGTGAGCTTGCGTTGTCGTGGTGCAGGATGACGCGTCGCTTTGAGTTAGATTTTCGAAGTTCGGCGATGACTTGTGGTAAACAAACTGTGGTATACCACTCTGCGTTAACCGTTCTACGATCTTCAAGTGCAATAGTCGCAACATGGCCGGTTTTTCCAACAAACGTGGCCACCATCTTCATTGAAGTGCTTCGAGAACGAACAACTTTATTCGGCTTTGGCTCGTCTTGAAAGACCCAGATCGTAGATTGTTGTTTGGAATCAGGATCGTAGGCATAGATCCAAGATTCGTCACCACTGATGATGTCGTAGACGTGATTTGACTCTCCTCGGTTGAACCTTTGCAGAGTTTTCTTACACCATCTGACGCGGGCCGCCTTGTGATCGTCGGAAAGCAGATGCGGTATCCAACGGCAAACTAGCTTTCTCACACCAAGCGCTTCATGCAAAATCTTCTGAATGGTTGTCCCTGAGATGCCTAATAGAGCCTCTATCTCTCGATATGTCACATGACGATCTTCGAGAATTAGTTGTCTCACAGCAATGATGTTATCTTCAGTGAAGGCGGATTTTGGGCGTCCTTCGCGAGATTTGTCACTAACACTAGTATGTCCACGCTGGAATTCTACTTGTATAAATTGAGCATACCACGCTCGAAAACAGCTTAAAATGTATGCAACAAAATGGTCGATAGATTCTTCCCTTACGTCAGTGTCACTTTGGCAGCTACACATTGATATGCTCGTAAAAAAATGCCGGTTTGTGCTGTAAAATCGTGCCACAATCGCAGAGGGAAACATATTTATAACAAGGAGATTACTTTCGATCAGTTAGTTTTGAGATTTTCTTGTGATTTTTTACAAAATCACCAATATAAATTTCGATAATTAGTAGGTTGGTAAAATTGGCCGGTGTTGCCAATTAAGAAATGGGGTAATTTAACCAAATAATGGGAAATTAGCTTAAAGTTTGTTTAAGTATGATTTAAATATTATTTAATGTTATTTTTACCGTCGAAAAAAGGGTCACATGTTTCAGGTGAGGATAATTAATACTATTTTGGAGAATTCTTAACAGCTGTATTCTTATTAATATCCTACTAATATACTTATCCTACTCATATTATAAATGTGAAAGTTTGTATGTTTCGACATTTGCTACTCAATCATGCAAAAACGGCTGAAGGGATTTGGATGAAATTTAGGACCTGTATTAACACTAGTCGAGAGCCAACGCGGACGAAGTCGAGGGCAGAAACTAGTAATATTATTAATGTGAAAGTTTATATGTTATGATGTCTAGATGTTTGTTACTCAATCATGCTAAAACTGAACGGATTTGGGTAAAATTTGGGACACCTATAGTTTATAACCTGGATTAATACATAGGATACTATTTTTCCCGGAAAAATGTAAGGTCTAAATTTAATTTTTGTCTTTTTGTGCTATTAAGCCGTACTATTTTAATATTTTGCACATTAAATAACATAGCTAACGGATTTTACTGTAAAATTAGATTCTTCATAAAATAAGTACAAAACGATATTTTGTATTATATTATATGAACATATACGTGGTATTGTATCGAAAGTAAAATGAACTTTCGGTAAAATACCTCAATTCCGAATCATTCTGTGTGCAGGTGCACTAAAATGTATACATTATTGAGGCATAAATCGATGATTACATAATTTTTAATTTATAGATTGTGGACATATTATTGCAGGCTAATTTACATCACAAAGTAATTAAATCAGACTTATTATTTAATTGTAATAATATATTTACACTTATTACTATATTTCAACATTTTATAAAAAGTAAGGTAACAAATTCTTTAACTGGGATCCCCAAAACACGCAAACATGGCGGGTAACCATTGTAACTGTTGCCGCTTACCGGCGCCTTTTTTCTTAGCAATGGCGTGTTTAGAGAAGTATTAGTCTAAGGCTTTGGTATACCCAGTATTATCGGTAATATTGGTTTTTGTTGTCTTGCTTACAAATTAATAATAGAGGTTATTTTTTTTGTTGGACAAATCGTGTATACTTTAACTGAATATTCTTGATACCTGATAGATGTACGAATTAATAATGAGATTTGTATTGTGTGTAGTTAGTAGTTGAGTGTGCTGGTTGGTGCAGTCGGTTACTTGGCACCGCCTTCAAATATTTATATATAGCTGGAAACTAGGAGAGATCTATCTCTGGCATCTTACGTGATTAAGGTATTCCGAGGTGATATATACAATCCGGGGGTACTGCAGTGGTTGCGCTTGTGTGTGCCTGATAACTATGTGCGGTGGCGGCGACTACCGCATTTGTACGCAGTGCGTCGCGGCAGAACTAAGCTATTGGATACTACGCCTCTGACACGAACAATCGATACAATAAATCTGGTTGTCACTAAACTGGATGTTTTTTCATGTTCAATGAGCGAATTTGAAAAGGTAACGTTACATGTTTTATGCTATCCCATAAATTATTGACAATTGTTCAAAATTATTATATATTTAATGGAAATCTAGTTTATTATTCAATTTATTATATTTTCTTTTCAAATATTATTATTGTTTTATTTCTTTTTTTATGTTTTATTTTTAATGTCAAATTAATTTAATTTTGAATTATTACAAAAATAAAGAAAGTTAATTACGCTACCAAATTGGGAATTCCTGTAATGGTAGCTATAAAAATGTGTGAGAAATAAATAGATAATATGAAATAAATGAAAAAAAATTTTGAAGTTGAATTTTGAAGTCGGTTTAACTTTTTTTAAAAGATTATTATTTTACAACTTTAAGTGATAAGTGCATTATTTACGAATATTTATATACCGATATTATATA
This sequence comes from Phalera bucephala, assembly GCA_905147815.2. Taxonomy (NCBI): domain Eukaryota; kingdom Metazoa; phylum Arthropoda; class Insecta; order Lepidoptera; family Notodontidae; genus Phalera; species Phalera bucephala. Next base: position 35,828,720 of record LR990615.1, on the reverse strand, counting down.
TTATTTTGCTGACTTGTACAGTAAGGTACCTACAGGATTAATATAATAACTATAATAACGGAAACTATACATTCGTGCTGTTCGCCGTTAAGGAGTTCCTTGGTGTATCTTCAAAGTCCAAGGTTCAATACCAATAACATTAAAATAGGACCACCTCCCTTAAAACTATACTGAACCCAATGCAAAAAGAATAATCAAAATCGGTTCATAAGCAAAGGAGTTATAAAAATTATTAATGTCCTCCTTTTTTGAAGTCGGCTAACATACTGCTTAGTTCTATAGTAGGGTACCTATAGGATTGACGTAATACCCATAATATCTCAATTTACACATTCCTATTGTTTGTCGTTAAGGAGTTCCCTGGTGTATCTTCTAAGTTCTAGGTCCAATGCCAATTAAATTAAAATGGGACCACCTTGAAGCTATACTGAACCCAATGCAAAAAGAATCATCAAAATCGATCCACGATTATTATTATTTATTTTTTTTTCTTTTTTTTTTTAAAACGTAGCCCCACACTATTATTTATTCCTGTGTCGTGGGTGCGTTTACAAACATGAAAATTCACAAACAAATACCCAGACCAGAACAAATAATTGTGGATCACACAAAGATTTTTCCCGTGCGGGAATCGAACCCGCGACTATTCGACACAGTGGGCGGAGCAGCTCAAGCTCTTAACCACTGCGCTAATATCGGTGAACATACATAAAAAAAAGGAAAAAAGCATACATATAGACGAACATAGAACCACCTCCTTTTTGAAGTCGGTTAAAAATTCCACGTCAGTAAGTCGAAAAAAAATATGGCATGTTTATTTATAAATTATTTTAAATAGCAAGAGGCAGCGGAGCAAGATTTCCAAAGTATGTCATATGTTAACTGGAAAAGTTTATGTAAGCATGATAACGAAAAGAAAATACTATGAGAGGAGTATATACTAGAATGTATTCCATATCAGTCTTATAATCGCAACAATGTGACATTGCATTCAAAAGATTAGATACAATGATGTTGCGGGAAGCCCAGACAATTTATAGACTTTTTCGAAAGAGAATATTTAGATGGGTACTTTTTTTTTACTTCAATTTACTTATTAAAAAAACGAATCCTAAATAAACTTTTATCTCTATCTATCTATTTATAACATCACGCCAGATCCCTTGCGGGGTAGGCAGAGAGTACAGAGTTCCAACAGGTACTTTCCTTATATACCTACTGGCTTCCTCCACTCTCATAGTTCGTCTCATACACGCTCGCCGGTATAAACTTTTATATTATATATATTTACGTTTCCCTATTACTATACATTTATATACAACCTACATATATGAAATGAAATATGGGAGTGGAGAAAGAAATAAAGGTCTGTAAGAATTTGTTGATATTCTAATCTGCCTAACTCAAAAAAAAGATCTGACGTGATGATGTATATACATATAATCTATCTCTATCTATCTATATCATCACGCCAGCTCCCTCGCGGGGTACGCAGAGAGTACAGAGTTCCAACAGGTTCTTTCCTTACAAACCTCTCTGGCTTCCTCCACTCTCATAGTTCGTCTCATACACACTCGCCGGTTACGGAGACTCTTGACTTGCCCTTCAGCTAAGACACGGTCTATTTGGTCATGGTAAGATAGTCTAGGTCTTCACCGGCACCTAAATCCTTCCACTTTCGCATTGTATATCTGTTTTGTCCTTCTTTCTTCTGGCATTCTTTCTATATGCCCGAACCAACGGAGCATACCCTTTCTCATCTTTACACCGATACTATCTTTCATACCTACTCGCTTTCTTACTAAGCTGTTGCGAATACGGTCGGTCAGCGTGACTCCGCACATCTTCCGCAGAGATCGCATTTCGACCGCATTTATCCTGCTTTCGTTCTCCTTCTTACATACCCAACTCTCACTGCCATATAACAGCGTTGGGACAAGCACTCCGTTATGCATGGCCAGATGCGCCTTTTGGCTTAAGTGCCGGCTCCCGAGTAGCCTTCCCATCGCACCATTCACTCTATTACCTGCATTCACTCTTCTCCCTATATCAGCGGTGTATTTCCCATCCTTACTGAAGGCGTATCCAAGATATACAAACTCATTCACTTGCTCCAGCACATCGTTACCAACCACAATCCTTGCATTCGTTCTGGTTTCTTCCCGTTAAAAAACCATAATTTTGGTTTACTTCACATTCAAATGTAAACCATTGTTCATGCAGTCGTCTCTCATAACTGTGACTAGTGTTTGCAAATCAGTGGCTGTTGGCGCTATCAAAACCCCGTCATCTGCATACAATAGGTGGTTTATCACTAGATCACCCATTTTTTCCCTTCAGTCATCGCATTCAGTCTTTGAAGACTTTTATCCAGATACACTATAAACAGTCTAGCGGACAACACGCAACCCTGCTTGACGCCGATTTTAACGACAAACCAAGGTGACATGTTACCACCCACCCTTACGCATGCCTTGCTGTCCACGTAGGTGGACTAGACGGCTCGCAACAGGGTGCCGTTTATACCATACTCTGGCAAAATGTCCCAAAGTCTCTTTCGCACGACTCTATCAAACGCCTTCTCCAGGGCCACAAAACCGCAGAAAACCTTCCGGCCTACTGCCAGATGCTGTTCTACGATGTTGCGGAGGGAGAAAACTTGATCCGAACATCCTCTTTCAGACCTGAAACGTCCCTGTGCCTCACACAACACTCCATCGGACTTCTCGCGCATTCTCATTTCAATAATTTTACCATACACCTTAGCTGCCAAGCTGATCAAACTGCCCCACTGCGGGACTAGTCTTCTCAGTTATAGAAGTTAATTGTTTTTCTTAATAGGATTATTAATAATACAATCAGGCAAGTACAATACGTCACGGCTTATATGTTTTAGGCCTCTAATTATGACGATTTTGTAAATGGGGAGTGGAGACTGCTTTCCGTAAGTCCTAACATATCCTTTGATTAATTATTTTGTGTATTATTCAGTAGTATTATTAACTTTCCTGAGCCGTTATATAACCCACTTCGCATCACAGTGACACTTTTAACTGAATACAATACAATTAAAAGGTACAGGATAAGTCTAAAAATAACAAGTATCTTGTGGCTGTAAGTCCATAAAGGCGCCCTCAATTTCTTTTACACTTTTTTTGCCAAGCTGTACCTATAATACATACGTATGCTAAATTATAACTCAATTGGTTATCCGGAAATTCTAGGAATATAGATCACATTATTTTAACTCTATAGCCGCGTGGTTCCTGGTTTAGAATAGAACCAACCCATCTCAACCCATCGGGTGTCATACAAGGCGACTAATAGAAAACTAGGGAATGGGCAGCAGCATTCCTTTACTACTCTTACGGCCAAAAACTGCGTTTGTCAACCCGCCTGCCAAGCGTGGCGAGTATGGCATATCCCCCCAAAAAAGAATAAAATCAGCCTCATAGTCCCCGGCGGTCCTGTTCGTCCTGGCCACGGTAGCAGCCATGGTAACTACAGGATAAGGGGTGCGAAGAATATCCGGCAGAGATTAGGCTATCACCAACAAAGGAAATTGGCCCTGGTGACATACAAGGCACGCAGGCTGAGGACGGATGAGAAGCTTGTTGAGCTGCTTACAGCTCAACAAGCTTCTGAGATGGACAAGTTTCACTGGAGTACAGTTGGTTAATCAGAGGTCCGAAGAGAGGGCGAGGATACGATAACCTTAAAATCCGGCAATCTTATAATCCGGCAAACCGGAAGGGCGAACAGCAGTCCCAAGGTGGTATCAGGTTTATAGTCCATAAGTCACTCATAAACAACGTTGTGTCTATCCCTAGTGCGTCTAGTAGGGTAGCGTACCTGGAGAAAATGGTCAGAACTTCTGAAAGCGGGCGGAACGCCGGTACTTAAAGTCCTTCAGAAGCTATTTAATTCCGTCTTGCTTGAAGGAAAAACGCCGGAAGCATGGAACAGGGTTGTATTGGTACTGTTTTTAAAGGAAGGTGATAACACCTCTTTGAAAAACTATAGGCCCATCACACTGCTGAGCAATGGTTATAAGTTGTTTTCGAGAGTAATCACGAATCGTCTCGAACGCAGGCTTGATGACTTCAAGCCTCCCGAACAAACCGATTTCCGGAAAGGCTTTAGTACCGTCAGCTTGGCGATAGTGGACTATGAGAAAGCCTTTGATTCGATCAAGACTTGGGCGGTTCTAAGATTTCTCCAGCGATACCGCATTGACTATCGGTACATAGAAGTGTTGAAGTGCTTGTATGATAGAGCCACCATGTCAGTCTGAGTACAGGGGCAGTGCATGAAGGCGATCCCCATAAAAGAGGAGTAAGACAGGTAGACGTCATTTCTTCGAAAATGTTTACGGCGACCTTGGAGGTCACCTTCAAGCTCTTGGAATGGCAAGGGCATGATCAATATCAATGGCGAATACATCACTCACCTTCGATTTGCCGACGACATTGTAGTTATGGCAGAATCGCTGGAAGATCTAGGACGAATGCTCGGTAACCTCAACAGAGTATCCCAACAACTGGGTCTAAAAATGAAAATGGAAAAACGAAATAATGTTTAATGTCCATGTCGTACCTACCGCACTTACCGTTAACTCTACTTTTGAAGCTGTCGAGGAATACATATACCTGGGACAGGTAGTCCGGTTAGGTAGGTCCAACATTGAGAGAGAGGTCGATCTTATGAGGATCGCAGGAAGTCGTTGGATGCAGGTGACATTTGACCGGTTACGCTGGAGAGAGATTGGGGAGGCCTATGTTCAGCAGTCTGAAAGACTGAAAGCAGCAGCAGGCTGATATGATGATGATAATTTTAACTCTAAAGACATACAAAGAAACGAACAGTGCAAGTTAAATAAAAGTTTATAAAAAGAGAAATCTCTCCATCTTCACACTCAGTGGGTTCTGCAGTTATTGGAAACGTTTCAGGCAGCTCTCACACGAATTTATTGGACACAAAAACTACATCATGGTGCGCAAGTGACGGCAGATAGTCCGGCAGCCATGACACATAGCCGCGTCGACTTTTATTGCAGCACAGAATAGTTTAAATTTAAAATTCATTCTGTCAGATACTATTAACAATACAAATTGTGTATGTGTGTGTGTAAATTCTGTGCTATGTATCCTAGATAGCGCGGAGTCCTAGCACAGTAAACATTTATGTTATAAACAGTAGAACATCTTAGCCTAGAGACATTCTTAATACCTATTGAAACTTAGAAATTTAAAAGAGTCTTTCAGTAAAACTACTAAGTTATGTTTTTTTTTAATGTATTAAAGCTGTGTGAAAATATAAAATAAGATTCGTTGATTTTATTTGATGTTGATTATTTACCCCACCGTGATGATATAGATAAATAAATGTTTTGAATGATATAAATAAAAAAAAAACTTTTATGTTTTTATCAACATATGACGTGGTGAAAATCATTGTGAGTCCATTTACTTAAACTGGTCTCAGATTACGGCCATAGATTATATTTCAAGTCGTCGACGTCGATATTTCACCGCGACACTAGCGCCATTGCTGCTAATAGCGCCTTTATGAATAGCACAGAAATTCTAAATTGCTTTGATCCGGATTTCTTTATTAAACTACAGGTCACGTCTATATACCCCAAGCGGGGGTGGCAGAGGTGTACTGAGTACACCCACGTTTCGCCGACGATGTTAGGTCCTATATAATAGGGGGCGAGCCTATTGCCATATACCGGGCACAATTCGAGACTCCGGACAAACCGGACCGGAAAAACTACACTTGTCCGACCTAGGATATGAACTTAGGACCTCGTGATCACAAGTATAATATTAATAAAGGCGGTTGCTCGTTAAAATTATTGAAAATGGAAATAATATGGATATAGAGTAGAATCAGAATGCCAGAGGAAAGAATGACAAAACAGATATACAATGTGAAAGTGGAAGGATGCAGGTACCGGGGAAGACCTAGACTATCTTACCACGACCAAATAAACCGAGTCTTATCAGATGGAAAAGTCAAGAGTCTCCGTAACCGGCGAGCGTGTATGAGACGAACTATGAGAGTCGAGGAAGCCAGAGAGGTATGTAAGGAAAGAACCTGTTGGAACTCTGTACTCTCTGCCTACCCCGCAAGGGATCTGGCGTGAGGTTATAGATAGATAGATAGAAAATGAAATAAAGAGAAGATGAAGAAAAAAATGTATTTAAAACATCGATTTTCATCAGTGTTGGAAGTTATTCAACTCGGAAGATTGATCGAGAAAACAATTTTTGAAACGATCAAAATCTATACACTTTACTGCCCTCCTTAAAAACCAGTTATCATTAATAGCATTTGTTTTATATGAGCCATATTATACATAAGACCCTCGTAGTGCTGTGTGACCGCGGTGTTCTGAACGATCACCAAGGTTAAACAACTTCTGGCTCGGTCGGCCTGCGATGAGTGACCGTTTGTAGCATATTCATATTTAAGCGTTTTCGTTCCTCGGAAAGAATGTTAAGCCGTTGGTCCCAGTTACCACGTAATGTGGTAGTCGTTAAGCCAAGTTGGAAGCCTTATAGGCGGCTTGATAAGTTCCAACAGCAGGTGGCCACAAATTTGTTTCTACAAATCCGCACTGGGTCAGCGTGGTGGAGTATGACCTAATCTCTCTCACTTCGATTTGGGAAAAATTGTCTTTGCACAGAAGTAAGACAGTATGGGGTGATAATATTTATTTTACCCCGCTTTAACGCGTCTCTTAGAACCCTACTACATGGGAACTAAGTGAGAGAGGCTGTATGTGGTGGGTGTGAGGCGAGTCATCGGACGCTTTTTGTGCGGCGCTCTGCGGTGTCCATTACGCCGCCCCACATGCCTCAATGAAACGTTTTGTAGAGAATCTATGAAAATTTTACTAGATGAAAATACCATATAAACACTTTCATTAAAACTGAGTGAATATGTTGACTGCACACCAACGTAAGCCACTCATTTTCAGGTTTTCAATTCAGCATATTTCCTAGGCAGCTTTCTATACAACAAAATTACTAAACACCTTGATGTCATCTCTAAAACTAAATACCAGTGCAAAAAAATTGTAACACAATGGCTATTACAACTCTCGTATATGGATACAGAAAATCTTACTTGCCCTATACAGTGAAACATAAACACATCCTTACTACACTATCACAGTAGGTAGCTAACTATCCTACATTATATATAACTGGTACTATGTAAACATATAACACACCAAAACACAAGTCACGATGTGGGTATGACTTGTAGGGGATCATTAGCTGCCGACGTATGTACTGGGTATACTACTATCTAATGTATTTAATCTCCGTAAGATTAACAAAATTGTGTCACTGGAAGAGCGCTGGTACTTATAGCACAGGGCTTCCCCATTTTAAGTACCAGCCGCACATTTTATATAAGTGATCGCTAACCCATTGTATTAGATATAGGTAACATATTTTGACGGACGATTTAGCGCAATGGTTAAGAGCTTAAGTCGCTCCGCCCACTGTGTCTAATAGTCGCGGGTTCGATTCCCGCACGGAACAAATCTTTGTGTGATCCACAATTATTTGTTTCGGTCTGGGTATTTGTGTGTGTGAACTTTCATGTTTGTAAACGCACCCACGACACAGGAATAAATCCTAGTGTGGGGCTACGTTTTTAAAAAATAATAATAATAATAAAAAAAAAGAAAAAACAAAAAAATATTTGGTTGTACTATATTTTTAACAATAAATATTTATTATTATTATATTATTATATTGGTCTTTATTTTGCAAATGTTGGTGAATATTGTGAAAAAGGATATTTTATTAACGGACGGCTTGGTATCGAATAGTCAGGGGCACAATTCCCGCACCAGACAAATTGTTGTGTTACCCACTAATGTTTATTTCGCTCTGGGTGTTTGAGAATGTGAATTTGTTGTTGTAGACACACCCGTGATACAGGAATAATAGCTAGTGTGGGACTACGACATAAAAAAAAATGGTTTTATTATCAACATATCTACATATATATAAAACAGGATCGGGTTAGTTACAGTATTTATAACTAAAGAACGGCTGGGCCGATTTTAATGATATATGATTTGTTGGATTCGTCTCCACCCTGAATAGCAGAATAACCATTAAAATACCGGAAAAATTCAAGTGAAAACAAGAAAGAAAATTAAAAAAAAAAAATCGATATACAAAAAAAAATATATTCGAAATTTATTATCATATATTTTTTATATTATCATCTTATTTTCAAATAGATTGGTCTGCATCAGTCAGTCATCCTGTCATTATATAACCTATAAGTCGTGACAGTGTACATTTTTTTGTAACAGTATCGATTTGGACATATTCCACGACCACCCCACGTCATTCAGGAAAAAGGTACTAAATCATGTGTAAACTAATTTTCCGCTCTAAATCTATTTAATAATTAACATTATTTTTTGCTAAATATATACTAACATTAATAACAATAATTTTATAAATTCTGAAATTATCTAATTTTGACATAGCCAATTTGCTTATTTTTATTTGTTATATTGTAGACTTATAAATATTTTTTCTCGTTATTTTGTATTCTGACATCCTAATATTTTCATTATCTTAGCATTTCTAAACCATTCGCTGTTTATAATATTTACTTTTTCTTTGTCATGTTGTGCATGTCTATAATGGATGTAAACACTAGTTATTTCCTCTTCCATGAAATGGAGTAAAGACATGTTTGTGTTTGCATTGTTGATATGACTAATAAACAAAAAATAGGTAACATGATATCTAAGTTGATTTAAAAGAAAATAATATATACATTAACGGGCGATTAGTTTGTTTTGTGCAAGTGTTATTAATAAAATTATTGTGCGAGTATAATTATTCAATGCCGCGACCAAGAAGATCAAATCTTTTCCAACGAAGTCGCCATGCAATTTGGCTTCGGAATATTGTAAGTCAATCAACTGAAGAAGATCGAGAAATCGCACGAAAAGAGCGCCGCGTTAGTATAGCCCAACTCCGTGCTTCTCAAAGACAAGAGCAAAGAGAGGCAGCCCGTGAAACGGCTAGGTTAGATATGAGAAATCGTCGAGCTTATCGCATAGATCAACAACGAGATAATCTTCGACGCGACAAAAGAAACGCTTCAAATGTTGATTTAAATCAAGCAGCGTTTATATACGATTGCACAGTTGACTACAGCTCGCATCCTTTTGTTTGCATTGGTCCAATGGTCGTTGTTTGCAAGCATCGTGGCGCATTGAAGTTTGCTGGAGGAACCAGCATTGTGCTGCCTTAATGGCAAAGTAAAAATGTTATTATTGACTCCGCCACTTGAGCCATTGTATTCCCTGCTTCGTGGCCAAACACCAGAATCACGAAATTTTCTAGCGAACAGTCAAAAATACAATGAATGTTTTCAAATGACTTTATTTGGGGCAGACATTATCGAAGAACATGGATTTAATCTAACATTCAAAGTAACTTATGTTAAAGAAAGAATGTTCATTTTCTTAAAAAAATAAGTACATTGTTAAGCAACACGTCTTTGGGTATACTCGATGCTGAATGTATTCAATCGAGGGTTGCCGCATGAACACATTCGTATTTGGTTAGTCGAAAGAATTAGACCAGAACAAATAGGTGAAATCATATGTGCCGAGATTCCTGATCTCGAAAACGATCCAGTCCTACATGATGTTGTAATTACGAATATCATTCCTGGACTGTGTTGCACCATCAACCGCCAATCGCCGTGCATATTCGACGGCAAGTGTTCCAAACGTTATCCACGAAAATTGACGGCGAAGACCATCACTGGCAACGATGGATATCCACTTTATCGGCGTCGATCACCAGATAATAACGGTTGAACTCTCACAACGAAGGTGAAAGGAAACGAATTCAGGAAAGCCACTCCTAATTTCACAGTCGTAAGAGTCGATTAAGGGATTAGGGGCTGTTGGTTTGGAAAATATTAGTTAAAAAGCTGACGACTAATCTTACATAACCCCAGCAGGGAATACAGACAGTTAATATTAACTAATTTTAATGTTTTTATTTCAGGTGAGGAATCTACCTAGAAGGGTTTCTGGATGAATTATTACGCATATTCTTTGATGAATCGTCAAAAAGCAGACAACTATTTGATGTAATTTCTTCGAAAAATGTGGTACATAATAAGGTGCTTCAACGAAGATGATTAACCCGAATACAACCCATGCAGCACAATACACAACTTAATTCAATCATGTCTTGCGGAGATGCCATTAAAGTACCTGATTTTTGTACTGTTATTGAATTAATAAACTATTGAACCTAAATTTTTTAAAGAATTAATTCTATTAGCAAAAAAATTAAATGAGATTCATTGACTGTTAGGCGGTACGACGTTCGCCGGGTCAGCTAGTTCAAATATATTTAGATCAGCAAAAATACTGGATTTGATTTGAAAAATTAAGAGCAATAAGCTACTTACATATTTGTTGCTGACCTTATACTTGCTGGGGACTTAAGTTTTCCAAAATTTATCTATGATATGGCAATAGGCTCGCCCCCTATTACATGGGACCTAACATCGGAGGCGAAAAGTGGGTGTACTCAGTATTACTGTGCCATCCTTGTTTGGGGAATATAGGTGTGACGGTATTTATTATCTATGATAGATTCCACTAATCTTTACAGGGTCTTAGAAAATTCTTTTTTATACGGTCTGTGTCTAAACTTTAAAATAGCTGCATATGAGTTTCATTTACTAACAAAAAATATTAACACACACGCCTATATTCCCCAAGAGGGGATATCAGAGGTATACTATGTACACCCACTAACCGCTGACGATGTTAGATCTTATGTATAAGGGGGCGAGCCTATACCGGGCGCATTTCCAGACTCCGGATTGATACTGGAAATTTTTCGACTGAAAAATTACATGTGTCCAACCAAGAATTTGAACGCAGAACTTCATGATCGCCAGACATTAACGAGGCAGACCTCCTAAGTGTAGATGTAACATATTATGAGTATTCCAAGGCTTACATCGTAAAGTTACGTAGCATACACAAATATTCAGTTCCTAGAGAACATCCCACATAAGTTTGTCTTCTCCAAATGAAACCTGAGTGAAAATCCCGCGTCTAACACTGGGCCCTAACTCCATGTGTGGACTTTACAACTTACTCACCGGAAGCGGCACTATGTTCGTTCGTTTGCTGGTTTGTTTTTGACATACTTCCGTTTGAACACGATTAGTTAGGAGCTCAACTTTGCCGTCTGAAACTTAGTCAATATTAACATTTCGTTAAGTTAGCTAATTCACTAAGTCAAAATAATCTACCTACATTATCACGGCAGATGCCTTACCAAGTAGGCAGACAGTGCAGAGGTCCAACAGGTTCTTTTCTTACAGATCTCTCTCTTACTCTCATAGTTCATCTTATACACTCTCGCTGGTTACGTAGACTCTAAACTTGACCCCGGTACCTACATTCTTTCACTTTTACTTTGTATATTCCAGACAAAATTGAAGACTCAGGTTTGCTACTTAGAACTTTTCTATAGAAAAACCTCATTTATAGTGTTCGAGACGACGTCTCGATGTTGTATGTAGATAAGCATTGTAATAGATTAAGTTTAGAATAGATACTGTAATAGATTAGTTCTTTTAGCACCTAAGCAATAGTAAGTAAGTCCATGTAATAGGAATAGAAGAGAGTAACCCTCGAAAGAGATAGATAGAATAGCAGGGTAAAACGCTAGATAGGGACAGAAGATTGTACTCTATGATTGGAATATAAGCACAATAAAGCTCACTGCAAAGCCCGCTAGTTGTGACCCCAAAAAATGTTACTTAAGCACGCGCGACATCGCGCCGCGTACGTTCGAGCGACTGGGCACATATTAAGTTTAAGAAGAAACTCTGCGCATCTGTTTGAAGAGGATCACAACTGGTGGAGCACTGTTTCAAGACTTGTTTGACTTTCACTTGATTCTTCCCCAGTGACGCACATCAGCCAGAAAACAGGGCGCACGACGTATTATTTTCGTCCTATTTACATAGGGTAACTATAAAAGTATAACATCGACTTCATCCAGTGGTCTAAGTCCATTCGTTGGATCAAGTAACCGCGGGGTTGAGCCCCGTATAGGACAAATTTTTGCGTGACCCACAAACAATTGTCTCAGGCTGGGTGTTTTTTATGTTAAAAATACACTTACAAACTGCAGATGGATTAAAAAAAACAGAAACGTGTCGATATAGTCCAAATAATCTATCTATCTATCTCTATCTATATCATCACGCCAGCTCCCTCGCGGGGTAGGTACAGAGTACAGAGTTCCAACAGGTTCTTTCCTTACATACCTCTCTGGCTTCCTCCACTCTCATAGTTCGTCTCATACACACTAGCCGGTTACGGAGACTCTTGACTTGCCCTTCAGCTAAGACACGGTCTATTTGGTCATGGTAAGATAGTCTAGGTCTTCCCCGGCACCTACATCCTTCCACTTTCGCATTGTATATCTGTTTTGTCATTCTTTCTTCTGGCATCCTTTCTATATGCCCGAACCATAGGAGCATACCCTTTCTCATCTTTACACCGATACTATCTTTCATACCTACTCGCTTTCTTACTACGCTGTTGCGAATACGGTCGGTCAGCGTGACTCCGCACATCTTTCGCAGAGATCGCATTTCGACCGCATTTATCCTGCTTTCGTTTTCCTACTTACATACCCAACTCTCACTGCCATATAACAGCGTTGGGACAAGCACTCCGTTATGCATGGCCAGCTGCGCCTTTTGGCTTAAGTGCCGGCTCCCAAGTAGCCTTCCCATCGCACCATTCACTCTATTACCTGCATTCACTCTTCTCTCTATATCAGCGGTGTATTTCCCATCCTTACTGAAGGCGCATCCAAGATATACAAACTCATTCACTTGCTCCAGCACATCGTTACCAACCACAATCCTTGCATTCGTTCTGGTTTCTTCCCGTTCAAAAACCATAATTTTGGTTTTCTTCACATTCAAATGTAAGCCATTGTTCATGGAGTCGTATCAAGTAGTCTCGTCGTAGTCCAAATAATAATATGGTATTTACTCAAAACCGAAGTTTGTATCCCTAAATCGCGGTGACAATTCACCTCAAGTTATTTAGTAAGTTTTCTGTACTTCGTGTGTAAGTTTTCCTCCTGTACACAGACAGGTACACAACACCGCAAGTTCTCGAAAGCGCCGACCCGCGATATTTATTTCGGCGACAACTCACCAAATAAGAGTTGAACTAGACGCAGTAAATTGCAGGTAATGCAGCGGAAATGATATATTGCCTTACTTTTGCAGGGGATTCTGTAAAGTACCTGAGTAAATTGAGAAACCCTGGAATAATGCTATTCTTCTCTATGTTATACCATTGCATAGCAAAGACACAAAGAGGGGAGAGAGAGATTAGGTCATACTCCACTACACGTATCCAGTGTAGATTGGTGGAGGCAGGTATGTGGCCAGCTATTACAAAAAAATAAATAAAAAAAAGTCTTATATTTCATGCATATTTGAATACATTATACAAATACAAAGTTATTAATTTAGAGAATTTAGATTCATCATCATCATTTCAGCCTATACTTGTCCACTGCTGAACATAGGCCTCCCCAATCGCTTTCCAGCGTAACCGGTCCGATGCCACCTGCATCCAACGACTTCCTGCCATTTTCACAAGATCGTCGGTCCATCTGGCAGGCGGTCGTCCCACGCTGCGCTTGCCAATACGTGGTCTCCACTCTAGAATCTTTCTGCCCCAACGCCCGTCCGATCTTCGCGCTATGTGGCCAGCCCATTGCCACTTCAGCATGCTAATCCTGAGGGCTATGTCGGTGACCTTGGTTCTTCTACGAATCTCCTCATACCTGGTTCGATCACGTAGAGAAACGCCGAGCATAGCTCTTTCCATAGTTCGCTGAGCAACTTTGAGCTTTTTTATGAGACCTATTGTAAGAGACCACGTCTCTGATCCATATGTCATCACTGGTAACACACATTGACTAAAAACTTTAGTCTTTAGGCACTGAGGTATTTTGGATGAGAAGATGTTGCGCAGTTTCCCGAACGCTGCACAGCCGAGTTGGATTCGTCGATTGACCTCTCTCTCAAAGCTGGACCTACCTAACCGGACTGCCTGTCCCAGGTAAATGTATTCGTCGACAACTTCAAGAGTAGAGTTCCCAACGGTGAGTGCGGTGGGTACGACATGGACATTAAACATTATTTTTGTTTTGTCCATATTCATTTTAAGACCCACTTGTTGGGATACTCTATTGAGGTCACCGAGCATTCGTCCTAGATCTTCCAGCGACTCCGCCATGACCACAATGTCGTCGGCAAATCGAAGGTGAGTGATGTATTCGCCATTGATGTTGATGCCAAGTCCTTGCCATTCCAAGAGCTTGAAGGCGTCCTCTAAGGTGGCCGTAAACAGTTTCGGAGAAATGACGTCTCCCTGTCTTACTCCTCTTTTTATGGGGATCACCTTCGTGCACTGCCCCTGTACTCGGACTGACATGGTGGCGTTATTATACAAGCACTTCAACACTTCGATGTACCTATAGTCAATGCGGCATCGCTGGAGAGATCTAAGAACCGCCCAAGTCTCGATCGAATCAAAGGCTTTCTCATAGTCCACAAACGCCAAGCATAGCGGCCGATTATACTCCTCAGTCTTGTGTATAACCTGCCGCAGCGTATGTATGTGGTCTATGGTACTAAAACCTTTCCGGAAACCGGCTTGTTCGGGAGGCTGGAAGTCATCAAGCCTTCGTTCGAGACGATTCGTAATGACTCTCGAAAACAACTTATAAACATGGCTCAGCAGTGTGATGGGCCTATAGTTCTTCAATAAAGAATTATCACCTTTCTTGAAAAACAGCACCACCACACCCCTGTTCCATGCTTCCGGCGTTTTCCCTTCAAGCAAGACGGAATTAATAGCCTCTGAAGGACTTTAAGTACCGGCGATCCGCCCGCCTTCAGAAGTTCTGCAGTAATTCCGTCTTCACCCGGCGCTTTGTTGTTTTTTAGTTGTTTGAGAGCCATCCTAATTTCGCACAGGCTGATGTCCGGGATATCTTCAGTGCAGTGTCGGGTTAGCTTGGCTCTTGAGTCTTTTACCAAGTCAACAACAGGTTTAGCTACTGAGGTATATAACTGTCCATAGAACCTCTCTATCTCCCTGAGCACCTCTGACCTATTTGACGTTACGTTTCCGTCCTCCGTCTTCAGCTTCGTCAACTGGCTCTGCCCAATAGACGCGTCTCTTGCGAACACTTTAGAGCCCTTGTTCTGTGCTATGGTCTCCTCAATACGCCTTGCATTGAAGGAGCGTAAGTCGTGTCGCAAGGCCTTCAATATCTGTCCATTAAGCTGCCTATAGGACTTAGCATCATCGGAGGTTTGGAGCGTCATGGAACGTCGCTCAGCCATGAGGTTTCGGGTGTAGTCAGATAGTTTTTGAGGCCTATTTTTACGGTGGGTCTTAAAATACTTGGGCCCGACCGTATGAACAGTCTCTACCAGCCTGTTGTTGATTTCGTCCACTGATGCGCTGCTGTCTAGCAATTCGAAGCGGTTTGACAATTCGAGTTGAAAGTTCTCGGGGTTTTGGATATATGCATGAGTAGGTCGGAGCGTAGACTTCATCAGACGCGATCTTTCCATTTTGACATTCATATTTAATGTGCCTCTGACCATTCGGTGATCACTGCCGGTTTTTACCCTATGAATCACGGAGACATCATTAAATATTTGTCGCTTGGTGCTCATGATGAAGTCTATCTCATTTTTTGTGGAACCATCAGGGCTCATCCAGGTCCATTTCCTATGAGGCGGCTTCTGGAAGAAAGAGTTCATCATAAAGAGTCCCTCCTTCTCCAGAGATTCGGCCAGCCTCTGACCCCTGGGGTTGCGCTGCCCATATCCAAATTGCCCCACTCTCAGCTCATCATCGCCCCGTTGGCCCAGCCGCGCATTGAAGTCACCCATAACTACTGTAAAATGTGCTTTGGAAGTATGTATGGCTCTACTAATGTCCTCATACATAACTTCGACCTCATCATCTGAGTATGCCGAGGTCGGTGCGTAGACCTGTATGACCTTCAGCGAATATCTTTTGGATATTCTGAGTATCAGGTACGCTACCCTGCTCGACACACTAGTGATGGACACAACGTTGTTTATGAGTGACTTGTGGACGATAAATCCGACACCACATTGGGACTGCTGTTCGCCCTCCCGGTAGTAAAACAAGTTGCCGGATTTTAAGGTTATCGTGTCCTCGCCCTCTCTTCGGACCTCCGATAAACCAACAATACTCCACCGCAACTTGTTTAACTCTTCTTCCAGCTCAACTAGCTTCTCATCTGTCCTCAATGTGCGTGCGCTGGTGACATATCACCAGGGCCAATTTTCGGTTTTGGTGGTAGCCGAATCTCTGCCGGAGATTCTTAGCACCCCTTGTCCTGTCGTTACCATGGCTGCTACCGTGGCCAGGACGAACAGGACCGCCGTGGACTAGGGGCCTGGTTTTCCTACTCTCTTCCATAATTGGGGGTGTTTGCCATACTCGCCACACTTGGCAGGCGGGTTGGCGAGCGCAGTTATTGGTCGTCGAAGTGTTAAGGGAACGCTGCTGCCCATTCCCTAGTTTTCCCTTAGTCGCCTTGTACGACACCCGATGGGATGAGATGGGTTGGTCCTATTCTAAGCCGGGAACCACGCGGCAATTTTAGATTACCATTATATAAAATTCGTTCATATAATACGAAGTTTATTTAAATAATACTTCATATAAAGACTAGCCGTAACCCGTGGCTTCGCACGCGTTTCTTTTGTAATTTGACATAGGTAGGTAGGACTTTTTTGGATAGCATTATTAGAAAGGCTGAAGAGACACCTCTTTATTAAGTTTCTTTAAAATCCGTTTAGCCGTTTTAATATGGAGATAGAAAAACAACTATCCCCCAGTAACCTTGTATTTTCCGACCTAAAAAGTAGTCTTAAACAATCTCTGAAATTTCCTCCATCCTTCAGTGATAGTCTATTTAGAATCGATTGTGCCGTTCTGGATATTAACACACATAAACACACATAACATTTTTTTTCTATTGGGCCCGTATGCGCTTAAAATTTCTTCTTTATTTTAAAATCATAAATCCCAAATCGACGATTTAGCGCAGTGGTTAAGCCACTTGGCCCACTGTATCTAATAGTCGCGGATTCGATTCCCGTACGGGACAAATCTTTGTGTGATCCACAATTATTTGTCCCGGTCTGGGTATTTGTGTATGTGAATTTTCATGTTTGTAAACGCAGCCACGATACAGGAATAAATCCTAGTGTGGGGCTATGTTAAAAAAAAAGGTCAGTGTGCCTGTAAGTCGTGTGGGATCGTACTTGCGACTATTTGACAAAGTAAATTAAGTAGTCTACGTTTTGTCGCTTAAACCGAGTCGTCTTTGTTTTGCAAAACTTTTTATAAAGTCAGTTTAAAAATGAGTAAATTTTCGTTATAGAACTATTTTAACAGGTCGTCAGCCTTCCAGTCACCCGTGAAGAGGTAGAGGGAAATCGAAGGATTGCCAGGCTATTCTTTAGCCAAAATATGATTTTATGATTAATATCTTTTAGCCTTCATACAGGCCGGTAAAAACCCATCAAATCCATGTTGGTGTGATTTTACCTACCTTGAGAGTTACCTATTTCATATTATTATTTCACGACTATAGTACTATATCATAACATCAGATCCCTTGCGGGGTAGGCAGATAGTACAGAGTTTCAACAGGTTCTTTCCTTACAGACCTTTCTGACTTCCTCCACTCTCATAGTTCGTCTTATGCACGCCCGCCGGTTACGGAGACTCTTGACTTCGGATAAGATACGGTCTATTTGGTCTTGGTAAGATAGTCTAGGTCTTCTCCGATATCTACATCTTTCGACTTTCGCAATGTATATCTGTGTAGTTTCTTTCATATTAAGTTTTAGTATGAAGAAATAATAGATATTTCGCAGAAGTCATGCTTTTGTATATATTGCTATGCTATATATTTTTAAAGATAAAATGTGTTTTGTTTTATTTTAAGATGTAAGATACCTTCATATAACGTTTCAATTAAATTCGTTTAGCCAGCTATGTCCCAAGAAGCGTAATTCTTTTCGGAATAAAAGGTATCTCAAATATTATTTCGAGACCTAAAACACCTTGAAAGTGTTAGTAAGATCCATTCTGCAATTTTAGTATGAAGAAATAACGGCTATCCCGGAAGAACCGTGTTATATGCCGTGTGGAAGTTGAAAAAATATTGTATATTCTGTCAACTTCCACCAGACTTATTTCACTATCAACTATCTCTATCACCGGGTTCAGTCTTAGCCCCACTTAGCCTGCACAGATTTTCTTTGTAAAATATAAACTAAACTGTAGTGCGATCTTATTCAACATACACACCACCAACACCTTATCAAAAAAAAACATACAATACCTTCCTTTTTAAGAAGGATTATTTTTTATTAATATTTATATTTCCAGAGAGGTATGTGGGAAAAGCGCCTGTTGGAACTCTGTACTGTCTGCCTACCCCGCAAGGGATCTGGCGTAATGATGTAGATAGATTTATATTTCTGATTTAAACCTTCTTTACCCACCCTGACAAAGAGTGTAATCTAGCATAATAATATCTTAAAACGATACATTGCCAGTTAAGTATGTAGGAAAGTTTTGTCAGTTCATTTTGTGTTAGTCTTCTCATAAGATATTAATCGTCGTTAAAGTTTCGTATCCGGGCCATTCAACGTTCGAGTTCTCTCAGGAAGAAACAATCCTGAATGCATCATCGGTTCATGCACGAAATCATGTTTGAATGTTTATAACAAACGTGTATGAACAATTTCCACTGAGTGCTTTTAACTACTAAAAAGTTTTTCGTGAGGAGACTAACCTGAGTCCAATATGAATTCATAGAGGAATTCATGTATAGGCAAAATCACATAGTTTACGTCGTAACATTGCAGTTCGGGACAAATAGTAATAAAGTTTTGTGGTTTATCCCGCGACAATCTAGTCTAGCTTAAGTTGTTTTGGAACAATGAATGATTTATCAAAATAGACTCTTTTTTTCTTTCCTCAGAAACTGTTAGATTTCTCGAAAATATGAGTATATAGCGTTATGATCCTTAGTACAGGCTAGAACTATCCAAAATTTCAATGAAATCAATCAAACAGGTTTGCAGTAAAGAGTCATTTTATAAATTTAATGTTTCGCTTATTTTTGTATTTTCTGAAAAAAACCTTTTGATTTTCCGGAATAAATACTATTCAATATGTGTCTAACATTTTACAATATCCGCGTGCAAAGTTTCATCAAAATCCGCCTAGTAGTTTTTGCGTTATAATGGTCCATACCCTTGGATACATAGACAGACTGACAAACAGACACGAAAGCCAAAAATTGTAGAATTGGCTTCTACATCAATAGAATGATATCCGTGGGCTGTTATTTCCAAAAAATGTACACAGACATGACTTCCTTACAGTTTTATTTTATGTAGTATGTAGAGATAAAGATGCTTTACTTTTTCCAACAAACTTTGATTTCCTGAAAACATTAATATAAAGTATGTTGTCTGTCATATGAAATATTTCCATGCTTAGTTTTACTGATATCTGAAGAGTAGTTTTGGACCAATGAATGATAAATCAAAATAGACTTTCGTCTTTCCTCAAAAAATGTTAAGTTTTTCGAAAATATAAGTATACAGAGTTGTGACCTTTTGTACAGGTTACAATTTTAGAAAATTTCATTGAAATCCATCAAACAGTTTATGAATAAAGTGTCTTTTTAGAAATTTAATATTTAGCTCATTTTCGTCTTATTTGGAAAAACCTTTTAATTTTCCGGAATAAATACTATACAACATATTAGCCAACATTATATGGTATCCACATGCAAAGTTTCATCAAAATCCGCCTGGTAGTTTTTGCGTAATGCCGGTTCATACCCTCAGACAGACAGACAGACAGACAAACAGACACGAAAACCAAAAATTGTAGAATTGGCTTCTACATCGATAGTATGATACCCCTGGGTTGTCATTTCCTAAAAATATTCCATGCACAGATACGACTTCCTTACTGTTTTATTATATGTATAGATATTAGATTGACATTGATAAAAAGTAGGTATATAATTAATTAAGTAATTTCATTGGAACTCAAATTTGATTATTGTAATTGTATTAGAAATAATAAAAATATTAATGTAAGCATGCAAGAATCATGGGAGGGGTCCCATATGAGGGTGAAGGCATCCTCCAGATTTTTCCATTTGTCTCTATCTCTGGCTAATATTTTCCTGTTTTTCCCTGCTAATTTTACTAAGTCGTCCTCCCACCGTATTACTGGTCTTCCTGTCTTTCTAACACCTGATGGACTAGGCCATGGGCCACCTATTGTTGAAACTTATCAAGCTGAAGTTCGAATGCTATGTCGAAAATAGTGTAATTTTCAATTCGAAGAGTTTCAGTCCAGAGTCTGATACCCGATATAATAGTAATATCCGCTCCGCCTACTGGGTCCAAAAGTAGCGGGTATGATTTTCACAGGGCGCAAATCGTTGGGAGACCCTCAATTATTTCTTTCGGTCTGGGTATTTGTGTATGTGAATTTTCATGTTCGTAAACGCTGGGTGCGTTTACAAACATGAAAATTCACATACACAAATATAGCCACGCCACAGGAATAAGTCCTAAAGTGAGGCTTCGTTTTTTTTTAAAAAGGCTCACCTCTCACTACGTTAGGACTTTACATCGTCAGCTATAAATGAGAGGACACAGTGCACCTCTGCAACATCTGCCTAAGAAATATAGGCGTGATAGTATTACTTACTCTTTATTTTGCAAAATATGTTTATAAATTGACAAAACCAAAACTTAGTAACATTATTTAGATTATGGGAAATCCAGACCGCAATATTTACCGAAAGTTTACCAGATTTTCATTAAATAATTTTAAAAAGCAAGACTGCTACTGGGATAAATTTAATGCAAAATCTCAATAACAATTTCCGCAAATTAGGATTCCACACAAGGTTTCTCGTGATCACCAGCCTCACCATACCCCACTAGCTCAACGACATAGTAAATAATAAATTGAGATCCCGCTGGCAAATTGAGGGAAATATAATTCGAAGGGTCCAAACAGAAAGCAAACTATGTTATTTCCCAGTAATAAATAAAGCTGTAGGCACACTCAATGAATCAGCGCCATGTAAAAAAGGTCACGATAAATGTATATTTGTCGCGCGTCAAACGCCGGCGTCCCGGGCTAGTAGAAAAAAACTCATACCCATAGAGAGAATAGTAACATATACCTTAACTGAATCGTAATAGTATAAATTTGAGTTATAAAGATAAGACAAGACTCGTGAAAAAATGAAGCTAATTCATAATTCATTGGAAATAACTACTTAGTTTTATATTTATTTAAAGAAAAAAGTACTAAGGTACCTAAATATACATTTATGATATGAAAATCATTCTACTTTTATGAAAAGAATAATCATCTTCAGAGAATAAAAACATTAATAAGAGTAGTAACTTTATTTCTGTGAAAAAGGAGGCCTAGAATTTTATGCTTTTTTGGGTACCTAAAATATGTAAGTTGTTATAATAAAAGGCAGATGAATTTTCCAATTCAGAACAGCTAACACGTGGTGCTGACAATAACAAGGTTTCCAGTCCGAATTCTAGGTCGGATAGGGTTATTTGGGTTTTGAGTTCAGTACCAGTCCAGGGTCTGAAATAATAGCTATTATAAATAATAAATATACTATAAATAATAGCTCCCTATTACATTAAGACCTAACATCATTAGTGGAATGGAGGTATATACAATGCGTATCTGCCTGGGTTTTACTTTTTCAGAATAGTACAGAAACTAAATAATAAAAGCACCTATCAAATTCAACAAGGATCACTTCTATTGCAATTGCATCCATCGACCACAGACCGCTTCAACAAAACGTCGAGATCTTGCCTTCACAACCAAACCGTTTAACTCTTAACAAAACTCCACCTTACAGCTCTCGTCTTAAGAGCTACATGACACGCAATACGAGTTGGTAGGGTATAATGTGGCTGTGATTGCGTGTCAGTACCACACCGATCCATTACTGGTCACGATACGAGGGACTATTTTCCGAGATATAAAAACGATACTTGAATTGGATTAAATAGTTTTGTTTCTGTAAAATGTTGTCCCGCGCATGAATTAACCTGGGTATTTTATAAACAAGAATTTCATATGAAGAAACACTTTAACCGAAACAAACAGATGATTGCGGGTAATACAAAGCTTTGTCTTTCGACGCAAAGATTATGAGTTGCCTTCGCTTAAACTCTTCGCTTATTCTCGAATAGAATGCATTTAAGTATCTATTCTCATTCATTCTCGTTAAAATTTTGATAGATTTGTTTGTTATTTTGGTATGGTACCGTATTTCGTACTTACATAGAATAAGCATGCTTATGTTTACCAGAAACATAAGCATGCTTATTCTATGTCTGTTCTAGACAACAATAAATATGACGATTTTAGCGTAACATAGAAACTCAAGTAGTTTTGCACAAAATCTGTTCCAGCTTGTAATTCTAAACAGATTCTAAATTACCTAACATAATCATAATTTTACTATGTTTTAAATACCCCAACTTTCAGGCAACATTGTAAAATACTACACTAAACTCCTTACCTCAAGAAAATCACGGGCCAAATACCCAACAAATCTTCGTAGCGATAACTATTGAATTCACTATAGGTAATCAGGGCACCGGCCTAATGGCCGGTGCCCTGACATGATTAATATCATGCCTTCCAATATAAGCTCTGATATTAGGCGCTCATGAGCAAGCACGTGGCGCTTCAACCGTAAATTAAACGAGGCCGTTACTTAATTTTGCTCGGAACCCCGACACACCGACCCCTATTAAACTTTTTACGATTCAACTTCTCTGGGAACATTAAATTCATTGCATACTGGTTCAATGAGCGGAAAAGTACCTACGTTCGCAATGATAGCCCTATAGAAAGCCTATTCAAAAGGTCGAATGCAATCTCGTACTCTCTGTTTTGAAACCTATATGTAATTGCACCTTTTCGCGTTGAAGACAAGAGAACTTAGTTCGGGTCTTTCCCATCAATATTTTATCTATATTAGTGGCAGCAGTGATAGCCTAGTGGTTAGAAAGAAAAGATCCAGTCTGCCATTTTAGTATGAAGAAAGTTATTTCTTCATACTAAAATGCCAGACTGGATCTTTTGGACTGTTTTGGACTGTTAAGTTATCCCGGAAGAACCGTGTAGTGAATATAAGGTATATTATGTAAATTTCCAGCAGACTTATTTTTCTATCTAAGGCAGTGATAGCCTAGTGGTTAGACCGTTGGACTGCAAAGTCAGAGGTCTCGGGTTCAAACTCAGGCACGGACCTCTGTCTTTTTGAAAGAATGTGCGTATTAAAAATTAACTACCACTTGCCTGGATGCCCAAAAGGTTTTCGAAGGTTTGTGAAGTTCGCCAACCCGCACTGGGCAAGCGTAGTGGACTCATGGCCCAAACTCTCTCAGTTAGAGAGGACGCCCGTCCCCAATAGTGGAACAGTTTTTAACAGGGTTAATATTATATTATTATTACAGAATGAAGGTGATAGTCCGAAAAATAAGAGCACAAGTATGGCTTAACCATATTCCAATTCAAATTAGTTGAATCCAACCACTAACCGTGAGAACCATGAGGAGGAGTTACGAAGAGAGAAATATTAGAGTTCATTATAATTTAAAGCCATTTTGTACAGGTGCTAGGTTTGAGTAAGTGCGTAAGTTTATTCAAACACGGCCAATTTTTTTTGTCAAATTTTCGTGATAAGTCGTGTAGATCGAATAAAGTATATCGATGGTCTTTCTCAAGCATTGCAAAAGAGACAGTTTCCGAAAGATACACTTTGATAAAATGTCCTTAAATTTTGAGCCACTTTAATAGCAACCTGGTTAATTTTTCAAAAATTACAGGTCGTTAAAGGTGGCACTTTAGTTCAAACGGTTAAGGCATTGTAGCATCTGGACTTATACATGATAGGGGTTGGCAATCCATTCGAACGCTCTGAGAAATAGACGCTTTGCGAACAACGACGTTTTACTACCGTTTTAGATCACTTGTAGGTTAATACCAATTTCCTATTTCTCTACAAAAAACAGAAAATATCAGCAAAAAGCAATGACAGGCTAATCAAAATGATAAACAAAAGATAACAAATATACAAGATAAATAGCTGTCTACTTCGCTTACTTTGTTATCATTCGTCGCAAGATAAAACTCGTATAAATTGTCTCATCCGCTCACATGTCGGGGAACAAGACAGATAGATCTGCCGGTGACTGATTGCTAACAAACAATACATTGACGGAATTCCGGCTCCGATCGGAACTAGATTTGCCCTTGACTTTGGCAATGGTAATATTGAAGCGTATGTTTCCTGTTTGTGTTTATCCATTGATATTAAGCAATAGAACTGAGGTATATTTTTGATTTGGAATCACGAGATCCAAATTTCACGAAATCTATGCGAGGAAAATCTTAGGAAAACATGTGAAATAATTATACTAAAAGAATAACGACATACCCAACACAAAGTGTACTACTATACACCTTTTAAGGATAAGTCATATGGTTACCTTTTAGCTCAGTGCCGTTAAGCACATATTTAAAACATATACCTATAATTTGAATTTTGATTAACAGCTAGATTTCGCTAATTCATTGAACATTTAGGCTAATGAAGATGATTTTAATAAAATCATTACATCAGATGGCTGAGCATCTTTTCAAGCATACAATCACGAAGCGTATAAACTCTTAATGTAAAGTGGACATTAACAACATAAGCCTACTTAATTTCCCATTCCCTGTAAAGAAAGAAACATCTAAACGCTCTTTTTTGTCAAACCGAGGAGCTATCTAAACTTTGGGCAAACAATTCTCTCGCCTGGAGCCTCCTCACCGCACTCGGCTAAAACATCTAATAATCTCCGCATTTCGACAACGTCGAGGCCCACTTCCCTTCTTCAAAGCGAATATTAAGTTTTTAAGTACCTCGAGTATGATTAGGTGAAGATACAGCTCATTGAAACAGCTGGCTTACGCAATAGATCTAATCGCGATGTTAACCAACGTATGTATCTGCAACTTTGCCTCGCGTTTTGTTGTTTAAACATATGCGGAATAAAATGTACAGTCGGAGTGTTTGGATTCTGAAAAGCGATAAAATTGCGATCACTAAATATACTAAAGGCAACATATGTGATTAGGCTTTTTATCTTAATGTGTTTGTGAGGTCGCAGTGTTCTAAACGATTACCAAGGCTAAACCGCGTTTTTCTCAGTTAATTGCACGGATGTCAAATTTTGTGCTTCAGAGACCTAAGCATGAATAATTTGACCTTATAATAACGTTGCCAAGTTCATCTTTACATCTTGTCACTATATCGTTACAGTATCAGTGTATTACAGTGTATCTTGACAGTATTACGTTAACATCAACTTTATGCTGCTAAGCCTTCTAAAGGCATATTTAAACATTACTCTTGGTAACTACTTAATATAGTAATCGTTAAGTCTAATTAGAAGCATTGAAGGCGCCTTTATAAGTTTCAACAGAAACTACCTACATAACTGCCTCCACCTCCATCTTGGGTCTGCGTTGTATAGTATGGCCTATTTTTTCTCACCTGGAATAGTGAGATAAGGCATCTATCCAGATGTAAATTAGCTGTGGTAAAAAGATGTTTTACTGATTAATTGGATCTACGGTAGCAAAATGGCTGTCGCTTCTCGTTTAGCATTTGTTTGTTGGTGTACTTTGGGGTCGCTTTTCAAAGATATTAAATTTGTATATAAGCTAATTTTGATGTATAGGTTAGTAAGAATGCTTCACGTTTAACTTGTCTCGTGTTTTGATGAAGATATAATAGAATATTGAAGTTAACGAGCCATCTTCTTAGAATTAAGTGTTAAAAAAATAAGTTGAAAGATGAACTGATGACTAGGAAGGGAGTAATATGTTTATCACAGGGGCATTGAAAAGCAACTGTGAAATGGAGAGAAAGATCGCTGTTAACAGAGTAGTATGTTGACAAAATGTCTTTAATTAGAATAATTATATGCTAACTAGCTGACCCGGCAAACGTTGTTCTGCTATATAAGTTATTTATAGTGAATATATTGGTTTTTAAATAAAAAATAACGAATGTATTGTGTGTGGGGATGGGATATATGACAGAAAGAGGAATGGAGCGCTGTAGACAATGACTGCCGATAACAACAAAAGAACATCAACCAATTATTTTCTCAATTCAATTTATTTCATTAACGTAACGAACATTTTTGATCTCTCTGAACTTTAATGTAAAGTGAAAAGAAGTCATGATGTTTATAATAAATGAATTACCTGTGGCGAGATCTCGTTGTTTAATATTTATGCAATATCCGTCTTGTCCCTTCCAGAAAATTAGCAGATATTGGAGGGCGTCGTATGAACGGTGTGTGTCGGCAATGAACTTCAGATTATTGTTTCTTCTTCTTTGAATCACGATTTCTCGCGTCGATGTTCGGTCGCCAACCATGATTTCAGCAACGTCTTCAACAACTGGCGCATTGAATCTACGCACGTGCTCTCCAATTGGTGTTTTATCAGGATTGATTACAATAGCATGAATGCCACTTTGCAATTTGTGCATGTGTGATTTGAAGAATTTCAATAATTCATTGTGCTCATT
Organism: Phalera bucephala; assembly: GCA_905147815.2. NCBI lineage: Eukaryota > Metazoa > Arthropoda > Insecta > Lepidoptera > Notodontidae > Phalera > Phalera bucephala. The sequence goes on along the minus strand of LR990615.1, from coordinate 35,801,835 downwards.
CAATAGGGCGTCTAGTTCACCGAATATGCGCCTGGCATTAAGCGGATTGAGTTAATTGTAGCCGCAACGAGCACCCACACGATTGATGTCCTCACCACCCATTAAGTAGATTTTTAAAATTTATGTGGTTCGTTTAGCATTGGCAGCAATGAGCCTACTTTGTGGTACACTTGGCCTTTGATTTTGTACGTTGAATTGAATTGTTGACCATTTGCTGCAGTATTGTAAACAATTACTGTTGCTCCGAACGAAGCAATTTGGAAGCATGAATTGAATGTGCGAATGGGCTTCAGGAACGATGTTTGAATCTGGATCCATGCCGATGAGCAAGCCGTTCAATGGTTTTGGTGTTGTCTCAATTTCTGTTAGTTGCAGTTTTCCTGATGCGCAACACATCCCGGCTGACTCATGTTTGAATTTGAGCGCATGTCAATGGGAACATTTGTTGTTCATAGCACCAATCTGCACTTTCGGATGAGCGGAATATTCAACATTTGGCTCGTACTCGAATGCGACACGAAGGAACGAAGCAGATGTAAATGCTCGATGTACTTGTTGGCGTTGTCGGTCATTTGCTCTGCTTGTGTTAACTACAAACCAGCGCGCTTGTCTCCGTACCAATTGTAGTAATTGATTTCGTTCGCTCGTGATTGAGATGCAAGCAATGGCGACATGCTGACACGCACACCTTCGTTATCTTGTTGGAATTGTCGTTCTTTCTGCTCTACTATTTCGCATGTTTGTTGGGCCCCCTTGTGCCTTACTGGCATTGTTCACTGTTACCCACACGCAAATAGACAAAATTATTGTACTTACTGATGGGAAATGGTATACCGATAATGTATTTCTTCTTTTAGTATTTTACCAACCTTTTTACAACCATAAAACACGTATATACACACGTATATTTCTTAGAACTGGAATTTGATCGTACAAAATTGTGATACATAATAAATGCAGAATGAAATGTCGAAATGACGGGACCTTTCTCGTGAATGACTTGGGCAATGACCACAACCAACCTACTTTACGACCTATATATATATATAACGGCGCTTAGATTTTCTGGATGGCCGTTTCAATGCTGGTAACGGTTAAAGGTGGATTTAACTTCGTTTTCATAGTCGTCCGCATGGTGGCCGAACATAAAGGAAATCTTGAAATAATACCGGTGTCTTATGCAGCACACTGATCATCCTTGATATACGAGTATGCGCACAATAGTTGTAGATAATTATTGTTACATGGAATGCAGTGAGGTTAGCTGCTCCGTGATACGTCCGAGCGTTTGCCCCGTTGCTAATAGTCTAACGACGCAGTGCCGTACACCATCATATATCGACTATCTGTCATCGGTAATTCATCATCTGACAGATGTCATCTGTCAACGCTTCACAACTAAACACACTTGAGCAATCATAGAGTATGTGTATGACAAGATTAAAAGATTACTAAAATGAAAATAACTGCTCGTCATTCCATTAAAAAAAAATTTAATAATAGGATATGACATTTATATAGAGTAACCCTTTTATGAATATTATTTGTAAATTTATCGATGAAAAGCGTTATTTATTCAATAGATAAAGCAAAGGTGGACTTCTAAAATCATATCTAAAGGTGTTGTTGCAGTGAACCAATATGTGTATTCTAAAGTTACTTTTGCTAGTTCAATATATTATTTTTTTATGATTTTGGGTGAATGGCAGGATGTTTACTATTTCATTAAAATAAAACTCTCTGTCTACCCCGCCAGGGATGTGTTGTTATAATATAGTTAGAAAATACGAACACGGTAATCCAATTATTCTGTTTTGACCACCCAGGATTACCACGCTTAAAAGCTTCATTCCCATAACACAGAGCCCGATAATAGCCCGACATGATTTATAAAAGTGCTGTTTATCCCACCAAGGCTCGTTATTATTCAGGTCAGGCGACGGACATTAACACTGGAAGTGTGACAAAGCTCGGGGAATCTCGGGAAAGTCCGTGTCACTTCCGATTTTGCGGCGCCCTTTTAGCGCTAAAAAGTTTTTTAAGCCGAAGTTGGACTAAAATAAGAAAGTACTGAGAATCTGGCAGTGTAACAACACTAGATTAATACTAGTCAGACGGTGTACAGAGAAGGTGAGTGTTGTTACACTGCCAAACTTTTTTAGTCCAAAATGGGCTCCCGAATATTCTACCTTCCAAGGTTGGATTTGTAGTAATCTAAAGAATTATTTATAGATTAAATAGATAATTATGGATTGTGCATAAGCATCGTGCATAAGCCGATCATTTTGACTATTTTTTGAGGAGGTTTTTGTATTGCAGTGGACGTTTTCCGGTTGCTGTTGATAATGATGAGGGTAGAGATGATTGTATATGTATTAAATCAACGATTTTAGGTGGCCGATAATGAAAGCTACATAATTACGCTTCTCTTCCGGTTATTAGCAAAATGGCACAAGAACACGATTCTTGGTTCACTCATATTCTTTTACGGGGTAGGCACAGAATACAGGGATCTAACATGTTATTTCCTTACAGACCTCTCTCACTACTTTTACTCTCAAAGTCACCTAAGCCCTATTATATCGCTTGAACTAATAACACATTGCCACATTAATTTAGGTTACTAATTATCGTTACAGTCTAGTGAACGCACGAATTATTATTAGATGTTATGACCACAGAAGAGAACTTTGTGCCTTTGGGAATGTCTGGAATATTCACCCGTTTCTATTATGTACACCTTTCTTATTGGCTATGTAATCTTATGTTATATACTGAGCGTATTGAGAAGGCTTTTGAGTATTCTCTTATCACAGATGTGAAATTCAAAATTAAATCTTATTTAAATGATTTAAAGTCCTACACGATTAAAAACCTTCTCTGCACACTGATCCAGACTATGGTACAAACCCTAAAGCGTTTAAAAAAATAACAACGATCGATCAGTCTATCACGAAAGTAATTTCATCATCTATTATGTGAACTATTTGAATACGTTTTGATGAGAATATATGGATGTCCGAAATAAAGTATTTTTATCAGAATAAGAATATTTTTAATTCATGTAAATACACAATTATAATTTTTATGAATCGTCTGAAAATTTACGACTCCACCGCCTTTGATATGCCTTTCCTGTGGAGAAAGAGGACACGAAACTCCATGTTAACTGTTTAAATATTTTATAAATTTGTTTTTCTTATGGAATGAACGTTGTGATGTATATATGCAGAGAAGGTAAACTCGTCGTTATCTCGAACACACATCACACGTGGAGCCAAGTTGTCGCAGCCACGAGTCACGGCGCCCGTATCAAGCTAATCTACACTTCGGTAACCTGACGTAACGTTAATAACAAAGCGTGCTGTCACGTTCATGTTTATTTGGTAAATTTTTACCGTGAAAAGGATGACGTATCAAATTGATAAAGTTACGCTAACGACAATCTGTTTGTTATTTGGCAACCCGGTTAAGCATGAAAAGATTAAGGTTAGTGTGGTTCTAGTGATTAGGTTTGCCATTGTTGTCACACTACAATTTTATAAAATAAATATGAACGTGGCAGCACGGGTATAAAAAATGGTTATCAGAAAGGCCAAATAAAACGAACTAAGTTAAAAGATTAACCCGCTTAGTTACTCGCCGGCTCCTTTCAGTGGAGGCCGCGTACCGATTCCGCGGTAGATGTAAATATGTAATAAATTTGACGTAAGCATTTTGCATTGGCCTATACAATAAAAAAAACTGACTTTGACTTCGATTACTCGTCAGCATCACGCTAATGTCAAAGTTATCTCGCCAAGTTCTCTGATACCTATTTCTACGTAACTACTCTGTACTTGGTGAGAGATCACCTGAAATATTAATAGCCTGCGCCTGCTATCTTATATGGTCTAGGCTGCGCTAATGTTTCTAAATTCTACATTCATTTTGACACTTACCTATATTCCCAAGCGTGGGCGGTAGAGGTGTAATGTGTATACCCACTTTTCGGCGACGGTGATAGGGGGCTAGCCATATACCGGGCACAATGCCAGACTTCGAACTTTTACTGGTAATTATTGTTAGAAAAACTACATTTATCTGACCTAGAATTTGAACCCAGAACCTCGTTGTCACAAAACGCATCATTCGCCACTAGACCAATGAGGCAGTCAAACTCACAAAAAAAACATGCTCCCTATAATTGGTATTAATAGAGATTATCTATCAGCTGGAGAAAATCACTCTTCCATACTATTGAAGACTTTATTTAAATTGGACTAATGCCCAGTTGCAGAGACATTATTTAATTTTTAAAGATGGCATTTATCGCTAATCTATCATATTATTGAAATAATAAATTCGCTAATGATAATGCCGCTTTAGGTAATGAAATGTTAATAATAAGTTTTCTGCAACTGAGTGACAGACGATATTTTAACTAAGCAACAGCGACTGCGCTTAGACACTGAACTTCTTCCAACCTTATCCTGAGGAATAAATTTATTTTCCAAGCAACCTATCAAGGCAATTAATTACCTAACTACACTGCCTGTTGTAAAAATCCTTGACGACTACTTCGAGGATTCATTGTAAGGGCATGTAAGTAGGTAAAGGTGCGTAGAACCCATGCTCATTGAATCGTGAGCGAAACCTCTCACCCCAATGACCATTATTTCATTTGATTAACTACCACCCTTCAGACACCCTTCGGACACCCTCTGTTGTATCATTGATCAGCCCTAATTCTTGTTCACTTATTCTATGTCAGGGTAAAATGATTACTAATGCACTACATACTCCCATGATGCACATTAATTACATCTAAGATGCCAGTTTTAAACTGGAGCAGAAGGAAGAGAAGCAGGGCGGAACTAGAAAATTATTGACCAATAGAATGTCACATGAAAAGAGTTAAATAAATTGGTCATCTTCCCGGAACTTGATATCTTTAACTCAAAGCCGCATCATTTTAAACAATTATTACTGAAATCGTGGTTTAATGGTTCTCAAACTGTTAGCTAAACATTTATTTCATTGTTTAAACATACTTTTATATTTCAAATAATGAACAAGCATGTTGTTAAACATATGTGAAAACATGTTAATGGTGTATAGATTCAATTAAGGCATTACATTTCTTATAAATCACTGTATGTTTTCCGAATAAAATAAAAATAAAATAAATAAAATGAAACAGCCTATAATGTCCCACTGTCAGGCAAAGGCCTTATCTTACAGGCGAGGTGCTCATTGCGCTGTGCGACTACGGTGTTCTTACCATACACCAAGGTTAAGCACCGTTCGTCTCGGTCGGCCTCAGATGGATGACCGTTTGTGGTATTTTCATATTCAAACGTATCTGTGCTTCGGAAGGCACGTTGAGCCGTTGGTCCCAGTTACCAGTTAATGTGGTAGTCGTTAAGCCGAGTAGAAATCCTTATAGGCGGCTTAATAAGTTCTAACAGCAGGCAACCACAAACCTGCTTTCACCAATCCGCAGTGGATCCGCGTGGTGCAGTATGTAAGTCATACTCCACCACGCGGATCTCTCTCACCTCGATTTGTGAGAGAAGGCCTTTGCCCAGCTGGGGGCAGCATAGGCTGGTATTATTATAATCTCACAGAGGGAGGTGAAAGAGAATAGGTCATACTGCACAATAATGGTCCCGTGCGAATTAGTAAAAGCAGGTTTGTAGGCACCTACTGTTAGTCAAAGTCGTTTCAGATAAATAGAGGTAAGGCGGAGGAGGCAAGTTTGTAGCCATCTGCTGTTGGAAATTATGAACCACAATATAACACACAAGTATGCATAAACACGGTTAATTTACGAGAGATTTTCATGACAAGAGTACATCTATCCAGCCTAAGGCATTTCAGAAAAGTTAACGCTTCTCTTTCAATCTTTATTCTAACAAGTTACAATAAAAATGTCTCAGAAAAAAGTGTCGGCGACTTTAAGACAAAACGCTGGCGCTATTGTGTCGAGAACAAACACGAGATTTTGCTTCTAATGGTACTATTATCACGCTCTTGCTGCTGTGTACTCAAAAACAACTCATGGAGACAAATTTACCATGGAAATATTAACTTTGCGTTCTTGTGTTAAGATTGGTTTTTCTTTGGTGCTATAGTGAATGTTATTGAATTATTTTTCTCGGCTGGCGAGTCAAGTTCTTTCACATAGTTTGCGAGATAATTTGGATAGTTGTTTGCGTGTTTGTAGTCGCTATTTAATTATGCCCGCCGACCGAGTAATTGATTTGCAATTAATTGTGACCTCGGACCGTGTTTGGTTTGTTTGATAGAAATTTGGACGTAACGTGATAGTTGTTTGGAAACTTTTTTTATTATTACCTACATGTTTAGGACAATAAGCCCACAATAGGAATCAATGATTCTAGGAACCTATTAATACTCGTACTTAGTCATCACACTATCTCATCATAATGTTTTTATTTAAATTAGACTGCATGATAAAGACTGCGTTTTGGACTATAGTATTTAAGATGAATATTTACGAACAATTAAGTAGATAGAGTGTTGAGGAGTAGTGGTGATAAAACCAGATAACATGGCACGCCCAAAAAAGTAGTGGTCAAATGAGCTTGACTCTTCGCTTTGCAGTGGAACAATATAGGCGTATAATAATGATAAGTAGGTAGAGTCATTATAGAGATAAAATAAAACTATTTTATTTGTATCTGATATGTTGGAGCACTTAAATTAAATCAATAGCCCTATAATCATCGCTGATAATATACCAAATGAAAATTTTCTACGTTATTTCGCACCTTTAATTTTTTTCTGAGACAAAAGGTAGCATATGTCCTTCCTCTAGATGAAATCTATGCCCTTGCCGAATTTTATCAAAATCGGTTCAGTGGTTTGGGAATGAAAAGGTAAAAGACAAACAGACAGAGTTACATTCGATTTTATAATATTAGTATGAAAGCAAGTCACAACGTAAGATCACACTTAAAATTTTAAACTTTTCTTAATTTCGAAGTGAAAGTGTAGTGTAAAGAAGTTAGTAAATTTGCTCTCTGAACACTAGTGATGCGACTCGAGTAGGATTTTATGACTCCAGTCACTCGTGTTATTTTTTTACGTTACTCGAGTTTTCTAGTAACTCGGGTTCACTATTTACAGTCCCGGCAACTCGAGTGAAAGTTATCACTCGAGTTGACAGTTTCGATTACGATTAGCTGGAGTTAAAGAATTTTTATATAAGTGCCTTTATGAAATAATATGAACAAACAATTTTACCACAACCACTTCACAAATTCAACTAAGTCCATATTTGTTTACTTTCCAATAAGCAAGTTTGTAGGTGTTTATCAGTTCGTGACTGTACTGGGTTAAACAAATTCACTCAAGTCGCTCGAGTGAACATGGCTCGAGTCGCACTATTACTGAACACCATAGTTTTTACATCAGTAATTCAAATATTTTTTTTTGAGTTGTGTATGAATTGAGAAAGTATGTTTAAAAAAAATATAATATAAAAAGGGAACAATATAGTTTAGAGGTTTTTATTGCTGTTTGTACTAATCAAAATTACACTGTCCTGTATAAGTCCGTAGATAGTATCATTTGGTTGAAACTAGAAATTAAATATTGGATTATGTGTTGCAAGAGATGTTTATTGTATATTGATATCTAATGACGAAGTCTTCGTTTTGTGAACGTAGTTATTTAACTATTAGCAATTATGTTTTTTTAAGATATTAATTTATTCAAAAAATGTTTCTCGTAGAAATTATCTATTATGTATTTGGTTTGAAATATAATGGAATTTTCATATACTTGACGCCCCAAACAACCTTTTTGAAGCGTTTTTAAGAGCATGAAGAATTTTATAACATACATTTGAGCATACTAGTGGTCGCCCATTGGTCGAAATTCGACCATAATTAATTTAAATTATAATTTTGAACATTATTAAGGTTCCACTGTCAAAGACTATACTTCTATAATCACCGACTTCGCCAAGGGTACACTGTTAATTTGCCTATATTTTCAAACAAATTATATGAAATTTAAATAAAAAAAAAAAACAAAACATGATTAAAATAAAGAATACCTTTTTTATGTAAGAAAAGAACCTGTTGGAGCTCTTTGTACTCTGTACTGTACTGTAAGAACCTGTTGTACTCTTTGCCTACCCTGCAAGGGATCTGGCGTGATGATATAGATAGATAGATAAATAGGATACCTTTATTTATATTGTAACAAAAATCCATGCGATGAAGAAAATGCTGTCCATTGAACTTGACATACATATTTCGATACTTTAATTAATGATACAAAACTTCTTTGTAAGCGATGTTTTTTGTAAAAACTCGTTCATCGTTTACTGGTTATGTTTGATATTCAGTAAGACCATAGACAAATAATTTGAAGTGTATTGTGTCAAATACATGGCAGTGTGTGTAACGTTTTTTTCATTGGTTTAATGTATGTTTTATGCATAATTTTAAAAAGATATTAGCATTCTGCACTTCTTCTCTATATAAACTATAAGTGTGGGAAATTTCATACTCCTCCGTCCGCGAAATTTTCGTAAAAAGGTGTACAAAGTTTTTGCTTCACGTATTAATATATAGATTATGTACAGTTTTGAATTTAAGTTTATTTGAATTTCAGTTGTGATATTTCGGCATTCTTATTTTTTTCTTTTCAGGCGTGAAAACTGTTTGAAAGACCCCAAGTCTTCTATAAAGAAAACTTTTCCAAAAATCTCATCAATTAAGTTAACGCTTGGATTGATTCAATTTTTGTTTACTAAAATTAATACAAAAAATAGTGAAAGGAAAATCCTAATTCAGAAAAGAAGTTTGGATCCCAAGACCCGACCTGCATTCCAATCAAACCCTAAATCTAGTTCTGAACTTGAGATTTATAGGTATTTTTGGGAGTCTTAGGTTTAAGCCCGAGGTACACGAAGGATTTTCATCGGTACCGTGACGAGAAACTATGTCCGATGACGGTCGAGGCCGCCTTTTTATCCAGTAAACTGATATCTTTTACCTGTTAGGGTACAGTTTTTAGAACATCTTTAATTCAGATATATTTTGCGCCTTTGCTTTTTTACTAAAAGTAAAATTAAAGTAGTTTCAATATTAGTTTGTGCAGATTTGCTGAGAGCTACGTCTAATTTGATAGTCACTTGCGTCATGTCTTACAAATCTAGAGAAAGTGGTTCCAATTCAGCTGATAAGATCTTGTCAGCTGAATGCGCAGATGATGCTAACCATAAAATTATCCTACAGAGTTCTGAAGGATTTGTATTTTTATGTGAAGCATCATCTGACCAACAGGACGAAGTTGGTAGCTTAAGTAAAATTGCTCTTATCTTATTCTTCACATATCGATATTATAAAAAACCCAACCATTACTAAATTCACTTACATCATTTGTAAAAGCTATTGTATAGGCCTATACAAATAAATGATTTTTGTCAATTCTATCGATTTTTTAATATTTTTACTTCCTACGATAACGTAGGGCATGTATTTGATGCTATAAAGACATTTTATATCGTCGTTTATTGGGTAAAGACTGAAGAGCTCGGTAACTATAATTGCGCCAGAATGGGGAGGAAATGAAAAATTCTAAAGGTGACTACAGCGGGGGTAATGAAGCTGGCTATTAAATATGACGTCACTTTATAAGGACGTAGAATTGCAGGTTGGGTAAAGGACTTGTGGATACTAGTTTCTGTTCAATTGGAAATGATATATATTTCTTTAATTTCTTGTAGGTATGTAGGGAAAGAACCTGTTGGAACTCTGCACTCTCTGCCTACCCCTCTGGCTTGATGGTATAGACAAATAATTTCTTGTAAAAAATTAATACCTCTTTCGCCTGTTTTCCTCTATGGGGTAACAGATGTTCATATAATACCCCCATCCTTATGGGTACTTACTAGGGGTTGGGGTTAAAATACCTGATTAAAATAATGCAATCAGGATCTTAGTCCCAAAGATAGAGGATACGAGCCGGCTGCCATACTTAGCACTCCTTATTCCTACCACGAAATTCTACCAATCATGCGGTTTCTTATATATTTCATTCTACTTTATCGAAACCACCAGTCATCCAGAATACTATGAACACACACACAGAACTTAACAATAGTTATTATTATTCCAAAACGTCCGTCGTTCATACTCCATCAATATGACCTCAGCCATATGATAAATGTATTTCAGTATTTTTTGTTTATTTCGTCTCTTTAAACTACATACACAAGAAAAATAATTCTTCTATTATCTATCTATCTATCTATAACCTCACGCCAGATCCCTTGCGGGGTAGGCAGAGAGTACAGAGTTCCAACAGGTTCTTTCCTTACATACCTCTCTGGCTTCCTCGACTCTTATAGTTCGTCTCATTCTTCTATTACTTTATAAATTGTGTCAACAACCCCTTTTGCTACTCTGTTAGACAAATTAAAACTTTTGAACTCATTTATATTACAACAATTAGGAAGTACGGAACCAAACAAAACTGAACTATTATATTCACAATCACAACAATATCAAACAGATATACCAATCAACCTTTAAACGTCTAAACCTACTCATGACAAATCTTCCGCGCGCCACCACATCTGCGCGACAAATAAAATTTGTCGTCGGGCGTGCATCCGTCATCCAGGCCTTCTTTTGGTGACGGCAGCCAGCTGCCCGACAATTTCATTGTATAGGAAACCAATATAATTGAGTTATAATGTACTATGGTTTATTATTCACGTCTTTTAACGGCAAGTAAGATTGTAATAAGATCCCAGGGCGTTAATTACGGCAGACTTAAACATTAAGATGAATTCAAACGTTTAAAATCATGATCGCAACAATTTTTTATAGACGTACATTGCTACATTAAATTATAATATTTGTATCGTCTACAAAAGTTGATATTGATCCACATCCATCTAAACCATGCCATGACGTATTCTCCGCGCGCCGTTACATCCGCGCGACATACATAAATCGGCACCGAGCGCGCATCTGTCATCCTGCTGCTCTGTCGGTGACGGCGGCCTGCTGCCCGACAATTTCATAATTTCATTGTATAAAAAAAAAACTAATTTGGTAGTAACGTACTCCGGCTTAGAATGTGAGGGGATAGTTTAAAAAAAATCTTAAAAAAGAACAAACGAACACTGAAAAAAGTTAGTAATTAAAATTGACGGCAGGTAACTACTCCATCAGTATATTTTTTTATCTGATACGTCGCTCCAGACTAAATTACATTGATAAAATGTGCATATTTTATTTATTTTTTTTATTTATTTATTTTATTTTATTTTTATTTTATTTTAATTTAAACTAATTTTAATATAGTTTTCAAACTGCCTTGTTGGTGTAGTGGCGAATAATGAGCGTAGCGATCACGAGATTCTAAGTTCAAATCCTGGGTCGAAAACAATGTAATTTTTTGATAGAAAAAAATCCAGTACCAGTTCGGTGTCTGGAATTGTGTCCGGTATAACGTTACATGGGACTTAAGATCGTCGGCGAAAAGTGGGTCTACACATTACACCACTGCCATCCCCGCTTGGAGAATATAGGCGTGACAGTGTTTATTTTTTTAATATGGTTTTAACTGCCGTTAAATATACAATTCAACCTGTACTTTAAACTTGCAATCAACCGTTTTCTCTCACAAATCCAGATGAGAGAAAACAAGTCTACGAAGCAGACCCTGTTCAGATCGATAGAGGCTCATTTGTAGCCACTTATTGTTGGTATTTATCAAGCTGCCTTAAGACTTTAAGTCGACGTAAAGTCAATAGACATTAAATGGCCTCCAGGACCAATCGAGCTTCTCAAAGCAAGGAGACACTCGAAAATATATTTGTTACGAACGGTCCCATATTTCATACTGACCGAGACAAACGCTGCTTAAATCGCTTAAAAATTGCAGTTCTACAAGTCTACGAGTCTCTTAATAAATTAAAACGACAGTTGTTTTAAAGGTGTCGTAAAAAACACGTTCATTATAATTAATACAAAGAGAAAAATAATGTTTGAAAGACATGTACCCAACACACATTGTATTTATCATCTCAGATGAACGGGACATCACACAACCTATCGTAAACATTCAGTGTATTTTCGCACACATTTGTGACCTAAATCCAAAGAATACCAGAATCTAGAGCTAAATTACTATCCGCTATACTTCGGCGACAATAAGGTTTGTGCGAGAAACGAGTACAAAATTAGCTGAGCACCCAAAATATAGGAAAACTAACCTTATTCTATAGGACATAGAGTAAAGCGAGAGTGAACTGTTACTTGGCAGGTCGTTAGTTTCCAGGGCAGTGATATTTCCCCGGCCATGCGTCACAATGATATACTACGTAATGAGGCCAGCAATTTAGTATCATAAGAGTTCGTACGGCATTATTAGGAGTATATTTGGCCAGCTTTGGCCTTTGAATTTCTCTGAAAATAATCAACTATCTTAATGAATACCTTAGGGCAAGTTAAAAGTCTCCGTACCTGGCGACCCTGTATGAGACGAACTATGAGAGTGGAGGAAACTAGAAAAGTTTGCAAGGGAAGAAGATGTTGGAACTCTATGCTTTCTGACTACCCCGCAAGACATCTCAATTGATGATATATACAGATGAAGGTATTAAATGAAAATAGATTCGTCAAATGAATTGAGCGATATTTTACTGCGTTGAGGATCTAAATTCTTAAGTTATTCATAGTGTTAAATCGACTGAGAATCTAAAAAGAAAGAGTAAAGGAAAGAAAGAGGATTAAGTTGTGAAATATTTGATCTTAAATATGTTTACATAATAGTTTTTCTCTTCTCTATTTCTCACCAGTAATTTCATTACACTGACATGTTTTGGAGAATCATCTCCTCCTCTAGTATCTAGTATTTGTCATACAGTTTTCTATTTAATACAAATACCACCGCACCACAAGTTGTTGCTTATGTTTCCTATATTTTATGCACACTGCAACTGTGATGAAAAAATTGCCTCTGGATGATATAATATCTGGATGAATAACTATATAATATAGTTGATTACATACACAAATTCATGAGAATATTCCTGAAAAACTAGTCTAACGTACCTACAAATCTATTAATATCAATAATTAAAACATTTCAATACATTCGCCGTTTAACATCCGTTACACCAACACATATTGTGGCAACAATTTTGGCAAAGAATCGAAAACAAAATAACTCGGGCGACTTTATTCAATTTCGAGATCGTTAACTGCATATCGGAACACGAATTGCCGAATACACTAGTCTGCGAGTATTTGTTTAATAGTTTGACGAATGTAAGGAGTTAGGGCGTGGTCTCATTGAAAACTATTATCTAGTAGCTATTTAACTTTGGGGTTGTTTTTAGCGACATGAACACAAAAACATATATCCAAATTATGGCTGAGGGCTTAGCACAAACAGATTAACGTTAAACCTTATCAAAGAGTGCTGTCACGTTTATATTTATTTAATAAAACGGTAGTTTAAATAGATGACGATGTTTAAGACGCTAAAGTACAGTCTCAGTCCCAGTCACATTAGGCCCAAAAGTACCTCGACAAAATCTGGATATAACTTAGATGCCTTGTCAATCTTCGTTTGTGCTAAAGGGCCTTTAGATTTTTTAATTTTTGACATCGCATTTAATTCAGAAACTACTATGTTTTAGATATTTCTTGTAAATAACTGAAAGTACAATGAGGTATGCAAGGAAAGAACCTGTTGGAACTCCGTACTCTCTGTCTTCCCGGCAAAGGATCTGGCGTGATGATATAGATAAACAGATATATAGACAATGAGGAATAGGGTAATAAATATTTGTTTCGATCTGAGTGTTCGTGTATGTAAATTTTATGTAACCCACACACCCAAACGCACATACGACAAAGAAATTAATGTGAGACTACGTTTTTCCTACAAAATGAATCAAGACTAAAATGGGGGTGAAAACATTAAGGGGAAATTCCAACAGACAGAGAGTAGAGGAAACCAGAGAGGTCTGTGTGGAGAGAACCTATTGAAACTCTATACTCTCTGCGTACCCCGCAACGGATCTGGCGTGAAAATATAAATAGATAGTATAAATAAGATTTAAAGAATAGCAAGGTCAATCTGAAACCGTAATGTTTATGGGCAACTTAATCCAATTTACAAACCAGCTTATATTCAAAACAACCTACGCAAATTTTAACTCACGTCGGGAGGGAAGTCCAAACAACCTCTGGATAAACATATGTTTTTTTTAATATGAAAAAAAGGCAAGACAAACAAATGTACATTATACCACAACCTTCTCAGATCCCTGAGCAATGCGTCAGTGCCGTAAGACCCTCTGTCCTATATGATGACCTCAAATATTGACACCGGACACGCGGGAAAAAGTTATTCTTTCATCACAGCTGTTTGTTCACTTTCTTTTAATTATTTTTTATTAATCGAACATGGTGGGAACAGTCAACACTCTTTTTATATTCGCAAGGATTTACTTGGGATGGGTTTAAATGAAAGTTAATGCATGAATGTAGATGAAGCGAAAGAACTACTACCTACGTATGTCAGAATCGAAGTATGTGGCCTACCCCAGTGGTATGAAGTCCTGTGCGTATGTATGTATGTAAATCGGGTTAGATTAGTGTTGCCCAAATACAAGACCAAGACGAGCCTAACCCTGGCCTTGGTCTTGGTCTCGCATTAGTCACCTCGGGTTGGTCTTGGTATTACACAATCAGTCTTGGTCTTGATCAAGAGTCTCGCAAGAGTCTTGCATCATAAATGCAAGACCTGAAAGTAATTTGTTCTAAATCGATAACTGAATTGATGCCAACAATTTTTAATATATATTACATTTTTTATTAAATTTGCGCTGTTACTCCTTGAGTGCGCTATAATAAACTAAAATTATTCTTGATTCAAAGCAGTACGGAGGTTTGGAATACATTTTTAAAACATATTTCTCAACACAAAAAGTGCTTAAAAAAGGGGTTAAAATTTTTGTTGAACTGCGAGTACCTTAGTGGTACCAAGCTGCTTGCAATTGGTGATGGTGGCAAATCAAAGTAATATTCGCAGGAAGTACCTATATATATAATTTGTTGCCTGAACCTGTGACAAAAATAAACACAAATATGGTATTTCCTTTATTCTATGACCGCTTTCGAGAAAGATTGGAAGAAGATCGCCCGAAATTGATATAAAATGGTCATAAATTTCTTTATCCGGACCAATGAGATGTAACACCATGGTTAAATAAAAAAGGTACTCACGGAACTTCGAGACCGCAAGAGTCTCGCGAAATCAGTATTGGTCTTGCTCAATTCTTGCAGGGTCAGTCTTGGTCTTGGTCATGCAAAAATTCAAGACGAGAAGGTTATTTAGGAAAATAATATAACTTAAGAATAAGTTTAAGGAATTTAGGTGCTAACCCCGTAAAAGTGATTCCATCCGGTTTGTCTTTTGTCGAGTGATTTTATATCTTATACATTAGGAGACATTTTGTCCTCCAACATGACGTGCCACGCTCAATCTACTTGAGGCTGCATTATTGCCCAGAGTCCAGCAACATGTGCCCCTACATTTTGCGAAACATTTACGTGAAGCGGGACATGTTGCTAGCTCCCGCTGCGGTAGTGGGCGCACATGTCGCACGTCAGTGTCGCTCCATTTGTAGCAAGTGAAGTCGTGTGCGCAACGTGTGGGGAAACGAAACCTTTCTGTTATTACCAAAGAGCTTTACCAGAGTTACGATTTGTTGTGCGATACTTCAAACTGTGATTACCGAAAAATGCAATGGCAAGTCTGATATGAGGGCCAACAGCGTTCTTTATTATTAAATTTTGTTTGGCTATGGAAGGCCTGTATGGAAGGTCATTTGTAATAAAGTTATAAATTCAAATGTTGGCATTCGAGTAAAATTCACAAATGATTCCACAGAAATTCGGAGATCACTTAGAATATCAATTCTTTTTCCTCGTTGTAGTAAGTAATTTTGCATCCACCACCTTCTCTTTCGCTTACGTTTTGCTTTCGAAATAAACATGTATGCAGCGCTAATCGCTACAACCTCTTCTGGCGACATTTCTATAAGCACACTGAAACTAGTCAGGGCTTATAGAAATGGCCTGCAAAATGTTCCGCAACATTTGTCTCGGGACATTACACGTAGTTGTTGAGCGACATGTTCCGCAACATTTCGTTGCAACTGTCCCGTGATGCATCCAAGGCTTTTTAAATGAACACGAAGACTTTTCTTTGGTATACATATGGTAATATATACCACGTCTAATCCATATGATACCCCGTGTGTGATGTTGATAACTTTACTTCGTTTAGACCAATTTAGGTACAACCGCGCGTGAAGCGTATTTTTTTTATATTATTTTTCATAAAATTTCATTGTTATAAACCATTATATATTTTATTGCAACAGTGAGACGGATCTGGCGTGATGATATAGATCGATAGATAAAGACACTATAGGTTAACAAAAATAATTGGTAGAGGTTTTTTAAAGCTGATACATTTACAGCTGATTATCAATCCTACACTAGTACGAAAAGAAAAACATTCTAAAACTTGAAAGTAAAAAAAAGAACATTAGATTTTCGTTATAAACCAGACCGTGATATCTTTTGAATTGTAGAGCGTCGGGGATTCGTGTGACTTTTAATAAATTGTGTAGCGGCGGCGAGGCTCGGGTCCTTTTCTGCAAAAGAAATTACGCTAAGACCGAATCTTTCCCATCTAATTATTATAAACTATTTGCTAAAGAAGGTATGTGAAACTGAAATGACTGAAGCTGAAAAAATATGGAAAGAGCATTAGAAAAAACGACAAACCCGCTGAGCTTCTCATCTGATCTTCTAAGTGGTGGCCGGGTTTCGATCCAGTGGTAGATTAGTAAGTTGAAGTGTAATATGAATAATTTGTAAGTCCCCAGCATTGTTTATTTAAAACTAGTTTCCGACCGCGACTTCTATTGCGTGAGCTTTAGAGAGGAAGCTAACATTTTTTCAGGATAAAACGTGTCCTATGTTAAACCAGGTAATAAACTGTGTGTCAAATTTCATCCAAATTCGTTGAGCCGTTTTTGCTGGACCGAATGACAAACATACAAACTTTCACATTTATAATATTAGTAGGATAAATCATTTCATATCTAAAACCAAATTTTAATCACCGTCGATGAATATTTTGTTATTCTTTCTAATCATCATCGTCCGAAAGACTTTCATAGCACGATAAAGCTATATCCTACAGATCGCACAATAGTCGGTGCTGTGTACTGTTCGCATACAGCTTTTACCTGCGTCCTCAACGATGTCATTGGTCTGTGGGGCCTACCTACTCCACATCTTAGGGCACGAGGTCGCCACTTGAGAACCCTCTTCCCCAAGGACAATCAGTGACTTTGATTCTCCTGCATATCTCCTCGTTTCTTATTCAATCTCGCAGGGAAACTCCAAGTATAACTCTTTTCATTACCCGTTGGGTGACCTGGAGCTTTATTAGCCCCATTGTGAGCAACCGCGTCTCCTATCTTTATTAATTTTAATTTTATTCGGAATCGGATTGGAAACTTAAATTTCGATTTTAATGGAGTTTTGTTTTACTAGATTTAATACCCTGGTCACAATGCCGCGACTCGCAATTGATCCGTCTCACACTTGTCTATTGGAAACCTTTGCTGTTGTTTTTGGGAGAAAAAATCTTGTTCTTTATATACTATGTACTTAGATAAAATAGATAGTTTAGGCGTTACTAAATAGATTAAATGCATGGTCATTGAAAACAGTTTCATACTATAAATCAAACTTACCTATATTACATCCTAAAGGCTTTTTATACTACATTCTTAAACTTAAACATTAATTATTTCTTTAGTATAAATCTTGTAGGAGTGCTTACAAATTGTCATACTTACATTCCTTTTTCAGCTTACTAATTTACTATTGAATCGTAACGCGTCCTCCACTGAGAAGATCAGGGGAGAAACTCAGCGGACTTGTTTGTTTTAACTAACTTTTTATTGTTATTTTTTCCCATAATTTTTTGTATAGATTCAGTATTATATTATACCCGTCCACAGTTATATTATACCCATCCGACCAGGCTCCACAAGAAGCACCAGTTCACAAGTATGACTACTTGAGCAGCCATCGCCTTATATTAGAGCGCAGGAATTGACCCGCACCAAATAGCCACCGCAAGTATACGCTTTAGTGAGCATGACCAATCCCAGACCCGAGTTTGTTTGGCACTACACGATAGGCTTAGATCATACATACTTACAAGCATTATCATTATGATTATTTGAAGAGCTAGTAAAAACTTAATAAAAGAAGAACAAAATTTGAGGTTAATACAATAACATTTTTTTTAAACCACACACATTCACATAACATGATTTGTTAATCATATCCACTGATATTTTTAATAAATAATATGACGGTCATCAAGTCGCCCCGATGTACTAGGAGGGATCAAAAAGTAGTGAGAATGAGATAGAATATAACGACTATTGATAACTTAATAATTTATTTTTTACATAGTTTCCGAGTCTCTCTACACACCGAGTCCAGCGCTTTTCCAAAGCTTCAATCCCTTTCACAAAAAAAGTTTTGTCTTGATCCTGCAAAAAGCTCTCCACGGCATCCATCATCTCGTTATCGTCTTCGTACCTGTTTCCCCTTAAGTATTTTTTTTCAATTTGGGGAACAGATAAAAGTCGCTAGCCGCCAGATCTGGTGAATAAGGAGGTGGTCAACTAATTCGAAGCCAGCTTGCTGAATGGCAGCCATCGCAACTACCGACCTGTGCGCGGGTCGTTGTCGTGATGAAACAGCACGCCCCTTCGAAATTTCCCTCTGCTTTTCTCTTTGATGGCATTCCTCAACTTGGGAATTAAAGCTGCATAATATTGGCCTGTAATAGTGGTTCCACGCTCCAGGTAATCAATCAACAATATTCTTTTTGAGGCCATAACCTTGCCAGTCGATGCCACGAAACGAAACTTCTTCGGGGTCGGTGATGATGGCCGTTTCCATTGGGACGATTGCTGTTTTGTTTCGGGATCAAAATGTTGGACCCATGTTTCGTCCATTGTTACGAAACAAGACAAAATCAGAATCTTCTTGAAACTTGTCCAACAATATCTTCGAAATGTCAAATCGATTTTGTTTCTGACTGTCGGTTAATATTCTCGGCACCCATCTCGCGGAGACTTTTCTCATATTCAAAGATTGTTTCAATATGGATTGAATACTTCCATATGAAATGCCCGTTTCTTGAATTAAGTATCGGATGGTAACTCTTCGATCGCTCAATACAATTTTCTCGACTTTCGCAACATTTTCTTGGGTGACTGACGTCGATGGACGGCCGCAACGATGTTCGTCTTCCGTGCTCGTTCTCCCTACTCTAAATTGAGAAGCCCACCTTGCGACAGTGGAATACGGCGGGGCAGAGTCTCCTAATGTTGCCTCCAAATCGCAATGAATCTCTTGCGTCGTTAATTTTTTTAAACAGAGGTATTTAATAACGGCTCGCACTTCGGTTTTCTCCATTTTCGAGAACACGTTCCGACACGAAGCAAACAAATGACTACATTCGGAAAAAAACAAAAGAGAATCGAATTTTTTTTTTTTATTAATATTACAAATATGTATCTGAGCTATGCCTGCCAGTATTTTTTTTTTTACCAAGGAGTATGCCGTTCTCACTACTTTTTGATCCCTCCTCGTAAATGTTTTAAAACATTTCATTTAAAATGTCGGCGTTATTGATTTACAAGCTTACAACTGTATCGTGTTTGGTACCTACTTACTACATGACTAAAGCTTTAACTTACTGTAGGATAAAATCGAAAGATTTTTTCAATGACATTATTCTTTAAGGCTGAAATGGAGTTGGGCTGGACATATTTGTCACATTTTGGATGCGTTCTGAGCACAAACTACTACACAGTGGGTCCTACCTGGAGGGAAACGACAGGGCGGCAGGCTCAGAAAAAGGAAGCGGGATTTCTATGACAATAAAGACTAGTCTTGCACTAGACCGGGATAAGTGGAAGAAGAGAGGTGAGGCATTTGTAGTATAGGCTAATTCTATAATAATATTAATATTTTAAGCGCAAATATTGTGATATAAACCTAGGAATGATAAGAGAAAGAATAAAATCTATTGGGATGTTGTTTTGATAGAAAACATGCAATTTCTTTTGCAGGAATCTTTTTTTTTAAAAGTTGTTTATAAAAAGCAAGAAAATTCCTATTGAATATAGTAAATTCATTTGCAATGAAAAAAAACAATTTATTGAGTTTGTGAGCAATGATAGCCTTGTGGTTAGACCGTTGGACTGCAAAGTCAGAGGTCACCTCTGTCTTTTCGAAAGCATGTGCGTATTAAAAGTCAACTGTCATTTGCTATAATGGTGAAGGAAAACATCGTGAGGAAACCTGCATGTCTAAGAGTTTGTCAAAGGTGTGTGAAGTTCGCCAACCCGTACTGGGCCAGCGTGGTGGACTATGGCCAAAACTCTCTCAGTTTGAGAAGAGGCCCGTACCCAACGGTGGGACAGTTTCTTAACATGGCTAATATTATTATTTTATTATTATTGTGTTAAATCTAAAGTAACTGACACATATTTATTATTCAACACCGGAAACCACCCTCCCAGTTATTTAACTTAAGAATATATTACCAGTAAAGGACATGGTGTTACCGTGTCAAATTCACAGTTTAAAATCTCCGCTGACTTCATTACGCAGTTGTCGGGCGAGCGCTGCCCTCTACCCGACACTCACGCAACTTAGATGCTCGTTAAACTGTCCAAACTTCTTAACCACTTTATATTTCTACTGAATTCATGGCGAATTCAAGGGGTGTAGAAAAAGTCACGTTGAGGTGACTTATGGGCCATTC
Organism: Phalera bucephala; assembly: GCA_905147815.2. Lineage (NCBI taxonomy): Eukaryota > Metazoa > Arthropoda > Insecta > Lepidoptera > Notodontidae > Phalera > Phalera bucephala. The sequence continues at coordinate 35,780,904 of LR990615.1, read as the reverse complement.
TTAAAGAAATAAACACCGTCATGCCTACATTTCCCTACCGTGAGTGGCAGGAGTGTCCCATGTACTCCTATATTTCGCCAACTATGTTAGTATAATAATGTAAAAGTGGGCGAGACTATTACGAACACAAAATGCATCATTTTAGTCTCAATACTGCTACACTGAAAACTTCCATAGAAAAGATATAAAAACCCACTTGGTCTAAGTTAGGATTCAAACTAAGTGGCGCATGATGCGGCTGTTAGAATCAGAATCATGTATTTGTCGTATGGATGTTGACGTTTTGGGTTGGAATTCTCTGTTGGTTAATAGGCTATTCTAACGAAAAACTCAATAGCAGACTGGAGTCCGCGTTGTGCATAGTATAATGCAAAATGGCTCCCTATTACATTGGCACCTACCTGATATTGTCGATATCTGAGTGTACACAGTACACCCTTATCATCCCTTAGCAACATTTAGGCGTGACGGTGTTTATTTTTTAATATGGATGGGATACATCCCTCTTAGAAAATTTCAGTCCATTTATTCCTGACAAATCCATATGAAGCATTAACAAATTACAGGCATTAATGGAACAAAAGGCTAAAGAGCGGCGGCTCCAAAGGATCCCACTTTAACGGGGACCAACACGATGGAATTTTGTCGCGCTTTAACGAGGCCTTTGTGAGGGATTAACGCACCGGGCTCTCCGATGATTATTTTGAATACATACTATATGTAACATCAATTACAATCAATTACAGTTTTTTTGTTTCATCCTTCAGTTCAGAATTAATTAGTATGAATTTAATGTAGTAATTCTCATTGGTACGAATATTAGATGATTTACAAAGCACCCGTCACTGCCCCAAAACTATTTATTCTCTACTAGCTGTTATCCGCGGCTACGTACGCGTTTATTTTGTAATTTGATTTAGCTAGGAAGGACCTTTTGGGATTGCATAATTTTAAGACTTAAGCGACGTCTCGCGATATTAAGTTTCTTTTAAATTCGTTCAGCCGTATTAATATGGAGAAATAAAAAACAACTATCCTCCTGGAATCTTGGATTTCCCGAGCTAAGAAGTAGTCTTAAATAATCTCTGGAAAATCCTCCATTTTCCAGTGATAATTTATTTCAAATCATTTTGGCCGTTCTGTATATTAACACGCATAATCAAACATTTTTTTATTGTGCCTGTATGCGCTTAAAAATATGTTCTTTATTTTAAAGTCCCAAATCTCAAATCAATATTCCCGTGCGCCGTGCAGGGATCGTACCTGCGACTATTTGACGCTATTAGTTACGCTGTTAGTCTAAGTTTTATCGCTTAAACCAAGTTATCTTTGTTTTGCAAAAGTATTTTTAAGGTAAACTTAAATATGAGTAAATTTTCGTTGTAGAACAATTTTAACAGGTCTACAAGCTTTCAGTCACCTGTGAAGAGGATTAGGAAAATCGAAGGAATGCCAGGTTTTTCTTTTGCCAAAGTATGATTATTATCTTTGGGCCTTCACGCAGGCCGAAAACCCCACCAAATGCATAATGGTGTGATATTCCACTTAGATGGATAATATCGGCATGATCTAGTGGGTAAACAAAGTTACTTCTAGGTACTCTAGGGCTTCCCGGATATCTACGTCCTTCCGCTTTCTCATTGTATATCTATGTGGTTTCTTTCATATTACGTTTCTTTATAATTCGTTCAGCCATTTTAGTATGAAGAAATAATCGATAGTCCGCAGAAAACGTGCTTTTTTTGACATAATAAGTGTACAGGACGACGTCTGCATGATTTGTATAAATAGATTATATAATAGATTAAGTTACTGTAGTACATTATGTAATTTAAGTTAGAAATAAGATAATGTCATAGAATCCTAGCGCATAAACACTAGTATACAATTAGAAGAGTGTAACCCTGAAAGGGATAGGAATAATTGAAGAGTGTAACCCTGAAAGGGATAGGAATAGTAAGAAGAGTATAACCCCGGAAAGGGACAGGAATAATTGTATCATGATTGGTTTATTTGATTAATAAACTCGGTACAAAGCCCACTAGTTGTGACACACCAAATAGTATTTAAGAGCGCGAAAAATCGCGCCAGACACGTTCGAGCGACTGGACATTGGAAGATTATAGGAAAAAACTCTGCGCGAAGAGGGTCACAACTGGTGGGTGGAGCACTGTTTCAAGATTATTCGGCTTTTATTGAATTCTCCTTCACGACGCATACTAGCCACAGCAGCAACAGGACGCACGACGTACTATTCGTCCTGTTCATTTTGGCCCTTCGGAAGCCGGATTATCGTCGTCAAGAGAAAATAGAAGAATCAAGCTGAAAAAGGAAGAAAATAGAAGAAAGAAACATGCCAGTCACACGCTCCACCACCAGTAGACCAGCAGCATCGGCCCCAGTCGCCGAATCGTCGGGGTCGACTATAGCGACAGAGTCGACCGCCACGTCAGAGTCGACCGCCACGACAGAATCTACTGTCATGACGGAAACAACCGCCACGGCAGACACTTCCGCGACGGAGAAAACTAAAAAGCCAGTGTCCAAGAGGACTGGAACAAAGAAGACGCTCTCAACGAAGACGCGAAAATTGAAGCTCGCCCGCGCCAAGGAGGAGCTACTAGAATTGCAAGTCCAATTAGCAGCCGCGAAAATATCACGAATCGAAGCCGAAGATGAAGAAAGCGAGAGTGACGCCGACACGTGCATATCAGACGAAGAAGAAACAGAGAAAAGAGTCGGGAGCTGGCTGAACGACTCGCGACCTCACGTCCTGGCCATCGCCGACAGGCCACACGACATAGACGTGGGGCGCACCATCGATGCAGCGCCGCGGGCGACAACGCCGTTGCCCCCTGCACCGATCCAGCCACCACCCATCGCCGTGTCGAAGAATGAAGAAACGACAGTCGCGACGCCGCCACAGCAAATTGACTTGCGTGAGCTGGCGTCCGCAATCACCCTCGCCGCCCGGTCCGGGAGCGCCCCGCACCACCGCTTCGCTACTGAATTGCCGTACTTCAGTGGGTCACACCAAGAGTGGCTCACCTTCAAAGCTGCTTATGAAGAATCTGCGCAGAGCTTCACGGACACCGAGAACGTCGCGAGACTGCGAAGAGCGCTAAAAGGTAAAGCTAAAGAAGCCGTCGAGAACTTACTCATCTACAACGCCAAGACAGCTGACATACTCCGGGCGCTCGAAACCCGCTTCGGCCGACTAGATTGCATCGCGCTGGGTGAACTAGAACGCCTGCGCGCGCTGCATCGACTCAGCGACAACCCGAGAGACATCTGCGTGTTCGCCACGCGGGTGATGAACATCGGCGCGACGCTACGCGCACTTAACCGCGTGGCGTACCTGTACAACCCGGAGGCTGTCAAGACGACCATTGAGAAGTTCACACCGGCGCTCAAGTATAGATGGTTCGACTACGCAGCGGAAGAACAGACAGAAGAACCCGACCTACTGAGGCTCTCTGATTTCCTCAGTAGGGAGGCTGACAGGTGCGGGCGCTACGCACCTCCCGAACACGTGACACCCGAACGGGAACATACAGCAAACAGAAGACAGACTAACAAGACTTATAGCACCGCTGTATCGAGCCCGAGGAAAGAAAAATGTGCGGCGTGTCACGGCACAGAGCACGAGGTAACCAAGTGCAAGAAATTCATTAAGTCGACGGTCAACGACAGATGGGACATCGCGAAGGCACGAAGACTATGCTTCGCGTGTCTACGCTTCAGAACAAAGAGTCATCATTGCAAGAGGCACGCTTGCGACACCGACAGGTGCAAATACTCGCACCACAGACTGCTTCACCACGTCAAAAGCGAAAGGGTCGCGGAAGACGACAACACGGAGAAACAGACAGTCGCGTCAACGTGGACAAGAGGCTTCGCGTCGTACCTAAAAATAGTGCCGGTACACATTTCCGGACCGGCGGGAGGAGTAGACACTTACGCCCTCCCCGACGACGGGTCAACGGTGACGCTCATCGACGCCGAGCTCGCCAACCAGACAGGCGCGCGCGGCCCCCGCGAGTCACTGCACATCGAGGCGATCGGCGATTGCAACGTCCGGTCATCGAACTCCCGTCGGGTCCAGCTGACGTTGAGAGGTACGTCCCAGCGCGCACATCGGATTCAAGCGCGCACCATTGAGAATATGAAGTTGTCACCACAAGCCGTCACCGTGCAAGACATCGGCGATTGCAAGCATCTGCGGGATATAGAAAGCGATATCACCTACAGAAGAGCGAAACCCCAGATACTCATCGGCCAAGACAATTGGCACCTGCTAGTGACGTCGGAGGTACGCCGGGGACAACGACACCAACCCGTTGCCTCCCGGACTCCTCTCGGCTGGGTATTACACGGCGCGCGCTCACGGCTCACTGTACAAGATGCGCACAAAGTCAACTTCATCGCGGACAAGAGTGAAGACGAAGACATGAACGATCAGCTAAGACACTACTTCGCACTCGAGTCTCTCTTCGTCGAGCCCAGAAACCCGAAGAACAGCCCGGATCAACGCGCGCTTGACAAGCTCGACAAAGAAGTCCGTATCGACAGCGGCGGGAGATATGAAGCCCCTCTACTGTGGAAAACCGACACTATTAAGATGCCCGAAAATTATGAAAACACACTGAAGCGTTTACACAATATCGAAAAGAAGATTGACCGCGATTCGACTCTGAAAACGAAGTACACAGAACAAATGGACGCACTTATCCAGAAGGGATACGCCGAGCCCGCACCGAAAAATAGAACTGAGAATCGAACGTGGTACCTCCCGCACTTTGCAGTACTGAACGCATTGAAACCGAACAAAGTGCGAATAGTCCACGACGCCGCCGCTAAGACGAAAGGAGTGTCACTCAATGACCATTTATTGACGGGTCCCGACTTGCTGCAGTCACTCCCCGGCGTTCTCATGAGGTTCCGACAGCACAGAATCGCAGTGTCTGCCGACATCAAGGAAATGTTCATGCAGATAAAAATCAAGACAGAAGACAGAGACGCGCTGCGGTACTTGTGGCGCGGCGATCGGCGCGATGAACACCCGCCCGAAGAGTACAGGATGACGTCACTCATCTTCGGGGCCACATGTTCACCGTCCATCGCAATCTACGTGAAGAATCACAACGCAGAGAAGTATAAGGACACCCATCCAGAAGCGAGCCGCGCCATCGTTCGCAACCACTATGTCGACGACTTGTTACACAGCTTCGACGACGAAGACAGCGCCATCAACATCTCAAAACAGATCGGCGAGAAACATCGGGCGGCGCACTATGAGCTGAGACAGTGGTCGTCTAACTCCACGGCGGTACTACAGACTCTCGAACCGGGCGCGACACAGCGGGCGATCGGAATTAATGAAGAAAGGAAGACAGAAAGAGTGCTTGGGTTAGAGTGGAGGCCGGACACCGACGACATCGGGTTCAACCTTGACCTGGCGCGCCTCCCCCCGGGCATACTCGACAAACCGACGCCGACGAAGCGGGAGACACTCCGCATACTGATGTCTCTGTTTGACCCGCTCGGAATCGCTTCGCCCATCACCATACGGGCCAAGCAGATACTGCAGGAGATATGGCGGCGCGGCACAGGATGGGACGACAACATCGACGATGACCTAGCACAACAGTGGGTCGAGTGGACCCAACACCTGCGGAGTCTGCGGGACCTGAAGATACCACGATGCTACCACGGGTACACGCACGCCGAGACGCTCGAGTTGCACGTGTTCGTGGACGCGAGCGAGTCAGCCTACGCGACAGCGGCGTACTGGAGAGCCACCACGAGCGACGGCGAGGTACATATAACCCTCGTGGCGGCGAAGGCGAAGGTGGCACCGCTTAAGCTCACATCGATCCCGAGACTCGAACTGCAAGCCGCCGTACTGGGTAGTCGCCTGGGCGCGACTATCATCGCCGAACACGACAAGAAGCCAAGCGCAGTGACCTACTGGACGGACAGCCGTACCGTCATGACGTGGCTGAAGACGGGCGCGCGATCCTACCACCCGTTCGTCGCACATCGCATCGCCGCGATAGAAGAAAACAGCGCCATAAGTGATTGGAGGTGGGTGCCCACGAAACTAAACGTGGCTGACGACGCGACGCGCGAAGTACCCAGGGACATCGGCTCTCATCACCGATGGTTCCTTGGGCCCGAGTTCCTGCGCGAGCACCCATCAACATGGCCGGCGGAGCGACCGACACTCGACGCAGCGACGGGCGAGGAACGGACACACACTATCACCGAGCAACGGCCCGTCTCACCGCGATCAGCTGTTCCGGATCCAGCGCGCTTCTCTACGTGGGAGCGCCTGCTACGAGCGACGGCGCGCGTGCTGCAGTTCATCGACCTGTGCAGTGTGAATAGACAATCAGTGAACTATAAGAGACAGGCTAGGAATCGCGAAAAGGACCCACAGTGGAATAGTGTAAAGAATAGGAATAAGTGTAGCGGTAAGTGTAGAATTAAATTTAGTGATAAGGACAGTGTTAAGTGTTTACCGCTCAGTGCAGAACTATTGATAAGAGCGGAGGCGTTGTTAGTGCGTGTCGTACAACACGACTCGTATTATAGCGAACTGAGTAATAGTGATAGGCTATCGAAGGGCCGCCTCCGCCCCTTATCAGCGCAGATTATCAGTGGAGTGATAAGGATCAAGTCGCGAATAAGTGCGACGCCGGACATCAGTGACGAGCTACGGTGCCCCGCAGTGCTGGACGGAGATCATCGCGTCACCCGCCTGTACATCGAGCACGTACACCGACAGCTGCACCACGCCGGAGTAGAGGCGACCATCAACGAGTGTCGAGCAAGGTACTGGATAGCTCGATTACGTACAGTAGCCCGGATGGTCATACACAAGTGCTACAGCTGTCGCCGAAGAAGAGACGCGCCTCCAGAGCCGAGCACCGGGAACTTGCCGCCCTGCAGACTGGCTCACCATCAGAGGGCCTTCACGTACACCGGCATCGACTACTTCGGACCTCTGACTGTGACAGTGGGTCGGGGCACACAGAAGCGCTACGTAGCCCTCTTCACCTGCCTGACTTCACGCGCCGTACACCTGGAAGTCGCCGCATCACTCAGCACCGAGTCAGCTGTGATGGCCCTACGACGATTCATCGCCCGCCGCGGCTGCCCGACTGAAATATGGTCGGACAACGGGACCAATCTCCGCGGCGCCGACAGAGAGCTACGGGAGGCGCTGGACAACGCCACCCGAGAAGAGGCCGCGAGAAGAACCATCAGCTGGCGCTTTATTCCCCCCGGCGCCCCGTTCATGGGTGGCGCATGGGAAACACTGGTGCGCAGTGTGAAGACGGCCCTATACGCGATCCTGACGGAGAGGCACCCGACAGAAGAGGTTCTCACCACACTGCTGGCGGAGGTCGAGTTTACAGTAAACAACCGACCGCTCACTCATGTACCCGTCGACCCTGAGGACCCAGAGGCGCTGACACCGAACCACTTTCTGCTCTACGGCCCAGCGCGCAACCCGACACCAGGGACCTTCACTGACACTGACCTCATCGGCGCACCCATTGGAGAGCGGCACAGAGACTCGCGGACATGTTCTGGGAACGATGGATAAGGGAGTACTTACCTGGACTTCAGTACCGGCGGGAGCCCCATGGACGCGGCGCCCCCCTGAAAGAGGAGGACATCGTCCTCATTGTTGACAACGTACTCCCCAGGAACATGTGGCCTCTTGGGAGGATAATAAGGACCTTCCCTGGAGAAGATGGAATTGTGCGGTGGACGTCCGCACCAAGGGAGGAGTTCGTCGGAGGCCAGCGAAGAAATTGATAGTGTTGCCGACGTCGTCCCTCCACGAAGACTTATGAACCGTCAGTGAAGCCGACAGTTTACGGCGGGAGAAATGTACAGGACGACGTCTGCATGATTTGTATAAATAGATTATATAATAGATTAAGTTACTGTAGTACATTATGTAATTTAAGTTAGAAATAAGATAATGTCATAAAATCCTAGCGCATAAACACTAGTATACAATTAGAAGAGTGTAACTCTGAAAGGGATAGGAATAATTGAAGAGTGTAACCCTGAAAGGGATAGGAATAGTAAGAAGAGTATAACCCCGGAAAGGGACAGGAATAATTGTATCATGATTGGTTTATTTGATTAATAAACTCGGTACAAAGCCCACTAGTTGTGACACACCAAATAGTATTTAAGAGCGCGAAAAATCGCGCCAGACACGTTCGAGCGACTGGACATTGGAAGATTATAGGAAAAAACTCTGCGCGAAGAGGGTCACAACTGGTGGGTGGAGCACTGTTTCAAGATTATTCGGCTTTTATTGAATTCTCCTTCACGACGCATACTAGCCACAGCAGCAACAGGACGCACGACGTACTATTCGTCCTGTTCAATAAGTGTTCTGCTATATTTTACAATGTAAGACGACTTCATATAAAGTCCAATAAAATTAGTTTAGCTATTTTAATGTGAATAAATACCAGCTGTGTCGTAACAGTCGTAATTTATTTCGGCATAAAAATATCTGGAACATTATTTCGAGACCTAAAACACCTTAAAAGTGTGAGTAAGATTCATTCTGCCATTTTAGTATGAAGAAATAACAGCTATCCCGGAAGAACCGTGTAGTGAATATATTGTATATTTATCAATTTCCACCAGGCTTATTTTTCTATCAACTATCATAGAGATAGTTGGGGTTTAGTTTTAGCCCCACTAAGCCCGCACTAAACTATAGCGCGATCTTATTCAACATACAATACTAACGCCGTCTCATAAAAAAAAATACAATATGTTTCCTTTCTTTTTAAGAATGATTATCAGTTTATCTATCTATTTATTACAGAATTATTGGTAAAATACTTCTGATTTCAACCTTACCTTCCTGCCCCGCCCAAGATTGTAATCTAGTGTAATAATATCTAATAAGTTACATTACCAGCTAAGTATGCAGCAATGTTTGTCTGTAAATTTTGTGTTAGTCCTTTCGTAAGATATATAGCTCATGCTCATGATCAAAACCATGTAAAGATATTTATACATATAATAAAATCTTGGTAAATAAACGAATATGCAAAGTTTCGTATCCGGTCCATTTATCGTTAGAGTTCTCTTCAGAAGAAACAATCCTGAGTGCATCATCAGTTCTTGCAAGAAACCATGTTTGAGCGTTTAAATCAAACGTGTATAAACAATTTCGAGTGAGTGCTTTTAACCATTAAGGGTTTTTTGAGAGATGACGAATCTGTGTGTGGAGGAACTACTAAACTACTTCATGGAGGAATTCAATTCAAAATTACATATTTTACGTCCTAACATTGTAGTTCGGGATAAACAATAATATGATTTTATGATTTATACCGCGACAATCTAGTAGCTAAGGTGTTTTGGAGCAGTGAATGATTTATCAAAATTGAAAAATTTTTCGATCTTTCCTCAGATACCGTTAGATTTTCGAAAACATAAGTAAACATAGTTGTGATCTTTAGTACAGGCCACAATTACACAAAATTTCATAGAAATCCATCAAACAGGTTTGGAATAAAGTGCCTTTTTATCTGTAAAAACATTTTGATTTTCCGGAATAAATACTATACAATACGTTAGCCAATATTTTAAGGTATCCGCTTGCAAAGTTTCATCAAAATTCGTTTAGTAGTTTTTGCGTGATGCTGGTTTATACCCTATACATACAGACAGACAGAAAAACTTGTAAAATTGGCTTCTACAATGTAGATTTGTTTGTCTGGGTTGTTATTTCCTAAAAATATTTCATTTACAGACGCAACTTCCTTACAATTTTATTATATGTATAGATAGGTACTTAACTAAAAGAAAAAATCTTAGGTTATAACTTTTTTAGGTAGTGATAAAAAAACACCGTTACTCCTATATTCCCTTAGTGGGAGAGCGAGAGGTGAACTGTGTAAAACCACTTATGACTGAAATTGTTAGGTATCAAATCCATAAAGGGCGTGCCTATTGTTATAATACCGGATACAATACAGAAGATAACACAACCTTCAGAAATTATCAAATAGTGACCACCTCTTCTAGGTCCTAAAGTCACACCTATTCTCATACCCTGAGGAAATAAACTAGCAAATAAATTGAATTCTTCAATAATTTTTAGACTCCTGGTAAAATTACCACCATTTTTTGGTCCTAAAGACACACCTAAACCTATCCGTAATGAGGAAATAAACTAGCATATAAAAGGAAAAGTGGCGTGTTCCGCTGGTAATATCAGGGATATCCGACAACTGACTGCAGCGCGAATCCAGCGGCGGACACTGTAGCGCAAATCTGCAGGATATTGGCAGGTGTGGCGTCACCTGGGGTAATCATTTGCGAGTACAGAACTAAAAGAAAGCGAAGATGCGTTATGATAAGCTCGTGAAAATCTGTACACGGTCAACAAATAAGCAACGGGTAACCTTCGTAATCTACAAGCAAAGAGCCGATCGTCGCGGCGATCTTTGAGGGAGTCTTGCAGTGGACGTGTTTCGGCTAATGATGTCATTAAACTCTTTTTGTCTTCATTTTAGCCAGTCTACGTTCATTTTTATTTCTGCCATGTTCACAAAACTCTTGTGGTCAAATTGCGACGAAAATCTCAAAAAATAACTCTCCCCAAAGTTTCAGTATCAAATTTATAAATTTAAGTAATTTAAACTTCAACCAATATAAGGGCTATTTCGAGTTTGTGAATACGGAACGGCACTTATAAAAATTTTAAGCTGCGCCTGTTTCCAAGACGTGTACTTACTGGTGGTAAATAAATATCAATTAAAACTTTCCAGGGTTTGTTGAACATCACTTAGATGAACAAATTTTGCGGAATTATGTTGATATTCAAATATACCATGCGAAGGCCGTCCATGACCTCAACCGAAAGACATGGAGTGAGTTGTCCCCATGCAGGGTGGGTACAAGATGTGCCAATGACTTGAAGGCCAATTCTCGTATTTAATTTACACTGAAAGTGGATGCTGACTTAATTGAGATTTAATTTTGATTTGACTCGCAATTGGTATTGTGTTACACTAAAAGTTTGGTCTGATTTCGGTATCATCTCAGTCTAATCTTAGTATAATCTAGTGTCGATCACATTTCGATCTATTATCGATCTCTCGACGATTCTCGGCTGCCATAGATTAAATAAAAAACATTAACTGTAATGTCAAACTTTTAAATATCGGTGTTGCCAATTTGTAGGCAAGTACCGGAAGTATCGGTCATTTTAAATAAAAACTGTCAATTATATTTCACACAGGAATAAAAATATAAACGTATAAATAAATAAAAATTACTATAAATATAATCAATTAGTTATAGTTTTGGATATTCTGGTTTAATTTTTATTTAATACTCGTTTGACGTATCTGAAAATATAGGTATTTTCATCAAGGTCCATGTCCTCCACCCCACGCACCCGAGCTACCCAAGGCCATAAAAATTTATAAGATATTAGAAAAAAAACATCGGGCCAAAATTTATGTTCTTTACAAAGTGTTTTGAATCTCATTATTTTCCATTATAATATTATGGCTTAACAAGTCTCCCCTCGCCAATTAGAGCTACTCCTAGATTTCTCGGAGCAGCATCAGTTCTTAGCACTAAGGCGCGTTCCGGGCAAAGAAGAGAACGCGCTTTCAACAAAATTGTGGGCTCAGTGCGCTTTGATTTTGAATGCCGACGAAGGAGACGTCCAAAAGTCAGCGCAAGAGTGGAAAAGGTATGTAATCTATGGTATGTATTATTTAGATTTGCTCAACATTACTATTCTTGGTGATAATGTGCCGTTTTGTTTCTAGTCCTAAAATCGATACAAGAGCCGCACTTAGGCTAAACAAAGGAGCCATAAAATGGGACTCCTGAAAATTAGTGGAGGGCCAGCTGACAAGGTCCATTTAACTCCTGTGGAGGAACGCTTCATTGGCATTATTGGAGGATGCAGTTCTCCGCTGCCTGCTGTCAGGCATAATCCACTTGATGTAAATAATATATTGGTGGTAATATTTATGTGGAACTCTACTAAGAAATTTTGAAATACTCTAATGTGTGTGATTTGTTTATCGACTGTTAAACTAAATACTAGCAGTGGCGGGAATTATGGAAATGAGGGTACGAGTGGCTTTGTCCTAACAGGAGACGAGCAGGTCAATTTTGAGTAAGTATACAACCAACAATATAATAATCACTAAAATAATTTTATTGAAAACAAATATTTAGAAAATGTATTATACTTTAATTGCCCACAGGGTTTGCACGACCATTTGCTGCACAGCTGCGCCCGTCATCGGTGGATGTGCTTACAGCAGCTGGTATGGCTGGGACTAGCATCTCTTCACGGTCGTGCTCCGGAAGACCTGGTGCTCTAAGCCAAGCCTGATTGGCCATGTGTAGAACACAGCAAGCGTTTACAATTTTTGAAGCCATCTCAGGCTTGTAATGCAGCTGCCTTGCTACTAATAAACATCTGAAAAAAAAGGAAAATTAAAAATTACAACCATCCTATTATAAACATTGTTGATTGATGAATATATACCATAATTGATTAGGAAACTAATAATTTTAAGCATCGCTGTTAATATTTGTTAAAAAGATAAACCATTGTTGATTAGTGACTATAAATAATTTATTTTAGTGTATTCTATCTTTATAATATTAAGTAAATACATATAAGTGTTTACACATTGTTATATCTATCTATATCATCACGCCAGATCCCTTACAGGGTAGGCAAAGAGTACAGAGTTCCAACAGGCTCTTTCCTTACATACCTCTCTGGCTTCCTCTACTCTACACATTGTTGATTAATAAAATTTGATTATAGATTGTTAGTGATATGTTTTAAATGAATAAAAAAGCACTTATTTGATTCAGTTAAATATGTTTATATTAACAAACCTAAATCTTGTTTTTGAAACTCTTCTAGTGCGTTCCATTTCAATCGGGGCTTCAATATGGTTTTGGAAAAAGTACTATAAGGTTCTAGTTGTGTTTTTTCTTCAAACGACAAAACTTAAAAGGCTTGCCTCGTAGTAGTTATCTTATAATGTGACTTCTGCAAACATATACATACCTGAAAGAAAAATTGATTCACCACCCTCAATGACCTCATTTAGATAACCATTTAATGGTTGGTCCCTCCAAATAGTTGAATCATGGGTACTCCCGGCCTGGATGTGTCTACACAGAGAATATTTTGGTCTGCATCACAAATCTGAAAAGCAAGGATTTTTTTTATTAATAATCAATAATAACAACGTTTAATAATTATTACTTCATAATAGTTATTCTTCCTCAACCTCAACAGAGTATCCCAACAAGTGGGTCTTAAAATGAATATGGACAAAACAAAAGTAATGTTTAATGTCCATGTCGTACCCACCGCACTCACCGTTGGGAACTCTACTCTTGAAGTTGTCGACGAATACATTTACCTGGGACAGGCAGTCCGGTTAGGTAGGTCCAACTTTGAGAGAGAGGTCAATCGACGAATCCAACTCGGCTGGGCAGCGTTCGGGAAACTGCGCAACATCTTCTCATCCAAAATACCTCAGTGCCTAAAGACTAAAGTTTTTAGTCAATGTGTGTTACCAGTGATGACATATGGATCAGAGACGTGGTCTCTTACAATAGGTCTCATAAAAAAGCTCAAAGTTGCTCAGCGAGCTATGGAAAGAGCTATGCTCGGCGTTTCTCTACGTGATCGAATCAGGAATGAGGTGATTCGTAGAAGAACCAAGGTCACCGACATAGCCCTCAGGATTAGCATGCTGAAGTGGCAATGGGCTGGCCACATAGCACGAAGATCGGACGGGCGTTGGGGCAGAAAGATTCTAGAGTGGAGACCACGTATTGGCAAGCGCAGCGTAGGACGACCGCCTGCCAGATGGACCGACGATCTTGTGAAAATCGCAGGAATCGTTGGATGCAGGTGGCATCGGACCGGTTACGCTGGAAAGCGATTGGGGAGGCCTATGTTCAGCAGTGGACAAGTATAGGCTGAAATGATGAATAGTTATTCTTTACTTACTATCATCACATGCAAAGAATGATAGCCTTTACGGCAGTAATATGCCTCCTCATTTTCTTAAGGTTTTATGATGGAGACCATATTTGGAATAGAATCTAAAATACAAAAATCATACACTTGTTATTGTTACGACCCGAATATACCCCGATATCTTGAAAACTCTTTATCGGGGGATGCCCGGAGGAGGTCCCCCGGTGATCTGAAAGATCTAGAATCCGCGCTTAAGTGCTGATACGTCTAGAAGGTTCCACCCCTTTAATTATAGCCGGCGCGCGGTCGCGGTATACAAGTGCCTCTTCGATCGCGTAAAAACAGGTATGTAATAATAATACCGCTTTGTAGGCCCCACCGGCTATTGTTCGATGTACTTCTATCGATGAACTTAGAGGGTTCGCGTCCGTTCTAGAACTTTCATACGAGTATAAAAGGAACACAGCGCAGGGACGGACACAGTCTCTTCTCGGAAGCGATAGTGATCAAATCGGAGAACAAGCGATCTAAGTGGAATACGAGTACACCGGCAATTTTAGCATTGATATACGGATACTACGAGTGACTCAGCGACTTGGAAACAGTATATGGGTACTAACGAGAGTAGTACAAGTGTGTGTTTGGTTAGCGTGTGTACTTGCATTCGACGTACTGTTTGGTGTGTACAGCGCCTAATAAAGTACTTCGCACGTTATTCGGCATTTAATTACCCCGCAAACGTAACATTATTATTAGCAAATTTCAATAGGTAGGTTCATATAACAATTATTAGTATAACTTACCTGCTTCTAATTCTTTCCCTTGCCTTTCTTGTCAAAGGAAAGTTCATGTACTTGCTGAACACTATCGGGTGCTTTAAAGCATCCGTCACTTTCTGCCTAGCCCTTGATACACTGGGTTGTGACAAAGCATGTGAAATGCTTTGTCTCACCAAAGTTTGGTATGAACCACTTGCATAGTGTTACCAAAACCTAGGAAAAAAGGTAAGATTAAAATCATTTTTTAATATTTAAGAATATTCAATGCAATGAACTTGTAAACGGTTTTACGAAGAACTATCAGAGAATTGTGTTGAACAAAAATGGACTTGTGTAGATACAGAAATGCTAGACTTACACTCTGATACATATACATTTTTGAGCGAGGCATGTGAATCAAAGTGATGGCTTGATCACTGCTTAGTGACAGAAGCGGCTATAAACTCTGTACAAAAAGTTTATGTCTTATATGATGTGCTTTGGTCTGACCACTTTCCTCTAATATTAGAGTGTAAGTTGGATGCCATAGTACCAAAGAGGTATGATATTAGCAGAACCTCAAGCGGAGTAATGTGGGGGGAGAGAAATCAAAATCAAATAGAAATTTATCAACAACAATGTAGTCATAGATTGAGATTGATCGACTTCCCACATGAGCTTCAAAATTGTTGTAATAATACGTGTAACGATCCTAGACATAGAACTATAATTGATAAAATGTATACAGACATCATAAATGCATTAAGTGAAGCGGCATTAATAGGTCGAGGAGACGGCAATAGGTGCCGCAAAAGAGTAGTGATAAGTTGGAATAAACACGTTGCCGATGCACATAAGGTGGCCCGCCAAAAGTTTTTGACATGGGAATCGTACGGAAAACCTGCACGCGGGCGTGTTTATAACGAAATGTATGAGACGAGAAATTTTTTTAAATCGCTTTTAAAGTGGTGTCAGGATCACGAAAATCAATTAAAAATGGACAGTTTAGCTGCGCTTCACTCCAAAAAAGATTTTCGGGGGTTTTGGAAGCAGACTAATAAATTACATAATAAACCGGGCTTGCCAGTGAGTGTCGGCGGCACAAGTGAACCGGATGAAATCGCCAATCTGTTTAAAGAACACTTTCATGTAAAATCTCCATTAGGACCCTCTGGGTTGGTGCTTAATGTTGAGAACGGTACTAAACTGAATATAAGATTTAAAACCATAGAGATAGAACAAATCTTAAAAACCATGACAAGGGGTAAATCCCCGGGTCATGTCGGACTCAGCATTGAGCACCTTCGGTATGCTGGTCCTCACCTACCTAGAGTTCTGGCGATGTTATACGGCTGCTGCACGGGTCATAGCTACTTGCCGAGAGAAATGATACGTACAGTGGTGGTGCCCATCGTTAGAAATAAGACTGGGGACCTCGCGGATAAAAGCAATTACAGACCTATTTCACTAGCCACTGTAATCTCGAAGGTGTTTGACAGCATGCTTGCTACGCAATTAAATAAGTACATAACGCTGAACGACAATCAGTTCGGATTCCGACCTGGATTGTCAACAGAAACTGCAGTTCTGTGTCTGAAGCATGCTGTCTCATACTATACTACACGTGACACGCCTATTTATGCTTGTTTCCTGGATCTCTCGAAGGCTTTTGACCTGGTTTCCTACAATTTGTTATGGAAAAAATTAGAAAAGGTGCAATTACCAACCGAACTTATAAACATTTTTAAATACTGGTATGGAAACCAGGTTAACAATGTACGATGGGCTGGGACCTTGTCTCTTCCGTATGGACTGGAGTGCGGTGTGAGGCAGGGGGGGCTAAGTTCACCACTGCTCTTCAACCTGTACGTGAACGAACTTATCGAGGGGCTCAGCAGCACCAGAGTCGGCTGTTTTGTGGATGGTATATGCATGAAAAACATTAGCTACGCAGACGACATGGTGTTGCTGAGCGCGTCGGTCTGCGGTCTCAGAAGGCTAGTTTTACAGTGCGAGCAGTATGCTGCTACACATGGTCTCATCTACAATAATAGTAAATCAGAAATCATGGTCTTTCAGGCCGGGGGTAAGAGTCCTGAAAAAATTCCGCCTATAGCACTCAATGGAACTCCATTGAAAAGGGTGTATAAGGCCAAATATCTGGGTCATCTGCTGACTCCCGCACTAAAAGACGATGACGACATTGAACGAGAACGGAGGGCGCTGTCAATAAGAGCTAATATGCTGGCACGCAGGTTCGCACGTTGCTCACTCAAGGTTAAAATTACACTCTTCCGAGCGTACTGTACAAGCTTCTACACTTGCAGCCTGTGGGCTAGATTTACTCGACAATCATCATACAGCGCCCTCAGAGTTCAGTACAATAATGCGTTCAGAGTACTAGTTGGACTGCCCCGATTCTGTAGCGCGTCAGGAATGTTCGCAGACGCCAATGTAGATTGCTTCTACACCACAATGCGGAAGAGGTGTGCATCTCTGGTGCGCAGGGCGTGGATCACCTCAAACAGTCTGCTGAATATGATTTCCAGCAGGCTGGACTGTTTTTATGTGAATCACTGCTGCGCCATCTCGCACGGGATGGCGTAGTATTGAATCGAATATTTTGTACGACGGAATACTAACATAGGTTAAGTTTTACTAACATCATGAGTCCTGGTCACTCGAATAAAGAAATTATATTATTATTATGTATATACTTATTAAGTATAATTTCTTATAAAATATATATAAAAATATAAAATACAAATATTCTTATATATATTGTATAAAAAAAAAATGTGCTCCACCGACAGCAAGGTCTACGACCCAAGCTACCGGTGGTCAGGGCTCCAAAGAGAGGAACCTCCTCACAATGCGTGCCGTGTCCAACATTACTGCCTTCTGTATCAGGCCCTTCACCCAACTGCCTAGCGAGAGCTTCTCAAGGTGTTTATCGAAGCTCTTCGCTATAAGGCCGTTGACTGAAACGACCATCGGAATAATGATAGTTGAATCAACATTCCACATGGCGGTAACCTCATGGGTCAGGTACAAATATTTAGATAATTTTTCTTTTTCGGCCTTCACAAGGTTCTCATCATGCGGAATGGTGACATTAACTAGCATTACACGACGCATCGATCGATCTATTATCACGATATCAGGTTTATTGGCTACAATAGTCCTGTCCGTGATAATAGATCGATCCCAGTAGAGCGTGATATGACCACTTTCGAGAACTGGAAGAGGCTGGTACTGGTAGTACGGTACTTCAGAGTCCACAAGGCCATATTTAAGAGCAAGTTGCTGATGGATAATTCTAGCCACTTGGTTGTGTCCGTGCAAGTACTCTCCGTTAGCAAGACGAGAACAACCGGAAACTACAAGTCTAATAGACTCACCGGGACGGTGTCATGCCCGACAAATGTCAACCGTGCCGTCCTTTAGGATGTGCTTCCGGTAGTTGTTCGTCATGATAACTTCGTCCATAATTGCAAAGACAAAAACTTCAGTTTCCCCAAAAAGGTTGCTGAAGCGTAGCCAGTTCACGGAAGCGAGCTGGTCCACATCAGGCCCTGTAAGAGCCCGATAGAACCGTCCGTGTAGCTCCTTGCCCTTCCATATGGCTGTGCGGTCCGAAATACTTAATACCTGGGGCCTTCGCCAGTTCTCGTTTGCCAAGGAAAGCGGAGTTAGGCCTCTATCGATTGCGGCAACATCTCGATTCATCACCACGGATACACTCAAAAAGTACTGTCTGAGATTGCACACCTCGCGGTTGTGTAGAGTCTTAGCGTTTAAAAACCCACGACCACCGCCCTTCCGCGGGATGTACAACCTCATAACAGATGACCGCAGGTGATGCATACGATACGCTGTCAGCAATCGACGGACCTTTCTATCCAGGGCATCCAGTTCAGACTGAGTCCATCTTAGTATGCCAAAAAAGTATGTAAGAACAGGCATGACCCAACCATTGAAAGCTCGGACCCTATTTCCACCTGATAGAAGGCTTTTTAACACTTTTATCAGGCGGGCAAAGAACCGATCCCTCAATGATTGTTTCATATCCTGTTCAGCTATACTTAAGGCTTGTGACATACCAAGATAATTGTAAGAATCCATTTCAGAGAGAGACCTGAGGGATATATCTTCAGAGAGCTGTAGATTAAAAGAATCTTCAACTCTCCCTCTTTGTACATGGATGACCGCACACTTGTCTACTCCAAACTCCATTCCGATGTCGTTGCTAAAATTGCCGGTTATTTTGAGCAACTCCATCAGGTCTGTTTTCTTCGAAGCGTACAACTTGAGGTCATCCATGTACAGTAGATGAGATATAGGCTCACTCTTCCTCCGCAAATGGTAACCTAGCCTTGAATCCTTAAGTATAGCACTTAATGGATTCAAAGCTAAGCAGAACCACAACGGACTCAAACTGTCGCCCTGAAAGATACCTCTGCTTATCTTTATCAAGTCCGACGAACCAGAAAGGCCTCCACAGCCTGGGTGACGAAGAACTGTGGTCCACTGCCTCATACACGAACCGAGGAAAGAGCACTCTGTACAGCGCCGGGTGTACTCTGTACAGCTCTAGCACCCTCCCCAGCCATGTATGAGGCACCGAATCATAGGCCTTCTTATAGTCAATCCAGGCCATGGAGACATTCTTTCTGGATCATCGCACCTGTTGGCAAATGGCCATATCAATGAGGAGCAAATCCTTTGTACCCCGGGACCCCCCCTTACAACCATTCTGAGTAGGCGATAGAATATGCTGTGCCTTAAGGTGATTATTGATTTCTATTCTCAGAATGGATGTAAGGAGTTTATAGACCGTAGGTAGACATGTAATCGGTCTATAATTTTTAGGTTCCGAAGTACTGCCAGATTTGTGAATCAAGTGAGTGACACCCGATGTCATAAAGCTAGGGAGCGATCCCAATTGAAGAGCTTCTTGGAATTGAGTCGCTAGACGAGAATGTGAGCCCTGGAGCCTCTTTAGCCAGAATGCGTGCAGTCCATCCGGCCCCGAACTTTTCCAGTTCGGCGCCGCACAAACCGCACAGGCCAGATCTTCACGGCTTATGACTACGGGCTCCATTTCCTGAATGGGGCCACAGGATCGTCCAACAACATCAAACCATTCGCCCTCGGAGTGACTGACGGGCACTGACCAAATTTTACGCCAAAACTCGGCCATCACGGCCGCATTTGGCAAGTGCACGTCAGTCACTCTCTCTTGGGGGCGCTCCCAAGCCTGGTATACACTCCTTTGATTCGTCTGGAAGGTGCGATTCACGTGGTGTCTGTCTGCTCTCGCCTTATACTTGCGAATCCTCTTCACCCATGCATAAACTTTTTGCTTCCAGTAGTCTATGCGTTCCGCGACCCCTGCCACATAGTCCACAGGAGCCACTCCTGTGCCTGCAAAGGCTTGGGCCACGAAACGCATAACTCTCGGGCGGTTGTTTCCAGCCTGGAAGCACAACAATTTCGCTATGAGTTTCCTAGCCATATTTATACGCCGCTCTATTCTGCACTGCCAGAATGGTTTAGTATTTGTGGGTTGGGTGGCTCGATGTAGATTAGGAAATCTTACACCTGCCACCCGACACACCGCCACCGCTCCACAGTACAAAATAGAATGGGTATCACATAAGTCCACACTGGTCTCCCAGTGTGGCTTTAAAACATTGTCTAGGGCACTCATAAGCGAAATGTTACGTCTATGCATGGGCAAACGGGGTAAGCATGGTCTTACGGAAATCTGTGCAGACCGATACTCCGCAAAGGCATCCTCCAGAGCTCTCCTCACCTGCTCCTGTAGCTGGTCACTAACACTTACCTGCTCGCTATTTACCTCCTCCGATCGTGCGAAGTTATTTAAAGAGATAGGTTCTTCAACACTTCGCACGTTGGAGTCAGTACGAGCAGGAAGTGCTTCGCGGCGTAGTCGCTCAAGCACTGTGTCATCCAACAACTTGCACCGCTGGATGGCACGTACTTGATCCGATAGTCGTTGCGCAGTAACGTCGACAGTCGGGTGAAGCCCCTGAAACAGAGACAACAATTTCGGACGGTAAGCGGTGAGGATGGTTCCTCCCTCTGTAGCACCATAGTAGGCCCGCATAACACTCAGATTTAATTCCGGAGTCCATCTCATGCGGCGCACTACACCACCGGTAGCAGGGGCCGTGGGCGGAGCACAATGTCCCGCTGGTCCCAGGCGTGCCGGCAGCGGTGGGCGTCCTCTCCTCGCAGATGTTAATGTAGATGGAGTCGCCGAGATCCCGGCATCGTCATTAGAGGCCCCAGATGTCGGCGGTGTGAAAAAAATCTTCATCCTCCGAAGGCTGGGGCGAGGCGGGCGAGCCGGGCAAAGGTGTTGGGCGTGCGCTAGGGTACCGGGCGTCCCGCTGCCGACACAGCCGCACGGGGTTTCTTCGGCTGGGCTCGGCCATTTACAGATGTGTTATGTATTTTCTTCCAAATCCACATTTTGCGAACCCACGTTCGCATTGTAAATTTTGCTCTTAAACTGTGTTGTTTTTTGTTGTTTGTTAATGTCTAAACGGATACAAAACGACGTGTCGTTGACAGCAGTTGCCGTGGTTATTATTATTATTATTATAATGAATCTAGCGTGATAATATAGATAAATAAATATATGGCTATCGTATTGCATATATTGAGTATTTACCTCGGGTGTGTAAAAATGTGTGTTGTGTATAGGTAAGTAATAAGTACTTAAACTAACCTTCCCAACAGCACCCAGTCTATCGATACTCCTTTCTCTAGGCATAAGGGGCTTCAACTCGTCAATAAGGTTTTCCACGAGCTTTCGTGAGTGTAAGTTTTTATTTTTACAAACTCCGAATCGCTCATGTAGATGGCGTCAGTAAAACGACGATCACGTAAAGTACGACGACTTTGCCTACGTCTTTCCGACGCTGCTTCGTCGTCTGCTCGTAGTGGAGCTATAAGATAATTCCATCTTAAGCCGAATCCACTCATTAAACCTTAGAATACAATTTATTTTTATGCGTAAAACCAACTATTTGCAGTGTCTCTCTAGTCAAATTCGAGTCAAGCTTTAGTGTCATTTCAATCTTAGATTTGACGTTTGTTATTGTACGAGAATACCAATTTTGTAGTTTATATTAGTTCAAAATGCTACCAGAATACGGTTTACAAGTTTTTAACTTTCGGTCCGATTCCGTATGTCATTGAAGGATTCGAATATGTGAAGAGAATACCATTTGTGAAGTTGATGAGATTGAGATGAGATCGCAACTGCATTTTGAACACTTTTTATTACGAGAAGTGGCCTTCTGGTGAAGGTCACGAGTAAAAACTGGATGCATGTGGCACAAAGTCAGTTGTTGTGATAATCTTCGGAGGGTGACTTGGGGGGGGGGGGTGATTCCTGTAGTGGACGTCTTATGGCTGAAGCTGATGTGAAGCCCAAGATGAAGATGATGGAAGCCCCTTATGGATTGATTAGTATTAAAGACTCTGTTAAATGGCAATGCCAGAGCGTCGCCATAAGATTTACTTCTGCAAAGGATCTGGCGTGGTTATAAAGATAAATAGAACTACTAAAGTTTAGAAAAAGTTTGCTCTATCTAGTAATATAGGACTCTTCCAGTCTATCGTTCAATGTCAGTGTGTGCTATTACTAGACCAAAAATAAATTGAATCGCCAACGCTTGTGGTTTCATTATTTTTTTTTATATTATTCTTTATTAAAATTATCACAACGTTATCACATTTTCCATTTCCATGTTCCTTTTTACTTTAAGCCTTCTAAATCTTTATTTTTAAAATTAGCACGAATATAATATGAAATAAAAGTATTTTACGGACTTTGTCGCGGTTTAATTTTGATTTTTAGTTCCCGACGTTCAATCAAAAATAAACCGCGAAAAAATCCGTAAAATAGTTTTATTTCATGTGTAATATTGGCGTAAATCTTAGAACGCAACGAAAATAATAGTTTAATATCAATCAATCAATCAGCCTATCGTAGTCCACTGCTGGACATAGGCCTCTCCTAACACGCGCCATTGCACACGGTCCTCCGCCTTCCGCATCCAGTCTGTCCCAGCGACCTTTTTGAGGTCGTCGGTCCATCTAGCTGGGGGCCGTCCTACCTTACGCTTACCAAGTCGCGGTCTCCACTCTAGGACACGCTTGCTCCATCGGCCGTCGGTCCTTCTGCAGATGTGACCAGCCCATTGCCACTTTAGCTTACTGAGTCTGCGAGCTATGTCGGTAACTTTGGTTCTTTGTCGGATTACCTCGTTACGAATTTTATCCTTCAAAGAAACGCCGAGCATAGCTCGCTCCATAGCCCGCCGTGCGATAGTTTAATAGGTAAGCTATTATTGCCATGACAACGTAATCTTTATACAGAATCAGTATGAATCCAATAATAGAATCGATTTGAGAAATTTTCTCAAATCTTCCAGTTCATTCTGATATCATATTGCGATATATCAAGATCAATTTCTGATATTACTTATTTCCATCATTAGGGAAGCAGGAGGTAACCCCTCAAATAGCCGATTATAGCAGAAACATGGGATGAATATTAGGGTCTAGTTTTCGGCTTTATTGTAATAATTTCATCATTGTACCCGTACCGATAATCTCTAACCTGGTTTTTGACGATCGGGTTAATGTAATTATATTTGAATATTCTATATTATTTAGTCAAGTGGCTCATAGAATACCTGGTGATCATTAGGTCTTCCATTATAATCATCGTTGTTTGTGTATTTTGTCTATAAAGTTTCAGGTTCGCTTCTTTACTCGGACTTTAACATCGTCGGCAAAATGTAGGTGTACTCTATAGCATATGGTTTATATCAGTTTATTTTACTACAATCTTAGATTACAAGCTAATAATATTATATAATATTAGCCCTGTTAAGAAACTATCCCACCGTTGGAGCACGGGCCTCATCTCAAACTGTGAGGGTTTATGCCATAGTCCAAAACGCTGGCCCAGTGTGGGTTTGGGGAACTTCACATTCCTTCGAGAGACTCTTAGGACCTTAAATCATGAGGAAACCTGCATGAGGTTTCCTCATGATTTGCAGGTTTCTTCGCCGTTAAAGCAAGTGATAGTAAATTTGAATACGCGCATGCTTTCAAAATTACAGAGATGCGTGCCTGGGTTTGAACCCGAGAACTTTGTATTTGCAGTCCAACTGTCTAACCACTAGGCTATCACTGCTGTATTTAGGTCTTCATCATCATCATTTCAGCCTATATTTGTCCACTGCTGAACATAGGCCTCCTCAATCGCTTTCCAGTGACTTCCTGCGATCTTCACAAGATCGGCGGGCCATCTGGTAGTCGACTGTCACACACTGTGCTTGCCAATGCGTGGTCTCCTCTCTAGAATCTTTCTGCCCTAAAGCCCGTCTGATCTTCACGCTGTCACTGCAATAAGAAATAAATTCTAGTGTATCGTTAAGGGCTTTGCACAAGCAGATTGCCGTTAACCTAATTCCATCGAGTTGTTTTATGCCATCTTTTTTAAACTGCAAACGCACTAAATACAAATGAAGGTGACACCACGCTTTCTCGACACGGTTACAATAACGTCAAGTAGTTAAGCTTTGCTCTCTGATCTCAATAGTTACATAAAATCATCCACTTATAAATGACTAACTAACAGATGGAGTGCAAAACACACCTCACACATCTTTTATTTATTCCTTAATTAATTCTTCGTCTTTTAAGCGAATGTAAACAAGTTCTATCAAAGTTGTCACAAAGAAACGCTTTCAAGCGCAGGCATCGCCACCTTGGCCTTTCAATAAATAGCTCGCCAACACTGATGCCAATAAAAACCTGTTACAGCAGTTTCCATTCAATCTCCACTTCTAAATAGAGACTTATTGAAAACTAAGAGGACGACGGGCTGATAGTTAGTTGGAAGTAGGCACATACCTTTTTTCTCGGGAAAAGTAGACAGAACTAAGAATGTACTTGGTGATGAACTAGGGAGATAGAACTAAGGATGTGATAAAAGTAATAAAAGCATTGTATTTTTAAGTTATTGCTTATTTTGACATATTTTGTATGCAAAATCTGACAAAATTCTACTACCAGTAAGCAAATTTATCCTTGAGATGAATACTGGAACCAGCCATTAAACGATTAAAGCGATAGCCTTATCTCATCAGTTCTTAGTTAAGTAACTTTCCAAACATTAGACGTAAATCGAAATAGTTGGTACATAGGTATGTAAGTCGTTTTGGTAACCTTCGAGGGAAGCCTATAAATGTCTTTCGACTGATATAGCAGTAGGTATATAAGTGAGATATTTTCACACAAATGCTCAAACGGCTTTTCATTTAGGTAAAGATTTTGTCTGAGTTGAGAAGGCTGGTCAGACATATTCCGTCTAAAGAGACTCAAATACTTCATAAATCAGCCTAAAAGTATTTGTTCCATGTAGGAATAGCAGTTCCATTGGTCGGAATGGAATGACAGAGTTTTTAACCTATTTATCCACCTTAATGGATGCAGCAATGATAGCATTCTACGCGATTCTTCTCACTCTATACACGACTTTGTATGAAGTTATTATACGAGACCCAGCAAGAACATAATAATTATGTAAATATGTAACGGAGGATCATTACTTTCCTGACCACCGACTGTGGGCAAAAACAGGGATTCGGCCGAGAAAATAAACTCAGGCACAATGGAAAAAACAATTTAACATGTCACAAAACTGACACGAAACACAACGATACTGTTCCCAGGCTTGATGTTAGCTTCTCTTGCAACGAACAGCAATGAAGTGATCACGAATACAGAGTGATATCCATTTTATCAGTAACCCCTCATCCACCTCGGCTCTGTATACATCATTTCGACGTTTGTGTATAGTTTGAATACTATACTAATGACCCGGATGCATCATATGTATAAACGCGACTTCTTCAGTTTCGTTCCTCATAACATTCGATTATTATATTGCAAAAGATTTACGTTAATAAAGCATGATCGCATAACAATAAAATCACACAATTGTATCAAAGTATTCATATATTATAAATCTGCCAATTTCGCAGGCTTTTCCCGGATCTTTTCCTTTGATCTTAGAACCCGCGAAATGCTTCGATACATACAAAATACATAAAGATATTTCATATCTAACAACGATCTGTATTGTTGGAAAATATTTTGCACAAAGTATTTATTGTGATTTTGATCTCAATATTTACTATCTGTTACCTGCGACTACGCACAACTTTATGATGTAATTTGACATAGACAGACCAGCCTTTTCAGGATGGCACAGATCCTGTACTGACCTTCAACTTAACTAAGTATCTTTTAAATCCGTTTCACCGTAATATTACAGAGAAATAAAAAATAAATATCCCGCAAGAATGCAATTTTTCCTGAAACAAACGAATATGCAAAGTTTCGTGTCCGGGTTAATCGTTAAAGTAATCACTGCCGAAGAGTCAATCTTTACTGCATCATCGGTTCATTCAAGAAATCATATCAGAGTATTTAAATCAAATGTATATAAACAATTTCAGGTGCGTGCTATTAACCACTAAAGAGTTTCTTCATGAGGAGACGAACCCGAGTCCATAATCAGTTCATGAAGGAAATCATGTGTAAGCAACATTATACATTTTAACGTAACATTGCAGCTCGCGACTAACAATAATAAAACTAATAAAGTTTTATTGTTTATCCCACGATAATCCCGGATAGTTTAGCCCTAGTCTTAATTTGTAAAAGAGTGATTTGTGAGAGAAAGCTCAGCAGTAGGACAGTATAGACTAATTTTAGGTTTATTTTTTAACAAAATTAAAACCTATCTTAGTCTTTCTTTTAACTAAACCATTTGAGATAGTTTAGCCGTGACTCTTAATCCCGAAGGTCAAACACCCGGCGACAGACGGTTCCTTGAAGCAAATAAACATGACTATTATCCCTTACTTATGTGATCTGAGGGTGACGGCCCGTGAGGGCAACATACATAAACATATGTAAACAGTTGTTCAACTTAGAACAAGCGGTCCCTAAGAATCACGAACACAGACGCGCGCTCAATGCGGCTTCTCGGAAGTGTTGTAGTGCGGGTACCCACTGAGAGCTGCCGAAAAGCTGCGGAGAGCACGTCTGTGTGCGTGATTACTATTCGGACCGCTTGTGCTAAGATGTTCAACTGTTTAAATATATTAACTGTGGTAAGGGTGTAGACTTCCTATGCGCAGATCCGAGTAAGCCGAGTGGAAAAGTGGGATCCGAGATGGTAAGTAAAGATTGTATTGGTTGAGTAACATATAATTATCAAACAGAAGACACAAAAAATCTCAGTAGGTACAGTCCGGTATAAGTTCAGTATTTCAATAGCCTTACTCTCTGTGTCTGTGGGTATTAATAATACTTAAGGAATGTATGGGTGATGTTTTTTTTATAATATTTTTATTTTATAAAAATACAAATGTGAAGCGGGACTATAATAATATCAGCCTATACTGTCCCACTGCTGGACAAAGGCCTGCTCTCTCAAATTGAGGTGAGAGAGATTAGGTTATACTCTACCGCGCGGACCCAGTGCAGATTAACTGAAAGATGGTTTGTGGCCACCTTCTGTTGGAACTTATCAAGCTGCCTATAAGGCTTTCAACTTGGCTTAACGACTAACTCGTAATGTGGTTTGTATCTCTCTCTATCTATATCATCACGCCAGCTCCCTCGCGGGGTAGGCAGAGAGTACAGAATTCCAACAGGTTCTTTCCTTACATACCTCTCTGGCTTCCTCCACTCTCATAGTTCGTCTCATACACACTCGCCGGTTACGGAGACTCTTGACTTGCTCTTCAGCTAAGACACGGTCTATTTGGTCATGGTAAGATAGTCTAGGTCTTCCCCGGCACCAACATCCTTCCACTTTCGCATTGTATATCTGTTTTGTCATTCTTTCTTCTGGCATTCTTTCTATATGCCCGAACCAACGGAGCATACCCTTTCTCATCTTTACACCGATACTATCTTTCATACCTACTCGCTTTCTTACTACGCTGTTGCGAATACGGTCGGTCAGCGTGACTCCGCACATCTTCCGCAGAGATCGCATTTCGACCGCATTTATCCTGCTTTCTTTCTCCTTCTTACATACCCAACTCTCACTGCCATATCACAGCGTTGGGACAAGCACTCCGTTATGCATGGCCAGTTGCGCCTTTTGGCTTAAGTGCCGGCTCCCAAGTAGCCTTCCCATCGCACCATTCACTCTATTACCTGCATTCACTCTTCTCTCTATATCAGCGGTGTATTTTCCATCCTTACTGAAGGCGCATCCAAGATATACAAACTCATTCACTTGCTCCAGCACATCGTTACCAACCACAATCCTTGCATTCGTTCTGGTTTCTTCCCGTTCTAAACCATAATTTTGGTTTTCTTCACATTCAAATGTAAGCCATTGTTCATGCAGTCGTCTCTCATAACTGTGACTAGTGTTTGCAGATCAGTGGCTGTTGGCGCTATCAAAACCGCGTCATCTGCATACAATAGGTGGTTTATCACTAGATCACTCATTTTTACCCCTTCAGTCATCGCATTCAGTCTTTGAAGACTTTTATCCAGATACACTATAAACAGTCTAGCGGACAACACGCAACCCTGCTTGACGCCGATTTTAACGTCAAACCAAGGTGACATGTTACCACCCACCCGTACGCATGCTTTGCTGTCCACGTAGGTGGACTGGACGGCTCGCAACAGGGTGCCGTTTATACCATACTCTGGCAAAATGTCCCAAAGTCTCTTTCGCGCGACTCTATCAAACGCCTTCTCCAGGTCCACAAAACCGCAGAAAACCTTCCGGCCTGCTGCCAGATGCTTTTCTACGATGTTGCGGAGGGAGAAAACTTGATCCGAACATTCTCTTCCAGACCTGAAACCTCCCTGTGCCTCACACAACACTCCATCGGACTTCTCGCGCATTCTCCGTTCAATAATTTTACCATACACCTTAGCTGCCAAGCTGATCAAACTGATGGCCCTGTAATTGGTGCAGTCATGTTGTGAGCCCTTGCCTTTATACAAGGGTACTATGACTGCGCGGCGCCAATCTGTGGGGACTCTACCGGTCTTCCAGCAAAGATTTGCGAGGGGCCAAAAAGCGTCCCGGACGCAAGTTCCACCATATTTAATCATCTCGGCAGATATCATGTCTATTCCCGCAGCTTTACCATTTTTCATACTTCGTATCGCCCATTCAATTTCTTCCATAGTGATGTCCTCTGTGGATTCTGGTGCCGCAAACTCGCCTCTGGGCTCGTCTGTGGCACCAGCATCCGGGGCATTCTCATACATTTCTCCAAAATATTCACTCCACCGGTTTAGCACAGCTTGTGTGTCTGCAAGAATGTCACCATCCTTAGATTTTATCTTTTCCATTCTGGAGCCTGACGAATCACCTCGAGCCTTTCTCACCTTGCTCCAAAAGAGTTTGGTGTTATTCTCGAAGTTCTTCGTCAGCCTCTCCTCCTCAATCACACTAGCTCTTTCACGCTTTTCTTTCACTAAGGTTTTGGTGGCATTCTTGCATTGCCGGTATATTTCTTTCTTCATCTCCGTCATATTCGAATCGGGAGTTTGAGGATTTGTCAACCATACAAAATTAAGTTAAGATAAGAATAGACGAGCAACAGCTAATACTATAACAACATTATGGTATCTTAGTAGATATCATCACCATATAGTTATTCAGATGGTGCGGTTTTGCTAGCGCCAACAGCTACTGATCTGCAAACACTAGTCACAGTTATCAAAGGTGACTGCATGAAAAATGGCTTACATTTGAATGTTAAGAAAACCAAGACTATGGTTTTTGAACGGGAAGAAACCAGTACCAATGCAAGGATTGTGGTTGGTAACGATGTGCTGGAGCAAGTGAATGAGTTTGTATATCTTGGATAGGTAAAGATAGAAAATACACCGCTGACATAGAGAGAAGAGTGAGTGTAGGGAACAGAGTGAATGGCGCGATGGGAAAGCTACTTGGGAACCGGCACTTAAGCCAAAAGGCGCAGCTGGCCATACGTAATGGAGTGCTTGTCCCAACGCACTTATATGGCAGCGAGAGCTGGGTATGTAAGAAGGAGAATGAAAGTGGGATAAATGTGGTGGAAATGCGAGCTCTGCGGAAGATGTGCGGAGTAGAGCTGACCGATCATATTCGCAACAGCGTAGTAAGAAAGCGAGTAGGTATGAAAGATAGTATCGGTGTAAAGATACGAAAGAATGTCCGAAGAAAGAATAACAAAACTGATATGCAATATGAAAATGGAAGGATGTAGGTACCAGGGAAGACCTAGACTATCTTACCATGACCAAATAGACCGTGTCTTATCTAAAGGACAAGGCAGGAGTCTTCCTAACTGGCGAACGAGTATGAGATGAACTATGAGAGCGGAGGAAGCCAGAGAGGTATGTAAGGAAAGAACCTGTTGGAACTCTGTACTCTCTGCCTACCACGCAAGGGATCCGGCGTGATGATATAGATAGATAGATATTATGATAAAGGTAGACGACCGGCATGCATGTATAGTCAAGGTGACTTGGTGAAAATTATCAAGACAGCATTTCAGAACCAGGGAAAGAGCTCAAAGCTACTTCCATCTTATGAGGGACCTTACAAAATTGTAAAGGTTCTTGGTAACGATCGTTACAAAGTGGCTCGAATCCCGGGATTCGAGGGAATGAGAGGTAGGCATAGGTCTACTGTAGCCAGCGATAGAATGAAACGGTGAGTTCATATAGCGGCTTTAGAAGTAGATGAAGAACGCGATGTTGATCAAGATACGGATGCTATGACTAATGATGAAATGTGGTTTAAACGTTTGTATATATATATATATATATGTACTCATATATGTACATACATATATTATTAATTTTAGTTCATTTATTTAAACTATTTACAATAATACGATAAGCAAGCATTAAGTAGATCATTTAAGTATACTGTTTTTTGTAGTCAAATTTTCTGATACCAATCTTAAAAAATTAAACTGTTGTAATCATACTATGTAATGAAGAAGTGCTTTAAGGTGAATTACCTAAAACAGTGTGTACATGTGAATAAATTTTTCAAGGTCCTTAGAGTAAATTTTCTAAGGTTCATTAAGTAACTAATTCCTAGAGCGAATTTTCAG
The DNA here is from genome assembly GCA_905147815.2 of Phalera bucephala. Taxonomy (NCBI): domain Eukaryota; kingdom Metazoa; phylum Arthropoda; class Insecta; order Lepidoptera; family Notodontidae; genus Phalera; species Phalera bucephala. The sequence goes on along the minus strand of LR990615.1, from coordinate 35,749,891 downwards.
GTATTGGCACTAGTAGTTCTTGGAGAGAATTTTCCAAGGTACTGTAAAACGCGAAGTGAATTTGCGAGTGAATTTTTCGAGGTCCTTAGAGTGAATTTTCTAAAGTTGATTAAGTGACTGATGCCTGGAGTGAATTTTCAGGCATTGGCACTATTAGCTCTTGGAGTAAATTTCCCAGGACTAGAAAACCCTCGGATTGAATTTTTCGAGGTTCGTAGAGTGAATTTTCTAAGGTTGATTAAGTAACTGATGCCTGGAGTGAATTTTTTAGGCATTGATAATATTAGCTCTTCGAGTGAATTTTCCAAGATACTAGAAAACCCTCGAAGTGAATTTTTCGAGGTCCTTAGAGTGAATTTTCTAAAGTCAATTAGGTAACTGATCCTTGGAGTGAATTTTTCAAGGACTGTCATGGTGTTCCTCGAAGTGAATTTTTCGAGTTACCTTAATTTTAATTGTATTGAACCATCCGAGGTGGAGCAAGTAGAGATAGTCAGGTATTATTAGAAGACAGGCGTGAATCGTATGAATTAATTATTTGTGATTGGTATTTTGTTCTAGTTAATAAATTCATGGCATTAAAAGGCCAAGCGTAAGGTTTCACCTGATACGTTTATGGGGGCATACACGAGTTCAGGACGGACGAGTGTAAGGTTCAACATTATTTTGTAATAATTATAAACACCGTCACGCCTATATTCCTCAGAGGGGGTGGCAGAGGTGTAATGAGTATAACCACGTTTCGCCGACGATGATTTGTGATCACGAGGTCCTGGGTTCAAATCCTAGGTCGGATAAATGTAGTTTTTCTAACGAAAAATTCCTACTATGAGTCCGGAGACTGGAATTGTGCCCGGTATATGGCAATAGGCTCGCCCCCTATTACATGGGACCTAACATCGTCGGCGAAACGTGGGTGTCATAATTATCTCGTTATAAAGCATTTTATTTGGTATTTATAAATTATTTGATATATTAAAACGTATTTCCGGTAACCGTTCACCATTCAATATAAAATAAATTGACCGATATCTTACGATACACATAAATAATATATGTATTTATAATACATATGTTGCTATATCAATAAATACTTAATGAAGATATATAATTAAGATGGTGAAATTACTTTGTAGTTTTGATAGAAGGGCATAAAAATGAAAAACTGAGGGATGGACGATGATTGGTTTGGTGAACGGTGGACACGAAAGACGGTTGAAGAAGCAATAGTGTATTTAAAGTGCGTATAGTGTATTTAAAGTGCGTAAGGTTAGTATTTAATTGTGGTATAAAATGTTATATCGAACAAATATAAATAAAAGGAATAAACAGAACTAGCGAATGTTTTGTTGCTGACCCTGCTGGCTGTCTTACACATTATTGTCAAAATAAAGTGTACAAGAGGGTAACTTATTACGATACATTTGTCCTCTTTCTTATTACTTACATGCCAAAAGTGTAAGCCGTGCACTTATATAATCTTGTTAATGATCCTTCTATACTTTCACGACCTCTATGGTCTCAGCAACAGCATTACAGTTGAAAACTCAGAAGTAAGTAAATCTCAACGTCATCAACACGGGGTGTACCACGGGCGCGGTTCTCGCAAACTTCCCCGCTTTGTCGCACGCTCGGCAAGTTTTCTTATTTCGCGGCCGCCCACCTACCGCTGCGCAATTTTGCGGTGTTGCTCGCGAGTTTGTACACTTTATTACCTTTCCAAAGTACACCTCCTTCTTGAAATGTAATAAGATGTTTAGCGGTTGAGGCGTGGAGCCTGTAAGTAGGGACTTTAAACTTAGTGTTTTCTGTTTGTTAAAAGGTTTACGGAGCGAGCGGCGGAGTGAGTTTTGGAATAAGAATTCGTGTACCTGTAGTTACGTAATTAGTTTTGTCAAAATTGGATTGTGGTGAAATGAAAATTTGAACATTATATTAAATTAGACCCTTTTTTTAGACGAAGTCCATTTTGTTTTCTGTTTATCATAATCTAGTGCTTATTAATCAGATTAATCACATAATTATTTCAATATAAATAACGAGTCCGCATTACTTAATATGAAATTAGTTATGTTTCAAGATAAACTTCTGAAACAATTTGCTTACAATTTAAGCATTCAATCCAAATATAATTTATTACAAAAATTATTACAAAAGATCGCAAAAAGTATTTCAAAATCTAATTGTAAGAACGACAAATTCAAAAATCAAATTATTTGTTACCAAAATTTAGTCGTTAGTAATAGTGTATTTGAAAGTTCAAAACTATTTCTCAAACGTCGGAGACTATCAAATTCTTTAAGGCGCAACTTTATTATGTGAAAATCGAAGTTAAGCACTCTCTCTACGAGTCGTTTTACGATTATTGTCACGGGGAGAAACTCAAAACAAACCAATTAACATTGTAATGTACTCTTTATTAATTTAAGGAGTTGAGTTGTTTTTGGTTGCTCGAAATATTGATGTGTCACTAATTTGAAAGGAAAATAATATATGAGGATATGCGAATTTGTAGCCATACCAATATTTAAAAATAATCAGAATTCGACTGAAAACCGTAGTTTTCATAGTTTTTATCAAAAATAAGATCAATTTTGTGAGATACATCTGCCCGAAAAATCGGTTTTCACTACGGGTATCAGGTAACACTATCAAGTTTTAGTTTTGGTACGATGAGCAAGTGCATTGCATAATCTAGGTTGAAACTTACTACAAATTATAATAACCTTCCTTCCCTCTAATATGGTCGAGGGAGGTAATAACTGCTCAAGTAGTCATACTCGTGAACGGGTGCTACTTGTGGAGACTGTTCCACCCAGAATCCTTTAGCTTATCATTCTTTAAAAATATTAAGATTAATCTTATATCTCAGTAGTAAGGCATCACGTAGCTGGACATAATTGATTTTGTATTTAATAATTATGAATATATACAGAAAATGATGAAAAAGAAAAAAGAGTTAGACAAAAAAGACAAGCCCGCTGAGTTTCAATCAGTACAAGAATTGAATGCTTCTCAGCGTATGCTAGTTAGGATCGCTCAGATACAATCGTTCCCCTATATGTACAATAGATTGGTCAATAGTCTTCCTTTAAAGACGAATAGTAAACAATTTAATCGTATATCCGGGTTAAATGTGTTTCTGTATGAGCATAAAATTATAAGGGTCGGTGGACGTTTATGTAATTCGTCTAATTTTAATTACGATAAAAATCATCCGATTTTAATTTGTAGTAAGCATCATCTTACAGTTATATTGCTAAGACATGAACATTGACGTTTACTACACGCGAGTTCGCAGTTGCTCTTAGCTACTGTGCGAGAGAATTGGTGGCCTCTTAGTGCAAGGAATTTAGTTATAAAAATAGTGCATGAGTGTGTGACATGTAGTCGGATAAAGAGTAAAACTCTGTCGCCTATTATGGGTTATCTACCATCTGAGCGCTAAGAAGCTGGGTTAGTTTTTGTTCGAACTGGTGTAGATTATTTGGGACAAGTGTACATACTAAACCGAAAGGGCAGAGGAGTTCGTTTAATTCACGCATACGTCTGCTTATTTATTTGTTTCACAACGCGAGCGGTTCACCTGGATCTTGTCACTAGCCTCACTACTAATGATTATATTTTGGCATTAAAACGTTTTATAAGTAGGCGAGGTAAATGTGTGCCATAAATTATTATGTAGGTTATTTATTCCTATTTAATCTCGGATTAATCAGTTTTTGCATAATTTCGGATCATGTCGGAATTGTTCTTAATTTATGGATTAGTTGGTGAATTTATTATTTAGTGATCTATAATACTAGGCAAATCCTTGGTTCAGTGTCAGAGTAGATTTTATTAATTTATATATTGTTACGTTTGCGGGGTAATTAAATGCCAAATAACGTGCGAAGTACTTTATTAGGCACTGTACACACAAAACAATACGTAGTATGCAAATACACATGCGAACCAATCACACACTAGTAATACTCGCGTTAGTACCCAAATACTGCTTCAAAGTCGCTGAGTTATTCGTAGTATCCGTATATCGATGCTAAAGTCGCCATTGTATTCCACTTAGATCGCTTGTTCTCCGATTTGATCACTATCGCTTCCAAGAAAGGACTGTGTCGTCCCCGCGCTCTGTGTTCCTTTTATACTTGTTTGAAAGTTCTAGAACGGACGCGAACACTCTAAGTGCATCGCTAGAAGTACATCGAACAATAGCCGGGTCCACAAAGCGGTATTATTATTACATACCTACTCGTATTTGCGCGTGAACAAATAAGTACTTGTATACCGCGACCGCGCGCCGGCGATAATTAAAGGGGTGGAACCTTCTAGACGTTTCGCCACTTAAGCGTGGATTCTAGATCTTTTTAGTCAGATCACCGGGGGACCTATGGGTGTGTTATGCGTTTTCGAATCAACATCCCCCGATAACGAGATTTTCAAGATATCGGGGTATGTTCGGGTCGTAACAATATCATAACACCAGATCTGGTCCGGGGTAGGTATATGTAGTTTATGTGTATGTCAATTGTAAATATAGATATGGTTAGTAAGTGGAAGGCCGAAGAAGGGACTAGATTGGGCCTTGAAACATTTTACGAGACGCTTTCTCGTCAATTTTGCGTTAACGTCAATTTATTTCTGCTAAGCCTTGTGTGGTCTAAGATAACGCCGTGTGACATTAAAATATCGTTGACGAAAAAGCGTGCAGCAGCGCATTTACAGCGCGGGCCTGCGTGTGCTAGGGCGCCGCGAAGTCCTCCCCGATGCCTGCGGGCCAAGATCACGGTGGGCGAAGGTCGTTTCGGGCGTAGTCCCTGCGCCTTCGCCCAACACGTCGTCTACGAGCGGAATTAGAGGACGTGTCCTCCCTCACCCGCTCTGCCTCCTCCTTTGCGGACATGACAGCCTCGCATTGCCACCCAGGCGCTCTCGCTCCCAACCATGGATGATATCACGGTCGGGAGCGACAGCGCCTGTTCCCCTGCACCAAACGCTCCGGCGAGCCGACGCCGCTCATCATCCCATGCCGGTCGCTGCCCCAGCCACTCCTAGAAGACTGGCAACAGCGCAACGATGTCGGCGTGACCGGCATCCAGCGCCGCTCGGTGCAGCTCCGTCCGCCTCGCTCTCGGGGCGCAGGGATCTAAGGTATTGATAGGATCCCTACGCCAGGCATATAGCTCGGAGAGCGCCTGTGCCTCCAGCTCCCACGGAGGCGTTCCGGCGAGGAGCGTCGCCGCCTCAAATCCGATGGTGCGGTACCCTCGGATGACCCTGACGGCCATGACTGGCTGCGCGCGGTGCAGCAGCACCACGTTTCGGGCTATCGGGGCGCTTTATTATATATAGGCTGTCATGATATTATCTCTCAAATAATTTTCAGAAACACTCCAAAGGTATCGGTAAAATATTCCATCGTCTACAATACTTTTTTTTTTTTTTTTTTTTTTTTAAACGTAGCCCCACACTAGGATTTATTCCTGTATCGTGGGTGCGTTTACAAACATGAAAATTCACATACACAAATACCCAGACCGGAACAAATAATTGTGAATCACACAAAGATTTGTCCCGTGCGGGAATCGAACCCGCGACTGTTAGACACAGCGGGCAGAGCGGCTTAAGCTCTTAACCACTGCGCTAAATCTTCCGACCGACTTTGTTTCCTTAACTGAAAAAATGAAGCAATGGACATCATCGCGCTAATAAGCTGGGTGCTTTAACTCTTACGTCATAGGAGGAATTATTGCTATTGTAGCATTATACAGGCTTCGGGAAATTATGTTACCAATTAGCTGTACCCGCAACTCGCCGTTCGGTTTTTTTTAGGCGTGTATTTCACACCCATAAGTTTTTTTTGAGACGAAAAGTAGTCTATGTCCTTCCCCTTTATAAAATATATGTCTTTGCCTAATTGGACCAAAATCTGTTCGGCGGTTTTGGCGTCAAAAAGTAACAGACAGATAGAGTTCGAATTTATAATACTAGTATGGATTTTATCATAAAACTAGTCATACTCGCTTATCATACAGTAAAATAAACAAAATAGGACTGAAAAATGAACAGTATAAGCTTATTGAGTGAAGAACAAGTTCTGGAAGATAGGCAGAAAGTTAGCAAGCCCCCATAAGCTAAACCGATTACGTTATGGGAGAGAACCTTGTCCAGCAGGGAAAGTTTTTCGGCTGATGATGAAACAAAATTAGACTAAACTACAAGCAAAAATAACTGATAGTACATAATATAATGGGCTTCGTGATAATGTAAAATAATAACGTCGTGGATTTATAATAGAGCGACGGTCGCGGGCATAATTAATGGGCTGGTTTGTAATTGATATGTTACGTCTTTGCGGACGACACGGCCGTTCAGTCGTGTACGAGTATTATTTAGAAAAGATGTATTATATTTGTGAATTTGTTTTTTTATTTGTTATATAATTTCAGACTTCCTCGTTGGTCTGGTGGCAAAGCGCATCGCTTTGTGATCACGAGGCCCTGGGTTCAAATCCTAGGTCAGACAAATGTAGTTTTTCTAACGAAAAATTCCCAGTATGGGTCCGGAGTCTGGAATTGTGCCCGGTATATGGCAATAGGCTTGCCCCCTATGACATGGGGCCTAATATTGTCGGCGAATCGTGGGTGTACTCAGTACACCTCTGCCACCCCCGCTGGGGAATATAGGCGTGACGGTGTGTTTTTTTATATAATTTCAATCATATTAAAACGAAAGCAAAACAATTAAATCTGTCCCAATATAAAGAATTAGGTACAGTAGGGAACACAAAGTCCCAACAGGTTCTTTCCTTACCGACCTATCTGGCTTCCTCCACTGTTACGGTTCGTCTTATGTAAGCTCGCCGGTTACGCCAAAAATTATTGCCGTTCAAATAAAGATTATAAACAATATACCTACAGAGATTGGAGGTTGTGTTGGGTTACAAATGATACCGCTTCAGTTATGTTGCTTACAAAAAGATAGACTTATAAAGACTTGAGAGAAGCTGGATAGTTAGATTGCACTTTGGTTGTGGGTTCGATAACCAGGCAAATACAACACGAAATAAAAGAATTTTATCCGAAAATGGTCCGTGGTAGATATGTACACCCACATATCGCTGACGATGTGAGGCTCGAACGTAATAAACGGAGAGTGTTTCTTCTTAGATAAATACCTCGATTCTCGCAAGATGTGCGTTTCTCCTCGTGATCGCAAGATATACCATACACCACAGAACTAAAAAGGCAGTCGAAAATACAGTACCTATATACTTTTATTCAAAATAATTTAAAGTATTTCCAAATTATATATCTGCATGAAAATGACCACTCAAAACATTTCCGTAATTTAAGGAACATTTTTATTCAATCTACTTTCCACAGGTACGTATGCCTTAAAAATATGCCAAAGATTACTTTACCTTAAGAAAGGCGAAGAATATTCTCAATACCTTTGTTATCTCAAAAGGTTTCCGTCCATTCATGAAAGGGAATTCATAAAACGCCGCGTCGACTGGCTCAAATTCATCTATTTGATTGTCCGGACCCTCCGCGTCATTATGGTGGCCGGTAAATCATCGCCGCGGAAGCATCCTGCCGGTGAAACCTTGCATTTATTTTGTCTGCTGTTGTTTTTAAAGTCCAATATCGCAAGATTCACCATATAACGGCTGTACAAATCATTCATACATATAATCGTCATACATCGCATTGGATGTGTAAAGCTGTGGTATGGCGGCACTTTGATTGCTCAGCAAATATGTCAATACCTCCCTGTTGTGGCTACCAATTTATGGAAATAAAAGCGCCTCTCTTTCGACATAGCCCGCAGATGTACTAAAGAGGAGAATATAAGTAATAAAAAAAATAAGATAACATTATCCTATTGTACAAAATCCTTCTTATACAAATAGAGGAAAGAGACAATAGGTGTCATTCGACCACGCAAAGCCCGGTGAATTGTAGACTATGGGGACTAGTGGCCCTCTGATTTTGGAACTTATCAAGCTGTCCATAAAACTTCTCTCGTATAACGTGGATTTTTTAAATATTTTTAGTGAGATGTATATCTTTGGAATATATTAAGTATTTTCGAGATACATTTAATAGGTATATTACTACATATTATATAGATAGCCGAAATACATATTATTTTTTACTTAATATAATATTCGCTGTTGTTTCATCTAGCAACACAATAATGGAAATGAACGAGTAGCGAATAATAACTCAAATTGTTGCTTCCGTTTTTTTACTGTGAGGTCATATTCTGCCGATACATATCCGGTCAAGCTTACATGTGCGCACTTCCCACCCGCCATATTTCCTCTAAATGAACGCCACCGCTGAGTGGTATATTATCACAATAATTATGACATACCTACATCAATAATTATTTTTCTCTAAGAACATGATAGATATTTTTTATACACAAAGGTTATTATACTCTGAGCGTGGGTACTAATCAGGAAAATGGTCGCGTAACTTAACGTTTTGTTGATTTTGAACTTAATATAGAACAATTAAATTAACACTGGATTCGGGTACTTATTTATCTAGCTAATTGTATGATTTACTCGATGCAGTTAGCTCAAGCTACTGCTTGCATCCTGTACAAAAGCAATAACATCAAGCAACTACATCGGAAGCTTTCTACAAATATACTCCGTTAGACTTAGTTGTATAGAGTACCGCACGAAACGTACATAATACCCCTCTTATCCAAAGACGTCTAATGCAGACATCCTATACATAAACCTCTATCCCAATAATTGCCACAACGTTTTTACGTTCTCTACATCCAAATCTTTTCCGAGAGCTTTATCTGGTTATTGATGAATCCTATAGGGACTTGTTCACTACACGTCTTCCCCGGAGAACCTCTCTGTCATAACGACCATTATTTTGCGAGTTATATACCCTGCACACTGCTATTTAAGTTTGGCAATTCTAAGAGCTATATGACTTTGGTTCTCTTGCAAATCTTGTAGAGGAACTCAAAGCATTACTCTCGCTATTACCTTTTGGGCAACTTTGAGAGATAAAGCCCACCGAAAAATGCGTATCCTTCTAAATCATTTTAATATTACATTTAAAAATAAGTTATTTATTTTAACTTTTTTATACCTACACCGCTGTTCAATATCGGAATTCAAAGATAACATGTCACTACACATGAAATTGAAGCACATAAAATATTTACGAGCAAGTGGAAAGCACAGTGAGTTTAGATAAGACAGTAGGTAACTCTAGTTTTATGTAGAACCGGGATAATGTGCTCGGTCGAGGCCGGAATGTGAGGTCGATACCAGAGGGGTAGAGTGTATCGCTGAGTGCAAAGTTAACAGAAAGTTTTGGTTCCAAATGTATGGCTTGGTGACATGTTTATTTTCTGTGTCCCAGTTTCGTGAAAATGATATTAATAGTGCTTTATTCTAAGCGTTTCTTACTCATTCTAAATACATAACTCGTAGAGGCGCTTGTAGCACTGTACAATCGTGTGGTTAAGCAGTGTTCAGCTCAGTGAATCTGAGATGGGTGACGTTTTGTGGCATTTTTATATTTGAGCATCTTTTTGCTTTGGAAGGCACGTTGAGTCCCGGTCAGGTTGAATTTGGTCCCGATTATCATTCAATGTGGTAGTCAAGCCAAATTGGAAGCCTAATAAGCGACACCTCCACTAATCCACACTAGTTTCACTTAGTTCCACCACCCCATAGCTCCTCCCCACACCATTTGTTTATTAGTTAAGACTATATCGATCTTCTATGTATTTTTTTCTTGAACTGTATTCTAAATCACCCGCAAAAAGCAAGACAGGTGCTTCCACTATCATATAACTATAGGTCCTATTACTGGGGTTTATGGTAAATTTATACAAAAAGTCACTACAGTGTTACCTGTATAATAAATGTAAATACCAATTCCTTCCTCCCTCCACTCCCATCGCGTGCCAAGCCGCCTAATCTACAGTTACGGGAGCTGTTCTTCTCCTTAACCGCGCTGCATTTCCCGTCCCGTCTGAGGGCTTGGCACGAACAGATTTACATAAATGAAAGCTGTCGGGTGGTTATGCCATCCTTTTCACACAATTACTAAATAAAGAGGAATGAGGCAGCATGCTTTCTCGACAACACTACCGTCAAGGTAAGGACTTTACACGAAAAGATTGAAGTCATCGTGACGCTAGAAAGTTATCTTGTAGTCACTTCATGTTTATTTAGTAAATTTGTAGTGTGACAAGGATGGCATATCAACTTTTTTCTTTTTTTTTTTTAAACTTAGCCCCACACTAGGATTAATTCCTGTGTCGTGAGTGCGTTTACAAACATGAAAATTCACAAACAAATACCCAGACCGGAACAAATAATTGTGGATCACACAAAGATTTGTCCCGTGCGGGGATCGAACCCGCGACTATTCGACACAGTGGGCGGAGCAGCTCAAGCTCTTAACCACGGCGCTAAATTGTCCGTCAAAACTTGCTAGCGTCACGCTAACGTCAATCTTTTCGTATTATCCTGGCCGCACTGATTTATCGCTAAAGCGGCACATTAGCGGCATTACCGACTCGCGCCGCTGATTTAGTGCCGATTTGCATTCAACGTCTTCGCGTGCCGATATGGTTGGTGGTTACTGCCACATTTTAGAACTTGTCGTAATTTAAATAAGATAATCCTACCATAAATATTTTTTGTAGAGAAAAGCCATGCTCTAAATAAAAGAGACTAAAAATTGAGAATAAGCCAATTTTTACAAGCTTTTATATAAGTTGCAATGTTCATATGTATCTCTGTCTGTCGTGTCTGTCTGTCTGTTTGTCGTGTCTGTATATCTGTCTTTCTGGTGTAAATCAAATGAGCCATTTTTCAAGCACTTGCGGTAACGACAATAACAACGCAATAATACGGTACCATGAAGCTGGTCTGATAATGGAGTCAAAAGGTGGCCATAGGAACGTGTAAACTATACAACGTAACCCCCTCGTGTGTAGGCTTGTTAGATTGGTATTAACAGGTACTATACAACCAGATAGTGTTCAGGGTCTGATGATGAAGCCAAAAGGTGGCCAATGAAACGACCCAACTACTTAATATACCCTCGCCGTGCTTGGGCTCGCTGGATTTGTGTTGGCAAGTACTTTAGACCCGGATAGTGTTCAAGGTCTGGTGATGAAGCCGGAAGGAAGACGTAGGAACTCCTCAACTAAGCATGACATCTTTGTTGTGTTTTTGCTATAAAAACTTGTTTTGAAAAGGTATTTTTGAATTATACGGAGAATTTGGTTGTTATGAAATAATGAACAGTGCTAATGATTTTTGCAGAACTCAGGATCTGGCGTGATGATATAGATAGATAGACAGATAAACATAAAATAATTCAGATGATTAATCTCAAGCCGTTGGCCTTAGCACCGGCCTAGCTGTAAGACGGTCTAGGATTACCCCGCTGCAGGGCTAATGTGGGCCGGCAGAGTTAAGGTCTCATTTCTTAACTTGTTAGGCTAAAATGCTTTGATTCTAAGGTCTAAATAATCGTGTTAAGAGATTTTTCAATATAAAAATATTTTTGTTTTAGGACTTAATTATTGGCCTCTTTGGTCTAGTGGTACACGGTGCGGTATGTGATCACGAGGAACTAGATTTAAATTCTGACTCTGATTTGTCTGATTCGGAATTAAAATATAGAAAATCGAATTACAATTTTGTTGTTTTGGTTTCCCTATCTAAAAGTTTTTAGTAACAGTTCGGAATCTAGAATTATGCAAGCTATAATAGCAATATGTAAGCCAGAGAGATCTGTAAGGAAAAAACCTGTTGGAACTCTGTACTCTCTGCCTACCTGCAAGGGATCTAGCGTGATGATATATATAATGTGAGTGTCGCGTTTCCGAACGAGGCATCTAGTGTCATTTTTTTAACTTAAGATTCAAAAATAAAATTTTGTAACTCCCATTCTTTTCTTACCCAAAACGTCGGTAGGTTAAACGTTTAAATAAACGCAATAGACTCAGCAAAATAGTTTTATTGCATAGTAAACACGTTGCGGCGGCAACATATGATCCTTCAGCGCCGATTTCAAGAGGACTACGACCTTCACATCCCTTCAGACGTTTGGGTGTTCAAGCAAGATACGTAAAAAGCGGGGACGATTGCCAGCCGGTTACATCGCTTTCAAACGAAGAAACGGTACGGCCAGCCATCTATCTTATCCAAATATCTATCCACCCTTGTGTTAACTCTGTGGTAATCCAATTACAGTGATTGAGACGCAGTGAGTAGCTGTTTGCAAATCAAAAGCAGTGTGTGCCGTCGCTAGCGCTAACTGCAGTTCGCAAAACGTGAGTACTCCACCTTTCACTGATCTCCAAAATGAGCGCAGAATCAGGCACTAGGTCTAAGTCTCCATGCAAAATCACAGTCACGGATGACGAGAATATGAACAGACTAATAAGTGATTTAATTAAGAAGCGAGGTATTGTCAAAGGTTGCTTAACAAGACTTTCGAATCACATTAGTCGCTATGACACTAGCAAATCTCTGCCTGTTCAAGCTCAGATAGACTTAAAGTTTCCCATCAAAGGGACTGAGGGTCTATTTGTTGAATTTAACGATCTTCAGGCTAAATTAGAAGAATCTGTTTTGGAAGTAGATCTTGACGAACAGTTAAGAGAGCGAGAATTATTTGAAGATTGTTATTATGACACATTAGCTAGGGCTGAATGTATGCTACGCGGTGGTGAGGTTGATACTAATTCTAAACCGACTCCTAGTAGTTCAGTTAAGCTTCCTAGCATATCAATACCAGTTTTTGATTGTTCTGCAGAGCAGTGGCTCCAGTTTAGAGACACATTTCAATCGTTAATCCACAATTCAAACAATATTCAAAGCATAGAAAAGTTTCATTACTTGAGATCATCTCTTAAGGGCAGTGCGGCTTTGGTTATTGATTCGGTTGAATTCTCTGCGGTAAATTACGAGGTGGCATGGGAGTTACTCCTCACAAGATTTAACAACACCAGATTACTAATACATAACCACGTAAAGGCTTTATTTAATATTCAAACGCTGACCAAAGAATCACCAGCATTGCTGAGGAAGTTAATAGATATTATACTCAAAAATCTACGCGCATTAAAACTTCTAGGTGAGCCGGTAGATACCTTAATTATTTACATTATAGTAACAAAATTAGATAAAATCTCAGAACGCGAATGGGAACAACACAAAACTATGCACTCCAATCAAGCTGGTGATTCCAAATCAGTTTTGAAATTAAATGATTTGCTGAACTTTCTAAAGGACCGAGCTGACATGTTGGAAACATTACAGTTGTCGCACGGTAGCACGAGTCACAAAGGGCACAGCACAATTACACAAAATCACTCGAAAATTCACTGCAATGTTTCCACAAATAAGTCGCAAAGCCAAAGTAAAAAGTCGTGTTTTCTTTGTAAACAATATCATCCATTGTATAAATGTCAATATTTCTTAACTTCCAGTTTAGAATCTAAATTAAAACTAATAAAAGATAACAAGCTTTGCGAAAATTGTTTACGTATCGGTCATAACGTGAATAAATGTAGATTCGGTTCTTGCCGGTTTTGTAAATTAAAACATAACTCGTTAATTCATGTAGTTAGTTACAAGGCGGGGCCGCAAATCTCAGCTGATAATAATAAAACTATACCAGCTGTGATTATGCACTCGGCCGTCAACGCTGCCGACTTGCATGACAACAACACAATATGCAACAATAATGCTCGAGTAGATGTTTTATGCGCTCGTTACCCATGTATGCGACCTGTGTTGTTGTCAACGGCACTAGTCGAAGTGCGGGATAGTCGTGGTACTTATAATTTAGCTCGCGCGATTTTAGATTCTGGCAGCGAAAGATGTATAATTACGCAATCGCTATGCGACAATTTAAATTTACCATTAGTACAGTCCACTCAAGAAATCCGTGGCGTGGGTAACTCGGTAATAAGATCAACGGTGATTTGCAATATCGAGGTTAAATCACACATGGATAGATACGTTATGCGAATTCAATGTTTTGTTTTACCTAATATTACGTCCGTGTTGCCAGCGTTACCGCAACAACTTGCGAAGTTCGAGATCCCTGGCAACGTACAACTAGCCGACCCCGAATTTCATGAATCCCGAACGATAGATATCTTAATAGGCGCAGATATTGGGACTTATTATGCGAAGGTAAAATATGATTACCCCAAGGTCCATACCTACAAAATACGCGATTAGGTTGGATTATATCGGGTCCGGTAAACGGTATGCGAAAATCGAACCACGTACGATGCAATTTTTCTCAATGAATAGAGAACCAACTGCGGCTATTTTGGGAGCTTGAGGAGCCTAATCTTTGTGACACGCGCACCGACGAGGAACGGGAATGCGAAAACCATTTCGTCAAAACCACAACTCGTAACAAAGACGGGAGGTTTTGCGTCACGATTCCCCTCAAGTCTTCGCCTCAAAGTTTAGGTGAGACGTTTCCTCAGGCCCTCAAGCGATTAATATCATTAGAGAAAAGATTGCAACGTGATCCAGAATATGGAAAATTGTACACGGACTTCATGCATGAGTATGTAGCTTTGGGGCACATGACGTGAATTGACTCATTCGGAGTTCCTCATTTTTTTATGAGTCACCACGGTGTTCTGCGTGAGCACAGCGAGAGCACGAAATTAAGGGTGGTATTCGATGCGAGTGCTGCCCCGAGCACTGGAGTATCCCTTAACGATATACAGCACATAGGACCTCCTATACAAGGTGACTTACTTGCTATTCTACTACGTCTGCGCCTCCATAAATACGTGGCTTGCGCTGACGTTGAAAAAATGTACCGACAGGTTGAGGTTATCGATAATCAACGCGAATTACAGCTTATACTCTGGCGTGATGACCCGTCACACGAGGTGGGTGTTTATCGTCATAACCGTATTGTTTATGGGACTGCATCCGCTGCCTTTATGGTGGTCCGATGTTTAAAGGAAACGGCTGCGACCTGCTCGGATCCAGACGTCAAAAGAATAATTTATGAGGATTTTTTCATTGATGACCTTATTACATCGTCCGATAATAAAGACAAAGTATTAGAACATTGCGAAAAAACGTGCAAAACTTTGTTTTCGGGATGTTTTCCTTTACGAAAGTGGTTATTCAATTTTCATTGTGACCAATTACTTGCCGACCCGTTTGATGAGGTCAAGCAACTAAATTTAGACATAAACCGCCAAACTAAAACTTTAGGTATCGGTTGGAATAATTTATCTGATGAATTCCATTATCTGCACTCAAAAGTATTCGAGTACCGCGTCACGTACTGGGTATTGTGGCATCGCATATCGAGCTGCACATATTTACTGATGCGTCATTAACAGGATTCGGTGCATGCGTTTTCATTCGTGTCGTAAACAATACCCATTCCGTAGTATGTGTCAGGCTACTATGCTCCAAGAGCAAAGTTGCACCAGTGAAGCCCGTGAGTATTCCGAGGCTAGAATTGTGCGGTGCTGTAACTGGTGCACGTTTATATTCAAAAATACGTGAATCTCTTCATTGTGAATTCAAACAAGTCATGTTTTGGACGGATTCAACAATCGTATTGGGATGGCTACGCATGGCCCCCAATTTACTTAAAACTTTCGTTCAAAACAGGGTCGCCGAGATTCACGAAATCACAAAAGACTTACCATGGCGGCATGTCGACGGAAAGGAAAACCCAGCCGACTTAGTGTCACGTGGGGTTCCCTTATCAGACCTCGCCATCTCTAAATTGTGGTGGGAAGGACCTCCCTTTCTACATGAGTTCGCCTTCAATTGCGGCGATCCTGTTTCAGAGTTTTATTCGTCGGAGGTGCAAACCTAAGGTCAAACCTATTAAGCTAAATGTTTTACTTACAAAGATACCTACCGAAATATTTCCATTTTCTAGATATTCTCAGTTAGAACGAATGAAGCGCACCCTGGCTTACGTGTTACGTTTTATTTACAACTTGCGCAACAAAACAAATTATCACACGGGTGCACTCACTTCGGACGAACTGAGAAAATCAGAGTTAATCTTAGCGTGGTTTTCTCAAATAGATTCTTTTGGCGAAGAATACAATTTAGTTTTGGGAAATCAGTCGCTGAAAGGGAAGCCTAGCTTATTCAAGCTAAACTTGTTTATTGACGAAAACAATTTAATGTGTGTTGGTGGACAAATTGGTTATTCGGACAGTTTCGAATACGAGTAAAAGCACCCCATTTTGCTATCTTCCAAACATCGCTTTACTGTATTGCTCTTGCGCCACGAGCATAGACGTCTGTTTCATCTTGCACCTCAGGCGTTGCTGTACGATATTCGCCAACGCTGGTGGCCTATAGGTGGCAGAAATCTAGCGAGAAAAATAGTTAACGATTGTATTGCGTGCAAAAGACTAAAGGGAAAAACTTTGACTCCTATTATGGGCAATTAACCGAAAGAACGAGTAACTCCCACCTACCCATTTAGATATTGCGGTGTAGACTACGCAGGGCCTGTGCTTACACTGAATCGCAAAGGAAGAGGCGCTAAGACTCGTTATTCGTTTGCTTTATTACGCGAGCAGTTCACTTGGAACTGGTATCCGATTTATCCACTGAGGCATACATTTTAGCTCTAAAGCGTTTTATATCGCGACGTGGCAAGCCAGATGAAATATTCTCTGATAATGGCAAAAATTTTGTCGGGGCCAAGACAGAGTTTTTTAAGTTTTTGAATTCTTGTTCCGAGGACATCGCTCATTACGCGCTTAGCCAAGCTATACGATTAAGATTTATACCTGGTTATTCTGCTAATTTTGGAGGATTATGGGAAGCCGGAATAAAATCCTGCAAGTTTCACTTAACTCGGGTCATAGGTAACGCTCACCTCACAAAAATGTTAAAAATATTAACATCACGTACCAACCGAGTACGAGTGCCGCGACTACAAGAACCAATAACTCGCCACCAAAAGTCAACGAGTTATCATCGGTAAAGAGCACCTGGAGAAATCAGGAAACCTAAAAACCAGTATAAAAGAGGCAGTGACAAACAGCCTTACAGGACTCTTTAGCATAACACTGAATCAAAAAGAGCAAATAGAGGAACTTAGGTTGCGAGTGGAAAGCAAGAAGAAACACTAGCGGCCTTGCTGGAGAAAGTTAACATCAGCGCACTGTCAGTCAACGAATTACTGGACGAGGTGAAGTCGTTGAGGCAGACAGTTGTACACGACATAGCCGGACAACTGCCTGTCGCCTCGGCAAACCTACAAAGTTGTTCCAAGGCACACGATAATGGAGTTCTCGACGAACTAAAGGCGCTCCGACAGACCACGGAAAATGTGGTCAAACAAGTCACAGTGATGACGACGACGGCTATACCGACCACATATGCGGAAGCTGCAGCCCGAACCCCCCGAAATCGACTAACCACCCAACCGAGTCATCATCGATCATCGTGTCCTCAGAAAACGACAAGGACACCAGCGAAACAGTTCTAGAAAAGGTCAGAAAAAGAAAAAGTCCTAAACCCGAAAAGATCCGGAGTAAAAGTAGAAAGAGTGCGGAAAGCAAGGAACCAAAAGCTAGTCCTGAGTAGCAACGACAAAGAAGAAATAAATAAAATGACGGAAATGATTCAAGTAGATAAGGAACTGAAGGTGGTGACAGCTACTAATAAAAATCTACTAAAAGACGTATTAACATATAACACGGACGAGGACATACTCACCTCGATCAAAACCCAAAACGGTCACCTGATAAGGGGCCTGACCGCCGATGAGTCTCAGCCAATTGTTAAATACTGCAGGAAGGCGAGAAACCCATGTGGTATTACAGGTCTCGCCAAAACTATGGCAGAGACTCACGACGGCGGGTAGAATGCATATTGACATGCAACAAATTATAGTGGAAGATCAATCTCCGCTGCGGCAGTGTACCCGATGCCTGGCCTACGGTCACGGCCGCAGGCAGTGTGAGGAAACGGACGACTCGTGCAGCTACTTCAGCGGCCCCCATCTTAAAGCAAAGTGCGACAGATCCAAAACAACAGCTGACGGGCCGATCTGTCGAAACTGCGTGGCCGCCGGGCTCCCTGAAACAGGACACACTGCCTTCGACCGGGACTGTCCAGTCAGGAGGAAATGGGACTCCATAGCACGGTCCAGTGTAGCGTACTGCTAAAGCGGAGATTGATACAAGAGATCACACAAATAATAATAACTCGACCACCGCCACCGCACACGCCGAAAGAGTATATAAGGTGATACAAATCAACCTCCAGAGGAAGCAACTGGCAGCCCAGGAGCTTCTTCTGGAGGCTGCAAATAATAAAATCAGCTTCACAGTGGTGCAGGAATCGTACGTAGGATCTTCCGGCGAAATAAGACAATATCCCGGAACTCGCGTAGTCCAAGCGGGCGGAAACAGACCAGGACCCATCAAGGCGGCTATTATCATTTTCGACGAACAAATAGAAGTATTACAAGTACCAATTTTAACAACGGAAAACATAGCATTAGCCACCTTAAAAACCGAATCTTGGACTATAGCAGTTGTATCAATATACTTCGAAGATCACAAACCACTAGAACCGTACCTGCACCACTTGAAAAAGATCCGATCCAAAACGGAGAGACACAAAACCCTAATAGCCGGAGATTGCAACGCGTGGAGCGAGTGGTGGGGTAGTGAAAGGGATAACGAAAGAGGGGAAATAATGGCGGGAGCTATAGACGAAATGGACCTACACATACTAAACGAAGGGACAGAGCCCACATTCTATACGATCAGGGGTCATACAGAATATAAAAGTCATGTGGGCATCATGACCTGCTGCGAAAACATGATTCCAATAATACATGATTGGAAAGTGCGAGGCGACCTAATCAGCTCTGATCACAACGCAATCACATACACACTACAGTCAAAGAAAACTAGCCAAGACAAACACCAAGTAACGACCAGAAAATACAACACTAAGAAGGCTTATTGGGAATTATTTCGAGAAACACTCAAAACAGCACTACAAGTAGAAGGAATTACCGAAGCACACATTGAAAACATCAACACAAGAATGGAATTAGAAAAGACAATAGACAGATACACAAAATGTATCGAAATAGCCTGCAATAAAAGTATACCTGAAATAAAAAGGAACAATAAAAACAAATTATACTTACCTTGGTGGAACGAAGCGCTTGCAGAGTTGAAACGAAGCACGACGACAAAAAAACGACGAATCCGGAACGCGGCACCACATCGACGAAAACACGTAGTAGACGAGTACCTTAAATCAAAAGAACATTATGAAACAGAAGTAAGACTGGCACAGACAAAGAGCTGGAAGGATTACTGTACAAAACTAGAAAGGGAAAGCCTATGGGATGGGATTTATAGAGTAATAAAGAGCGCGGAGAGGAGGAAAGAGGACACGCCCCTCGTGAAGGACGGGAAGGTGTTGAATCCTAATGAAAGCGTAAAACTGCTTGCGTCCACGTTTTTCAAACAAGATGATCCACAACATGACACACCGGAACACACAAGGATCAGGGAAAAGGCCAGACAGATCAGAGAAGAACAGGAAGTGGACGATCACGACCCGCCTTTCACGAGGGGCGAACTAAAACAGACAATGCTGAGCTTTAACCCTAAAAAGGCACCAGGAATCAATGGATTCACGGCGGACATATGCCAGGCATCCATCCAGGCCGATGAGAAACCATACTTACATTTAATAAATAACTGTCTCAAAATGTCATGCTTCCCAAAGGCCTGGAAAGAAGCCGTGGTCATCACACTCAGGAAACCTGGCAAAAAAGATTACGCAGAACCTAAATCTTATAGGCCTATAGGGTTACTACCGATTCTTGGCAAAATCTTCGAAAAGATGGTAATAACTAGGGTAAATTGGCACATCCAACCCAAAGCCAACGCGAGGCAATATGGCTTTACACCGCAGTGCTGTACCGAGGACGCCCTCTATGACCTTATACAACACATTAAAGAAGGCCTTAATAAAAAAACTTATTAATGTCGTTGTATCCTTAGACATAGAGGGCGCCTTCGATAGCGCGTGGTGGCCAGCGATAGTCTGCCAACTCGCTGAAAAACGATGCCCGCAAAACATTAGGAATCTGTTGCACAGCTATCTTGACCACCGAAGAGTCAGAGTTCGTTATGCCGGCAAGGAACACATAGCCGAGACCACGAGGGGCTGCAGGAACAGGGTTCTATTAGCGGCCCAACGCTATGGAATACCTTGCTGGATTCACTCTTGATAGATTTGGACAGCCAGCAAGTGTATTGCCAGGCCTTCGCCAACGATATCGTCCTGGTTTTTTCAGGGACAGAAACCCTACACGAACGAATAAACAAATGGGGAGAGAAAAATAAACTTAAATTTGCACCTAATAAAACAAACGCCATAACAATTACTAAAAAACTAAAGTATGACATACCAAAATTAAAAATGGGAGGGATCGATATACAAATGAAAAAAAGAAATAAAAATTTTAGGACTAATAATTGACGACAAATTAACTTTTAAAAAACACATAGATACCACTTGTAAAAAAGGAAAAGATTTTTTTAAAAAACTGACAAGAATGACAAAAGTAGCATGGGGACTGAACCCCGAAATAACCAGGACGATATACACAGCGGTAGTGGAGCCGACGATCCTGTACGCCGCCAGCGTATGGACACCTGCCGCGCACAAGAAAACGAACAGGAAAATACTAAACGACATCCAAAGGGGCTTCGCACAGAAGATCATCAAATCCTATAAGACCACCTCACTCAATGCAGCAATAATTTTTCAGGGTTGCTGCCCCTAGCCTCAGAATTTAAGAGAATGCGGAACTCTATGAGCTGGAGGAGAAGGTCTGCTTCCTTAGAAAACTGCATCCGGCCGAAGACCCACAAGTCGAATACCAAAGCTCGGGAATTGTAGATACCTCTTTGGGTATCAACATATTCACCGATGGTAGCAAGATCAACGGCAAAGTGAGAGCGGCACTCACGTGCTGGAGGGACGGTGTGGAGATTCTTTATCGCAAATATAAACTTGAACACTTCTGTACCGTATTTCAGGCAAAGCTTTATGCACTTAAATAGGCAACCGAAATAGCCAAGCAAATCCAAGAAAATATGATAAATATATTAAGCGACTCCAGGTCGTCCCTGGATTTGCTCGGAAACAATAAAGCTCTGCATCCCTTAGCATTCAAAATTAAAAATAACATTTTAGAAAACCAAAAACGTAACAAAATCTTAACCTTTCACTGGATTAAAGCCCACACCGGTACCGAAGGCAACGAACGAGCGTATGCATTGCTAAGGAGGCAGCCCTATACCTGAAACGTAAACCAGATTACGACAAGAGCCCAATATCTTTTATCAAAAAGACCATCCGAGAAAACACCAAAAAGATATGGAATGGCAGATACCAAACAGAGACCACTGCAGGAACCACCAAAATCTTCCTTCCAAACGCTATCGTAGCATTTAAAATAATTAAAACCCTAACTGTGAATCCCATCCTGACACAAATATTGACAGGCCATGGAGGGTTTTCTGAATACCTACACAGATTTAAAGTAAAAGACAGCCCGGCTTGTGTATGCGACCCCGATCAAACAGAATCGATACAACATATCGTCGTAGACTGCCCTATACACAGATACGATAGATACAACATAGAACAAACTATAGGAACAGAAATCAAAATAAATAATATACGTGAAATTATGATAAACCCAGAAAAACGGAACAAATTTATAGAATATTGCACAAAATTAGCAAATCAAACAATTAATAGGAACAAAACTAAATGACAAATTTTTAAACAAACAAACACAATACAAAATGACATAACATAATAAAAAAAGGCTCTGATCCCGTCAGAGGAAGTATGGAAACGTCACATAGACGTTAACTATAAAAAAAAAAAACAAAAACGCTCACCTCACCTTTGAGGAGCTTACTACAGTGTTGACACAGATAGAAGCTATACTTAACTCCCGCCCCTTGTCTCCATTGTCTTCCGATCCACATGACTTCCTTCCTCTCTGTCCTGCACACTTCCTGGTTGGTCGTCCGCTTACTGTACCGGTGTATCAGGACATGCGAGATGACACTTCAAAACTGCTGACCCGCTATGTTTTGAAAAGTTCTATATAATCAGATAATGTTCAGACTCTGATAATGAAACTGAAAGGTAGCCAATGAAACCACCCAACTACTCAATATAACCCCGCCGTGTTTGGACTCATTGTATTTGTCTTGATAAGTGCTTAACATAAAAGCGTAACAAATACACGCTTAATAACGTGTAATGAGATAATTTGAAAGAGATCCCAAAGCAAAAAAGACACTTCGAGTAGTGTTTCGCGTGTCTGCATTATTGGCATTAAGGCGATGGCTCGACTTCATGAGCTTCTTGGTGCTGCCCCCGACCTGCATAACTCCAGCCCTTGGCAGTCCACGTGCTGGAATAATAGGGTAAAAGTACGCTATGGGTACTGTGAAAGAAAATGTAATGAGACTTCAAAACTTGACACGGGACTGTAAAATAAAATTTGTTGTTTATCTTTTTTTGTGACGCAGATACTACTAAATTACACAAAGTGAATTTTTAATGAATCTAATAGTGGAGACGAGAAAATTGCCATCCATAATTTTGACAATAACTGATGAATCAAAATTTAAGGAGACTAATTTCTTTTTTTTAATGTGAATGCTAACTATTGTCTTCGTAACTGTTAGTAATCTTCATGTTAAGAGTAATTAAACATGTATCTTGTACATGTAATGAAACTACATATATACTGGTACGGTACCAATACTTATTTACTCGTAACCCTATTTTCAGAGACAATAATACAAAATCAAACGAACTTCTTGAAGTGAAGTTCGATTGGTATTATATTAGTCACTTCATTCGAAGATATAATAAACCATGTAGTACTTTTATCCTACAGACAGTGTTTTGCACGAATTTTTAGAGAATTAAAAAGGGGTGTTTAATGACTTTTTTGTTCACTTAAATTTTCAACACTCATTCGGTCATTCAATCATTCCTACCTGCTCCCTTGTCACATCGTATCCCTCATTTCTTTAGAGTTTAATGTTATCAATCCCTGGGCAAAACTATGCAAGGAGGGGGTGGGTGGGTTTTGTATCTTCGAATGAAGTGACTAATATAATACCAATCGAACTTCACTTCAAGAAGTTCGTTTGATTTTGTATTATATTGCGTCACTTCATTCTTCAGATATAATAAACCATGTAGATGTTTAGAGTTCAGTTTTGCCCTTCTTAATGATTAAGTTTTGTAAATAAAATATTGATAAATCAGTTTAACTTTTATTGATTAGTTTTAAGTTACATTACTTTTTATGATAGGGTTTTATTACACATAACCGATTTTGCAAAATCATCTTGTGTTATAATTGGTCTATTGTAGAATTTGGCAAATGCCGTGGATTGGGACGACCAACCTGCTGTTTTCCGAATGGTCTCCAAGGAAACCCCACGCGAGCACGCCGTGGACGTGGCAGCATGTCGTGTGCTGTGCGCGCTGAACACTGTCACTTCCACGCCACTCTCCGCCAGCGTCTGCTTTATCCATCTGCTTATGCTCTGAGCAGACGCTGCTTGGTGTGGCTTTCGGAACGTTATGATAAGATTTTCAGTATTATTTGGCCTTAGCGTTCTCGTTATGGTTAAGTAGTCCATCATCATAGTAGCTGGACAAATGTTTTGGTTGTCTGGGAAGAATGGTATTGTAAGTATTGGTTGTTCTCGGCCCGCAGCAGACGTTTTAAGAATATCTGAAATAACTAATTTTATACCTGTTGTTTCTATTTTAATGTTCTGGATTTTTATCAGTGACAAAGTTTGAGCTCTATGTGCTGTACAAAGAGCTAAAAAAATTACTAATTTTTTAGTTAACCTCTCTAGAGATTGATCAACATGTGGTATCCATTTGGACACATTATCTAATACGACTTGCGGGTCCCATGTACTAACATACTTAGGCACCGCAGGTCGTAATTTATACATTCCTTTCAGAAATCTTTTTATCTGGTTGTTACTACTCAATTCCTGATGGAGCAATAAAGACAAGGCCGACTTGTGGCTATTTAATGAACCGTATGCGGCGCCTCTGTTATAAATATCTAACAAAAATAATAGAACGTCTGATACCGACGCAGAGAACGGATCAACTTTTTTATTATTACAAAATTGCCACCATTGTTTAAAAGTTGTGTTATACTGCGTTAACGTATTTTTGGAGAGAGAAGCAATCATTATGTCGAGGGTGTCCATAGGGGATCCTGCTTTTAAGAAAGTGATCCTGAGAGTTTCGCTACAGCCAGGGTAAATCTGAGGCGACGGTGTGTCCTGGAACCAGACCAAATAACAAATTCGTTAGAGTCAAGGTATATTACGTCCGAGACTATCATAGATTGGATAACGGGAAACCAAGCCTGTGAAGGCCAGTATGGGTAAACAAATATTCCCTTTGCTTTTTCCACTTGAATCTTCCTTAGACATTTTAGTATTAAGGGGAAAGGCGGAAAAGCGTAAAAATAGAAGTCTTTCCACTGTATGGTAAAAGCGTCTACAATCACCGAGTCTGGGTCTTTTTTCCAAGAAACATATTTCTCACATTTTGCATTGGTGCGAGAGGCGAAAAGGTCAATATTCGGTTTACCGAATATTCTTGTGATTTTTTCAAAACCAGCTTTTGTGATTTGTAATTCTGTGTCTGGGTTTCCTTTTCGGGATTCTTTATCAGCTATAGTATTTTCCTTTGTGTTTATGTATGACGCGAAAATCCATAGCTTTCGCCTTTCACACCACTGCCAAATAGACCTGGCCAAATCATTTAGATGCGGGAATTGTATTCCGCCGAACCTATTTATATAACTAATAGCTGTAATATTATCTACTCTGAGTAAGATACTGCAATTTGTACAGTGCTTTGCAAAACATTTCAGACTTAAGAATACCGCTA
The DNA here is from genome assembly GCA_905147815.2 of Phalera bucephala. Lineage (NCBI taxonomy): Eukaryota > Metazoa > Arthropoda > Insecta > Lepidoptera > Notodontidae > Phalera > Phalera bucephala. The sequence goes on along the minus strand of LR990615.1, from coordinate 35,724,840 downwards.
AAAGTTCAAGGTAATTTATATGATGTTGAGATTCTATAGGTTTCCATCCACCGCCTGTGCGTGAATCGTTACATGCAGCCCCCCAGCCTGTTCTAGAGGCGTCAGTGAAAATTTCCATCGTCCAGTGTTTAGATTCAAGAATGTTATAAGATTCAAGTATGTGACTAGCCCACCACTTGAGGTCCGGTAATATTAAGTCCGACGGATTAAATTTTGCATCATAATTATTATTATTACGTTTTAAAGCGAGACATTTTTCTCTTTCTAATCGTTTTATATATACCCAACTGTACCTAACTGCTGGGCTAGCTGCTATCAATACCCCAATTAAATGTGAAAATTCACGAATGGTAACATGTGGTAGATTAAAAAACTTTTGAACAAGGTTGGCTATATACACTTTTTTCTCTAACGGTAGATTAATTGTCATATCAATGGAATTAAAAACATATCCTAAATATTTACAAGATGTAGTTGGCTGTAATTTACTTTTATCATAATTGATAACGAAACCTAAACATTCCAGTACTTTTTTTGTTTGGTTAACATTATATTGACAATTTTCAAAATCAGATCCCATACATCATATGTCATCTAGATATGAAACTATTGTTAAACCTTGCCCTCTTAGGTGCGCTATAACCTCCTTCATTAATTTCGTAAAAATTCTCGGGGCGACTGATAATCCGTAAGGCATGGAGGTAAACTCATAAGTTGTAATTGATAATTTTTCCAATGAATTTCGAGGGTTTTTATTAGTTTGTTCTAAGCAAAATCGAAGGTATTTTCTATGATTATTTTTGATCGGTACAAGTAAATAGGCTTCTTTTATGTCTATAGTTGCCATAAAGCAATTTTTTGTAATTAAATTCGATACAGTTCTATAATCCTCCATTTTAAAGTGCGTTTTCTTAACGTATTTATTGAATGATTTTAAATTTAAAATAAATCTAAAGTCACCGTTAGATTTAGGTGTTAAGAATACTTTTGATATGAATTGATCCTTAGTTGGAACACAGGATCTTATAGCTCCTAATTTATGTAATTTATCCATCGCTAAAGACAAATGGTATTTTTCTTGTTCTGATAAAGTATCACAGTGTGTGATGTTTTGACTATCTTGTCGTGATTTTCCTATTAAGGGAATGGGGAAGCCATCCCTGACCCAATTTAATACTAAACGATTTGAGGTAATTTTTTCCCAGCAGCTATAAAAGTAAGTAATTCTACCTCCATGTACCTTTATGTTTGATGACTGTTGTGGGCACGTTGATATCGGTTCGGCCACGTCCGGGATTGTGTGTACGCAGAAGTCGGCGGGTATCTGCGATTGAACGCCGTCTGTATTCTCCCCGTAGATCTCGGTCCTCCCCGCCCCCCCCCTGTTCATCGAGCGAGAAGGACCGCGCCAGTTTCCCTGATGTCTACTTGAGCGAAATGTTGAAGATCCGGCAGTATTCTTCGGATCAGATTTTTTTTTATCTGAAAGCTTTGCCTCTCTATGGCTTTTGAAGCCTTTATTTTATCTGGCAGATTTATACCGAATAAGGTTTCGTCACGTTCACAGTCTTGAACGACGTTAAGAAAGTTTTTGTCTAGTCCTGTCATTAACATTTTTGTACGTTTTTGAGTTTCGTCAAAATGTAGATCTGAAAGTATTCTAACGGCGTCTGAGAGAATTTTTACCGCTGGCGATAAAACTGAACAGGTTTTATTATCTCCTTTCAATAGAAGAGACATGGCACGGTTTGCTGCGCTAATACCTAGGCCTAAAATTTGCTGATTGCCTTCCAATTTTTTATCCCGGGCTCTTGCAATATCTGAGGAAGTCGCGGCTATCTCTGGATTCAGAGAAGGAGCTCTTAATAATTTACAATTTGATGGGATGTTGTACTCTTTTAATAATTTCTCTTTTACATTTTTATCGAGCCCTTTTCGCAAGATTGGTATCCAGCGCTGTGCTAACTCGGGCAATATATCATCTCCATATGTAATTTCTTCAGTCATTTGATCACCTAGAGCTGATAATAGTTCTGGATCCAATGTATCCACTGTATTTTCAGGTAGACTCGTAGAAAAGGGATCATTTTCTACCGTGTTGGGCTCTTGTCCAACTTCTGTATTATCCATAGGCATGATCAAGTCATTATTTGAATTATTGCTCGGGTTGGTTTCGACCTCTATAAGAATAGTAACGAATAAGAAAGGGCAAAAATAAATTTCTAATTTTTATTTAACATGTGGGTACTTTGAAGTTTGCCCCGTATAACTTTGGTGTTAAACCTCGATTAACTCGTCCAAAGTTTTAAGTATTATAATTTTACAACAAGTATTTTGACGTCAACCCGCAGTTGACACGGTCAAAACTTGTATTAAATAAATAATTATGCATATCTTTGGTGTTAACCCACGGTTAACTCGGCCAAAATATGATCGTAATACCATAACGTTTATTTGGAGCATAAATACTAAAGATTTTCCATAATAGAAATCAAATTTCTGTGTGAGGGTAGGCCATCGGTGTTAAAAAATATTTCGATCTTACTTACCGACATTCTCTTCGAAATCTGACGAATCACTATAAACAATAATTCGTTTTCGACGACAATTTTGTTCTTCTAACTTTTGTATTTTGCGTTTATAACAACGAATTTTTTCACTTGCACTGCGCTTAAACATTTTTACAATGTGAAGTGTGCGTTCACTGTCTTGCACGATAAAAGAATGAGGGATACGATGTGACAAGGGAGCAGGTAGGAATGATTGAATGACCGAATGAGTGTTGAAAATTTAAGTGAACAAAAAAGTCATTAAACACCCCTTTTTAATTCTCTAAAAATTCGTGCAAAACACTGTCTGTAGGATAAAAGTACTACATGGTTTATTATATCTGAAGAATGAAGTGACGCAATATAATATACCTTGGTGAACTAAATACAGTACAATCAGTCAATCAGTATATTTATACTTACACATGTCATAATGATCATATTATGATATATGTTTATTAAACTATTTCTTAATTTGAAATAACTTGCAACTTGTCAAGAAATGACCCTTTATGATGTCAATCTTCCCATACTAATTTCTTCGAAATTTAAAGTACTGTCTACCTTATTAAGCACTGTAATAGTTATAAGTAATTCTGAATAGGAATTAGCAGTTTAATCTTATAATCCCCAAATATCTAGGACAAAATTACTTCTGAATTACCTTATTGAGACCCCACCGGGGGCAAAATTTGCAACAACACCTGTAACTAACGAACCCACACGCCGGATTATTTGTCCACACAAACTTCACAGCTGTTGTGTCGGACGGATATTGTCACCTGCCGTTGTTTGATTAACAATCTCGGAATATATTGGTGTAGTCTCACAATCCTTAGAATTATATGTGGTTGAAAAATATTATGTTGAAGTTTTTGATAGGATAGTTTTTGCTTTTACTTTCGACGAGCGGTTATGAATTTCAAATTTATGTAAGAACGTGTGTTGAAATCTATAATAAGGCAACGCATGAATTCATAATGCGATTTGTCGCAAACACGAGAAAAAAATATTTGCAAAGATATTATACAGGAATATATGATACTCAAAACACATTCGATACAGCTGTTTTTTTTTGTTATAATCTAACCTAGAACGATAAAATTAACAAGAAATATTGCCGAAAAAAGATAAGTCATGTAAAAGAATAAGATAGTCTATATTTATTGGCCAAATTATTCGCTAAATCCGATTTGTAAGAGGTTTATTAGCTATTAAGTCCGATGGAATGTTGTGCGAGGCACAAGGGGGTTTCAGGTCTGGAAGAGGATATTCGGATCAAGTCTTCTCACTCCGCAACATCGTAGAGAAGCATCTGGCAGTGGGGCGGAAGGTTTTCTGCGGTTTTGTAGATCTGGAGAAGGCATTTGACAGAGTTGTGCGAAAGAGACTTTGGGGCATTTTGCCAGAGTATGGTATAGATGGCACTCTGTTGCGAGCAGTCCAGTCCACTTATGTGGACTGCAAGGCATGCGTACGGGTGGGTGGTAACAGGTCACCCTGGTTTGACGTTGAAATCGGCGTCAAGCAGGGTTGCGTGTTGTACGCTAGACTGTTTATAATATATCTGGACAAAAGTCTTCAAAGACTGAAAGCGATGAATGAAGGTGTAAAAATGGGTGACTTAGTGGTAAACCATCTATTTTATGCAGATGACGCGGTTTTAATAACGCCAACAGCCACTGATCTGCAAACACCAGTCACAGTTATGAAAGACGACTGCATGATCAATGGCTTACACTTGAATGTGAAGAAAACCAAGATTATGGTTTTTGAAAGGGAAGAAACCAGAACGAATGTAAGGATTGTGGTTGGTAACGATGTGCTGGAGCAAGTGAATGCGTTTGTATATCTTGGATGCGCCTTCAGTAAGGATGGGAAATACACCGCTGACATAGAGAGAAGAGTGAGTGCAGGGAACAGAGTGAATGGTGCGATGGGAAAGCTACTCGGGAGCCGGCACTTAAGCCATAAGGCGCAGCTGGCCATACATAACGGAGTTCTTGTCCCAACGCTGTTATATGGTAGCGAGAGCTGGGTATGTAAGAAGGAGAATGAAAGTAGGATAAATGCGGTAGAAATGCGAGCTCTGCGGAAGATGTGCGGAGAGAAGCTGACCGACCGCATTAGCAACAGCATAGTAAGACAGCGAGTAGGTATGAAAGATAGTATCGGTGTAAAGATGAGAAAGGGCATGCTCCGTTGGTTCGGGCATATAGAAAGAATGCCAGAGGAAAGAATGACAAAACAGATATACAATGTGAAAGTGAAAGGATGCAGGTACCGGGGAAAACCTAGAGTCAAAAGTCAAGAGTCTCCGTAACCGGCGAGCGTGTATGAGACGAACTATGAGAGTCGAGGAAGCCAGAGAGGTATGTAAGGAAAGAACCTGTTGGAACTCTGTACTCTCTGCCTACCCCGCAAGGGATCTGGCGTGAGGTTATAGATTATAGATAGATAGAAAAACTAATTAAACTACCGATCTTTCATACCTTAGTTTCATACATTAGTTTATCTTATCCTACTTTTTACTAATATTATTAACGTGAAAGTTTGTGTGTTTGGATGTTTCTCAATCTCGCAAAAACGGCAGAATAGATTTGTATGAAAGGGCATTATTCTGCGCCCATACATGATTTGCCCCAGAACCAACAGCAATGAAAAAATACTTTTATGAGTTCAAATCCCTCATGAATTCTCGTAACACATTTATTATTGAACGGACAAGCGGAAAAATTGCAATATTACACAAAAAGTATTAGATTTTGAGGTTATAATTTAGTAGCCATTAATACATATGAGTTTATATTGGTTAGTCAAAAATATTTTGAGTAGATTTAAAGGATAATTATATTTTTATAGATACCTATCGCCACAAATAACTATCTATATAAGTATCTAGTCTAACAACACAAGCAATCTAGATAGCTAATAGTTACGCTTACTACTTTTTAACCGACTTCAAAAAGGAGGAGGTTTTATGTTCGTTTGTATGTACACTTTTTTTATGTAGTTTTAGCGATATTTCCTTTCTATTACGTCAATCCTATAGTCAAGTCAATACTATAGAACTAAGCAGAATAGAATACTATAGAATTAACCGACCTCAAAAAAGGAAGAGGTTCATACTTTGTCTGTGTTTTTAAATAACTTTTTTGCTTAAACCGATTTTGATGATTCTTTTTGAACCAGGTATAATACAGCTCCGAGGTAGTCCCATTTAAATTTCATCGCTATCGGACCTTGGACTTTGGAGATACACCAGGGGACTCCTTGACGGCAAACAGCACGAATGTGTAAATTCGGTAATTATGAGTATTATATCAATCCTGTAGGTACCTTGCTGTAGAACTAAGTAGAATAATATAATTTAGGATTATGAATCTTAATAAATTAATTAACTTATCTCTTAAAATAGTAAAATAAAAATCTTTTTAAAAGAAGGGACACCGACTTCATAAAAAGCAAAAAATAGATATTTGAAGTCAGTGCCAAGTAAAGTAACATACTGATGCAACCGGTACCGACTACAAATATTTATTATTTCTTTTTGAAGTCGGTTTCCCTTTTTTAAAAAAACATTTTTATTACATAGTCAATTCGATATCAGTACTTACAATACTTTGAAATATTCGTTTTAGATTGCAAATTGTCCGTTAGATACGGATATTTGCCATTATTATAATAAAATAGATAAATAATGATGGAATGGGTCAAATGTTTGTTGGTCCTGAGGCAATTTTTGACAATGTCCTTTGGCACACAGATAGTTTACCTGGATTAACACATAGGTTACTTTTTATCCCGGAAAAAAGTTAGGTTTTGTCTAAAGTTAAAGATAAAACGCGATCTTAGTTGCGGGTAGAAGCTAGTTATAAATACAATTTCTAATTTTTATTACTTGAATAAGTGGATAGGAAGCATTTTATACTTAATTTTAATTTCAGAGTAATCAAACGCCGTCATTATCACTCATTGCATAATTTCAATAAATATTTGTAGAATTTCCGAAGTCTATCATCTTTTTGTTCAACTTACAGTGTTTAATTAAAGCCCGACCGTATCTATCCCATATCACAAAACAAACTTGCGAGAAACACTTGTTATTCTGCTACTACGACTACTACTATATCATCACGCCAGATCCCTTGCGGGGTAGGCAGAGAGTACAGAGTTACAACAGGTTCTTTCTTTCACTCATTATTTTACTCATTCATTTTTCAAATTTGGTTTTTGATATTATGTATCTACCAGCTATTTTTAACCTCAAAAAAGGTATGATTGTAATATCGTCTTATTTCATTGATGTTTTCATTCTTTATTTTTTCTAAACCCAATATTTGAACTACAACAAAAACTGTTGGCGGAACATGACATTAACGTGTTTGACCGACATTAATGTATTATCGAAAAACTGTATTATAGAAAACTGGAAGGTGTTTATCAGAATAAAATAGGTTTAAAAATGCATCTTCTTTGAGCTATATTTCTCATAGGTCCGGCAAAAGTTACAGAATCCTGTCAAATTAGACCCTAATATACTTTCAAGCCTACTCTGCTCCCATACTTCATTTCTTAAACCGTCGCAGTTTTTAACATCTTTTTTCTTATGCATCAGATGAATCACGATCGATTTAACCATGGTAAGTAAGTTTAGGTTTCCTCATGAACCCGCTGAGAACCCGAACGATCACTGATGACGGGATTATTTCGCACCCAATTTGCTCATATTGCCTTTCCTTGACCTACTATACTGCAGTCAATCATTAGCTACCAAATAGTTATACAAATTTATACTTCCAAAGAATATCCTTAGCTTCTATCTAATTCTGCTTTAATTATAATATCATCGCTTTTTTTTTGTTAAAAGATTTATTTTGATTCCATTCGTTATAAAATAATTATTATTAGTAACAATCGTAATCCTCCAGATAATTTTTTAATACATTTTCTTCTTATCAAATTCTCTATATTCCACGAAAGTGGCTTTCCTGAAGTAAACATGTATTCGGAACAGTCGCTTGTTTTAAGTTATGTACATAAATTCCTTTTATTTTTGCATATTGGTTGCATTACTGACAGTACGTCGCTATACGAAAATAATGATGATGATCAAGTTTGATAATAGCCAAAGTAAGTTAGGTTAGGTTAGTTTTGGGACTTTTAAAGTATAAGTTGATGAAGACAAAGTTAACGAGGTTATATTTACTGCCATTTTTTTGAGTTGTATAACAAAAAGCTTAGTGTTGATGTATAGCGTCCTGTCTTTATTAAATTAACTGGCAATGTTGCGGTAGTTGTTAACTACTTAATAAAGTATGAACACGAATATGATCCAGTGGCTTCCCCAAACAAACATTCCGAAATAATTGTTTAGTATTCTCTAACAAACGGCATGTCCGGACCGGACGGCATCTAAATAATAATAAACAAGTACAAAACAGATTTTCACTTAACAAAGGAGTCCGTAGAAGCTAGCATTTGTATTCAAATTAACAAAATAATTGGAGCGCTGAAAGAATCGTGTTGTGAAGTCGGGACATTCCGCCGCGCGGGCCCCAGCTGAAATTGACAAATTAAACTAAATTCCTGTCTGCGACAACACTAGCCGGCTGCGGGGGAGCGGGAGGCGTGGCATCTTGGACGGCGGCGGCGACGTGGTCGGTTGGCCACGCATACACAAATAGCAGCGGACGGGAGCGCACGCTGCTTATCTCCCTAAACATAATTATTAATATTCCTGTACAAGTCTTAATTTAATATATATCCTAAAAGTTAAAACGAGTTCCTCAATTATAGTTCCTTGTTCCATAATCGCATACAAGGATTTTGGCGACCGCTACCAGGACATCGAAAGCTGCGAGACACGTGCCAGGGGAGTGCTCTTTTCCTTATCTATTATCCATGCCCATTATTATCGTGCTTCGAATTGTGTTACAAAGTGTATTCAACAGCTGTTAATATTATCGTTATTAGCCCAACGAAAAGGCATTTTTTCGTAAGATTATTTTGCGACAGTTAGATTAACCGGCAATTAAATTGAACTAAGATGGCGGCTCTGCGCATGCATGCATAATTACGTGAAAATCGGCTATTGCGCACGCAGATTATTGCTCGAATTATTTGCCGGGCACTATAGGTATATAATAGGTACTAACTATTATCAAATTAATGGTCTATTTTGCACTTTTTATATTAGCTTCATTATATCCCTTGGCTAACTGTGCTTGTTCTTCATTTATATCAGCATCTTAGATTTGCTGCATAATATTCTGCATTTCATACGATTAACTTACCTTTACTTATCATTAAATTCCGTTCTATTTTATCATAATCATCCATCAGCTGTGTATATAGGTGCCCAGTCTTCTTGGATTTCATATTTTTTATGCAATTATTTAGTAACCGCCGACGATTTCAGGGGGTACCAGCAACGGCGATTCGAACAAAACCGGTCACGCTGTCGAGGCGCCGCGTGACCTGCGCCCTGTTGCCGCTCGGTAACGCCCGCTCTGCGCCGTTGCCGCTAAATCACGCCTACCGCGTGCTGTTTGCTTTGCTGCTTGCGCTTGGTTTGATGCACATTTTTTGTTACATTTATTGTTTGCCCTAACTTATATTATTTGTCATAATGACTTCGGAATCTATAGCTGAAGATGCAAAAGAGTTTAAAACTCTTATTAGACAACGCGGTTCCATTAGAGGTCAATTAACAAATTTTATGAATGTTGTTAATGTTTTAAAACAAATTAAGATCGAGGAGCTTACCGATTCCCAGATAAAAGAATTAAATCTACGGACGGAAAGATTAGAATCCTTATTCTCCGAGTTTTCTAAATGTCAAAATCAGATAGAATTATTATGTTCATCACTTGATGACCAGCTGAAAGAAAGGGAACAAACCGAAAACCTATTTTATTCTTATTTATCCATTGCTCAATCAATAATTAAATCTCGTTCTCCGACACGTTTGGAAGAAAGAGGTGAGGATGAAAGTGTGAACGCGTCTTCTAGCCATGATAATGTTAATGTCAAATTGCCCATCATAAATTTACCCACTTTTGATGGCAATTATTTCACGTGGTTGGAGTTCCGAGATATTTTCGAGTCTTTAATCAACAACAATGAATCTATTCCTGACATAAACAAGTTTCACTACTTACGTTCTTCCCTCGAAGGAAGCGCAGCCTTAGTCATTAAATCTATTGAGTTCACTTCAAACAATTATTCTATAGCTTGGGACTTGCTTTGTCAGAGATATAATAATAAAAAAATACTAATTAACAATCATTTAAAGGCATTATTTAAAATTGAACCCATTACAAGGGAATCTCACAGGTCAATTCGTTATTTAATTGATACTGTCACTAAAAACCTAAGAGCGTTGACCACACTCGGTCAACCAGTGGACCATTGGGATACCCTTATAATTTATATGGTCTCCACTAAGTTAGATTCCATAACAAGTGGTAAATGGGAAGAACATAAAAATAATTTATCTGATTTGCCACTCCTGAAAGAATTTATTGAATTTCTTCGAAATAGGGCTGATATTCTTGAGACTTTGCAAGCTAACAGAAGTGAAAATACTGATCATAAAAACGCATTTCCAAATAACAAACAAAATCGTCATAATTTTAATTCATTGCCTAAAAATATTGTTTCAAAAAGTTTTGTCACTTCTGCATCAGCGAAACCTGCAAAGTCAATGTGCCCTCGTTGTGATCAGTCGCATAGAATAGTTGATTGTGATATATTCAAGGCCTTATCTCCTGAAAAAAGATGGAAAGAAGTTACAAATTTAAACCTCTGTTCTAACTGCTTGAGAAGAGGACACCAACCCTCTATTTGTCGCCTAGGTTCGTGTAGGTTATGTAACAAAAAACATAATACTATGTTGCATAACGATAGCCCAAATAATAATTCAAACCATAACACCTTACCTGTGTCATTATCAGTGCGCTCCACAGGACAAGTTCTTCTGGGTACCGCTTTAGTTAAGGTCATGAACCCCTTAAATAAAAATACTTACCAAGCTCGAGCATTACTCGACGCGGGCAGTCAGTCCTCGTTCATGACAGAAAACCTAAAACAAAAACTAGGTACAGTTAATCGTGATCCCGGTTCCCTTATAATATCGGGCATTAACAATGTACAAGTTCCTATTTCGGATAGATGTGACGTAATGATCCATTCCTTAATAAACTCCTTTAACATAAACGTAAAATGTCTAGTTGTGCCTAATATTACAGGCCAGTTGCCTAATATATTTTTTAATGTGTCTGAATTAAACTTACCCCACAATATCAATCTTGCTGATCCTTGTTTTAATTATCCGTCAAACATAGACTTATTATTGGGGGCGGAGATATTTTTTAATATTTTGTGTCCAGAAAATATACCTCTGGGCACAGATATGCCCGTTCTTCAAAGCACTAAGCTTGGATGGGTAGTGGCAGGGCCTTTAAACTTAATAAAACCCTCCACACCAATACATTGTCTTTTCACTAAATAAATGAAAACTTGACAAAATTTTGGAAACTTGAGGAAATTCCTACTTCGAAACAAATAATGTCTGCAGAGGAGGAATTTTGTGAAGATCATTTTTATAAATATACTCGACGTGATGAGTATGGTAGATTCCATGTCTCAATACCGCTTAAAGAACCAGTACAATCGCTGGGTGAATCGTACAAAATGGCTGCTAAGCGATTTTATAACCTTGAGAAAAGATTAGATAAAAATCCTGAGCTTAAGACTCAATACACTGAATTCATAAAGGAATACGAAACTTTAGGTCATTTATCTAAAGTCCAGAGACCTAATTTTGGATACTATATGCCACATCATGCTGTCATACGTGACGGTAGTGAAACGACAAAGTTGAGAGTAGTTTTCGACGCTTCCGCTAAAACAACTTCTCAAAAATCCTTAAACGACATACAATGTATTGGTCCGGTAGTTCAGGATGAACTATTTAATATATTAATTAGATTTCGTCAGCATAGATACGTGTTAACCGGTGACATACAAAAAATGTATCGTCAAGTTCAAGTAAATAATTCACAGCGTAATTTGCAATTGATATTGTGGAGGGACGACAAATCTAAGCCACTTGAAGTATTACAGTTGAATACTGTGACGTATGGGACTGCATCCGCACCATATCTGAGCACCCGTTGTCTGATAGAAGTAGCTGAAGAGTGTTCCGACCCATTAATTTCTAATGTTATTAAGCATGATTTTTATATCGACGATTTGTTAACAGGTGCGGACAGTGAGGATAGCTTATCTTACATACGTAATCAGGTCACAAAATTGCTTGAATCCGCATGTTTTCCATTGCACAAATTTCGCACAAATTGTCCACAAATATTTAGTGATTCCACAGAGATAAATTCTTCTAATTTATGTCAACTGTCAAATGTTTTAGGAATATTGTGGGCGCCTGATACTGACATGTTAACCTTTTCATTAAATTTATATCGAAGCATTGAAAAAGTCTCAAAAAGAATAATTCTATCCAGCACTTGTAAAGTTTTTGATCCACTGGGTCTGCTAAGTCCGTGTACAATCACTCTTAAAATTCTCCTCCAAAAATTATGGAAACTTAAATTAAATTGGGATGAAACAGTACCTGACGACATAAAAAAAAATTTGGCAAAAAATGATTACTGACCTTGATGCTTTACTTACAGTGTCGGTGCCAAGACATGCATTATGTACGTTTCCTGCCGTTTGCGAGCTCCATTGCTTCGTAGATGCTTCACAGGAAGCTTACGCAGCGTGTGTGTATATGCGCACCGTGGATCACTCAGATCACGTAACTGTTAAACTGCTCTGTGCTAAGACTCGAGTCTCTCCTCTTAAGGCTATAACTATACCGCGTCTTGAGTTATGCGCGGCGTTGTTAGGGGCTCGTTTGGTAGCGAGAGTTAGTGAGGCACTTAGTTGCGTTATTCATAATAAAGTCTTTTGGTCGGATTCTACAATCACCTTAGGTTGGATAAAAACGAAACCTAAGATATTAAAAACATTCGTTTGTAACAGAGTCAATGAAATTAACGAATTGACCGATAGAAATTCATGGCGACATGTGCCCACAGACCTTAACCCAGCGGACATGGGCTCAAGAGGTGTAGACCCGAGTCACCTTTGTAACTCATCATTGTGGTGGAAAGGACCGCAATTCTTAACTAATGATGAGTCGCAATGGCCTCACACTCATAATCTTGAATTCATTTTACCCGAAATTAAAGCATTCCTAACTACAACTAATGTAGAAAATGAATATCCAGTCATAATAGATTTTGCTAAATACTCTTCCTCATTAAGGCTAAAGAGAATATTTGCTTACGTTCTAAGGTTCGTAAACAATTGTCAAGTTAAAAATGTAAGATTAATAGGACCACTTAAAGGTGAAGAAATTAAAAGGTCTCTTACATACCTCGTTAGAAAAGCACAATCAGTGCAATCCATCCTTCCAAAAGGATATTGCCTGCCTTAAAAGGCAAAAGCCACTCACCCCATCTTTATTACAGTTATCTCCTTTCTTTGATGATGACGGCGTACTAAGAGTAGGTGGTCGGCTAAATAACACTGACTTAGCTTTTGAAAAGAAACATCCTGCGTTGTTGGATGGAAAACACCACTTCACAAAACTATTAATGCGAGCCGAACATTTACGTCTGTTGCACGCTGGTCCTCAGCAGCTCCTCGCCTCGATTCGAAATAATTATTGGCCGCTTGGCGGAAGAATACTAGCGCGTAAGGTGGTTCGTCAGTGCATAATTTGCACCCGATTTCGAGGGAAAACGGTGGAGCCGTTGATGGGTCATCTGCCGACAAGTAGGGTAACTGAAAACTATCCGTTTTAAATTTGTGGAACAGATTTCGCGGGACCAATCCTAATTTCAAGCAAAAAAGGCCGTGGTAACAAAATCTCAAAATGTTATCTGTGCCTATTTATTTGTTTTTGTACGAAGGCTATCTACTTAGAAATAGTCAGCGACCTAAGTTCTAACGCCTTTATCGCCTGTCTCCGTAGATTTATTTCACGTCGGGGAAAACCTTATCAAATTTTTTGTGATAATGCTACTAATTTTATCGGGGCAAACAATGAATTACAAAGAATGTTGCAATCCGCCATAAGTTCCATTCATGATTTCACTGCAGAAGAAGGAATCATTTTTCATTTTAGTCCCCCTTATTCTCCCACATTCGGTGGCCTTTGGGAGGCTGGCATAAAAAGTGCAAAATTTCACATGAAACGAGTTATAGGAAATGCTAGTTTAACTTATGAGGAGTTGAGTACTCTTTGCACGCAAATCGAAGCAGTCCTCAACTCCCGACCCCTTACTCCTTTATCTCACAACTCACTCGACCTTTTTCCATTAACCCCAGGGCACTTCCTCATTGGGCGGCCGTTGACGTCGATGCCGGCACTACCTACAGTCACTACAAAATTCAAAACAAGATATGAACTGGTGGAGAAATTAAGAGGGCACTTCTGGACGAGGTGGCACAATGAATACCTCTGTGAAGTACAAAAGAGAACTAAATGGCGACTACCTTATAAGAACATAAAAGAAGGAACCATGGTGGTCTTCCGACAGGATGGAACACCGCCGCTCCGATGGAAAATGGGAAGAGTTCATAAGTTGTATCCAGGCAGAGATGGAGTGTGTCGAGTCGCGGATTTCCTGACACACAGGGGAATCGAACGACGAGCCCTAAACAAAGTTTGCCCTCTACCAACTGATGAGGATGTCTTGGAAGCAGCTTCAGCTTGAAGATTCTTCAACTTCTTCCAACGGGCCCCCAGTATGTCTGCGACAACACTAGCCGGCTGCGGGGGAGCGGGAGGCGTGGCATCTTGGACGGCGGCGGCGACGTGGTCGGTTGGCCACGCATACACAAATAGCAGCGGACGGGAGCGCACGCTGCTTATCTCCCTAAACATAATTATTAATATTCCTGTACAAGTCTTAATTTAATATATATCCTAAAAGTTAAAACGAGTTCCTCAATTATAGTTCCTTGTTCCATAATCGCATACATTCCTTTCTACAGGTAAACTGAAGTAGTTACAGTAACGACCTTTTACTTAATGCTAACTGGGATTTCTGAAATGAAATGGATGTTCTATATTCTTTTTGAATATTTTTATTAGAATAATTTAGTATCGTATGTACCCTTAAAAACCTGAAATTTATGTTGCAAAGTGTGGTTCCGTACGGAGATAGAATTCTCTACTGGGCGATCCAATGATTTAAGATGCCTGCAAACCGCTATGCCAAGCTTTTGTTGAAGTATTTACTGTATGTATCAATATTTGTGTTTTTTTTTATTGTTGGTTTAATAAGTCCAAGTTTATCTAATTTGAAAACGATTTGCTAGAATTTTATTACAAAACTGTCACTGAAGACACAAAGTTAACTCACTCAAAGTACTCACATACGTATGTTACTCAAGAGTTGAATTTTAGTACATAAGTATATTAAATGAATGAGATCGTTTAGCATAGCATCAAACACAAGGTGCGCAAGCTATCATATGCTCGATGATCACATGCCATTACACGCACACCTCTACCACTCCCGTTTGGGAAAAATAGACGTGATGGTGTTTATTTATTTTTGAACCATCTCCAGTCGTACAACAATTTGAAAATTGCGTTTGTACAGATTAACTGTTTCTTACATCGCAGTGATGTCAGATATTTGCATTCAAATTGAAAAGACGCCAGTACCGTAACATACTGTTTGTGTTTGAGCGACACGCGACGCCCACGCCCACCGCGGTGCATAATTGTGTCCACGATTTACCTACAACAGAGCGATTTACCGCACTGCGACCCAACTACCAACTACCTGCTTACATATTATAGCTGGAAAATTATTTTAACTTTGTCCATCACAAAAATGTGCCTCTAGGTTACTGAAACAAGGCACTAATTACGAGTATTAACTAAGGTACTGACCCTTGCTAGTTAGATTTCTAATCATCATACCCGTGTCAACAGACAAGGAATTATTAAAAATTGTTGTCATTTAGGCAGCCCGCGTTCAAACAACTATAAAAGTCGTCGTTTAGTTATAAACATTTTACATTCAAAACTGTACAATATCAAATAAACATTCCCTTCATAAAACCTACGTATCTCCAATAAATTTAACACAGAATGTATGCAAATGTTATTTAAAGCCAACCCATCCTTTCAAAATGATTATGAATAAAGGGATTCAACTAGAAATTCGCCAACAATTGTAAACTAAACAAACGAGGCCTCAGTTTCTGCACACCTATTGGATATTTAAGGATCTCTTTATCTGAGAATTTCAGCAGGGACCGAAGGGATCCGGCCCAGTTTGTTTTGAATTCTCAGGGCGTCTGGATAATAATTTTTAATAGCAGCGTGTTTGTGTATAGAATTTGGATTTTGGAAAACTTACATATATCAATCATTTTGTCAATCAATTTTATATTGTATTTGTTTCTGCATATTCATTTGGCGTGGGTAATATGTCGAAATAAAGACGCAATAATGCGTTCTTAAAAATATACCGAATGTTTAAACTGCAATAGACATAGCTGTAATAATTCCACATATTTTTAATGGTAGTAAGTGCAGAAACATCTTGAACAAAACTAAATTTATAACTAAATCGTTATTGAAATAGGAAAAAAGAGGTACCCACGTGTTTATTTTATTTTATTTGTATTGTGACTGCGCGCGTTGATTGTGAAAGACGTACGTACCTGCATACAATAGCAACATAATGTGTGTGTGTGTGTGTGTGTGTGAATGATCTACGCTGTTGGCCTCGAGGCCTCTACAGCTTCACCGGATTTTAAAGGCGAGCGTGCAACCACTACGCTCCAGCCAGCCAGAAGGGCAAGAGGCGACATACTCGAGGGCGCCTCGGAGAGGCGCCCTCGGTTGGGACAGTCGCTGTAGGGGGACCGGTGCACTACTAAGCGCACCGGTCGACCGCCGGCTATGGGAGGGGATCTACTACTGCGTCTGCGTCTACGGCGTCGCTCGTATTCTGAGCGGAAAGAAGGGATGACAAAGCATCGGGGGGGTCGGTGAGAACATGTCTCGGCCGGCGGTAGCGGCAGGGGTCGCGAGGGAGGTCGTAGTCGGCGGTGGCTACGATTAACGGATTCGCATGGGAAGATGCGTTCGCGAAGTGACGTGTTGACGCCTTTTTAATAAAGGCGCGAATAGGTTCGAGACCTAGATCGGAGTGGAGGTCGACGTTCCGTACGAACCAGGGGGCTCCTACGGCTTTACGGAGGAAGCGGTTTTGAACCGCTTGAAGTCTGTCGATGTGAGAGGGGGCCGAATGCCCGAACACAGCACACGCATAAGTCATGATGGGACGAACGCAAGTTTTGTAAAGCGTCACCTTATTTCTAAGGGACATTTTACTCCGCTTGCAGATTAACGAATGGAGACGACCGAGCACGAAGGATGCTCGGTGACGGACCCGCTTGATGTGCGGGCCGAAGGTCATGGTACTGTTCAGGGTGACCCCTAAATATTTGACCTCTTTGACCCAGGGAATGGGTCGGTCGAACATGGTCACTTGACCTCGGTTCCTTCCGGGGCGGCGCAGAGAGTGGCGCGAAGGTGCACCTCTGGCGAAGAGCACCGCCGCGCTCTTGTCCGGGTTCACCTCGATTCGCCACTTCCTGAACCAATCCCCTAGGGTATTGGCGGCGGTCTGGAGTTTCCTCGTGATGCGGGCCTTGTTCCTATTGGAATAATAAAGAGCGGTATCATCCGCGAATAAAGCTAGTTTAACATCACTCGAACGAGGAATGTCGTTCGTGTAGAGGCTAAACAGGAGCGGAGAGAGCACTGAGCCCTGTGGGACTCCAGCACTGATGGAGTGGGAAGCGGAGCGCGTCATTTCGACGCGATAACGAAAGGCGCGATTCGACAAGAAGTCTCGTAAGATGAGCACGAGTCTGTCCGGCACACCCAATCGGTAGAGCTTGTAGATCAAGCCGTTGTGCCAGACTTTGTCGAATGCCTTCGCGACATCCAGGAAGAGGGCGCCCGTGTAGACGGGTCTTCCGGGCCCATTGAGACCGGAGAGAATGTGCTCCGTGATGCGGTGCACCTGATGGACACAAGAGTGTTTGGCTCGAAAGCCGAACTGCTCGTCGATAAGGATACCCCTGGACGTTATGAAGTCCTTGAGCCTCGCCAGAAGGAGGCGCTCGTATATCTTGGCCAGGGAGTTGAGGAGACTGATAGGACGGTAGCTCGCGGGGAGATTGCGAGGTTTGCCGGGCTTGGGGATGCCAATGACGTCCGCCTCCTTCCACTTAGCGGGGAAGGTGCAGTTCGTCATGGCGGCGTTCAAGATGGCCACCAAGAGGCAGATGAGTTGGGCGGGCAGGCATTTCAGAACGCGATTCGAAATGCCGTCAGGGCCGGGGGCTTTTTTAGTTTTAAGACCCATGATCAGATCTTCGACCTCCGTTTGCGTGATAGGAGGCAAGGAATCGACGGGGGGGAGGGATGCCCTGCGCTCGACTTCCCTGTCTACCGCGTCGACGTGGGACTGGTCGACGGACTGAGAGCTGGGGGCGCACTGGCTCTCGAGGGAGTCGGCGAGAAGCTCGGCCTTTTCGTCGTCGTCGAAGGCTGGGGGCGCTGCGCCTGAAGGGCGGGACAGCGGGGGCATGTCAGTCGTGGAGTCGGATTTGAGGCTACGCGCCAGCTGCCAGTAGGCCAGATGCGACGGCGCGATTCCCTCTAGGAGGACACCCCACCGTTCCTCCCGGACCTCCGCGACACGACGCTTTACCTCTCGTTGTAAAGCGCGCATCCGGGCCCGGTTGGCTTCGGTGGGGTAGGAGTCGTACGCTCGGATGGAAGCATTCTTGGAGCGAATGAGATCCCTAACATCGTCCGGCAGTCGAAAGCGGTTGAGGTAGAAATCTTCCGCTTCGACTTGCTTGGACGATCGACTGACCGCCGATCGGATGTGTTCGGTGAAGGCATCTACGGCCTGATCGGTGTCCTGAGGGGACGGGATGGAGTCCGAGCTGAGAGGCAGGGGGGGAGGGTCGGCATCCGCCAAGGCCGTGCTTAGCGCATGCCAATCCACCACCGTCTTTTTGGGTCGCTGAGGGGCGGAAGGGGGGGAACCGAGTCTCATGACTACAGGTCGATGGTCAGAGTCGAGTTCCTGGACTACTTCCAAGGAGTGCAGCCGTAGGGTGACACCCTTCAGAAGCGCCATGTCCAGGACGTCGGGTCGGTGATTGGGATTGTTAGGATAGTGGGTAGGGTGCATGGGTGCGATGACGTCAAAGTCGAGAACGTCGACCAGGGCGTCAAGGCTCCTACCGTTAGGGGTAGTGGTGAGACCGTTCCAGGCCACGTGTTTGCTGTTGAAGTCGCCCGCCAGAATGACGGCGCTTCCCAGATTGAATAGCAACATAAACGACACATGCTTATATTTATACGCACCTTCGGTCACACAAACACACTGGCGGATTTAAAAGTTGCCAAGATAAAAATCACGTGAAGTTTAGAAATTCCGGATTCCGCAGGCTAATACACGAGTACGGTAAAACACCGGAACATAACGGTTGGTACATAAAGTAAATCCGGATGTGTCGACAGAGCCATTTGCATCGTCAAATGGGCCCAAGACGCCATTGTGAGTAGTTTATACGCCGATTGGGCAAAAACCGACAGAAACTTAGTGCGATAGTCCTCTGCAGGATTTCCAGTAAACCACTGGAAAACGCATTATTAAGGGATGATATGGACCCGCAGAAAGTCTTTACCGATTTAAAAGATTTTTATCTGAATGATTATAGGAATAGGTTCTGGAGGAGTTTGCTCAGTTATTATGGTGTCCAACTGTCCTTGAGGTTCGTTTTCAAAATCACACGAAGTCGGCTGAATTTTGCTTCGATTCAAGAGTGTTGAATAAAGTTATGTTGAAAATTCAATATTATACAATACCTCTTTGGCATATGAGATAGTGTTATTTAAAACTGATTGACATGAATGCCACTAAACTATTAGTGGCGAATAATGCGCGTAGCCACTAGGTCCTGGGTTCAAATCCAAGGTTGGACAAAATGTAGTTTTTCTATCGAGAAATTCCCAGTATCAATCCGCTTGAATTATCTATCACATGGGACCTACACACTGCACATATACATCCCCGCTAGAGGAATATAGGCGTGACGATGTTTCATATTTCTTTTTATTACATTATAAAAATATTTTTTATTTATGTAAATGGACAAAGACCTAATTCGTGAATTTAACATTATTTAGGAGGTTTTTACCTATTGTATCCAAATCTATTAAATCAATGTAATCATATCAAGTATCGCAACTACACTTTCTACAAAAGAAGATACATTTTCACGGCATACGCATCAAAATTAAGTCTTTAAGCCCTTATAAAACGCTCCAGAACCATCTTCAATGTCATTCAATTTCCATCTTTGGTTTTACTACGAATCCGCGATATACCCGCTGTAGGCTTTACGGTCGGTCGTAACATACTGCTTCATCGCACATCATTGCAAGGCTCTTAAAATGAACCTAATGCGAGTGCGTTATGGGTTGTATATATACGAGGTATTTAGTTTGCTAGATCTATCTATCCATCTATATCATCACGCCAGATCCCTTGCGGGGTAGGCAGAGAGCACAGAGTTTCAACAGGCTCTTTGCTTACAGACCTCTCTAGCTTCCTCCACTCTCACAGTTCGTCTCATACACGCTCGCCGGTTACAGAACGTTAGCGTTTGATGATCAAGTAAAATGGAGTACCGTTATTGGAAATGACAGAGGAGCACAATTTTGCTTAATATGAACTTTTTGGAAACTACTTCCATGATGTCAGTCTTCCAAGGTATATTCATTTTATTGTGATTAAAATATTAATGAATTTTATAAAATCATAAATCATTTATTCAGTGTGATTTTTGGTGATGAATTTACCCATTGAGCATACACTGCTTAGATAATAAAACATGCATGAAAATTCATTATACCTGTTATCAACTTAACATAATAACTTATTTACGCTCAAGTGGAAAAGTTTTTATGCAATGAACAACATGGATTTCGTACAAAGCGTTCAGTTAACACCAATCTTCTCATTTTAGTGAATGATATTTCTATCAGTCTTGACGGAGGAGCCCAAATGGACGTCCTCTATTTTATCTTCCGGAAGGCGTTCGATACAGTCAACAATGACATATTGCTGGAAAAGCTGTGTGCTTTAGGGTTTGCTCCTAGCCTACTCCGTCTTTTCGCTGACTACCTTCGTGATCGCCAGCAATTTGTCTGGCTCGGCCTATATGAGTCTAGGCCTTATCACACGCGTTCTGTAGTTAGTCAGGGCTCAATACTAGGTCCTCTGCTTTTCAACTTAATGGTAAATGATTTGCCATCTGTTGTCCGTCATGCAAAATGTCTATTATATGCCGATGACCTAAAACTGTATAAAGAAATAAAATCTGTCTGCTTGATGCTTCAGCGTGTTATTGACTTAATAAACGAGTGGAGCATCAAGAACAAAATGGAATTTAATGCTAATAAATGTTATGTGATGTCATTTGGTCGAATGCGGCAGGCGATTGAATTTTATTATAGTTGGGGGACAATATTATAGCCAGATCGACAACTATAAAAGACTTATGTGTTGTACTTGATCGAAAATTGACTTTTGACGATCATGTAAACATAGTTGTCCGGGAATCTTATCGGCGGCTTGGCTTTGTGCTGAGATATTCTCGGGATTTTTGCAATCATAGGGTCATTAAGCTTCTTTACAGTACTTTAGTTCGTACTAAGCTGGAAGCCAGCGCATCGGTGTGGCATCCATATGAGAGTTCATATACTTTACATGTAGAAAGGGTTCAGAAAGCGTTCCTCAGGCATTTATATAAACGCATTTTTGGCAACTATCCTTTTATGTATCCTACCAAGTTCTTGTTGGGCTGTCTAGGATATAATTATTTGCAAGTAAGAAGAAGCATGGATCAAATTGTCACCTCTATGAAAATTCTTCGGGAAAAAATTGATGCCCCTAATATTGCCCTGCATAATGCCCTGCATAATGACTTGTGTCGACTTTGCGCTCCTATTAACTACTGTCGGAACAGGAAGCATAGATTGTTTTCTGTTCCAACATGTAGAACAGTAGCGCGTGCTCGTTCGCCGATCCCGCGAACCCTCGCCGCACTGAACGCTCTCCTTGACAGCAGTCCTGGATGTGATCTGTTTGCGGATGCATGGAGTGATATTTTGTCTGAGTGTCTGAGGTATTGTGAGGGACTGGAATGAATGAATGAGGGAGTGGAATAAATAAATAAATAATATTATTAATTTTTG
Organism: Phalera bucephala; assembly: GCA_905147815.2. Lineage (NCBI taxonomy): Eukaryota > Metazoa > Arthropoda > Insecta > Lepidoptera > Notodontidae > Phalera > Phalera bucephala. The sequence continues at coordinate 35,702,898 of LR990615.1, read as the reverse complement.
AGTAATTCATCAAATAGAAATCGTCAACTATAAATGTAAAATAATAGCATTTGTTTTAGTTTTTGTTTGAATTTTGTCAAATTTAAGTCTTTGATGTCATTCGGGATTTTATTAAAAATTTCATAACATCGAGTCAACACCACATCTATCTAGTGTTGTAAAAATGAGCGCTGAAGTTGAGTGTTTAGCGCTACGTCGTCGCTTACGAGCGTTCACACACGTGGAAAATGCGAGCGTTTTAAGCGACGCTTCGAGCGTTTTTTCTACACTACATCTATCTATCTATATTATCATGAGGGGTATAGAGTTCCAACAGGTTCTTTCTTTACATACCTCTCTTGCTTGATCACCACATGATGATTTCTAAATAGCTTTAAGTTTCTTCTATCTTTCTCCTGTTTATTAAAGACTTCGTTTCTTTATTACAAGCTTTTATTCAACTTGCCATGTTCGTAATCTCTGTCTGTCTATTTTTTCGGTTCATATTTTTGGATCCATTTCTCAGGCACATTCCAGTATTCGATTGTGCTGAAATTTGAGTTACTTATGTAAGTTCGGTGACAATGCAAAAGAATCGAAAGGTGGGTAATGGAATCATTCAACTACTCAATATAAGCGTGCCGTATTTGGGTTTGTTAGATTTGTCTTAACGAGTACTTAAGACCCTGGTGGTGTCCAAGATCTGGTGATGGAGCCGAAAGGAAGAAATAGGAACGCCTCAACTAAGAAAGACATCTTCGGTGTGTTTATGCTATAAAAGCTTGTTTTTAAAAGCACGTTTGAAATTAAATTTATTTCTTGTCTTTACGAAGCGGAATAGATCAACGTCACTTAAAATGTATTGTATCATATGTCTCGTGTATGTCTCTTAAAATGTATAATGTTTGATTTTTGAAAGAAGACCTATACCCAGTGCTGACACAGTAGACTCAGGATATTTATATGTATATATAAGTAGTAACATCTATCTATATCATCACGCCAGATCCCTTGCGGGGTAGGCAGAGTACCAACAAGTTCTTTCCATACATACCTCTTTGGCTTCCTCTACTCTCATAGTTCGTCTCATACACGCTCGCCGGTTACGGAGGCTCCTGACTTGTCCTTCAGATAAGACCCGGTCTATTTGGTCATGGTAAGATAGTCTAGGTCTTCCCCGGTACCTACATCCTTCCACTTTGTATATCAGTTTTGTCATTCTTTCTATATGCCCGAACCAACGGAGCATACCCTTTCTCATCTTTACACCGATACTCTCTTTCATACCTATTTGCTTTCTTACTACGCTGTTGCGAATACGGTCGGTCAGCTTCACTCCGCACATCTTCCGCAGAGCTCGCATACATAAGTAATAATATTTATTATTAAAATACGCTCTATAAATAATATTAATTTTCATCAATGAGTACATGCCACTAAAAAACTGCAACAAAGAAAAAAACAACCCGCTCCTATCCTTTCTATAGTCCACACAGGCGCCCAAATTTTATAGCTAGGCCAGTTTGGCACTACAAGTTGCAGTGATATAGGGCACCGCCCGCCCCTCAGCCGCCGCTTCGCCGGCTATTCCGTGATATAATGCCACTAATTTTTCCCTCCACTGACGTTTAACCCAACTCTACCTCTGTAACTTGGCTATAGTAGCCACGCCGCAAGAATTTCGGAGAAAAATATTGTTTAGAAGCATGCTATGTGGTAAATTATGGTAAGTACAGGAGGACTAGACTGTTATGGACTGGATACTTTAGCTTATTTGTTCCGGTCTGGGTATTTGTGTATGTTAATTTTCATATTTGTAAACGCACCCACGATACAGGAATAAATCCTAGTGTGGGGCTGCGTGTTTTTAAAAAAAAGAAAAAAAAAAGTATTTACCTTATATTGTGCGTCTTAAAAATTAACTATCACTTGCTTTAACGATGAAGGAAAACATCGTAAGGAAACTTGCATGCCTGAATGTTTCTCGAAGATGTGTGAAGTTCGCCAACCCGCACTGCGCCAGCGCGGTGGACTATGGCCTAAAACCTCTCAGTCTGAAAGGAGGCCCGTGCCCAACGGTGGGACAGTTTCTTAACAGGGCTTATATTATTATATATGTACCTTATATTGAACTAATTTACCTATATTGTTTTGTCAATAAATCTTCCATTGCGTCACAGTTTGCGCGCTACACTGCGACATAGTTCATGAACCCTTAAATATGAAATAATTCTACCCAAAACGTCACACATTTTTAGAAACATAAAAAAGTTATACTGCAGACTTTTAATTAACATCTTTTTAAGATTATATAACACTAAAGATGTTATCTCCATGTGCTGTGTATATCCATGTGTGTGATATTCAAATAATATCATTACGTTGTTTTGGAGAGCACGAGCCAACAGTCTCGGCTAAAAGCTTCGGCTCCGGCGTCTTATGCAAATGGAACTTGGCTCTGGAGAGATTTTTTTAAGTGTTAGAGTTTCACTCGTGAGTTTCTTAGGGATAAGCCGAATTGTGTGTGGATATTGAAACACTTGATATTTGTATAGAACAAAAACCTGTGTCTACTTACTTTCTTCTCCGTTGGTTTTAGGACGTTTAGTGCAGCTGAAGATCACAAGGCCCTGGGCTCGAATCATAGATATGACAAGATGTGGTTTTTCTATCAAATGATTCTCAATGGCATTTTGGTATCAGTCTGGAATATTGCATGTTTTCAATATGACTTAACATCAATGGAACTATGTGAGTATAGACAGTATGCTTCTGCCATCCCCACTTAGAGAATACATCTTCATAACGATATCTAACACAAAAATTGATGAAACTTTTGAAATGACACACACAACACACCGTCACGCCTATATTCCCCAGAGGGGGTGGTAGAGGTATACTGAGTACACCCACGTTTCGGCGATGATGTTAAGTCCCATGTAATAGGGGGCGAGCCTATTGCCATATACCGGGCACAATTGCAGACTCCGAACTCATACTGGGAATTTTTCGTTAGAAAAACTACATTTGTCCGACCTAGGATTTGAACCCAGGACCTCGTGATCACAAAGCGATGCGCTTTGCCACCAGACCAACGAGGCAGTCAAAATGACACACACATTCTGAAAAGACTTCGGCTTGCAAATAAATCTACGTGTTGAAAATTAAGTCCTCGTAACTGAAACTAGAGTTCCAACAAAAAGCGAATTACAGAGCATAAAGCGGCGAGAGCACTCCTGCGCCAGTAACGTAAGCACCTCATTAGGGCGATACTACACGAATGCAGCCAAAGCGAACTACTGCAAAACCAACCTTGCTACAACAAAGATGAAGCAGAAATTCCTTTGTTGAGCACCAAAAATATGGCTGCCAAGTATTCGAATGAAAGAATGAATTTAATATCGAATTGTTATATCGCTGGCCTATTAAAATGCAAGAAGGCATACTTTATTGTTGCCTCGTAAATAGGTTCGCCAACTTACCAAGTTCTTAATGGCAACTAAAGCGGTACATTTTCCATTGAAACAGGATGGACGTTGTTTTTCTTGCGCGAGTCGGAAAGAAACTTCTTCATTAGATTTATCACACACCTGCTTTTTAATGGGTAATCTGAAAATTGTACCTCGTTGAGAACAAGTCTCGAGGAAATTGGTTGAGTTAAAGCTATGATTATGGCGCATTTTTGCTTTGTGCAATTTGTTTTAAATGTTTTCAGTCTTTTCAATGCAAATTGTCCTCTCGGTATAGTTTTAATGTAAACGTTTTATTATTCTTTAAGGCTGTATGTTAGCATTTTGTGGTTACTAGGATAGAAAGACCGTCGTTATTATTGAGTTGGAGAACAGATTTTTGGAAATTCATCTCCTAAGGGTGTTTTAACTCCCTAAGGTAATAACGATGGTCTGGTAGTTAAGCCTGCTCAGATGCTGCATGAAATAATTGTGGATTTGAGAACTGCACAGACAAATTGATCTGTGACTAATTACATTGGGACGTAACATTGTTAGCAAAACATGGGACTAACACAATACACCTCTGCCGTTCCCGTTTGGAGAAGCTGTTATAAAGGGGGTAATATAAAAATGAATATACTTCTGAACCGAAAAGAAAAATACTTCTGTACAGAAAAACGTATGACTTAGACTATATGTCGCTGATTTTAGAGATAAGAAAATCCTTATTATATCCAGAGAGTAACCACCTGGTATATGATGCCGTTTGAGAGTTATAAGCATGTCACATATTTTCTTTATTTCTATCCTTTTATCATTTTTCATTTCTCAGTCCTACCCTGTCGCCTCTGTACACCCATGTACTTTTATTTGTACAGAAAATAAGATATTGTGATCTCTCATTTGGCGACCTACGGCTTGACGGTGCTTATGTTTTCTTTATTCTATTTATAAGCAGCAAAATATACATATAATAATATCTGCGTGTTTTTCCTGCTAATTAAAATCGTAGTCCACGAGAACGCCGCAACGCCGAGCTCATTATTATTATATTAAAATTTTATTTCTCGCCGGCCATTGTTGTGCTTCGTTTTTATAATGTTTTGTGTAGCTAAACCTGCTGGTTTTACGGTTATGAAACAATTATTATCTTGATAATTTGGTACTACCTTAGATGTGTTCCGCAGTGTAAAGACCTACATCCGCGTAGCAAAATATTTTCCTATTTATCGCCAAAGAACGGTAGCATTTATTTTTAGAGATCCAAGGTATAGACTCTAGGTCGTGCCATTGTAATTTCCATCGTCTTAGTGCGAAACATTCTTTGTGTATCTATCTATAACCTCACGCCAGATCCCTTGCGGGGTAGGCAGAGAGTACAGAGTTCCAACAGGTTCTTTCCTTACATACCTCTCTGGCTTCCTCGACTCTCATAGTTCGTCTCATACACGCTCGCCGGTTACGGAGACTCTTGACTTTTACATCAGATAAGACTCGGTTTATTTGGTCGTGGTAAGATCGTCTAGGTCTTCCCCGGTACCTGCATCCTTCCACTTTCACATTGTATATCTGTTTTGTCATTCTTTCCTCTGGCATTCTTTCTATATGCCCGAACCAACGGAGCATGCCCTTTCTCATCTTTACACCGATACTATCTTTCATACCTACTCGCTGTCTTACTATGCTGTTGCTAATGCGGTCGGTCAGCTTCACTCCGCACATTCTTTGTGTAGGTACATAATAATTGTTTGCCACTTGCTCATGACAATGGAAATTGTTATAAAGAAACTTTATGCCGGAGTGAACTTCAGAAATTTCCGAAAAACATGGGTTTTCTTTATTTTTTAAAGTAATATAACAGGAACAAATTTGCAACATATCAAGCTCGGTTGTGAGTCTGTCGGTCCAAAAAGATCAAGGTGAAACATGGTTGTACTGTGTGCACCTCTCTTCGGGAATAACAAGCGTGAACAATGTGTCATTTATTTGACTAGTATCCTTGGGGTACATTTTTCTTTCTTCCTATCGTATTTTCCTCATTTAATTTGGGTCGGCAGCCGGGGTACCCTAATCACTGATATTTACACGGCGCGCCTGGCTGACGATAGACACCGAAAAATGGGAGTCCAGGTAACATAGGTACAAGTCAAAATAAATACCCAATTTATGAACCTACAATTTGCGAACTCAACAAGGAGAGATCACTATTAGTGATAAGGCATCCCCATGTGCCTCCGTCTTTATCGTTTTTGTATATCTACCTTAAAAAATAAACACCGTCACGCCTATATCCCCCAAGCGGGGGTGGCAAAGGTGTACTTAGTACACTCACTTGAAGATGTTAGGTTCCATGTAATAGGGGTGAGCCTATAGCCATACTCTATCTACTAACAAAAAAAAGGAGTGGATGCAAAATAATAGTGTGAGTAGATGTTATGATGTTCATCGACTTACGTCACAGACCGAACTAGGCACAAACGAGGTACAAAGTTCAAATTAAATTCAGAATTTAAGGCAATGGAAATAATTATTGGTTCCTAAACGAGAGAGCACGTCACCTTTATATATTTCCTTTCCTCTTTTAATAACAATACATGCTAGAGTTACAAAAGGGACAGGTAGGATTCATAGAAGAAAAACAGATGAAAGAGTCTAGACCGTCCTTAAAAGTAGCTGCTGTTCATAGATTATGTCGTTCCTAGCTTGGATCTTGGAAGGCATATTAGAAAGTACAATTAAATAGTGACAGTCTGCAGAGGACTTAGCATAAAGACATTAACTTTGGTAGAGTGACGCTCTTGAGGTTTTATGGCATCCTTTTTTACAACAAGTTTACGTAATACAGATGAACGTGACAGCACGCTTTCTCAATACTCATGACGGTAACGTCAATCTGTTTGTGTTAAACCCTCGTATTAACACAATTCATGAATTTTGGTATTCGCAACATAATACTTTTACATCACACTCAATATTAGACAATTGTCTACCATAGAAATATATGTAAATTTTAATACCTTGTCTCAGTATAAATCTCCCGACCTGTACAAACCACTCATGTAAAACATTTCATGCAGAAATAATTCGACTCATTCAACCAACGTCATGTTTAGCAAAAGTCGAAATAATTTCGGCCGCGTTTTTAAATGAAATGATATAATTTAATAAACCGTTGCGTGCGCTCAAAAGGATGGAGGGAACGTTGGACACGGTTTGATCTCGTCCACCCTTCACGTTCCGCTAAGCTAGCCTGCGTGGAACGGGAAATATGCGTCATTTTTTTACTGAATACGATAAAAATGGTATAACTGAAATATTTTTAAATATTAACACTTCTGCCTCGTTAGTCGAGTGTTTCGTTAATTGGATATGAGTGTCACAAAAGTTAATACTGAAAATTTGATAAGCCGAATTGATTATTGGTGCCTTCCGCCTCGTTAGTCTGGCGAATAATGTGCGTTGTGATCACGAGGTCATTCGTTCAAATCCTAGATCAGACAGATGTAGTTTTTAAAGGGAAGGAATTGTGCCCCGTATAGGACAACAGGTTCCCCCCTGTTACGTGGGTACCTAGCATTGTCGGTTAAAAAATGAGTATACACAGTACCTCTGCCAACCTCGCTTGGGGGATTTAAATACTCGTACTTCAATTATACCAAGTTCCAAGTTAAACCTTGTTAATAATAATTTCAGCCCTGTTAAGAAACTGTTCCACTGTAAGGCACGGGCCTCCTCTCAGACTGAGAGGGTTTAGGCCATAGTCCACCACGCTGGCCCAGTGCGGGTTGGTGAATTTCACACACCTACGAAAAACTCTAAGGCATGGAGGTTTCCGCACGATGTTTCCTTCACCGTTAAAGCAAGTGATAGTTTATTTTTGATACGAACATGCTTTCGAAAAGACAGAGGCGCGTTTTTGGGTTTGAACCCGCGACCTCTGACTTTGCAGTCCAACGCCCTAACCACTAGGCTATTAGGCTATCCTTAGTAAACCTTGTTGGTAGCGCATAATGCGGATGATGTTCATGAGAGCCATAGTGCCCGTTATTATGGCAATACGCTCATCGACGAAAAGTGGGGGTACGTACACATCTCTGCCAAACTAGCCTGAGCAATATAAGTGTGATGGTGCTTATTTATATTTTATTCTTACGTATAGGAAGAAGTAGAGGAAGTCAGAGAGGTATGTAAGGAAAGAACCTGTTGGAACTCTGTACTCTCTGCCTACCCCGCAAGGGATCTGGCGTGAGGTTATAGATAGATAGATAGATAGGTATAGGATTTAGTGCGTTGGTGTAGTGACGCTTTGCGATCACGAGTTTCTGAGTTCAAATCCTAGGTCGGATAAATATAGTTTTTCTATAGAAAAATTCCCGGTATCAGCCCAGTGTATATGGCAAAAGGCTTGCCCTCTATTACGTGAGACCTAGAATTGTTGGTAAAAAGTTGATGTACATAATGCACCTCTGCCATCCCCGCTTGGGGAATATAAGCGTGTAGCGGGAATATAATAATACACCATGTATATGAAAGTTAAAGCAAACAGGAATACCTATCGAGCAGATGTGATGATGCTACACCGGCCGTCAAAGTAGGTTAACGACAAACACTAGGTACTTATTTAACAGATATGTTTGGTGAACTTTGGCTGGGTTGCCAAAATAGCCTCATTATAAGGTTAGTTGAAATAGTTCATCATCTTAATTATAAGTGCTCCACATCTGTGAAAAACCACTTTTTTATATTATTAATTACGATCTAAAATATCAACTCGAAAATAGCTGGAGTAATAATTCTCTTTATCTTTCTCTATTTAAAAAAACGTAACCCCACACTAGGATTTATTCCTGTGTCGTGGGTGCGTTTACAAACATGAAAATTGACATACACAAATACCCTGACCAGAACAAATAACTGTGGATCACACAAAGATTTGTCACGTGCGGGAATCAAACCCGCGACTATTAGACGCAGCCCAGCCACTCCGCCCAGGCTTAAGCTCGTAACTACTGCGCTAAATCGTCCGTCAATCTTTATAATCATATCTATAATCTTCATAAAGAAGCAATAATCTTCATAACCATACCATATCCAACTCAAAAATCATAATACATAACGAAAATAAAGTCTGAATAGGTAGTAGTTCCATGAATACAGAAGCGAAAATTTGTTTAAGAAACGAATAAGTTTATTTGAATTTAAAGACATAAATTTTATTCCATGAAAGGTTTAGAAGTCTATAAGTTTGTCGTTTCGCCGTCGTTGAGCCCGTGTCGTGCTCGTCCCAGCCCTGTATCTTATTCGTTCCAGCCCCATGTCGCCATGTCGTACTCGTCCCGAAACCTCGCGTCCGCCGCATCATAAAGTATTAATATGCCATTCATTCAACATTTACTGGAGCTTTGCCCGGAATAGTGATGTGACTCGGTTCAGCAACATTGTATTTAAAGCCATTTTGATGGTCGACCATTCTACTATTGAAGTGTGTCATATGTATTATTCCATGCTTTGCGGTAACTATTGGCTACGTCTCAGAGACTCTCAGATTAGTTAGTCAAATTTAACTTCGCTGACTATTATGATTTCAAAAGTAAATAAATGGAATAAACTACTTTTTCGGATTTTATCGTAGCTTATTTTAATTTATATATTTTGATTAATTTACAGCACCAATGGTTACGGAAAGGACTGAGGTGTTTGACGTCCATATTATGTCTTTGTTATTTCGGGGTACCTTCAAACTTTTCAGTTATTTGCTACTTCTTAATCATTTTGTAAAGCATTCGAATCATCAATAAAATTTTTAAGTAATTGGTGAAGAGGCAAGTCCGGCGATAAGTCGGGAAATTATGAGGAAGAGTTGAGTTGAGGGAAGAAGGGCCAGAAATTGTGGTGATGAGGAGCGAATGGATCGTATGGGATGCAGTGCGGATGCGAACGGGTAATGCGCGTAGCCTATGAGCGGCTGAGAATGCTATTTAATTCACATCAATCACGACAGCGCGTCGATGATATTTCTAAATTGAAAATTAAGTTTATTCTGATATATTTAAAAAAGACTTTACCTCACTACGAATTATTCCTGTGTCATGGGTGCGTTTACGAACACGACATTAATATGCACAAAGACCCAGCCCGAAACAAATATTTGTGGTTCACACAAAGATTTGTCCTGTGTAGAAATCGAAACTGCGACTACTCAATCCAGTGAGCGGAGCGACTCAAGCTCTTAACCACAGGACCAAGCCGTCCATAGATTTGAAATGAATACTATCACTAACTAACGTATCCATAACTAATATATAGTTAATTTTTAATCTTAATGTAAGTACACAAAAAGTTTAATGATATAGACAACCAATATACCGATTCGAGAAACAGCCCTCACTAGTTGTCGACCGAACCTGACTCAATTGCAGACGATTTTGATGTTTTTACTGTAAGTCGCGTTACATCGATAAATGTTAGTATTTCATGGGGTTTTCAAAGAGTGTTTTATGCCCGTGTGCCGTAGCGATAACTGGAAAGAAACATTAAGTTTGAGTTATAGTTAATTTCATACAAACCAGCGTTTATTACAAAAATTGTACAAGACATATTGGTTGTAAACGTTTATTGTGCATTGTTTATGTAATGAGAATAATATTGATGCTTTGTCCATTTATGTTCGAATTAAGTTTATCGGTGGGCCGGGTAATGTTTTGCTCATAATTATCATTAAATTGGTTGATAAAACGGTGCTAGAATTTCTATCTATCTATATGATCATGTCTGATCTTTTGAGAGGTAGGCCGAGGGCATAGAGTTTCAATAGGTTGTTTCCTTACAGACCTGTCTGGTTTCCTCCATTCTCGTAATTCTTCTCATACGCCCTCACCGGTTGCAGGGACTATTCTTTAGAATGTCCTTAAATAATATTATATAATTGGGGGTCAATCAAAACAAAGCAGGTGGTTATAAGCAATATGCATAAGGGGTGATCTCAGATATATTCAGAAGCGAAACGTTCTGAATCTCAAACAAGATTTTATAAAATAAATTTACCTCCCTTAGACGCTTTTTACGACACCTATCTCACCTAAATGTCTAACTTTATTCGACGATAAAGAAATAATGATACAAATACAGTCCAATGCGTCATTTCCACGTGAGAGCGCCCGCCCCCATTCTCACAAACCCCGTCATATATTGTGATACAACGCGATTTGTCATTCGCAAATATTTTCCCTTGGCTTCAGTTTTTCCAGTCCAGTGACACAGACACGTAGATAGGACCCGGCCCAGTATCAGACATAACGGTCGCACCTGCGATATATAACTGAGTTCAATATGTTGCTCACTGATTTATATACGATATGAAACACAATGGCGATGCAAATCGGCTTTATTATAATTTAATATCAATATGATTATTTGCTTACGTAGTGAAAAATACGCGCGAAAGAATAAATATCATGCACGCATCGCTACGTGCGGACGGACTGATTTTGACGCCGCTGTCAAGAAGTGAACTCCCTGTTATAATAAGTTGTAGCTGCAGCCTCTGGAATGTTATCACAGTAAACGTTACATATTTTATTTATACTATCGTGTTATTATTTCTAAATGCCTAGCAAACACCGATGTTAACTATGAAATACGAAAAATAATTAATTCATGGTTCCCGTTATTAAATTCCGAACGCCAAAGTTTTAAATAAAATTATGGTGTGTATTAAAGAGGTTATAAAGTTCGTAGAAGACGCTTGCTCTTCTGGCTCGAGCGTAGTGGTTGCACGCTCGCCCTTTAGTCCGGTGAAGCTGCAAAGGCCTGACGGCCAACAGCGTATATCACTCAAACACACACACACGCTTGCTCTTGTAATGTCTAAAGAATTTTTGATGAGGAAACTTTACAGTAAAATCTGGAGCATATCTAATTTGAAGGTAGATATATCAGGAAACTGTTTTGTTAATTGGATATGAGTGCCACAAAAGTTAATACTGACAACTTGCTAAGCCGAATTGATTATTGGTGGGTCGTTTCAGTAATGGAACCTATCTATCTCGATTTATTTCATCACGTCAGATCCCTTGCGGGAATATTAAATAACAGTAGCTGAACAAGTATTTTTGTGTTTTAAATATTCATCCAGCATATATTAAGCTCGTTTACTAAGCGTACGTTTAATACAGACTTTGAATTTATTGTCACTTAGTTTAGTGACGTCAAAAGGAATTTTATTATAAAATCTATCACTGTACCCCATAAAAGAAGTGTGAAGTTTTGACAGACGAAATTGCTGATCTAATTTATTTCTATGCCGCGTATTTAAAGCATTGCCTATCGCCTAGCTGGTTAAACAGATCTATATTTTTGCTTGTATACATATTGTTTTCATTAATATACTGACATGGGACCGTCATAATATTGGCTTCTTTAAACAAATCTCTGAGAAAGTCGCGACTACCTAAGTGATAGATAGCTCTTGTAGCCCTTTTTGTAAGATAAAAATAGACTCATTGTCAGCTGCCAATAATATGACACTATGAAAGTAACTGAAATAGACCATCCGCGCTGTGTCTACATCAGTAAGTTGTCAGATCTTTCTCACGACATAGGCAGCGGCACTGAGCCGTTTACCTAACGTCTTAAACATGAGCGCCCCACTGTAACTTAGAGTCAAGCGTAATCCCTAAGAAAGATGTATCATTGAAAAACTCAACTTTCTCGTTGTTCAATATAATATCACATGCAGTATTTTTCACATTTGGTAAAGAAAACCTTGTACATTTAGTTTTTTTGTTATTAAGCACTAAGTTATTGGTTGTGAACCAATTATGTACTTGAAGAATAGCGTCCTATACCTCGTCAATGTTATTTACATGTCTATCTACTTTAAAAATGAAAGATCATCAGAAAATAACACTACCTTAACTTGTTTTTCAATTACTTGAGGTAGATCATTAATACATACCAAAATAGAAACGGACCCAGTATCGAATTCTAAGGAATATCGCCTATTTTAACTAGAGCTCCTAGAGATTTAATTTCATTTATTTGAATACACTGCTGTCTCTCTCCTAGGTAAAATTTTAAAAGATTGAGCGCTCTATAACGGATTCCATAGTGCTCTAGTTTAAGCAATAGTGTTTTATGTTCAACACAATCAAATGCCTTCGACAGGTCGCAAAAGATTCCAATGGTGTCCTGTGAGCTCTCCCACGCATCAAAGAAATGCTTTATTAGGGTAACACCGGCGTCGGTGGTACAACGTCCTTTGTTAAAGCCATATTGCTGATCGTGGAGGATGCTATTAGTGTTAAAATTATCTAACATTTGAATAAGTATTTTCTTTTCAAATACCTTGCTGAGCACTGGTAAGACAGACACTGGCCTATAGTTGTTCGGATCATTATTATCGCTGGATTTTAACAGTGGTATTACTTTACTAAACTTCATTAAATCCCTGATCTATACATCTAAAAAATATATACACATATTAAAAATTAAAGCTAAGTAAGGCGCGACTGTATGAATAATATACACTTTTACAGACATTCCCCATAGGTCTTCAGTAAATTTTATTTTAAAATCAATAAAGACTATAACCGACGGTGGACTAATATGTTTAAACCTAGACATTTACCGATGTTCTTTTTAATAAATGAAATTGCAAGGGTTGAAGAGGAATTCAAAGATTTAGTCGTCTCTAGTGGAATATTAGTAAAAAAATTCATTCAAAAAATTCATTCAAATTTTTGAGCTACTTCTCTATCTGTGTTAAAGAGACCGCATGGAGTCTCAAGAGTCAAGTCTGTACTTCGTTGTTTAAACCTCCCAGTTTCATTATAAATAATTTTCCAGGTGGCCTTTATTTTATCATCTGCAGATTTAATTTTTTTACTTATATGAAGCACTTTAGCTACCTATCACACTCTTTTAAACGTTTTAGGGTAATTTGTAACGTACCTTACAAAAATTTCATTTTTCTTTTGGGATTTGAGATCATACAATTCGAATAGCCTTTCTCTACTAGTACTTCTACGAATTCCAGTAGTAGCGCAATCACAGAAAGTGAACTTGGGTTTAATATTTCTTACTTTAACGATTTTCTTACTGTATCAACGCCAGAGTCACGCTAACGTCAATCTTTTCATGCTTTGCCCTCTGGTGTGCCGTATCGATTACAGCTCACCTAATATTGTGCCGATATCGTCGGTTACCTAATATTTAGCTATATTAAGCTTTCATATTGAATGAACCCGAACGGTTCAAAAGCTTGGGGTATTTTGCAGACATAATGTTATTGTCTATCAATAGTATCATTAGTTCAAGGATAACAAACCACTTAAACGATTTATCCCTAGGTAATTGGAGTCCTTCTAATTGTCTTATTTTTTATATTACTTCTTCATAGAGCAACATTATACTGTTTTTTTTGTTGATTTTACAGAAAGTAACTGAAGTATTAAAACATTTAATGATCAGTCAACAAACTTCTAACGGCAGTAGTTTTTCCTTTTAATCCGACTTTTTGAGGATATTAAAAAATTGAATTCTTTGAACCTACACATTTATTTAAGTAATCAACTACAACAAAGATAATAATAATAAGTAATGCTTATTACAGTAACTATTAAAAATATAATGTTTTGAAGTTAGTTTTCGTTAGGTAGGTATATATTTGGGGGCATTATATTCAATACGACTATCGTGTATGTATTAATGTAATTTAGTGTTTTTTTTATGTGCAAAACAGTAATCCAATTGCAAATTTCGTGGTATCTAAATCATTCACAGTAAACAACATAAAATCAAACAATATAAAATTGTAACAATAACAATTAACTTAGAAATTTTGTAAATTGTTCGAAATAAACCCATTTTATTGTAGGCAATAAATTAATAATATTTGTCGAACTAGAACAGCGAAAGTAGTAAGAGTAAATCATCTGTTATTTAGACATTGATTGGCGAAAACATTTCAACTATATTCAAATATATATTCAAATTTGAACTTTATTTTTATTACAACAAAATTCATATTTCTATGATATATTACAATACTTGACATCTTGTTGTTAATATTATAAGTGTCCATTTTATATAAGTATCCACAAGTGAAGCAACACTGCTAATGACGTTAATGGTAAACAAGAATATTCGATTAGCTTTCGCTACTTCAAACACAAAACAACCACGCTGGTAAAAGTAAATACAAAGATTGTTAAGCTTAAGCCTCACTCAAGTCAAAAAAGAATCTTCGCTTATATATGAAAGGTAGAGGAACAAAAATTGCTATATTTTAAAAGAACAGAAATAGAAGTAATATATTAACGAGAAGTTAATATATTTACGGGTCTCCAGATAGTGAAACTTAATAAAAGTCATTTTTAACCTATATTATATATATTTAAATTTCTAAAAAGGAGGAGGTTCTCAATTCGACTGTATGTTTTTTTTGTATGTATGTTACGCGATCATTCCGCCAAAAAAAAAAAAAAAAAAAAAAAAAAAAAAAAAAAAAAAAAAAAAAAAAAAAAAAAAAAAAAAAAAAAAAAAATTATGAAACGAATTTGATGATTGTTTTTGCATTGGGTTCAGTATAGCTCCTCGTCCTCCTTCCTTCCAGGAAGATACACCAGCTAAATCCTTAACAAAAAACGATACGAATGCGTAGATTGAGATATTATTGGTATTACATCAATCCTATAGGTATCCTGCCATATAACTAATCAGAATATTAACCGACTTCAAAAAAGGAGGAGGTCGACAATTCGTCTGTGTTGTTTTATAACGTCTCATCATCATCATCATCATTTCAGCCTATACTTGTCCACTGCTGAACATAGGCCTCCCCAATCGCTTTCCAGCGTAACCGGTCCGATGCCACCTGCATCCAACGATTTCCTGCGATTTTCACAAGATCGTCGGTCCATCTGGCAGGCGGTCGTCCTACGCTGCGCTTGCCAATACGTGGTCTCCACTCTAGAATCTTTCTGCCCCAACGCCCGTCCGATCTTCGCGCTATGTGGCCAGCCCATTGCCACTTCAGCATGCTAATCCTAAGGGCTATGTCGGTGACCTTGGTTCTTCTACGAATCTCCTCATTCCTGATTCGATCACGTAGAGAAACGCCGAGCATAGCTCTTTCCATAGCTCGCTGAGCAACTTTGAGCTTTTTTATGAGACCTATTGTAAGAGACCACGTCTCTGATCCATATGTCATCACTGGTAACACACATTGACTAAAAACTTTAGTCTTTAGGCACTGAGGTATTTTGGATGAGAAGATGTTGCGCAGTTTCCCGAACTGTCGTTTTTATAACGTCTGTATTTATGAAATGATTTTGATGATTCTTTTTGCGTTGGGTTAAGTATAGTTTCGAGGTGGTACCATTTTAATGAAATCGGTATTGACCTTTCGACTTTGAAAATACACCAGGGGACTCCTTAACGGCGAACAGCACGGATGTATAGATTCCGTTATTATGGCTATTTATTTATATATTTATAAGGCTTACCAACTAAAACACATACATAACATTCACATCAATCAGATTACATAGAAACTTAATATATTTATATGGTTTTAAATTATAGGCTAGCACGACAATTATGTGAAACTTATTCCCAATGAACAATTATTAATACAAATTATATATAAACCAAAATTATACAAATTATACTTAAGATCAGGCCACTTACATTAATAATAATACAATTTGAACAACAAGAAAGAGAATTAGAATCTGTAATAATAAAAATATCAAATTATTTTATAATAAAATAAATATAATGAAATAAACATATACATATATTATTTTCCGATTATTCTTATTACTATTTTTTTATTTTATTTATATCAATCCTGTAGGTACCTAGCAGAACAACTCAGCAAAATAATATAATATAGGTATATAAATATTAGTAAATAATACACTTAAATTTTTAAAACAAAAATCTTTTTTTAGAGCAAATAAAACAATGTGCCAAGTAACCGACTGCACTAACCGGTACCGACTTCAAATATTTATTTCTTGCTTTTTAAAATCAGCTTTATTTTTTTATTAAAAGATGTTTTTAGTTTTGAATCCTCAAAAAATTATACTTTTAATACTCAAATTAAAACCAAGCTATTCAAATGACAAAGGCAAGTCAGTCTTCAAAAATAAAATCCATACACTCGATTTGAAGATACCTCAAGTTCGTATAATAGACGCCACCCTTACCTTGTTTACGGCGCCTACTTGCGGGTAATGAGTACATGTCAGTCTAATGGTTCCACGAAAAAGGTTGCAAACTCAATTTTCCGAGTAAACATCACTCGGATAATGTAAACGTGATACTGGGAAAAACAAATTATTTATTTAATCAGATGAGTTCGATAAACATATTGATGGAAACGTAAGTTGGTCGGAACGACAGATATTAATTACATTTTTAATCGACTTCAAAACTAAGGAGTTAACAATTCGTCTTTTTAGTAAAATTATTAGTTTTTTGTAAAATTTTGTGTTGTACTGTAAAACTTTTTCATAATGTACTAAAGCCGTTAACTGCCAGATTGTTCTAGTGGCACGGTGCACTTGGCTATCACAAGGTTCAAATACAAATCCTAGGTCGGACATAATATTGTTGGGGTTTACTTTTTTGCTATAGAACAATTTGAAGTAACAATTTAGAATCTAAATTGTGCTCCGTGTAATAGCAATAAACTTAGACACAACATGACGAAAACTACACAGGTTACCTCTGCTTCCTTGGCTTCAAGAGTATAGACGTGAGGTATTTTTTGATCTATAAGATTCCAACTAAATGAATACTTAATGATCAAATTAGTATAGAAGTGTGTAAGTATAAAAAAGGGCACTTAAGTATCTTAAAACCTTAAATCCTGAAGTAAGCTCCATCTTAAAGTAGTTTTAAGAAAAATTTGCTCCAAACATAACAAACGACGTGAGGTATTTAATTCATGACTTAAATAATCAAAACACAAATTAGTATTTATAAGTTTCATTATTATTCAATTTATTAAATAAAAAATATATTAACAAATGAGATTATAGCCTCAAGTAAATATATAACATCTCCCAGATGTTTATCTTTGTTACCACATTATAACCTGCCTTAAAGATATTTTCAACTCGCGGTCTCAAGATATGAATAAATCGTGTAAAGGTTAAAGAATGTTGATTAAACTGTCATTTTGTTATGTCCTTTTATGCGATTCGATAAGCGTTTCTGTTTCAATATCTATTTTAAGATTCTCGGTGGCAGTTTGATGCGAGCAGGTTTTTAGAAGATGAAATAAGAAAAACATTGTGGCTAGTAAGTGTGTGCAGGAGCAAGTGGATGAGTTTTCATATCTTGGATGCACCTACAGCAAGGATGGGAAATACGCCGCTGACATAGAGAGAAGAATGATGATGAAGAATGCAGGGAATAGAGTAAATAGCGCGATAGAAAAGCTACTTGGGAGCCGGCACTTAAGTCAAAAGCAGCAGCTGGCCATGCATAACGGAGTGCTTGGCCCAACGCTGGTATATAGCAATGAATGTTAAAGAATGAAAGCAAGATAAATGCGGTCAAAATGCGAGCTCTGTGGAAGATATGCGGAGTCACGCTAAACGACCGTATTCGCAACGGCCTAGTAAGCAAGAGCGTAGACATAAAGGTAGTATCGGTTGTAAGATGAGAAAGAGTATGCTCCGTTAGGTCGGGCATATAGAAAGAATGACGAAGTAGATATACAGTGCGAAAGTGGAAGGATGTAGGTACTGGAGAAGGCCTGGACTATTTTACTATGACCAAGTAGGCCGAGTCTTATGTAAAGGGCAAGTCAAGAGTTTCCGTAACCGGCGAGCGTGTATGAGACAAACTATGAGAGAGAAGAAAGCCAGAGAGGTCTGTAAAGAACTAACCTGTTGGGACTCTGTACAATTTGCCTACCCCGCAAGGGATCTGGCGTGTTGATATAGAGAATAGAATTAGAAAAAGAATAATCATCTTTTTAATGCTGATATAGATCAGAGGTTCCCAGACTTCTTTTCTCAAAGACCACTTTCAAAATTTAGCTGGTTCCGGTGGAGCTACATTTCTATTATATTCCCAAAACTCGACAAAAAATGTGAAGATTAGATCCAACTATGGAAATTTGCGTTGCGGCTGAGTTCCAACCACGAATTAATAGTTTTCGAAAAAAAGTGAAAATTGATTGGTTAACTGATTATGATTTAAAAGTAAAGTTGAATAGAATCACTTTTTTGATTGGCCAACTTTACTTTTTTGACATCTAATCACAGCACAAGGATCCAATCAATTCTTACTTATTTCATTTAGAAAACTCCCCATTTCGGAGTGGTAAAAATAAAAAGAAATATTGTGTATTTTTTGTGTTGTATTTATTCAAATATTTAATTTTTACACTATCAATTATTATTGTTATAATATTACATTGTAATATGGGGCCTTGTAATTGTAAGTTAATGTCATTAAATTTTTTGAACAAATCTTTTAAATTCGCGATGTCTACTTTCGAATTGATCAGGTTCTCTTTTAACAGATTTAATCTTTTTTAACACAGATCTTTACTTTCCAGAAACTTTAAAACTGATTTAAAAAGTGAGTAAAATCTTGTTAAACATGTACCTTTCGACAACCAGCGTGCTTTAGTATGTAAGCAATCGTTGGAAGTCTTCATCATTTGCATCGCACAATTGTGCAAATAAACGTGTGTTCAACGCATTTCTTCTTATTTTGTTAACTGCATTAATCACAAATTGAAGCGATTGATAGATTGCAAATCTATCACTCAATTTTTTTGCTACTAGGTGTTGTCGGCGGATGACACTTATGGTGGATGACAATTCTTTTAAGATGGCTTATAACCCCACGATATCGCTTGACAATGGTAGGAGCTCCATCTGTTGCCACCGAAATAACGTTTGTGAATGGAATCGATTTTACCTAAAAAAAATTACTCAGGACATTAAATATTAATTGACCTTTAGTGTCCGTCTCCAAAGTTTTCGCGAATAGCAGCTCTTCATGAATTTCTTCGTCCATAACAAATCGAACATATGCATTGGCATAGACAATAATGCTTCATTACCAGGTACAGTTGTTTCGTCCATTTGAATAGAAAAATGAGTTGTTTGCAGATAATAACACAAGAACTTTCAATATTAGAGCTCATTTCATCAATACGTCCTTGTACAGTGTTGTTGCTCAAAGGAATTCTTTTGAGTATGTCAAATGGAGATTTGTGCAGAACAGTTTTTAAAACCTCTTCAACAGCGGGTAAAATTAATTGTTCTCCAATGGTGTGCGGTTTTCCAGTTTTTGCTATAAGTAATGAGATATTGTAAGATTTTCAGATGTTAAAGCGAACACACTGTGCATGGTGGGTCTCCTTTGATATTTTTCCTTCAATGCTTGAAAATATTTCAAATCTTTATCTATTTTATCAGGATGACACCTTCTTAGATGATCTTCGAGCTTCGATGGTTTCATAGAGTCATTGCTCAAAACTTTATTGCATTAAAGGCATATGGGCAGTCCATTGTCTGCCTTTGAAGGAAGAAAACCAAATTTTAAATAATCAACACTATACTGTCGACATTTCTTCTTAGATTCAGCCATATTTCGTATCAGTTATCTACCTGTAAATAAAAAAAAACTTTGTTTTAGTAATCATAAGGCGGTCTTACTCAACAAGATATGGCTATTCTAACGGAATAGGATTACGTAATTAATTATTGCAATGAAATAAACAAAATACCGACGGCAAACTGATTCTAATTATTATAATCAATAAATCGCTTCATAAAACTCTATTATGGATCTTAATCCATAATAGAGTTTTATGAATACGGCTGAACCGATTTTAATGTAATGTAATTTTTTTTCATAAATATATTTTGATATATTTCTGTAAATTCGATATAAAATATTTTTAAATAATATTTTGATATCAAAACTCCGCGATTTTAATTATTTATTTATTACTTTGATGCACGTAACGGGTACGTAAAGACGCGTATAATTTATGAAAATATTAATATAAATTTACAATCATGCAAGTCAGTCATAATATATCTCTCCTTTAGTAAACCACCACTCATTTGGGTAAAAAAAATTACTAATAAAGTAGGGACAAAAAGTTCAACCTTTCTCGAGTTTCTGTTCTTTTATGGAAGTATCTAATAATGACTCTGTTCCGTATTTAATTTTTAATACGTACCTACCACACACAGACATTACAAATATACTTATTACAATATAAAATAAAAGTATTTATAACAAATAGGCAGGTAAATACTTACTTTTTCTGACACTGGCAAACACCAACATCGATTCACTTTACTTTACTTTTCTTTTCGAAATTCCGGAAACAAATGAGTAACGTTTATCCTTGGCAGTCGTATTTATATTAGTGAAGAATCGAACAAGTTCATGCAAGATTGTAAGCACACACACCACAGGTCGTATTTCGTCCCTTTGCACATCTGAACAAGCGTTACGGACGGCGGCCTTGCAAGTCTCGACACGTTGTACTGAATATATAAAATATGCAAGTTTTTACAAGTAACAGTCGCTTAGCTTCTTAAAATATTATCTGCATACATTCATAGGTGTATACTCTCTGCCTACCCCGCAAGGGACTTGGCGTGATGATATATATATAGATAGATTGATAGGTAAAGTCAAGCCAACATTTTAGTTCTTCACTATCGAAACCAAATAAATTTTCGAGGACCCCCGCTTACGAATCGTGAACCCCTACTTTTTTGTCACGCCAACGTAGACCCCCGATGAGTCTACCGTGGACCCCTAGGGTTCCACCTGGACTACTTTAGGAACTAAGGATATAGATAGATCTTTTTAAACACACAAAAGGACTGACGACTGAGCGTAGTTGAAGTGAAAACATCTTTTATTCGTAGCTCAGTTATAATTTAAATTTAAATTGTAATTAACTCACATTTTAACTTCCTTATGTACTAACTTTTTATATCCTCTATTACACTCACTCTCACTATCACTTTCTTCTTTTAAACTCATCTAAATCTTCACAAAATGGACCTTTTTACAAAGCTCTCCAACTGCATGGAAGATCTCATGGGATGGATCATTATGAAAATGAACTGAAGGCTGCTGGCGGGGAGGCATCCCATAAATCTATAGCAAGTCTCTCCAAGGACTTCATGGATTTCAAGAGCTTGATCGTCACGAGATGGCTTCCCGAAACAAGGTACTCCTTCTCCATGGTCTTCCAGAGAAGAAAGATGAGGACATCACTTCTTTGGTAATCCAGACATTAAGAACTAAATGCGAAATTGACAGCATCAAGGCTTCCGATATAGTGGTTTGTCACCGCCTGGGAGCCGCCGTGGGAAAAGCACGTCCCCTCCTCGTGAGGTTTCAAAGCCGCGACCGGCGTGGTGAGGTCTGGCGCAAGACGACCAAATTAAAGGGCACTGGGCTGACGCCCACGGTAAAGGTAGTAACGTCATCCGATCAACGACCAGAAAAGGAAAATTTGAAACAAACCCTATACCAACCCGTCTGGCCAGCGTGGTATAGTAGGCCAAAAACCTCCTAACATGTTAAGACACCAAACGCGAAGGCCCCCAGTTCCCGGTAGTCCCGCTGTCCACTGCCACGGTAGCGGTCGCGGTAACAGCGGGGCAGGGGGTGCGAAGAATCTCCGGGCTACGACACAAGGCTACCAAAAACACCTGACCCTGGCTACGTACAATGGACGCTCACTACGGCTGGACCAACACCTCACTGAACTCGAGGTAGAACTAGGTCGCATAAACTGGCACATATTGGGGTTATCCGAAGTCCGAAGACAGGGCGAGGACACGATAACCCTTGAGTCAGGCCACCTGTTCTACTTTCGGGAAGGTGACCGGCCCTCTCAGGGCGGTGTCGGTTTCCTGGTCAACAAAGCTCTCACTAACAACGTTGTGGAAGTCAGCAGTGTGTCGACACGGATAGCGTACCTCATAATTAAAATTCCCAACAGGAACACCCTGAAGGTGGTACAGGTATATGCGCCGACCTCGACATACTGCGACGACATAGCCGAAGCCATGTATGAAGACATAGCCAAGGCATTACATGGCACCACCAAGGCTCACTACAATGTTGTTATGGGGGACTTCAATGCCAAAGTGGGAGAACAAGAACGCGGCGAAACGATAATCGGACCCCACGGCGTGGGGCGCCGAAACCACAGGGGGCAGATGCTGGTCAACTTTCTGGGGTCGCAGGGGCTCTTCTTGATGAATTCGTTCTTTAAGAAGAAGCCTCATAGAAAGTGGACATGGCGAAGCCCCGACACTGTGACGAGGAACGAGATAGACTTCATCATGACTGACAGGAAGTCTATATTTAGAGACGTCTCCGTGATTAACAGGTTTAATACCGGCAGCGATCACCGACTTGTCCGAAGCGCTCTAAATATAAACTTCAAGGCCGAAAGACGTCGCATGATGAGGTCTACTCTCAGACCTACTGCGCCTCAATTAGCTTTAGGGTCTGAAAAGTTCCAACTGGAGCTTCAAAATCGTTTCGACCTGCTGGAAACCGAAGGCAATGTTGACGAAAAAACCGACACAGTGGTCAAAACGCTACAGGAGGTGTCTCGAAGGGTGTTTCCCGGCAAGTGAAAAGTTAGTGAGTCTAAACTCTCGTTCGAGACTCTCGAACTTATGAGGCAGAGACGGGAAATGTTATCCACGCAGGCGTCTTCGCCGGATGGGAGGAACCTCAACCGGAAGATCCGGAAGCTGGTGTGACGTGACCTCCGATGTTCCAACACCCGCACCATCGCGGCTGCGATTGAACAGAATAGAGGCACCAAAGTCTTCGCTCGCCAGCTAGGTAAATTCCATCTGACGAAACTTAATACAGCGGATGGCAAAACCGTGACCTCCAAGTTCGAGATACTCGAGGAAATTGAGAGTTTCTACAAATACCTGTACGCATCACGGATGGCTAAACCCTCGAGACCCAGCGCTGATGACCACAGAGCCCCACTCGCACGCCACGACACGGAAGAAATCCCTGATGTCAACCAGGACGAGGTCAGAGTGGCTCTCGAGCAGCTCAAAAATAACAAGTCGCCAGGCGATGACGGAATCACCACTGAGCTCCTAAAAGCAGGCGGGACGCCAATCCTGAAAAAGCTAGCGAGTCTCTTTAATTCCGTCATCTACCAGGGCTTAACACGTCAAGCGTGGAGCGGGAGTGCGGTGGTTCTGTTCTTCAAAAAAGGTGACAAAACCTTGCTGAAGAACTACAGACCCATCTCACTCCTGAGCCACGTCTACAAGTTGTTCTCGAGAGTACTTACAAACCGCCTCGCCAGAAGACTTGACGAGTTCCAGCCACCGGAACAAGCCGGGTTTCGAAAAGGCTACAGCACCGTAGACCACATCCATACTGTTCGGCAGATTGTACAGAAGACCGAACAGTACAATCAGCCGCTGTGTATGGCTTTCGTGGACTACGAGAACGCCTTCGACTCCATCGAAACCTGGGCGGTTTTGGATGCTCTGCAGCGATGTGGCATCGATTGGCGCTATATCGAGGTGTTGAGATGTCTGTATGATACCGCCACAATGACCGTCCAGCTCCAGGACCAAAAGACCAACCCGATCGAGCTGCATCGAGGGGTAAGACAGGGGGATGTAATATCCCCCAAGCTCTTCACCAATGCACTCGAAGACGTCTTCAAGGCGCTGGACTGGACTGGGCGGGGCATTAACATCAACGGCGAATACATCTCACACCTTCGGTTTGCCGATGATATCGTCATCGTGGCAGAGTCACTGGAACAGTTAAGCGAAATGCTGCATAGCCTAAATGAAGCCTCTCGAGGTGTTGGTCTCGGCATGAACTTGGATAAAACCAAGATCATGTTTAATGAGCATGTCACGCCGGGACCGATCTACATCGATGGTTCGATGCTCGAAGTTGTTCGGGAGTATGTCTACCTTGGACAAGTTGTCCAATTTGGTAGGAACAACTTCGAGAAAGAAATCAACCGCAGGATCCAATTGGGTTGAGCAGCATTTGGCAAACTACGTCACGTTTTCGCTTCGCCTATACCGCAATGCCTGAAGACTAAAGTCTTTAACCAATGCGTCCTACCTGTTATGACTTACGGGGCCGAGACGTGGACACTCACAGTGGGACTAGTCCACAAATTCAAAGTCGCACAGCGGGCTATGGAGCGAGCTATGCTCGGCGTCTCTTTGAAGGATAAAATTCGTAACGAGGTAATCCGACAAAGAACCAAAGTTACCGACATAGCTCGCAGACTCAGTAAGCTAAAGTGGCAATGGGCTGGTCACATCTGCAGAAGGACCGACGGCCGATGGAGCAAGCGTGTCCTAGAGTGGAGACCGCGACTTGGTAAGCGTAAGGTAGGACGGCCCCCAGCTAGATGGACCGACGACCTCAAAAAGTCGCTGGGACAGACTGGATGCGGAAGGCGGAGGACCGTGTGCAATGGCGCGTGTTAGGAGAGGCCTATGTCCAGCAGTGGACTACGATAGGCTGATTGATTGGGCTGACGCTCTCGGAGCTTTTGACCAAACCGAGGCATGACACTTTCCTCAATGCGCGTAAGCACTTTGGAGTAAGGCAGTGTTGGACCTCCGAGGGGAAGATCGTCATTCTGCTTCCAAATAAGGCCCGGCGCAAGATAGAATCTGCGGCTGAGCTGCGACATCTAATAGCTCAATTTCCGGTGGCGGCGTCGACGTCGGAGGCTGCTGCGGATTCCCAAGGTGCAGCGTCTGGCTCGAGTACAGGGTGTCCGAAGCCGGCCAATAAGAAATCGCGCAAAGCAGTGAAGTAGTCTTAGGTACTTGCAATTTACTACTTTATGCTATTTTTAAAATCTTTCTCTCCTATATAAATAATTATAATCTACCTTTCTAAAATTTCTTCTCTAAAATTTCTTATATAATACTAGGTACTTAGTGATTGTTTAGTGTTTACTACAAGTGACATTAGCTGCGCGCGTTCGGAAATGTTGCGTGCAAGTTTCGAGTTATAAGTGCCATGTTCGGATAGTTCATGATATCTGGATATCAGTCCTTTATTCAATTTGTGAAAAATCGGCGAGTGTTAAGAGGAGTAGTAGTCGCTTGTTTATTTATAGTTATTAGTAATTTTGTATATATTAGTTATTTCATATTATATATATTTATGTTAGATTTGTCAGATGATAGTTTTATATCATGCTCTTCTTCTTGTGCATCGGATGATAGCTACGCATCAGCTTTTAATGATGATTCCGTTCACCTGCGCGATCAGCTGTCTTCTTATTTCTCTTCTTTCAGAAAATTCTTCAATGTAGTACATATAAATGCTCAGAGCATTCCCGCCCATCATCCTGATTTGTTATCATCTTTTGACTCTGAACTCATACACGCTGTCCTTGTCTCTGAGACGTTCCTCAAACCCGCAGTTCCTTCCACACAATTTCCTCTGCCCGGGTACAAACTTGTGCGCAATGACAGAACGGGCAAGGGAGGTGGAGGGGTTGCAGTTTATCTCCCTGGAGACATTACTTATAAAGTTGTTGATCAATCTCCGAGTATCTATTCAAATTTTGCAGAACACCTTTTTATTCAAATCATGATTAACCACACTGAAATTCTTTTTGGTGTTTACTATAGTCCTTCTTGTCATATTGATTATTTCTTTTCTTTTGGATCTAAACTTGAATATTTTTCATCACTATATGACAACACTATTATCCTCGGAGACTTCAACACTTGTCTGCTCAAGGGTGATACGCGAAGCCGTAAACTCCAATCTCTTGTCTCTTCTGTGAACATGCATATTCTTCCACTTTATGCTACTCACTATGCCCCCACTGTCCTCCTTCACTTCTAGACCTAATCCTAGTATCCGACCCTAGTAAGCTGGCTGTACATGGGCAACTTCCAGCTTCTTTTTCTTATTAAGATCTTGTTTACCTCTCATATAAAATTCGCACACCTAAACGCAAGTCTAAGATTCTTCTTCCTCGTAGTTTTAAAACTATTGATCTGGATCGTTTGAGAAAAGACGCGGGTAATATTGACTGATCTTCTGTATACAACTGCGCCGACTTGGACACTAAAGTGATCGCCTTTAATAAACTGCTGTTAGACCTTTTTGATGTGCATGCTCCTATAAAAAAAGTAAAAGTGAAACATTCTCCGGCACCATGGTTGTCTGACATCATCAATAAATAAATGTCTAAAAGAGACAAAGCTAAAAGACGGTATATAAAGTTCCCTACAGATGAGAATTGGTCTCTGTATAAAAAGTTACGAAATCGCTGCATGCGTATGTGTAGGGATGCTAAGCGAGGCTACATTAACACTTCAGTTCAAAATTTCAATACGGCTAAGGCATGGCAATTCCTTAAGTCTCTAGGTATCGGGAAATCTACTAACGATTGCATCCTAGATATCGACCTTAATGCTATTAATATGCACTTTTCAAAATCTCCTGTCACTTTAGACAATGATATTAAAACTTCAACACTTTGCAACGTTTCTTGCCAACCTCTGCCTGTATGTCCTCAGTTTTCTTTTCGGCAAGTCACAGAGGAAGAGGTCAAAAAATCCATCTTATCGATTTCTACCAAGGCTATCGGTGATGATGGCCTTCAAATTCAAATGCTTCGTCCCCTCGTAGATGAACTTATTTCTGTTATTGCCCACATTATCAGTTATTCACTTGAATCTAGCTCCTTTTCCTCAGCCTGGAAGAAGGCCTATGTTTTACCGATTTCTAAAGTTTCAAATCCCTTCTACTGGACTTTAGCAGTGCCTTCAATTCTGTCGATTTTGACATTCTCTTGGGAATCCTATCCTCACTTAACGTATCTTCTTCTGTAACTGGTTGGTTTAATTCATATCTTCGCGGTCGCTCGCAGTTGGTCCGCTCTAACGAGGCCTCCTCAGGATGGTGTGAACTTTCTGCGGGCGTACCGCAAGGTGGCGTACTCTCTCCTCTTCTCTTCTCGGTATTTATCGATGCGATCACAGAAGTTATAGCTTCACACTATCATCTCTACGCAGATGACTTGCAGCTGTACCGTCATTTTAAGGTCGAAGAATTGTCGGTAGCAATTAGTGCCATCAATAATGATCTTAAAAACATCAATCAATGGGCTAAGGGATTTGGACTTTAGTCAACCCAACCAAATCGCAAGCTCTCATTTTTCGTGGCAGGCATTTCTACAATCTCCTGGAACATCGGTCTCTCCCCCCAATAATTTATGACTCTGTCCCTATACCTTATACCACCAGTGCGAAGAATTTAGGCGTGTATTTGGATTGCAATCTTTCCTGGAGCACTCACATTGCGGAAGTCAGCAGGAGGGTATACTTCTCATTTCAATCTCTCAAACGTCTCCAGAAGTTCCTACCCTTTCAAACGAGAATAATTCTTGCCCATTCCTTCCTTCTATCACTTTTAGACTATGCTGATGTTTGTTTTCTTGACGCTACAGAGGAACTTCTTAATAAACTCGAACGCCTGCAGAATTTATGTATCCGCTTCATTTTTGGTCTACGCAAGTATGATCATATCTCTGTGTATCGAATGAAACTGAAGTGGCTACCTGTTCGGCGACGTCGGGATTTACATATTCTCACTCTTCTGTTCTCTGTTCTCTATAACCCTAACTCACCTGAATATCTTCGCGAACGCTTCGAATTTCTTATTCCTCGGGGCAAAACTTGTCATACAGCTACCTCTCTCCTTCTCCGAACTCCCCGTCATACTTCCAGCCTTTATGATGGCTCCTTCACTGTACGTGCGGTGAAACTATGGAACTCCCTTCCACATATCATACGCGTTTGCTGTTTATTTATTTATTTAGGTTAACCAACAATTATTTACACTAGTACATACATAGTATTTTAGTTACATGAATACATTATTAAGTGTAACAATTTCTTACAGGCTAACACCGCATGCACAAACCGTATGATTGACTAACTAAATACACTACTAAACTAAGAATATGTTTGATATTCTAGTTTACAAAATTTAGGTTAAAGTAAAGGTGAATAATAAAGTATGATAAAGAATTAATAATAAATAATAAAATAAATTAAATTAGAAATAACATAATTATGTGGAACAATTAACAACAACTTTGTACAATTTGTTAAGATTATCATGGTGTACATCAACTACATCGTGGCACTTGTTTAAAATTTTACATAGCCGTGGTATTGGCGAATTTGCACCAAGCACCGTCCTGCGCAATGGTGGGCAGAGTGGCGTGATAGCATTTCTGAGATAACGAGTTGGAGCGCGGAAATGCAACATGCCCAGTATACCGGGACAATCAATTTTATTCCTCAACAACTTATATAAGAAGACAGCATCTATTATGTCTCTACGTGTTGATAGGGAGCGGATCTTGAAGTACTGCAAGCGAGAGTTGTATGAAGGTAGCTGCTTGGCTTTACCTTGCGAAAACGCAAGATGCCACAAAAAGCGTTTTTGGACACGTTCAAGCGTTAACATATGAGTGGCGTAGTGTGGTCTCCATACAATACAACAATATTCCAATACACTTCGAACAAGACTGTTATATAGCACAACCTTCGTGGTGCTTTTTTGGAAGCCTTTTGTGTTACGTATTATAAATCCTAACATCTTGGACGCTTTTTTGCTAATGCTTTCGATGTGCGGAATAAAAGTTAACTTTTTATCAAACGTTACTCCTAAGTCCCTGATCAATTCCACCTCTTGGATTTTTTGGTTGAGAATGTAATAATTTGAGTACATGCAGTTTGACCTCTTTGAGAATTTCAAATGGTAACATTTTTTAAAATTAAGTTGCATTTCGTTGCGGTCACACCATTCAATCAGTCGATTCAGGTCTTCTTGTACATATTCAGTGTCTTTATTACATTCTATTCTTCTAGCGAACTTCAAATCGTCAGCGTACAGGAAACATTTGGAACATTGGAAACAGCAGGGTATCATCATCATCATTTCAGCCTATACTTGTCCACTGCTGAACATAGGCCTCCCCAATCGCTTTCCAGCGTAACCGGTCCGATGCCACCTGCATCCAACGATTTCCTGCGATTTTCACAAGATCGTCGGTCCATCTGGCAGGCGGTCGTCCTACGCTGCGCTTGCCAATACGTGGTCTCCACTCTAGAATCTTTCTGCCCCAACGCCCGTCCGATCTTCGCGCTATGTGGCCAGCCCATTGCCACTTCAGCATGCTAATCCTAAGGGCTATGTCGGTGACCTTGGTTCTTCTACGAATCTCCTCATTCCTGATTCGATCACGTAGAGAAACGCCGAGCATAGCTCTTTCCATAGCTCGCTGAGCAACTTTGAGCTTACAACAGCAGGGTATATCGTTAATGAATATATTAAATAATATGGGACCCAAATGCGAACCCTGTGGTACACCAGAGGTTATATTTCGATTAGTGGGTTGAAAGCCATTAACAACAACATAGAACTCACGCTTAACTAAATACGATTTGAACCATTCCAACAGAGGCCCAGATATACCATATGCTGACAATTTATTACCAAGTATAGAGTGGGAAAGTTTATCGAACGCTTTGCTAAAGTCTGTATATATAACATCGATCTCTTTGTTTGAGTCTAGAGCTTGTCTGACAAGCTCCGAAAAACTTAACAAGTTTGTGGCTGTAGACCTCGATGGAACAAAACCGTGTTGATCAATACTTAGGTATAGACTCAAATGACGCTGTATATAGGGACAGATCATAGACTCAAAGATCTTGGCGAATGAAGAGAGGACCGAAATGGGCCTGTAGTTGGAAATGACATCTTTTTTGTCTGATTTGTGTATAGGAACAACCTTAGCTTTCTTCCATTTCGCAGGGAAAGTTCCTGATGCTAAAGACTGATTATAGATGCCCATTAGTGGAGCAGCCAAGGCTGAAGCGCAAGCTGAGATAAAAACTGGGGGAATCCCATCAAGACCTGCTCCTTTTCTGGTGTCGACAGATTGTAAAATTTTGTGTACAGTTTTAAGATCAAATATTGGGTATGTTAAGCACATGCTGTTATTATGCAAAGAGTGCAGGAAGTCAGACCCATGTATGAAATCTGTGCTGTTAGTATGTGTGTAGACCGATGAAAAGAAATCAGCAAAAAGGTCACAAATAGCAGTACCATTGGATGTTGTGGTCTGTCCGTCGGTCATGGTCAAAGGGTAGACACTTGATCCGCCACGTTTGGTTTTAACATGTGTCCAGAAAGCCTTTGGATTGTCTGCAATTTTGATTTCTATGCTATTCAAATAGTCGTTATATAACTTCTTACACTGATATTGACATCGTTTTGAAACTAATTTTAGTTCTAATTCGTCTCGAGGGTTTTTGTATTTTTTGAAACGCAGTCTTAATTTGTTTTTTTCTTTTAACATTTTAATAATTTTTTTGTTAAACCACGGTGGAAAGTGGCTCTTCGTTGTCTTATGCTTTGGAATATATTTATTTATAACGGTATCTAAGATATTATAGAAAATTCTTATCATGTCATTTACGTCAGTCCCTCCCTCTAAAATTTGAATCCAGTCATATTTATTTAGCTGTCGGTTAATAAGTTCGTAATCAGCTTTATAAAAATTAGGTTTCATGTTATGTGCTTTGTATGCTATACTACTATTCTTTGCCATTGACAGATGCAAATCTAGGGGAGGATGAAATTTGTGAATAACGGTTAAAGAGCAAGTGGATTCACTTACTGAACACAAGGGTATTGTCGGCAAAACAAGATCCAAAATACGTCCAGAACAGTTCTTAATATTGTTTTGTTGTGTAAGTTTACAAACGTTCATAAATTCAAGTAAGCTATGACATGTGTTAGGTAAGGAGTAGTTAACAGCTACTTAGTCCCTGTTAATTTTTCCCAGGTTAAAGTCACCAATTATACAAATAGGTATTTCCGTTGTGTCAAAAATAACATTACAGTTTTGGATAAAAAGTTCAAGAGTTGCGTGACACACAGGAGGGGGAAGATATATGGCGCACAGAGCCATTTGACGTGTAGCAGATATATCTATTGTGACCCAGAGGTCCTCACATTTACTTTGCCAACTCTCAACACGCCTAGAGTTTATTTTTTTCGAAATGGCTATCAGCACTCCACCCCCATCCTTTTTAGGTTGGAAACCAGTGGTCTCCCTATCCCTTTTATACACAGTGTATCTATCGCAAAATAGCTCACTGCTAAGGATGTTACCATTCAACCATGTCTCCGTTAAAATTATTATCATAGTTTGTACAACATAAATTGCTATAGAAAGTATTAGTTTTAGTTCGTAAACCTCTGCAATTTTGATAATAAATATTTAAATAAGTGAATTTTATTATGATTAAGCACGTTAACATACATAATATAAATTATTTGTTTATGTTAGATAATTTTGCTCAAGCTATTATAATTCTTAATTAAAATGTATTAATAATAATAATAATAATTCTTTATTGATTTTCTCCACAATAGGTACAAATTGACATGCACACATAGAATAAGTTTACATACATTGTGGAGACTGGTGCCCGAGCTAAGGAAAGCCTTGTGTTTCGGATCACCAGGTCTCCAGCCACGGATCGGCTTGTGCTCATATATAGTTATTAAACAAAAATGAAAAAACTTAAAAAAGGAAAAAAATAAAAAAGAAATAAACAGGAAACAAAATAATAATTATAAAGAATGCTCATATTCATGTGTATGTTTGTTGTGTGTTAGTGTGTGAATGCGTGTATGTGTATAGTGATAGAGTGTATCGGTGTGTGTGTATGGTGTTGGTATGTGCCTAAAAGAGAGAGGGAGAGAACAGTTTCATGATATTACATGTAAAAGATGTTCTGTCTCTTTATAGTTCATGTTGATTAGCCAGTCTGTAACAATTTTTTTACAACGATCGTAATTAAGGGCGTAGATGCCGGTGAATCTATTGCACTTATTGTAGAGGTTAGACCCCATAAAGCAGAAAAATCTTCGGCTAAAACTTGTTTTTAAAGAAGGACTTCTGCATACAATATCAGATCGACGTTTTTGGTAAACAGAATGATCAAAGAGAGTCAACGAGTGTTTCTTTAATATTGTATGTAAGATAAATAATTGACGAACAGTAAGTATTTGCCATTCATTGTAAAGCATTGTTGTAGGAAAAAGCATTGGTCGGAAAGAAGCAACTTTCAATATAGCGCGTTGTGCAATTTCTAATTTCATGATAGATGCTTTGGTTGCGCCGCCCCAAGAGGCGATACAATAAGACAGTATAGACTGACACAACGCGAAATAGACCATTTTGATTACGTTGAAATCAGAAATATGTCGTAAATTTTTAAAAAGATAGAGTAATTTCCTGGCACGTGAAGCGAGATGGGTGATATGGTATTGAAAATTTAGGTTTTGGTCGATGAATACTCCTAAGTACTTGAGAACGGGGACAGTATTTAATTTTGGACAAAGGCATTTAGTATTAGGTAGCATCGCGCAGGTATGTGCTGTAATGTATAAAGAATTATGGGGTGGAAGTGTTGAAATTACGAGGTGCAAACGAAAGGACATTTGTTTTAGTTGTATTAATTGTTAAGAGATTTAATTTTAACCATTGTATTACTATGTTAAGACCAACTTGGGCATGATAAAATGTTTCATTCCAATTCTGTATTATGTGCCTTCTGCTTTCCTTGCAAATATTCTGCCGCTTCTGACCCATACGAACTTGTAGTTCATTTCCTTTGCTTTAATCCTGGCGGCTGCGTGAAGTGCTTTGTTTGCTGGTGAAAGGTGCTCAACCACGTAAACAGGAGATTTGTTCCCGGAGAATCCTAGGTGTGCGCAATTTAGTTTGTCATGCGAATTATTTTGGTTGAATTTGGTAATTGATGCCAGAAGTTGATCACGCAGTCTAGGCGATGATAGTTGAGCAATTATGGATCGCGGGCGGCTGTTAGTTTGATTAGCCTTGGCAATTCGGGTGCAGTGTAGTATATCTTTCTTCTTTATTTCGCAATTCACAAATTTGCCCAACTGTGTGACGATATTATAAATGTTTTCTTTTTTTGATTCAGGCATGCATTGAATTTCCACATTGTTTGACCTTGAGTGTTGCTCTAAGTTGTTAATACGCAATTGAAGGTCGCCAATAGTGTTCATGAGTTCTTTATTTTCTTCTTCAAGTTTTTTTACCTTTATATTAGCGGACTGCTGTTGTTTATCTATCTCATCAAATCTATTGTTAAGGAAAGAAATAGAGTCCACAATATCCTGCATTTCTTTTTTTACTGGCTCCAATTCAGCGGCTAATGAGTAGGCTATGCTGGTATTAAATTTTATCAGCATCTGGTCAAACTCTGCTTTAATAATCTCTTCGATTATAGAGCGAATTTCGCCTTTACTGCATAAAGATGATGGAGGGGATGGGGAGCCTACAGCAGGTCTCTTGTTGCCTCTAGTCGTGGAGATATTTCGGACCGGGGTCGAGTCCTTTCTGGAAGTTTTAGGAGCATTACTTAAGCACGTTGGACATTTTCAAGCTTTGTTTGTTTCAGATTTATTAGGAGATTTCTTTAGGGATAGGCAAGCATAGTGAAATTTTTTTACACAGGTAGTATTTATTAAAGGCTAAAAGGCAGGCATTTTATAAATTTTTCATCAGCAGCGGTCTCATTTTCATTTGTGCAGCAACCCCAATATTCACCACTACTGGCCATGTTAAAAAACTTTGCCGAGATTAATTCAATATATTTTTCCTCACAGAGGCACCGGCAACGTAGGCAGAATTAATGCACCGTCTGAGCTAGCTTATCATGCGCGCGATTGCGCACGGTTATGTTCTTTATGCGCTGTGCCGAACCGCGAGAGTTGCGCGCACTAAGTGTAAATGTAATTAATGTGTTCTCTGGATGTTTTTAGGGAAAGAGTAAAAGAGCATTTCCTTTGCAATTGATATAAATTTTATTATATTATTTATATTATTAATTATTTTATATTTATATAAGTATATATCTATGTATATAAACTTATGTATATAGGTGTATTTATTTGTATAGTTTTAATTTAGTATATGAGTCATGTTAGTATAATTTATGTATGCAGAGACTTCGATATTTGTTTTCATTTTTATCTTTGTTTTGTATGTTTTTTTTAGAGTTTACTGAATAGTTTGTTGTACAATTGCCTTCACGTATACGCTAAATATTCTCTTTGCACTCCAAGGTTAACTGGTAGACAACTCAAATTGAGTTAAGTTCGCCTTTGTACATCATATCTGTAAATGTACTTACTAATTTATGTAACTTTGTACAATAAAGAATAAAAATAAGGTATCTGTTATCAATCTAACTTCGTCTTTATAAAAACGGATGTAAGGGCACTTGTAGCGCTGTGGTACCGCCGTGTTTATAGCCAAGGTTAAGTAGCGTTTGACTAAGTCAGTCTAAGATGAGGTACCTAAAGTACCTAGGCCATACCCTGAACAGTCGCTGGGGCTTCGAGGAACACTTCGAGCGCCTAGTTCCCCGGGTCGAAAGGGTAGTGGGTGCTATGCACAGACTGCTGCCAAACTGTGGGGGACCGTCGGAGGACGTGCGCCGCCTCTACGGGGGGTCGTGTGATCGGTGGCCCTCTATGGGGCGCCCGTGTGGTCACACCGACTGTCGGGCGTCCGGCGCAGCAGGATGAAGATCCAGAGCCTGCAGCGCAAGATGGTCATAGCATAGCGGCTATGCTGGCAGGGGAATCGGCGTGGGGGGCCGTGTCCTCCTTCTGCGAGAGTGTGATGTCCCAGAAGGAGAATGCCGAGCGGGATCGGGAGAGGGCCGATCAAGCTCGACAAAGGCGACGGCGCCAGGGCGGAGGCACATCCCGCCCAGGTCCCCACAGCCCAATAGCCCGGGGATTAAGAATACGGGCTAACTCGCGTCTTCCGCCGTAATATTTAGCGGGGGACCTTCCTGCACCAACATCAGCAAGGGGGCTTTCGGGGTCGCGGATGCAAGGGGCGGGGGCCTTGAGCGTCCTTCACGAGTGCCCCTGAGGAGGACGGCAGCGTGGTGTGGCCCATGTCACCGTGAGCACCGCGTTAGGTTAAGTCTCCCCTCGAAAGCGGGCTCTTCAGAGCGTGGCACAAGAGGGGCACCGGTGCTTTCCATACGGAGATCCCGGAGCCCCTCCAAAGTGCGGATGTCAGCCACCTTGGGTTTTTAGTCGGTAGGAATCCGACACGCCCCGCGGACATCTCCCGAGGCTCGCGGAAGTCCTATGCAAGATTTTCCCCAGGTAAAAAAAAAGTCACGCTAAGATGAGGGACCATTTGAAGCAATTCCATTTTCAAGGGTTTGCATCCCTTAGAAAGTAAGTAAATTAGTTCTATTGCACAGGTGGTTACAAATCTGCCTCGACCAAACTTCACTTGGTCCGTGTGTGTGAGTGTTTATGCCCTAATTCCTCTCACTTTAATTTATAAGAGAAGGCTTGTTCCCAGTAGTTAGAAAGTATACGCTGATTTATTATATATTGTTTTATGAAAACGGATGTCAAAAGCCGGCCATACGAAACCCATACATTATCTTCACTAGCTTTTTCCAAGTATATGGAAAGTCATGTAATACCGCTAATCAGCGTTTATTGTTAGCGGCTAATTAGCGATACAATATGTCGGCGGCGGCGCGTCACGTGGATATTTTGCGAACATAGTGGAGAAAGTCACGAGCGACAGCGATTAGATAGCGATACTGAGTACATCTTTTTATCTTTTTAAGATATAAAGCGTGTAGTGGATTTGTTCCATTAACGGGTAACAACCCCACAATGCTTCGAACCATAAATATTCAATAGAGGTCAGACGCCGTATTTTAATCATGTCTACTCATATTTTATGGCCTTTACAAGCGTATGCTCTACACCAAATCCTCACTTATTATTCCTTAATGCACCGTTATTATCGTCCTAAACATATAAGGATTTTGGAATGTTTAGAAACGACACGAATCCTCGTGTGTTTAGGTATATCTCAGGCGAGGATCCTTCACACACGTATCTGTAACAGTTTCACATATGTTTTTAATTATTTACGTTTACATAATTTGATTGAATTCTTCTAAATCTTTTAAATAATTATAGGATTTGTTTAATAAAACATTGTTTAGAATATGACTCCATTTTATATATATATATATATATATATCATCATCTCAGCCTATACTTGTCCACTGCTGAACATAGGCCTCCCCAATCGCTTTCCAGCGTAACCGGTCCGATGCCACCTGCATCCAACGACTTCCCGCGATTTTCACAAGATCGTCGGTCCATCTGGCAGGTGGTCGTCCCACGCTGCGCTTGCCAATACGTGGTCTCCACTCTAGAATCTTTCTGCCCCAACGCCCGACCGATCTTCGCGCTATGTGGCCCGCCCATTGCCACTTCAGCTTGCTAATCTTAATGGCTATGTCGGTGACCTTGGTTCTTCTACGAATCTCTTCATTCCTGATTCGATCACGTAGAGAAACGCCGAGCATAGCTCTCTCCATAGCTCGCTGAGCAACTCTGAGCTTTTTTATGAGACCTATTGTAAGAGACCACGTCTCTGATCCATATATCATCACTGGTAACACACATTGACTAAAAACTTTAGTCTTTAGGCACTGAGGTATTTTGGATGAGAAGATGTTGCGCAGTTTCCCGAACGCTGCCCAGCCGAGTTGGATTCGTCGATTGACCTCTCTCTCAAAGTTGGACCTACCTAACCGGACCACCTGTCCCAGGTAAATGTATTCGTCGACAACTTCAAGAGTAGACTTCCCAACGGTGAGTGCGGTGGGCACGACATGGACGTTACACATTATTTTCGTTTTGTCCATGTTCATTTTAAGACCCACTTGTTGAGATACTCTGTTGAGGTCGCCGAGCATTCGTCCTAGATCTTCCAGCGACTCCGCCATGACCACAATGTCGTCGGCAAATCGAAGGTGAGTGATTTATTCGCCATTGATGTTGATGCCAAGTCCTCGCCATTCCAAGAGCTTGAAGGTGTCCTCTAAGGTGGCCGTATATATATATATATATATATATATATATATATATATATATATATAATAATAATATCAGCCCTGTTAAGAAACTGTCCCACTGCTGGGCACGGGCCTCCTCTCAAACTGAGAGGGTTTAGGCCATAGTCCACCACGCTGGCCTAGTGCGGGTTGGCGAACTTCACATACCTTCGAGAAACTCTTAGGCATGCAGGTTTCCTCACGATGTTTTCCTTCACCGTTAAAGCAAGTGATAATTAATTTTTTAATACGCACATGCTTTCGAAATGACAGAGGTGCGTGCCTGGGTTTGAACCCGAGACCTTTGACTTTGCAGTCCAACGGTTTAACCACTAGGCTATCACTGCTTCCCTTTTACCTAACTAAAATTAATAAGTAAAATAACGGTCAAAAGCCTTTACCATCATCTACTTAATAATAGTACTCCCACTGTAATATTGCCATCATTGCTTAATTTTACACCTTTACTACCTTCACTAAAAATCATAAAGATTCGTATAATTTCCATTTGAGTCGAGGCTTTTCATGATGACGCGCTTAATGTAAATGAAATGGCGATTATTCAGATTAAACCGGCATTTAACTATTTGACTAGGAGCTCAACTTAATGAAGTGGCTATTTTATGTAAATTTACTATGGGACTTGACAAAATTCTGCTTGGTGGTCTTAATATGTAAAAATGATCTACGTTTGTACATGTTGCACCGACATGTCATTTTGTCAGAGCAATACGCCATCAATTGCGACAAGGATCTTTTGGCTTATGGATAATATTGACAGGGGATGGTTGATGTAAAATAAGGGTTAACATTTAGTAAAAAATTTTAAGTTTAGAATGGGTAGAACCATTTTTAGAATGGGTAACCTTATGGTTACCTTAATATTCCGTAATACACAATATTTTTTATCTCTCTACATTAAAATTATTTGAAGCCGAAGATCAAAATATATTTTTTATTAATTGGTATCTAGCAGAAAATTTAAGTTAACTTGTTAAGTGTCTTTATAAGGCATACTAATGAGACAGTATTTTTAAAGGATATTTATAATAAAAACGTTGCCACAAAATATTCACAACGTAAATTAGCTAAAACAAACCTACAGTTTATACAAGAAAAAGTACATAATAAATTATTTAATAAAATGAGAAAATAATATTGAAGCAACATTCATATGTTGAATTTAGTGCTACATTTACCAGATAGGGGCCGTCCAATAATCGCGTGAGGCTCAAAAGTAGGTTAAAAAGTAGCTAAGAAACATCACATGATTATTGGACGACCCCATATTACAAAGCGTTTCATTTATTTATTTTAGGAAAGCATACAGTTTAATTACTATGATAATAACTATTAACAATGACCTAATGTATAATTAACTGTATGTTTAGATGGTATTATTTATTCATCATCAGCCCGTGTCTGATGCCCGTAATATATAAATGCTATCATACTGTATGAATATTAGTAGCGCATAACAAACTGAATGCTACACTGGCCCTTTGGTACAATAGTAACATATATCATCGCATTAGGAAAAGATTCTAACACATTATACCGGCGGCCATTGGGCTTGTCCGCCGTACTTAAAAGCGCGGTTAGACTGGCGATCTATTACCTGGAGGATAGTACCCTAGAAAACTATCAGCAAATGGCAGTTATAGTCATTTCTAAACGAATTATTAAAAGGTGAGCCAGCATATAAATGTTAGTTTAAGAGAAGAATAGATAGGTATTACAGTAGTTGAACTAGCAGAGTTGGAATTTCAATAGTCCACAATGCGAACTAACAACTAGTTTGATATTATACTACCATTATGGTCTTATTTTGTAATGTAATTCAAATTACAGTTTACTGCTACTTATACGATTCAACAGCTTAATAGTTAATATACTCAATAGCTATGAGAATACAAAAATCAGTAAGGTCTGTAAGAAAATAACCTGTTGGAACTCTGCACTCTCTGCCTACCCTGCAACGAAGACTATACAGATATACAGTTCTTCTTCTTCTTAGTCGTACACTCCTGGCGAAGTGGTCGTTGCTATGGATCGTCTGATAGATTGTTTGTGGCTCTTGCGAGACTTCCCCATCTCTCTCTATTCGTGGCACGGCGTGTACATTCAGTAAGAGAACACTTCATAGACGGTTTAATGAGGTCTGTCCATCTTGTGGGTGATCTTTCGCGAAGACATTGACCTTTAAATTTATAGTCATTTGAACATGACCTGATGATGTCTGTATGCCCACCCGGTAAGTGCATGTGACGTCATAAGTTTGACAAGCCAGCAAAACCGCGCGATACAAGGCCGGCGGCCAGAACCACCGACGCGCGTGTAGACGCGGTTATAATCAATTCAATGTACGACAACCCTAATGGAGAGAATAGTTTGGCGCAACATAACTGCGGACTCTGGAAACCAGTGATACTGAGTGTTATTGGGCTGGTTAGGTATTGAACCTGCGAAATTTATAGCCACAATATTTGGTTTTTGACTCACCAATTTACATTACATTAAAACTATGATTCCTTATGAAACAGAAAATTTGATTGGCATAACATGATTGAACTGAGGTATTAACCCTCATGATTTTAAGTTCCTAGTAGACTATGTCATATTATGGTGGAACGCTACAGTCGGATACATTTAAATGCACGGACAAACTAAAATCAATTGCGCAACTCATTTTATCCTGTGAGTTGATATGGTGTTATTTACTGGTTGTAATAAAATAATAATTTATCTGAATTAGTTGTTAGTATCAACATTAGCAGCTAGTTGGCGAATGATATATTAGTGACCAAACTAAAGTTATTGCTAATAAGTTAAAACACCAACTTGTCCTGTATTGCAGTAAACCTTCCACGAATATTTATTATGATTCATTTCAAAAGTCCCCTTGAATTTGTTACTGAAATTTATTTAATATACAACTTTTCTACACATGAGCTATACAGGCATTATTATTGCGTCACTTACAACAGTTTTAGACGCCACAATAATAAACACCAATTTATAACAAACTAACAAAAATGTATTTTTATAACCTTGAGGTTATTTTCTCTGGTGGATCTTACCACCCACAACCCAGGAATAACTACTAGTGTGGAGCTGCGTTTAAAAAAAAGAAATAGATTTGTAACCGCTAACCTAACAAGTGCTACCTATCTAGATAGCACTTTTTCCCGTTAATCTAGAATAGTTTCATAACTGAATTGCAAACTTGGTTACCTACGTAATTAAATTGAAATTAAAATCAAATTGAACTGCTAATACTGTAACCAGCGGGGAAATAGTTGAAGCAAATAAACAAACATAATAACTAACTTACCTACATTTAACTCACTCGCATGACCGTTAGTGGAGAACTTAACATGAAACTGAGTGCGCTAATTTGAACATGTGTATCGTAAAACATTATAAGAAACAAGTAAAATAAATACACAAAGTTAGGCATGGAAATTTACTTTCAGTTGTTGAAATTGATGGGTGTGTGCATGCGCAATGTTTGTAAACGAAACAGCTTCGAGAAAGAAATCAACCGCAGGATCCAATTGGGTTGGGCAGCATTTGGCAAACTACGTCACGTTTTCTCTTCGCCTATACCGCAATGCCTAAAGACTAAAGTGTACAACCAATGCGTCCTACCTGTTATGACCTACGGGGCCGAGACGTGGACACTCACAGTGGGACTGGTCCACAAATTTAAAGTCGCACAGCGGGCTATGGAGCGAGCTATGCTCGGCGTCTCTTTGAAGGATAAAATTCGTAACGAGGTAATCCGACAAAGAACCAAAGTGACCGACATAGCTCGCAAACTCAGTAAGCTAAAGTGGCAATGGGCTGGTCACATCTGCAGAAGGACCGACGACCGATGGAGCAAACGTGTCCTAGAGTGGAGACCGCGACTTGGTAAGCGTAAGGTAGGACGGCCCCCAGCTAGATGGACCGATGACCTCAAAAAGGTCGCTGGGACAGACTGGATGCGGAAGGCGGAGGACCGTGTGCAATGGCGCGTGTTAGGAGAAGCCTATGTCAAGCAGTGGACTGCGATAGGCTGATTGATTGATTTGAATCCACGACACTCCTACCCACACTAGGAATTATTACGGTACCGTTTCATTCGATATAACAAATACAATTTTATTTTATACCAGCCGTAACCCGCGCCTTCGCACGCGTTTCTTTTGTAATTTGACATAGGTAGGTAGGACTTTTTGGAATAGCATTATTCCAAGACTTAAGAGACACTTCCATATTAATTTTCTTTTAAATCCGTTCAGCCGTGTTAATATGGAGAAATAAAATCAACTATCCCCCCGAAACTGCATTTCCCGAGCTAAAAAGTACTCTTAAACAATCTCTACAAAATCCTCCACTTTTCAGTTAAAGTCTACTTAAAATTACAAACTTACAAACAAACATTTTTTTAATGTGCCCGTATGCGCTTAATATATCTTCTTTATTTAAAAATCAGAAATCAATATTCTCGTGCATTAAGCAGTCTACGTTTTATCGGCTAAACCAAG
Organism: Phalera bucephala; assembly: GCA_905147815.2. NCBI lineage: Eukaryota > Metazoa > Arthropoda > Insecta > Lepidoptera > Notodontidae > Phalera > Phalera bucephala. The sequence continues at coordinate 35,660,850 of LR990615.1, read as the reverse complement.
TCGTCTTTCCACTTAAAAATGAGGATTTTTTTGTAGAACAATTTCAACAGGTCCCCAGTCACCTGCGAAGAGGAAGAGGGAAATCTGAAAGATTCCCAGGGTTTTCTTTAGCCTAAATACGATTAATATATTTGAGCCTTCATACAGGCCGGTAAAAATACACCAATAGCATATTGGTGTGATTTTATGTACCACTGACACGGATAATATCTGCATGATACAGTGCGTAAACAAAGTTACCTATTTTATATTAATATTTCATGACTTAAGGTACTTTGATACTATTTATCAATCTATATCATCACGTTGGATCCCTTGCAGGCATAGAGTACAGAGTTCCAACAGGTTCTTTTCTTACAGACCTTTCTGGTTTTCAGCACTCTCATAGTTCGTCTTATACGCGCTCGCCGGTTACGGAGACTCTTAATTTGCCCTTTGGATAAGACACGGTTTATTTAGTTATGTAAGATAATCTAGGTCTTCCCTAAAATCTACGTTTTTCTACTTTTGCATTGCATATCTGTACAGTTTCTTTCATATTAAGTTTGTTTATAATCCGTTCAGCCGTTTGAGTATCAATAAATAAAAGATATTCCACAGAAGTCATGCTAAATTTCGAATAAAAAGCGTTCTGTTTTATTTTACGATGTAAGGCACCTTCATATAAAGTTTTAAATAAATTCGTTTAGCCATTTTAATATGAATAAATACTAGCTATGTCGCAAAAACTGTGATTCTCTCCGGGATAAAAAGTATCTCGAATATTGTTTCGAGACCTAAAACACCTTGAAAGTTTTACTAAGAACCATTCTGCCATTTCAGTATGAAGAAATAACAGCTATCCCGAAAGAACCGTGCGGGGAATACCACACGGTTTAAAGACGGACAAAAGATACACATTGTATATTTTGTCAACTATCTTAATCACTGGATTCAGTCTTAGCCCCGCTTAGCCCGCACAGGTGGTCTTTGTAAAATATAAACTACACTATAGCGCGATCTTATCCAACACTTGACACTAACACCGTCTCATAAAAAACATACAATACCTTCCTTTTGAAGAAGGTTTATCAGTTTATTTTTTATTAGTATTAATATTTCTGATTAAAACCTCCACGCTAAAGATTGTAATCTAGCGTTATAATATCTAAAAACGGCACATTGCCAGCTAAGTATGTAGCAAAGTTTTATCAGTTTATTTTGTGTTAGTTTTCTCGTAAGATATTAATCGTCGTTAAAGTTTCGTATCCGGCTTATTCATCGTTAGAGTTATCTCCAGAAGAAATAATCCTGGATGCATCATCGGTTTATGCACGAAATCACGTTTGAGTGTTTAAATCAAACGTGTATGAACAATTTCGAGTGAGTGCTTTTAACCACTGAAAAGTTTTTCATGAGGAGACGAACCTGATTTCAATATCAATTCATGGAGGAATTTATGTGTAGGCAAAATCACATATTTTACATCGTAATATTGCAGTTTGGAACAAGCAGTAATGAAGTTTTATGGTTTATCCCGCGACAATCAAGTAGCTTAAGTTGTTTTGGAACAAAGAATGATTTATAAAAATCGACTCTTGTTTCTTTCCTCAGAAACGGTTACATTTTTCCAAAATATAAGTTTACAGAGTAATGATCCTTAGTACAGGCGGCAACTATTCGAAATTTCATTTAAACCCATCAAACAGTTTGCTTGCTTTTGTATTTTCTGGAAAAACCTTTAATTTTCCGGAAAAAATACTATTTAATATGTTATCCAACATTTTAAGACATCCGTAAGCAAAGTTTCAAATTCCGCCCGGTAGTTTTTGCGTTATGATGATACCCTTGGGCAGACAGACTGACAAACAGACATGAAAGCCAACAATTGTAGGATTGGCTTCTACATCAATAGAATGATATCCGTGGGTTGTTATTTCCTAAAAATATACACAGACATGACTTCCTTACAGTTTCATTATATGTAGTATGTATAGATATAGATGCGTTACTTTTCCCTACAAACTGTTTGAATTCCTGAAAATATGAATATTAACTATATTGTCTGTCATACGAAATATCTCCGTGCTAAGATTCACTGACATCTGAAGAGTAGTTTTGGAACAGTGAATAATTAATCAAAATCGGCTTTTTTTCTTTCCTCAGAAACTGTTAGTTTTTTCGAAAATATGAGTACACAGAGATTTGATTTTTTGTACAGGCTACAATTACACAAAATTTCATTTAAACCCATTAAACAGGTTTGGAGTAAAATGTCTTTTTAGAAATTCAACGATTGGCTTATTTTCGTGTTTCCTAGAAAAATCTTTTGATTTTTGGGGATGAATAATATACAATATGTTAGCCAACATTTTAAGATATCCGCATGCAAGGTTCTATCAATTCGCTTGGTAGTTTTTGCGTAATGACGTTTCATACCCTTCGACACACAGACAGACAAACAGACGCGAAAGTCAAAACTTGTAGAATTAGCTTCTACATCGATAGTACACCTACCTACTTACATCCTAACCCCTGGGTTGTGATTTCCTAAAAATATATCATGTACAGACATTACTTTCTTACAGTTTTATTATATCTATAGATTAATTTTGCAAGATATGATAATTAGCTTAAATCATTATTAAGTAGCATATGGCACTTATGCTACCTATGTTTGTCACTAAACTAAACAATTATTTGTGATTAATCTGTTATACGATGACATCTGCACAATATTCGATTTCATATTAAGTATGATTTTAGTAGACTGCCAAAAAAATCAGCAAGTGCGAAAAATGAAAATAAATTTCATATGATTTTTCACATATTACCTGTGAAATGGTCAACAGTAGAAAACCCAGTTTCATTAAAACTCCCCTGGACACCGCGCAAGTGATCAAAATAGAACACCTGAGATAATACATCAAATAAAACCTTCGTCAATTCCAATCTCCAATCTGAATCGTAACAACGCAAAAGCAATTAGAAACTTCATGATAATATAAGTTAAACCGTAGAAACTTGTTGCTAGGCTGGAGTGGTCATTAATTCAATTATAGTAGTTTCTAGCCAGTGACTAGGAACTTGCCATTTAAATCTAACTCCTGGGTCGTTTGACTGATGGCTTCTTTAGAAGACTTAAGAGTTTTGGAATGTATTGGCTTTATGATCACCAGATGTGAGACTTTAGGTTTACGTCTTCTTACTTTAGCTTCTAATTTTTGTAAGTAGTTCTGTTAAGTCTACTAAGATTAGATATCTAAATGGAACCGCAGTTTTAGATAAATTTTATATACATACAATTACTATACAATTTATCAAAAACTGCGGATGTTCCATTCTCAGTTATCAAAGAAAAATATTCAATCAATCAATCAGCCTATCGTAGTCCACTGCTGGACATAGGCCTCTCCTAACAAGCGCCATTGCACACGGTCCTCCGCCTTCCGCATCCAGTCTGTCCCAGCGACCTTTTTGAGGTCATCGGTCCATCTAGCTGGGGGCCGTCCTACCTTACGCTTACCAAGTCGCGGTCTCCACTCTAGGACACGCTTGCTCCATCGGCCGTCGGTCCTTCTGCACATGTGACCAGCCCATTGCCACTTTAGCTTACTGAGTCTGCGAGCTATGTCGGTAACTTTGGTTCTTTGTCGGATTACCTCGTTACGAATTTTATCCTTCACAGAGACGCCGAGCATAGCTCGCTCCATAGCCCGCTGTGCGACTTTGAATTTGTGGACTAGTCCCACTGTGAGTGTCCACGTCTCGGCCCCGTAAGTAAGAAAAATATTAGAAATGTACTATTACCTATATAAATAAATGAACTCTTAACTACACGCATCAAATTGAAAGATTCTAAAGCATATTCGCAAAGTAAATGTTATGCAAATCTAGTAAAGTATACATAAATTTACGGCAAAATGTTGATTTAATATTTATGTAAACTTTTATTCATATCCTTACAGAAACGTGTAAAAGAAACTAGAACACTGTTTTCGTAGTAGATCATCTATAAATCATACATCTGCATTGAATTTCAAGCGTCATCTAAAATCCACGTTTTCTATGACATAGCTTATACCTACGTTTTGATCTACGGAAGCACTTTCAGGAGGCGCTGGCGGCTCGCCAGCGGCGCCGTGCCGTGAATTATTCATACCGGTGCGGCCGTTACATCTTCAATTAAGCAGCTCCGCCCGGCTGCCCGGCTGGCCAGCACGCCCCCCAATTCCGCACCGATACAGAATCCATGGCTGATTCAAAATTGGTACGTGACCCTATGTAAACTTTTGAACGGATTGCTATTTTTTCGCCAAGAGAAATGATCTAAAAATTTTATGAATTGAAGTTGATTTAGTTTTGATGCCTTACTTTTTTTCTGCATTTGAGATTATGGTTTTGATACTAGTTGGAGTTTTTTAACATTATTAGTACTTTTAAGTGAAAAACAAGACCAACTTTGTGAACTGGCAGTTAAAATGCACTTGATCGAACCTTCAGAACCTTTTATAGTGGTATCACAAGTATCTTTTACACTGAATTGCAAAAGTTCAACGTACGTACGGAATATTTAAAGTGAAGCCAAAATATTAAAATTGTCGATATAAACAATCTAAAGTTTCACAGAAAATATTCACCTTCGAAAATCTACCTTTAGCATGTATTTAACTTCACACGTCACGTCGTATAGAGGAACGTTGCTTCAGCAGTTCACCTGAGAATAGCGTCATAATACTTCAACTTTTCTTCAAAAATGGGAAAATTACTCAAATAGAGCTTTTAGCATTCAACGTAAAGGGAACACTCACACACGGTCTCGACCTTTAAAGGGCGGCCTTGTTCACCGCCAATGCTTTGAGGGTTGAATTCTTGACGTAAATGCTTTTCACCTAATAAATCACTATTTAGGACCGAGAGAGAAAGTACAGCGATATGTCCAGGTGAACATAACTCACTTAAATAGAGTCATTTATGACCCTTTCAAATGTTAAAAACATCTTAATTAGACGTAGACCTAAAAGCATTATCTATAAGGTAGATGTTGCTATCAATACATTTCTATTATACAAGGTAAACGTATCTTTTTAAATAATTAACATAAATATTCTGCTTTTGACTTGAAAGGCACTTATACACAACGTTTTATCAAGGAAAATAGAGAAGATATCACCATTAATATGAACTTTCCAAATTTATATTCCTTACCAAGTTCAAAATGAAGTACAAATAAATTAAAGTCTACAATTGAATAAGCGAGAGGCCAAAGCCATAACTTTTAGTATCACAACTATTCCTATGAACGCAATTAAAGCATCGCAAACTTTATATATTAGTTCTGATTGGAATTCCTTTCGCAGTAATTAAGATTTATTCTAAAACAGCCGACGCGATTAATCCAAGTTCGTAATGTAATTATTAAGTGCTTAATGTGCAAAGGCTTGCATTGCGTAATGTGAGAGTGTATAAGAAAAAAAACGGAGTAGCTGACGGTGATTTTTGATAGACTATTTCGAAAAGAGTTAAGTAGATGGATTACGAACATAAGGAACACTGTCAAATGTATAGGTACCAATTGTCAATAATGCTTAAGATTATTTTGATCATCTCCGATTTTGTAGATAAGCACTCGGTCAAAATAGTTTTATCCCTTGTTCCACCCACGCGTATTACGAGTATCATAGCAATAGTGTTGTTATTATATTCATCAAAAACAAAATTCTTGGAAGCTGTACGCGCACAACGTTTTTTACTCAAAATGATGTACTTCAAACCACGCCTATTCCCCACCTCAGATCTGTTCAAAATATGTAACTTACTAACCGTGAGACAATTATATATTGTATTAGCCGCTATAAAACTTCACAAGAACCTTCCGTTTGACCCCAACTTACCACTTAAAAGAACGGTAGGCAACGTCGTTACTAATTATCACACTGGAACTTCTTTTGCTGAAAGGCAATTCTATGCAAAGTCTGCGATTCTATACAATAAATTAAATAAACTACATAATATAAACAAACTGACCCACCATGAGCTTAAGAAAACTATTACAAACCGGATACAAACTTTCAATTACGATGAGACGGAGGCACTTCTAAACATTCGTCATACAACTTAACACTTACAATATAAAATTATGACCAAATTAGGCTAGTTATGCACAACACACATACATACTTACACACACTCACATGCACACACATACACGCACTCAAGCGCTCACACACACACACACACACACACACACACACACATAAACGCACGCACGCACATACATATTAGTTTACTAGTTAATTAATTTACCTTATTTACTTACCTTTTTGATTTGTAATTAATTTCAAATACTTATATCTTTGTTTGTTAGAGATATAGAAGAGCGGGGACTTCTGACACAAGTTTTTTATAAAACTTACTAGAAGAACCCATGTACTGTTAATATGTTTGTAACACATTTATAAAAATAAACACTTTTTGATTTTTTTTGATTTTGATTTTTTTGATACTAGTAACAGGCTGTTTGATCGATGTTAAGTGGCCCTACTCGTTTAGGAGCCTTTAAAAATATCAACAGGAAGCCGATATCGTGTTATTTTTCTTTTGAAAAATATATGAGTGTACCTAAATTGTTTACCATGACAGCAGACTATAAGCGTGAATGAATCGTCTCAGTTTTCAAATCATTCAATTCTCGACTTATCTCCACTATGAAAAATAAACCAACGTTAAATCCAGTTAATTGACTGCCTCGTTGGTCTAGTGGCATAGCGCATCGCTTTGTGATCACGAGGTCCTGGGTTCAAATCCTAGGTCGGACAAGTGTAGCTTATCTAACGAAAACTTCCCAGGACGAGTCCGGAGTTTGGAATTGTGCCCGGTATATAGCAATAGGTGACCCCTATTAAATGGGACCTAACATCGTCGGCAGAACCTGGGTGTACTCAGTACGCCTCTTCCACCCCCGCTTGGGGAATATAAGCGAAACAGTGTGTAAATCCAGCTAATTTTCCCCGGCCCGATTCAACAGTGGCTTTGATAAATAAAAGTGGACTCGGCCTCTGTTCACTTTAAAAGCAACACTTAGGCCGTGGATAATAGTAAATAGGCGGCTATTGAGACCGTCATAAATAGGTGGGGGCTGGCGTCCCGGCGGCCTGTTCATTAGCGGACTTTTGTTCGTGGCCTGCTCTGCGAAAACAAATAGTAACTAACCTCATCAATACACCCCAACCAAGCTAAATACAATCCTATTCCATACAGCATAAAGTGTTCGGTACTATACTTATAAGGGTTGTGGTAGTTACCCGGCTTTGTATGTAAAACCGAAGGTGGGTAATCGTGATAATTGTAGGCTCTGAGTAACGAGGCCTCCGCAAATATAGCTGATTCTGATGCTCCAATAATTGCGAGTGGAGCTGAGATCAGTTTCTTGTGTATTTTATGGAGAATTTGTTTGACCTTTATGAAAATGTTGAGACAGTTAAAATTGAATTTCTTTATGTGATTGTTGTGATATTTTTAGACGAAGTAGACTCTGCTGCTCGTTTAATGAATTAAATTTGGGATGTTGAAATAGTATCAATTTGCTCGGTTGATAATAGAAATACTTACAAGATTTAAAATTATGATATCTTTGTTAATGAGTTATTTATTCTACACTTTCAGTAATTAGTTTAAAAGCACTCTTATTAAGTTAATTAAAAGCAAAGGCGTTTGCAAATCAATGCATTAAGTAAAACAAAAGTATCACTAGAAACTCTCTCTATAACTATAAAGTTGCTGTAGTATAAGTAGTTCTATAAACAGAAAATTTAATTACAAAGTTCATTTTATAAGCCGCCGAAAAAGATCAGTCAATTTTTATCATCTGTCAAGTGTCACATCCATCTACAAGATGCAGGAATGTGAAGGAATGGGAAGGAGCTCGATTGTGAATTTGGTCTCTCTTATATAGAACAAACAAAAAGACCGGTAAAAACTCGGTTAAAGAACACATAGCTGACCTAAAACACCGTCGCGCAAAGAAGTCTGCATTCTGTGAACATGTCCTTGACCGCATCCGCCATAACATCAGATTTAATAGACCACAAATCCTCGTGAAAGAACACTGATTCCTACCAAGGATGGTTCGCGAGGCTATTGAAATTAAAAAACATCCTATTTTCAATAGAAAAGATAGCTGGGTGCTTCCTTCGACTTGGGATCGGGTAATTAATATAATCAAGCATAATACTGCAAGACCTCAAAACACCGTGAGCTTATTCTGCGTAGATTGGACCAACACAAATAATTAAGAAGTTTGAGGGTACCCCGGAACAACTGTGTATTTTGGACTTCTAACACCTCAGTCCCTCCCGTGACCATGGGTGCTGCAAAGCACTCGAAACGTCGGGAACTTAAAAATAAAAAATTAACCGCGATAAAATCCGTAAAATAGTTTTATTTCATGTGCAAAATTCGCGTAAATCTAAGAACTCAGTAGGTTCATAATTCGTCTGTGCTTTTTATAACTTCTTTGCTTATAAACCGATTTTAATTATTCTTTTTGAATTGGATTCAGTATAGCTCCGAAAAGGTCCCATTTTAATGTTGTCGGTATTGAACCGACGACCGAATGACTTTGAAGATACACCACGGGACTCCTTGACGGCAAAGAGCACGAATATGTAAATTCAGTTATTATGAGTATTATATGAATCCTGTCCTGTAAAACGAAGTAGAATAATATCATACAGGTATATAAATATTAATAATAAATTCACTATTCACTTAAAATTGTAAAATAAAAAACTTATAAAAAAAGTAAACCGACTTTAAAAAGCAAAAAATAAATATTGGAACTCGGTGCCAAGTAACCGACTGCACCAACCGGCACCGACTACAAAATTATTTTTTTGCTTTTTTAAGTATGTTTACCTTTGTTTTTTTATTATACTAGTTAATAATCTTCAATTGATATCCAATCAATCTTAACAAGCAGGTAATGTTTGCTTTATAATGATTATCTCCTGTAATTCAATTATATTCCTATGCAAATGTGGTCCGTAGTAAATGACTTTTGTCGATACAAAACCAAAATTCAATACTGGTGATGGCGCAGCCGGCGGATTGTAATATGGTAATTGTGATTATTGCCCATATTCCACATGTTTTGTTTTGGAGATACAATACTCAGTAATGCTGGAAAATATAAATGAGATTTTGTGACCAGTCAGAGCTGTAAATATATATAATAAGCAGCTATTAAGCGCGTAAATAGGTACAGACTTCTAGGAATCTTTTAAAGTACGACAATATCGAAAAATATATATCAGCTTTTTGGTATTGAGGCTTGATGACTTGATTTCACTTTAAATACACAAGTTAAACCAAAATGTTCTTGAAAACACACTGAACATAAAATTATTATTAATGGAAAATGTTTCAGACACAACCAGTATCTTAACATAGCCAATATTGGATCCTCGTCATTATCCGTTACTTGAGCAATGAAGAAGACGTTCTCGAAACATTAATCCGTCCCAATTCCGCACATATTTTTATTGTTCTCGTAAGTCTGTTGCGATCAGCCCGGCATGTAATGAATATAATTTACCAATTTGATTCTCCTTGAGACTACATTGATAACTTGTCGATGTCAATTGGATGATTTTATTGTTCGAATGTATTATATGTATGTATTTTTTTCTATTGGAGCGGTCTCAAATTGTTAAGCACTTTAGTATGGTCTCATCATATTTATTTTCATAAGTGCGATTTGTTTGAAGTTTTCGGTCGTAACGATGTAAAGTCACGGCGGACAATCGAAGGTGAGTTTTGCAGAACTTCAGATATTTTATAAAATTTTATTTAGCGATTCAATTTGTGAAGGTATTGCTTTATTCTTTATTTGGTAATTTGTCTGTGAATTTGTAAATTTGATATTATTTACGAAGCTCTGTCTGTCCTCATAAGATATTATTAAAATAGCATTGAATTCTTGAAGAAATACACGCTAAAGTTCTAAATGTCGTGACCTCTCAACAGAAACTAATTTTGCTCAAATGACAATTTCCTCAAATGAACAATTACTGTTTTCGCTTCGGCAATCAACTATATTCTGAACTTATAGAGAATTTTCCACTGTGTCTTTAATTTACTAGTTTTATGCCCTAAGTTGTGAGGCTTATTGCACATACAGTAAGTGGCTAATAGAAATGAACACGTACCAACTTGATATCCTTCATATTATAAAAATGTCGGAACAGACTGATGCTGGATTCTTAAAAATTTCGTTGTTATAGCGTTAACAACAATCTTCTTTAAAATATGGGTTCTGTCAAACTATCTTCATTACAATTGTTATTCCATAACCACAAATTATAATATTTTTATGACTTAATATTTACACCGCGCAATAGGTAAAACAAAGGTAATTTGTAATATGAAAAATATGATCTCATATTTTCTTCGCTTAATACATACAATATATTTCTTGCTTACTTTAGTTTGCCTGTATAACAAACTAAAATTGGCGACAGCTGAGGCCAAGGTTGAGAAGTTTGTGGTCGACACTGACTTTGTCAACCAATCCAGAATTTATTATCTCTCTGCTGTCTACAACAAAAATGTATTACGAAATTTACCTTGTAATGTACCACATTAATCTGCTGAGTTAACGGAAAAAATCTCATTATACTGAGTCCTTCGTTCTTGATATAAACCATATGCAGCTCTCTTGACCTGCTCAGCAGCCGTGCGCATCTTTTGGTCGACATTTAATTTGATAATCTTGAAATATCAGTGAAATTGCATAACAAAAAGGTTTTAATATACTTAAGTGACCTTGTGGAATAAATTTAAAATATCGTATAGGCAAATTCAGAAAAATTTTACGTCCTGGCAAACAAAGTACATTCTAAAAAGATCAACTGATACTTGTTCATTTTTGGCGTTTTTAGCTTAACTTGGCTATTAATATAATATCGAGTATTTGGAGACATGAGTTCCGTCATATAAAGATTTGTGAAAGCTTTATCACCCGAAAAGTAAACTTATGAAGTCTATGTCCCTATTCATGTAAAAACAGTTTTACACGCAATATAAACAACACTAACCGTCTATAAATTGGCAATGAGAGAAATTAGGGGGACATTCATCAATAGTGATGATTGTTAAGGATCGATGATAATTTAAGGACACGTGTGGTGTACGGGATGCATCGACGTGATCCGCAAGACTTGATGGTAATTCAAGGATACGAGTGGTGTACGAGATGCATCGGCGTGATCCGCAAGACTTGGGGCCCATACGAGATGTGTACTGAAAGTCATATTACTCATAGGTTGCACCCATCAGGTGTTCCTGTGCAGTTCACATTCCTACAATGGTACGAATCAAAAATGTTACCTAACATACATACTTTAAGCAGTAGAAAGACTATTGCTATAAACTATACGAAATTTGTGATATTGTATTTCCAAAAGGAGACTTTCTGAAAGGGTAATTAAAGTGAAATTGTTTATGAATAACAATACATTATTAATAACAGTAGCCACTCCATAGTGTTTTTTTTAATTTCTTTATTGAAAATATCTATTTATCTATCTATATGATTACGCCAGATCCCTTGCAGGGTAGGCAGGGAGTATAGAGTTCCAACATGTTCTTTCCTTACATACCTCTCTGGCTTCCTCCACTCTCAAAGTTCATCTCATACACGCTCCCCGGTTACGGGGACTCTTGACTTGTCCGCCAGAAAAGACTCGGTCTATTTGGTCATAGTAAGATAGTCTAGGTCCTGTCCGGTACCTACATCCTTCCACTTTCGTATTGTATATTTGTTTAGTCATTCTTTCTTCAGACATTCTTTCTATATGCCCGAACCAACGAAGCGTACCATTTCTCATCTTTACACCGATACTATCTTTAGTGCCACTTACTACGCTGTTGCGAATACGGTCGGTCAGCTTCACTCCGCACATCTTCCGCAGAGCTCGCATTTATCCTACTTTCATTCTCCTTCTTACATACCCAGCTCTCACTGCCATATAACAGCGTTGGGACAAGCACTCCGTTATGTATGGCCTGCGCCTTTTGGCTTAAGTGCCGGCTTCCAAGTAGCTTTCCCATCGCTCCATTCACTCTGTTCCCTGCACTCACTCTTCTCTCTATGTCAGCGGTGTATTTTCCATCCTTACTGAATGCGCATCCAAGATATGCAAACTCATTCACTTGCTCCAGCACATCGTTACCAACCACAATTCTTACATTCGTTTTGGTATCTTCCCGTTTATAAGCCATAATCTTTATTTATTAGAAATACTTGTATAATCTGTCCAAGAACGTGCTGGTCGCGACCCCTGCCAGTCATTATGGCTGCAATCTTGGACCGAAGCCATACCGCAGTGCGGGCTAGGGCATCCCCCCGAGGCGACGCGTACCGGCCCGCCCCCGTCGGTACGAATATAGGTGGAAGCGGCGATGGGGGCCGCCACCCATCACGCCGGGCCCGCCACCCATCACGCCGGGCCCGAACTGGCGAGTCGTGGGGTGCAGAGTGCCGAATAGGCACTTGGAATGTAAGGGGTGGTATGGAAAATAAGATGCATGAGGTGATTGATGTAATGAAAGAGAGACGCCTGGATGCTCTGTATGTAACAGAGACTAAGCGAAGGGGCAGTGAAACCTGTGATCTTCCTGATGGCATGATGGCTCTGTGGTCCAGGGTACCGCAGGGCAGTCATGCCAGCATGGGAGTGGGTATCTTGCTGTCTCATCGCCTGGCCTCTGGAGAGATTATGGCCTGTACGATGCGAGACTTCTCTGGGTCCGTTTAAAACTGGGTGTCACTAAAGTATTTTTGGTGGCAGCATAGGCTACCGTAAGCTCGTCGACAGCCCAGGACCTTGAGAAGTTTTGGGATAATGTCAGAGAAGTTCTGGATCTGGCTGAGGCTAATGAAAATGTGATTTTGTGTGGCGATCTGAACGGATGGGTGGGAACCAGGCGGCAAACTTGCGACGTTGTTCTGGGTCCTTATGGTGATAAGAGAGTGAATGATGCAGGTAAACTCATTGTGGATGTATGTTTGGAAAGGGGCCTTCTTGTGTCTAATACAATATTCCAACATAAGGATATACATATGTACACGTGGAGAAGGAAGGAACAAAAAAGCATGATAGATTTGATCCTGGTAGATAACCGTCTCCGAAGCAAACTCCAAGATACACGTGCGTATAGAGGCCCCACTCTTGAATCAGACCCCTATCCCGTAGTTGCGCGGTTTAGTGGTCTCTTCAGGAAGTGGAGGCACTGGCGAGAGCGTATCCCCTTCGGAGACCTTGAAAGAATAAAGGTTGAAATTTGCAAGATGAGAGCGTAAGAAGAATGTATGAAGACAGAGTCCGGGACAAGCTTTTGGCAGTAGGTTCTTCGCACTCAAATGTAGATGAATGCTGAAATAGCCTAAAAGAGAGTTTAGTAGATTCCGCGAAAGAAGTATGTGGTTGCTCAAAGAAGCATATTACAGCAAAAGGTGATGCATGGTGGGATGCGGAGTTGCAAAGCTCCGTAGAAAGTAATAAGAAAGCATGGCAGGACTATGTTTCTTCTTTGAACCTGAATGCCAGTATGACAGAGATGAAGAAAGAAATATACCGGCAATGCAAGAATGCCACCAAAACCTGAGTGAAAGAAAAACGTGAAAGAGCCAGTGCGATTGAGGAGGAGAGGCTGGCGAAGAACTCTTTTGGAGCAAAGTGAGAAAGTCTTGAGGTGATTCGTCAGGTACCAGAATGGAAAGGATAAAGTATAAGGATGGTGACATTCTTGCAGATACACAAGCTGTATTAACCCGGTGGAGTGAATATTTTGGAGAAATGTATTGAGATGCCCCGGATACTGGTGCCACAGACGAGCCCAGAGACGAGTTTGTGGCACCGGAGTCAACAGAGGACATCACTATGGAAGACTTTGAATGGGCGATAGGGAGTACGAAAAATGGTAAAGCTGCGGGAAGAGTCATGATATCTGCCGAGATGATCAAATATAGTGGAACTTGCGTCCGGGACGCCTTTCGGGTCCTTGCAAATCTTTGCTGGAGGACCGGTAGGGTCCCTACAGATTGGCGCCGCCCAGTCATTGTACCCTTGTACAAAGGCAAGGGTTCACAATATGACTGCGCCAATTACAGAGCCATTAGTTTGATCAGCTTGGCAGCCAAGGTGTATGGTAAAATTGTTGAAAGGAGAATGCGCCAGAAGTCCGTTGGAATGTTGTGCGAGGCACAAGGGGGTTTCAGGTCCGGAAGAGGATGTTCGGATCAAGTTTTCTCCCTCCGCAACATCGTAGAGAAGCATCTGGCAGTGGGCCGGAAGGTTTTCTGCGGTTTTGTGGATCTGGAGAAGGCGTTTGATAGAGTTGTGCGAAAGAGACTTTGGGACATTTTGCCTGAGTATGGTATAAATGGCACTGTGCTGCGGGCCGTCCAGTCCGCCTATGTGGACTGCAAGGCATGCGTGCGGGTGGGTGGTAACATGTCACCCTGGTTTGATGTTGAAATCGGCGTCAAGCAGGGTTGCGTGTTGTCCGCTAGACTGTTTATAATATATTTGGATAAAAGTCTTCAAAGACTGAAAGCGATGAATGAAGGTGTACAAATGAGTTATCTAGTGGTAAATCATCTACTATATGCAGATGACGCGGTTTTGATAGCGCCAACAGCCACTGATCTGCAATCAATAGTCATAGTTATGAAAGACGGCTGCATATAAAATGGCTTACATTTGAATGTGAAGAAAACCAACATTATGGTTTTTGAACGGGAAGAAACCAGAACGAATGCAAGGATTGTGGTTGGGAACGATGTGCTGGAGCAAGTGAATGAGTTTGTATACCTTGGATGCGCATTCAGTAAGGATGGAAAACACACCGCTGACATAGAGAGAAGAGTGAGTGCAGGGAACAGAGTGAATGGCGCGATGGGAAAGCTACTTGGGAGCCGGCACTTAAGCCGAAAGGCGCAGCTGGCCATACATAATGGAGTGCTTGTCCCAACGCTGCTATATAGCAGCGAGAGCTGGGTATGTAAGAAGGAGAATGAAAGTAGGATAAATGCGGTAGAAATGCGAGCTCTGCGGAAGATGTGCGGAGTAAAGCTGACCGACCGTATTCGCAACAGCGTAGTAAGAAAGCAAATAGGTATGAAAGAGAATATCGGTGTAAAGATGAGAAAAGGTATGCTCCGTTGGTTCGGGCATATAGAAAGAATGTCCGAAGAAAGAATGACAAAACTGATATACAATGCGAAAGTGGAAGGATGTAGGTACCGGGGAAGACCTAGACTATCTTACCATGACCAAATAGACCGAGTCTTATCTGAAGGACAAACCAGGAGTCTCCGTAACCGGCGAGCGTGTATGAGACGAACTATCTACTCTCATAGTTCGTCTCATACACGAAGCCAGAGAGGTATGTAAGGAAAGAGCCTGTTGGAACTCTATACTCTCTGCCTACCCCGTAAGGGATCTGGCGTGATGATAGAGATAGAGACTTGTATAATAATTCTGAATAAGCCCAAAGTGGAACTTATTATACAAAGAATTATGCAAAATTATGAACACTTGAATTAAAATGGTAAATCCAGCAATATTTATCCCTGAACAGGGTTTATAAACAGATAAGACAAAGTAGTCTCTAGTTATGGCAATGCCTGCTGTAACTGACAAGCAACAGGACTGTGGAAATATTCCAAATATAATATCTCATCCTACCGATGCTGAGGCAGGCAGGTTGTGGAATAATTTGTGGTAAATATTACGGATGATATAAGATTGGGTATGGAAAACAGTAACCTAACTATACTCACACTGCTCGATTTCAGCAATGCCTTTAATACTGTAGATTTCGATATTTTACTCGGTGTGCTGCGCTCTCTTAACATATCTCCAACGGCAATTGACTGGTTTCGTAACTACCTGTTTGGTCGCCGGCAACGTATTCGCATCGAAGAAACCTACTCTTCTTGGTGTAGTACTAGTGCCGGTGTTCCACAGGGTGGCGTTTTATCTCCTTTACTTTTCGCTGTTTTTATTAACTCTATTTCCAATCAATTAAGTTCTTCTTACCACCTTTATGCAGATGATCTCCAAATATACACTCAAGCTCCATTGGCCAAGTTGTCGGAGGCAGTTAATACCATCAATAATGACTTGACTAAAATATGTGAGTGGAGTAAAAGTCACGGTCTCCAAGTTAACCCATCTAAAACGCAAGTCATTGTTGTAGGTAGCTCCAGACTTAGTTCTCGTCTTGATTGGTCACAGCTTCCGCAAATTATGTTCGATGGTGTCACAATACCCATAAGCAAAATTGTAAAAAATCTGGGGATCTATATAGACTCCAATCTTACTTGGGGCCCACAACTGCAGGAACTCAGTCGCAAGATTTTTGCATCGGCAGGATCTTTAAGAAGGCTACGCAATTTTCTGCCAACGGCCACTAAAATT
Organism: Phalera bucephala; assembly: GCA_905147815.2. NCBI lineage: Eukaryota > Metazoa > Arthropoda > Insecta > Lepidoptera > Notodontidae > Phalera > Phalera bucephala. The sequence goes on along the minus strand of LR990615.1, from coordinate 35,644,384 downwards.
GCACTTGCACAATCCCTTCTCCTTCCTATATTAGATTATGCAGACGCCAGCTATCTTGATCTTACTGAGAGCCAACTTGATAAACTTGAGCGCCTTCAAAATTTTTGTATAAGGTTCATATTTGGTTTACGCAAATATGACCATGTTTCTGAATTTCGTGGAAGACTCAAGTGGCTGCCAATCCGCCATCGCCGGAATGCTAACATACTATCGCTTTTATACAACATTTTATATAATCCGACAACTCCCTCTTACCTTAAAAAACGGTTTGAATTCCTTCATGAAACGCATTCGAGGTTCCTAAGGTCATCAGAGAATCTGAGGCTGAAAACACCAATGCATTCCACAAACTTCTTTCATAAATCCTTCACTAATCAAGCTGTACGCTTGTGGAATGCATTGCCTGTTACGGCCCGACGTGCAAAGACGTTGCATTCTTTTAAAACAATGGTTAAAGATCACTTTTTCCTGGTTGGATAATGTAATAATTGCTGTCATAATTGGATTGAATTAGATTTATATGTTTAGTATATCAAGTCCTGTGTATCAATTTGTATGTAGTAGTATTTTATAGAATATATATCTTTATAGTGTACGCCACCAACCGCCCTCTATTTTTATCTGTTGCTTCTTCCAACGTACTGGTTGTCTGGAAGAAATTGCTCTTAGCAATAAGACCGCCAATTGTGCCTCTATCTTAAGTTAATATCACATTGTATTTTTCTGTTCGCTGGTGTACAATAAAGAATACTCTATCTATCTATCTATCTATCTACATACATCGATACTTAAAATAAAATATAAAATACCTGGTGTATCCAATTAACATAAAACTAAAAATTATCTATCAATATTATTAGCCCAGACCCCTTGTAGGATAGCCAGAAAATATGAGTCCTAACAATACAGTCATGAAACATTTATTGAGATAAGAACCTTTATGGTCAGCAGTATATATTTTGTATTAAAGGAGCTGTTGTCTATTCATAACCAGTAGTTTAAATTTCAAAAAACCACCAGTGTTTTAACCAACATAGAACATCAGTCCTCATCTTGGATGTGAAAATATTAACTAACAGTATACCTATCAGTCAACCAAAAACAAAGCACGATGGACATTGGAAGTCTCTTACCAGAGAATGTGAGGTAAGAGAAGTATGCTAGGCATTTTACACAAAGTCTTGTTTTTTAAGTTACTGAAAATTTAGTAAAACGTTCAGGAATGCAACATGGGTTTTAAAAATAAACCATAATATTGGATGCTAAAGGTATTCACTGACTTTTGTATGTAACTATGACACTATAAAAAATGTGTGTCCGTCTTTCTTCAACGGCAAACATAATTTTATTGGTTTTAGTGCAAGTAATTGCAATCCAGACAAGTGAAGGTTAAAAAATCTGGTCTTACGCATGTTTGACATAATTATTAGAAACAAAATTTTTTATCCCAATATATCAATTATTATTCATTTACAATGTTATTGTATATCAATATTTTTTATTTTATGTTATTTTATTAGGGACAGAAAACAGTTATATGTTGTAATATCTCACACTAATGATAGCTATTATATAGTAAATGTAAACATACAACCCACAACATTGTCCGCGAATTAATAATGGAGTGATTCAGAACGATAGAAAGAAGGATACATGCATGGCTGCTAAGCTATGCTCTAAGATTAGTCGTTTGCAATGAATAATAATTCACTTGCCTTACGTTTGAATTGTTGTTCAGGTAAGGCAAAAATGTTTATGTCAGTGAAGTGTGCGTTATAGGTTTCTACGAGATGACGTAGAGGCGCTCGGGCACCGGTATTGGTTCTGCATTTGTGAATGTGAAACAACCGAGGCACGCGCACCGCTCGCCTGTGCACACTCCGGGGTACTATATAACACTGTTTATTTGTCAGGTCCATGCAATCAAATTTACTGTTACAAAGGCTGTAAAGCATCATTGAAACAAGAAGCAATCGTCTAGATTTTAGGCTCTTAATGTTGTACCGTTTTAGGAGTATTGCATAGAGCAACTATGAATACTTACATTTTTACTAAACTGAATTATTACATTTGTAATTAACGGCACGTGTAAATTTCTTTTGTACTAATTCTAGTCTCTCGCTATATTTCGCATAAAAAGGATTCCAAATTGAAATGTACTAATATCCTATATTGTGTATCCTATACTAATGTAATGATAGATAGTAGCACGAAATCACACGTAGACCTCATGACGAAACCATACATTCGAAACGCATTGTATATTATACTTTCAATATGTATATTAAGGTGCATACATGAATCAAGTACAACACCTAGGTCACGTACTGAGTCGACTTTATTTAAGTAGACGTTGTTAATCTATCTATCTATATCATCACGCCAGCTCCCTCGCGGGGTAGGCAGACGTTGTTAATGGCGTATCTAAATTGAATTTTATGTTTATTTTTGGTGAATGATATGGTTTGACATTTAGGCAGACTTGAAAAGAGGTTGTTGGCCTCACAGTAAATGTTCAGTCTATCAAGGTCCTCCTGTAAAAGGAAGCAGTCATTTGAAGTTTTGCAAGTTTTCCAAATTTTTATTAATCAGCATACATTAAGAAATTTGAATTTACGGAACACCGTCACGTCTATATTCCCCAAGCAGGGGTGGCAGAGGTGTACTGAGTACACCCACGTTTCGCCGACGATGTTAGTTCCCATGTTATAGGGGGTAAGCCTATTGCCATATGCCGGGTACAATTCCAGACTCCGGACTCACACTGGGAATTTTTCGTTAGAAAAACTACATTTGTCCGACCTAGGATTTGAACCCAAAACCTCGTGATTACAAAGCGATGCGCTTTGCCACCAGACTAATGAGGCAGTCGAAACAGTACGTAACAGTCTTTTATATCATTTATAAATATTACGAAAAGTAGGGGACCTAGAATAGATCCTTGCGGAACGCCTGAATTGACAACCATGGAATCAGATTCGAATCCATTTACGACAACTTTTTGAGTCCTTTTAAAAATATAAGAAACAAATCAGCGAGGCAAGTTACCACGTATTCCATTAAAGGCAAGTTTTTTAAAAGCAATTTATGATCCACATTGTCGAATGCCTTTTGAAAGTCAGTGTATACGGTGTCTACTTGAACTCTACGGATCCATATTCTCAAATAAATAATTAGTGAATAGCATTAGATTCGTAGTAGTAGAACGCCGTTCAATAAAACCATGTTATTCGGGTATAATGAGTTGATGGGTCTGAGGATAGAAAACTCCGTGCGCAAGCCTTTCAAAAAGCTTCGCCACGGTACAGATAATGGAAATGGGACGGTAATTTTCAACGTTGTTTTTGTCACCACATTTATAAACCGGTACCACAAATGCTCGTTTCCATGTTTTAGGAAAAACTCCCTCCCGAAGACATTTATTAAGAATGATATGCAAGGCGGTGAAAATGTTTTCGCTTGTTTTTATAACAAAAACTAGAAAAATGTGTACCAATTATTATTGATATACAATTTATACCCATTCTTGTTAGAATGTAATTAAAGATATATGATCACAACTGTGCTATAAACCTTATCCTACAAAGAAACTAAATGCTAATAATAGACCTTAGAGTCATATTAAATATACTAATAAAAAAATAGTAGTAACTATTCTATTAGGTTCCATCGGTCTATCTTTCTATTAGGTTAATGAGTTCAATAGTTTTGGTTTTTGATTATGTCCTGCATCATTTATAATGTAATTAATATATTAGGAATGTGAGGCACACACAGAGGAAAGATTATACATTTATTCATGAATTTGAGAATTAGGTGGTTTTTACTGTACTTTTGTTTGATAATATGATAATCAATAAGTAATATTTCATTAAATAAGATTACTCAAGAAACTAATAACTATAAAAATAGTTTTGTGTACAGTTATTTTGAGCACCAGTGATGTACCTGGTACAGTTATGATATCAGAGATATGGCACAAGCACAATCTGCTAACATTAAGGACAGTTGGTTTTAGATCACTATACATGCTTTAATTTATTTGAAGGTGCTTCAGTATAAAAATATTGGCTTGGAAACTTTATCCAGAAATTTTGAAATGTTCATGTGGTTATATTTATATTTGAATTATTACATTAACATGTTACATGTATCTTATAAATATGTATTTATATACAAAAAGAAAATAAAGTCATGCAAATGACTTAATAATAATATACCTATGTAAAATAAAAAAAATAACGATATTATGTTGACATGCTACAGTTTACGAAGTATTGAGTTATAATGTTTGAAAATATAGATTATCGTGAACAAGAATTATCAAAAGTATATTTTTATTACAGGTATGATAAACATTATGTAGTAATAATCTTAGGCCTAAGAAACTTGATATTATTTATTTGTTATTAATTATATCACCACGCCAGATCCCAAGTGGGGTAGGCAGAGAGAGTACAGATTTCTAACAGGTTCTATCCTTACATACCTTACATAAAGTTCAACTAACATTTTGCAATTAAAGGTCAATACAGCACCTATGTTAAAAGAAATATAATTCTATCGATCTATATCATCACGTCAGATCCCTTGGGTGGTAGGCAGAGAGTACAGAGTTCCTATAGGTTCTTTCCTTACATACCTTCCTGGCTAAGAAATATAATTCACCACATTATATGTTGGATCAAAATCGTTTACCCAAACCATGACTGATTTAGAAGACTATTTTTGATTTTTGTTTTTTTTTTTGCGTGGTAATCGAATTTACCTTTTTCGATATAAAAAAAAACGTCACGCCTATATAGGCGTGACGTGTTATATCCCCCGCTGGGAATATTCCCAGCGGGGGATATAGTATTAATTAATATAAATTGGATATCAATTAAACTTAATACAAATATTTGAAAATTTATAGCAAAAAAATGAAGCTCTACGATATCAAAATTGTAATTTCAAGCTTCAGTACTTACACTTTCTCTATTACAGAGAAAATTATTATTATAAGAGCTTACTGTCGTAATACCAGCTCCTCTTAAATATTATTATCTATACACGGCCTAATTCTGCTTAATACTGGAGCGTGCCCTATTAAATTGTTCTTAAGCCCACTATTGGCTGTGCGTCATTTCACTGTGTAATAGCTATCAATGAACCCATCACACAATACAAAATAAAGCTAAAAAAACCAATCACAAAGTTCAAACATCATTTCATGACGTTCACCTAAAACTTTATAATAATAATATGTTCTGAATATTCCCATCAAGTGATCGCATGTTGGAAATATATTATTATGACTAATTATATGTTGGTTTTCTAATGTACATTCTTTCTGGCCATTTCCGAAAACTATACTTCTAAATTATACTGATTTTATTGAGCGATATTGTTTACACCGTGTGACTCCAAAATTCATAAGATTGGGCTACCAACAAACTTAAATTTACTAGATACGGAGCTAGTACTTAAAATTCATTGTAAATGGTCATAAAACCATAGCTATTAATCAAATGGTCTTAATAAAAAAATATACCTTATCACATTAACTCAATCGCATTTAAAATACGGCATGTATTTCTGCCTGCATGTATGATATCGGATAGTATATCATAATATACAAAATAAAATGCTGTTCTTATGCATCGTATTTTCAAAAGATATTTTTATAAAACAAAACAGTCTGTACCAGCTTATTGCAAATTTCCATCCGAAATAGGACATACAATTTTACATTTATGTTTGCGCAATATTCGGTTCTGCTTCGATCAAAATAGCTGCCGCTACGACCCGGCAACTGAGAGGCAAGCAGAGAACCGAATACATTAGGTACAGTCATATAATAATTACCCTCACTTAAAGTTATCCTTGTAATTCCTACACCGAATAGTCCGCGGTTTTCTACATCGGCCTTGTACCCAAGCGATGTTCTTAGTAGTACTGGCTCGTTCCCCCATCTGTTTCCGGAACTCAGTCCCAAATATCACGCGTCATCTGACACCCGTTAAATCATTTAGATCAACTCACTCTGCTCCTTTGTTTAGGACATTCGTTCCACAACGGCGTTCGAAATAAACTTTAAAACACATTAATTTCCACACTTTGTTCTGATTAAGGAACTGCTCGCTTCATGTAATAAATGTTGGTTGCTCTGTTTTTGGGTACTTTGAAGAATGTTCCCTATATGGGAAGAACGCTTCTGCAAAATGAAAACTCAACAAGCGTTTTATAGATCCGAAATATGTTTTAGGAATAAGTCCAACATAAACATAATTTTTACCCTTTGCTATTTCAGAACGGTTGTTTTTCAAATAAAGATAAACATAACAGGACACTTTCTTGGCAACGTGACTATAAGTTTAAGTAGTTTTTGCTTAACTCTCTGGAATCTTAGCACAAACAGATTGACGTTATCGTTACGGTGGCAAGAAAGTGTGTTTTCACTTTCATCTCTATTTAGTACATACGTAAGGTGAAAACGATGGTATATCAACTCGTTAGCGTTACGCTATCGTCAATGTGTTCGTGCTAAGATGAGAGCTTTGGCCATATACCGCGTTGTAATAGCGTGATAGGATGCGATATCGTGCGTAAGCCCACAATCGGGTACGATTCGAATCGGCCATATCCGCCGTTGGCCAGGAATCGTCGGGGAATGGCGACGGGTCATCGCGTGTAGTCGTACGATATGTCAAATTGTTTGTGACAAAATATAGACGTTTATTGTGTTCAGATTACATGGTCATAATTGGGTTCCGTAACACACCTACTTACCAAATCCCAGAGACCTGTAATCAGACGGATAATACTGCAATCATTTCTAAAGAATACAGAAAAAAAGGATTTTATTCCTTTTTGGTAACAGCTAGTTATTGCATATGACACCCTTGTAAATAAATTTCTCTAGTTTATTTGCAAGGGTGTCATAGCAAAACGTTGTTTTACAAACAACGTAACAGGCGCTTGCGAACCTCCAAAAGCTATGTCAAGATATCTGATAAGCCCGTCAGCCGCCGGGTTAATAAGGCCTCCTCCTAATTAACGTTAACGTTATTCATTCAACGCAATACATAAATGTATCTAGAAACTTTTTAAAGTTAGATAAAAGTACACCTACATTTTGCCGACGCATTACACATGGTTCTCTCGGTTGAAGAGGTTTCCTTGGGATATTTTTTCTTTTCCTTTAACTATTAATATGAAACTTAACGGATCACTTCTTACACCCATTATTTAGATGTACATCATGCATTCATATTTTGCCCAGATATCTAGGACCCAATTTAAGGACACAATGTAATAAGGTCTGTAAATGTCTATCACCATTCCTCACGATGTTTTCCTTGACCGTTAGCGATTAAAAATCGCATATATTCTGAAATACCTGGAAATTTGAGTTGAAAACCGTAGACCTTTTGTAAACTAGACGATTAAATACAAACTGCACTATCACTGCTATCCAATCACATTTAAGGTATGGCTAACATGTCGAATAATAACATTTATAAACATATTTAAATAATTTGGGGGTCTGTCCAAGATCGTGCTCGTCGCGACCCCTGCCAGTCATTATGGCTGCAATCTTCGACCAAAGACGTACCGCAGTGCGGGCTAGGGCGTCCCCCCGAGGCGACACGTACCGGCCCGCCTCCGTCAGTACGAACATAGGTGGAAGCGGCGATGGGGGCCGCCACCCATCACGCCGGGCCACCGAACTGGCGAGTCGTGGGGTGCAGAGTGCCGAATAGGCACTTGGAATGTAAGGGGTGGTATGGAATATAAGATGCATGAGGTGATTGATGTAATGAAAGAGAGACGCCTGGATGCTCTGTGTGTAACAAAGACTAAGCGGATGGGCAGTGAAACCTGTGATCTTCCTGATGGAACGATGGCTCTGTGGTCTGGGACACCGCAGAGCATTCGTATCAGCATGGGTCGGTATCTTACTGTCCCGTCGCCTAGCCTCTGGAGTGAGAGATTATGGCCTGTGCGATGCGAGACTTTTCTGGGTCCGTATAAAACTGGGTGTCACTAGAGTATGTTTGGTCGCAGTATATGCTTCTGTAAGCTCGACCTTGAGAAGTTTTGGGAGAATGTCAGGGAAGTTCTGAAATTGGCTGAGGCTAACGAAAAGGTGATTTTGTGTGGTGACCTGAACGGATGGGCGACAAACTTGCGACGCTGCCCTGGGTCCTTATGGTGATAAGAGAGTGAACGATGCAGGTTAGCTCATTGTAGATGTTTGTTTGGAAAGGAGTCTCCTTGTGTCTAATACAATATTCTAGCGCAAGGACATACATATGTATACGTGGAGAAGGAATGAACAAAAAAGTATGATAGATCTGATCCTGGTTGATAACCGTCTCCGAAGCAAACTGCAAGACACGCGTGCGTATAGAGACCCCACTCTTGAATCAGACCACTATCTCGTTGTTGCTCGGTTTAGTGGTCTGTTCAGGAAGTGGAGGCACTGGCGAGAACGTATCCCCTTCGGAGACCTTGAAAGAATAAAGGTTGAAAAGTTGCAAAATGAGAGCTTGAGGAGAATGTATGAAGTCAGAGTCCGGGACAAGCTTTTGACAGCAGGCTCTTTGGACTCAAATGTAGATGAATGCTGGAATAGCCTGAAGGAGAATTTGGTGGAATCCGCGAAAGAAGTATGTGGTTGCTCAAAGAAGCATATTACAGCAAAAGGTGATGCATGGTGGGATGCGGAGTTGCAAAGCTCCGTAAAAAGTAAAAAGAAAGCGTGGCAGGACTATGTCCCTTCTTTGAACCTGAATGCCAGTATGACAGAGATGAGGAAAGAAATATACCGGCAATGCAAATGCCACTGAAAATTTAGTAAAAGAAAAACGTGAAATAGTCAGTATGATTAAGGAGGAGAGGCTAGCGAAGAACTTCGAGAACGACACCAAACTCTTTTGGAGCAAGGTGAGAAAGACTCGAGTTGATTCGTCAGGCCCCAAAATGGAGAGAACAAAATCTAAAGATGGTGACATTCTTGACGAGCTGTGCTAAACTGGTGGAGTGAATATTTTGGAGTAATGTATGGAGATGTCCCGGATACTGATGCCACAGACGTGCCCAAAGGCGAGTTTGCGGCACCAGAATCAACAGAAGACATCACTATAGAAGAAGTTGAATGGGCGATAGGACGTATGAAAAACGGTAAAGCTGCGGGAGTAGACATGATATCTGCCGAGATAATCAAATATGGTAGAACTTGCGTCCGGGACGCCTTCAGGGCCCTTGCAAACCTTTGCTGGAGGACCGGTAGAGTCCCTACAGATTGGCGCCGCGCAGTCATAGTACCCTTGAATAAAAGTAAGGCTTCACAATATGACAGCGCCAATTACAGAGCCATCAGTTTGATCAGCTTGGCAGCTAAGGTGTACGGTAAAATTATTGAACGGAGAATACGCGAGAAGTCCGATGGAAAGTTGTGCGAGGCACAAGGGGGTTTCAGGCCCGGAAGAGGATGTTCGGATCAAGTTTTCTCCCTCCGTTACATCGTAGAGAAGCATCTGGCAGTGGGCCGTAAGGTTTTCTGCGGTTTTGTAGATCTGGAGTAGGCGTTTGATAGAGTTGTGCGAAAGGGACTTTGGGACATTTTGCCAGAGTATGGTATAGATGGCACTCTGTTGCGAGCCGCCCAGTCCACTTATGTGGACTGCAAGGCATGCGTACAGGTTGGTAGTAACAGGTCACCCTGGTCTGACGTTAAAATCGGCGTCAAGCGGGTTGCGTGTTGTCCGCTAGACTGTTTATAATATATCTGGCCAAAATTATTCAAAGACTGAAAGCGATGAATGAAGGTGTACAAATGGGTGACCTAGTGGTAAACCATCTACTTTATGCAGATGATGCGGTTTTTACGTGTATGAGACGAACTATGAGAGTCAAGGAAGCCAGAGAGGTATGTAAGGAAAGAACCTGTTGGAACTCTGTACTCTCTGCCTACCCCGCAAGGGATCTGGCGTGATGTTATCGAGGCGGTTTTAATAGCGCCAACAGCCACTGATCTGCAAACACTAGTCACAGTTATGAAAGACAACTACATGAACAATGGCTTACACTTGAATGTAAAGAAAACCGAGACTATTGAAATTTTAAAAGGGATGAAACTAGAACGAATGTAAGGATTGTGGTTGGTAACGATGTGCTAGAACAAGTGAATGAGTTTTTATATGTATTATTGGATGCGCCTTCAGTAAGGATGGGAAATACACCGCCGCCATAGAGAGAAGAGTGAGTACAGGGAACAGGGTGAATGGTGCGATGGAAAAGCTACTTGGGAGCCGGCACTTAAGCCATAGGGCGCAGCTGGCCATACATAACGGAGTTCTTGTCCCGACGCTGTTATATGGTAGCGAGAGCTGGGTTTGTAAGAAGGAGAATAAAAGTAGGATAAATGCAGTAGAAATGCGAGCTCTGCGGAAGATGTGCGGAGTGAAGCTGACCGACCGCATTAGCAACAGCGTAGTAAGAAAGCGGGTAGGTATGAAAGATAGTATCGGTGTAAAGATGAGAAAGGGCATGCTCCATTGGTTCGGGCATATAGAAAGAATGTCAAAAGAAAGAATGACACAACAGATTTATAATGCGAAAATGTAAATATGTAGGTACCGGGAAAGACTTAGACTATCTTACCACGACCAAATAAACAGAGTCTTATCTGAAGGAAAAGTCAAGAGTCTTCGTAACCAGCGAACGCTCGCTGGTTACGATTACGGTTACGTTGGTATGAGACGAACTGTGAGAGTGGAGGAAGTCAGAGAGGTTATATACCTCGGAGAGGAAAGAACCTGTTAGAACTCTGTACTCTCTGCCTACCCCGTAAGGGATCTGGCGTGATGATATAGATAGTGATAGATAGAGATAAATAATTTAAGTTTTAATGAGGCAAGCATTTTCAATTAACTAGCGTTCGCCATGCCATACATTTCCCAAAAAAATAAAATCAAAGCGTTCAAGCACATAAAGTTTCACTCTTACAAGATTGCTTGTTAGCACCAAAGATATCATATATAAACTGAGAGCAGTTACGTACAAAATGTGATAGCAGCAAAAAGCTACGAGCAGCACTAAGTTATTTTCCCCAATCAGCGCTCGAAGCTCGCGGGGAAGTCAACCAGCTAATAAACTGTTACTCTTTTCCTCCCATTGGCAATAGAGAGAAAATCTTGCGCATTGGGACGGTGGTACATGATTGCGGTACACTACAAAACTTGATGAAGTCGATGGTCCGAGTAAACTGGAGTTGCTCTTAGTCTAGTATTACATGCATACACATGGTGGTGTTACTCAAGTAGCATATTTAAAGAACGATAAATCAGTTTGTACTGTCCCTGCTCAGCAAAGACTTTCTCTGACTACATGCTGGAGCAGGGGTCAATCATCAGCCGAAAGACGTTCACTGCAGGACAAAGGTGCCACGACGACCTATTACGTGCTGTACACGTCCAGCTTTTACCTGCGACTTATAGCTTGTGTAAAGGTCATGCGAAAATGTTGGGTCAAAAACCGTACGCGGTTAAGTTTTTATCCAGAATTCTTAAGTTTAAGATTAGGATACAATTATAGAAACTTTGGAAAATACAGTCATTATTTTAGACAAATAATCCTGTTTTATATCACATCATTTAATGCAGGATATCAAATACTGTTAAGGTATTAAAAAAATGCAAACAAACTTAATAACCATTGTAAAGCTTTAAAGGAGATAATCAAAAAAGCATAATCCCATAAGCCTGTCTCAATCATGTCAACAATTCGACTACAATGTTTTAAAGCCACCCATCCTGACTCGACTCGATCGACTTAGTGCAACCAAAAGCTTAACCTACCTAGCTAAAACAAGCCTTCCATATCACGTGTATTCCTAGCTCACTCGCCTCGTATTTTCAGGCCGGAGGGCATCGCGTGATTCCTGGGGTACTATTAATGTAAACAGAAATATTAATAAATAGCGCCCCTCTTTATTTCCTCGCGTTACAACGTGATTTGTGAGATTGCCCGACAATTTGGGACCAGTCTAATGCGAGCATGAGGAGTTGCTGAGTATGAACCTAATAAATTTACTTTTTCTTTTCGTCTTGGGACAAGAATAATGATTTGTAGTCGAATAAAAATCGAGTAGATAACTATTCGGAGTTGCAAATATTCTATTTGAGATCTATCTATATCATCACTCCAGATTACTTGCGGGTTCAGCAGAGAGTACAGTTTCAACAGGTTCCTTTCTAACATACCTCTGGCTTCCTCCACTCTCATAGTTCATCTCATACACACTCGCCGGTTACGGAGACTCTTGACTTGAGTGTATATTTGAGATATTGGTCATATATCAATAAAAAAAATACACGCAGAACACAAAATCTTTATGATTAATATTTTGTACAAATTATTAATTAAGTTATTTAAATTAAAAAAGTAAAACCGATTTTCTAAATCTATTGACTAGTCCCTAGCACGTCCGCACTGTCCGACCGCCCAAGCAAAAGAGAGCGAGGTAACCGCCAGCTCGCCGCTCGAGACATCGTGAGAACCCCGTCGTGTGGAAGGGTGTTGCCCACGCTCACTGTCCGCACGTCAGCTCGTTACCCGGTCTCTCCTAACTGGCGGTCGTCCTCGTTCGCAACTCTGGTGTGTTCACTGCTAGGTCCCGCTTGAGCCTCCACCGTAGTCTCTAACGGTGATTCGTCAGAGTCCCTATAAATTGTTCAAACACCTATAAATTGTTCAAATTAGAACTCAACTTTAATTTATAATAAGCGCACTCTTAACTCTTCATACTTCATACCATTACACTCATTCTCAACAAAAGTTTTCACATTGCACTCATTCCTCACAAAAGTTTTTCACAATACTGACTACATTCAAACCATTCGATCTCTCGAGGGCCCTCCATTCATCTCAACTGGCCAGTGTCTATACTGACTGCGGAAGTGACTAGTATTCCGTGACAGCGCTCCTTAGGAGCTAACTGCCCTGCCGTGGTAGAGAATCACACTCGATACCAACGTGAATATGGAAGAGCTCTGCCCCGCCGTGTTAGAGAATCACACTCGATACAAACGTGAATACGGAAGAGCTCGACCCTGCCGTGGTAGAGAATCACACTCGATACCAACGGGAATACGGAAGAGCTCGACCCTGCCGTGGTAGAGAATCACACTCAATACCAACGTGATTATGGAAGAGCTCTGCCCTGCCGTGGTAGATAATCACACTCGATACAAACGTCAATACGGAAGAGCTCGACCCTGCCGTCGTAGAGAATCACACTCGATACCAACGTGAATATGGAAGAGCTATGCCCTGCCGTGGTAGAGAATCAAACTCGATACAAACGTGAATACGGAAGAGCTCGACCCTGCTGTGGTAGAGAATCACACTTAATACCAACGTGAATATGGAAGAGCTCTGCCCTGCCGTGGTAGAGAATCGCACTCGATACAAACGTGAACACGGAAGAGCTCGACCCTGCCGTGGTAGAGAATCACATTTGATACCAACGTGAATACGGAAGAGCTCTGCCCTGCCGTGGTAAAGAATTGCACTCGATAACAACGTGAATACGGAAGAGCTCTGCCCTGCCGTGGTAGAGAATTGCACTCGATAACAACGTGAATACGGAAGAGCTCAGCCCTGCCGTGGTAGAGAATCACACTCGATACCAACGTGAATACGGAAAAGCTCGACCCTGCCGTGGTAGAGAATCACACTCGATATAAACGTGAATACGGAAGCGATCTGCCCTGCCGTGGTAGAGAATCATACTCGATACCAACGGGAATACGGAAGAGCTCGACCCTGCCGTGGTAGAGAATCACACTTGATACCAACGTGAATACGGAAGAGCTCCGCCCTGCCGTGGTAGAGAATCACACTCGATACCAACGTGAATACGGAAGAGCTCTGCCCTGCCGTGGTAGAGAATCGCACTCGATACAAACGTGAACACGGAAGAGCTCGACCCTGCCGTGGTAGAGAATCACACTCGATAACAACGTGAATACGGAAGAGCTCTGCCCTGCCGTGGTAGAGAATCACACTCGATACCAACGTGAATACGAAAATACGGAAGAGCTCTGCCCTGCCGTGGTAGAGAATCACACTCGATACCAACGTGGATACGAAAAGGCTCTAATGAGTCATCCGTCTGCCGTAACACAATATCTATGTCAACGTGAATATAGAAAAGACTCCAGCGGAGCATTCCATTCGTCGTGGTAGAGCATCACACTCGATGCCGAACGTGCCAATTACATATGAATACAAAACTGCTTAAGCAGGAAAGTATAATAAAATAAGTAACTTACAATCGAAAAACGCTGAACAAGTCTCTGGGGTCCATTCTCCTCGCTTTCCGTATGAGCCAGCCAACAGCTTCAGTTCATACTGATGGTGTGGAAGTCACTTCATCACCTTGTAAGGCCCACGCATGCACGAATCTAGTTTTCCCACGGCCTGCGAGGGCTTAATTACGAAGACTTTGTCATTCACAATAAACACTTGGGGCGACACACGATTTTTGTTTACATACTCGTCCTGTTCTTGCTAATTACTTGATAGCAGTGACAACACACGCTGTCTCCTGAGTGCCATAATAGCTTCGCGATTTGGTGTAGCGATATTTATCGCAAATTCCTGAACTAAGGCGCGTATGACGGGTGAGGAAGACTCAGTTCCGATGAGCAGTTGGAGGGGTGACGTATTCGTGGTACTGTGTTTCATACTATTTAGAATAAACTGGATCCTCCATAGCATATCCGACCAACTATGACCTTTATGGTTCACTTCAATACGAAGTAGATTTAGTAAGTTCGGCAATAACGCTCAGCCTGCCCATTCTCATGGTGCATGCCTGGCGTGATAAAATTAATGTCACTGCCCAACGACCCAACCATGTCCCAAAAAGTGGTACTCTCGAACATCCGCCCACGATCCGTTACTAACAATCTCGGAGATCCAAATAATGAAACCGCATCGATAAATGCACGCTTTAACTCTTCAGTCTCCTGACGATAAAGGGAATACAAGAGACAGTATTTTGTAAACGCATCGACAATAATCAATACGTACTTAAAACAGCGATTCAGGCAGTGGATCAAGTACATCCATATGTACTACAGCAAAAGGAACATCTGGCTTAGACCAAGATTCGATAGGCTGATGAGGAGCGCGTAACACTCGCTTGTGAGATAAACACACAATACAGTGTTTGAGATATTTTCTGACAAATGAGCGCAGCCCAGGGAACCAGAAATGTCGTAGAATAAGTTCTACAGTCTTATCGTAACCAATGTGGTTTCTCCTTGTGGTGGTCCTTTGGGGATATAACACAATAAACGCGATTCTTCGCCAATGGAACAGTATTTAACGTATAACAGTAAGAACGTAGCAAAAATAATTTTTATTTAAAAATACCTTTTCAAAGCAAAAATTTTATTACGTGATGAAATTATCTTGTTTAGTTGAGAAGCTTCTTTCCGGCTCCATTACTAGACCTTGGATACCATCGAGGTCTAATGTACTCGTCAAGACAAATTCAACGAGCCCATACACGGCGGGATTATATTGAGTAGTTAAATCGTCGCATTGGCCACCTTTTTGGCTTCATCATCAGACCCTAAACACTATCTAGTTGTATAGTAGTTATCAATACAATAAATGAACGAAACTCCATGGTTACTTTTAAAAACTTGAAGTTTTACAATTTTCTTTGTATACTAGTATAGTATAGTAGTCTAGGTATACAGTGTGATTCATGGGGTAGAACAAACTATATAGATTTAATTAAAAATTAAAAACAAACAATACATTTACTACCATATGTCTACATAGTTATTTACATAACGGGAATGTAGATAAATTCATAATGATAAAATAAACTAATAATAAAATACTAAGAATTAACAGAATTATTATAGCTCTCGTGTAGTGCCTTCGACACACTTATTATAATTATTATGAGTTTTAATAAAATATCGACAATCGACATTCATCATTCGAATTTCGAAAACCAATAAATATCTTGCCACGATCGAACTGACATAGCCGTTCATAAAACACAGCATTACATTATTCAGTATATATACCATAAAATTTCTTACCAATACCATCTGCAAACATCGCCATTCTCCGAACATAATAGTAAAAACTTTAGTGTCTGTTAAACTACGAATTTTGCCATCTACCATAGCAACCGTGACTCGAATATACTCTCTATAGGATCTCGAAGATTTGTTATTGCCGGCTTAAAATATTGGTGATGAGTTCGTGGGAAATTATCGTATTATTGCGTTGGGCTTCTGTTTAAGCTAAGTTTTAAGTACAAACCATTTGATGCTATCGTAATGTTGTCGAGAAAACATGATCACGTTCATCCTTATTTAGTAAATTTGTAGTGTGCTAAGAATAGCATAATATATAATTTTCTTTATGTTTTTAAAAGACTTAATTTCTATTTGTTTATTCTATTTTTTAGTTAATGATACTTTTTAAAATTCGCGGAGGCTACTTTTGATTTTATAATTGATAATGATGTTAACTTTACCAGTTTTAATAACATGAATGACTGGTTGGATACATTTGGAAACATAGAAGCTTTGAGCATTTTGCATGTAAACATTCGTAGTTTAAAAAAACATTTTAGTGAATTACTTGTAATATTAAATGATAGTATAAAGAAAGAATGACAAAACAGATATACAATGTGAAAGTGGAAGGATGCAGGTACCGGGGAAGACCCAGACTATCTTACCACGACCAAATAAACCGAGTCTTATCTGATGGAAAAGTCAAGAGTCTCCGTAACCTGCGAGCGTGTATGAGACGAACTATGAGAGTCGAGGAAGCCAGAGAGGTATGTAAGGAAAGAACCTGTTGGAACTCTGTACTCTCTGCCTACCCCGCAAGGGAGCTGGCGTGAGGTTATAGATAGATAGATAGATAGTATAAAGCATTTAGACATTATTGTTATAACAGAACCTAATATAGATTACTCATTATTATCAATGTTTAAAATAAATGGCTATGACGTTAACAACTATACACGAGCGGGCCATTCCGGTGGGGGGGTCTTAGTGTACACGCGTGAGGCGTTAGGAGCATTTGTGTGCGATCTGTTGCCGGTCACTGGAATGCGCTCGGCGGAGTGCGTTTCCACTATAATTAATTATAATGGTGAACAAATTTATGTTATATCTATGTATAGACCGCCAAGAATAAATAATCTAAATAAAGTAAGCCAGTTTTTACTTGAATTTCGATGCCTCTTGGAAAATCTACCACAAAATTCCAAAGTGTTCTTCTGTAGTGATATAAATATTAATTAATTAAACTACGAAGACAATCACGTCACTACTTATGAAAATTTATTATCTGAATACGGATTCCAAAAGTGCATTGAAGATAGATAGATAGATAGATAACTCTTTATTGTGCACAACTAACAAACGTGTTAAGATAAAAACAAAAAAGAAAACTATATGTAACACAATCGGCGGCCTTATCGCTAAGAAGCAATCTCTTCCAGGCAACCTTGGGATGGAGAAATTATTTGGTCGTAGTATAGAAGGGGGTGCACTAGTCAAAAACAGATAGTTTAAAAAAAAAACATACTTACAGTAAATAGCTAGCGGTACATATAGACTAAAATATAATCTACAAACGCAGTCACATACAACAAAATACGATATAATAGTGATATACAATACAAAATGACTAAACATACACATAATTACTTATTTAGATATGGCAATAGGATCCAATGGACAAAGAGATAAATAATGCTTTTTTACCTGATTTTTGAAGCTCTCTAGTGACGACGCACGCCGTATACTGGCTGGTAGAGTATTCCACAGTCGTACCGCCTGAACAGCAAAGGACTTATCATAAAACCTGCTACTATGAGGGGCCATCCTTAGGGTAAGGTTTTCTGAGGATCTGAGACATTGGATGCCAGTGCTTTTGAGGAACTCAAAACGTTCTTTAAGATAAGAAGGAGAGGAAGGGTTAAACAATATAGTGAAAAAAAGAGATAGAATATGCACGTTCCGGCGAAATCGAATGGGCAGCCACTTGAGTTGTGTACGGAATAAGGAGACATGGTCATATTTGCGTAAGCCAAATATGAACCTAATCGAGAAGTTTTGGAGCCGCTCAAGCTTATTTAGCTGGTCCTCGGATATATCTAAATAACAGGTATCAGCATAATCTAGGATGGGGAGTAGAAGAGATTGTGCTAGTGTAACTTTAGTGGCAGTGGGTAGAAAGTTGCGAAGTCTTCTTAAAGAGGCCGCTGTCAAAAACGTTTTGCAGCTAATGACTTCTAGTTGAGGGCTCCAGGTTAGACAACGGTCTAATATGACTCCTGGATTCTTTACAGTTTCGCTGTATGGGATATGAGTTCCGTTAAAGTTTATTTGTGGGACCGTCGACCAGTTTATTTTGGAAATCATTCGAGAGCTACCTACGATAATGGCTTGTGTTTTGACGGGATTTACTGTCAGTCCGTAAGATTTACGCGAAGAGAAATTTTATTAGGAAATGTAGTACAATCTTGTTTAGACCACATTTACGTTAGAGCAAGTAACACACGTATTCACTCAGCGGTAATAAAGCATAAATTACTGAGTTCTTAGATTTATGCGAATATTACACATGAAATAAAACTATTTTTTCGGATTTTATCGCGGTTTATTTTGATTTTTAAGTTCCCGACGTTTCAAGTGCTTTGCAGCACCCATGGTCACGGGAAGGACTGAGGTGTTAGACGTCCAAAAGGCATAGTTGTTCCGGGGTACCCTCAAACTTCTTAATTATTTTTGTTTTTGTTGGTCCGATCTACGCAAAATGAGCTCACGGTGTCTTGAGGTGTTGCAGTGTTATGCTTGGTTTTGAATTTGATTATATTAATTACTGGATCCCAAGTCGATGGAAGCACCCAACCATCTTCTCTATTGAAATTAGGATGTTTTTTTTAATTTCAATAGCCTCGCGAACCATCCTTGGTAGGAATCGGTGTTCTTTCACGAGGATTTGTGGTCTATCAAATCTAATGTTGTGGCGGGTGCGACATGTTCACAGACTGCAGACTTCTTTGAGCGACGGTGTTTTAGGTCAGCTATGTGCTCTTTAACCCGAGTTTTTACTGGTCTTTTTGTTTGTCCTATGTAAGAGAGACCACATTCACAATCAAGCTTGTATACTCCTGCATCTTGTAGAGGGATGTGACACTTGACAGATGGTAAAAACTGACTGATCTTCTTCGGCGGCTTATAAAATGTTTTAATTGAAGCACGCTTCAAGATGTAGCCAATCTTGTCTGTGACTCCTCTTAAGTAAGGTAGTACAGCAGGGAGACGCTCGACTGTGGCTGGTTTCACTCGGTCACTGTGACGTTGGCGTGGGACTCGAAGCTTATTGTCGTGCAGGACTTGCTTGACATGTTGAAGCTCGGCAGCCAGATGTTTCTTGTCACAGATCCCTTGTGCTCTCTGAAACAAAGATTTACCCACGGTAGCTAACTGTGATGGTTGGTGGTGAGATTCACCGTTTAAGTACCTATCAGTATGGGTCTTTTTTCTATAAACCGTCTGGCTTAAGGTATTGTTGGGGTTACGGATTACTGAGACATCTAGGAAAGTTATGGAATTGCTTGCCTCCAACTCCATTGTAAATTGAATTTTAGGGTTAATGGAGTTAAGATGATTAAGGAATACATTAATTTTGTCAGATGGTAATATTGTGAAAATATCATCTACGTACCGCTTGTAGAAGCTTGGCTTTACAGGTGAAGTACAAAGGGCTGTCTCCTCAAAGTCTTTCATGAATATATCGGCAACAATGGGAGATACAGGGGAGCCCATCGCCACGCCATCTACTTGCTTGTAGAACTGCTCTTTCCACAATAAGTAGCCAGATGTAAGGCAGTGTCTCAATAGCTCTGAGTATTCCGCTGGCATGTTGTTCTCCGCTAGTTTCCTTTCTACAATTTCGGCAAAATCCTCGTGAAAGAACACCGATTCCTACCAAGGATGGTTCGCGAGGCTATTGAAATTAAAAAAACATCCTAATTTAAACAGAGAAGATGGTTGGGTGCTTCCATCGATTTGGGATCCAGTAATTAATATAATCAAATCCAAAACCAAACATAACACTGCAAGACCTCAAGACACCGTGAGCTCATTTTGCGTAGATCGGACCAACAAAAACAAAAATAATTAAGAGGTTTGAGGGTACCCCGGAACAACTATGCCTTTTGGACGTCTAACACCTCAGTCCTTCCCGTGACCATGGGTGCTGCAAAGCACTCGAAACGTCGGGAACTTAAAAATCAAAATAAACCGCGATAAAATCCGAAAAAATAGTTTTATTTCAAAGCATATATTATCTGACCATTATTTCGTCTCGGCTGTAGTAGAATGGAAACGAACTACGCCGAAACAGCTGTCCCACTCCGATGCGGCCCGACTTGTGCGTTCATCTGCGCCACAATTCGCTATTACGAAGCGAGTTCTAGACAATAGAATGGTCAGAGACAATATATTAAATACAGACTTTGAGAGGTTCTTATCGATTAATTGCCCAACTGAATTATATAACTCCTTTACACAATTATTTAATGATATTTATAATGATTGTTATACAAATAAAACTTTCAATATTAGTAATAGAAATAACAAAGGATGGATAAATAATAGTTTGAAGAATATGGTAAGAGAAAAAGACAGACTTTTTGAATTATAGAGTAACGACCCAAAAAATATGATAAAGCGTCTTACTTACACTAAATATAGAAATAAGTGCCAGAAAGCTATTAATAAAAGTAAAAATGTTTATTATCAGAATAGCATATTAGAATGTCATAAGTTAGACTTTATGGATGAAGAAAGTGTTCACCAATTATGCACTGCGTCTTTTTCATCTGAAGAAATAGTCAAGGCAAAGTCGTTACTATACGGCTCACTGCCAGGTGAGAAGAAGTTACCACCACGCCGAAGAGAGGGAAAGAAGAAAATGTCACGAGATCTAGAGGACATTATAGTCGTGTTGAAAAATACAAATCCGGAACTGATTCCTACTTTTGTGGCTAAGGATTTACATAAACTTCCACCGGTCACTTTTGATCACATCGATGTGTCCCGGTTTCTGAAGGATATACTAGCTTTGCAAAATCAGTTAAAGAATCTGGAAGAGAAAGTTGTCACAATGGAGGAATTTAATATTGTGAAACAGGAGGTTCATAACATGAAATATGGGTCCATATTAGATCATTGTCCTACAAACGACAATATAAATATGAGAATTGGGACGCCATTACGTAATAACTCTTTAGATAGTGGTCCTATAGGCTTACAATATGTACCTTTAAAACCGTTGCACAAAACACCTGATTCAAATATACAAATCCGCCAAGTAAGGGCAGGCAGTGAATCATGCGCAAAAGATACCACCAGCGGAGAATGTGTTACTGTCTCATGTGTAACCAAACGAAAAAAGAAGACAGAACATAGCGTACGTGCATTGGAGGGGCAGTGCAACACTGTGGTTTCGAACAGTGCGAGTGAGACAAGTTGCGAGACATCTCAAGCATGCAGCAGCGCGGAAGGAGCGAAAGAGATAACACCAAGGCGTGAAGGTGGGTGTGACGTGCCGGGTACGGCGGTTTCAAAAAAACCGGTCGGCTTATCTGTCACCTGTGCTCGCGTCACAGTAAACAAGTCCCCTACTACTGAAAAATCACCAGTCGCAGCCGTAGAAGACAATTCGGGTACTGTACGAGTACTAGAGACAACGCCGAAGCGGGTATCGGCGCAGCCGGCGCCGGTGGTCTGCTTAAACACGATCAACTCGAGCGGATCAAAAAGTGAGCAAGAGGTAAGGGGCTTAGATTCTGAGTGGACGGTAGTGCGAAATAAATCGTCAAAACATAACTATAGATTGATTGGACAGAAAGGTAGTGCATCTATTGCACCAAGTGTAAAGTTTAGGGCCGCGGACACTATAGTGCCGTTACTTATATCTAACGTTAATTTAGAAACAAGCGAATTGGACATAATTAATTACGTTAAGGAAAAAACTAATGTAAATGTGACTCTAAAGCAGATAAAAACAAAAGAAACCAAAAAATATCATGCATTTAAGTTATTTGTACCAAAGAGTAAATTAGATTTATTTTTAGATGATCAATTCTGGCCAAACGGGATAACGTTTAGGCGCTTTGTAAAATTTATGTATCGAGTGCAACCTTCGTAATAGTACTTTGTTGTGTCCTGATGAATAATAATAAACATAATATATTTTGTAAATTCACTAGTTTTAACTGTAATTCTGTTAAAAGTTCAATCGATGGAGTACGAAACATCTGTGCAAGATCTGACATTGTCGCCCTGCAGGAGACATGGCTTCTCCCCCATGATATTCCTGTCTTAGGTTCAATTAGTCATGATTTTGAATACACAGGGAAGTCGGCCGTTGATACAGCAGCGGGGCTGCTAACGGGAAGGCCTTATGGGGGAGTAGCTATTCTCTGGCGCAAGGGTATTTTTGAATCGGTCTCTGTCCTGAACTGTAATAGCCCTCGACTAGCGGCTATTAGAGCGGTAGTCGGAGGTAGGACTATTATAGTTTTCTCAGTTTATATGCCAACTAGTTCACTCGACAACCTCCTAGTCTTCACAGAGGTTTTAGGAGAGATTATTGCCATCACCGAGAGTGCCGATGTTGAATGTGTGTTTGTGTTGGGTGATTTTAACGCTCACCCCCATCAAATATTTTTTAACCACCTTATAAATTTCTGTGAGGAACAGAATTGGATTTGTGCTGACACAGAAAAACTGGGAATTAACTCCAATCACCACACCTTTGTCAGCGATGCTCACGGGTGTACAAGATGGTTAGATCACTGTGTTGTGTCAATTTCTGCGTGGCATACTATTGTGGAAGTAGGTATTGAGGAGGACGTTTATACTTCAGACCATCTCCCGTTATATGTTAAGTGCGATCTGGATGCAGTAAAGCCTAAGCTCATAATGCGAACCATGCCGCGTAATAAGGTCATATGGGGTGACAGGAAAGAATCCCAAATTGCCAAATATCATGATCTGTGCAGTAACAGTTTGCGTGATATTGATTTTCCACAAGAGTTCGCAAAGTGTGGCTTTGGCTCCTGCAACTTGGTCGAACATAAGCGAGTTCTGGACAAATTGTATGAAAATATTGTACATGTCTTATCTGAAGCCTCAGCCAGGACTAACGAGCAGGAGGAGACTGTATCTAAAAGTAGAAGAGTCTTATGTGGGTGGAACAAACATGTTCGTGACGCTTACAAGGAGGCCAGACTAAGGTTACAAATCTGGATACTGCATAACAGGCCCACCTCGGGATTAGTCTACCAGGACATGTATAATACACGGAAGATCTTCAAAGGTCGCTTGAAGTGGTGCCAGAACAACCAAGATCAAATTAAAATGGACATCATTGCGAAACAGAGGGCGGACGGAAACTTTGGTAAGTTCTGGAAGGCAACAAATAAGCTTGATTGTAGGCCTGGACTCCCTGTAAGCGTGGATGGGAAATGCGATCACGGGGATATCGCCAACATGTTCATGGAACATTTCCGAATGCGGTCTCCTCTTGGTCCGTCGAGAAGAATGGATGATGTTGAGCCTGTTTGTGACGGAGAGGAAAGTTCACTGTTTTTGTCGGCCAAAGAGATCAAAGCCGTTATTAAAGACATGCGCAAGGGCAAATCTCCGGGACATGATGGGCTCAGCATTGAACATTTCAAATATGCGGGGGTACACCTGCCAAGACTCTTGTCCCTACTGTACACAATGTGCATTAGACACTCGTATCTGCCGGAGAGGTTGATGCGAACAGTTGTTGTGCCCATAGTAAAAAATAGGACAGGGGATATTGGGGACAGGAATAATTACCGGCCTATCTCCCTAGCGACGACGGCGGCAAAAATATTGGACAGAGTGCTTGATTCTTATCTGGAAAAGCACATTAAGTTAAGTGACGCGCAGTTTGGTTTTCAACCTAAGCTATCCACTGAAAGCGCAATACTGAGTCTCAAGCATACAGTCCGATATTATATAGACCGTAAAACCCCGGTATACGCCTGTTTTCTGGATCTCTCCAGAGCTTTTGACCTTGTTTCGTACGATATTCTCTGGAAGAAGCTGGCCGAGACCGGTGTACCCGCGGAGGTGGTGAGGATTTTACAGTATTGGTATTGCAAACAAACGAATTCTGTAAAATGGTCAAACACACTCTCTGAGACGTATGGGCTGGAGTGCGGCGTGAGACAGGGAGGGCTGACCTCGCCGAGACTCTTCAACCTCTATGTTAATGATCTATTGGTGGAGCTCAGCAGTATGCATGTTGGTTGCCGAATAGGGGGTATAAGCGTTAACAACATCAGTTACGCAGACGATATGGTACTGCTGGGCCCTAGTGCTGGATCGATCAGGGAGATGTTAAAAGTTTGTGAGAAATATATTGGTGCGCATGGGCTACGATACAATGTGCAAAAATGTGAATATATGGTCTTTGGGGCCGCCGGTAAGCGTTTTACCCCGTCCTTACCCATTTTCACCTTAAATGGAGTAAATATTAAACATGTAAAAACTTTCAAATATCTGGGGCACATTCTTACCGACGACCTTAAAGACAATATGGATATTGAGAGGGAGCGCAGAGCGCTATCGGTCAGAGGTAATATGCTGACCCGTAGATTTTACCGTTGCTCTGACGACGTTAAGATTACGCTCTTTAAGGCGTACTGTCAAGGTTTTTACTCGGGAAATCTATGGGTTAGCCACACCAAAAGATCGATGGATGCCCTGCGTATCCAATATAACAATATCTTCAGAATGCTGCTGGGACTACCCCGGTTTTGCAGTGCCTCGGAGATGTTTGCACAGTACCAAACTGATGGTTTTTCAGCCATCATCAGGAAAAAGACGGCAACATTAGTTGGAGCGGTGAGGTGCAGTCCCAACAGCATACTGAAGGTTGTGGCGGAAGACATTGCCTCCCCTATCTGGCAATGTTTAATAAAAAGATGCATGGTAGTGAATCAATTTAACTTATTTTAATTTGATTTGATTTAATTTGATTTGATTTGTTTTAATTTGATTAATTTCTACTAACTCCTAGAATT
This sequence comes from Phalera bucephala, assembly GCA_905147815.2. NCBI lineage: Eukaryota > Metazoa > Arthropoda > Insecta > Lepidoptera > Notodontidae > Phalera > Phalera bucephala. The sequence continues at coordinate 35,619,204 of LR990615.1, read as the reverse complement.
TAAGCTTACTAACAAATAATGGATCAATGTTGTCTATGCGAATAAATGAATTATTATTATTATTATAAGAATATTAAACAGGTATGGGAAAAAATTAACGAACTATTAGGAAATAACAAACAGACCATAGACGCACTTATTCTTTCAAATATGAAAACGCAAGGAAACGCCAGAGATAAAACTAATAATTTTGCTACAACTTTTTCAGATGAAGTTAATAATATAATACATAAGTGTAAAGAAAATTGGTTACCTAGAGCAACTTATGTAAAACCTGTCGACGTAAGCATGAGATGTCAACCAGTGATGAGTTTAGATATTGAAAATACAATTAAAAACATGGATATTAACAAGTCACCGGGTAGCGATCTAATGCGTATGTCGGATTTAAAACTTGTTTGTGATAAGATTAGCTCAGTCCTGGCTAGACTTGTAAATTTATCTGTGAAAAATTATGAAGTTAAAAGAGGCAATAGTTCGCCCAGTTCATAAAAAAAGGAGACCCGAAAAATATATCCAACTACAGACCTATATCTATATTGTCAAGCATAGATAAAATATTTGAGCATTGTGTAGTTAAGCAGTTAGGGGACTATCTAAAGGCTAATAATGTATTAAACAAGTGTCAATACGGTTTTCAAAAGGGCAAAAGTACAAACACTTTATTGGCAAATTTCACAGATGAAATTAATAATTATATAGGTGATAAAAAGTTTGTAGTAGCAACATTTTTTTATTATAAAAAAGCGTTTGACACTTTACAAACGGAAACCCTACTTAGTGCATTGGCTGAGTGCGGAGTGAGAGAGCCGCTTAATCATTGGTTCCGCGACTATCTCACAGCACGCTCTTATCGTGTGAAAGTGGGCGAGGCGTACAGTGACAGTATGACAATGCAGTGCGGCGTACCACAGGGATCGGGGTGTGGGCCTGTCTGCTACCTCATACACGTGAATAGCTTGTGCGGTGTACTAAGGCACTGCTCGGCATTCATGTACGCAGATGATCTTGACATGACAGTTGCAGTTTAGTGCAACAAGATATAGATGCAGTAGTAAAATGATCGCATGACAATGGTATCGTGTTAAACGCAGACAAAACAAAATTAATGATTATACACTCACCTTATTTACACTTATCCTTAGAACCCCCCCTCTTATTCACTCACGACTATTCATGTATGCATAACAATCTAACCAATTGTAATTGTAAACCTATCGAACAGGTTAAATGTATAACTTATTTAGGTATGAAAATTGATGAAAACTTCTCTTGGTCTCAGCACGTAGACTATGTTTGCAATAAATTAAGAATATTACTAGGTAAATTTTACCATCTTAGTTACAGAGTTCCTATTAATACTCTAAGATGTTTATATATGTCTTTAGTTGATTCGATATTTAGTTATGCTCTCGATAGTTACGGTCTTACATTTAAAACAAACCTGGATAAATTAGAAACGCTTCAAATTAGATTCTAAAACTACTTGTCAATAGGAAGATTAAAAATAGCTGTAAGGATAACTATAGAAAATTATTTCAAATTTGTAAAATTCTTCCAATCAGTTTAAAACACAAATTTCTTTTGATTGTAAACAATCGCGACCGTCGAGAGTGTTTAACTCCAGTAAGCAATGTGTACAGTACGCGCTTGGTGACCGACGGCAGATACAATGTACCAAGGGTGACCAACTACTTCGGTGACAGGGCGCTAAAAAAACGCATCCCATACATTTTGAATAGTCTGCCGGCGGCCATAAGGGGCGAGACAAATATAAAAAAATTTCAAAGGAATCTGAAAAAACATTACCTAAGTTTGTGTTAAGTTAGTGTTACCATTATATTAAGTTTGTAGATTCAACTGACCCCACAGTCAAACTGGTTGCACAGTTTTGTGGGGCGATGTTTTTTATATTGTGCATTATGTTGTGATCGTAAATAAATAAATAAATAAAATAATAATACTCATAAGCAAAATAATAACGTTGACGTTAGTAGAAATAATAAGTGGGAACCCACTTATTATTTCTACTAACTTTTAATCTTTTCAAGATTAAAAGTACATTAATTTTTCAAGGTTTTGTTTATTTATATCTGACGGTTAATTTGTTAGTAAATACTATATACCTGACGATTCAAAAATTCCGACGTTCATACCACAGAGCATTACATCATCCAGTATATCATAAAACTTATATCTAATTACATCTGCAAACATCGCCATGCTCCAGACATAATAGTAAAAATTTTAGTCGCGGTTAAACTACGAATTCACTATCTGCCATAGCAACCGTGACTCGAATATAGTCTCTATAGGATCTCGAGGATTTGTTATTGCGGACATAAACATATTGTTGCTTGGTCCGTGGGAAATTGTCGTATCATTTCGTTGTGTTTCTGTTTAATCCGAGAGCTAAGCGTGCTGTCACGTTCATATTTATTTAGTAAATTTTCAGTGTGAAAATAATAGCATATCAACTACATAGCATCTCGCTTACACCAATCTACTCGTTCTAAACCCTCTGATAAGGGGTAGCCGGGTCTTCTTTTCAAGATATCGCTTATTTACATAAAATCAAGCATGTTTCCGCAGAGCTGCTACCTAACCTTTCATCGTAATGTTCTTTTTTTTTATTAGGTCTCGAAAGGATTTCGTTTTCTAAGAATATTATTGAAGGAAAATTTCAAATTTCCATCAATATCCAATATATGAATGAATAGCTTCAATCTTCAAGTGTTATGAATTGAATTTACTAAAAAATTCACCTTTCATCATTATGACGTTGAATTTTCTTATAAGACCAAAGAAACATCTAGTCTACCAAGAATATTATTGATGGAAAAAAAATTATAAGCACAAATAAATTTGTACATACGAGTTGAATGCATCGAATTCATTCAAAATTTCGAAGAAAAGCCAGAGTTTTCAGTAAAATCCATCTCGGAGGATGGCAGCAGGCAAAGTAAAGGACTATCGACATCACTGCACTCGCTTGGCTGTGGCTTATTATCAGCCCGTTACATTGAAGTGTAATATGTAACGTTTATAAACCATTTGTTACTTAGTACCTTATGACACGTAGACTTTTAAGCGTCAACTCCGAGAATGTTGTTTAGACAGTCATGTAATAGTTTTATTTTTTTTAATAAAACGTAGTTCCACACTAAGAATTATTCCTGTATCATGGGTGCGCTTACAAACATTAGACAATTGTTTCGGTCGTGTCATATACACACACAAACACCAAGACTGAAAAAATTAATTGTGAGACACACAAAGATTTGTCCCGTGTGGAGATAACACGTGCAACTACGCGATCCAGAGGGTGGACCAGCTTAAGCTTTGAATAACTGAACCATTCTGTTCGTCTATACTTTTAGTAAGATGTAAGTGGAGAAAGAAAGTTAAAGATTACATAAAAATCAAACTATTGATGTATTTTGTAATCTGAAACTTATGAATTTGACTGCATAGAAAAATTAAATAACACATTTATTGACACCGTGACCAACTCCAAATCGCTTTTAAAATAATTTAAATCCCATTACACATTCATTTTAATCTTTGGTTCAATTCTTTAAAATTAGGGCGGATACAAGATTTAATTTAAAAAAATAAAAACCTCGATTCATCATTAGACACTGATTACCTAGATGGTCCATCTATAAGTTATTTATTTATTTATTGAAAAAAAACCAACAGCGTTACAATAGTAATAAAAAGAAACTAGAGATAAAATTAAGTAAGGCCAATAACATAAAACAATTACTATATACACCTACTTATTCACATGGATTTATACTGAGGTACCCATACCTACTCGAATATCTAATTGTGATTTGTAATGGTTCTTATAGTTTCCGTTTTAGAATTATTTTTGGAATGTATAAAAGGATCGATATGACTGAAGCGCCTGTTATAGTCTCGGGATACGCGAGCCAAGACAGCATTATCTACATATCTACTATGGTGGTGTGGTACGTGTAACACAGTAGTGTGTCGCGTCCGCGTAAACGGTGTCCTGAACCAAATCCCAGCCAGTAGTTCGGAACTATCCAAATTACCACTAAGAATATCAAAATCAAAATCAAAATCAAAAGTTTTTTATTCATGTAGACCAAAAGGCACTTATGAATAGTCAAAAAGAGAAAATTATTAATTACTTAAGACTCTACCATCCGTTCGGAAAGTCATTCCTGTGGAGAAGAAAGGCAAGAAACTCCACGGTTACTCTTTTTTAAAAATGAGTTTTACAATTCTTTTTGTATACATTGCATTTATGGAGTATGGGAGAACAATGCAGAACGAGCTAAATAGATGTGCTTAAGTATAGATAATTCATAAGTGTACTTAGATTCATGATATTGGTCAGTGTCTACATAGTCCTCTCATTTACAAAATAGAGATGTTGTAGAGGTATATAATAAAAAGCATAATAATAATAGTAAGAGAAAGTGTTACTATAAAATATGTAAAGAGCGCGTACAAAACAACTAGTCATAGCTCCAGTGTGATGCCGAACGAACAAAATTCAACAGCATTATGGTACACGTTCAGTCAGACAAAGGGCAGGGGACGGACCAGTCCCCACCAGCAGCACCCGTTCACGAGTATGACCTGAGAAGCAGCCATCACTCTCCTCAACCATTTTAGAGGGAAAAGAATGACCCGCTCCACAGAGCCGCCACTAGCAAAGACATTTTAGTGAGCATGACCAATCCACGACCCTGTCGACATCGTTCGAGAATAATAATTAAAATCAATGAACGCTCGCTAGGCAGGACACGCTGCACTTAACATTATATTCTTCTAGATTTCAGTTAATTTGTGTAAAGGCATTTTTATCATTTAAAAAATCATTTAGTGTATAATATCCTTTACTCATTAGTGAATATTTAATATACTTTTTAAATCTGTCAAGTGGCAACTCTAACATGGGCTTTGGTATCTTATTGAAGCAGCGAATACCGACTCCTACGAAGGAAGTAAATACTTTTTTAAGCCTAACAATTGGTAATACCAGTTTATGTTTATTTCTAGTGTTTAATTTATGAACGTCACTCACTTTATTAAATAAATGGATATTCCTACGTATGTACACTATGTTGTCGTATATATACTGTGAAGCGACCGTGAGAATGTTGATCTCTTTAAAAAGTTCTCTGAGGGAAGCCCTAGATCCAAGATTATAAATGGCACGGATAGCTCTTTTTTGCAGTATGAATACATTTTCCACGTCAGCAGCGTTACCCCACAGTAGGATACCATAAGACATAATGCTATGGAAGTAACTAAAATAAACTAGACGTGCTGTATCCACATCCGTAAGTTGCCGTACTTTCCACACTGCATAAGCAGCGGAGTTAAGTTTACCCGCAAGTGATGAGATATGGGCCCCCCATTGGAGTTTGGAGTCTAGGGTAATGCCTAGAAAGACAGTGGAGTTCACGAGGTCCAGCTTTGTGCCATTAATAAGAATATTCGTAGCATTAACTTTTACATTGGGCATAGTAAATTTAATACACTTTGTCTTGAGTGAATTAAGCAATAGATTGTTTATTTCGAACCAATTTGATATCCGTGAAAGAGCGCCATTCACATCGTCAAAATTAAGCTTAGCTCTGTCAACTTTGAAGATCAAGGAGGTATCATCTGCGAATAGTACAATGTCACAGACATCACGGACAAAGTTCGGCAGGTCATTAATATATACTAAAAAAAGAAAGGGTCCTAATATGGAGCCCTGTGGAACACCAATTGAAATATTAACTTCCTGAGACTTGACCCCGTTAATCTCAACACATTGAGATCTTTCACCTAAGTATGAAGCTAATAAATTATCATACAAAAGGCACATATCCAACACAGTACGCCTGTCATCTAGACTTAATAAACCATGTTCGCAGTCTTCCTCGTATGTTTTGATCGTTTTGTGGCTGCGGCAATTAAGATGTTCAACAAATAATTTTTGGACTCTTTCGATTCTTTCTTTATGATTAACGTAATGGGGTGACCAAATGTGGCTAGCATATTCAAGTATACTACGCACGTACGCAAAGTATACTGAGATATAGAGCAGAGATATCCGAGAACACTTCACATGATCGCAGCACAAACCCGAGGTTACGATAAGCCTTATCCGATATGTTGTCAATGTGCTCTGAGAATGTCAATTTATGATCGAGGATTACACCTAAATCGCGAACAATGTTAGTTTTCTGTATAGATTAAGAAATCAGCTATATGACACTGGTTTCACCTTACGAGTAAAACTTATGTACTGGCATTTTTGGGCATTAATGGTAATTCTATTATTTGTATAATAATAGAACAATCTATCCAGGTCTTCTTGTAGTAACATGTTGTCGTTGATGGACTTTATTTTCAAAAAAATCTTTTTGTCATCTGTGTACATCAGATGATTAGAATGTTTAAAGCAAGATCCAATAATGGGCCCGAATGCGATTCTTGAGGGACTCCGGGAGGCACTGAAACGAAATTTGACCTATAACCACCTATTACCACAGCTTGTGATCGATTTGACAGGTACGATTATTTTGAAAGGGAAGAAACCAGAACGAATGTAAGGATTGTGGTTGGTAACGATGTGGAGCAAGTGAATGAGTTTGTATATCTTGGATACGCCTTCAGTAAGGATGGGGAATACACCGCTGACATAGAGAGAAGAGTGAGTGCAGGGAACAGAGTGAATGGTGCGATGGGAAAGCTACTCGGGAGCCGGCACTTAAACCATAAGGCGCAGCTGGCCATACATAACGGAGTTCTTGACCCAACGCTGTTATATGATAGCGAGAGCTGGGTATGTAAGAAGGAGAATGAAAATAGGATAAATGCGGTAGAAATGCGATCTCTGCGGAAGATGTGCGGAGTGAAGCTGACCGACCGCATTAGCAATAGCATAGTAAGACAGCGAGTAGGAATGAAAGATAGTATCGGTGTAAAGATGAGAAAGGGCATGCTCCGTTGGTTCGGGCATATAGAAAGAATGCCAGAGGTAAGAATGACAAAACAGATATACAATGTGAAAGTGGAAGGATGCAGGTACCGGGGAAGACCTAGACTATCTTACCACGACCAAATAAACTGAGTCTTATCTGATGGAAAAGTCAAGAGTCTCCGTAACCGGCGAGCGTGTATGAGACGAACTATGAGAGTCGAGGAAGCCAGAGAGGTATGTAAGGAAAGAACCTGTTGGATCTCTGTACTCTCTGCCTTCCCCGCAAGGGATCTGGCGTGAGGTTATAGATAGATAGATAGATAGATTTTATCCAACGGAGAAGATCGCCGTGAATTCCAAGCTTGTAGAGTTTCTTTAATAAAGTGACGTGATCTACACGATCGAAGGCCTTCTCGAAATCAGTGTTGATCACGTCCACTTGACCACCATGGTCCATGTTTTCTAAGACAAATGACGTGAAAGTTGCTAGGTTGCGTGAAGGTATTGGTTTGAGGATACTCTTTGAGAAATTACATTATAGATTCTATTATATACTATACGTTCAAGTAATTTTCCGACAATATTCAATATAGATACACCTCTATAATTTTTATTGTCAGATTTAGAACCTTTTTTGTAAACACTTTCTTTAAAAGAGCGATTGAGAATTTTTGTAAGTGGACAAGCAAGAGAGTCTGCACAATTAACCCAAAACAGTGGAGATATTCCATCACTACCAGGACCTTTTCGGATGTCTAATTTTGCTAATAATGTCGTACATTATCCTACCTCCTCAATCGACGTCTGTATTTTTGAACAAGTGTTAAACCCAAGCTCCTCATCCTCCAGAGGACCGTATGTATCAAAAAAGTCCACTTCATTCGGTATACCAAATAAACTTTTAAAAAATGTATCAAAAGCTTCACATATCTGTTTGCTCTCAGAGAACTTGTTGCCATCTAAATTTAATGTCCTTGGATACCTGGTACAATCTTATTAGAAAACTTTCCACTTGACTTTTGAGAAGGGTTAAATCCTTTAACAGTTTCGTGACATCAAGGTGATCAAACGTCACAGGAGGTAACTTTTCGAGTTGTTTTGCCACAAATATCGAAATCACATCCGGATCAGTCACTTTTAAAAGGCTTATAATATCTGCTAAGTCGCGATTCTCCTTGCCTTTTTGTTTACGCAAAATATTTCGTTTGTCCGTTGACACGGATTCGAAAAGTAACGACTTTGACTTTGACTCTATGATTTCGTTAATTGCTACTGGCTCATAATCATATAAGTATTTGTCAGTCTCAAGGTCAGTATCATCTACGTAATCCTCGTATAAGTCTTCTGTTCTAGGATCTCCAAAATGTTATGTGAGGAGTTCCTTTAGGCTATCCCAAGAATTGATATTAATCCATTCGCTTACTAGTATCGCGGCTTTATCGGTTAATTTACTTGTAACGCTATGGTAAATATACAATTGTTGCGCGGCATTATTTTCCCTTGAAAAGCTTCTAACTACATATTCACACCTTTGGATGAAAAGATTAAGTAACTGTTCGTTACCATCGTAACGCGGAATTATATCGAGAATTTATTTTGGGATGATCTGAATCTGATTTATTTTAAAAACTTTGATTTCAACAAATTGCCAAACATATTATAAAAATATCAATAAATAATACAAACAAACAAAACAATATTAAAAAAAAATACATAATAAAAATTAAACAATAAAAAAAAACAATTACAATTTCTATACACAATAAAAGAAAAGTTCATAAATTCGGCGATTTTTTAAACTAATTATGGTCGAATTTCGACCAATGGGCGACCACTAGTTATAATAAATGTGTCGAATGTTTTGGCAACACACTCGGCACCACAATAATTCTGTTCGTTATCAGGAATGAACAGAATTATTACCGCACTACTGTGTATAATTTATTTATGTGTTTTATTTTATCATTATGATCTTACCTATAGGGTCTAGGTATTTGTGTATGTGAATTTTCATGTTTGTAAGCGCAACCACGACACAGGAATAAATCCTAATGTGGGGCTACGTTTAAAAAAAAAGTCTCTGCTATGTAAATTACTATGTAGACATAAGGTAGTAAATACATTAATTATTCTTAATTTATATTTAAATCTATGTAGTTTGTTCTACCATACCCCATGAATCAGACTGTATACCTATAAAGAAAATTGTAAAACTTCAATTGTTTAAAAAGTAACCTTGGAGTTTCGTTCATTTTTCTACAGGAATGTCATACCGAACGCCTGGTAGAGTATTAAGTGACCAATATCGTCTTTATTTCTTTGGCTATTTTGATCAACGTGATTGTAAAGTTTAATCTATTTTGTGGAAATACTTTAAACACAGACACATACACACACTTGCTAATATCTCAATACCGATGTCTGTCAAACATCACGCAGGTAAAACCTCGATCAAAACTTAGTGTTCAATAAAATCAGTTCTTCCACCTGACTAATCACAGTCTGCTTTTAAATCACGAAACACCTCGCCGTACTCAGGGTTCTTATTTGCTATAACGCGTAACGCGGCGCGTTGTGATAACTTTGGGAAATGATCGTTTAATAGTACTCCAGTGGAATACAGAGGGCTAAGCATGAAAACATTGTCGTTAGCGTGACTCTAGCTAGTTGTTAAGTCATTCAGAAAGGTAAGCACGAAGAGTTGATGTTAGCGTAATGCTAGCGAGTAAGCGTGCTATCACGTGCATGTTTATTTAGTAAGTAGTGTGACAAGGACGGCATTACAACTCGCTCGCGGCGCGTTAACGTCAAAGATATAGTCCTAAGTTAACAAGTCACACTATGGTCACTCTACATTGAACTAATATAAACATAACAGTTAGTCGTTAGCGTCACGGTAAACATCAAATTTTTCGTGCTTACCCCTCAGAATACCTTTACACGATCATTTTACAAGCTTATCGTAACGCGCTGTGTTTTGTCAAAGCAAATAAGTACCCAGGCAATTACGTGGAGCACGATAGCAGTGCCTCAGCCGGCACAATTTCCTAGTAATATCCGCCTCGTACCCGCGCCGTATCCACTATCCGAACGTTTTCGATCACGCCAACCCATCCCAACCGAGCCGAGTTGCATGGTTTTGTTTTGTTCTAAACACAATTTCGTTAATATTTTCGTATTCCTCGTATAAAGACGGACGGTCCTTGACGGACGATTTAGCGCAGTGGTTAAGAGCTTGAGCTGCTCCGCCCACTGTGTCGAATAGTCGCGGGTTCGATTCCCGCACGGGACAAATCTTTTTGTGATCCACAATTATTTGTTCCGGTCTGGGTATTTGTTTGTGAATTTTCATGTTTGTAAACGCATCCACGACACAGGAATAAATCCTAGTGTGGGGCTACGTTTAAAAAAAAAAAAAAAAAAAAAAAAGAAAGAAAGATGGAAACACGTGTATATGGGGCAAGTTCCGGTTTTGATGTTTAATGAAAAAGAAAAACAGCACCACACTAGGTGTTCGCGAGCGGTAGAAAACCCAACGCAGCAATAACAGATAAAACAACAAAGAATAATAATCGAGATTGTCTGTGATCCGACAGCGTTCAAAAAAAAACATAAATCGGCTTTCGAACATATTGTACAAAATATCATTTGCATAGTGTTTGTATTCTATTTGCATCATTGTAAAAACAAGAATTTGGTGAGCACTATTGCTGACCGGCGTATTGTTCCTGCAGCACTAGGAATTATTCCTGTGTCGTGGGTGCGTTTACAAAGATGACATTCATATACACAAACACCTAGACCGAAGTAAACGTTTGTGACTCACACAAAGATTGTTCCGTGCGACAATCGAACTTGCGGCTACTCGACCCGACGGATGGTGCGGTCTACGTTCTAAACTACTGAACTCGTTTTCAAAATCTATTTTAGCAATGAGCTCTGCTACAAACGAAATTGATAAAAGCACCTTAGACTAAGAATAAGTATTTGAGAGATCTTTATGGTAGGTACTTCGGGTCTGTTTTCTTGATACAAATGACCAGATTTCTATTCACCATAGTCCATATTGATCCATTAATAATAACTACCTAACGAAAATACATCGTGCAAGTAAGATTATACCGTCTTTTTAAATGTTGCAAAAAATTGGATGATATCGCGCTTAATAGCTTGCAGTTGAAGAGGCTATTGTCCAGTAGTGGACTTCTATGGGCTAATTAGGATGAATCACGGTTTTTTATGCAGATACAAGTCAATATGTAAGAAAGTTATAGTTATTTTAGTAACAATTGTATAGGCACTTTCTGCTAGAACTTGGTACCTTACTACGGATTTTTTTTTACCAAAAAATACGTTTTGTTGGGTTAGCCTTTCCAGGGTAAATGTCGTCGTAAATTACATTAATCCTGACCTGTTTCTGTTAGCACTTTCCTAATAGAATTGAAAGCGACATACAATTTAATGTCAATCTAAATGAACGTCACATTTAAATTTTAAGCTTAAACTAATACAGTATAAAGTTGAGAATGCTGTAAAATATTTCTCAAGTTATAACTATTATTGGAAAACGGTGTTTGGATGTGTAAGCAAAAAGTCAATGACAGTTGATTGATTACGATGCATACAGAGACGAGAGTAAGGCGGTTGAATGCTATACTTTTATATTGCCTTTAAAGTAGGTAAAGGGAAATGGATCTTGGGAGTAAGGGAAATGTATAAAAACCATCTCTTGAGGTAGGCGATCTGACTTGTGAGGTATTTGGCAGGGTAATAATAGAATCAAAATGTTTTTTATGCATGTAGGCCACTATAGTATATATGAGTTCTCAGAAAATGATCAAAGACTCTACAGAAGAAGGAAAAGGAACTCCACTAGCCAAGTCTAATTTTATTAAGACCGATATCCCACAAGGTGTGATCAATAATATTTGATGGAAAAGTCAAGAGTCTCCGTAACCGGCGAGCGTGTATGAGACGAACTATGAGAGTCGAGGAAGCCAGAGAGGTATGTAAGGAAAGAACCTGTTGGAACTCTGTACTCTCTGCCTACCCCGCAAGGGATCTGGCGTGAGGTTATAAATAGATAGATAGAATAATATTTGATAATTTGGATTTCTATTGAAAAAAATGCCCCTATTATCGCTAGACGAATAAGATAGTCTTTATTAGATTATCAAAATAACGCCAAATATTTTCCTTAGGCTTAAGATAAATATGGCAAGAAACATTAATATCCTAATTTTCTTAAACATACTCGGGTTTAATGAATTTTGGCTATTTCGCGATTTATTTCCCTTCACATAATATTAAAACCGTAGACCATCGTTACCGAAAATTGCAATATTACTCACAATTGAGTAATTAAAACAAGACGCCCATCTGATAACGTTTTGCATTTCAATAGTAACAGATTGGAGGCTATATAAAATGTTTGCGAGATCGCAAATCTATGCCCATATTCTATTGATGCGATATGCCGTCGAAATATTTTCGATAAATTGGACATTAAACATGATATTAGGATGTAGATACGAATTATTTGCAGAAGTATAGTAAGTTTTCTACCATTCTTTGCAAACAGTATCTAGTAAAAACTTCCTAGCTCTCCAATGATATCACAGAGCAAGTAGTAGTAGGTACTTCCATATTCCGTAAACGATATTTAAGAAAACCAGTCGATGTCGATGTAACACAAATAAAAGAGCTACATCAAAATAAATTGAGCTTTATAGTTTAGAAATAAGCGTGCTAACTCGAATAATCATGTTATGCCACACTAATTAGGGCAAAAGTTCTTTATTAAGATTACGAACCTTAGGACTGAGGAGTATGACGTAAGGAGGGGGAATTGCATAGTCACATTGCTACGAGGCTGCGCATGGCAACATTTATTATTCTTTTATCTCTCTAAAATAAAATATACATACTTACTCGTGCAAGTAAGAAGATAAGTGGTTGTTATAATATCACCGTGTTATGAATGTGTTCTGACAGAAAGACAAGAGTAACGAGTTACAATACAATATACTTTAGAAGAAACAATGATAAAATGACAAATAGAAGTAAAAAATATAGTTTTGCTATCTTGAAACTCTAATAACTTATAAAAGGTAACCTAAAAACCCTCTCTGTCATAAACATTATTGCTTCCCTCGGATATGAAGATACCTAACGGATTTCTTCTCCGCCGCTAGCAGACGACAATACTTAACCAAGAAACAGGAATAAGAAAGGGCTTCGCCATTATTCATTTACGTCTCAAGTTTATATCTAAGCTAAATTTCGCCAGTGGTTGCTGTATCGCCTAAACTTTCCACTCTAACTATTAGTGGCTAACTGAAAACAGTCTGTGGAACTTTGGCGTGAAAGATGAGTTCTGCATTAGTCGCCGGACATGTTACAGACTCAACTGGACTCGCTGCGTTTTAAGACTCACTAGCATATTTTACAACAACAAGACAACTCTAAAATAGAAACTAAATACTAACATCTCTTATTCCCAAAAGAATAGGCAAAATGAGACAGTTGTAGACGCCCACTATTTTGGCAAAATATTAATAAATCAGTTCATACTGTCCCATTGCTGGGCAAAGGCCAATCGAGGTGAGAAATATTAAGTCAGACTCCACAACGTGGACCCCGTGTAGATTGGAGGTTTGTAATCACCTGAATTTAAGACTCTGCGAGCTGAGCGCTGCTTAATCTTAGTGATCGATAAGAACACCTCAGTTTCGCAGAGCTATGAGCGTCACGACAGCTTTGTAATCAGATTTTATAATTGTAATTAATAAAATCCGTAACAGCTATATTTTCCGAGCAGAGGTGACGGACTATCTGTATCAACATTATACCGTATTAGATCCCAATTTAACACTGGGAGAGGCGATTGCCATCACACTAATAGAAAAACTCCAACACCACTTGGTCCGACCAAGAATTCGAAGTCAGAACCTCATGATGAGCAGCTGCACCAAGTGCCATTAGACTAGAAAGTTAGCAATCATTGCAATTAGGTATATATAGAAAAAAAAACGTTTTCACGTTTTCTTTAATAAACGTAACATCTTCCCTTCATAATAAATTCACATTTCGCTTTGAATAGAAAAGTTTCGTAATGTGATGTAGAACACTATAAAGTACTCTATAGCCGTATTGACTCCTCGTAAGGCTCTCATTTACGGAACCCCTGGGACCCATATAGATTGTTTCCAAGATATACAAAGTGAATAAGCCTAGACAATTTATAGATCCTAACGTAGATACGTCTTCCTAGAAAGTATTCGTTTTATCACCCTAATGTTCCAATAATAAAAATGGAAACTGACTTCAAAACATCTAGCATACTTTAGTCCGTTTAAGAGTTTGGTATCATTTCTAAAGAATTCTTCATCCAATTAAGGATTACATTCACAAAGTAAAATACATCATTATCAGCTACAGAAAGACGTCCACTACAGGATACAGGCCTCTCCGAAAGATCACAACGTCAATCAGCTTGGTATTGTTCACTTCCAGCTTTTACTCGCGACCTTTACCCAGTCTTCGTTCCATCTTCTATTCCGCATCTTCCACTATGTGATCGCCACTCAAGAACCTTACTACCCACCTTCTGTTAGTTCTAAGAGCTATGCTAATAATATTAGAAACAATAAAATATGGTTAAATTGAAAATCGCATTCTTTTTTAATAGCGGTTAGAAAACAAGATTTCATCTTGAAATATGTATAAATAATAGACAGTGAGTGAGTAGGATATTCAATAGCTCATATATACAGAAATATGCGCCCTGGGGAGCGGGAAGTAACGTTATATTTCCGAGAAAAATGATACCGCCGCAGCCACTTACTGAAAGTAAAACTTTGTATTCAGTGTCCGACCGAAGGTCGGTTTTTGGCCGAAGCAAAAACCAAAGCCTATTATAATAGGCCATTGCCAAAACCTTCGGCTGAAGCCGAAGCTGAAGGTTTAATAACCCTAAGAAGTTTGGTTCATGATTGGCTAAATTTTTAAAAAGTTATGTTGACTGTATTAACTTAGCGAGATGATAAAAATAACCTACAACTGGTTAAAAATAATAACACCGAAATAATATTATTTATAATTTACTTTGAAGCATTCGTAAGTCGTAAAACGCAATATATTGTTCAATTTCGGTGGTTGCTAAAACCCTCCGCCCAGCCAAGCAAGGGCGAAGCAGAAGCTTCGGTCGTATGTTTTTATTGGACTTATTAGACGTCGATGCATTTTATATCATAATGCTTTACTATCATATGCCTAAATATACCTAAATATGGTCGGATAATTAGTATAGTTTTGACGTGCCACTTTCGATGTCTACCTAATGTTTTTCTTATAATATTACGGAGGGGGTACCAAGTTGATCTCATTGTGCAGTGGGGAATGGTACGGCAGATGAAGTCCTGCGTTTAATCCAAGGTCAATCCAAAGTCTTTAATCAATAAATTCTCAAAATGAATGCGGAGTCCGGAATTGCGCCCGCTATAATAGCAATAGAATTGTCATGCAATAGATGCATAAGAATTCATCTACATATTTGAATTTACATACGTACATATAAAAATCAAAACTATGTTTGTATTTATTAAAATCTAAGTTTTATACTAAACCTCTAACAACCCCCCTTGAAGGACGTCCATTGTATAGACGCAATAAATATCAGCAAAGTCTTTTAAATATCCCAAAGATTAGCTTAAGTTAAGTATAAGTTCGATGCAGCTCAATAAGCGACAAATAACGCAATTTCCGAAGCTTCACGGAACGAGCACCTGAAGGTGTTGCACGAACATATTGACGGAAGCGTAACACTATCGTGTTGATATGCCATCCTTTTCACACTACAAACTTACTATATAAAAATGAAAGTAACAACTCGCTATCTCGCCAAAGTTATGCTAACGTCAATCTGATCGTGCTAAGCTCTCTGTTCTAACCATCCATCTTTGAAAAATATTGCTTTTCAACTCTATATATTGTAAGTCTCAATATGTTTCAATTTGTCCATGAAAACATGCTACGAGTTCTGAGGAATTCTTTGTTAACGTACATTGGGGTGTAATATTTCTAGAAACACTTTACCACGTTCTTATTAACTCGCTTTCTTGTCTCTCTTTTTGATTTTCTGTTGCAATCAATTTTAACTAACTATAAACCAACAAATGCAATGAATTATAACTTACTTCACAATGACGTTTCCAAGTATGTTATGTTTTCCGCTCATTTTATAACGTCACTTTCTTTTATCGCCTATTCCATAAAGTTTGACGAACGTCTTTAATCAGTGCATTCTGCCCGTTATGGTCAGCCAGGCTATACATGAAGTTTCTCTGAAGAACGGAATCCGGAACAAGGTAGGCCTAAGGTAAATGAGGACTTAAAAAAACGGCTTTAAGTTAAAAGCAAGAGTTATTTATAAAACAAAAGCTAATAATACTAATGGCGAGAATGTCAGCAAGTTGATGCAAAATCAAACTTCAACAAAAATCCCAGTGCGGTTCAAATAATGTACTCACTGTAATCAAGACGGACTACTTAGCGGATTGAATGGAAACTTTGGATGCTCAACATTAGCTACTATGTCGTTTTAAATGATTGCACTGAGAGTACAAAATCAGTAGGAGTACATAGATTAATCAGGTTTCTGTGCTAAATACTTAAATATTTAAATAATACTTCTAGTGTTAGTTGTTTTATTTATTGTTAATGGTAAAGGTAAACATAATAAAGATTATGTTTACATACCGCTATTTTCGAGATAACCTTAAATAATTTTTCTATCACATTGAGACAACAAAGAGCATCCACATTCCACTGAAGTATTTTTGATACTAAAGTGAAATGTAGGTGCACTTTTAACACCTCTTTCCTCTTTAGAGTAAAACTGGCGTTAATTGAATTTATTGTAAATGCTTTTGATTTAGTGTAAATCGAAAGTATACTAAGACTAAAATGGCGATTCTTTGTAAACACATACCAAATAAAACTTAGAAAAAATTAAAGGTTAGCAGAGTAAAGATAGTAAAAAATGAATAAAGCTACATTCAATAAAATTGAATAAAACATTCACAGTAATAAACAAGAAATGACTGTGACCTACTAATATGAAGGAGTAGTAAAAGTAAAAACCTTTTTAAAAAACGGGAAACTGACTTCAAATAGCAAAAAATAAATGTTTAAAGTCGGTGCTGGTTGGTGCAGTGGGTTATTTTTATACCGATATTATTTTACAATTCTAAGTGATATGTGAATTTATTATTATTATTTATCTCCTTTATATTGTTCTACTTATTTATACAGTGAGGTACCTACAAGATTGATCAAACTCATAGTAACTGAATTTTCACATTCATGCTGTTTGCTGTCAAGGAGACCCCTGGTGTATCTTCAAAGCCCAATTTCCAATACCAATAAAATTTAAATTCAACCATCACGGAGCTATGCTGAACCTAAAATAAAAAGAATTATTGAAATCAGTTTATAAGCAAAAAAATTACAAAAAACACAGGCGAATTATGAACCTCCTCCTTTTTCGAAGTCGAACCGGTCGAACCTATAGGATTCATGTAATACCCATAATATCTCAATCTACGCATTCGTAGTTTATCGTTAAGGAGTTCCCTGGTGTATCTTCAAAGTCCAAGGTCCAATACAGCAGAAAAAGAATCATCCAAATCGGTTCATAAGCAAATAAGTTATAAAAAACACAGACGAATCTCCTCCTTTTTTGAAGTCGGTTCACATTCTGCTTAGTTTTATAGTAAAGTACCTACAGGATTGATGTAATACCCACAACGTCTTAATGTACCAATTCGTATTGTTTGTCGTTAAGGAGTTCCCGGCTGTATCTTCAAAGTCCAAGGTCCAATACCAATGATATTGGACTACCTTGACGCTATACTGAACGCATTGCAAAAATAATCAAAATCAGTCCACAACTGACGGAAATATCGGCGAACATACTAAAAAAAAAGAAATAAGCATACATACAGACGAATATAGAACCTCCTCCTTTTTGAAGTCGGTTAATGAGATAAAACAACATAGAAAAAAGGTGGGCTTTATTCCAAAGCAAAGATGATCCAAAAATATTTTAAAACGAATAAACAAATACCATGGATTCTATTTAATATCTCAACATTGTTTTAAAAATTGTAAAATTTATTTTCCTAATGCACTATCATCTCAACAGATAACGAAACAGAAGTCAGTTGAACAACTTCTGTAGCTCTTTTAAAGTAATAATAATAATAATAATAACCGAAAAAGAAAAAATATCTAAATATTTGGACCTGGCTCATGAGGTAACCGCCATGTGGAATGTTGATTCAACTATCATTATTCCGATGGTCGTATCAGTCAACGGCCTAATAGCGAAGAGCTTCGATAAACACCTCGAGAAGCTCTCGCTTGGCAGTTGGGTGAAGGGCCTGATACAGAAGGTGGTAGTATTGGACACGGCGCGCATAGTGAGGAGATTTCTCTCTTTGGAGCCCTGACCACCGGTAGCTTGGGTCGTAGACCCCGTTACCAGTGGAGCACATTTTTTGTATAATATATATAAGAATATTTGTTTTTTGTATTTTTATATATATTTTATAAGAAATTGTATTTAAATAAATGCATACATAATAATAATACTTTATTAACCAAAAATACAGATACACGGCACAGATGATGTTTTTATCAAGTCAGGTTGTGATAACTAACGTTAAAATTAAGAGGTTAAATACGAGTATGTTACATTTCTATGCTGAAAATAGGTTGCAGAAAATCTGTATTCAATTAATGTAAAAACTCTGCCTCTTAAACTAGGATTAACCTGTATTTTAAGAGACAGTGTTCGGCTAAAAGGTATTTAAGTAGCTTGATTTAATGCAACTGGTGAACGGTGAAGGTCTACCATTACAATTTATGATGTGTGTGTGTGTGTGTGTGTGTGTGTGTGTGTGTGTGTGTGTGTGTGCGAGAGCGCACGCGCGCGTGCGTGTGTGTGTGGGTGTGTGCGTGTGTGTGTGCATGTGTCAGAGACAGAGTGTTTGTGCGCTTATACATTCATAGTGCGTCCTATTATGCGATGTAAGTTAGTAGGAACTCCGTAGACATATAGTCTTTCTTTAGTAGCCATTCTGTTACTTTTGATTTAACAGCGTGAGTGTTTAGGTTTATTAGGTTTAGTTGTTTATGAATTTTCCTATAGATGTGAGTACTAAGAATGTAGAAGTGATGTTTGGCGAAAGTAGTTTTGTGCTTGTAGGCTTGTGGGATTTTTATTCGTTTGTTGGGGTCTGACGGCGGCAAGCTCGCGTGTTTTCTTAGGACTAATTGGAGCACGAAGAGCTGTCTGACAGTAAGCACCTTACAATCGGAGTACAGTTTTGATGTTGGATATCTATAGGGTTTACGTGTCATTACTTTAAGGATGGCTCTTTGTGCTCTCTCCACTCTAAGAAAGTTAGATTTTGTTGTTCCTCCCCATACGGAAATACAATATCCAATAATCGATTGGCACAATGCAAGATAAACTATCTTTAGTGTGTCAAAATTGGCGGACTCTCTGAGAGATTTAAATATGTGTATAAGGCGTATTGTTCTTGTTGTAAGGGCATCAATGTGTTTGTCCCATCTTAGTCCATTGTCTATCTGAACTCCCAGATACTTGACGCAATCAGTTCTAGTGAGAGTCGGACAAGTGCAAGGTATGCAGGGGTTTTGGCATGAGTGAGCAGTTATTGCGAAGGTGTTGGACGGTATGGTATTACGTCGTATTATGAAGGGCATGTAGGTGGTTTTTTGGAAGTTAAGTGAGAGTAGATTTACATTAAGCCACTTCATTATTTTGTATAGAGCTGACTCCGCGTATTTTTTTACACTATCCCAAGTAGGTCCATAAACGAGTATCGCGGTATCGTCTGCATAAGCGTAAATCTTACAGTTTGGAAGATTCATCGCGCACAGGTCATTGACATAGACCTGAAACAGGGTTGGAGATAATACGCTTCCTTGGGGGACACCGTGGGTCACCAATTCATCATCGCTAAGGTATGAGTTAATTTTGACACACTGGAAACGATGATTTAGGTAATCTTTAAAGATTTTTAGAGGCAGGCCGCGCACACCAATACGTTCTAGCTTTGAAATAAGAATAGGAACAGAAACCGTGTCGAATGCCTTAGAAAGATCTAAAAACATCCCCAAACATTTTACTTTGTTGTCTAAGTTTCTGGCCACAGATTGCGTAAAATCGAGTACGGCATCCTCTGTTGAAAACCCTGTCCGGAAACCGTACTGGTTATTAGCAATTATTTTGTGTTTGTCTAGAAAGGTCTTTAGACGGTTGTTGATAATTCTTTCGAGGATCTAAGAGAGCGCAGGCAGAACTGATATTGGCCTGTAGTTATCGACACAAGATCTGTTCCCACCCTTATGAATAGGATGTACAATTGCTTTTTTAAGTGCATCCGGAAACACACCTGTCTGTAAGCAACGGTTGAAAAGATGGGTTATTGGCCGTACCAATATATGTCGGCAGTGTTTCAGTGTCTGGGACGAGATCCCATCCCAACCGGTGGCACCATTGCGTAATTGGAGTACAAGGGAATTAACTTCTGTTTCATCCACTTCTAATAGTGCTAGTGAAACAGACAGGGGAGTTAAGGGTATTGCACCCAGCAGAGGGCGATAGAGTGTTGGCTAGAGTTGGTATGGCGCAATCTTGGGGACCAATGTTAGACGCTAGGTTTTTACCCACGTTGCTAAAAAAAGAACATACTTCATTTACGGAAGATTTAGGGTTTTCTCGGATTCTTAACAGCTGAGAAGGGCTAGTATGCGTTTTTCGGGTGTTGGTTATTTTTTTTATTGTTTTCCACAGTGCTCTAGGATTGTTTTTAGCTTGTTCAAGCTCACTGGTTTCATAAGATATTTTTAGTTTCTTAAGTAAGTTGTTACAGAAATTCCGATAGCGTGAGTAGGTTATTTTGAGAATTAAATTGTCAGGTGCTTTTTTAACTTTCATGTGCATTTTATCCCTATTTTTTATACATTTTAAAAGGCCAGGAGTTATCCATGGTTTTATAATTCTTTTCTGCCTAGGGATCTTAATTTTATTTGAATTTTTCTCTATTATCGTAGTTATTGTTTGTATAAATTTATTCATGGATGTGTTTACATCTTCATTGTGGTATATGAAAGTGAAGTCCACATGCTCTAGATCTAAATTAATAGCTTCGTGATTTAGTCGCGTGATAAAGTAAGACAGGTTCCGTACTGGGTAGGCATTTGCTACAGTAAGTAGGACGGGTTTATGGTCGGTAATATACGAGTCTAAAACAAGTGTGGTAGTTGGTAAATTGGATTTTAGGAGAATATGATCAATACAATTTTCTAGCCGAGTGGGAAACAGATGGGTTGGAACGAGTCCGAGGGAGGCATTTAGTGTTAGGTATTCAAGACTGCGGTCATTTCTATTTCCTGGCCTAAGGTCAATATTTACGTCGCCCACAAGTACAATATTCGGGCAGGAGGAAACGCTGTCATAGACATCACTTAGGCTAGATATAAAGTAGATGTCAACTTAATTACTTTCTTCGACAGATCGCTGTTTCTCATTACGCGAGGTGCTTTATAGTTTGCAATGTCTTATTTAGTTTTAAATGAATATTCTCATTAAAGGAAAAACTTTGCGGATGGAGTTTGCTGTAATTTTATAGAATCTGGACTTACCTTAAGTTTATTTTATTTTATTTATTTATTGGGTTTATCAACAGGTGCTACAATCTTACATGCTTAACGTTTAAAATTTTAGTTCTAGGTACTAATATCTAATTGCACACCATATAACAGATAAACACTGCATTCAATTAATAGTGTAGATTAAGTTTACATTAAGACATATATAAATTAAGTTTCAAACAGAAAACAGAAAAAGTGTATACATACATATAGCTATAAAGTTGATAAAGACTTACGAAATGTATAAGGACTGTCGAAATGGATATCCAATATATAACTATACTTATTATATAGGTTACACATTCGTGGGATAGGTGAAGATCGGCCCATGACCGTTCGGTATCGCGGCATCGAAAATACATTTTTTATTATTGTACGGGGGTAATGATATGGAACAGCATATCCAAATCGCTCAAGTAACTGTGGACAATCGATACAGTTTCTCATTATTTTAAATAAGAACATTAAGTCCAGTGTGTCTCTCCGTCGATCAAGACTGGTCATTCCAAATTTGTTAAGCCTATCTCTGTAGGATGATACTTTTTTCGCTTCACCTGCAGCAAATGCCAAATGGTTCATAAAACGCCTTTGTATTCTTTCGATCCTTAGTGTGTGCGTTGCGAAGTGAGGCCTCCAAATCACTGATCCATATTCCAGTGTGCTACGAACTAGTGAGTAGTATAGGATAATTTTAGTTTTAATTAATTTAAACGGCTTGACATTGCGAAGTACGAAACCCAAAGTCTTAGATGCCTTACTGACAATGTGGTCGACGTGTGGGATAAAAGTGAGCTTTTTGTCCAATAAAATACCCAAGTCCCTTATTGTTTCAACCTCATCTAAGGTAGTATTATTAATAGAGTAGTGATATGTGACTGCACCGTTAAGCTTGCGACTAAAATTCATATAAAAGCATTTCCTAATATTCAAAAGCATGCCATTTGTATTACACCAATTGACGAGGTTGTTCACATCATTCTGCAGAGCGATACAATCAGTGAATGTGTCTACTACCCTCATAATTTTCAGGTCATCCGCGTACAAATAAGGCGTGGAGCTCTTTAAACAATATGGGAGATCATTTATAAAAATATTAAAGAGCACTGGACCTAAATGGGAGCCTTGAGGAACTCCTGAACTAACGGTATATTTCAGTGACTCGAAACCGTTAACCACTACAAAAAATGATCGACCTTCAATATATGTTTTCAACCATTGCAACAGAGAGCCCGTAAATCCATAGCTAGCCAATTTATACATTAATATGCGGTGATCAACCTTATCGAACGCTTTACTAAAATCGGTATAAATAACATGTACTTGTTTACCGTTATCCATAGCTCCTATCACGTTATCAACAAAAGCGGTCAAGTTAGTACTGGTTGATCTAGATTTTACAAAGCCATGCTGGTGATTGGAGATATATTGCTTAAAGTAGTTCTGAATAGCAGAGCAGACTATTGATTCCAATATTTTACCAAACGCACTAAGAATTGATATAGGCCTATAATTTTCAACCTGTGAATTGTTGTCATTTTTAAATATCGGTACTACCATCGCGGTTTTCCATGCATCGGGAAAGGTGCCCGAGCGTAGAGAAGTATTGTAAATGGTCAATAGAGGTTCCAATATCCATTCACCACATTTTCTGATAAAAACGTTTGGAATACCATCTGGACCTGCACCTTTATGAACATCCAGTTTCTCGAGCTTATCCCAAAGTTCTTCGCGTGTTATTTGGATTTGTGAAAACAAGTCAGAGCATACTTTAGGTATCTGAAAGTTGCTGCTAGTTAACTGACCTTGTGAGTAAACAGACCCGAAGTAAGATCCAAACATATTGCACATTTCTTTACCATCATTTGCACTCTTACTCTTATACGTCAATGTGGATGGATAGCTCCCGGAATTTGCCCTTTTGGATTTCACGTAAGACCAGAAGTGTTTTTGATCCTTTACCAAATGTTCTTCAACTTTCTTAATATATATATTATAACATTCATTTATAAGTTTTTCACAGCGTTTCTTTAATAAATTTAGTTCTAGCATATCTAACGGGTTTTTGTACTTTTTATACCGGTGTCTAATTTTTTCTTTTTCTTTAAGTCGTTTAATAAGGCTGCGTGAATACCAAGGAGGAAACTTATTACTTCTGATCGGAAGAAAAGGGATTTTGCTTTTGATGATATCGCCAATAATAGTCTGAAATTTTCTCACCATTTCGTTGACATCCTTACAGCCATGGAGAACTAAAGACCAGGATACACTAGCTAGAGAAACTCTGATTGCTTCGTAATCTGCATTGTGGAAGTTATATTTTTTGCCACTTGGGTTCCTTGAAAGATTTTGGGTATGCACTGATTGGCTTATTTTGATAACAATTGGAGGATGCAAGGGGTCAACCTTACTCAAAACTTGAGGCGCGCTATCTGATTCACAATTTGCTATATCCGTTAAAACTAAATCCAATACTTTGTTACCAACATTGACTAAACGATTTAATTGTCTGAGGTTATTTAAGTGATTAAAATCGATTAAATTTTGAGCCATACCGGAAAGAGTATAACCAGAATTACCCACTAGATCCCAGTTAATATGACCAATATTGAAGTCACCTATTATGAGCTTTGGTAGATTACACTGTTCCATAACAAGGTTACAATTGTCTAAATAATACTCCAAAGATACACTGGTCACAGGAGGAGGCAGATAGATCGTACTCAGAGCATATCTTTGAATAGAGTTATCATTGGTTGCATCAAAAACTACCCATAAATCCTCACAGCTTTGACTTTCCCAAGATTTGACGCGTTTAGAATTATAAGATTTACGAGTAGCAATTAATACCCCCCCTCCGTCCTTTTTGTGCGAGTTCTTGTTGTATTCTCGGTCCCTCCTGTGAACATCGTATCTGTGATCGAATAACTCTGAGCTGTATACACCGTCATTCAACCATGTTTCAGTCAAAACCACAATATCAAAATCACTACTACATAGACTTCTATAAAAATCTAGAGTTTTAGTGCGTAGACCTCTAACATTTTGGTAGTATATTTTAACGGAAAAGAATTTTTAAAAAATACAATAAATTAAAAAAACATACAAAAACCAAGGGTAGATTATTTGATTTTTCCTAGGGAAACTGTGTCTTTAATGTGAATATAGTCAGTATCGTCGCCCTTCCGCACGAAAATTTTACCATCTCTAATCCATACGTATATGTAATTGTTTTCTTTCGCCTTTGATCTTGCTGCGGCATGTAACCTTTTATTCGCCGGTGACAGATGTTCTGTCACATAAATGGGTCTTTTTTCACCCGCGAATCCGAGGTCTGTTGTGTTAAGCTTGTCTTCTGTTACCTTTTTAGTCTTATTGTACGTTTTTGTGGCTGCAAGGAATTGATCGCGTAGTTTTGGCGTACTTAACTGCACAACAATGGTACGAGGTCGAGAGCCTTTAGGGTCAAGTTTTGCAACGCGAGTACATTTCAAGATATTATCGGATGTGATATTACATTGGACGACCTTACACACAGAAGAGACAATAGTAAACAGATTTTCAGTTTTTTTTTTCAGGAACACATTGGAGTTCAATATTACAGGCGCGGGTATGTTGTTCTAATTGGTTAATTCTATCATTGAGATTATCAATCGTAACACGCATAGAGGTATTTTCATTCTTCAACTCATTTATAGTTTTAAGTGCAGATATATGCTGATCTTTGAAGGCCTCATATTGTTGGTTCATTAAATCAATAGACTCTTTTATCTCGGAAATTTCGGTTTTCAGACATCTCATCTCAGCGTTAATGGAACCTCTAATAGTATCATGGATCTGGGATATTAATGTTTTCATTTCAGACTTGAAAACTTCCCTGACGATATCTTCAACATCATCTCGTGTTACATTGGTATTACCTTCTTCGGGCGGCGACGATATAGCTTGCCGCTTTGTTGACCGTTTTGTAACGTTCTGTTCCCCTAAAGAACCGCACATAATGCCACGTGAGGTGCGAATAGGCGTCTTTTCCTCTGTAGTCTTTCGGCCTGCACATTTAAGATACAACCACTCCTTTCCAGCGAGACAACTTGATTCCAGATTTAGGCATTCATAATGAAAAGCTAGGTTGCATTTCGTACATAAAACGTAATTATCGTCTTCTCCACTGGTCACACAGGAACCCCATTTCTGTATAGTTGCCATTTTTATTGTTTAGTGATAGAGCTTCTTGAATTTAATGAGCAAGTGATTATTAAAACGTGGTGCTAATAAAAAAGGGCAGGCGTTCATACAACGTCCGGAAATTGTTTAATATGTTAATTATTAATTCTGTTCAGATATATACAAAAAAATGTCCAAAAAATGTATACAAAAAATGTCCAAAGTGCAAAAATATTCAAAAGTTCTAAAATGTGGGAATTGGAGCTTTATGTTCTAGGATTAGAACCTTCTACTTCCATGAAGCGGTACCGGTTTAAAAAAAGAGTTTAACTTTTATTCTAAATCAACTATCGCTTATTATTGTGAAATTAGCGTACAGTATTCGAGAAAATGTAAACACATTTATGAGTAGGTAACTAAACTTTAAAAGTTCGAAAGTTCACTACTACCGTCACTGCACAAATTATCACTGTGTTTTTATTGGTAATAACACTCACAGTTTTCGGTTTATTTCCAATATTTTAAGTGTTTACTATAGCACTTAATCACTATAACGTTCAGTGTAAGTTTTGACACAAACTATTAGGTATTTTATTAGTTTAGGAATTTAAAAGCACGGAGGATAGCAAACACGTCTACACAGTCCAAGTTGATTTGATGAGATCGTTAATTAACGTTATGGGACTTCAGCTCGAGGAATATCATAATCTCTTTAGCGGTACTATTGTCATCTTACTTTGTCCACAGTCTTTTTCTGACAGCGGAGTGAGATATAATATTGCTAAACAGGTTGCGTCAGCCCCCCTGGTCGTTTAGGATATAGTATTTTAGCTATTCTGACATTGGATCATCAGTGAAGCCACTTTTTGGGCTAAAGTATTATAACCCAGAAAATAGCAATAGGCTGATAGCATTGGAACAGTAAAACTTGATTGGAACCCGTTAATAAAAATAGCTTTACATTTTATTGCCATACATTTTTGATGATACAAAATTAACTTATAGCAAGCAAAGTTTGCTGTTTCAAAAGCTTTTCGGACACCATGTTATCCGTCCGTGTAACTTTCTCACTTAGCTTACAGGGAATTCGTGTCTGGTCGGTGTATACAGGGAAAGTTTGTGCCAACCGCCCTAGGAACATTTTACACAGTACTGGTTTTGTGTTAGAGCACAATTTTTGTTGGCTATGCAAAGTTTTATTTTGGCAAGCGTATAAATAGGACTTTTTGATACTGACGCTTGCAGAATTTCTAACAGTTTCAATGCAGATTTTCATTTATTATGCTTTGAAACTTGGTGCTTACTGTGTAACTTTGGACAGTTTTCCTCGTGGTTTCTTAGGCACTGAGCTAGTGGAAATCGTATTCAAATGAGAATCCACATTCATTTTGCATCTCTGGATGTGCGTTACTGGTTAAGTGTGTTACTGGTTCAGTTTGTGGCTAGCGATGACCAGGTCTCGGTTTCAAATATTTTTTTGGACATCAAGGTTTCTTTGTATAAAAAATCTTACTCGTACGTCCACGTTAAGATTTAACAT
The DNA here is from genome assembly GCA_905147815.2 of Phalera bucephala. Classification (NCBI taxonomy): domain Eukaryota; kingdom Metazoa; phylum Arthropoda; class Insecta; order Lepidoptera; family Notodontidae; genus Phalera; species Phalera bucephala. Next base: position 35,591,797 of record LR990615.1, on the reverse strand, counting down.
CTTCGGCGAAAAGTAGGTGTATAAGTGTAATGGTGGGTATCTTTACTACCCCCTCTTAGGGTAATATAGTTGATGATGGTGTTTATTTTTGACTTGATGTAAGCTATTCAGATTCAGGCACCATGTTGGTAAGTCTAAATTATTCATTATTATATTTCTTTGTATTTGTGGTGTTTATTTTCTTGGAAAAATAATAAATTTTCCTTTAACACAACATGATGTGAAACAAGCCCATACTTGTATCAACGTCCAAAATTCTACGAGGCATTATAGTCTACGATAAACATCCTCAATTAGCTTTAGTAAAATGTAGTCCAGCTGTGTCGGGATTTATCAGCAACTTTACACTGTGCTGGCGACTTGCCACTCCATTACCGTGTTACCTTGCCTGGCATTTGTTGCAGTGTTAGTTCCAGTTTTAGAAATATTAAAGGTTAGAGGCACATGCCTCTAAAATCCGTTCACCCAGGTGAGTGAATTTTAGAAGGTAGTGTTTCAAAGTAATAGGATTTCTTGTAGATGACATTTCCTATTTGTTTGGAAATTACTTTCATACTATTCAGATCTGTTTAGAAATATGTCTTTTTTTCGTCACACTGTGATTTGTGTTATGGTGCCGTCAGTCCCATACAGGTCAGAATTGCCAAAACTAAGTGGCAATGAACGGGGTACATCGTTGGTAGAACTGGCAGTCATTGGGGCAAAAAGCTTCTAGAGTGGCGACCACATACCGAAACACGTGAGAATTGGAGTACTCTACGAAGTGGGCTGATAACCTGGTGACGGTATCTGATTTTTACCGGTTTCGGATTTGCGTACAGCACAAAGCCGGTCGTCGTGACGATCTTTGGGGAGACTTCGGTACTGAAAATTTTACTAATGGAATCAAAACCTCTATGACCACGTGATCCGACTGCTTAGTCCGAGCTATCGGACCACATGATTTATTTCACTTCTTCACTCTATTCACCCGATTCATCGGATAAAAAGGATCATGGATTAACTATCCAAAAAAGATTTAAACACTACTAAAAATATAAACTTCTATTTTGATTCTAATAACGAATGGCAATTCTAATCCGAAATTTGTGTTATATTAATGCTCATAAGAAAACAAAGTTCTTGTGATCACGCCGAATCTAACAGTTATTTTTGTACATATAACAAAAATAACTAAAATAAGTTTTAATTTCAAGATATTTTTGTCTATTTTCTTTTCATTTTCATGAATATCTGACCAGTACCATAATAAAATCTTAGAGAATTTGAAATAGACATCACGCCTGGGGATATACAAGCTGTAACATAATAAACGCAAGACCTGAAAGTATTTTGTTTTAAATCGTTAACTGAATTGATTCCAACTATTTTTAATGTACGTTATATTCTTTTTAAATTTTCAAAAAATGCTTTTACTCTTTCAGTGCGCTATAAAAAACTAAATTTATTCTTGATTCATAGCAATAAGGAGATTACAAATGCATTCCTAACCCGTATTTCTCAAAATGCACACATACGATTTAGCGCAGTGGTTAAGAGCTTGAGCTGCTCCGCCCACTGTGTCGAATAGTCGCGGGTTCGATTCCCGCACGGGACAAATCTTTGTGTGATCCACAATTATTTGTTCCGGTCTGGGTATTTGTTTGTGAATTTTCATGTTTGTAAACGCACCCACGACACAGGAATAAATCCTAGTGTGGGGCTACGTTTTTAAAAAAAAATAAAAAAATACACAAAAGTTTCATTGTTAATTGGGGTATAAAAGTGCTTAAAAAAGGGGTATAAACCTTTAAATTTGGAAATTTGGTTTTCGTTTTGAATTTATGAAGCAATTCTCTAATCAGGGTGTCTGAGGTCTTGCGTTTATTATGTTACACCTTGTAGATATTTCCTGAGTGGCGGTAACGGAGGTGTACTGTGTCCACCCACATTTGCGATGTTATATCGCAATGTAATAGTGGGCTAACCTATAGCCATTATTCAGCCACAGTCCCAGACTCCGGACTGTCATTGAGGGTTTTCTAGAGAGAAAGTACAAAAATGTCGAAGCGTAGCGTGTTGTACCAAACGAGCTCGAAGTATTGCTCCCTTAGTAGACTTTTTCTGACTGCTTTCCGGGGTCTGGGATTGGTCATGCTCACTAAAAAGTCTATGCTTGCAGTGGTTATTTGGTTCGGGTCATTTTCTTCGCTCTAATATAGTCGAGAGAGGTGATGGCTGCTCAAGTAGTCATACTCGGAAACGGGTGCTGCTTGTAGAGACTGCTCCACCCAGAATCCTTTAGCTTATTATTCTTTAAAAATATTATTATAAGTCTTATATCTTAGTCGTAAAACATCACACTGGAGTTGGATCGCATAATTGATTTCGTAGAATATAAAAATGTAAGTATCTATACAGAAAATTATGAAAAACAAAAAATATAGAATTAGATAAAAAAGACAAGCTTGCTGAATTTCTCACCGAATCTTCTCAGTGGAAGCCGCGTTCCGATCCGGTAGTAGATTAGTAAGTAAAAAATATGACCATTTGTAAGTACCCCCCCCCCCCCCCCCCGCAGGGTTTATACAAAATAAATAATTTGAGTTTGAATTACGAGGTCGTGGGTTCGAAACACAGAAACCTCGTAATCACTACTCGCACTATGCACGACTACAGCAATGAAGCAGTCAATATAAAGTACGTCGTTATTTAATATTAGTCAACTCGCTAACTTAGACACTCCGAAAATGGAAGATAGATCAGCTACTAAACACTTTCCTTCAAGATACAGGATTTTCAATCCTGGTTTAATTATTACTAAAACAGTCCAAACGCGGCGCAGTACAATAACTTCGTTTAATTATCCACTCGTTGGTCTTGTGGCGAATAATGCATCATGCGACCACGAGGTCCTGGGCTCAAATCCTAGGTCGGACAAATGTAGTTATTCTAACGAAAAACTCCCAGTATCAGTCCGGAGTCTGGAATTGTGCCCAGTATATGGCATCTCTTCATTGTGTGTAATATTTTCTTCAATGAAATTGGGCAAGGCAAGTTCCTAGAAGAAATGACAATAGATTGAGTAAGATATTGATAAAATGGTGGCCTAGAACAGGCAAACAACGAGTGGATAGTCCAATGACTCGGTAGGTAGATGATATATCGAGAGTTTGAGGAAGAACTTGAGTTAGATTGGCACAGGAGCGCGTAGAATGGCACGAAAGGGAGGAGGCTTATGCCTTGCAGTGGGTTGTAGAAAGCTGATGATGATGATATGGCAATAGGCTCGTACACAGTGCCCTTTTGCCACCTCCGCCTGGGGAATATAGGCATTACCGTGTAAATTATCCTGTTTTCTGTATGCCACTGGAATACTATTAGACACAATCTGACCACCATCTTTGAGGTTCTGGTTTGGTCATGTTCACTATAATGTCTTTGCTTGCGGTGGCTATCTGGCGCGGGTCACTTCCTTCCTAACCTCCAATATGGTCAAGGGGAGTGGTGCCTATTACAATAGTTATACTCGTGAACGGGAGCTACTTGTGGGTCTGGTCTGGTCCATCTGGAAATGCTTAGACACTCTTTATAAATAACAACATTAGTCTCATATCTCGGTCGTAAGGCATCACACTGAAGCCAGATCATACAATTTAATTGTTACCTAAACATTGTATACAAGGTATATCGTAAATAACGCAACACCTTAGACACCTCGATTAGATAATTACTTCACAAATTTAGTATTTAATAAATTTAAAAACCAATTTCCAAATTTAAAGTTTTTTATGCTTTTTAAGCACTCTTATATCCCAGGTAACAATGAAACTTGTATGCGTGTACGCATGTGTGCGTATTTAGAAATGCATTTGAAATCTCTGTTTTTGCTTGAAGTAACAGCATATTTAGGAATTTAAAAAAAAATATACTTAAAATTAAAAATAGTTGGAATCAATTCAGTTACCGATTTAAAACAAACTACTTTCAGGTTGCGTTTATTATGTTACGCCTTGTATATACACATAATATGATTGAAAAAAAAGGAAAAAAAGAGAAAGAGAACTAAATAAAAAAAAAGCCCGCTGAATTTCTTCGCCGGATCTTCTCAGTGGAGGCCGCGTTCCAATCCGGTGGTAGATTTGTAGTTAAATTAGATAAAAAAAAATGTAAATTAACTATTTGTAAGTGTGAAGGGTTTATACAAAAAAAGTTATTTGAATTTGAGTTTATTAATTTCACGTAGTTGTCTTAACGTGCCGTGTTACGTATTTTATTGGCCATATCGAATAAGAAACCTGCAAGCAAGGACCGACAAGAAAATATATTTTTCTTATTATATATATTTTTCCTACGCTCTCATTTGATATATTCCCTGGGCAATTATAACTCTTACAACATGCGATCTTTGAGTACAATATTGCGTGACAAGAGCTGTTTCCTCCATTTCCTGCCCAATAATATTAGGAGTGTACGGAAAGTATTGTGTTAGACGAATTTATTGCTAACATTTTACGAAATTTCTACTTTTATTCTATGAGAACGTAAAATACCATTATGATAGCAAAGTGCTTAGCACGTAGAGATTGACGTTTGCGTGATGCTATCTAGTTCATATGCTATCCTTTTCACACACTAAATTTACTAACTAAAGATGAATGTGACAACAACTTCTTGACAACGTTACGCATACGTCAATATGTTTGTACCAAGCCTCGGAAAGAATAAGCATTTGCGGCAGAGAGTTAAATTTACTTAACATGTCCCCAATCTAACATCGTCGGCAATATGTCGGTGTACAAAGTACACCCCATGCCACCGCCTTGAGGAATATCAATAGGTGGATATAAAAAAAACTTTGCCGGTTGGTGCAGTCAGTTACTTGTCACCGACTTCAACTATTTTTTTTTGCTTTTTGTAGTCGGTTTCCCTTTTTAAAAACAAAATATTTTACACGTTTTAGTGATGTATGAATTGATTTTTAATATTTGTATACCTGTATTATATTATTATACTTAGTACTATAGTAAGGTACCCACAGGATTGATATAATATTGACGTCAAGGATTCCCCTGGTGTATCTTTAAATTCCAAGGTCCAATACCAATGAAATTAAAATGTGACCACCTTGGAGGTATATTGAACCCAATGAAAAAATAATCATTGAAATGGGTCCACAATTGACGGAAATAGCGGTGAACATACCTAAAAAAATACATAGGCGAATATAGAACCTCCTCCTTTTTGAAGTCCTTTATAAAGACAGTTTGACGTACGAGATCTGAGGGCTTATCACGAAAAAGTTGATATTAGTGTAGCGCTATCGAGTTGATATGCTATCGTTTGCGGACTCCAAATTTTTCAAGTAAAAATTAACTTGACAGCACGATCCCTCTTCAACGTTACGTTTACGTCAATCTGTTCGCACTAAGAGTCACCCCTCTCACGTTAAGAACTATCATCGTCGATTATATGTGCCACCCCTGCTTGAGGAATATAAGTATCTATCTATCTATATCATCACGCCAGATCCCTTAAGGGGTAGGCAGAGAGTACAGAGTTCCAACAGACTCTTTCCTTACATACCTCTCTGGCTTCCTCTACTCTCATAGTTCATCTCATACACGCTCGCCGGTTACGCAGACTCCTGACTTGTCCTTCAGATAAGACCCGGTCTATTTGGTCAAGGTAAGATAGTCTAGGTCTTCCCCGGTACCTACATCCTTCCACTTTCTCATTGTATATCAGTTTTGTCATTCTTTCTTCGGGCATTCTTTCTATATGCCCGAACCAACGGAGCATACCCTTTCTCATCTTTACACCGATTCTCTCCTTGATACCTATTTGTTACTGTTCTTACTACGCTGTTCTTACTACGCTGTTGCGAATACGGTCGGTCAGCTTCACTCTGCACATCTTCCGCAGAGCTCGCATTTCCACCGCATTTATCATACTTTCATTCTACTTCTTACATACCCAGCTCTCGCTGCCATATAACAGCGTTGGGACAAGCACTCCATTATATATGGCCAGCTGCGCCTTTCGGCTTAAGTGCCGGCTCCCAAGTAGCTTTCCCATCGCGTCATTCACTCTGTTCCCTGCACTCACTCTTCTCTCTATAAGACACCTAAGTATTCACCAATATTACCAGTAATAACGTCAGTTTGTAGCTCAAAGTCTCCGGATACGAAACCTGACTTAGCATTAAAAGATAGACGTTATCGTAACATCATCGACAAAACATCTTATCACATTCATCTTTTTCAGTAAATCTGTAGTGTTAAAAGGATGGCACATCAACTCAATAGCATCACGCTAATGTCACTCTGTTCGTACTAAGCCTGTATTGAAACTCATTGTTTATTCAAATGGTTATTTCAAAACCGCCCATGGGGATTGAAGGATCGCTTATGAAAACTGAAATTGAATTTAGGGATATTTCGAGGTCTTTTGTAGCAAATATTTATTTAAGTGCTTCTGTACTAAAGGGAATTGGGATAAACCTTTTTCAGTCAAGTAGGAGCCGCAATTAGAATGTCAGAGATCGTTTTGAACTTTATTTATGTTTACTATTATGGTATTATTACTTCTATCTTTATCATCACGCAAGTACCTTTATTATTATAATTTAACTGTGAATATATCCATAATCATACCCTCTCACTCTCTGACTTCCTCCACTCTCATAGTTCGACTCATACATGCTCGCCAATTACGGAGACTTATTTTTCAAATAAGACACGGTCTATTTGGTGACGGTAAGCTAATCTAGGTATTTCCCGATCGCACGAGGATGCCGTACCGTAATTTTCGAGGTGGCAACCCTCCTGGTACGCTTCCCGCCGCTCGACATCCTGGCGGACATGGACGCAAGGATCTACGACCGGACTCGCGTCGTCCACCAAAGCGGTGAGTGCGTGCCCGCGCTCGAAATCAGACGGTAGGAATGACGACGCGAGGCTTAGTCAGGCGCACATCACGCGCAAGCGCATCGACCAAGCCATCCTGCCTTCTTTCGAAGCCTGGCAACAGCGGAGGAGTGGGTGAATATCCTACAGGCTTGCTCAGATAATCACTGGACACGGTTGTTTAGGTGATTATTTGAACAAGATCGGGATTCCGCAGAGCAAACTCTCCTCGAGTGACCACTGTGGGCCGGATCGGACCGGTTACCTCTCCCTGCCGGCAGTATTTATTATTTTTGTTTTTATTTATTTCAGATATCAAGATCCATTATACAATATTAATAGAATGTATTAGTCAGTAAATGAACCATGTTGCAGTGGTTTAAGTACTGACAGTCAAATCTCTCCGCCAATGCGTTAAGGATACTGTTGCGGCTGGCCCGCACCCTGCGCAGCAAGGACGCACACCGCTTGCGCATGGTTGCAAAAAAGCAGTCCACACGCGCTTCGGCGAACATTCCCGAAGTGCTACAAAAGCAGTCAATAGAGCTGCATATGGTTTATATTGAGAACGAAGGACACAGTATAATCCAATTTTGAAAAAAAAAATAGTTATCAGAAAACCCAAACAAATTAAATTAAAAAACTAGCCCACTGAGTTTCTCGCCGGATCTCCTCAGTGGAAGCCGCGTTCCTATCCGGTGGTAGACATAAAAAAAATGTAATAACCTTGACGTTTGTGAGTTCTATTCTAGTGACCATTGTAGGTAACTCATTTTTGGCGTAGGATTCTCCTGCGTCAGCAGTGGTTAAGAGCTTTAGCCACTCCACCCTTTGAGTCGAATAGTTGCGGGTTCGATTCCCGCACGGTAAAAGTTTTTTGTGTTACCCAAAATTATTTGTTTCGATCTGGGTATTTGTGTATGAGAATTTTCATGTTTGTAAACGCACCCACGATATAGGAATAAATCCATCCTAGTGTGGGCCTACGTTTTGTCTAAAAAAACTAAAAACAAACTATATACAATCACTTAATAACCGATGAGCATGTGTAAGAGGAACTATGAATAAAGAAGAAAGATATAGTGTGCTGTACGCACTATGTTGCACGCATCCGGCTATTACTCGCAACCATCACCAGGTCATCGGCCCATCTCGCAGGGGTCTACCCACTCCATGTCTTTCGGTACGAGTTCGCCACTTGCGAACCATTCTGCCAAAATGGCTGTCAGTTCTGCGAGCGTTGCGCCTATTGCTACTATAGTTTGGCAATGGGGATTGTCCATTTTTCCATAAATTGTATTATAAAGAAATCTATTTGACTTTTATCCAAGATTAACAACATCATCAATGGCCGCAAGACGCATTATTTACCGTAATATATTTAGAATCACTATACATTTTCAATTTGTTCCTTATGGAACTAGGTGTGGATATTATTGTCCTTATGTGATTTTAAAATACGTATCAAAACTTTGTTTCAGTGTTGCGCTGGGCTTTACTATCAATTCTAATAACCGAACAACACTTCACCGAAACGTTTCAAAAACCTCCAAACTTAACATCCCGTTGGAAAATCAACCTTTTCCGTACGAATTCAGAACATGAGTTGCATAAAATATTTACGGTACAAAGTCCTTTATTAATTTGTATGCCACAAACTTTTAATGGTTTGCATTCTCGTTATTGTCTATTTGATATTATGAATATTTTCCATACAAACGTCATTAAGTTTTGTGGATTTGAATATTTAGTGTCATAGTTATACTATTTTATATGAATATTAGTAACCGTACCGGGATACTGTTTTCAATAAATGTTTTTTTATTAAAGAATCCAGAGTTGTGTGTTGTAACAATGTCTAGATAAAAAAGGAGAAGAAATGACGAAACAAAAGTTTAGGTCGAAATCCTTTTTAAAATCAAAATATTTTAAATTCCGTAACCGGCGATCGTGCATGAGACGAACTATGAGAGTAGAGGAAGCTAGAGAGATCTGTAAGGAAATAACTTTTTGTAGGTTTGTATTGCCTGCCTACTACGCAAGGCATCTGGCGTGATGATATAAATAGGAAGACAGGAAATGCTTTGCTGGTTGATACTTTTATATTAAAACCCTAACTTGATGCATCTGCTCGAAGGTTACCGTAATCTCCTTAACATTATTATAATCATTATAATGTGCCATGACAGCATGAAAGCGGAAAGCAGAAGTATAAACTGTTTATACTATAACCGTCTCTAAAATAATACTGCTAATGAGAATGGGGTAAGCTTCCAAGTATTATAAAATCAGCAAACAATTTTAATCGCCGTTAGTAGCAATTACTGCAATATTAATCCGACAAATCATGCCGAACCCAAAATCTATTGCTGTACTGTTGTGTTTGCATTGACACAATAGTACAACAGTAAATCACTTGAAGCATTAAACGTTTAACCAATCAAGCAACGACCTTCACAAGATTCAGTGAGTTTAGTTTCTCCATTAGTGAGTTATTGTGCACTAAAACCATCCCAATTATCGAGAACCTAACCTACAATCCTTTGTAAGAGATCTCGTGACCCACTTGCATGTATAGCCTTTATCTCGCGGAATCACGAACTCAAAGGTATCCCGCTTCCCGTTAACACTTCGCCATAATGGGAGTTTGTAAGCGATACATGGCAGCTCGAGAATGCACTTCAAATACAAATAGTGGGTATATCGAGCGATGGTAAGGTGAGATGTTATTGTCTGTTTGTAACTCGCTTTTGCTTTTACATAATATTTACAAAGGTTTGAGGTGGAGCTGAGCTGGGCATCCGGTAAGAGGAACAAGTGAAACAAGAAGCAAGATTTTTACAACTTTTTATTTAACTTACAATGTTCGTATGTCTGTCTTTCTGGTTCTATTTTTCAAGCACTTACGGGTATTCGATTGAACTCGGATTGGGTACTAAGTTCGGTGACAATGCCATAACATGGTACCATGGACTTGGTCTGATGATGGCGTCGGAAGGTAGCCATGGGAACATATGAACTATACATCGTAATCCCCTTGTGTTTAGGCTTCTTAGCTGGTATTTATAACTACTATACAACCAGATAGTGTTCAAAGTCTGACGATGAAGCCAAAAAGTGGCCAATGGAACGATCTAACTACTCAATATAACCCGGCCGTGTATGTGCTTGTTGATTTTTTCTTGACGAGTACATTACACCTCGATGGTATCCAAGGTCTGGTAATAGAGCAGGAAAGAAGCTCCTCAACTAAACAAGATATTTTCGTCACACACACACCGTCACGCCTATTTTGCCTAAGGGGGGGTGGCAGAGGTGTACTGAGTACACCCACATTTCGCCGACGATGTTAGGTCCCATGTAATAGGATGCGAGCTTATTGCCATATACCGGGCACAATTCCAGTCTCCGGACTCGTACTGGGAAGTTTTCGTTAGAAAGACAATACTTGTGCGACCTAGGATTTGAACCCAGGACCTCCTGAACACATAGCGATGCGCTTTTCTACTAGACCAACGAGGCAGTCACGTAATATAAAAGCTTACTTTTAGTAGGTATTTTAAAAGTAATCTTTTATACCTCACAAATTTCATTTGGGTAACATCATCTGGAATCCTTATTATTGAGTTAAGTTAATAACTTTAGTTAAACTTTAGTTTCCTTAGCTTATTAAGTTTAGTTATATTCCTAGCAGATTTAGACTGTGGAGTTTCTTGCCGTTCTTTTTTTTTCAGGATTGACATCCCGAAGTGTTCCGTTCATAAGTTATTTAATGGTTTACCTAAATAAATTAGTCCTAGTTTTATTTAACAATAACCTTGTTGTTCCAGTGAAAAGAGGCTGCATATTAACACCTTGGTCTACCTCTTTGAGAATATTGGTTGCAATAGATATAATTATTTATATTTTCTTTCTTCTCTTCTCACTATTTTCAATACAGTATCCTTATATAACGTATAATTATACGTTATATAAGGATACTATTTAGTATTCATTGATAACCAAAAAAATTGGACCGCAATTGAGTGTAGAAATACATTTCTGTTTTCAAATTACGTTTGCGTTATTGCTGATCTGTGTCCAAATATGATATAGTCTTGTCATTCCCACATCCAGCTCGGCCGGCAGCCCCGAGGCGATTCTCGGGAGATTATTTACGTGCCCAGAATGCTGGATCTTACCCTCCCATTCGGAAAAATTAATTCAACAAAAATATATTCAGCAAAATGTAATAGCTACTCGAAACTGTGTTTCGTTAGCAAGAAATCTGTTTTTAAAATAAGTACTTGGGAGGTAGTGTTTGGTAGCTTGTCGCCAGACTTCCATAATTTTTCTTCCATGACTTTTTAACCGACTTCAAAAAGAAGGAAATTCTATGTTCATCTGTATTTTTTTTTGATTGTTTGTATGTTTAGCGATATTTTTTATTTTATATATATATTCCATTTTGATTATACTTTTTGATTCGGGTTCAGTGTGGCTCCAAGGTAGTCTCATTTTAATTTCATTGGTATTGGACTTTGGACTTAAAAGATACACCAGGGAACTCCTTAACGTCAAACAATAGGAATGTGTAAATTGAGATATTATGTGTATTACGTCAACCCTATAGATACTCTACTATAGAACTAAGCAGTATGTTAGCCTACTTCAAGAATGAAGGAGGTTCATAATTTGTCTGTTTTTTTATAACTTCTGTGCTTATGAACCGATTTTAATGATTCTTTTTGCATTGGGTTCTGTATAACTCTGAGGTAGTACTATTTTAATTTTATTGGACTTTGGACTTCAAAGATACACCAGGGAACTCCTTAACAACAAACAACACGAATGTGTAGATTGAAATATTATGAAAATTATGTCAATCTTATAGGTTCCCCTTCTATAGAACTAAGCAGAAACTTAACCGACTTCAAAAAAAGAAGAAGTTCATAATTGATTTGTGTTTTTTTAATAACTTCTTATCTTATAAACCGATTTTGACGATTCTTTTTGCATTGGGTACAATATAGCTCCGAGGTGGTCCCATTTTTTTTTTTGTATCGGACCTTGGACTTTAGAGGTACAGGGCGACTCCTTGAAGGCAAACAGCACGAATGTGTGAATTCAGTTATTATGAGTATATATATATATATATATATATATATATATATATATATATATACAAGGTGTCACATAATAAACGCAAGACCTAAGTTACCCCGATTAGAGAACTGCTATAAATTCAAAACGAAAACCAAATTTCCAAGTTTAAAGGTCTTTACCCCTTTTTAAGCAGTTTTATACCCCAATTAACAATGAAACTAGTACGTGTATGTGTGCGTTTTGATAAATACGTTTTAGGAATGTATTTGAAATCTCCTTATTATAAATCAATAATAAATTTGGTTTTTTATAGCGCACTGCAGGAGTAACAGCATTTTTTGCAATTAAAAATTGTTGGAATCAATTCAGTTACTGATTTAGAACAAACAAACTTTCAGGTCTTGCGTTTATTATGTTACAGCTTGTATATATACTTATTATTTAAAATTGTAATAAATAAAAAACTTTATAAAAAAAGGAAACCGACTTTAAATTTATTTTTTGTTTTTTGGATTCGGTTTTCCTTTTTTTTAAAGGTTTTTTTTGTTTTATATTAATAAAACAACTGCAACATGCAACCGCTCAAGACTAATTAAAGATACGCCAATTATGTTTAATACCGTTGTAATTCAATACCAAAAAAATGGATATTGAGTTGACGAGTTATCCATGAAATCTAACCACTTCGATGTCTTTAACAACAGACGAACTTCTTTTTAAAATACTGCCAGACAGATCCTTCATCGGGCCTACATCACTTCGTAGTACAACATTTTATGAGTTTCTTTTATCATTACTATACTCTACTTATTTGCTTTCTAGCTCTTATTGTGTCACAAAATTAACCTACTTACCTTAATGTGTTAACATATTTAGGATTACAGTCTAGTTTATATTCCTTTGCACTATCTTACTGACTTTAGTCTTCGATTGTAATCTGTTTTGTTGACCAAATAAAATAAATAAATAATAAACCTTTAAAATTCCGTTAAGTTTATCTGGTAGAACGAAACCTTACACATGTACTAAGATTTATTAACCATAATTTCTATTACATCAAACAATATTTTCGGTATCACAAAAAATTGCTCATAGAAGTCACTACATATCTTAAGTATACGTCGTCCCCTAGATCTGTTCTCCCACTGGTAGCAACGCGGACCCGCGTCATTAGTCACGTCGCCGTCAGGTCGCGGCGTCGCAGACAAATGAGGCGAATTAGATACCTTCCGATACGCGCCGCAATGAGACGGGACGGGATATGAGTGATTGATGCTTTGCCTCGTGTCTCGCGCCTCGCCTCGCGCTTCGATTGTTTACACCGCGTATGTGTAGCGAAGTAATTACCGCGCCAATTAGTGTTAAATATTCGTTAGCGTTTATGATAATGGGGACGTTGAGAACGATTAGTGTTTTGTAGGATGTGGGTATATTAATTTAATTATACTAATATACCTACATCCTACATATGTTTAGCATTTCTCAGATATGTCGATCGAGCTAAGGGTTAACAAGCGCTTGTTGTTTTTAAATAAGTTTTATATTTTTCATCAGTTTCGTATACTTTTGCCTCTTGCTTATGACCCAAGTACATAATAAAAGGCAGGAAAAAAGAAAGCGCATAAAACTAACTGTTAAAGGCAAACCGTCTGCGATGACAGATGTTTTCATAGAGAATACCTCGGAGCAAAACGCATGAAAATACTATTCTTAACTTTGACAGTTGGAGTTAAATTTTCAAAAAGAAGGTACTGAAAATTTAAACACTGATCAAAAATACATCAAAAAGAAACGCCCCACCAACATCTTCCCAAAAGTAAAGGCACCCAACGGATTCCGCGTTCTTCCTACACGCCCAGCAAGCCTAGCCAAGTTGCAAGCAATTCGTATCCATTTTCTTTCCGCACTTAAAACTCCTTATATTTACTACGTGACTTTTCGTTGTAAAAGTCATTTTCGTATTTTTATATGGTGTATAGGCGTAAGCGACTAAAGGGTAACTTAGCCATAAAAGTAAGTTGTAGCAATTAGATCTACTGAGCTACAAAATGAGGTTTCTTTCAGCTCCAACAAAAGGCAACACAGGCATCCATACCTCGGGCTTATAAAAGCGGTCCTCGTTGTCATTTGGATGGTTAATAAGCGCGGAGCCCACGGCGCGTGCTGTCTGTCGCAGAAATTGTGTCTCTTAGTTAAACGGCCCTCGTCAACTCCGAACATAAAAGTGAATGCCGGGACTAATTCAAGGCAGAGATTATGTTCATTACGAAATATATATTGAACCTGATCTTTTGTTGGAGTGAAATTAGGGAGAGAACTTTGTTTCTTTCTCTGTTTTGTAAGTTCAGTATCATGGTCATTATGTCAGTGGAAATATGAATGTCCAAAGTTGGAGACCTATAGATAGTATAACGGAAGATCAGCGCTGGCTGTCCACAGCCAGCAAACCTGCTGAGTTAGGACCTATTTTGTAATGCCCCTTAAAGTTGTTCCGCCTCTTTTAATAGGTACTTACCATATTTATTTATGCCATCATGTACGTGCACCGTGTAATATATAATCTTTTCTCTGTATTTTGCGTTGCAAATAAACGTTTTTATATTTATTTATATTTAGTATCTGGTAATTATGGCAAGAGTGTATGCACCACGATTTTTCTCTCTTTGTATTCGTTACGCTTGCGACACGATGATATACTATATCATCACGCCAGATCCCTTACGGGGTAGGTAGAGAGTAAAGAGTTCCAACAGGCTCTTTCCTTACATACCTCTCTGGCTTCCTCTACTCTCATAGTTCGTCTCATACACGCTCGCCGGTTACGAAGACTCCTGACTTGTCCTTCAGATAAGACCCGGTCTATTTAGTCATGGTAAGATAGTATAGGTCTTCCCTGGTACCTGCATCCTTCCACTTTCGCATTGTATATCAGTTTTGTCATTCTTTCTTCGGACATTCTTTCTATATGCCCGTACCAACGGAGCATACCCTTTCTCATCTTCACACCGATATTCTCTTTCATACCTATTTGCTTTCTTACTACGCTGTTGCGAATACGGTCAGTCAGCTTCACACCGCACATCTTCCGCAGAGCTCGCATTTCCACCGCATTTATCCTACTTTCATTCTACTTCTTACATACCCAGCTCTCGCTGCCATATAACAGCGTTGGGACAAGCACTCCATTATGTATGGCCAGCTGCGCCTTTCGGCTTAAGTGCCGGCTCCCAAGTAGCTTTCCCATCGCGCCATTCACTCTGTTCCCTGCACTCACTCTTCTCTCTATGTCAGCGGTGTATTTTCCATCCTTACTGAATGCGCATCCAAGATATACAAACTCATTCACTTGCACATCGTTCCCAACCACAATCCTTGCATTAGTTCTGGTTTCTTCCCGTTCAAAAACCATAATGTTTTTTTTCTTCACATTCAAATGTAAGCTATTTTTCATGCAGTCGTCTTTCATAACTGTGACTAGTGATTGCAGATCAGTGGCTGTTGGCGCTATCAAAACCGCATCATCTGCATATAGTAGAGCATTTACCACTAGATCACTCATTTACTTAAGACTTTTATCCAAATATATTATAAACAGTCTAGCGGACAACACGCAACCCTGCTTGACGCCGATTTCAACGTCAAACCAGGGTGACATGTTACCACCCACCCGTACGCATGCCTTGCAGTCCACATAGGTGGACTGGACGGCCCGCAGCAGAGTGCCATTTATACCATACTCAGGCAAAATGTCCCAAAGTCTCTTTCGCACAACTCTACCAAACGCCTTTTCCAGATGTCTGGTCTCTTCAGGAAGTGGAGGCACAGGCGAGAGCGTATCCCCTTCGGAGACCTTGAAAGAATAAAGGTTGAAAAGTTGCAATATGAGAGCGTGAGGAGAATGTATGAAGGCAGAGTCCGGGACAAGCTTTTGGCAGTAGGTTCTTCGGACTCAAATGTAGATGAATGCTGGAATAGCCTGAAAGAGAGTTTGGTGGATTCCGCGAAAGAAGTATGTGGTTGCTCAAAGAAGCATATTACAGCAAAAGGTGATGCATGGTGGGATGCGGAGTTGCAAAGCTCCGTAGAAAGTAAGAAGAAAGCATGGCAGGGCTATGTTTCTTCTTTGAACCTGAATGCCAGTATGACAGAGATGAAGAAAGAAATATACCGGCAATGCAAGTATGCCACCAAAACCTTAGTGAAAGAAAAGCGTGAAAGAGCCAGTGCGATTGAGGAGGAGAGGCTGGTGAAGAACTTCGAGAACAACACCAAACTCTTATGGAGCAAAGTGAGAAAGTCTCGAGGTGATTTGTCAGGTTACAGAATGGAAAGGATAAAGTTCTCAGGATGGTGACATTCTTGCAGATACACAAGCTGTATTAACCCGGTGGAGTGAATATTTTGGAGAAATGTATGGAGATGCCCCGGATACTGGTGCCACAGACGAGCCCCGAGACGAGTTTGTGGCACCGGAATCAACAGAGGGCATCACTATGGAAGAAGTTGAATGGGCGATAGGAAGTATGAAAAATGGTAAAGCTGCGGGAATAGACATGATATCTGCCGAGATGATCAAATATGGTGGAACTTGCGTCCGGGACGTCTTTCGGGTCCTTGCAAATCTTTGCTGGAGGACCGGTAGGGTCCCTACAGATTGGCGCCGCGCAGTCATTGTACCCTTGTACAAAAGCAAGGGTTCACAATATGACTGCGCCAATTACAGAGCCATTAGTTTGATCAGCTTGGCAGCCAAGGTGTATGGTAAAATTGTTGAAAGGAGAATGCGCGAGAAGTCCGATGGAAGGTTGTGCGAGGCACAAGGGGGTTTCGGGTCCGGAAGAGGATGTTCGGATCAAGTTTTCTCCCTTCGCAACATCGTAGAGAAGCATCTGGCAGTGGGCCGGAAGGTTTTCTGCGGTTTTGTGGATCTGGAGAAGGCGTTTGATAGAGTTGTGCGAAAGAGACTTTGGGACATTTTGCCTGAGTATGGTATAAATGGCACTCTGCTGCGGGCCGTCCAGTCCACCTATGTGGACTGCAAGGCATGCGTACGGGTGGGTGGTAAAATGTCACCCTGGTTTGACGTTGAAATCAGCGTCAAGCAGGGTTGCGTGTTGTCCGCTAGACTGTTTATAATATATTTGGATGAAAGTCTTCAAAGACTGAAAGCGATGAATGAAGGTGTACAAATGAGTGATCTAGTGGTAAATCATCTACTATATGCAGATGACGCGGTTTTGATAGCGCCAACAGCCACTGATCTGCAATCACTAGTCACAGTTATGAAAGACGACTGCATGAAAAATGGCTTACATTTGAATGTGAAGAAAACCAAAATTATGGTTTTTGAACGGGAAGAAACCAGAACGAATGCAAGGATTGTGGTTGGGAACGATGTACTGGAGCAAGTGAATGAGTTTGTATATCTTGGATGCGCATTCAGTAAGGATGGAAAATACACCGCTGACATAGAGAGAAGAGTGAGTGCAGGGAACAGAGTGAATGGCGCGATGGGAAAGCTACTTGGGAGCCGGCACTTAAGCCGAAAGGCGCAGCTGGCCATACATAATGGAGTGCTTGTCCCAACGCTGTTATATGGCAGCGAGAGCTGGGTATGTAAGAAGTAGAATGAAAGTAGGATAAATGCGGTGGAAATGCGAGCTCTGCGGAAGATGTGCGGAGTGAAGCTGACCGACCGTATTCGCAACAGCGTAGTAAGAAAGCAAATAGGTATTAAAGACAATATCGGTGTAAAGATGAGAAAGGGTATGCTCCTTTGGTTCGGGCATATAGAAAGAATGTCCGAAGAAAGAATGACAAAACTGATATACAATGCGAAAGTGGAAGGATGCAGGTACCGGGGAAGACCTAGACTATCTTACCATGACCAAATAGACCGGGTCTTATCTGAAGGACAAGTGAGGAGTCTCCGTAACCGGCGAGCGTGTATGAGACGAACTATGAGAATAGAGGAAGCCAGAGAGGTATGTAAGGAAAGAGCCTGTTGGAACTCTTTACTCTCTGACTACCCCGTAAGGGATCTGGCGTGATGATATAGAGATACTCGAACCAACCAATATATATTCTCTACGGCTTTACAACAGAACTTCCCTACTTATGCAACTTAACTACTGCATAAATTACGATATATTGCTATATTATCGAAAACAGAGGGCTTAGCACGAACAGATTGACGTTAGCGTAATGCTATCAAGTTGATTTGCCATGCTTTTCACATTTCAAATGCACTAAATTATTTTCATGCATTATTTTTTAAGCACCCAACGTACGTAACGTAACCCCACGTTATTTCTGTGTCATGTTTGCGTTTACAGACATGATATTCACAAATACGAACGCCCAGGCCGAATCCAATATTTGTGCGTCACACAAAGATTTGTCCCAAGTGGCAATCGAACCCGCGTCTACTAGCTGCTAACCACTGAACTAAGCCGTTCAGCTGATAAAATAAAAGATGACAATGATAGCACGCTTCCTCTACGTTACGATAATGTCAAACGGTTTACGCTTACCCCACTGTACGCATTCCTCGTGGAAGCCGCGTTGAAAGCGCGTTGTATTTTCGAGCCGGTGGCGACGAGGCACCGGCATTGATATACATAACACTAGATCAGCAGTAACGGCGTAAATGTATGTCGGCTAAGAATAAGCCCGCAGCCAAGTTTCAAGATTCTCTCATTCATTGGCCTGCCTGACGTCTCTCGAGTAAC
The DNA here is from genome assembly GCA_905147815.2 of Phalera bucephala. Taxonomy (NCBI): domain Eukaryota; kingdom Metazoa; phylum Arthropoda; class Insecta; order Lepidoptera; family Notodontidae; genus Phalera; species Phalera bucephala. The sequence continues at coordinate 35,573,094 of LR990615.1, read as the reverse complement.
ACGTATTTACAACAAATCACAAAATAGGTAAATGCGTGGTATAAGAACGCGATTTGAGGTCACAAAATCACTACACTACTATACTACACTGAGCCTCCTACTACTAGTAATATTGCTACCTCTATCGGATCGACGTAATGTCGGTATGGTGGGGAACAAGAGTAAAAGAGATGGATATATGTTTACTCCAAATTGTTTATTGGATTCAAAGCTACGTCGGCATACTTTTAAGTCGTTACACTTTTTCGACACGCCGAAGTGACGTTTGCTTCTCTATTTATTTACCTCAACGGGCACTGGCAAGGCAGCGACAACCAGCGCCGAGCCCGTTCCGGCCGCGTGGCCGCCGCGCCGCGCCGTTTCCGCGCCGCGGTTCCATCGCTATTGTTCGCGCCGCCCGCCCCACGACTGCACTCGACTTTATCATTTTCCCATTTCAATAAAACAATATTGAATGGAGAAAAGCAAAAGTTGTTATGTCGTTAGTAATTAAAGTTGACTTTTGATTTAATTAACTCATTTTTATAAATGGGTTTGTTGTCCCGAGGGCTGCCTTTTTATTTTATAATTTTATAACTTTCTCTATGACCGCACACAAAGAGTGAAAATTAAAGAATATTGCAGCTCAGACGCTAGAGTGACCTACGGTGTACCGCAGGGTAGTATCCTTGGCCCCAGCTTCTTCCTAGTCTACATAAATGACCTCTGCCAACAGTTTTTTATAAATGGTAAAATCTTTACCTATGCTGATGATACAGCATTGGTTTTTCAAGGGGATACTTGGGATGATGGTTGACGTAACGCCGAAATAGGCTTACATAAAGTATGTCACTGGCTTAGAGCTAACCTTCTTACCCTGAATATTTCAAAATCGACATTCATTAAATTCTATTTTTCAAAAATTATACCTGTGATCATAAATAATATTAAATTGCATACATGCAACTCACCTACAACTACCACAATCTGCTCATGCTCGACTATTAATAAAGCCACCCATGACAAGTACCTTGGCGTGCTAGTTGATGAAAAGCTTAGTTGGCGCCAACACATAGACCTGACCTGCACATAGATCAGGAAACTTGTATGGGCGTTTAAAAAGCTAAGACACGTAGCTGATTTTAAATTAATACGCATAGTATACTATGCACTCCGTTATAACATACTGTACAGTACGTGTAGTTTGGGGTGGTGCTTGCAAAACTCATATGATATGCCTTGAAAGAGCTCTAAGATCCTTACTAAAAGTCATGACTTTCAGACCCTTTATATATCCAACAGTAACCTTATACCAGAAGTGTGAAGTACTTACTGTAAGGCAAACTTATATTCTGCAGGTTGTCATTATACAACACACCCTATAATAAAAACAACACTCACAAGCGTAAAATTGTTAATGTCTGCCTTCCTCTACGTTGCCACACAGCGGCTGCTGGGCGTCAACATGTTTACCTTGCTGTTCGTCTGTACAACAAGTAAAATAAGACCCTTCATATTAATCCTTGTATATCTCACGACGTAAAACGTACTGTAAAGATTTGGTTACAAACACAGAACTATGACGAAACGGAGAATTTATTAAAATGATTGTAAAGCATATAAATGTCATACACATACAGAAACACACATAACCACGAACACGCGCACACACTATTATAAAATTGTGATTGTCATATGGCTATAGTTTTCTATCTATCTATCTATAACCTCACGCCAGATCCCTTGCGGGGTAGCTATAGTTTTCTAATATTATTTTAATCCATGATAGTTTTATTTTTTATTTATTTTTATTTTTTGTTTTTTTGCTGCATGTAACTATAAAATACGCATAAAATTTTAGTTTCGTCTAATAAGGAAAACGACACTAACTCTTGAAACACAGGTATTGAATACCTAGCTCTGGGGTCAGGGCCTAACTTTAAACTGTACCATGATATTTTATGCCAATAAAGAATTATTATTATATTATTATTAATTATTTATAACAGTTGCATCTTGAAAATATTCTTAAAAGCACTGCTTTATATACCTTAATGGATTTAGGAATGATTAAGTCTTAAGACAGAATATCTAACTAAGCTGGGCCCTCTGACCAATCAAATCTAATGACCAATTAAACGCGTAATGCAGCGCGTTACGATAACTTCAAAAATGATCGTTTAATGGTATTCCAATGGCATATGGAACACCATTGTTCATTGACACATTGTTCACGTTCATGAAGTTAACGTTAGGCGCTGCGTTTGGTCATAAAAAAGGGCCCTCAATAGTAAAGAATATATCTTTTAATTTATTTCCAATTCGGCGCTTCTTAATGTCTTGCTATGTAGTCACCCTCTCATTTACATCGACTTTTGCCCTTTATCCATTGTAGAGTCGACATTCTTCAGCGATAATCGTTAACCCCATCCAAAGCGATTTACATCTTTTCCAAGAGCGTTTGAACATTTCAAAACAATTTGGCAGTGCCGCCAAGTCGGCACTTCCAACTGTGTGTAAATAACGCGTAACGTGGAGTAGGTGCTCAGAAGTTGGGTAATTAGCTGAGTAACTTGACAGTGGAATGAGCTGGAGCATGCCAGCGCGGTAACCGGGTCAATGTTGCCGCCAGTGTTCTGAGCGCCTGCTACACAACCCTTGCTTTTTTGTTTCTATTAACTTTATTGAAGTGTTGAACTGTTCTCATCAGAGACTACATTGGCTTAAGGAATTAATGTTGGTTTATTTGTAGCTCTTTGTAACGTGGTGGGTAGAGAAGTGATATGTTCAAGTCAGGTTTGGTTTGAGAGTATATGTATCTAAATATGTAATAAAACTATTTTTCGAATTTTAGGGTGGGATGGGTGCTTCCATCGACTTGGGAGCCGGTAATTAATATAATCAAATCCAAAACCAAACATAACACTGCAAGGCCTCAAGACACCGTGAGCTCATTCTGCGTAGATCATACCAACAAAAATAATTAAGTAGTTTGAGGGTACCCCGGAACAACTATGCCTTTTGGACGTCTGACAACTTAGTCCTTCCCGTGACCATGGGTTGTGCAAAGCACTCGAAACGTTGGGAACTTAAAAATCAAAATAAACCGCGATAAAATCCGAAAAATAATTTTATTTCATGTGTCATATTCGCGTAAACCTAAGAACTCAGTATCTAAGTATTCCTAGCGTCCAATTTTATGTCCGTCCAATTTTGTTTCCCGTACACGGCGCGCGTAGTCACAATAATATTGGCCAAATAGCTAACAGTTTATTAAAAGCCATGTTTTAATTTGAGAGAACCATTTTGCAGAAGGCTATGGAGACAACCGCAAGAAGACCGCGAAAGTTGGTAGTTGGTGCATAGTTTATGCCCCCAATGCCTGCAAGACGAAATTGTGGTAGGTTTTAAAGCAGTACAGATGCCTCAATAGGAAATAAACATTAAATTAATAAAAACGGATGAATGCAAACTAACCGGACAAAAGCATTTAAGTAAAACTAAATGAACACAAAACACAGTATTACTAACTGAAATCCAATTGTACTGTAAACTAACATTATCATCGCTATCGCCGACACGACTGTTCATTAACGATGTACATTGTAGAAAGTAATTATTTCCCGGCCCTTTACAAAGTAGACCTGGAACAAAGCTTATTTAACAAGTAGTGTGTCGAAAAGCTGGTCCACGGCCAAGAGACTCAGCATGATCACATTAACGTTAGCATAACGCTATCGGGTTGATATGCCATCCTTTTTGCACTACAAATTTATCAAATAAGGATCAAGGTGACAGCACGCTTTCTCGACAACGTTACTATAACGTCAAATCAATTGTGCTTTCAGTTCCGGTGCACGGTCTGCGTTAACTTATGTTTAGTTTTACAGTTCCTTGTTCCTTGTTCTAATTATTTAGAGTTTGTAGTTAGAGAATTCTGTGGTATAAGTTTGTGATGTTTTGTATTTAATTTTAAAATATTATTATTGTCCCTGTAAAATTCTGGCTTCCAATTATAGGTGAGACAAAGTCTTCTTGTTCTGTCAACAAATTCTAAGCTAAGTTGGGAGTCTGGATTTGTGCCCAGTATAATAGCAATAAGCTCGCTTCTTATCTAACGTTGTTGGTGGAAAGTGGGTGTATACAGTACACCTTTGTCAACTCTGCTTGAGCTAAATCGGCAGGACGATTTTAATAATAATAATTGTTTATTTTCTGAATTACGATACATATTTTTTAAATTAGTAAGTACCAAAAAAAACGTTACAATACCTTAAAAGTTTTTACCAGGGGTTCCCAAACTAGGCTCAGCCTGTATCTTGGGATACCGATTACAATTAAAAGAAATAAGATTTAAAAAATAAACGTAATAAAAGAGGACTGAATCTTTAAAAATAAAAGAAAAAAAAAAATTTGAAAAAACACAGCTCAGTATTAGTTACCCACCACGAGTAAACATAAATTACCATAATAATATAACATGTCTATTATAAAAATAACAATTCACACAATAACAACTTACACAGGGAAAATAAATGAAACTTTTATAGACTATTAAAAATATAAAAACAAAACAGCTTCAGTGCCCTCGTAATCAAGACTTTTCAACCAGTTGGTGACTTTGACCTTTGCTTGAGATGAGGAAGAATTTTTAAAATCGCAGAGAGTTAGAGCTTTGTTATAAATTAAAGGAAAGACATAAAACTGGAATCTTTTAGCGAAAGTAGATTTAACTGTCGGCAGTTTTAGCTGAAAAACTAGGCCGGTGAGCTGCAGGTAGTTTTATGGGTAGTCATACATGCTTTAAGAATGAAAAGTTGGCGTACTCTGTGGACATCTACTTCTTCGTGAAGCGAATTAGTGGAGTACCTGAACGGTTTCTGAAGCATAACTTTCAGAACAGCACGTTGAGCCCTTTCGAGATTTAGCATAAAAGATTTAGCAGCAGCTCCCCTGACTCCGATGCAATAGGAAAGAAGGGACTGGCAGACAGCATAATAAACAAGTTTGCGAACATGCATACTGGCGGAGTTGCGCAAAATTTTCATAATACCGATCACTTTCCGTATTCTAGTCGATAGGTTAGATATATGAGACTCAAAATTCAAGCGTTCATCTAAAATGAGACCAAGATATTTAAGTTCCTTCGTCCGTTGTATCGAGTCACATGTACATGTGAGGTCAAAAGAAAGACTATGATTACTGGTATGAATTTTGATGTCTGGCATAGGTGGAGGTTGACTTCTGGCTGTCTTATGAAAACACATATACTTCGTTTTTACATATATTTATGTTACATATATTTATGTTTTCATTTTTATTTTTTTTGTGGTGTATAGAATAAAACGTCGCATATTCCTGGATAGGGGTAGAGAAACCCCATACGAGATAGTAGAACACTCAGGAAGTACGGAATAGAACTTAGTGAGAACATAATATTATGCTTACTAGACATCCACTTAAATGGTTTTACACACCATTCAAAATTGGAGGTGACAATTTAGTGGTTGCTCAGATATTTCCACTCACATTCAAATAATTACTATGCTATTTATCTATCTTCTCTATTCTCTCGCTATCTACGTGAGTCTCGAAAATTATAAATAAGGGATATTTTTATCAGTCAATTTTTGTTTTAATTTAATTGGCATTGTATTAAAAAACAAAATGGCTGTCCAGTACAGAAAACACCATTAAATTACACGGACACCTGCAATTATTTACAAGTGTATATCGTAATCGATCGCCCAATTAATTTCACCATCAATGTTTAATTAAACACACCGTATCGGCCGGGAATAAATGTGACTCTGGTTTAGTTAATTAGTAGCTTTATGATGTAAACAACAGTACAGTAAAATGCGATATGGAGTACGTGGTGCCATTCCGGTACGAGTTTATGGATATTAAAATTAATGTCTCTTTTAAACTGGAGAGTACGTGTTTCCTTTGTATCGGGCACCCTTAGAGATTTATGGGTTTCAAAACCAATGTCTCTTGATGGGTTTGATTTCTTATATATGTTTATTTACTTCCAATTTCTTCATTTATCGTAATGTATAGTTTATAATTTCGACGCTACAAACTGTAGCTCGATGCTGTTCATGATATGACGAATCGGTAATTCTTCAAGTAGGTTCTCAGTCTAAGCGGTTTGGAATACAACTCTGTACTTTTCTCCTACCCCGCAAGGGATCTGGCGTGATGATATATATGATATGTTCTCGGTTTTTTGAAACAGGAAATGAGGATCAAAACTTGAGTATCCCGAAGTTTAATCTATATATCTATATTATTACGCCAGATCCTTTGCGGGGTACGGAGAGAAAACAAATTTGAGGAAAGTTTCTGAAGTTTAATATTGGGTTATATTAGTATTGTATTATTATTTGGGTATCCTGACACTTAGTTATACTGCGTCGTAACGATCGTCGATTAGTTGTTTTCCTAGTACATTATTCTAGCTATAATTTGTCGCCTGTGCCTGAAAAGAAGATATTTTAATAACAATACTAGAGGGAACAAACCTACGCGACATTGTGATCGCGTCCGTCTGGCGCTTATTATGTACCTGTTGTAGTAGTTTCTGTACTAACAGTAAAACGATCTCGGGAATCAGGTCATGTACGAATATTATGGCTTCTCATGGAGCATGTAATAAAAAAACTGTTATGAAAATTTTCAACGGAAAAAAACGAGGCGTATTTTATATGTCTAGTGTCCTTAGTTTAGGGTAGGCCCCCTACAAGATGGGCCAATGACCTGGTGAAGGTCTCGGGTAGAAGTTGGATGCGTACAGCACAAAGCCGGTCGTTGTGGCGGTCTTTAGGGGAGGCTTTTGTCCTGCAGTGGGCGTCTTTCGGCTGAAGAAGAAGAAGGAAGAAGAAGTGTCCTTAGTGAAAAAGCGTTTTTGTTTTTGTTTTTACCGACTAACCCAGTTACATCGGGACCTCACATAGTCGGCGATATGTGAGGGTACATAGGACATTTCTGTCATGCCCCTCTTGAAGAATAGAAATGATGATATTTAAGGTTTTTTTTTAAACTCAAAAAAATACTTATTTACAAAGATAACCTCTGAAATATTATTCATCGATCATATTTATCATCTTATAAACTTGCTTGAAAACAAAAACACAGCATCATTTTTCATATATGCAGACTACATAAAAAAAGACTACACTGGCTACAAAAAAATCAACCGCCAAACTGTATCTAACATAATCCTACCAACAAAATTACCAGCAGAAATACCGCGGTCTCCATCTGCCCCACTTCCGGAGCCTTTTTATCTCCAATCGAAAAGTTCCGCGCCCGCTGTCGATCACGGCGCTGTATGAAATATGCAGAAGAGCCCCAACAAATGGCTATAATAAGTTAAGGCCCTCTCGCCCTGATTATGGGAGCTTCGTGTCATTGTTATGAATATACGTTTGATGGGATTAAAAGAGAGCTCTATATGTTACGTCGCAATAGATTTATGTGATGGATTGTAATTAGGTTCCGGAAAAAATTGAGAGTTTCTCTCTTTGGTCGTATTACAAGTGGCAACAGCAAATACTCCAGCTGCCTTATTAATCCGAGTGAACTTTGGGCGCTTTAGTTAATTGCCTAGAAAAAGAAAACCAAATTAATCTAGAGTTGTATAGTGTGACTGTAAAACTTGCTTATTTGTTAATGCACGCATATTATTTTCTCATTAAAGACCCAAGTACAAACGATCTGCCATCTCTTGCCATCCTCTCTACACTAAAGTTAAGTCAACAAACATAAAAGGGATAGCATGCTTTCTCGATACTATCACATGAAATTGTTCATGCCAATGTACTACTCAGTACTTGCCTAGTCGAGAAACTCTACATAACATGAATGGAGCAATGTATATGAAAAAAATCTTCTTTTCTTCAAACAAATATTCATCAGTATGTTACTCTACAGCTAATGTCATCACTGCATCGTAGTTTAGGCAAAAGGCCCGCAAAGCCGGAGCTCGCGAAGTCGTAACAGTTGTCCCACTCGGGGTGTCTACACCGACCCCTGTAGCTCCTTGTATTAGCCAAGTTTTATTTGAACTAGCATTATTATGTAAGAGTTAATATTAGTTCTAGTGAACGCTGCTTTAGCATCACTTATTTCTAACTTTGACGTTATGTTGGTATGTTACAGTCTGGTTTTAGTCTGATTTGTCTCCGTCCGAGAAATTTGATTTTCGTGGCAGATGTACACAATACTGTGTACAATCAGAACTTTACGTAAAACTGTTTGTGCTATCGTATAAAATCGTTACGTGTATTACAAAAGATGATACACTAAATTATGTAATTCAAAGAAATAAAAATTAGCAAAAGAAGTATATCAACATTATAGTGGTGACCACTTACCGGAAGACGTGGATAAGGTAGGCCACACACAAACACGGTGCACGGATGAAGCAGGTCGTTTGGGGAGGCCTTTGTCCTACAGTGGACGTTGTTGCTAACTGTATCAAGTTCGCGGAGTGGTTGGGGGCGTTAGTGAATCCGCATATCTTTAAGGATTTTCTAGAAAAATAATGCCTTAACACTTTCATGTCTATATTCATGTTCTCAAATACATACGTACAACGAGTGATCTAGTAGCCGTAAAACGCTTGATAGATGTCAATTAACTCGTCACTCTTGGATAGCTTTATAACAGGTTGTTACCTCAGTAATAAAGATTCCTCATCCTCGCACAGGGTCTCAATCAATCAATGCTTCTATTACCGACACGCCCCAAATATGTGTTAATTACCCGAGAAACATTAGAAAGACTCACATGTGTTGTGATTAAGCTGAAAGCACTTTGACACGATTCGGTGAGCTGGCGTGATGCGGCGCGTTCCGCCGAGTGGAGCTAATTACCAACTTCTGACCGCGTAGTGTTACGTAAACATTTTACAGGTATGGGTCAATGTGATAATGAACTTAATATGTAAAAGAACTGAGTGAAATATTGCAGCTTAATTTATGCGGTTGCGGAAGAAAGTGGGACATAAGAGGTGGATTACAAAAAAAGGGTTTTTCAATTGAATTTTTTTTAATTGAATTACGTTAATATTATTTATTACAAATGAAACCATGTGTAAACATAATCGGAGAGGTAATGTGACAAAAAATACAGTATTTTTCTTTTACCTGACTTACTGGCAATCACTTAGTCCTAATATTAATGATTTGTGGTCCATTTTTAAAGAACGTAATCACCATAACCATAGGAAGACCCTAAAAGTTCAATACAAAATGACACACTTTGGCCCTTTCTGCTAAATGTTTAAGAAAACAACATTTTTTCTTAATATATTTATGGTAAGATTAACCACCTAATATATGACCTATGTCTCAACAGAAAATTTGCAACTCCGAAAGGTTATCTACTCGATTATTATTCGACTGCAAAACATTATTCTTATCCCGAGATGAAAAAGCCCTAGAAAAAGTAAATTTATTAGGTCTATACTCAGCAACCCCTCACGCTCGCATTAGACTGGTCCCAAATTGTTAGGCAATCATTCCTCTCACAAATTACGTTGTAACGCGAGGAAATAAAGGAGACTTCCCCGAGTCCGCCACCCAGGTGAATCGGTAGAGACACCCATGTACCCGGATTTTGACATCCGAGGCCATGGGTATCTCCACGCCCCCCTCGCGCCACAGGCGCGCGAGCCGCCTAGCCGCCGCCGCGCCTCCCCTCAGGCGGCATGCAGCAGCAGCCGGTCGGCCCGGTTCGGCCGGGCTAGAGACCCGAAGGGGCCCCACCGCCCAGCTGGTGGTCGGGAGATATAAACCTCAACTGACCTCCGTACCACTGAGCCGATCTGCGTCACACCCCTAGGGGCGAGCGCCCGAACGGCTCTCTAACTGGGGCGGCGCCGAGAGTGAGGGGGCAACCAGGCGCCACATCCACACCCTTGCGTCTTAAAGGCGCGTGAGCCTTCCAGCCGCCGCCGCGCCGCCCCTCTGGCAGCAACAGCAGCAGCCGGTCGGCCCAGCAAGGCCGGGCTAGGAACTCAAAGGGGCCCCACTGCCCAGAGGGCGGTCGGGACGTCCTACCCTCTTCTAAAATGCACGGCGCACACTAGCGCCGCGCTTTTGACCTCGACCGACCACCTTAAACGAGAAGCCCCACCTGCTGCACCCCACTGAGGGACGCAGCCACGCGCCACAACCTTTCGGCTAAGGACGGTGGACAGGAGACTGGGTAGGAAAAGGAAAAGGAGTGAGGGGACGTGCGTCTGTTCAGAAGGACCAATAGCAGACAGCAACCACAAGTAGGATACAGTTACACTTGCCTTGGGGAACTTGCTTGCCGGGACAGACGAGCAAAATAGGCGAGAAGCTATGCCACTGCGCCTCAAAGGACGCGTGTGGTGGGATAGCCTTTCGCCCGCCCTGATGATTGACCCCTGCTCCAGCATATAGTGAGAGAAAGTCTTTGCTGAGAAGGGATAGCATAAACTGATTTACCGTTCTTTAAATATGCTACTTGAGCAACACCACCATGTGTATGCATGTACGTAATACTAGACTAAGAGTAACTCCAATTTACTCGAACCATTGACTTCATCAAGAAAAGTTTTGTAGTGTACTGGAATCATGTACCTCCGTCCCAATGCGTAAGATTTTCTCTCTCATGCCGATGAGGGAAGATGAGTAACAGTTTATTAGCTGGTTGACTTCCTCGCGGGCTTCGAGCGCTTATTGGGGAAATAACTTAGGGCTGCTCGTAACTTTCAGCTACAATCACTTTTTGTACGCAACTGCTCTCAGATTGGATATTATATCTTTGGTGATAATAAGCAATCTTGTAAGAGTTAAACTTTATGTGCTTGAATGTTTTGATTTTTTGTTGGGAAATGTAAGGATGTGCTTGGGTTTACGAGGCATACAGGAAGTCGTAAACGCTAGTTAATAGAAAATGCTCGCCTCGCTAACACTTAAATTATTTAAATATGTTAATAAATGTTATTATTCGACACAGCATCCATACCTAAAATGTGATTGGATAGCAGTGTTAGTGCAGTTAGTATTTAATCGTCTAGTCAACAAAAGGTCTACGGTTCCCAACTCGAACTTCCAGGTTTTTCAGATGTGCAGTAATTGTGCAATTTTTGGTCGCTAACGGTCAAGGAAAACATCTTGAGGAATGGCAATAGACATTTACAGACCATATTACATTGGGTCCTAAATTTGGGTCCTCGATATTTGGGCTTAATGTAAATGTATTATGTACATCTGAATAACGGGTGTAAGAAGTGAGCTGTTAAGTTTTATATCAATAGTTAAAGAAAAAGAAAAAAAAATATCGCGACGAGACCTCTTCAACCGCGAGAATCACGTGAAATGCGTCGGCGAAATGTAGGTGTACTATATCAACCTGTACTATGTACATCTTTATCTAATTTTAAAACGTCTGTAGATATATTTATATATTGAGTTTAATGAATAACGTAAACTTTAATTATTTATTATTATTAATTAGGAGGAAGCCTTGTTTAAAATTTAAGTAACCCGGCGGCTAATGGGCTTATCGCACATCTTGACATAGCTTTTGGAAGTTCGGAAGCGCCTGTTACGTTCTTTCTGTAACAACGTTTTGCTTCTCTAGTTTATTTGCAAGGGTGTCATATGAAATAATTGGCTGCCACAAAACAGGAAGAAAATATGTTTCTCTGTAGTCTTTAGAAATTACTATAAATGATCTATCTGATTTTAGGTCTTTAGGATTTGGTAAGTAGGTGTGTTACGGAACCCAATAATGTCTCATCATCATCATCATCTCAGCCTATACTTGTCCACTGCTGAACATAGGCCTCCCCAATCGCTTTCCAGCGTAACCGGTCCGATGCCACCTGCATCCAACGACTTCCTGCGATTTTCACAAGATCGTCGGTCCATCTGGCAGGCGGTCGTCCCACACTGCGCTTGCCAATACGTGGTCTCCACTCTAGAATCTTTCTGCCCCAACGCCCGTCCGATCTACGCGCTATGTGGCCCGCCCATTGCCACTTCAGCTTGCTAATCTTAACGGCTATGTCGGTGACCTTGGTTCTTCTACGAATCTCCTCATTCCTGATTCGATCGCGTAGAGAAACGCCGAGCATAGCTCTCTCCATAGCTCGCTGAGCAACTCTGAGCTTTTTTATGAGACCTATAGTAAGAGACCACGTCTCTGATCCATATATCATCACTGGTAACACACACTGACTAAAAACTTTAGTCTTAAGGCACTGAGGTATTTTGGATGCGAAGATGTTGCGCAGTTTCCCGAACGCTGCCCAGCCGAGTTGGATTCGTCGATTGACCTCTCTCTCAAAGTTGGACCTACCTAACCGGACTACCTGTCCCAGGTAAATGTATTCGTCGACAACTTCAAGAGTAGAGTTCCCAACGGTGAGTGCGGTGGGTACGACATGGACGTTACACATTATTTTCATTTTGTCCATGTTCATTTTAAGACCCACTTGTTGAGATACTCTGTTGAGGTCACCGAGCATTCGTCCTAGATCTTCCAGCGACTCCGCCACGACCACAATGTCGTCGGCAAATCGAAGGTGAGTGATGTATTCGCCATTGATGTTGATGCCAAGTCCTTGCCATTCCAAGAGCTTGAAGGCGTCCTCTAAGGTGGCCGTAAACAGTTTCGGAGAAATGACGTCTCCCTGCCTTACTCCTCTTTTTATGGGGATCGCCTTCGTGCAATGCCCCTGTACTCGGACTGACATGGTGGCGTTATTATACAAGCACTTCAACACTTCAATGTACCGATAGTCAATGCGGCATCGCTGGAGAGATCTAAGAACCGCCCAAGTCTCGATCGAATCGAAGGCTTTCTCATAGTCCACAAACGCCAAGCATAGTGGCCGATTATACTTCTCGGTCTTCTGTATAATCTGCCGCAGCGTATGTATGTGGTCTATGGTACTAAAGCCTTTCCGGAAACCGGCTTGTTCGGGAGGCTGGAAGTCATCAAGCCTGCGTTCGAGACGATTCGTGATGACTCTCGAAAACAACTTATAAACATGGCTCAGCAGTGTGATGGGCCTATAATTCTTCAGTAAAGTGTTATCACCTTTCTTGAAAAACAGTACCACCACTCCCCTGTTCCATGCTTCCGGCGTTTTCTCTTCGAGCAAGACGGAATTAAACAGCCTCTGAAGGACTTTAAGTACCGGCGTTCCGCCCGCTTTCAGAAGCTCTGCGGTAATTCCGTCTTCGCCTGGCGCTTTGTTATTTTTGAGTTGTTTGAGAGCCATCGTAATCTCGTACAGGCTGATGTCCGGGATATCTTCAGTGTAGTGTCGGGTTAGCTTGGCTCTTGGATCTTTTACCAAGTCAACAACAGGTTCAGCTACTGAGGTGTACAACTGCCCATAGAACCTCTCTATCTCCCTGAGCACCTCTGACCTATTCGACGTTACGTTTCCGTCCTCCGTCTTCAGCTTCGTCAACTGGCTTTGCCCAATAGACGCGTCTCTTGCGAACACTTTGGAGCCCTTGTTCTGTGCTATGGTCTCCTCAATACGCCTTGTATTGAAGGACCGTAAATCGTGACGCAAGGACTTCAGTATCTGTCCATTGAGCTGCCTATAGGACTTAGCATCATCGGAGGTTTGGAGCGTCATGGAACGTCGCTCAGCCATGAGATTTCGGGTGGATTTAGATAGTTTTTGAGGTCTATTTTTACGGTGGGGCTTAAAATACTTAGACCCGACCGTATGGACAGTCTCTACCAGCCTGTTGTTGATTTCGTCCACTGATGCGCTGCTGTCTAGCAATTCGAAGCGGTTTGCCAATTGGAGTTGAAAGTTCTCGGGGTTTTGGATGTGTGCATAAGAATGTCGGAGCGTAGACTTCATCAGACGCGATCTTTCCATTTTGACATTAATATTTAATGTGCCTCTGACCATTCGGTGATCACTGCCGGTTTTTACCCTGTGAATCACGGAGACATCATTAAATATTTGTCGCTTGGTGCTCATGATGAAGTCTATCTCATTTTTTGTGGAACCATCAGGGCTCATCCAGGTCCATTTTCTATGAGGCGGCTTCCGGAAGAAAGAGTTCATCATAAAGAGTCCCTCCTTCTCCAGATATTCGGCCAGCCTCTGACCCCTGGGGTTGCGCTGCCCATATCCAAATTGCCCCACTCTCAACTCATCATCGCCCCGTTTGCCCAGCCGCGCATTGAAGTCACCCATAACCACTGTAAAGTGTGCTTTGGAAGTATGTATGGCTCTACTAATGTCCTCATACATTACTTCGACGTCATCATCTGAGTATGCCGAGGTCGGTGCGTAGACCTGTATGACCTTCAGCGAATATCTTTTGGATATTCTGAGTATCAGGTACGCTACCCTGCTCGACACACTAGTGATGGACACAATGTTGTCTATGAGTGACTTGTGGACGATAAATCCGACACCACCTTGGGACTGCTGTTCACCCTCCCGGTAGTAAAACAAGTTGCCGGATTTTAAGGTTATCGTGTCCTCGCCCTTTCTTCGGACCTCCGATAAACCAACGATATTCCACCGCAACTTGTTTATCTCTTCTTCCAGCTCAACAAGCTTTTCATCTGTCCTTAACGTGCGTGCATTGTATGTCACCAGGGCCAATTTTCGATGTTGGTGGTAGCCGAATCTCTGCCGGAGATTCTTAGCACCCCTTGTCCTGTCGTTACCATAGCTGCTACCGTGGCCAGGACGTACAGGACCGCCGGGGACTAGGGGCCTGGTTTTATCCTTTTCTTCCATTTTAATAAATTGGGGGTGTTTGCCATACTCGCCACGCTTGGCAGGCGGGTTGGCGAGCGCAGTTTTTGATGGTAGAAGTGTTAAGGGAACGCTGCTGCCCATTCCCTAGTTTTCCCTTAGTCGCCTTGTACGACACCCGATGGGATGAGATGGGTTGGTCCTATTCTAAGCCGGGAACCACACGGCACACAATAATGTCTATGTAAACTTAATATCGTACATCCCACGTCATCATTACCAGCCTAGGCTTTAATAACAAAAAATATATATTACACTTAAAAGCAACACAATAAACATCTATATTATGTCAAGAACAAGTTGACATGTCGTATGACTACACGCGATGACCCGTCGCCGTTCCCCGACGATTCCTGGCCAACGGCGGATATAGCCGATTCCAATCGCACCGAATCGTGTGCTTACGCACGATATCGCACCCTATCGCGCCATCACTACGCGGTAGATGACCTTGAGAGCTTAGCACGATTGAGCGTAAAGCTTAGATAGCGTAACGCTATCGAATTGATATGCCATCATTTCAACGCTATAAATGTACTAAATAGAGATGAAAGCGACAACACGCTTTCTTGCCACAGTCACAATAACGTCAATCTGTTTGTGCTAAGACCCTTGAGAGTTAAGCACATACCATTTAATGTTATAGTAACGTTGCCAAGAAAGCCTCCTGTTAAGTTTATCTTTATTAAGTAAATTTGTAGTGTGAAAAGGATGGCATATCAACACGATAACGTCACACTAACATGAATCTGTTTGTGCTAAGCCCTTTGATTTGTTTACTTCCTTTAGTCGAGTAGTTTTTGATACGTTTCCGCAGCAATCCGGGGCCATTTACTATTAATGTTCCGTGTTTTCGGTCAAAAGTAGGCTAATAGACGCCGGCCGGGGCAAAACATCCGTTCTGAAATAGCAAAGGATCAAAAATATATTTGTGTTGGATTTATTCCTAAAACATATTTCGGATCTTTAAACGCTTGTTGAGTTTTTATTTTGCAGATGCTTTCTTCGCTATATGGTGCCTCAAAGAAGACGTGGATTTCTTCAATGCACCAAATAGCTTCGAAATGTATACATGCTACGGAATTCTATACCATATAATTCTATATGGGCTTTCAAAATACTCCTTTTAAAAACATTCTTCACTCTATCCAAAAATAGAGCAACCCAAATTTATTACACGAAGCAAGCAGTTCCTACATCAGATCAAAGATTGGAAATTAATGCTGTCTTAAAATTTATTTCGAACGCCGTCTTCAGAACGAATGTCCTAATAAAAGGAGCGGAGTGCGTTGATCTGAATGAGTTACCGGGTATCAGGTTACGCCTGATGTTTGGGACTGATTTCCGGGAGCAGATGGGGGAGAGAGCCAGTACTGCTATGAACATCGCTTGGGTACAAGGCGGACGTGGGCAACCGTGGACTATTCAGTGAGGTAATTACAAGGATAACTTTAAGCGAAGATAAATAATTATCGGTTTTCTGGCTTACATTGTGTGTTAGCATGGGATGTGGTCGGAACCTATGATAGTGTGGTTTCCGGTTAATAGAATAAGACTACATACTTATTCTGTTCATGTTGTAAGAATACTTGTAAGTATTAATGAAATGAACGTGTTGGTAAATATAATACCGCGTCCTCGTACAGCGAAAACTAACTGATACGTTTAGACAGTTTTTTTACTGGTCACAATTTTTTTCACTATTATTCTATATAATGGCTATAGTTCTTGAAATTAACATGACAACGTTAAGACATGTCAGAAATCACCAAATGCTATGATATGCTACAAGTTTAAGAGAATAAATTAACGAAATCACTTTAGTGATTATTAGTTGAACTCCTGAGTAAGTGAGGAACTGATTTCCATGCGTTACTAAAGTAATTCCTAAGAAAACATTATCAATTTTTACTATTCCATTTTGGGCCAAATTGTCTTAAAACTTAGGAAAATTCACGATAATAACGATATTAGTGAGTTAACATTTGACAAAATCGGTGAAGCCAAAATTAACTAAGTCTTTAGTGATTATGATGGTTAAAATAATTTGAGGAACATTTTACTAGATGAGGTGAAGTTAGTCCATTAACCATATTAAAAAGGGCGAAAACTAACTAACTCGAATTTTAAATACACCGTCATGCCTATATTCCCCAAGCAGGGGTGGCAGAGGTGTACTGAATACACCCACGTTTCGCCGACGATGTTAGGTCCCATGTAGTAGGAGGTGAGCCTATTGCCATATACCAGGCACAATTCCAGACACCGGACTCATACTGAGAACTTTTCGTTAGAAAAACTACATTTGTCCGACCTAGGATTTGAAACCAGGACCTCGTGATCACAAAGCGCTGTGCTTTGCCACTAGACTAACAAGGCTGTGTAATTTTAAATAATTACTCATTTTAATTATGCACATGGGTTAGTTAGTTAATTTCGTTCTACGGTGACGACCTAGTTTTCTGATGACACTGCTGGTGAGATAATCAAAAAATAATACTGTTTTCGAGCATCAATTCAATCAGAAAGTGGTTTTGGTTATTCATATTGGTTTGGCATATAGCAACTGTTGTATAACAAATTTGAAACTGTCCAACAACGCCGGTATTTTTGTATCTTCCACCTATTACTATTACTATTCTATCCACCTGAAAAATTCTCAAAAGGTGATATTCAAAGTTTTCACAAACTTTTATCCTTCCGTTTGTCTAAGCAAACGCTGCGTCGCGTTCGGAGATAAACGCGGAAAAAAGAAGATTTTCTCAATTCCACTTGCAAGTGTGTAGCTCCCCTGCAGCCACTGTTATCAACCAAGTGCCACTACTGCGCTCTGCGTGACACCTTTATATGAACTAGTGGTCGCCCATAGGTCGATATTCGACCAACTCTTTCATCGTTTGCTGGTAATGTTTGACATTCAGTAAGACTATAGACAAATAATATTAAAGACAAACATCAATTTGACGTGTATTGTGTCAAATACATGGTAGTATGTGTAATATTTTTTTCATTGATTTAATGTGTTTTATGCATAATTTTAAAAAAATATTAGCTTTCTGCACTCCTTCTCTATCTATCTATCTATCTATAACCTCACGCCAGATCCCTTGCGGGGTAGGCAGAGAGTACAGAGTTCCAACAGGTTCTTTCCTTACATACCTCTCTGGCTTCCTCGACTCTCATAGTTCGTCTCATACACGCTCGCCGGTTACGGAGACTCTTGACTTTTCCATCAGATAAGACTCGGTTTATTTGGTCGTGGTAAGATAGTCTAGGTCTTCCCCGATACCTGCATCCTTCCACTTTCACATTGTATATCTGTTTTGTCATTCTTTCCTCTGGCATTCTTTCTATATGCCCGAACCAACGGAGCATGCCCTTTTTCATCTTTACACCGATACTATCTTTCATACCTACTCGCTGTCTTACTATGCTGTTGCTAATGCGGTCGGTCAGCTTCACTCCGCACATCTTCCGCAGAGCTCGCATTTCTACCGCATTTATCCTACTTTCATTCTCCTTATTACATACCCAGCTCTCGCTACCATATAACAGCGTTGGGACAAGAACTCCGTTATGTATGGCCAGCTGCGCCTTATGGCTTAAGTGCCGGCTCCCGAGTAGCTTTCCAATCGCACCATTCACTCTGTTCCCTGCACTCACTCTTCTCTCTATGTCAGCGGTGTATTTCCCATCCTTACTGAAGGCGCATCCAAGATAAACAAACTCATTCACTTGCTCCAGCACATCGTTACCAACCACAATTTTTACATTTGTTCTGGTTTCTTCCCTTTCAAAAACCATAATCTTGGTTTTCTTCACATTCAAGTGTAAGCCATTGATCATGCAGTCGTCTTTCATAACTGTGACTAGTGTTTGCAGATCAGTGGCTGTTGGCGCTATTAAAACCGCGTCATCTGCATAAAGTAGATGGTTTACCACTAAGTCACCCATTTGTACACCTTCATTCATCGCTTTCAGTCTTTGAAGACTTTTGTCCAGATATATTACAAACAGTCTAGCGGACAACACACAACCCTGCTTGACGCTGATTTTAACGTTAAACCAGGGTGACCTGTTGCCACCCACCCTGGACTGGACGGCTCGCAACAGAGTGCCATCTATACCATACTCTGGCAAAATGTCCCAAAGTCTCTTTCGCACAACTCTGTCAAATGCCTTCTCCAGATCTACAAAACCGCAGAAAACCTTCCGGCCCACTGCCAGATGCTTCTCTACGATGTTACGGAGTGAGAAGACTTGATCCGAACATCCTCTTCCAGACCTGAAACCCCCTTGTGCCTCGCACAACATTCCATCGGACTTCACGCGCATTCTCCGTTCAATAATTTTACCGTAATTATTGAACGGAGAATGCGCGTGAAGTGAAACTCCTTCTCTATATAAACTATAAGTGTGGGAAATTTCATACTCCTCCGTCCGCGCAATTTTCGTATAAATGTGTACAAAGTTTTTGCTTCACGTATTAATATATATATATATATATATATATATATATATATATATGAATATAAAAGTCGGTGGAGTCGATAATCTCTTATTATTCAGGGGTGAGAAAATTATTTCAGGTCTTACAAATCTTTACAGGCTGCGTTTTTTGAGCTGAACTTAACTGAAAGTTAAAGGAACTGCCAGATTGTTTGCCAGTTGAAAATATTTTTGAAACTAAACCGAACAAGGTCCTAAGAATTCCAAATCTTCACACTCTACTAAAAGAATCTTAAGCAAAGCAAGTTCTTACCAAATAGTGCACGAGTGTGTTACCATGCCGATAAGTTAGTTACTTGATCTTTGTTTAGGGCTCCCTAATAAACTGCATGACTGCCACGTTGGTATAGTGGCATAGCGCATCGATTTATGATCACGAGGTCCTGGGTTCAAATCCTAGGTCGGACAAATGTAGTTATTCGAACAAAACTTCCTAGTATAAGTCCGGAGTCTGGAATTGTACCCGGTATATGGCAATAGGCTTGGAATATGGGGCCTAGCAGCATCGGCGAAAAGTGGTTGTACTTAGTTCTCATATGCCACCCCCGCTTGGGGAATATAGGCGTGACGGTGTTTATTTATTTTACTAATTGTATCTTACTGAAATACTATTGTATGCACTCTTGACAATCATGATTATGCTTCCGATGAGTCTAATATGAATTCAAATTAAATAAACCCATTCCCCTAACGCACCAAAATAAGTACCGAGTCTACCGTCGCTATTACAATGCGTTTCAACGTAGCGAACCAACGAAGCGAAAACTGGCTGTTAAAGACTAGCTCTCAACTCCGACTGCCATTACGCCCGTATCTTCAGAAGTTGCAGTCATCCATCCTGCATTAGCGGCAGTTCCCCGTGATTTATCAGCGAGCGGCTCCCCGAGGGCAACGCAAACATATGCGACGCATGTACTACGAATACTTCGTTGTGAGTGGAGCGCTATTTACATACAGCCTCAGTAAGGGATTCTGATGCTAGTCGTCACAGTGTAGGTATTAGAGGTATGACAATTTTTGAGTGTGATATGAAGTCGTTTGGCTTTTCAAATGATTCGTTGGTGAAAGAAAATGCGAGTATTTTGATTTCATAATTTGCATGAGTTTTTGTAATTAGATGGATCTTGAAGAAAGAAGTTCAAGTACTTATGCTTGGTATTGCAGATGATATATTTTTGACTTAGCCATAAGAAACAATGTGTTGTATGGCATGGCCAATAAGATGCCAATTTAATTTTTTGGGCCCATTTAAAATTTTCTGAAATATGTATTTGTGTTCAATATCTTCAAAAGTTCTTCTTTCTGTTTCTAAGATCATCCTAAGTCCATAAAAACCTTGTATGTATGTATAAATATTTACGTATGCTCTTATACTATTGTCCGGTGAAGCTATAACAGCGTATCTTACAACCACATAATCAGATAGAAACGATATTATTGCGGAAAAATATTTCGAGTTAGATCTTAGTACCTACTTGCAAAGTATTTCCATCTGCAGCGTCCTCTGTAAACGTATCCGGTTCGAGCGCTTCGCCGGGAAATGCGTCGCTGATCGGAAATAGAGCAAGTCTCTGAACTGGCGCACCTTATAATATATTTCAGCTCCAAAGACAGTTTCTATGAAGAGCTCGTCCTGACTGCTGCTACATTACTAGCTCACAAAAGCATGGTCAATTACATGTATAAAAATACGGCGGAAGTTGAAAGTATTGTATTTCTATGTATCTGTGAAAGTATTAGTTTCGAAAAATACTTTGGTTTACATGTAGGTACAATATTGGCTACTCCTTAGTTGCCACTTTTAAATAATATAAGTTCCATATAGGATGTAGCGAATGAAATACAAGGACTTCTTGTCGGGAATGTTACTATTATTCATAAGTTCACTTTTTAGTGCGTGTGATAATTTCTTAGAGAAAATTCCTAGAGAAAATATCCTCTTCTTTCGGATATTAACTTCTTTTTTTATTTAAACTGGTATACAATGTGAAAGTGGAAGGATGTATGTACCGGGGAAAACCTATACTATCTTAACATGACTAAAGAGACTGAGTTTTATCTGAAGAACCAGTCAAGAGTCTCCGTAACCGGCGAGCGTGTATGAGACGAACTATGAGAGTGGAGGAAGCCAGAGAAGTATGTAAGGAAAGAACCTGTTGGAACTCTGTACTCTCTGCCTACCACGCAAGGGATCTGGCGTGATGATATAGATAAATCTTGTTTCAAAAGTGGCCACTTATTGTACCTAATGTATTCGATTCTCTGCGTGCCTTCCAGTCGCCCGGTCGTAGCGACAGCTATTTTAATTGAAGCAAAACCGCATACATAAATGTAAAATTTTATGTCCTATTTCGAATGGAAATTATTTAAATGTCGTCGGTTCGCAATAAGCTGGCATGGACTGATTCGTTTTACAAAAATATTGTTTGAAAACACGATGCATATGAACAGCATTTTATTTTGTATATTATGATATCAAATGGAGCAGAAATGCATGCTGTATTTTAAATGCGATTTAGTTAATATGATAAGGTATATATTTTTATTAAGGCCATTTGATTGATAGCTATCAAAGGATAGTTTTATGGTCATTTACAATATAACAATGATGTTTAAGGAATAGCTCCGTATCTAGTAACTTTAAATTTGTTGGTAGTCCAATCTTTTGATTTTTGGAGTCACACGGTGTAAATAACATCGCACAATAAAATCAGTATACTTTAGAAGCCAAGCCTAGAAAGTTCCCGGAAGTGCCCTGAAAGAATGTACATTAGGGAACCAACATATAACTAGTCATAATAATATATTTTCAACATGCGACCACTTGATGAGCATATCTTTCACAACAATTAGTTCATCAATACCACAAGAGCGAACCGAATAATTCAATGTGTAAAGTGTCACTCTATCGTGAGTCTTGCCTAATATCATTAAAAATAGTTTAAGGATATTAGCGAAGCTAATAAACAAACACGACAATTTTGTAGTTTAACTAGCCGAAACACTACCCATTTTTAACCTTACCCTCATCGTAATTAAGTTCAATTCACATCATATTATTATTATAAAGTTTTAGGTGAACGTGATGAAATAAAGTTTGAACTTTGCGCTTATCATTACACAGTGATAATAACAATTAGTTCATTATTACCACAAGAGCGAACCGAATAAATCAATGTGTAAAGTGTCAATCTATCGCGAGTCTTACCTAATATCATTAAAAATAGTTTAAGGATTTCAGCGAGGCTGTGTAGTTTAACTAGCCGTAACACTACCCATTATTAATCTTACCCTCTTTGTAATTAAGTTCATTTCACAATTATTATTATAAAGTTTTAGGCGAACATGATAAAATGAAATTTGAACTTTGTGCTTGGTAATGATTAGGTTTAATTTTACTTTTGTATTGTGTGATGGGTTCATTGATAGCTATTACACAGTGATATCACGCACAGCCAATAGTGGGCTTAAGAACAATTTAATGGGGCACGCTCCAGTATTAAGCAGAATTAAGCCTTGTATAGATAATAATATTTCAGAGGAGCTGGTATTACGACAGTAAGCTCTTGTAATAATAATGTTCTGTGTAATAGAGAGAGTCTCTGTAGAGAAAGTGTAAGAACTAAAGCTTGAAATTAGTATTTTGATGTCGTAGAGCTTTATTTTTTTGTTATAAATGTTCCAATATATATGTTAAGTTTAATTTATATCCAAATAGGTAAATTTGATTTCCATGCAAAAAAGTCTTCTAAATCAGTCATGGTTTGGGTAAACGATCTTCATCCCAGATTTAATTCACGGTGAATTATATTTCTTTTTAATATAGTTGACATATTGAACTTTAGTCGCAAAATGTTGGTCCTGAACTTAATGTCATCTACAAAATGAAAAGACCCCATTTTCCAGTAACGAAACAATTATAACACCTCATACACTGTATCTTGCTTCAAATAAAAAAAACATACAACATACGAACAGACAATATTGATACAAAATTACAAAGATGGGTCCATTAGCTGAACATAATTTAATATCATTCTAAGCTCTTTTAACCGTTTGGTTCATTGCACCGCTCCTATCTCAGTCCTCGTATTGGCCTCTGCTATTTGAATAAAGCTATCAAATATTTTTCATTTCAAATTATTTGGACGATTTAAATGAGACTTTTGATCCATACTATTGATGGTATTGCTTCAAAATAATTGAACTTTGTTACAGAAATATCAAACGATTTAACAACAACTATTTCTATTTAAACTTTATAATCATAGGTAATTGTTGAAAATACAGAATCAAATGGATTTATTGATTGTCAGTTACACAATCTTGATTATTTAATGTAACATGACGTAAAGGAAATCCGTGAAGTAGTTTAAGGGTCTTAGGCGGAATATGTGATTGATCGCGGCACGGATCCGTTGTTGTTGAGATGAAATTTAATCAAACAACATTAAAATGTACTAGAAACTGTTATTTATTACTAAGTTATTTTTAATATTAACGTAGATTTAAAATAATATGGAAAGAAGTTAGCGTCAATTTATATTCAGTAAAGTGTAGTAGTATTTCCATAGATATTGCCGAAAGTATTAATTATGGTAATAACCTGTTGGAACTCTGTAATCTCTGCATATCTCACAAGTTATCTATCGTGATGATGTAGATTATTCATTCTGCAAATTGGATTATGACTTGCATCTGTATATATCTGTCTTCAGCCCGAAGGCGTCCACTGCAGGACAAAGGCCTCCCCAAAGCCCGCCATGTAAGCATCCAAGTTTTACCCACGACCTTCACCAGGTCATCGGCCCATGTTATAGGTGGCCTGCCCAAATCAATGTGAATGTCAAGAAATAAGGTATAAATAGAATTTTATAAAACTGTTATTATTAATATTATTTAGAAAATAACGTAAAAGAGAAACTCAAAACTTTAGGCAAAGAATTTTTGCGCACAAATGCTTCACAATGGTATACCTTGTAGTAACTCCAAATGGGTTTTAAAAAAGCAACAAATACAAAAACATTTATAAAAGTCACAGAGTGAACTTCTCAATGAGTTTACCTTCATAACAGCCGCACTAACACAGCATTTAAAATGAATATTGAGTCGATCTATATCACGATTTGCTTTCAAATCAGCAACTAGCTTTACATTTACCGCAAACTGTTACAGTAACGACAGCAACAGCACTAGACATATCGACAGAGCCCCCGGCCCGACAGGCTGCCCGCTAATTATCGGTTATTCAATTAACATTCGCGTAATTTGATTCAGATAATTGATCGCGGTGAGGTTGGCCTCGAGCGGTAGTGATACCGATGCTTCAACTAATTCAGCATTTGATACTTGAAGTACAGAAGTGTTTTTTGGAATTCGAATTTAAGCATCGACGATTTCGAGTGCAAGTAGTAGAAATTTACAAAAATGGTTGTAATAGTGTATTTGATAATAAATTTTAAACATTGAAAATTTCGTGTATATGTGGTAGATATTTAAAAAGAAAATATTCACGAAATGAAATTTTGAAAATAACAATCAATAGACGACATCGTGTAGATTTGTACAATAAACTTTCTGAGGGCTTAGCACGAACGGATTAACGTTAGTGTGAAATTGTCGAGGAAGCGTGTTGTCACGTTCAACTTTATTTATTAAAGAAGTGTGAAAACGATGGCATAATCGACTCGGTAGCGTTACGCTATATCAATCAGTTTGTGCTAAGCTCTCTGATTAATTAATTTAATATTTTCACAGAAAAGAGAAATAGCCTAAGCCTTTGCTTATTAAAGCAAAAAAAGACTATTTGTATTTTTCGTTTTCTTCAAGAAATTGCGTCACTTTTTTAGTGGAACTCGTATAATGAGCTTTTTGCTGCTATCTTTTTTTCCGTTGACTCAGAAGATTAAAATGGTACAGTACGAGTGCAAGCTACATTCCTACTACATTTTTGTTGTAGACAGCAGAGAGATATAAAAAGCCTGGATTGGTTGACAAAGTCAGTGTCGACCACAAACTTCTCAACCTTGGCCTGAGCTGTCGCGAATTTAAGCTTGTTATACAGGTAAACTAAAATAAGCAAGAAATATATTGTATGTATTAAGAGAAGAAAATATGAGATCATATTTTTCATATTTCAAATTAATTTTGTTTTACCTATTGCGCGGTGTAAATATTGTCATAAAATCTTATAATTTATGTATATATTTTTACAGAACCCATATTTAAAGAAAATTGTTCTTATTGCTATGACAACCAAATTTTGAAGAAGACAGGATCAATCTGTTCAGAGACTTTTATAATATGAAGGGTATCAAGTTGGTACGTGTTCATTTCTATTAGCCACGACCTGAATGTGAAATGAACCTTCGCTACCGCAACTTAGGACATAAAACTACTAACCTGGAGCGAAAACAGTATTTGTTCATTTGAGGAAATTGTTATTTGAGCAAAATTAGTTTCTGTCGAGAGGTTACGACATTCAGAACTTAAGCGTATATTTCTTTAAGATATATAATATTAGCCCTGTTAAGAAACTGTGCCACTGTTAGGCATGGGCCTCCACTCAAACTAAGAGGGTTTAGGCCATAGTCCACCACGCTGGCCTAGTGCGGGTTGGCGAACTTCACACACCTTCGAGAAACTCTTAGGCATGCAGGTTTCCTCACGATGTTTTCCTTCACCGTTAAAGCAAGTGATAATTAATTTTTAATACGCAGATGCTTTCGAAAAGACAGAGGTGCGTGCCTGGGTTTGAACCCGAGACCTTTGACTTTGCAGTCCAACGGTCTAACCACTAGGCTATCACTGCTTTTCTTTAAGAATCCATGCTATTTTAATAATATCTTATGAGGACAGACAGCTTCGTAAATAATAGCAAATTTACAATTACACAGACAAATTACCAAATAAAGAATAAAGAAATACCTTCACAAATTGAATGGCTAAATAGAAAAATATTTAAATGCAAAATTTTTGCTTACTTATAAAATATCTGAAGTTCTGAAAAACTCACCTTCGATTGTCCGCCGTGACTTTACGGCCGAAAAACAAATCGCACTCATGAAAATAAATATGATAGACCATAATACTAAATTGCTTTACAATTTGCGATCGCTTCAATAGAAAAAAATACATACATATAGTACATCCGAACAATAAAATCATCCAATTGACATCGAGAAGTTATCAATGTAGATGTCCGGAATTGGGACAGATTAATGAGCGACGGAATGACGAGCACGTGTTCTAAACTGCTCAAGTAACGGATAATGACGAAGATCTAATATTAAGTAAGTTAAGATACTGGTTGTGTCTGAAACATTTTCCATTAATAATAATTTTATGTTCAGTGGGTTTTGTTGGTTGTAGTGTAAAAGGTTCCCAGTAGTCTGTTCCTATTTACACGCTAAATAGCGGCTTTAAAAATTCTTGGAATATATTCGTGTATGATATTTACAGATATTGGTCCCAAAATCTGGGAGGAGGGGGGGTTGCCATATATCTGCGAGGAGATATCGTTTACAGGGTAATTGATCAATCTCCGAGTGAGTATTCAAAATTTAGTGAACATTTATTTATTGAAATTATTATTAATCATTGTAAACTTCTTCTTGGCGTTTTTTACAGTCCCTCCTGCCATATTGATTATTTCTCATCTTTTGAGTCTAAGTTAGAATATCTCTCTCCTTTATATGACCATACAATTATCCTCGGAGATTTTAACACCTGCTTGCTTAAGGACGATGTACGTAGCCGCAAACTCCGATCTCTTGTCTCTTCTGTCAATATGCATATCCTTCAGCTTAATGCTACACATCGTGCTCCCCACTGTACTCCTTCTTTCTTAGATTTAATACTAGTTTCCAACCCTAGTAAAGTGGCCACCCATGGTCAACTACCCGCCTGCTTTTCCTACCACGATCTTATATACCTATCCTACAAAATTCGCTCTTCTAAACGGAAATCCAAATTTCTTTTTCTTCGCAGTTTCAAGAACATTGATATGGATCATTTGAGAGCTGATGTGGACAACATTGACTGGTCTCCTGTTTACAACTGCAATGACTTAGATATGAAAGTAATGGCTTTTAATAACCTAATTTTAGAACTTTACAATAGACACGCACCCATAAAAAAGGTGAGAGTAAAGCATCTTCCCGCTCCCTGGCTATCTGATGCCATCAAAAAAGTGATGTCAATAAGGGACAAAGCTAAAAGGCGGTATAAAAAGTTTCCGACGGAAGAGAACTGGTCCTTTTATAAAGCTCTCCGCAATCGTTGCAATCGTTTGTATAGAGATGCTAAAAGACGCCACATTCACAACTCTATACGCAATTTAAATACAACACAAGTATGGCAATTTATCAAGTCTCTTGGCATCGGTAAGTCCCATAGCGAGAGTACACTCGATTTGGATCTTACTGCGATAAATATGCAGTTCTCTAAATCACCAGTTACCCTGGATGACAACACGAAATCTTCTACCTTGAACAGTCTCTCCGATATTTCTATGCCAAAATGTACTTCTTTCTCTTTTCACCAAATTACAGAAGGAGATATAAAGAAAAATATCCTATCCATTTCCACTAAAGCAGTGGGTGATGATGGTCTGCACATTCAGATGCTTCTCCCCATTTTAAATACACTTGTTCCTGTCATAGCTCACATTGTAGACTATTCCCTTGTTACAAGCTCCTTTCCCTCGGCTTGGAAGAAGGCTCATGTCCTACCCCTACCTAAAGTTGCAAATCCCACGTCTGTATCCCAATTCCGCCCAATTTCCATTTTACCAATCCTATCTAAGGTCCTTGAGAGTGTGGTCCATAGTCAACTGTCCTGTTATCTCTCTTCTAACTGCCTGCTAAGTCCATATCAATCTGGTTTCCGTCCTGGCCATAGTACTGTAACGGCTCTTGTTAAAATTACAGATGATATCCGTTTGGCCATGGAAAACAAGCTCCTCACAATTTTGGTACTACTGGACTTCAGCAGTGCTTTTAACTCAGTTGATTTTGACATCCTCCTAGGGATCTTATCCTCTCTTAATTTATCTTCTTCTGTGATCAAATGGTTTGATTCTTATCTTCGGGGTCGGTCGCAGTCGGTCCGTTACGATGAGGTCTCCTCTGATTGGTGTGATCTGACTGCGGGCGTACCCCAAGGTGGTGTCCTTTCCCCTCTTCTTTTCTCGGTTTTTATTAACGCTATCACTAAAATTTTATCTTCATACTATCATCTTTACGCAGACGACTTGCAACTTTATCGTCATTTTAAAATAGATGAGCTTCCCGAAGCTGTTGATGCTATCAATAATCATCTTATAAAAATTAACGAGTGGGCTAAATCTTTTGGCCTGCTAGTAAATCCCACAAAGTCACAAGCTCTCATTATTGGTAGCAGATACTACTTCAATCTCTTAGATCAAAATTCTCTTCCACCGGTACTCTACGACTCAGTTCCTATAGCCTATTCCACAAGTGCTAAAAATCTAGGTGTCTATATCGACTGCCATCTTTCGTGGAATGTCCACATTGCAGAAGTAAGCAGAAGGATTTATTGGTCCTTCCAGTCTCTCAAGCGACTCCAAAAGTTCCTGCCCTTTCATACTAAAATAACTCTTGCTCAATCTCTTCTCCTTCCCCTTCTGGACTATTCTGATGTCTGTTTCTTGGACGCAACGGAGGAGCTCCTCAATAAACTCGAACGGCTTCAGAATTTGTGCATCCGCTTTATTTTCGGGCTCCGAAAGTACGATCATGTCTCTGAATTTCGAGCGCAGTTAAAGTGGTTGCCTATTCGACGTCGTCGAGATACTCATATTCTTTCACTACTCTATTCTCTTCTTCACAATCCTAATTCACCATCTTATCTAAGGGAACGCTTTGAATATTTAGTCCCCAGGGGCAAGCCCTGCCGCACATCTTCTTCTCTTCTTCTCCGTACTCCCCGTCACACTTCTAGCCTTTATAATGGTTCTTTCACTGTTCGCGCGGTGCAGCTGTGGAATTCACTTCCACACTCTATACGCGATAGCGTCTCACTGGACGTATTCAAGAGGAAAATTAAAGATCATTTCCTTTCATCATGAATCATATATTTATATATGTATGTATATACTATTATATATATTTATTTATATATATTATGTAGGGATAAATAGGTATATTCATTTATATTATTTTGTTGACTTATATGTGTATGTAATGTGTTGTGTATTTATGTATACTTTTATTCCATTGTACACTTGTTACTGTCCTCTCTACTTTTCATCTCTCTATCGCTCAGGTTAGCTGTAAGAAAACTCAATTTTGAGTTAAGCACACCTTTGTACATAAAATATCCTATGTAATGATTCAATGTGTATATATGTGTACAATAAAGAATAAATAAATAAATAAAATCTCATTTATTTTTTAATATTTTGCCTCCAAGTCAAAATGTGTGGAATATCGGTAACAATCGCAATTACCATATTACAATCTGCCGGCTGCGCCATCATCAGTATTGAATTTGGTTTTGTATCGACAAAAGTCTTTACTACGGACCACATTTGCATAGGATTTGGAATTGAATAACGAGAAATGATCACTATAAAGCAAACGTATTTGATGATTATCTGCTTGTAAAGATGGATTGGATATCACTTGCAGATTATTGTCGAGTATTAATAAGGCCTGAGGCTATTTTAAAAGATTTGAAGTTGACATAAAATCAGTTCCATAATTATGCAATATATATCTTCTCTTTGTAAAATACTAGTCCTATAGCAACTTTATAATTTCAAAGGAAGTTTTCAGTGATACTAATTTGTTTCACTAAGTTCTCAATGGATTAATTACTTCGTCTAAAAATAACACAACAATCACAAAAAGTAATTAAATTTTTACTGTTCCCACATTTTCACAAAGGTCAAACAAATTCTCGATTAAATACATAAGAAACTGATCTCAGCTCCACTCGCAATTATTGGAGCGTCAGAATCAGCTATATTTGCGGAGGCCTCGTTACTCAAAGCCCACAATTATCACTACCCACCGTCAGTTTTACAAACAAAGCCAGTTACCCGGCTTTGTACCCACAACCCTGATAAGTATAGTACGGAGTACTTTATGCCGCATAGAATAGGATTATTTTTAGCTTGATCGGGGTGTACAGACGAAGTTAGTTACTATTTGTTTTCGCAGGGCAGGCCGCGAGCAAAGGTCCGCGCTAATGAACAGGCCGCCGTGACGCCAAACCCGAGCTATTTACGATGGCCTCAATAGCCGCCTATTCACTGTTGTCCACGGCCTAAGTGTTACTTTTAAAGTGAACAGACTCCACTTTTATTTATCAAAGCCACTGTCGAACCGGGCGGGAGAAAATTAGCTGGATTTAACGTTGGATTATTTTTCATAGCGGAGATAAGTCGAGAATTGAATGATTTTAAAACTGAGACGATTCATTGACTCTTATAGTCTGCTGTCATAGAAGACAATTTAGGTACAATCACATATTTTTCATAAGAAAAATAGCGCGATATCGGCTTCCAATGGATGTTTTTAAAGGATCCTAAATGAGTAAGGCCATTTAACATTGGTCAAACAGCCAGTTACGAGTATCACAACACTATTGCTGTGATACTCGTTATACGCGTGGGTGGAACAGGGGATTAAACTATTTTTATCGCGTGCTCATCTACAAAATCGGAGATGATCATAGTAAAATTAAGCATTATTGACGATTGGTACCTATACATTTGACAGTGTTTCTTATGTTATCCATCTACTTGACTCTTTTTGAAATAGTCTATCAAAAATCACCGTCAGCTACTCCGTTTTTTCTTATACACTCTCGCATTACGTATATCAAGCCTTTGCACATTAAGCACTTAATAAGTACATTACCAACTTGGGTTAATCGATAAAGTGAAAGCGTCGCGAAAGTAGTACCGTCGGCTATTTTAGAATAAATCTTAATTACTGCGAAAGGAATTCCAATCAGAACTAATATGAAAAGTTTGCGATACTTCAATTGCGTTCTTAGGAATAGTTGTGATACTAAAAGTTATGGGTTTGGCCTCTCGCTTGTTCAATTGTAGACTTTAATTTATTTGTAATTCATTTTGAATTTGGTCAGGAATATACGTTTGGAAAGTTTATATTACTGGTGACATATTCTCTATTTTCTTTAGTAAAACGTAGAATATAAGTTCCTTTCAAGTCAAAAACACAATTATCACGTTAATTATATAAAAATATACTTTTACCTTGCATAATAGAAATGTATTGATAGCAACATCTACCTTATAAAAAATGCTATTAGGCCTACATCTAATAAAGAGATGTTTTCAACATTTGAAAGGAACATAAATGGCTCCATTTTAATGAGTTGTGTTCACCTGGACATATCGCTGTTTTTTCCCTCTCGGTCCTAAGTAGTGATTCATTAGGTGACAAGCATTCACGTCAAGAATTCAACCCTCAAAATGTCGGCAGTGAAAAAGGCCCCCACCTTTAAAGGTGGCGACCATGTGTGAGTGTATTTCCCTGAACGGTGAATGCTAAAAGCTCTATTTGTGTAAATTTCGGATGTTTAATGAAAATTTGAAGTATTATAACGCTATTCTCAGGTGAACTGCTGAAGCAGCATTCCAAGGTATGTTATGCTAAAATATTTTTTTGTGAAACTTTAGGTGGTTCATATCGGGAAATTTAATATTATTGCTTCACTTTGAATATTACGTACGTACGTTGAACTTTTGCGAGTTAATGTAAAAGATACTTGTGATACCACTATTAAAGGTTCCGAAGTTTCAATTAAGTGTATTGAAACTGCCAGGGTCACAAAGTTGGTCTTGTTTTTCACTTAAAAGTACTAATAATGATGAAAAACTCCAACTAGTAGCAAAACTCTTCTCTCATCTCAAATGCAGAAAAACGTAAAGCATCAAAACTTAATCAACTTCAATTCATAAAAGCATTACGAGCCATGCCTTTTAAGTTTTGACGTTTGAAGAGAAAAACACACCTAGAACCTTGTAGTACTTTTTATTGTTTTTCAAAGTATTCACCACGTAGCTTAATACACTTTTCCATTCGCTCAAACCAGTTATTATAACATTTATTCCACTCTAAAGTGGGGGTGTTCAAAATGGCTAACTTGAAAGGTATCCAACGGCAAATTAGCTTTCTCACACCAAGCACTTCATGCAAGATCTTCTGAATGGTTATCCCTGAGATGCCTAATAGAGCCTCTATTTCTCAATACGTCACATGACGATCTTCGAGAATAAGTTGTCTCACAGCAATGATGTTATCTTCAGTGAAGGCGGATTTTGGGCGTCCTTCGCGAGATTTGTCACTAACAGTAGTATGTCCACGCTGGAATTCTAAATACCAGCGTTCGACAGTCCGCAGACACGGGGCTTTATCACTGAACACAGATGTTAGCTCTTCAAAACACTGAAGCCGTGTCAGGCCTCTTCTAAAGTTGTAGAAAATTATTGCACAAACATTTTTCTCAGAAAGATTCATTTTTGTACGTAACCTGACAGATTCCAATCAACGCTGTGACTAAACAATAACATTAATCCTAATACCTTCAACTGTTTTGAGATTCAAAATTTAAACACATTCGAATATAGAACAGTTCCAAATTCGAAATTGCCGGGAAATATGGAAACGACAGAACTTAAAAGGCATGCCTAGTAAAAATAGCAATTCGTTCAAAAGTTTACTAAGGGTAGTAAATAGAGTCACGTACCAATTTTGAATCAGCCATGGGTTCTGTATCGATGCGGAATCATGCTGGCCAGCCGGGTAGCCGGCCCGAGCTGGTTAATTGAAGATGTAACGGCCGCGCCGGTATGAATAATTTACGGCACGGCGCCGCTGGCGAGCCGCCAGCACCTTCTGGAAGTGCTTCCGCAGATCAAAACGTAGATATTCACTATGACATAGAAAACGTGGATTTTAGACGAAGCTTGATTCAATGAAGATGCATGATTTATAGATGATCTTAGAAAATCAATACGAACGCTGGAATGGCAAATCGTGGATACTAATGCAGTGTTCTATTTCATTTTATACACTTCTGTAAGGATATGAGTAAAAGACAGTATAATATTAAACCGAAATTTTACCGTAAATTAATATACACTAGATCTGCATAACATTGACTTTGTGAATAATCCTTTCAATTTGTTTCGGATATTTTAGAGTACATTCATTTAAATAATAGTACATTTCTAACACTTTCCTTATTAACTAAGAGATCCTACCTATACGATTTTCAAAAATTTGCTAATGCTTTATTTGGAGATCTAATCTTAGTAGACTTAATAAGAAAATACAAACCTAACGTCTCATTCATCATAACACCGCACATCTGGTGATCATAAAGCCAATTCATTCCGAAACTCTTAAGTCTTCCAAAGATAGTTATCAATCAAATGAGCCAGGCGTTGGATGTAAATGGCAAGTTACTAGAAACTACTATAATTGGATTAATGCCCACTCCAGCCTCGCGACAAGTTTCTACGGTTCAACTTATATTATCATGAAGTTTCTAATTGCTTTTGCGTTGTTACGGTTCAGATTGGAGATTAGAATTGATTAAGGTTTTATTCAGTGTATTATCTCAAGTGTTACATTTTGATCACTTGCGCGGTGTCTAGAGAAGTTTTAATGAAACTGGATTTGCGAATGTTGACACTGTCTTCTAGGTTGAAATTAATTTTCATTTATAGCCCTTGCTAATTTTTTCGGCAAAGTCTGCTAAAATCACCTTCGATGTGAAATCGCATATTGTTCAGATGTGACGTATAATAAATACATCGATAACAATTAATTGTTTACTTTAGCGACAAACAGAAATATGTACCATATGCTAGGTTTGCTAATGACTTTAAGAAAATTATCATTTGTATCTGCGAAAATACTATACAATACAATTATATTTTGTTATATAAAATGACACGAAACCGGAATAATTTCTAGTGTAGGTAACTAACAGCGAGTGAGTTAAATGTAAGTAAGTAAGGGGCTAAATTACTAGCTAAAATATTCAAAACGTTTGGTTGTAACAAATTATATTCGCATATTTGCTTCAATTATTTCCCCGCTGGTAACAATATTATGGCATTTAAATTTAATTTTAATTTCTATTGACTAAAGTAGGTAACCAAGTTTGCAAATCAGTTATGTAGCATAGTCATAGGGCTGCATTAAAAAAATAGATTTGTAACCAAATAGATTTGTACTCTAGTAATTATTTCTGTGTTGTGGGTGCGTCTACAAATACAAAATTCATATACACGAACACCCAGAGCGAAACAAATATTTGTGTGTCATACTAAGATTTGTACCGGGCGGGTATCGAACCCGCAACTACTCTATCTTGTGGGTGGAGCGGCTTAAGCTATTAACCACTGAACCAAGCCGTCCGTCAACAATATGCTAATAATATCACTTTCTGGTTACATTTTGAATCATAGATTTAATACCTGAAAATAATTATAAACTACAATGCTAAACATAAAGTCCAGAAAATTCCTAATCGCTTTTACGAGAAAAGTTGAAAAGCGTCCACTTTGATACCACCAGCCGCTACACAGCCAACACGTTTATCGTTTGTATCAGAGAGCATGAACAGATTGACTTTAGCATAACGCTATCGAGTTTTATACTAAAAGCTTGTTAAATAAAGTTGAACGTGACAGGACGTTTTCTTGACTACATCCCCGCGTGGTAAGTCCTCAGATTGATGTTATAGAAACGTTGTTGAGAAACCTTTATCTTCACTTAGTTAGTACTGTGAAAAGGATGGCATATCAACTCGATAGCGTTACGCTAACCTGAATCTGTCGTGCTATGCGTGGGCTCTGAATTGGGCGAGTCAATTGCGGCGGCCCCGCACTGACCGGCCGCGCTGTGACGTCATTTAAAAACGCATTAATATTAATTTGAGAGACGATAGCTACGCCGGAGTATAATATTTGCCGTCGGAGTAGCTGTCCGTGAGAGGTTTCCTTAAACCAAGGCAAAGTAGGACATTTTATTTTGGCAACGATTTTGAACGTGGTTGTGTTAAGCTAATTTAATGTTTCAGTATCTTTATCTCGTGATTAAGCCGACAGTAAGTAACAAAAAATTGGTAATTCTCATCAGATATGGGTTTTATCCGATTTGTAATCAATAAAAACGACGCAACGGGAATTCTGAGGCAGAAAATTACAGTATCGCAAAAGTAGATAGTTTATGTTACACCTAACTAAAACAACATTTCTCGATATCTTGGCATTTTAACATTAAGTCCCTTAAACTCTCAGTAAGAGTAGCAGATAGTAATTTCCCGAAGAAACGCAGCAGTAGGTAAATAACCACAATGTTTAAAGAACTGTATTCAGACTAATGGTGACCGTTTAAAAAACTGCTTTGTTATCTAATTTTATAATAACATAAGCTACTCCAGTTAATGTTTCATTTAATTAAAGAAAAATAACGGTTTCTTTGTAACAATATTTACGCCAAGACGTCGTACGTATGCATCAAAAAGTATCTAATTAAAGATTATTTATGTTTTGTTGAACTTGGAAACATATCTTGTGGGCAGCCTTGTCAGCTTTTAATGGCATAGACACATCTCCGTTATATGCGATATTATACTAACCCTAAGCCGTATACAAAAGTGAGGTACTTATAGCTACTGCGCCGAGATGTGATAGAAATTGATCTTAACATGCACATTTGAACAACCGTACTTTATTAAACTAAATAAATTATTATAAAGTAGTAACTTTTGGTTGTCTGGAAGAGATCGCTATTAGCGATAAGACCGCTAATTGTGCCATTGTTTAATTTTTTTTATTTTTTTTCTCTATGTAAATGTATTGGTGTACAATTAAGAGTAATCTATCTATCTAACTTTATTTTCTACTAATCCCTTTTCATACATTATTCGTACCCAAATTCAAAATGTCATTGTGAAGTACAATGATGACATCATTGTACTTCCCAATATATATATCCCTATAATAGGGGGCGTTCGTATTGTCATTATACTGGGCACAATCACAAACTTCGGACTGCAGCTGAGAAAAGCACATCTTGTGCGAAGTCAAATTCAAATAGGCCAGTGAAAAAACACTTTTACATTTTTGACACCTACTACTCTTCCGACCTGGATACTATCTATTGAAAGTAACAAGTAAAAAACAAGTTCATAAAACAATGCTCCTGTACATCTTCTATCCTCGTGCGAGTAATAAAATCGTAGTGTAACAATTACCGCCGCGGATATTTCATGCTCGGTACCAAGCAGATTACACTTCACTCATAATTAAATTAATCTCTGTTCGCTCTGCCGTGTCGTAGGATGTTTTTTTTTTGCATCGGAAAGTGTTTATGACTGAAAGTTATTCGATCTAACTTCCCCGCAGCCGATGTGTTTGTTGATCGTCAACTGCTAGGATTTATAGCTTTGAATACTGGTCAGTAGATGCTGTGCAAACGTGCTTTATAATTGCATTTTTATTTACTTGTGCAGCTACTTCGAACAAAACTGATAAACATCAAAATTGTCACACTATTAACATGTGCCACCGGATCGGAGCATAGAATTTTCGGCAATGAACTCAGTGGTTCTGTCTTTTAAATCTTAATGGTTTTACTTGATCGGATTTTCTATTAAAATTGATTTAGTTACGGAAATGCGCTTTACAGTATACATTTAGAATTTGTTGATTAACCTTTGAAATTCTTTGATACGGGGCGATTTGACAAAATGTCTCGTGTTTTCGCAAGCGCTAGGGAGGATAGGAGCCGATTTAGTACAAAATCTAGGTTTAAAATCCCCCTATTTGGCTTTCCAAAGGGGGGATTCTTTCATTGTAGTAGTAGAAATTATACAAATTTAAGATAATTTATGCCATAGGAGTGCCTACTGTTAAAATTAAAGATTGCTAGATCAATGCCAAATTATTTTTACGCCTTTAGTTACCTTTTACAATTTCCTTAAAAAATCCGGCTATTCTTATTCCATAAAGCTACAAGTCCTGGTATCACAGGGGTATATTAAATATATTATTTCGAAACTGAAAACATAACAACCCACTTGAAAAAAATTTGCCTGTTCACATTTCTTCGATAAATCCTCTTCGAATTACATAAGCTAATTATCCGAATACATTAATTAAGTTTCCCGAATTATCTATCCCAAGTTCGAACTGGAAACAAAACAGCCTTTAATATCTCGCGAGCGCTGAGTTATTGTCACTTTGGTAACGAGCAGCTGTACCGCGGGGCCCGGTTTCAGCGGGGCCTGACCAAACGCAGCGCGTTACGATTACTTAAAAAAATACGTAGCCTTAGGAATTATTTCCCATTTAGTGAATGCGTTTACTAACATTTCATAGACAAACGCCAAGGCCGAAACAAATATTTGTGGGTCACACACATATTTGTCTCATGCAGGGATGAAACCCTCGACTCCTCGATCCAGTAGGCGAAGCAGCTTAAGCTTAACCGCTGGACTAAGTCGTCTGTTCGTCTTGATATCTACGTGATATAATCATCTAATCGTATTCCGTGTACCAGTGGAGTTAAACTATCGGTATCGGTTAAGTTATATATGTATATATATAATAAGTTAAGTATCGGTTAAACGATAATTTCAAGAAGCTATCGTAACGCGGCACGTTGTTTGATTGGTGATCGCGAGTAGGGCCCTGATGAGTAGAGCAAGTTTCTTAATAATTTGCATTTTGTACTGCAACAGCTTGTATTCGGTGTCTTACTTTTGACATTCGTTGGAGGAAGTTCTATTTATGATATAACGATTATTAGACTTGTATAATCAGTAAATGTAGGGAAAGGGGTGAACTAGTATGAGCAAGAGGGAGGTGGAAAAGGGGATGGATGGAGTGTTCCATGAAAGGGAAAGAGCGAATAAGTGTGGATATATTAAATAAATCTCTCTCTCTATATCATTACGCCAGATCCCTTGCGGGGTAGGCTAGTACAGAGTTCCAACAGATTATTTCCTTACATACCTCACTGGCTTCCTCCACTCTCTTAGATCATTAAATATATCTTTGCAATTATTTTAAATTGCTTCAATGAATTAATATAATTTATGAAAATCAGATTCAGTTACTTCAGCTGTAACTGCTACCTTTATGTTAATATAAAATAAACGCGTGCGAAGCCGTGGGAAAGTACTAGTACATACTTATAAATCTAGACCGAAACATGTTTGCGAGTTACACAAATACTTTTCCTGTGCAATTGAACCTGCAACCACTTGATCCAGTGAGCGGAGCAAGGATAGAGGAGAATGGGAGGAAAAGCGACATTGCGGTGACGTTAGATAATGGGAATAGATAAGAACTTGTAAATAAGGTACAGGACGCCTCATGTTTATTCCTCAAATGGGGCTGGAGGAAATATACATACACATTTCGGTATGGTATGACTGGTTATCCCGAGATCCTGGGTTCGAATCCTAGATTTGGTAAAGTGTTGAGGTTTTAGGGAGCAGTCTGGGTTTTGGAATCGTGCCCGGTATGATGGCTATAGGTTCTCCTCTTATTACATAAGGACCTAACATTGACAGCAAAATTTGAATGTATACATAACACCTCTACTATTGTTGCTTGCGAAATAAATAAGCTTGTTTCCTATTACGACAGCCATATTAAACCAGGGAAAAATCTTTATTTTCAACCATTCACCTATCGATTTTTAGGAAACGCCATCCGTCATCGATAAACAAATGGCCCATATATCTGTCAGGTGAGTGTTTCCGATCTCTAGGTTCAATAAATAAAAAACATGCCGCAGTTCAATTAGCCGCATGTTGAAGTCCAACCGCCGGGGTATTCATCAAGCACCTGCGAATGCCAGCCGGATTGTTTAATCGGTCGCCCCGAATCATAAGCCGTAATTAATGACCAGATAAGCCGAGATTTGGATTTCCGTTGGCGGGGAACTGAAAAACAGAAATTTTATTAATTCAGAGTTTAGTAAATAACGTTTTTGTAGAGATTTGGTGTCGGGACTTTGTTAGTCATTTAGTCGAATCTCGTTCTATAATATTGGAAGCAAGAGTGACGAAAGGGATGTACCATGTAAAAATAGAAGGAGCTAGGCACTGCGAAAGACTTAGATCATCTAAGCATGACCAAAATTAACGGACGGCTTGATTCAGTGCTTAAGAGCTTCATTTTTTCTACTTTAATCAGCTGGTTGATATCACCTGGGGGATCACAGGTGACTTATTAGTTTCAGCGGTTCCGCCAACTGGATCGAGTAGTCACTAGTTCGATCCCTGCGTGGGTCAAATAATCTTCTTCTTCTTCTTTAAGTTATGGCTTTACACTAATTTTAAGTGTATTTTGCCAGTGTCCAGCGAGATATGTAATCGTGTTGGTAAATTAATTCGATGGACCGACAACCTCAAAAAGGTCGCTGGGACAGACTAGATGCGGAAGGCGGAGGATCGTGTGCAATGGCGCGTGTTAGGAGAGACCTATGTCCAGCAGTGGACTGCGATAGGCTGATTAATTGATTGAAATTAATTCGACTCCCGGATGAACTTGATAACAACGATGATAATAAAATTAATGAAGTACCCCCAACCCTAGACAGTAAAGCGATGGATACTTTACATCACCAATTACGACGGCCGTTTTGAGGGAAGTCGAAAAGGCACGTTTTATCACTTTGTTACTATTATCTTCACTCATGCACATATAAGAACACATAATGGTTAATATTCCACCAACATTACACATTATTAGTCGAAATGTCACAAGTTTTGGAAATTAAAACAAATTGACAACATCACTCTTTAACTTGCCCTCCAAAACTCGGGTCAAATATTTGTGTAACCCACAAATATTTGTTACAGTCTGGATGTTTGTGTGTATTTGTATGTGTGTGTGTGTAAAATTCATGTTTGTAAACGCGCCCACGATACCGGAATAATTCCTAGTGCTGGAGCACCTTTAAAAAAAAGACCGTCTTTCATCTAATGGGCGAGTCCAAGAGTCTCCGTAACCGGTGAGCGTGCATGAGACGAAATATGAGGGTGGATGATTCCATCCACCTCGCATTAGCGAGCGGTCTGTAAGGGAGAAACCTGTTGGAACTTTGTACTCTACCTAACCTGTAAGGGATCTGGCGATTAATATACTGTAGGTATAATAATATCACTACTAAAAATTAAAGTCGGTCAAAGACAATAATAGGAATGTTGATCATCTGTAAGAATTATATCATCAATATAAGAAATATAGAATGCGTTAGTGAAATATCTACTGTAATATCCGTATCTTGAAAAGAAGTTCCATCTTGATTACTTCGCAGTGGAAGGATATGAGACGTTTACAAATATAAAAATCTGGAGTAGGTCGTGCGAAAATAGAAACTATAAGCTGGAACATTTCTTGTTATCCGTCTGTGTTACCTCTATCTATCCATCTATATCATCACGCCAGATCCCTTGCGGGGTAGGCAGAGAGAGAGTTCCAACAGGTGTGTTACATTAGCTTTTATTCTTGCCAATAAAGATGATATTGCTCTCAATATTTAGAGTTATAATAGGAACTTACTAACCCACTTCTGTTTAAATTTATTGTGATGTAAACAATTTATTTCTATCTTTGGCTACCTGGCTAAGGTAGTATCCGACATTTTTCAAGTAATCTCCGTCGGCCTCCATCCAACTTAGTTCTAGATAAAACTAAATTGTCTCATAATTTCACAAACAGCAAAAGTTTTAAATGGCAAAAGAAAGTAAAAATTCTCGCTTCATTCTCCACATGGCTTTAAGAATCGCGACAACTTAATTTTAATCCGAGTTATTAAAAATTATAAACCCTTTTTTTATAACAATAGGATCGCATTTTGTACAACTTTATCAATCTTATCGTTATTTTAAATACATACACATCGTACACACGTACAATATAATATCCTAAAGTGTCATACTTTGAGCGCATAGTAAGTTCGTCAGTAGTGACCCATTCCATAGATTTTTTTTAAGTCTACGCACCCATAGTATATGGAACAGTCCGATTTATTGATATAATATGGCCTAATACCACCCTTCAATATCAACCACGTATAAAAGCCATACTGTATACAGCGGACATTTTAATCAATACCCAGTCGCGTTCACAGGCTAGCCTTAGATCTTAATTCAGATTGACGAACTCCTGTTTTTAATGGCGGGCGACGCGGCCGCCGGCCCGGGTGCACATCAATTACACGAGCCCCGGAGCATTCCGACAGCATGGTAACACCAGAGTCTCTTGCGGAGACACGCGATCTTGCTTCTTATCGCCGTGACGGAACATCCTACAGGTAAACATCGGTAATTAGTGTTGTAAAAATAAGCGCTGAACTCGAGCGTTTAGCGCTAAGTCGACGCTCACGAGCGTTTAAACACTTAGAAGTCACAAGCGTTTTAATCGCCGACTCGAGCGTTTTTACAACACTAACGGTGATAAAACCACAGGGGCGGTGACCTTGCACTATATTATCACCGACGCGAGAACGGTATTAAACGCACACTTAATCTCTTGTCCAGTAAAGTTGTAAAGGCCTTTCGGTCAACAACGTAGATCATTCACATACAACACGCACCTCTAATAGACGACCTTGCAGTCTAGTGGAGTGACCATAAGTCAATTGACATTCTGAATGAAATAATTGTGTATTCTACCTATCTATGTATATCATCACGACAGATCACTTGCGCGGTAGGCAGAGAGTACAGAGTTCCAACAGGTTCTTTCCTTACATACCTCTCGTGCTTCCTCCACTCTCATAGTGCGTCTCATACACGCTCGCCGGTTACAGAGTCTCTTGACTTGTCCTTTAGATAAGACTCGGTCTATTTGGTCGTGTTGAAATCGAATAAAAAAAATCTCGTGACCCACTATTGTTTGTTTCGATCCGGGTATTCACGAATTATGATATTTGTGTCTACAAATTGCACCAATGATACAGGAATAACACCTAACATAAGACAAAATGAAAACATAATGATGTATGAATTTACTGATTGTAAAGGCACATTGTGGTTGGTAACGATGTGCTGGAGCAAGTGAATGAGTTTGCATATCTTGGATGCGCATTCAGTAAGGATGGGAAATACACCGCTGTCATAGAGAGAAGAGTGCAGGGAACAGAGTGAATGGTGCGATGGGAAAGCTACTTGGGAGCTGGCACTTAAGCCAAAAGGCGCAGCTGGCTATACATAATGGAGTGCTTGTCCCAACGTTGTTATATGGTAGCGAGAGCTGAGTATGTAAGAATGAGAATGAAAGTAGGATAAATGCGGTGGAAATGTAAGCTCTGCGGAAGATGTGCGGAGTGAAGCCGACCGACCGTATTCGTAACAGCGTAGTAAGAAAGCGAATAGATATAAAAAATAGTATCGGTGTAAAGATGAGAAAGGGTATGCTCCGTTGGTTCGAGCATATAGAAAGAATGTCCGAAGAAAGAATGACAAAACTGATATACAATGCGAAAGTGAAAGGATGTACGTACCGGGGAAGACCTAGACTATCTTACCATGACCAAATAGACCGGGTCTTATCTGAAGGACAAGTCAGGAGTCTCCGTAACCGGCAAGCGTGTATGAGACGAACTATGAGAGTAGAGGAAGCCAGAGAGGTATGTAAGGAAAGAACCTGTCGGAACTCTGTACTCTCTGCCCACCCTGTAAGGGATCTGGCGTGATGACATAGATAGAGATAGATAGAGGTAAAGGCACATCCGAGAGTGTGTCAGCTGTTCTTTGAGCTGTCCCTAACCTGGGGATCCATCATCGAGGCTATCCCACCATCTTAATAGTTCAGTGACAAATACACTTGGCCAAACATTGTTTCCTGGTTGAAACTAATATTTGTTGGTTATTAATTGATCAAAGTTTGACTTAATTACTAGCGTTTATCAACGGATAACACATTTATGTTTATGTGTAGAAAAGTTGTATATTAAAGAAATTTTAGTAACTCAAATTCAAGGGGACTTTTGAAATAAATCTTAATATGTATTCATGAAAGGTATACTGCAGTATAGGACAAGTCAGTGTTTTAACTTATTAGCAACGACTTTAGGTTGGTCCCTAATATATCATTCGCCAACTAGCTGCTAATGTTGATCTATCTATCTTCAGCCGAAAGACGTCCACTGCAGGACAAAGCCCTCCCCTAAAGACCGCCACAGCGACCGGCTTTGTGCTGTACGCATACTAGGTACTAATTCAGATAAATTAATATAACCAATAAATAACACCATATCAACAGAATAATATA
The DNA here is from genome assembly GCA_905147815.2 of Phalera bucephala. Lineage (NCBI taxonomy): Eukaryota > Metazoa > Arthropoda > Insecta > Lepidoptera > Notodontidae > Phalera > Phalera bucephala. Next base: position 35,529,505 of record LR990615.1, on the reverse strand, counting down.
AGTTACGCACTTGATTTTAGTTTGTCCGTGTATTTAAATGTATCCGACTGTAGCGTTCCGCCATAATATGACATAGACATATATGAGCTCCTAGTGTCTACTAGGAGCTCAAACTCAAGGGAGTTAATACCGCTGTTCAATCATGTTATGCCAATCAAGTTTTCTGTTTCATAAAGAATCATAATTTTAATTTAATGTAAATTAGTTGAGTCAATAAACCAAACATTGCGGCTATAAATTTTGCATGTTCAATGCCGAGTCAGCCCAGTAACACTCGGTATCACTGGTTTCCACAGTATGCAGTTATGATGCGCCAAACTATTCTATCCATCAGGGTTTTTGCACACTGAATTAATTATAACCGCGTCTACCCGCGCGTCGGCGGCTATGGCCGCCGGCCTTGTATCGCGCGGTTTTGCTGGCTTGACACATGCACTAATAGGGTGGGCGTACAGCCATTAACAGGTCGTGGTCAAATTGAGACTTATTAGCTGTCTATCACCTTCTAATAAGTAGCTTAGTAATAACTATAAATGCCATTTTCTGATAGCTTTCAAGGACACTATCCACCAGTAATTACTGAATGCATCGTCGGTTCGTTAACGAAGTCATGTTTGAGTGTTAAAATAACGTAACATTGCAGCTCGAGACTAACAATAAAGTTTGGTTTATCCCGCGATTATCCAGGATTGGTTCTTGTTTCCGTCAAACTTATACACTCTTTATTATTTATTATTTTAAGTTAGGGTGAGGTAATTACCATACCAAATTCATTGAAATCCATTCGGTAGTCTTTGGGCGATTGAAACACAAATAAGCAGACAAACAGACAGACAATAATTCCAAAAAAAATTGTTCAGGCCTCTATATCGATAAGAAAGTGTAGCCCAATCCAAATTTTCAAAAAATATTCAATGTACAGATTCGGATCGGTTACAGTTTTATAATATGAATAAATATTCTTTAAAAACAATGTCGTCTCATTGTTATGCCTTAAAAAGACACTTAACAAGTTAGCTTTATTTTTCTGCTAGATACCCATTAAAACAAAAATATCTTTCGATTTTCGGCTTCGAATAATTGTAATGTAGAGATATAGAAAATATTGTGTATCATAGAATATTCTAAAAATAGTTACCTATTCTAAACAATCAATTCATAAGGAAAGTATTTAAGTATAACTTGTATGATATAAAAATAAATTCTGTTATTCAAGAATATTTTATGATTATTTTCTCTAGCAGCCCTTATTGCATTCGTTACGAACTAGGCCCAGCTGCAGGTCACGTTTCATAGGTCAATTTATAAAACAATTTACTTGTTTATTAAGACCTCAGTGTTGATCATGTTATTATGAGTTTCTGCGTCAAGCTGTGTAATTTAAGATAATTCAGTGTTGTTTAGTTTCAGTCATGTGATTGATATGATGATCTTGATGGCCTGGGCATTAGTCACTGTGCATACTTAATTGTTGAAATATCGCCATGGAAGTTGGAAAATTTCACTAAATGTTAACCATAATTTCACCTCAACGCTTCCCTGTCAATGTTATCCTTGGGCAAAAAAAATCCTTATCGCAATCGATGTCGTATTGTTCTGATCACGTGACTTTTCCTTGCAAAATGAACTAACGCAGATCATTCAAAAGAAAATACCACATTTTTTTACATTTTAAGACCAACAAGCAGAATTTTGTCAAGTCCCGTAATAAGTTTGCATTAAATAGCCACTTAATTAAGTTGAGCTCTTATTCAAATAGTTAAATGCCGGTTTAATTCAACTATGCCCCGCGAGCCGCGGTACCTTCACCCCGACGCACGCGGGGTGGCCAGTGTTTACTGCGCCATTTCGTTTACATTAAAAAGCTCGTCGCCGTGAAAAATCTCGACTCAACTGAAAATTATGCAAATCTTTGTTTTTTAGTAGAAGTAGTAAGGGTGTAAAATGAAGCAATGATGACAATATTACAGTGGGATTACTATTATTATGTAGATGACGATGAAGGCTTTTGATCGTTATTACTCGTTAATTTAAGTCACGTAAAATGGAATGGAGCCATGGTAACGACAGGACAAGGGGTGCTAAGAATCTCTGGCAGAGATTCGGCTACCACCAAAAACGAAAATTGGCCCTGGTGACATACAACGCACGCACTTTGAGGACAGATGAGAAGCTTGTTGAGCTGGAAGAAGAGATAAACAAGTTGCGGTGGAATATTGTTGGTTTATCGGAGGTCCGAAGAGAGGGCGAGGACACGATAACCTTAAAATCCGGCAACTTGTTTTACTACCGGGAGGGCGAACAGCAGTCCCAAGGTGGTGTCGGATTTATCGTCCACAAGTCACTCATAGACAACGTTGTGTCCATCACTAGTGTGTCGAGCAGGGTAGCGTACCTGATACTCAGAATATCCAAAAGATATTCGCTGAAGGTCATACAGGTCTACGCACCGACCTCGACATACTCAGATGATGATGTCGAAGTTATGTATGAGGACATTAGTAGAGCCATACATACTTCCAAAACACACTTTACAGTGGTTATGGGTGACTTCAATGCGCGGCTGGGCAAACGGGGCGATAATGAGTTGAGAGTGGGGCAATTTGGATATGGGCAGCGCAACCCCAGGGGTCAGAGGCTGGCCGAATTCCTGGAGAAGGAGGGACTCTTTATGATGAACTCTTTCTTCCAGAAGCCGCCTCATAGGAAATGGACCTGGATGAGCCCTGATGGTTCCACCAAAAACGAAATAGACTTTATAATGAGCACCAAGCGACAAATATTTAATGATGTCTCCGTGATCCACAGGGTCAAAACCGGCAGTGATCACCGAATGGTCAGAGGCACATTAAATATTAATGTCAAAATGGAAAGATCGCGTCTGATGAAGTCTACGCTCCGACCTTGTAATGCACATATCCAAAACCCCGAGAACTTTTAACTCGAATTGGCAAACCGCTTCGAATTGCTAGACAGCAGCGCATCATTGGACGAAATCAACAACAGGCTGGTAGAGACTGTCCATACGGTCGGGTCCAAGTATTTTAAGCCCCACCGTAAAAATAGACCTCAAAAACTATCCAACTACACCCGAAACCTCATGGCTGAGCGACGTTCCATGACGCTCCAAACCTCCGATGATGCTAAGTCCTATAGGCAGCTCAATGGACAGATATTGAAGTCCTTGCGACAAGACTTACGGTCCTTCAATACAAGGCGTATTGAGGAGACCATAGCACAGAACAAGGGCTCTAAAGTGTTCGCAAGAGACGCGTCTATTGGGCAAAGCCAGTTGACGAAGCTGAAGATGGAGGACGGAAACATAACGTCGAATAGGTCGGAGGTGCTCAGGGAGATAGAGAGGTTCTATGGGCAGTTGTATACCTCAGTAGCTGAACCTGTTGTTGACTTGGTAAAAGACCCAAGAGCCAAGCTAACCCAACACTACACTGAAGATATCCCGGACATCAGCCTGTGCGAGATTAGGATGGCTCTCAAACAACTCAAAAATAACAAAGCGCCGGGCGAAGACGGAATTACCGTAGAGCTTCTGAAAGCGGGCGGAACGCCAGTACTTAAAGTCCTTCAGAGGCTGTTTAATTCCGTCTTGCTCGAAGAGAAAACGCCGGAAGCATGGAACAGGGGTGTGGTGGTACTGTTTTTCAAGAAAGGTGATAACACTTTACTGAAGAATTATAGGCCCATCACACTGCTGAGCCATGTTTATAAGTTGTTTTCGAGAGTCATTACGAATCGTCTCGAATGCAGGTTTGATGACTTCCAGCCTCCCGAACAAGCCGGTTTCCGGAAAGGCTTTAGTACCATAGACCACATACATACGCTGCGGCAGATTATACAGAAGACCGAGGAGTATAATCGGCCACTATGCTTGGCGTTTGTGGACTATGAGAAAGCCTTCGATTCGATCGAGACTTGGGCGGTTCTTAGATCTCTCCAGCGATGCCGCATTGACTATCGGTACATCGAAGTGTTGAAGTGCTTGTATAATAACGCCACCATGTCAGTCCGAGTACAGGGGCAGTGCACGAAGGTGATCCCCATAAAAAGAGGAGTAAGACAGGGAGACGTCATTTCTCCGAAACTGTTTACGGCCACCTTAGAGGACGCCTTCAAGCTCTTGGAATGGCAAGGACTTGGCATCAACATCAATGGCGAATACATCACTCACCTTCGATTTGCCGACGACATTGTGGTCGTGGCAGAGTCGCTGGAAGATCTAGGACGAATGCTCGGTGACCTCAACAGAGTATCTCAACAAGTGGGTCTTAAAATGAACATGGACAAAACCAAAATAATGTCTAACGTCCATGTCGTACCCACCGCACTCACCGTTGGGAACTCTACTCTTGAAGTTGTTGACGAATACATTTACCTGGGACAGGTAGTCCGGTTAGGTAGGTCCAACTTTGAGAGAGAGGTCAATCGACGAATCCAACTCGGCTGGGCAGCGTTCGGGAAACTGCGCAATATCTTCTCATCCAAAATACCTCAGTGCCTTAAGACTAAAGTTTTCAGTCAATGTGTGTTACCAGTGATGATATATGGATCAGAGACGTGGTCTCTTACAATAGGTCTCATAAAAAAGCTCAGAGTTGCTCAGCGAGCTATGGAGAGAGCTATGCTCGGCATTTCTCTACGCGATCGAATCAATAATGGGAGATTCGTAGAAGAACCAAGGTTACCGACATAGCCCTTAAGATTAGCAAGCTGAAGTGGCAATGGGCGGGCCACATAGCGCGTAGATCGGACGGGCGTTGGGGCAGAAAGATTCTAGAGTGGCGACCACATATTGGCAAGCGCAGCGTGGGACGACCGCCTGCCAGATGGACCGACGATCTTGTGAAAATCGCAGGAAGTCGTTGGATGCAGGTGGCATCGGACCGGTTACGCTGGAAAGCGATTGGGGAGGCCTATGTTCAACAGTGGACAAGTATGGGCTGAGATGATGATGATGATGAAAATGGAATCATATTCTAAGCAATGTTTCATTGAACAAATCCTATAATTATTTAAAAGTTTTAGAAGAATTCATTTAAATTATATAAACGTAAATAATTTAAAACATACATGAAACTATTACAGGCACGTAAGTGAAGGATCCTCACCTTTGAGATACTTAAACACATGGAGATTCGTGCCCTGTCGAAACATTTCCAAGGTTCCTTACATTTTTGAGACGATAATAACGGCGCATTAGGGTATAATAAGTGAGGATTTGGTGTAGAGCATAAGCTTGTAAAGGGCATAAGATATGATTTGACATGATTAGAAATAGGGCGACTGACCTCTATTAAATATTCATGGTTCCCTGTGCGGCTACGCGGTTAATGGAACAGTTTCACGTCACACTTTATCTACACTAATATAATAAAAAGGAAAGATTAGTATTTTTGTATGTTTGTAACGAATAAACTCAAAACTACTGGACCGATTTTAATGATTCTTTCACCACTAGATTACCTAGAAGTAACACAGGCTATAAAACATAGACCCAGTAGGTGCGCTGTTATCGACCGGGTAGTAACTCCTAGTATCTTAAAAAGATGTAGTCAGTGTCGCTATCTAAACGATGTCACTCGTGACTTTCTCCGCTATGTTCCCAAAATAGCCACGAGATGCGCCGCCGCCGACATATTATATTGCTAATTAGTCGACAACAAAGAACGCTGATTAGCGGTATTACATAACTTTCCGTATACTTGGCGAAAGCTTGTCAAGGAAATATATAGGTTTCTTATAGCCGGCAATTTCCAGTTTAATGACATTCGTTTTCATAAAACAATATATAATAAATCAGCGTACACTTTTTGCTGGGAACAAGTCCTCTCTTACAAATTAAAGTGAGAGGAATTACGGCATACACCCACACCTGCTGTTGGAACTTATCAAGCCGCATATAAGGCTTCTATCTCGCCTTATTGAAGACCATCAACTAATTCACTTACATACATTCTATAGCACACAGCCGCTCAAAAATAGAATTGCCTCAGATGGTCTCCCATTTTAGACTGACTTAATCGAACGCTACTACCATAGCGCTACAAGCACCCTTACATACGTTTTCATAAGGACGATTTCCGATTGACAACGTATACCTTTTTGTGATTAAAATATCTATCTATATCATCATTAAAAAGATGATTATTCTTTTTCTAATTATTTTCTCTATCTATATCATCAGGCTAGATCCCTTGCGAGGTAGGCAAAGTGTACAGAGTTCCAACAGGTTTGTTCGTTACAGACTTGTCTGGCTTTCTTCTCTCATAGTTCGTCTCATACACGCTCGTCGGTTACGGAAACTCTTGACTTGCCCTTCACTTAAGGCATGGCTTACTTGGTCATAGTGAAATAGTCTAAGTCTTCTCCGGTACCTACATACTTCTACTTTCGCATTTTATATCTGTTTCCTCATTATTGCTATGTGCCCAAACCAACGGAGCATACCCTTTCTCATCTTACAACCGATACTATCTTTCATGCCTACACTCTTACTTACTATGCCATTACGAACACGGTATTTAGCTTGACTCCGCTTATCTTCCACAGATTTATCCTGCTTTCATTGTCCTGCTTACATATCCAACTTTCATCGCTATATAACAGAGTTGGGACAAGCACTCCGTTATGCATGGTCAGCTGCTCCTTTTGACTTAAGTGCCAGCTTCTAAGTAGCTTTTCATCAACATTCTTCTCTCTGTGTCAGCGGTGTATTTCCTATCCTTGCTGAAGGCGCATCCACGATATACAAACTCATTCACTTGCTCCAGTATATCGTTACTAGCCACAACGTTTTTCTAATTTCATCTTCTTAAAACCTGCTTGAAACTGCCACCCAGAATCTTAAAATAGACATTGAAACAGGAACACTAATCGAATTGCATAAAGCGACATACCGAAATGACAATTTATTCAACATTTTTTAAGCTTTACACGATTTATTTTATTTATTTTGTAAATAATAAAGTGTGATGCCGTGACGTCAACGGTCCTGCAAAAAGGTACTAACGGAAGATCAGCGCTGACTGTCCACAGCCAGCAAACCTGCTGAGTTAGGACCTATTTTGTAATGCACTTTAAATTGGTTCCGTCTCTTTTAATAGGTACTTACCATATTTATTTATGCCATCATGTACGTGCACCGTGTAATATTTAATCTTTTCTCTGTATTGTGCGTTGCAAAATAAACGTTTATTATTATTATTATTCATATCCTGAGACCGCGAGTTGGAAATATCTTCGAGGCAGATTATAAATGGGTTACTAAAGATAACTATTGGGAGATATATTTACTTAAGGCTGTAATCATTTGCGTATTGAATAATAATGAAATTTATAAATACTAATGTGTTTAGATCATTTATGTCATGAATGGACTACATCACGGCATTTCTGCTGTTTGGAGCTGATTTTTCTTAAAACCTTTTTGAAGTGAAGTTTGCCGTTTTATTTTATAAAACACAAGTATTTATTTATGAAAAATCATTGGTTGGAATCTTACTGATCAAAAAACACGTAACGTCTATACTGTCCAAGTAGAGAAAGCAAAGGTAGCCTGTGTAGTTTTCGTTAACAATGTTGGGTCCCAATATAATTAGTTGCAAGTTTATTTCTATTACACAGAGCATAGTATAGATTCTGAATTGTTACTTCGAATTTTTACTTAGCAAAAAAGCGAACCCCAAAAATATGATGTCCGACCTAGAACAGTCAAGTGCGTGTGCAAGTGCTCGTGATAGCCAAGTGCACCATTCCACTAGACCAATCAGGCAGTTAACAACTATAGTACCTTATGAACAAGTTGTAAAGTAAAACACAAAATTTAACCAAAAAATAAAGGTATATAGACGAATTGTGAAACTCCTTCGTTTTGAAGTCAATTAAAAATGTTATTAACATCTGTCGTTCCGACCAACTTACGTTTGCATCAATATGCTTATCGACCCCACCTAATGAAATAAATAATAAAGTTTACATTATCCGAGTGATGTTTACTCGGAAAATTAAGTTGGAAATCTTTTTCGTGGAACCATTAGACTGACAGGTACTCATTACCCGCAAGTAGGCGCCGTAAACAAGGTAAGGGTCGCGTCTATTATGCGAACTTGAGGTATCTTCAAATAAACTGTACGGGTTCTGTTTTTGAAGACTGGCTTACCTTTGTCTTTTGGATAGCTCGGTTTTAATTTGAGTATTAAATGTATATTTTTTTAAAGATTCAAATCTAAACAGTGACTTACATTAAGTTGCACTATCTGGACACCCGAAAATATATTAAGGTCTCGTCTTTTTTCTGTTCTTTTACAAAATAGTATTTTGAGTTCTTCTATCTTTTATATATAAGCCATTCTTCTTTGACTTGAGTGATGCTTAAGCTTAACAATCTTTGTATTTTCTTTTACCAGCGTGGTTGTTTTGTCTATTGTGAAGGCTAATCAAATATTCTTGATTACCATTAACGTCGTTAGTAGTGTTACTTCACTTGTGGATACTTATATAAAATTGACACGCTTAATATTAACGATAATGTGTCAAGTATTGTAAAATACCATTGAAATTTGAATTTTGTTAGTATTCAAATCAAGTTCAAATTCGAATATAGTTGAAACGTTTTCGCCAATCATGTCAAAGTTATAAATGATTCTCTCTTACTACTTCTGCTGTTCTAGTTTCACAAATATGATTAATGTATTGCCTACTATAAAATGGGTTTATTTCAAACGATTTACAATATTTTCGAAGTTAATTGTTAGTTGGTAAAATTTTACATTGTTTGATTGAATGTTGTTTACCGCAAATGATTCAGATACTACGAAATGCAAGTGCATTAGTGTTTTGCAGTTAAAAAAAAAACTAAATTAGTATAACGATAGTCGTAGTGAGTGCCCAAATATATAACTGCAAAACATTATATTATCAATAGTTATTGTAATAAGCATTACTTATTATTATTATCTTTCTTGTAGTTGATTGCTTAAATAAATATATGGGTTCCAAGAAATCAGTTTCTAAATAACCTCAAAAAATCTAGTTAAAAGGAAAATCTACAACCGTGACAAGTTAGTTTATTAATCTTTGAATGTGTGTGAATCAATACGGCAGACCAGAAGGCATAGCACGAAAAGATTGACCATTGTTGTTATACTACAAATTTACCAAATAAACATGAACGTGACGGCATGATTACTCGGTAGAGTCACGCAACCGTCAAAGTTTTCATGCTAAGCCCTCGGGTACATACTGGAAGTATACTAAAACGACCCACCAAAAATCAATTTGGCTTATCAAATTGTCAATATCAACTTTTGTGGAGGACTTGTCCTATTAACGAAACAGTTTTCTGATATATCTACGATAAAATTAGATATTCTCCAGATTTTCCTGTTAAGTTTCCTCATCAAAAACCCTTTAGACATAACAAGGGCAAGCGTCTTCTATGAACTCTATAAACCTCGTTGATACGCAACATAATTTTATTTAAAAATTTGACGTGCGGAATTTAGTAACGGGCACCATTCATTAATTATATTTCGTATTACATAGTTAACATCGGTGTTTGTTAGGTATATAGAAATAATAACATCATGGTATAAATAAGATGTGTAACGTAAACGTTACACATCTTATCACATCTATCTCATCTCACAGTAAACTGTGATAACATTCCAGAGACTACGGCTACAGCTAATTATAACAGGGAACTTATTTCTTGACAGCGGCGTCAAAGTCAGTCCGTCCGAAGGTAGCGATGCGTGCATTATATTTATTATTTCACGCGTATTTTTCACTACATAAGTAAACAATCATATTGATATTAGATTAAAATTAAGCTGGTTTGCATCGCCTTTGTGTATCATATCGTATATGTATTAGTGAGCTATCGTATATGTATTAGTAATTGAAAAATGTACGGCAAAGGTTTTACTTTTAAAGCTACTTTTTCAAAATTCGTTTAATGTGAAACATTGAAGATTGGTGAAATATTGAGTCACTTAACGCTGATAACTGCGACATACAACAGGATTATATTGCAGGCATTGAACCTAGTTGTATATCGCAGGTACAACCGTTAAGTGGACCAGCTGATAGTGGGCTGGGTCCTAGCTACGTGTCTGTGTCACTGGACTGGAAAAAGGCAAAAAACTGAAGCCAAGGGACAATGTTTGTGAATGAAAAATCGCGTTGTGTCAATATATGACAGGGTTTGTGAGAATGAGGGCGGGCGCTCTCACGTGGAAATGACGCATTGGACTGTATTTGTATCATCAATTCTTTATCGTAGATTAAAGTTAGACTTTTAGGTTATGTGGGTGTCGTAAAAAGCGTCTGAGGGAGGTAAATTGTTTTATAAAATCTTGTTTGAGATTCAGAATGTTTCGCTTCTGAATATATCTGAGCATCCCTTATGCATATTGCTTATCACCATCTACTTTGTTTGGATTGACTCCGAATTATATTACATTATTTTAGTACATTCTAAAGAACAGTCTCCGCAACCAGTGAGTGCGTGTGAGAAGAATTATGAGAATGGAGGAAACAAGAGAGGTCTGTAAGGAACCTATTGAAACTCTGTACCCTCGGCCTACCTCTCAAGAGATCAGACATGATCATATACATAGATAGAAACGATTTAGCGCAGTGGTTAAGAGTTTAAGCCGCTTCGCCCACTGTGTCTAATAGTCGCGGGTTCGATTCCCGCACGGGACAAATCTTTGTGTGATCCACAAGTATTTGTTGCGGTTTGGGTATTTGTGTCTGTGAATTTTTATGTTTGTAAACGCACCCACGATACAGGAATAAATCCTAGTGTGGGGATATTATTTAAAAAAATCTAGCACCGTTTCATCAACCAATTTAATGAGTAATTAACGAGCAAAACATCACCCGGCATATCGATAAATTAATTCGAACATAAATGGACAACGCATCAATATTATTCTCATTACATAAACAATGCACAATAAAGTTTACAACCAATATGCCTAGTACAATTGTTGTAATAAACGCTGGTTTGTATGAAATTAACTATAACTCAAACTTAATGTTTTTCTCCAGTTATCGCAACGGCACACGGGCATAAAACTTTCTTTGACAACACCATAAAAATACTAACATTTATAGATGTAACGTGACTTACAGTATAAACATAAAAATCGTCTGCAATCAAGTCAGGTTCGGTCGACTAGTGATGGTTGTTACTCGATTCGGTATATTGGTTGTCGATATCATTAAAGTTTTTGCGTACTTACATTAAGATTAAAAATTGACTATGTATTAGTTATGGAGACGTTAGTTAGTGATAGTATTTATTTCAAATCCAGTCCAGTCCAGTGGTTAAGAGCTTAAGTCGGTCCGTCCGCTGGATTGGGTAGTCGCAGTTTCGATTCCCACACAGGACAAATCTTTGTGTGAACCACATATTTTTGTTTCGGTCTGGATCTTTGTGCATGTGAATGTCGTGTTTGTAAACGCACCTACAACACAGTAATAATTCTTAGTCTATCTATCTATCTATAACCTCACGCCAGATCCCTTGCGGGGTAGGCAGAGAGTACAGAGTTCCAACAGGTTCTTTCCTTACATACCTCTCTGGCTTCCTCGACTCTCATAGTTCGTCTCATACACGCTCGCCGGTTACGGAGACTCTTGACTTTTCCATCAGATAAGACTCGGTTTATTTGGTCGTGGTAAGATAGTCTAGGTCTTCCCCGGTACCTGCATCCTTCCACTTTCACATTGTATATCTGTTTTGTCATTCTTACCTCTGGCATTCTTTCTATATGCCCGAACCAACGGAGCATGCCCTTTCTCATCTTTACACCGATACTATCTTTCATACCTACTCGCTGTCTTACTATGCTGTTGCTAATGCGGTCGGTCAGCTTCACTCCGCACATCTTCCGCAGAGCTCGCATTTCTACCGCATTTATCCTACTTTCATTCTCCTTCTTACATACCCAGCTCTCGCTACCATATAACAGCGTTGGGACAAGAACTCCGTTATGTATGGCCAGCTGCGCCTTATGGCTTAAGTGCCGGCTCCCGAGTAGCTTTCCCATCGCACCATTCACTCTGTTCCCTGCACTCACTCTTCTCTCTATGTCAGCGGTGTATTTCCCATCCTTACTGAAGGCGCATCCAAGATATACAAACTCATTCACTTGCTCCAGCACATCGTTACCAACCACAATCCTTACATTCGTTCTGGTTTCTTCCCTTTCAAAAACCATAATCTTGGTTTTCTTCACATTCAAGTGTAAGCCATTGATCATGCAGTCGTCTTTCATAACTGTGACTAGTGTTTGCAGATCAGTGGCTGTTGGCGCTATTAAAACCGCGTCATCTGCATAAAGTAGATGGTTTACCACTAAGTCACTCATTTGTACACCTTCATTCATCGCTTTCAGTCTTTGAAGACTTTTGTCCAGATATATTATAAACAGTCTAGCGGACAACACGCAACCCTGCTTGACGCCGATTTTAACGTCAAACCAGGGTGACCTGTTACCACCCACCCGTACGCATGCCTTGCAGTCCACATAAGTGGACTGTACGGCTCGCAACAGAGTGCCATCTATACCATACTCTGGCAAAATGTCCCAAAGTCTCTTTCGCACAACTCTGTCAAATGCCTTCTCCAGATCTACAAAACCGCAGAAAACCTTCCGGCCCACTGCCAGATGCTTCTCTACGATGTTGCGGAGTGAGAAGACTTGATCCGAACATCCTCTTCCAGACCTGAAACCCCCTTGTGCCTCGCACAACATTCCATCGGACTTCACGCGCATTCTCCGTTCAATAATTTTACCGTACATCTTGGCTGCCAAGCTGATCAAACTGATGGCTCTGTAATTGGCGCAGTCATATTGTGAACCCTTGCCTTTATACAAGGGTACTATGACTGCGCGGCGCCAATCTGTAGGGACTCTACCGGTCCTCCAGCAAAGGTTTGCAAGGGCCCGGAAAGCGTCCCGGACGCAAGTTCCACCGTATTTGATCATCTCGGCAGATATCATGTCTACTCCCGCAGCTTTACCGTTTTTCATACTTCCTATCGCCCATTCAACTTCTTCCATAGTGATGTCCTCCGTTGATTCTGGTGCCGCAATCTCGCCTTTAGGCACGTCTGCGGCATCAGCATCCGGGTCATCTCCATACATTTCTCCAAAATATTCACTCCACCGGTTTAGCACAGCTTGTGTGTCTGCAAGAATGTCACCATCTTTAGATTTTATCCTTTCCATTCTGGAGCCTGACGAATCACCTCGAGCCTTTCTCACCTTGCTCCAAAAGAGTTTGGTGTTGTTCTCGAAGTTCTTCGCCAGCCTCTCCTCCTCAATCATACTGGCTCTTTCACGCTTTTCTTTCACTAAAGTTTTAGTGGCATTCTTGCATTGCCGGTATATTTCTTTCCTCATCTCTGTCATACTGGCATTCAGGTTCAAAGAAGATACATAGTCCTGCCACGCTTTCTTCTTACTTTCTACGGAGCTTTGCAACTCCGCATCCCACCATGCATCACCTTTTGCTGTAATATGCTTCTTTGAGCAACCACATACTTCTTTCGCGGATTCCACCAAACTCTCTTTCAGGCTATTCCAGCATTCATCTACATTTGAGTCCGAAGAGCCTGCTGTCAAAAGCTTGTCCCGGACTCTGTCTTCATACATTCTCCTCACGCTCTCATCTTGCAACTTTTCAACCTTTAATCTTTCAAGGTCTCCGAAGGGGATACGCTCTCGCCAGTGCCTCCACTTCCTGAACAGACCACTAAACCGCGCAACTACGAGATAGTGGTCTGATTCCAGAGTGGGGCCTCTATACGCACGCGTATCTTGTAGTTTGCTTCGGAGACGGTTATAAACCAGGATCAGATCTATCATGCTTTTTTGTTCATTCCTTCTCCACGTATACATATGTATGTCCTTATGCTGGAATATTGTATTAGACACAAGGAGACCCCTTTCCAAACAAACATCTACAATGAGCTTACCTGCATCGTTCACTCTCTTATCACCATAAGGACCCAGAGCAGCGTCGCAAGTTTGCCGCCTGGTTCCTACCCATCCGTTCAGATCGCCACACAGAATCACCTTTTCGTTAGCCTCAGTCAAATCCAGAACTTCCCTGACATTATCCCAAAACTTCTCAAGGTCCTGGGGTGTCGACGAGCTTACGGGAGCATACGCTGCGACCAAAAATACTCTAGTGACACCCAGTTTTAAACGGACCCAGAGAAGTCTCGCATCGCACAGGCCATAATCTCTCACTCCAGAGGCCAGGCGACGGGACAGCAAGATACCCACCCCCATGCTGGCACGACTGCTCTGCGGTACACCAGACCACAGAGCCATCGTTCCATCAGGAAGATCACAGGTTTCACTGCCCCTCCGCTTAGTCTCTGTTACACACAGAGCATCCAGGCGTCTCTCTTTCATTACATCAATCACCTCATGCATCTTATCTTCCATACCACCTCTTACATTCCAAGTGCCTATTCGGCACTCTGCACCCCACGACTCGCCAGTTCGGGCCCGGCGTGATGGGTGGCGGCCCCCATCGCCGCTTCCACCTATATTCGTACCGACGGGGGCGGGCCGGTACGCGTCGCCTCGGGGGGACGCCCTAGCCCGCACTGCGGTACGTCTTCGGTCCAAGATTGCAGCCATAATGACTAGCAGGGATCGCGACGAGCACGCTCTTGGACAGACCCCCTTCTAGTATGTTGTTATTACCCCATTAGTATGATGTTAAGTCATTTTTTTAATCATTGTTCTATTGGTATTGAATAATCAGACTGATTTTATCGTGGTATACCAAAATAAACTTAATTTAGCAATAACATCGACGCGCTGTCGTGATTGATGTGAATTAACTTTTCTCAGCCGCTCATAGGCTACTTACATTACCCGTTCGCATCATCTGCACCGCATCCCATACAGTCCATTCGCTCCTCATCACCACAATTTCTGGCCCTTTTTCCCTCAACTCAACTCTTCATCATAACTTCCGGACTTGCCTCTTCACCAATAACTTAGAAATTTTACTGATGTTTCGAGTGCTTTACAAAGTTATTAAGAAGTAGCATATAACTAAGAAGGTACCCCCTAATAACAACGACATAATATGAACATCAAACACCTAAGTCGTTTCGTAACTATCGGTGCTGTAAAGTACTCAAAATATATAAATTAAAATAAGCCACGATAGAATCCAAAAAAGTAGTTTATTTCACCTTGTAATTTTGAAATCATAATAGTCAGCGAAGTTAAATTTAACTAACTAATCTGAGAGTCTCTGAGACGAGCAACTGACTCTCAGGTTCAGTAGCCAATAGTTACTGTAAAGCATGGAGTAATACATATGACACGATTGATTTCTATTTCTTCCATTTTATATTTGTGTCCAATAGTAGAATGGTCGACTATCAAAATGGCTTCAAATACAATATTGCCGAACCGAGTCACATCACGACTCCGGGCAAAGCTCCAGTATGCAGTAAATGTTCAATGAATGGCATATTAATATTTTATGATGCGGCGGATGCGAGCTTTCGGGACGAGTACGACATGGGGTCGGAACGAGTAGGACACAGGGCCGGGACCAGCACGACACTGGCTCGACGACGGCGACACGACAAACTTATAGACTTCTAAATCATTCATGCAATGAAATTTATGTCTTTCAATTCAACTAAACTTATTCGTTCCTTTGACAGACTTTATTCGTGATGTATTATGATTTTTAAGTTGGACATAGTATGATTATGATGATTATGTAACTCCTTTAGCTATTTTCGAGTTGACATTTTAAATCGCAGTTAAAAATATTAAAAAATGGCGGTTTTGACAGATGTGGAGCACTTATAATTAAGAGGTGTCGTTTAAACAGCTCTTTGTCCTTCACGTAGTTTTACGTGTACATAAGTCCCTTCCCTTTAACTATAGTGCTTACCACTGCAAAAGGCGGAGAGATCTTGTTTGTGGGAGTAAATTGTCTAAAACTGCTCTAGCCTCCAGAAATTATATGGTGTTGGGTCCTAAACTTTATAACCTTGCCAACAAAAGCAATAATATTTATTGTTTACCCCCTTTCGCAGTGTAAATATACGATCAAGGCCTGGTTGAAGAAACTATCTTACGATGACACTGAAAAATTATTCATAACGACAAAGTAGATTCTATTACAAACTCTATACACACACAAATACACACACACACACACATACCCACATGCACACGCACGCACTCACAGGTAAGTATATCCGCATGTGAAATTTGTAATCATTATTTATTCTGATTTTAAATTGTTTTATAATTTACTTTTATTCGGAATTTTCTTTGGAACAAGTTTTATTTTGTATTTAATATAATAATAATATTTTGTTAATTATAATGTACCAATTGCACCCAATAATAATATTCTCTACTTATAGGAAGGCGAAGGTATCTGTCATACAGTTTTTCTATAACTAGTACAGATACCACCGCACCACAAAGTTGTTGCTCTTGTTCCCTATTATTAAGTACATATAATAACTGTGATGTAAAAAATGCCTCTGAAACATTGAATAAATTTATTATTATTATTATTATTATTAAACTAGCGATATAATGTGGCCATTTCGGCTGCCTAGCCAAAGTTCACCAAACATATCTGATAAATAAGTACCTAGTGTCCGTCGTTAACCTACTTTGACGGCCTGTGTAGAATCTCCTCAATCAATCTGCTCGATTCCTGTTTGCCTTAACTTTCATATACACCGACACACGTATATTCCCCAAGCGGGGGTGGAAGAGGCGTGCTATGTACAACCACTTTTTACCGGCAATACTAGGTCTCACGTATTAGGGAGCGAGCCTTATGCTTTATGCCAGGCATAAGTCCAGATACGGGAATGATACTGGGAATTTTCTCGGAAATACCACATTTTTCCTACCTAGGATTTGAACCCAGAACCTTATGTTCGCAAAGCGTCACTAGAGCAACGCCACTAGATCATATACGTAAAAATAAATTAGAAATAAACACCATCACGCCTATATTCCTCCGGCTGGTTTGGCAGAGGTGTAATGCGTGCGTACACCCACTTTTCCACTTTTCAACAAGGTTTACCTTGTAAATAGGTAAAATTGAAGTATTTAAATCCCCCAAGCAGAGGTGGCAGAGGTACACCTCTGCACACAGTACTCTGTACACAGTACACTGTGTACACCCACTTTTCAGCGACGATGTCAAGTCCCATGTAATAGTGGGTGAGCCTTTTGCCTTATACCGGACATAATTCTAGACTCGATTGAAAAACTACATTCGTTTAACCTAGAATTTGAATCCGTGACCTCGTCATCGCAAAGCGCATTCGCCACCAGACCAACGAGGCAGAGGTGTAAATATTTACAAATATTTCAATTATACTCGTACCATTTTTATCGTATTCAGTAAAAAAATAACGCGTATTTCCCGTTCCACGCAGACGAGCTCAACGGAACTTTAAGGGTGGGCGAGATTAAACCGTGTCCAACTTGCCCTCCACCCTTTTGAGGGTACGCAACGGTTTATCAAATTATATCATTTCATTTACAAACGCGGCCGAAATTATTTCGACTTTTGCTAAACATGACGTTGGGAAAAGTCGAATGATTTCAGCATGGAATGTTTGACGTGAGTGTTTTGTACATGTCGGGATATTTATAATGATTGTGTGTGTGATTGTGTCTACTAAAGTTAATGTCTTCATACTACTTCCTCTGCAGACTATCACTATTTTATTGTTTTTTCTAATATACCTTCGAAGTTCCAAGAGAGGAACGACATAAGCTATGAACAGCAGCTACTTTTAATGACGGTCTAGACTTTTTCTTTTTTTCTTCTATGAATCCCACTTGTCCCTTTTGTAACTCTAGCAAGAAGAGATATATTTAGGTGACGTGATCTCTCATTTAGTCACCTATAATTATTTCCATTGCCCTAATTTGAACTTTGTACCTTGTTTGTGCCTAGTTCGGTCTGTGACGTAAGTCGATGAACTCAGTTGCAAATCGCTTACACACTATTATTTTGCATCCACTCCATTTTTTTTGTAAGTAGAGATGTTTAAGTATGGCAATAGGCTCACCCCCTATTACATGGAACCTAACATTGTCGGCAAAAAGTGGGTGTACTAAGTACGCCTCTGCCACCCCCGCTTGGGGAATATAGGCGTGACGCTGCTTATTTATTTTAGAAAGAGATACAAAAAAGTCGAAGACAGAGGTACATGGGGCTACCTTACCACTCATAGTGATCTCTCCCAGTATGTTGCTAATATTAGGATTTACGTCAGTTAGGTTACGTATTTTTAGCAAATTGTAGGTTGAAATATTGGATATTTATTTTGACTTGTACCTGGAGTCCCATTTTTCGGTGTCTCGTATCGTCAGCCAGGCGCCCCGTGTAAAGTGTGTCCGTG
Organism: Phalera bucephala; assembly: GCA_905147815.2. Taxonomy (NCBI): domain Eukaryota; kingdom Metazoa; phylum Arthropoda; class Insecta; order Lepidoptera; family Notodontidae; genus Phalera; species Phalera bucephala. The sequence goes on along the minus strand of LR990615.1, from coordinate 35,511,039 downwards.
TCCCCGTGTCAGTGATTAGGGTCCTCGGCTGCCGATCCAAATTAAATGAGGAAAATACGATAGGAAGAAGGAAAAATGTACCATAGGCTTACTAGTCAAATAAATTACACATTGTTCACGCTTGTTATTCTTGAAGAGAGGTGTACAGAGGACATCCATGTTTCATCTTGATTTTTGGACCGACATGCTCACCACCGAGCTTGATATGTTATAAATCTATCCCTGTTATATTACTTTAAAGAAATAAAGAAAACCCATGTGTTTCGGAACGTTCTGAAGTTCACGACATAAGGTTTCTTTATAACAATTTCCATTGTTATGAGCAGGTGACAAACAATTATTATGTACGTACACAGAGCGATTAATTAAGACGTTAGAAATTACAAAGGTGCGACCCAGAATCTACACCTTGGACCTCTAAACATATATGCGTACCATATTTGACAAGGAATAGGAAAATATTTTGCTACGCGAATGTAGGTCTTTACATTGCGAAACACATCTAAGCCAGTACAAAATTCTCGAGGCAAAATTGTTTCATAACCGTAAAATCAGCAGGTTTAGTTCTACAAAGCGTTATAAAAACGAAGCACTACAATGGCCGGCGAGAAATAAAATTTTAATATAATTACAAAGAGCTCGGCGTCGCGGCGTTCATGTGGCCTACGAGGAGGAAGCAGGAACAACACGCTGATATTATTATATGTATATTTTGCTGTTAGTTCATAAATAGAATAAAAAACATAAGCACCGTCAAGCCTTAGGTCGTCAAATGAAAGATCACAATATCTTATTGTCTGTACGAAAATAAAAGGACATGGGAGTATTACATTATAGTAAGTATTTTTCTTTTTCAAAACAAAGAAAGAAAAAAGGACAGAAAGAAAGAAAACATGTGACATGCTTATAACTCCATCACACAAACGGCATCATATGCCAGGTGGTTACACGCTGGATATAATAAGGATTTTCTTATCTCTAAAATCAGCGACGTTTACTCTGAATCATATTTTTTTCTGTCTCTTTTCGGTTTAGAGGTATTTCCTTCTTTATGTTACACCTTTTACCGCAGCTTCCCCAAACGGGAGTAGCAGATGTGTACGGTGTTACACCTATATTTTGATAACAATGTGACGTCCCAATATAATTAGTCACAGATCAATTTGTCTGTGCGATTTCAAATCCACAACTGTTCTATCCGGCATCTGAGTAGCCTTAACCACCAGACCGTCGTTATTACCTTAGGGAGTTAAAACACCTTTAGGGGATAAATTTCCAAAAAATCCTTTCTCCAACCAAGTAATTACGGAGGTCCTTCTATTGTGGTAACCATAAATAATAACACAACGTTTACTTTCAAACTATATCGAGAGGACAATTTGCATTAAAAAGACTGAAGACATTTAAAACAAATTTCACAAAGCAAAAATGCGCCATAATCATAATTTTAACTAAGCCAATTTCCTCGAGACTTGTTCTCAACGGAGTACAATTCTCAGATTTCCCATTAAAAAGCAGGTACGTGATAAATCTAATGAGGAAGTTTCTTTCCGACTCGCGCAAGAAAAACAACATCCATTCTGTTTCAAAGTAAAATGTACTGCTGCATTTAAGAACTTGGCAAGTTGGCGAACCTATTTACGAGGCAATAATAAAGTATGCCTTCTTGCATTTTAATAGGCCAGCAATATAACATATCGATATTAAATTCATTCTTTAATTTGAATACTTGGCAGCTATGTTTTTGGTGATTAACAAAGGAAGTTTTGCTTTATCATTGTTGTAGCAAGGTTGGTTTTGCAGTGGCTTGCTGTGGCTGCATTGGTGCAGTATCGTCCTAACGAGGTGCTTACGTTATTGGCGCAGGAGTGCTCTCGCAGCTTTATGCTCTGTAATTCGCTTTTTGTTGGAACTCTAGTTTCAGTTACGAGGACTTTAATTTTCAACACGTAGATTTATTTGCAAGCTGATTTAGATTTATGGAAATTTGTTTGAATGTGTTCTTTTGTTACTAAGAGCTGGCTCTTTAGTGTAACAAGAACGGTTATGTTTATAATATTTATGATTGATTTGGTCTTATATTGATGTTAATTGGTACATCTTTCACACGTATGGTTGTGTTTTAGTATACATAGGAATAAGGGGTAGGACCACGCGTTTACGCGGAAAATCTTGAGAATTGTTATGTCTTTTCAGAATGTGTGCTGAAACTTTGTTTTAGTGATTGTTAGGAAGATGTATTACCTGAGTGGGGATGGCTATTAAGAATAAAAAAAATGTAAATTGACTATTTGTAAGCGCCCCGCAGGGCTTACACAAAATAAATGATTTAAGTTTGAGTGTGAATCATTTGATGGAAAAAACACATCTTGTTACACACTTAATGTCCCAAAATTGACGAGGCAAGCCAGTAAGTATAGTATTTTGACATAGTATTTTGTCCTATACTAATATCAAGTGTTTCAACATCCACTCACAATTCAGCTTATCCCAAAGAAACTCGCAAGCTACACTCTAAAACTTAAAAAATCCCTCCAGTTACATTAGCATAAGACGCTTAAGAGCGCATAAGATCGGAAGCTTTTAGGCAAGACTGTTGGCTGGTGCACTCCAAAACAACGTAATAATATTCAAATATACACTGCACATGGAGATAACACCTTTGTGTTATATAATCTTAATGCAAATGATGCAAATTAAAAGACTGCAGGAAAACATTATTATGTTGAGTTCTTAGATTTACGCGAATATTACACATGAAATAAAACTATTTTACGGATTTTATCAAGGTTTACTTTTGATTTTTAGTTCCCGACGTTTAGTTATTATGTTGCTAAAATGTATCACGTTTTGGGTACAATTTTTCATATTTGAGAATTCATGAACTATGTCGCAGTGTAGCGCACAAAGTTTGACGCAATGGAAGATTTTTGACAAAACAACATAGGTTAACTAGTTCTATATAAGTCCAAACATTTAATATACCCGATACAGAAATTATCCCAATGAATATGGAAAAAATGATATGATAAAGAACGGAGTGTTGGTAATATTTAAAAACACTCATTAGATTGCGTACATCTGTATATCAGATACTAATACACTAGGTATTATTTCGCTTTCTATCCAGCCAGATCCCCTGTCCTTCTGAATTGAAAGAAAACAAAGTTAATAAGGTTAATGCCTTATTAGCTTTGTTTTCACCAATATAATTAGTATATTTTCCAATACAAAATGGGGATTGATTTTCCCTTCAACACCCTTGGTTGTTTCGACCACGTAAATCGTAAATCAAACAAGTCACCTCGTGGCTCCACCGGTCGTCCTTAGTTGACCGAAAAAATATTACCAATATTTAAAAACAAGGTAAAAGTAAAGGCTTTGAGTGTTTCGAAATGTTTTAAATGTGACAATTTACTGTTTCTTTTTATTTTGTACTCGATGAGGCCAAACACGAATAATTTCAGGCGCAAATAATCACGTTATGGAGGAAACTTGCTGTCTTTTTTAATATACTAACAAAGGTGAGAAGAAATGAGAATACGTCAAATTCATCGCGTCTAAAAGAAAAACTAGAATGTAGCTCCATCAATCAGAATTATCACCATCAGCGGTAAGACGTTCACTGCAAAAGCTTCTCCCAAACATCGGTACGTCGACCGCTTATGTGCTCTAAGCATCCAGCTTTTATTTTGTAGGGATCTGTTCACTTCACGCCTTCCGGCCCTTGGCCATTACTTAGGAACTACAACGATTATGTGTATGTCACCCGGATTCGGCCCCCAAACCAAGCCAAACACTCTCTCCACCGACTTTATTATTTCTGGGCTACCCCTCTCTTTCTGTTCTCCGAGGGCCTGCAGCAGCTGGGGCGAGTTATTCGTTCAAGTCTAAAACTCACCAACAGGTGCCCTTCGCAAACTCCTTTTACCACTAGTCTGTGATAGGCAAAAGCCTATCATCGCCCTTTACCGCTAGTTTAAAATTCTATATTATACAAAAGTATAATTTTAAACTAGCGGTAAAGGGCGATGATAGGCTTTGGTCTATCACAGACTACCATTAAAAACTAAATTATTTCAAATCTGCGTCGCGTCATACTAGGCAGGAACTTTGAAACACGAGGCGTGGAGAGCATCTCGTAATTAAAAGGAGCACGGCGTTTCGTCACGCGTCCGCGGCTCCGTGTGGACCGCCGCGTGACGTCACCCACCACGAAGTACGGCGGATTAATTACTGTACTCATTTCTATGCACGATGTCTTGGTGAGGGTTCTGGCGTCTTTGAATATTCGGCAATACGGTTAAGTAAGTTTACAATCGGCGTGGGTTGGAAGATGTATATATAGGAGTGGACTAGGTGTTTGTAGTCATATTTAATGTGTTCTTGAAGAGATTTTTAATTAGAGACATTCAAAAGAATATTTTTTTCTTCAAAGTGATGTACAACTTGCTTAATCTTTTTTAATGTTTACAAATACAAATTTATTTAGGGATTCAAACCCACGACTACAACATTAAGTAAGCCGAGTGGTTTACGATCAGACCATATGATCAAGTCGTCGTTATAATAGATGAAACTATTGCTCTATCTATCTATCTATAACCTCACGCCAGATCCCTTGCGGGTAGGCAGAGAGTACAGAGTTCCAACAGGTTCTATTCGGCACTCTGCACCCCACGACTCGCCAGTTCGGGCCCGGCGTGATGGGTGGCGGCCCCCATCGCCGCTTCCACCTATATTCGTACCGACGGGGGCGGGCCGGTACGCGTCGCCTCGGGGGGACGCCCTAGCCCGCACTGCGGTACGTCTTCGGTCCAAGATTGCAGCCATAATGACTGGCAGGGGTCGCGACGAGCACGCTCTTGGACAGACCCCCCGACGAGCACGCTCTTGGACAGACTCCCTAATTATAATACAAATTTATTTAGGGATTCAAACCCACGACTACAACATTAAGTAAGCCGAGTGGTTTACGATCAGACCATATGATCAAGTCGTCGTTATAATAGATGAAACTATTGCTATTATTATTATTTATTTAATAACGATCACAACATAATGCAGAACATAAAAAAAAAAAAAACTATGGCAAGTCACAAATAGGTACTGTCATTTGAAATAATTTTTACAAGCTGTTTAACTTGCAATGTTCGTATGTCTGTCTGTCTGTTTTTCCGGTTCAAATTTTGTGATTTATTTTTCAATCAATACACTGGATACCCGCAGGTATCCGATTGAGCTAAAATTTGGCATATCTATGTAAATTCGATGACAATGCAAATATGGTACCATAGAACTGATCTGATGATGGAGTCGGAAGGTAGCCATAGGAACATGTGAACTATACAAAATAATCCCTTGTGCTTAGGCTTGGTATTGATGAGTACTTTACAACCAAATAGTGCTCAGGGTCTGATGATGACCGAAAGGTGGCCAATGGAACCACCTGACTACTCAATATAACTTCACTGTGTTTAGACTCGTTGGATTTATCTTGACAAGTATTTTAGACCCGTATGGTGTCCAAGGTCTGATGATAGAGCAGGAAGTGAGGCATAGGAACTCCTTAACTAAGCAATATATTTTCTTTATGTTCTTGTTATAAAAGCTAAAATTGTTAAAATAGTTTTAATTATTTATCACACAATTAGTTACTGTCCCCACTTAAATACATACCAAATCACTATTCTACAAACACAGTAACTTTTCTAAGAATACAAATGTCTAACAATAGCGACATATTTAATTGAGAATGGATGACTTGCCACACTACACTGAAACTATTTTTAGTGGTGTCACATCAAAATCGCACGCCAAAATTATATCCACCAACAACTAGCAAATAAAATACTAACCCAGCAAGCTATAAAATTAAAGCCAAAGTATCCAGGTCAGTCCAGTCCTCCTGTACTCACCATAATTTACCATATAGCATGCTTCTAAACAATATTTTTCTCCGAAATTCTTACGGCGTGGTTACTATAGCTAAATTACAGAGGTAGAGTTGGGTTAAACGTCAGTAGAGGAAAAAATTAGTAGCATTATATCACGAAATTGCCGGCGAAGGGGCGGCTGAGAGGCGGACGGCGCCGTACATTACTGCAACTCGTAGTGCTAAACTGGACTAGCCATAAAATTAGGGCGCCTGTGTGGACCATGACAAGGTTAGGAACGGGTTGTTGTTTCAGTTTTTTTAGTGGCATGATCTCACTAACGTAAATTATAACGATTTATGGAGCGTATTTTAATCATAAATGCTTATATCTATATATAAGTATCCTGAGTCTACTGTGTCAGGCATAAGTTCTTTTAAAAATCAAAGTTAGCGAGAACTGATCATATTGCACTACACGGTTTCCGTGCGGATTATTGGAAAACTTAAAGTCATGTCTTTTTGCCATCTTTTGCAGTTGCCATGAGTGCAAATCTTATGTGAAGGAATCTATATAAAATGTTTACAAGGAAAATAGGAAGGAAATAAATCTTACGCCGACCCCAGAAGCAAATAGTTAGATAAGCTCACGTATAGATAAGCTCACGCTTGCAAACGAAATTCGAATTAAAACAAACGAATTTACGTTAATTTCTTAGTATTCCACTTAGAACTTATAAATTAGACTCAACAATCTGGTCAGCGGAAGGATTTGCGGCAACATCTCTGCTTTCTCGAGCCGAGGCGGTCCGGTGGCGCCGAACACGGTTGTTGAACATAAACTCGTCGAAACAGTGGCCGTTTAGTTAAATGCACATAATTAGACACAGGAACAAGTATAGATTGCCTTCTTTTGAATTTTAGTTCAGGAAGTTCGTTTTGTAGTATAGTGAAAAAAAAACGCTTTGCAAGAAAATATTGTTTTAAAAGTTTAGTTACTTAAGTTGGCTGTATACAAAAGTCATGGTTGCTTGACATACAAAGATATACATTTTGAATGTCGTTGATCTATTCCGCATCGAAAAAGACAAGAAATAATTTTAATTTAAAGATACCTCCTAAAATATTTATTTAAAAATACCCTTAAAAACAAGCCTATATTGCAAAAACACAACGAAGAATTCTTGCTTAGTTGAGGAGTTTCAATGTCTTCCTTCCGGCTCCATAATCAGACCTGGGACACCGTCTGGGTCTAAAGTAGTCGTCAAGACAAATCCAACGAGCCCAAACACGGCAGGGTTATATTGAGTAGTTGGGTGGTACCATTGGCCACCTTCTGGCATCATCAGTCCCTGAATACTATTTGGTTTTATAGTACTTATAAATACCAATCTAACAAGCCTAAATACGTGGGGGTAACGTTGTATAATTCACATGTTTCTATAGCCGCCTTTCGACATTATCAGACCAGCTCCATGGTACCATAATGTTGCATTGTTACCGAACTTACATACGTATGCCAAATTTCAGCCTAATCGAATACCCGCATGTGCTTGAAAAATGGATCCCAAGATTTGGACGGGAAAGACAGACACATAGACAGACATAGAACATTGCAAGTTAAATAAAAGCTTGTATTAAAAAGTAACGTTTTGAAGTCTTTATTGAACAGGAGAAATACTAAAGAAACTTAAAGCTATTTAGAATTTTATAATCATGTGGTGTTCAAGCAAGAGAGGTCTGTAAAGAAAGAACCTGTTGGAACTCTATACCTGTCCGCCTTACCAGCTTAAGATCTGCCGTGATAATATAGATAGATAGATGTGATATTGACTTGATGTTAGCTTTGTTGACTGACTCAAAAAAAACTTACGTCGAGATAAGAAATTCTTAATAAATTCCCTATTGACATAAAAGACTTAAACTTGACAAAATTCAAACAAAAACTAAAACAAATGCTATTATACAGTTGACGAATTTATTTTTGATGAATCACTCTAGAATTAATAATATTATGTAGAGTTGATAACAGTAATAATGTAATTGCATGTATTTTTACTATCTAGGCAGTGTACGCTCAATGGGTAGATTTTTAAGAAACCTAAATGTTAAACCAAGATCTAACAAAATTCATTATTAATCACAATAAAACAACGGTACACCTTGGAAGACTAAAATGGAATGAAGTAGTCATGGAAGTAGTTTCCAAAACGTTTATATTAAGCAAAATTATGCTCCTGTGTCACTTCCAATAACCGTACTCCATTTTACTTGATCACCAAACGCTAAAGTTCCGTAACTGGCGACCGTGTATGAGACGAACTATGTGAGTGGAGGAAGCCAGAGACGTTTGTAAGGAAAGAACCTGTTGAAACTCTGTACTCTCTACCTACCCCGCAAGGGATCTGGCGTGTTGATATAGATGGATAGATAGATCAAACGCTATTAACATTCTATACAAAACTCTAGCAAACTTCGTATATATACAATCTTTAACGCCTTCCAAATTAGGTCCATTTTAAAAGCCTAGCAATAATTGTATGTGCGATGAAGCATTATGTTACGACCGTACCGTTTACATGTCTCTTCGAATTGGATCGTAAAGCCTAAAGCGGGTATGTCGCGGATTCGTAGTAAAACTTAATTTTGTAGCGTATGCCGTGAAAATGTATCCTCTTTTGTAGAAGGTGTATTTGCGACGCTGGATGATGAAATGATTTAATAGATTCGTAAACAACAGGTAAAAACCTCCTAAATAATGATAAGGTCACGAAATAGGTCTTTGTCTTTTTATATAAATATTTTTATAATGTAAAAAGAAACACCGTCACACCTATATTCCTCTAGTGGGGGTGGTTTAGGTGCAGTGTGTAGGTCCCATGTGATAGATAATTTAAGACTCCAAACTGATGCTGGGAAGTTATTGATAGAAAAACTACATTTTGTCCGACCTAAGTTTTGAACCCAGGATCTTGTGAATGCTACGCACATTATTCGCCAGTAGACTAACGAGGCAGTCATGTCAATCAGTTTGAACTAGCACAATCTCATATGCCAAAGAGGTATTATATAATATTAAATTTTCAACATAACTTTATTCAACCCTCTTGAATCGGCGCAAAATTCAGCTGACTTTGTGTGATTTTGTAAACGAACCTCAAGGACAGTTGGGCACCATAACTGAGCAAACTCCACCAGAACCTATTCCAATAATCATTCAGATGAAAATCTTTTAAGTAGGGAAAGACTTTCTCCGGGTCCGTATCTTCCCTTAATGATGCGCTTCCCAGTGGTTTACTGGCAATCCTGCAAAGTACTATCGCACTAAGCTTCTGTCGGTTTTTGCCCAATCGGCGTATAAACTACTCACAATGGCGTCGTTTGGGCCCATTTGTCGATGCGAACGGCTCTGTCAACACGTTTCCCGATGATGCTCCAATAATCCGGGACGAATCCAAATTTACTTTATGTACCATCCCGTAACTTTCGGATGCGTGTATAGTCCGGTGTTTTAGCGTACTCGTGTATTTGCCTGCGGAATCCGGATGTTCTAAACTTCACGTGATTTTTAACTTGGCAACTTTTAAATCCGCGAGTGTGTTTGTGTGGGCGAAAGTGCGTATAAACGTTTAAGTATCGTTTATGTTGCTACTTTGTTTGTTGCTGTTGTGTGCTGGTATGTACGTTTTTTAAAACACGCGTGCACACGAAATACAAATAAAATAAACACTTGGGTACCTATTTTTTCTATTTCAATAACCATTTAGTTTTGTAGGAGACGTGTCCATAGCAGTTTAAATAGTTCGTATATTTTTAAGAACGGATTATTGTGTTTATATATCCACATATTATCCACTCAAAATGAATATGCAGGAACAAACATGATATAAAATTGATTAACAAATCAAATATGTAAGTTTTGCAAACCCTAAATTATATACACAACCACACTGCTATTAAAAACGTTTATTCAGACGCCATGATAATTCAAAACACACTGGGCCGGATCCCTTCGATCCCTGCTGAAATACTCAGATAAAGAGATCCTTAAATATTCAATAGGTGTTCAAAATCTGAGGCCTTATTTGTTTAGGTTCCAATCGTTGGCAATTTTTTAATTAAATCCTCTATTCATAATAATTTTGAAAGGGTGGGTTTGAATTGAATAACATTTGCATACTGGAAATGATAAGAATTATCCTACGGGTGTTAATAGGAAATAAACGTAGACTGAGCAATGGACTGTATAATAATTTAGACACGCGTAACAAGGAAATTACAGAGACAGAATTAAATATATGTGCTTCGAACGGCGGACAATGACGCAGTGCTTTGCCGTGGCTGTCATCGCTCCCAGCCATCCCCGACCCGCGTCGCGCGGCCTCTCCGCCGCATAGTGTAGTACCAACACATACATTCTGTGTTAAAGTTATTGGAGATACGTTGGTTTTATGAAGGGAATGCATACTTAATATCGTACAGTTTTGAATGTAAAATGTTTATAACTAATCGACGACTTTTATAGTTGTTTGAACGCGGGCTACCTAAATGACAACAATTTTAAATAATTCCTTGACAGTTGACACGGGTTTGATGACTAGAAATCTAACTAGCATAGGTCAGTACCTTTGCAAATAATTAGTTTCTTGTTTCAGTAACCAAGAGGCATATTTTTGTGATAGACAAAGTTAAAATAATCTTGCCAGCTATAAAATGTAAGCGGGTAGTTGGGTCGCAGTGCGGTAAAACGCTCTATTGTAGGTAAATGGTGGACCCAATTATTCACCGCGGTGGGCGTGGGCGTCGCGTGTCGCTCAAACACAAACAGGATGTTATGGTAATGGCGTCTTTTCAATTTGAATGCAAATCTCTGATGCTACCGCGATGTAAGAAACTGTGAATTTGTATTTTATAACTTTGAAGTGATTTTATACATTTGTACAAATACAATCTTTAATTCACCAAATTCAAGGTTAGAAAATAAATACGTAAATAAATGATTTCTAACTGTTATTTACCGTAGTAACGCCGTTATATGAAATGCGATTTGAGAGCTGCATCTGCATAGAATAATAATATACCTTACATAAAGTTATGTATATATCTTACATAAAGTTATGTAATATGAAGTTCGCAGTCTTATGAACGTAGATTTGAATAATATGTGGTACACACTTTAAGTCTTTTTATTAAATGTATTCTTTGCTTGGCTAGGTCTTCTATATCAGGAATAACAATTGTCTTGGGCTGTGAACCGCTAAGCGGAGGATCCCTATGAAGACGAAAGTATCGGGAAAGCAATTCCCTAAGACGTGTTTAATCATGCGAGGCATAAGAGAAGGCATTTCATCTACCATGGAAAATCTTTTGAAGAGCTTTCCGTTGCGAAAGAGGAAAAAATAGACATAAATTTGGCTATGATTTTATAATCCTAGAAACTAATACGTAGAATTTGCGATAAGCGCGAGTGTAACAAAACACGAATCTCATATCAAAAGAACCTCTCAGTAGGTAATAAATGAATGTCCTAAGTGCACCTATTACAGTTAAAGCAACATAATTTACCCTACTTTTTGTGCTAGCAGGCGGTACCTAATGGTATGTGATCATCGCGCCTATGATCGCTTGCGCACCTTGTGGTTGGAGCTATGCTAAACGATCTCATTCATTTAATATACTTATATACTACGGTTTAAATCTTGAGTAACATACGTATGTAAGTACATTGTGTCTTCAGTGATAAAGATTTGTAGTAGAATTGTAGCAAATCCCTTTTAAACTAGATAAACTTGAACTTATTATAACAACAATAAAAAAAAAAAACAAATGTTAATAGATACAATAGATCCTTCACTGACACCTTGGTATAGTGGTGGGCGCGTATCTTAAATCATTGGATCGCGTAGTAGCGAATTCGATCTCCGGACGGAACCACACTTCGTAACATACCATGATTTGTTTGTAAATTTCAGATTTGTAAGGGTGCATACGATACAAAATTATTCTAGTAGGTGAGGTATTGTTGTTTTATAAAACAAAGCTAAACAAAACCTTTTGTTCTACACCAATAACAATAACCTTGCAACGTAGTAAAAGTAAAAATATTCAAAAAGAAATAAACCTGACGATAGAACATCCATTTCATTTCAGAAATTCCAGTTAGCTTTAAGTAAGAGGTCGTTACTGTAACTATTATAGTTTACCTGTAGAAAGGAATTTAGTTTAATTTGTCAATTCCAGCCGGAGCCCGCGCGGCGAAATGTCCCAACTTCACAACACGATTCTTTCAGAGCTCCAATTATTCCGTTAATTTGAATACGAATGCTGGCTTCTACCGACTCCTTTGTGACGTGGAAATCTGTTTTGTAACTTGTTATTTAGTTGCCGAACAGTTACAGACAAGCTGTTTGTTGGAGAATACTAAACATTTATTTCGAAATGTTTGTTCGTACTTTACGGTTGTACTTTATTAAGTAGTTAACAACTACCGCAACATTGCCAGTTAATTTAATAAGGATAGCATCAAAGTAAGCTTTTTGTTATACAACTTCAAAAAATGGCAGTAAATACAACCTTGTTAACTTTTGTCTTCATCAACATTTACTTTTGAAAATCCCAAAACCTATGACTTACTTTGCCTATTATCAAACTTGATCATCATAATTATTGTCGTATAGCGATGTACTGCCAGTAATGCAACCCACCATTAAAATTTTATTAAACTTGTACATATATACACAGGATCCAACAACGCAGATATAATAAATCTTAAAAGGAGTTTCCGCAGTCATTCAAAAGAAAAGTCTACCTAAGCAAATCCTACGAATAGCCGCCTCTCTCTACACATACCAAAAAGCTAACGCGTTTCACCAAAAGGATTATTTACCTCCAAAGACACGATCATAGGAAACAAATAAAAAAAGGTTATCAATGACACTGACTCGGCGCGGGGCCCCGATACCTGTAATAAACGAACGAATAGCACACAAAGGGGAACGGAACCCTCAACAAGGAACCCTCGCGGTCACAAAGAGCCGCCCTAAAAGGAATTTATGTACACAACTTAAAACAAGCGACTGTTCCGAATACATGTTTACCTCTGGAAAGCCACTTTCGTGGAATATAGAGAATTTGATAAGAAGACAATGTATTAGAAATTAATCTTGAGGAATACGATTGTTACTAACTATAATTATTTTATAACGAATGGAATCAAAATAAATCTTTTAACGAAAAGAAAACATGCATAATATTATAATTAAAGCAGAATTAGATAGAAGCTAAGGATATTTTTTAAACGTTTTGATTTGTATAACTATTTGGTAGCTAATGATTGACTGTAGTATAGTAGGTCAAGGAAAGGCAATATTGGCACATTGGAGTCAAATAATCCCTTTATCAGTGATACGGGTTCATAAGGAAACCTAGATTTACTTACCATGGTTAAATCGATCGTGATTCATCTGATGCATAATAAAAGATGTTAAAAACTGCGACGGTTTAAGAGATGAAGTATGGGAGCGGAGTAGGCAAGAAAGTATATTAGGGTCAAATTTGACAGGATTCTGTAACTTTTGCCGGACCTACGAGAAATATAGCTCAAAGAAGATGCATTTTTAAACCTATTTTATTCTAATAAACACCTTCCAGTTTTCTATAATACAGTATCGCTAATGTCAGTCTACAGATAAACATACTCGTGTTTGTGACGTCCGCCTGACGGCGGGTACAAATAAAAACACAACTATAACGTTACAATGGTATATTAAAAAAAAAAATTAAATTAAAAAAAAATCTCAAAAAAAAAGAAAAAAGAATTAAATTAGCATAAATAATTTACTACACCCGGGTGTGGATTCGCGGCACAGGGAAGCCTTCTGGTCAAAAAAAAATCTACGTGCGCTGGGGACTTAACTATGGGCTACTAGATCCCGTGGCGCGTGGGGGCTTCGGTGAGGAAGCTTCCACCGGCTAGGTGGGGAACTCGGAGGTGCCCTATGGAAGGCCCTCAGCCGCAGAGGTCAACTGGAGTCGACGGGCAGAAGTGTGGCCTGTTGTCTCCCAATCCGTACTTCACAATCCGTATGGTGGACCCCCAGTTTCCTGGAACGCGTCGAAATGACACTTGTTGCGCGAAAGATCCGATACCCAGGCACTAGGTAGGTAAAAGAAAAGATTACATTTTAACTTATACACAATAAGGTAGTTCAATAGATACATCAAGTGAAGCAACGACCTTTGATATTTATTTCGTCGGGTACATCGAGAAATCCCTCTTATCGTAACATCACGCTAATCTAGCAAATAAATCTCCCAGCTATGCGTTTGTGTTAAATTATATGAACTAATTCCAACTCACTGAGAGTTGAAAGGAGTCACTTGAGAACAGTGGTCTTAATATAAATGTGGCGAAGAGTGAGTACACGGCCTGTAATACTACAGATTTCCTTCCCGTTCGCATAGACGAAGACCAAGTCGAACGAACGGACCAGTTTAAATACTTGGGATCTGTACTCCACGCGACTGGGGACATCGATTACGACGTCAAGGCTCGCATTGCAGCAGCTTGGGCAAAGTGGCGTGAGGTGGCTGGTGTTATTTGTGACCCTAAAATGCCGGTTAAGCTAAAAGGACAGGTCTATAAATCCATCATTAGGCCTGTCCTTCTATATGGCAGCGAAACGTGGCCAGTGCTTGAACGGTACAAGCAAGAGCTGCGTGTCACGGAAGTGAACGCTGGATGTGTGGAGTGTCGCGGAAAGACCGCATCAGGAACTCCCGTATCCGCGGCAGCCTTCATGTCCGTGATATAGCAGATAAAATGCAGGAGAGCCGTCTTCGATGGTACGGCCACGTCTTAAGGAAACCGGCAAATTACGTGGGCAATAAGTGCCTGACCATGCCGCCTCCGCCGGGACCCGGAAGAAGAGGTAGACCCAAGAAATGCTGGCTTGATGTCGTCAGGGATGACATGCGTGCTAATGCCTCGCCAAAGGATGCCGAAGACCGCTCGAAGTGTAAAAGGAGAAGCAAGAAAGCGGACCCCGGGCTCCGAAACAGCAGCTGAGGATGCTACCGGGAACACGCTCAGACGAAGAAGAAGAAGAATGAAAATTTAAATGCAGAAACAGACGGCTGAACTGAAAGAGTCTATAACCTTATAGCAGAAAATAAAGATTTGAAGATAAAATTGGAAAACAGTGAAAAAGAGATAGAGTATTTGAAAAGGGAAAAAGCAAAACAACATAATTATTTTTGGATTAAAAGAGGATGAAGAATCTACAACAGAACTAATACAAACGGTAAAGAAAATATTACAATATACAAGGGAAATAATACAACCAATGACAAAAGAAAAAGAGAAATATCTTCATCGCCGCACACTACACAGGCAAAAAAGCAACAAGTCGGTATGGTATCACAAAATAACAGACGTAACGCTTTTGATATTATGAGAGGCAGATCCAACTCCCTCTCGTCCTATACGGCAGATAACAAGCAATAACAGTTAACTATCGGCAACCGGAGAACAAAACAACATAGGAATATAGAATACAAAACAACTAGAAACCAACAACCTCCCCCAAGCGGACTGGTCCTCGTGGGGGAAAATGACCACGACCCTCTGAAGATAGAAAATAATAGGAAAAACAAAGATATCCACATAGCAACTTTAAACTGTCGGTCACTCAAAACTATAGAAAAACTACAATAACTGGAATTAGCACTGGATGAGATAGAAAGGGAAATAACTGGTATAAGTGAAATGAGAAGATTTGGGGAAAAATAGAAGACCACGGAAAATTCATTTTTTAGATTAAGAATTATAATGACAACAGTATAGTAATAAGTAGGCATCCATTGTAATAACCGCAATAAGGGCTATTTTATTTTATTATTAACCATTCAGAATTACTAATAACTATTACAGTGTTCAATAAGGTAGACAGTACATTAAATTTCGCAGAAATTAGTATGGGAAAATTGATTCATAAAGGGTAATTTCTTGACAAGTTGCAAATCATTTCAAATTAGGAAATAGTTTAATAAACATCTATCATAATAGGATCATTATGAAATGTGTAAGTAGAAATATACTGATTGACTGATTGTACTGTATCTTGTTGACCGAGGTATATTATTGTCTCTAAAACTAGGGTTGCGAGGAACCTATAAGTGTTTTATTTACATGTACAAGATGGATGTTTAATAACTTTTAACACGAAGAGTACTAACGATTACGAAGGCAATAGTTAGCATTCATATTAAAAAAAAAGAAATTAGCCCCTTAAATTTTGATTGATCAGTTATTGTCAAAATTATGTCTCGACTTAACTATTAGATTCATTAAAAAATTACTTTGTGAAATATATGCGTGTATCTGCCTTACAAAAAAAAGATATACAATAAGATAGATTTTACTTTAACGACATTTTATTTTACAGACCCGTGTCAAGTTTTGAAATCTCATTACATTTTATTTTACAGTACACATAGCGTACTTTTATTCTGTTATTCCAACACGTGGACAGCCAAGGGCTGGGGTTATGCGGGGAGGGGACAGCACTAAGAAGCTCATCAAGTCGAGTCATCGCCCTAATGCCAGTAATGAAGACACGCGAAACACTACTCAAAGTGTTTTTTCGCTTTGGGATCTGTTTCAAATTATCTAATTACACGTTATTAAGCGTGTATTTGTTACGTTTTTATGTTTATGTGATTAATAAGTTTTTATGGGTAATTAAATATCTAATATGGCTTATCATGAACAATTTGTTGATTGCTTTGTATAAAAGAAAAAGGTGGGACATTTTCAACATAGGATTGTAAAACTCATTTGGAACGCAATTTCACCCTACAAGACGGAGGCAAGATAAAATTATTTTGTGGTCGTTGCAAAAACACCGAAGACATCTTGCTCCTATGTCTTCTTTCCGGCTCCACCATGGACACTATCTGGGTCTAAAGCACTCGTCGAGACAAATCCAATGAGCCCAAACAAGGCAGGGTTATATTAAGTAGTTGGGTGGTTCCATTGGCTACCTTTGATCTTCATTATTTGACCCTGAACATTATCTGATTATATAGAACTTTTCAAAACGAACTCCATCATCAGACCAGCTTCATGGTACCATATTATTGCATTGTTAACGAATTTTCCAAATATTTTCTATGCTTGCTGTTAAGCAAGCATAGAAAATTTCAGCTCAATCGCATATCCGCAAGTGCTTGAAAAGTAAATTAAAAGATTTGAACCGGAAAGACAGCCAGGCATACAAACATTGTAAGTTGAAAGCTTGTAAAAAGGATGGTACATCAACTTGATAGCGTTATGCTAACGTCAGCTTGTTCATGTTTAGTCCTCTGAGCTCCGACTTCCTATATAATTTTTATTCGGCTATTAAATTTGGGCTTTAAAAGCTACGTAGTAAAGTACAATTTACAACTTAACATAACTGAATTTGATTTGGGAAAAATATTTCTTTTAATAATGTTATGTACATTTTTGTGGCTGTACCCGTTAAAAGAAATGAGCCCTCATGCGAAGTAAAATTTTATACAACATTTTCTTAAATTAGTTACTTTGTTTAGGGAGTCCTTATATCAGAATCAGAATATTTTTTATTCATGAAAACCATTACAGTATTTATGAATCGTCAAAATAGTAACAAAGACTCTACCACCACTTCGGAATGTCATTCCTGTGGAGAAGAAGGGCAAGAAACTCCACGGTTACTCTTTTAAAATAGTATTTTTACAATTTTTTCATCTACATTTTGTTGTGGGGTATGGGAACAATGTAGTATCAGGTGAGTCTAAATTAAATTACCCAGGTTAAACTATTCATGTGAATGGCTACATGGTTCTCTCATTTACAGATAAAGAAATGAGGAAGAAAAATGATAAATTTTATTTAACTACTAGAAGGAAGAGAAGGAATAATAAATAATAATAACTGAACATATTATCAACATTCTGGTGGAGCTGGAACAACACCTATCCAAGCATTTTTATCTCTTAAATAATCATCTAGAGTATAGTAAGCTCGCTTACAGAGCGTACGTTTAATACAGGATTTGAATTTATTTTCACTAAGTTGAGTGACGTCAAGTGGAATTTTATTATGAAATCTAACACAGTACCCCATGAAAGACGTGTGAATTTTAGACAGACGAAATTGTGGCTGATCCTATTTATTTCTATGTCGCGTGTTATAGCAATGCCTATCACCTAGCTGATTAAATAGATCTAAATTTTTTCGTGTGTACATTATGTTTTCATAAATATACTGACATGGGACCGTCATAATATTGGCTTCTTTAAACAATTCTCTCAAATAGTCGCGACTACCTAAGTTATAGATGGCCCTAATCCCTAAGCCCTTTTTTGTAAGATAAAAATAGAGTCATCCTTACGTTGTTTGGTTCGGCAAGATATTGCCAGTAACGATATTTGCGGAATGTAATAATGGTTTTTAAAAACATCATATCTAAAGTCATTTAACAGCTTAACATTACCTTTTGCTACTAAAGCAAGTTGCTAATAGTAGATTTGCTAGTGGGCAATTTGATAAAAAGTTGTTTTGCTAAGGTGCCCTTTTGATACGAAAGCTTTGTGTCACAAATTATGTGTAAAACACTTGAGTTTATAGTTTCGAAGGAAATTTTAATACATATTATGAAGGTATTAAAACCTATATGTATGGACGGACTGAGAATACAGTAATGGCAACTAGTAATAAGCTACTACGTTATCTGATTATATTCGTTAAATGTGTAAGTAAAATTCAACTTCATTTATTTATTTATATCCTTACATGCCTTCGGGAGAGCATTACAATCCAAAAGACTCTCCGAAGCTCTTACAACTTAAATGTTTAAACTTATACTATACCAACAACAATTATAAATATACTTAAAAATAAATATAAAAGAATAAAAACTCTGAAGCAATGTAAAATTAAACAAATTAATCTATAAGATCTACCTATGTACAAAAATACTTATTTACATTACGCCTAGCACTTTATGTTTGTTTATAAATCCAGTATGGACTTACAAAAGTGATATATAACACATAACAAAAACTATAGTAGCGTGTATATTAAATAAAAGCATACAGCCATATATTGTGCACAACTTATACGTGGGTGTAATCACAGCATGTCCAATAAACAAACAAAGCTGAGGGGCGAATTATCTAATCCGAAAAGTTTACCGCAATTTTTAAAAACGATCTAAACATACGGAACCAAATAACAAACGTGGACACATGAGATGCAATGATGACTTAAAATGCTTACGCACTAAACATAATCTATAAGAAAGTCCTTAAAGTAATGTTTTTACAGAGCATGTAAGCATATCTCAAACTAACATGAACGCTAGAACACAGAGTACCGTTTTGGGTCCCTGTTTTCCCTAATTTAAAACTCCGGACTCTTACAAGAATTGTTGACAGCAAACCTGCAATGACACTTTATCCTACCTGGAAATTTAACCTTCTACCGCTAAACAGTTACTCCTGTAACTACTACTTACAATGTTATGAGAAAAATAAACATTTAGGCGACAATATTTGACATGTTTTATAGAAACACATCATTATTTGAACAATATATTGGACATATTCTTCTATACAAATAGACGATGCGAAAGTGAAAGGATGTAGGTACAGGGGAAGACCTAGACTATCTTGCCATGACCAAGTAGACCATGTCTTATCTGAAGGACAAATCAAGAGTCTCCGTAACCGGCGAGCGTGTATTAGACAAACTATGGAAATGGAGGAAACCAGAGAGGTATGTAAGGAAGCTGATATAGATAGAGAGATATTATTCTATCTTGAATTCATTTTCCAAAAATACTGGTTACAGCGGACTAACATGGCAGATGGACTAACATGGCATTTACATTAACCTTATCCGACTTCAACACTTTCTTCTTTAAATTTGAAACTAAAAAATCATCTTAATTTCAAACCCGTGTATTGTAAAACATGAACTTGATAAAACTACGGTTTAACGGCGGCTAGCTTTAATGGCTTCCACAATTTTCTTCCCCAACAGTCCAAGCCCCCCTCTTTCCAGAAAATGGCGTGAATCACCGACTGCTCCGCGGCTGGCCACCAAACAAAACACTGTACACTAACTGTTGAATCAGAGGATTTATTGTTTTCATTGTATTAGTTCCGCGGAAACAACGTCTATTTTTTATTTTAAAGGAAATGTTTCTACTAGCGTTGTGTAAGACAAGAAATATTGTTGGATTTTGTACACTTTCTTAATATTTTTGTAGCATTATTGTTATGCGATTTCCTTCTTGCTAAGTGACTGATACGACCATCACGAGCTGGCAATAGCAAGGCCCTGGGTTTGAATTCTAGGTCGGTGTGAACAATGAACTGTTTAATCGACAAGTAATCAACATCATAGAGCTTAGCACGAAAAGCATCGAAAGGAGTGACGTTAGCTTAAAACGATGACATATGATCGCTATTAGAATAGCGGGTAACAAAACACTTAATTTCGCTCCACTTTGAGAAACTCTTAGGCACTCACTTTTTTTTCCTTCACCGTTAAAGCAAGTGATAGTTAATTTTTAATACGCCCATGCTCTCGAACAGACAGAGGTGCGTGCCTAGGTTTGAACCCGAGACCTCTAACTTTGCACTCCAACGGTCGAACCACTAGGCTATCACTGCTAAATTTATTGTTTTAATTATATTAAACTACAAAGAATCATGCCAGTTGAAATTAGTATAAATCTCTATCTATCTATATCATCATGCCAGATTCCTTATCGCCAGTATAAAATTATTTTCGATTTGAGGTTTATATTAACAATCGTAAATATTATACTTAATTGAATAGACTTAAAAAATAGTGGACCATATATCAAAGAATTGAAGCGGTCAAAATTATAGTAGGGTAGGTACGGCAGGTGAAATAATTCTCAGCTTCTCTCTACCCTATCAATGCGTTCACTTATAATTCCATGTTTATACGTCTCATGGTTTCCTAGAAAGAAAAAAAAACGACTGTGACAGACCATGGAATAATTTTAATTCAAAAGCTCTTTTAAAAAAACCTTGTATAGCAGAAAAGCGTGTGAAAACACAACGAAGATATTATCTTTCTTAGTTGAGGAATTCCTATGGCTTCTATCCTACTGCACCATTACACCCTGGACACCATCCGGGTCTAAAGTACTTGTCAAGACAAATCCAGAGAACCCAAACACAGCGGGGTTATATTGAGTAGTTTGGTAGTTCCATTAATAACCTTTCGGTTTCATCATCAGACCCCGAACACTATCTGGTTGTATAGTACTTGTCAATACCAATCTAACAAGCCTAAACACGAGGGGGTTATGCTGTATATTTCTCATGTTTGTATGGCCACCTTGCACCTCTATCGTTAGTACCATGGTCCTTGGTACCATATTATTGCATTGCCACCGTACATACGTATGCCATAGTTCAGTTTAATCGGATATCCGGAATTGCTATTTATAAATACCATCACGCTCGATTCCTTGTGAAACTCCATAACCCATAGTGGGTTTATATTGCCATTATCTATCTCACATTATATATATCATCACGATAGATCCCTTGCGGGTAGGCAGAAAGTACAGAGTTCTAACAGGTTCTTTCGTTACAGATGTCTCTATTAATTAATATTGCTATTATAGCTTGCATAATTCTAAATTCTGAACTGTTACTGATAACTTTTAGATAGAGAAACCAAAACAACATAATTGTAATTCGGGTTTCTATATTCTAATTCCGAATCAGACAAATCAGAGTCAGAATTCAAATCAAGTTCCTCGTGATCACAAACCGAACCATGTACCACTAGACCAAAGAGGCCAATAATTAAATCTTACAAAAAAAGTAATATTAAAAAATCTCTTAACACGATTAGTAGTGAGTAAATGACGACTTTAGAATCAAAGCTTTTTAGCCTACTAATTCTAGACATGAGACCTTAACTCTGCCGGCCCACATTAGCCCTACGGCGGGGTAATCCTAGCTAAACTAAACCCTCTTATCGCTAGGCCGGTGCTGAAGCTAACGGCTTAAGATTAATCATCTGAATTACTGTTGGAAACACCAAGTAAGTTTAAATTTGTAAATTTTTGACTTAAAAGTCTTAGTATTGGTAGAAATTTAAAATTTTATCAGCTTTAGGGACTAAATTATATTAGTATTCGTATTTAAAGTCACCTTTTATTTGGTTTCTGACGCGAAATCTTTCTTGTTCACCGGTCTCTCTATCTTTATCACCACGCCAGATCCTGAGTTCTGCAAAAATCATTAGCACTATTCATTATTTCATAACAATCACATTCTCAGTATAATTCAAAGATCAAGATCTTTTTAAAAACAAGCTTATATTGCAAAAACACAGTGAACATGTCTTGCTTAGTTGAGGAGTTCCTATGTCTTCCCTCCAGCTCCATCATCAGACCTTGAACACCATCCGGGTATAAAGTACTTGTCAACACAAATCCAACGAGCCCAAGCACGGTGGGGCTATATTTAGTAGTTGGGTCGTTTTATTGGCCACCTTTTGGCTTCATCATCAGACCAGCTTCATGGTACCATATTATTGCGTTGTCATTGACTTTACCGCAATTGCTTGAAAAATGGCTCATTCGATTTACACCAGAAAGACAGACAGACAGACACCACAGACAGACAGACCGACACGATAGACAGACATGCATACGAACATTGCAAGTTATATAAAAGGTAGTAAAAATCGGCTTATTTTGATTATCTTATTTAAATTACGTTCTAAAATTTGACAGTAACCACCATATCGGCACGCGAAGACATTGAATGCAAATCGGCACTAAATCAGCGGCGCGAGTCGGTAATGCCGCTAATGTGCGGCTTTAGCGATAAATCAGTGCGGCCAGGATAATACGAAAAGATTGACGTTAGGGTGACGCTAGCGAGTTGATATGCCATTCTTGTCACACTACAAATTTACTATATAAACATGAAGTGACTACAAGATTACTTGCTAGCGTCACGCTGACTTCAATCTTTTCGTGTAAAGTCCTCAACTTGACGGTAGTGTTGTCGAGAAAGCATGCTGTCTCATTCCTCTTAATTTAATAAGTGTGTGAAAAGGATGGCATAGCCACCCGACAGTTTTCATTTACGTCAATCTGTTCGTGCTAAGCCCTCAGATTATCAGCGGGAAATGCAGCGCGGTTAAGGAGAAGAACGGCTCCCGTAACTGTAGATTAGGCGGCTTGGCACGCGATGGGAGTGGAGGGAGGAAGGAATGGGTATTTAGATTTATTATACGGGTAACACTGTAGTGGATTTTCGTATAAATTAACCACAAACCTCAGTAATTGGACCTATAGTTATATGATAGTGGAAGCACCTGTCTTGCTTTTTGCGGATGATTTAGAATACGGTTCAAGAAAAAATACATAGAAGATCAATAATCTTAACTATTAAACAAATGGTGTGGGGATGAGCTGTGAGGTCGTGGAACTACGTGGAACTAGTGCGGATTAGTGGAGGTATCGCTTATTAGGCTTCCAATTTGGCTTAACGACTACCACATTAAATGATAACCGGGACCAAACACCACCGAACCGGAACTCAACGTGCCTTCCACAGCAGAAAGATGCTCAAATATGAAAATGCCACAAACCGTCACCCATCTCAGATCTACTGAGCTGAATTGTACAGTTCTACAAGCGCCTCTACGAATTATGTATTCAAAATAAGTAAGAAACGCTTTGAATAAAACACCATTAATATCATTTTCACGAAACTGGGACACAGAAAATAAACATGTCAACGAGGCATACATTTGGAACCAAAACTTTCTGTAAACTTTGCACTCAGCGATACACTTTACCTCTCTGGTATCGAGAACAGACCTCACATTCCCGCCTCTACCGAGCACATTCTTGACTCTACATAAAACTAGAGCTACCTACTCTCTTATCTAAACTTACTGTATTTTCCACTTGCTCATAAATAATTTATGTGCTTCAATTTCATGTTTAGTGACATGTTATCTTTGAATTCGGATATTGAACAGCGGTGTAGGTATAAAAAAGTTAAAGTACATAACTTATCTTTAAATCTAATATTAAAATGATTTCGAAGGATACGTATCTTACGATGGGCTTTATCTCTCAAAGTTTCCCAAAAGGCAATAGAGAGAGTAATGCAGGAGAACCAAAGTCACATAGCTCTTAGATTTGCCAAACTTAAATAGCAGTATGCAGGGCATATAACTCGTAGAAATGATGGTCGTTATGACAGAGAGGTTCTCCGGGGGTGATCATGTACCAAAATACGTGTAGTGGGTAGGCTCCTATAAGATTCATCAATGACCAGATAAAGCTCGCGGGAAAGATTTGGATGTAGAGAACGTAAAATCGTTGTGGCGATCATTGGGATAGAGGTTTATGTATAGGATGTCTGCATTGGACGTCTTAGGATGATATAGAAGATAGGGATATTATATAGTTATTATGTACGTTTCGTGCGGTACTCTATATAACTAAGTCGAACGGAGTATATTTGAAGAAAGCTTCCAATGTAGTTGCTTGATGTTATTACTTTTGTACAGGATGCAAGCAGTAGCTTGAGTTAATTGCATCGAGTAAATCATACAATTAGCTAGATAAATAAGTACCGGAATCCAGTGTTAATTTTGTTGTTCTATATTAAGTTCAAAATCAACAAAATGTTACGTTACGCGAGCATTTTCCTGATTAGTACCCACGCTCAGAGTATAATAACCTCTGTATATAAAAAAAATATCTATCGTGTTCTTAGGAAAAAATAATATATTGAAGTAGGTATATCATAAATATTGTGATAATATACCACCAGGAAGTTTGCACATGTAAGCTTGACCGGATATGTATCCGCAGAATATGACCTCACAATAGAAAGATAACAGTATAGCGTTGTTATCTCCATACAAAAATAACGGAAGCAGCAATTTGAGTAATTATTCGGTTTTCGTTCATTTTCATTATTGTGTTGCAAGACGAAAGAACACCGAATATTACATTAAGTGAAAAATAATGTATCTTGAAAATACTTAATATATTCCAAAGTTAGCCATCCCATTAAAAATATTAAAAAATAATCCACGTTATACGAGAGAAATTGTATGGGCAGCTTGATAAGTTCCAAAAGCAGATGGCTATTTTTTTATTACTTATTTTCTCCTCTTTAGGACATGTCAGGCAGGCTATGTCAAAAGAGTGGCGCTTTTATATCCATAAATTGGTAGCCACAGCAGGGAGGTATTGAAATATTTGCTAATCATTCAAAGTGCCGTCATACAACAGCTTTACACATCCGATGCCATAGTATGATTTGTACAGTTGTGTAATCTTGCGATAGTAGGCTTTAAAATGCCGCAACAGCCGACAAAATACATGCAAGGTTTTATTGCCTAGAAGCTTCCGTGGCGATGATTTACCGGCCACCATAATGACTCAGCCACGGAGGGTCCGAACAATCGAATTCAAGAATGTGAGCCAGTCGATGCGGCGTTTTATGAATTCCTTTTGATGAATAGACCGAAGCCTTTTGTGATAACAAAGGTATTGAGATTATTCTTCGCCTTTCTTAAGGCAAAGTAATCTTTGGCATATTTTTGAGGCAAACGTAACTTTACCTATAGAAGGTAAAGTGAATAAAAATGTTCCTTAAAATACGGAAATATTTTGACATATCGCTGGCCTGGCTGTAGTGGCAATTTTCATGCAGATATATAATTTGGAAATACTTTAAATTATTTTGTATAGTAGTGTATAGGTACTGTATTTTCGAATGCCTTATTAGTTCTGTAGCGTATGGTGTATCTTGCGATCACGACGTCGTCGGTTCAAATTGTAGGGCGGACAAAGTATAATCGAGGTATTTGTCTAAAAAAAAAACCTTAGTCTCCCCTTATAACGTTCGAACCTCACATCATCAGCGAAATGTGGGTGTACATATCTACCACCACCGGATGTCAATGTGTTATATTTACGATTGACCACGGACCGTTTTCGGATAAAATTCTGTTATTCCATATTTCTTTTTGCGTGGTAACGAACCCACAACCATAGTGCAATCTGACTACCCAGCTTCTCTCAAGTCTTCATAAGTGTATCTCTTAAGCAACATAACTGAAGCAATATCCTATGTAACCCCACATAATCTCCTGCCTGTAGATATATATTTTATAATCGTTATTTGAACGACAAAAATTTTGTCGTAACCGGCGAGCGTACATAAGACGAACCAAAAAAGTGGAGGAAGCCAGAGAGGTATGTAAGGAAAGACTGTTGGGACTTTGTGTAGTCTACCTTACTTAAATCTTTGTATTAGGACAATTTTTATTGTTTTGCTTTCGTTTTTATATGATTGAATTTATATAAAAACGAACGAAAAAAAACACAACTTCAATGGCAACTATATCTTTACTAAATAATACTCGTACTCAACTGAACGGCCGTGTCGTCCGCAGAGTCGTAACTTATATCAATAACAAACCAGCCCATTAATTATGCCCGCGACTGTCGCTCTATTATAAATCCACGACGTTATTATTTTACATTAACGCGGACCCCGCCAGCCGCGGGGGAGGCCATTATAATATTTACTATCAGCTATTTTTTGCTTGTAGTTTACTCCTGGACAAGGTTCTCTACCAAAACATAATCAGTTTACCTTATAGGGGCTTGCCCAATTACTGCTTATCTTCCAGAACTTGGTCCTCACTTAATAAGCTTATATTGTTTATTTTTTCGGTCCTATTTTGTTTATTTTACCGTATGATAAGCGAGTATCACTATTTTTATGGTAAAATCCATACTAGTATTATAAATTCGAAAGTAACTTTTACGACGGACGATTTAGCGCAGTGGTTAAGAGCTTGAGCTGCTCCGCCCACTGTGTCGAATAGTCGCGGGTTCGATTCCCGCACGGAACAAATCTTTGTGTGATCCACAATTATTTGTTCCGGTCTGGGTATTTGTTTGTGAATTTTCATGTTTGTAAACGCACCCACGACACAGGAATAAATCCTAGTGTGGGGATACGTTTTTTAAAAAAAAAAAAAAAAAAATAACTCTTTTTTTTTTTTTTTTTAATAAAATCGTAGCCCCACACTAGGATTTATTCCTCTCTCTGCCTCTCTGTCTGCCTGTAACCTTTTGACGCCCAACCCGCCGAACAGATTTTGGTCAAATTAGGCAAGAAAATATATTTTATAAAGGGGAAGGACATATGCAACTTTATGTCTTAAAAAAAACTTAATGGTGTGAAATACACGCCTAGAAATAACGTGAACGAAGTTGCGGGTACGGCTACTAGGTAATATCATTTCCCGAACCCTGTATAGTGCTAGAATAGCGATAGTTCTTCCTATGATGTAAAAGTTAAAGCACAGCTTATCAGGGCGATGATGTCCTTTACTTTGCCTCATTTTTTCAGTTAAGGCAACAAAGTACTGTAAACGATGACTTTTTTTACCGCTACCCTTTGGAGTGTTTCTGTAAATTACTTGAGAGATAAGATCATGAAGGTCTATGTATAATTAGACATACAGGTACCCTTTGGAGTCTTGTTATTTTTTTTTCAGAAATAATGTAATGAAGATGTGTGTACTGTTAATGTTCATCGCCGCATACCAGTTCTAATTCCCCCGTTTCCCACTCCAATTCCAGCTTTAAGACAGGTTGTTCTAAAAACAGCCTTGTTGTACAACGAAATCTACTTATACCAGAATCCAGTGTGCAAAGAGTGGAACATTCCCGCGCCACTGAGCCGTGTTTGCTCGACAAACATTTGTTCAGAGACGCCGCCTGTAGAGTCGAGCAATTTTTGCGCCAGATTCTAAGGAACAGAGAAATTTTGGTATGAATTACGGCCTTAGAAATTATTGATAGCTAAGGAAAAGGAAATGATATGTTTTTGTTCTCGAATAGTCGCTTATAAGTTAAATTGCTTACGATAATCGATTTAAATAATAAAATTCTTTCACAGATTTCAATAATTGAAATAATAGTATTTGTGATAATTCATAATTTAAAAAGAAGATATTACAAAATAAACGCGAGCGCGGCCGAAGGGTAACGGCTACTTTTCTATATTTACCTACTATACTAAGTAAATACTTATTAAATATTCTTGTAATATAATAACTGACACAGGATTAATAGGATTTAAGCATATATTCCTCGCATGGCATTTGAATAACACTGAATAAGCTTCAGTCACGCTGCGAGCTGCTGCTGGAACGATCCGTCGACCACGTTGGGTGCTCTGGAAATGCAAGCAATGCAATGCCAAAACAAACAATGAACAATATTTAAGTACCTTTCTTGTTAAGGATATAACACCTCTGTAAAGTTTGCCTTTATTACCAAGGGAAATTCGTGCATAGGACCTCCGCGAGCCTCGGGGGAAGCTCGCAGGGCGTCTCGAACTCCTACCAACTAAAGGGTGGCCGACATCAGCACTTTAAAGGGGCTCCGGTATCTCCGTATGGAACGCACTGGTGACCCTCTTGTGCCGCGTTTTGAAGAGTCCGCTATTAGGGAGAGATTTGATAACACGCTCCCCTCCGCATCGACACGGTGCTCACGGCGACGGGGGCCACACCATGCCGCCGTCTTCCTTGGTGCCGCTCGTGAAGAACGCTCAGGGCCCCCGCCCCTTGCGTCTGCGACCTGCTCGGCCTCCTCCTTCTGGGACATCACAGTTTCATTTAGTTACTTGTTATTTCCTTTATTATTGTTAAACTTTGTTTTAACTTTTTATTGTCTGCTGTGTAAACGTGTGTAACGTCACCTATCGGCCCGCTGAAAGACCAGCACCGATTGTTTATGAAGGCCTCCAGCACTAAGCTGAGTCGGAACCGTTTTTGTAACGAGGTATTAAGTTAAGTATATAACTGTTATTGTTTATTAATGTTATGTATGTAGTAACACGTTGCAAATAAACTTTTTTATTTCTTTCTTTCTCTTCACTGCTAGGTTGCTTCTCACACAAATCGAGGTGAGATAGATTAGGTCATATTCTACCACGCGAACGTAGTGAAAATGGATGAAGGCAGGCCTTTGGCGGCTTAACGACTACCAAATTAAATGGCATTATTTAGTAGAAGGCGAGAATCATACTTAGTATTTAATGTTGGTAAAGGCTATCATTGCTTTCAAACAAATAGGAATATATTCTTTGGTTTTCTTTATATAAATAAATCTCCCCATAGTTCTCTGTAGGTTCTAAATATATTCTTATTACAATAGAACCTTTAATTTTTAAGCTGTCTGGTTAGAGGGTTGTAAGCGCGTATGAGGTGGCAACAAACCGCAGATTACTAAATGACAACACAAATGAACCACAGTCATTAAATAAACGTCGGTTCATTAAAACGTCTCTGTTTATACATCGCCGCCATTACCAACGCCACGCAATTAGTAACAGTCCGATATTTGTTATTGAAACATACTGTTACGTAGCGTGGTAAATTAAATGCCGAATAACGTGCGAAGTACTTTATTAGGCGCGGTACACACAAAACTGTACGTCGTATGCAAATACACACGCGAACTAATCACACACTAGTATTACTCTCGTTGGTACCCAAATACTGCTTCGAGTTACTCGTAGTATATCGTTGCTAAAGTCGTTGGTGTATCCCACTTAGATCGCTTGTTCTGAACACTATCGCTTCCGAGAAGAAACTGTGTCCGTCCCCGCGTTCTGTGTTTCTTTTATACTTATGCGAACCCTCTAAGTACATCGATAGAAGTACATCAAACAATAGCCAGCGCGGCTCACATGGCGGTATTATTATTACATACCTATTGTAAGTGAACAAATAGGTACTTGGGTGTGAGTTCAGAAAGAAAATTCTCGTCTTTGTCGCTACCTTCGTTCTTTACCAAACAAATTCTCATGAATTCCTCTGTTAAAACTAATATGGATTCTTGTGTAATTTTCAGCGGACGGAATACCATCAAGCACGCTCGCTGCAGTACTGTCTCAAGAATGCGAAATAGTCTTTCATAATAAGGGAACTGAAGCGGCATGCAATATGTTATCTAATTTGTAGCCGTGCTGAGGCAGTTGGAAATTTAAATGATAAATTCTGTTGCAACGAAGATATTTCTAAATACAAGTATATTGCGTTAGTATAAGTATTGTGTAAGGAAGAAATAACTTTTCTTTTCGTTTTAGATCAGCCAACGTATATTAAACCTTTATTACGCTACATGTATCCTTAACGGTCTACCCACAAAGGATTTGGCGTGATGATATATCATCACGCCAAATCCTTTGTGGGTAGACAGAGCCGGGGTACTTACTCTTCTATATATCGTCATCAAATATTGGTTAAATACATTCTACACGTTATATAACCTTGTCTTTGTTATGCTAAATTTACACCTCAAACAAGTTTCATCAATTTTCAAATCAAATCAAATCATTACTGCTTTCATGTAAAATATTTCGCCTAATACTCATCAGGATTGAACCAAGATAATACTAAAAAACACCGTCACTTCTATACTCCCCAAGCAAGGGTGAATGAGGTGTACTGACTACACCCACTTTTCGCTGATGATGTTAGGTTTCATGTCATAGGGGGCGAGCCTATTGCCAAATGTTGCTGATACTGTGTGGTGCTTAAGTTGTCTTTCAAATACCTTTTTTGTGGACATTGCTAACATGCTATGGATTGGTTTTCATAACGATAGCACTTGTACTATGCACGCCACGCACCCCAGGTAAAGTTACAAATAGTTTAAAATCGCACCTACAGGCACCATAGCCTACACATAGACAGATGCACAATGGCGTGCATTGCGAATAGGCAATTTAATAACGCTCACCTCATAAGAGTATAACTACACTACCTTTAACATAAATCATCATACTTAATTAAATATAATAATTCTATCTATCTGTATCTATACCATCACGCCAGATCCCTTGCCGGAAAGGCAGAGAGTACAGAATTCTAACAAGTTATTTCCTTACATACCTCTCTGGCTTCCTCCACTCTCATAGTTCGTCTCATACACGTTCGCCGGTTACGGAGACTCTAGACTTGACTTTAGATAAGACTCGGTCTATTTGGTAGTCGTAAGTATAATAATTAATAACGTATACCAACATTATAGATAGATATGCTTTTTACAAGCTTTTATTTAACTTGCAATGTTCGTATCTCAGTCTGTCTTTCCGATTCAAATCTTCTAATCCATTTTTCAAGTACAAGTTTCAAAGTACTTGCGGGTATCGGATTAAGCTGAAATTTGGCATACGTGTGTAAGTTTGGTGGCAATATAATAATATGGTACCATGGAGCTTGTCTGATGATGCAGTCGGAAGGTGGCCGTAGGAACTTGTGAACTACATAATGTAACCCCCTTATGTTTAGACTCTTAGCAATATACAACCTGATGATGTTTAGAGTCTGATGATGAACCCGAAAAGTGGCCATTGAAACCATCCAATTACTCAACATAACCCCCTCGTGTTTGAGCTCGTTGGAGTTGTCTTGACGAGTAACTACTGTAGATCCAGATGGTGAGCAGGATCTGAAGGTGGAGCCGAAAGAAGGCCGTAGGAACTGCTCAACTAAGCAAAATACCTCAGTTGTGTTTGTGATATAAAAGCTTGTTATTAAAAAGATCTCAACAGAACATTAAACAAATATAAGTATATTTTACTAAACAAAAAAAAACATAGAGCTATAATATTTATTGAAGTTATTAGTCAGGTCCGCCTCTGATGCAACATGTAACGGCGACCTCGATACTAACAGTGAAAAGTGGGTGTACTTAATACACCTCTACCACCCCCGCTTGGGGAATATAGGCACGAAGTTGTTTATTTCGTTTTTTATTTCATCGAAAACATAAGCCCTCGCTAGGAATTATTCGGGTGTTGCGAGTGCGTTTACAAATATGAAATTGGTATACACAAACCTCCAGATGAAAACAAACATTTGTGGGTCATTGTGTGACCCGTGCGGGGATCAAACCCGCGACTACTGGTTCCAGTGGGCGGAGCGGCTTAAGTTCTTAGCCACTGGACGTCCATCGTATTATTTTCCTTGTTTATTTTAGATCACCGATGTATGGGACGAGTGCTTAGCACGAACGGTTTGACATTAGAGTAGCGCTAATTATTTGAAATGCCATCGCTTTTACACTATAAATTTACTAAATAAAGATGAACATGACAGCATGCTTTTTCAACAACGATACTTTAATGTTACATGGTGTAAGCAAACCCCACAGAAGGCTTAGCAGAAATAAATTGCGTTAACTTAAAATTGTCAAGAAAGCGTCTCGTGGAATATTTCAAGGTCCAACCTAATCCCTTCTTCAGCCTTCCTCTTATTAACCACATTTGTATTTATAATTGACATACACATACAATTAAATATATCTACCCCGGAAGGGATCTGGTGTGATGATATAGATAGAATTAATTATTCATCCACTAAATTTATAAAATCTACTCTAAATCGGAACCAGGGATTTGCCTAGTATCATAAATCACTAAACAATAAAGTCACTGATTAATCCATCAATTAGGAACAATTCCGACTTGATCCGAAATTGTGCAAATACTGATTAATCCGAGATTAAATAGGAATAATTTACCTACATACGTAGATAATAATTCATGGCACTCATGCAATCCATTATGAAGTGAATCAAATCATTTCCCTAACTAAAATAAACGGACAGAAACAAATTAACCCTGATATAAATGAATAGAAATAATAATTTCAAATGTCACAATAAATCAACAGTAAGTCCTAATTGAATTTATGTAAAAATATATATATATTCATTTTTGTAAACTTCAGGTCCCCCACAAAGTAGATCGGTGAATAGGTAAACGACGCGGATAAAAGCTGGCTGCGTACAGCAAAACCCGTCGTCGTGGCGACCTTTAGAGAAGCTTTTGTTCTACAGTGGACGTCTTTTGGCTGATGATAATGGGCATGTTACTAAAATCTTCCTATTGTAATCACAACTTTCAAATTCCTACGACTTCTTCTTAGCGTACTTAGCGACAAACATGATTATAATTATATGGATGCGGCCGAGAAGATGGCCACACTGATTGCATTGTCGGAAGCAGACATCATATCTATTTGCGTGCACGTGTAAAAAAATACATGCAGAGCATGACATAACGTGGGACATCATTTGGGTAGCACAAACAGATTAGAACTGTCTGTGAATCCTCACCTAATCATGTTTTCCTTGTTTCGGCCGACTTGGGTCCAAAGTCCATTTAAAGACTTCCAGATTGGCCATTCCTGCTAGTACATACTTATGCAGATAGTAAGTAAGATCAATGTTTAGTCCTAATTGAATATATCCAGATCCAAATACTAAGGTAAATATCTCGCCGTTTAGCTAACATACATAATAAAATATGAATCCGATAAACCTTTTATGTCCACAAAACTAAATATTCGAAGAATATCGTTTTTCGATTGAGTTTTTTTCTCTCTATTTAATAGGCTTACTTACTTGAATGATCGGATATTTATTACTTGAAAAATCTTCATTTCTTCGTATTCATATTAAGTAGGATCTGAGCTTATAGCTTTAATCTTTAGTGGAATAAAATTAAATATATTTTATTTCAGTAACTGCACCTACCATTATCTGAAATTGTTCACCATCATTTTAATTATCATTTCCTATTCTCTAGGGGTTGCACAATAAGTCCTATCCTTTATGAAACATATCAGTGATTTGGCATTGCTTTTACACCCACCTTTTTCGACCTTCTTCCCTTACTAGGGATGTAAGTGTCATAGGTACTGTTATACGAAACAATATTATACTACTTTTGATAATATGCACTCCAAAAGATGAGGCATCAGAGTACTACCTCGTTTGATCTTCCGCTATTTGGGGTATTTATTACTGAATTCAGTATTTTACAGACAGCTGTTAGTCCAGCTTATGGTGGGGAAACTATATTCTTACTCTGACCCCTCACAAAGAAGATATAATTGTTACAACAAAGGTAATGTATTATAGTACATAAACACAATAAGTTGAGTTGAGTAAGAGTTGCTGATATTTGGATGATGACAACTTCAACCCGTTTTTTAAGTTGTAATGCAGGTACTAAGTTTAAGGTTCTTTTGTTCCCAATTGCTTAACCTTTACAAAGTATAAAATTATTTACAGTCTGTCGTAGTTAATAAGTCACCCGTTCTTTTTGTTAATAAAGTTTAGGGCTTGCTTAGATTTTATCGGTTCAAGTTTATTGTCGTCAACCTTAAATTATAGCACTGAGATTGTCATAATTCTATTTCAGAGAAATTGGTAAAGGGAGCAAAATTGTAAGTTTTTAAACAGATATTTAATGAATTGAATTGCCATGTTGGTCTCGAGGCGTATCGTGTGGCTGGTGATTACGTAGTCCTGAATTTGAAATTTTGGCAAGCTCCTGGACTGACACTGGAAATTTTTGAATGGAAAAATTACTTTTAGTCCGATCTAGGATTAAAACGTAGGACCTCGTGATTATTCACCACTAAACTCATCCAATTTTTTGTGTTTGATTAGAAGAAAAATTAGACTAAGGTTTTTTAGGTGCTCCTTTTCATGGACGTGATGAGCCAACCTTTTACTTCGGTACTTATAAAAATCCTTTCTTCCGAAAACCTGCAGGCTCCCAAATTCCGGCTAAACAACACAAATTGTAACGTCCGCGATAAATCCTCTGACGTGATCTATAGTAAGAAGAAGAGATACCCCGATAATTTAATTCTTCAAACGACCTATAAAAGGTACAGAAATTTCTGTAATAATCTGTTAAAAAAGCTAAAAATTGAACACGATAGAAATAAATTACAGAGAGCAGATAATAATAGCAAAGAAATTTGGAAACATATTAAGAACTTACCTTTACGTCTAAACAACGTGAATCAAGTTCGAATTTGTTGTTTACACATACTATACCCCTTTGCTCAGCTATGTCAACGAATTTTTTGTAAATGTCGGTAAGAACCTTGCAGAGAATATTCCAAAACAAACGTGCACTTATACAGCTACGTCTATCTACCAAACAAAAAAGAACTTTAGTACAAAAACGTTTGCAATGTTTGATACTGATGAACAAGAAATAAAACG
The DNA here is from genome assembly GCA_905147815.2 of Phalera bucephala. NCBI lineage: Eukaryota > Metazoa > Arthropoda > Insecta > Lepidoptera > Notodontidae > Phalera > Phalera bucephala. The sequence continues at coordinate 35,475,981 of LR990615.1, read as the reverse complement.
AATTATTTCAGGACTAAAGGACGATTGCGCAACTGGTTGGGACGGCATAAATAACAAGATCCTTAAACGCTTCCAGCACATCTTGGTACCGCCACTAACCTATATATTCCAACTTTGTCTTTCTGATGGAATATTCCCTAAATATCTAAAAAAGGCAGTAGTGATTCCTGTCTTTAAATCCGGGAGCAAAGACTTAGTTACAAATTATAGACCTATATCGTTGCTTCCCTCAATTTCCAAAATACTAGAAAAAATCTTCAACAATAGATTAGTCAGTTATCTTGAAATAAACGATTTTTTATAAAAATTCAATGTGGTTTTAGAGCTAAACTATCCACGGCTGACGCAATGCATGTATTTACTTAATTTGTGACACAAGAACTTGGCAAAGGATATCAAACCTTAGGAATATTCCTTGACCTAGCCAAAGCATTCGATACCGATTCTATTACTTTGCTCTTGGAAAAACTAGAGGCTCTAGGCATTAGGGGCACGCAGTTAAAACTGTTTGCAGACTACCTAGACGAACGGTACCAATGTGTTAAAAAAGATAATTTTACTAGCGATTACCAAAGAAACACAGGCTTTGGGGTCCCTCAAGGTAGTATACTTGCCTCTACATTGTTCCTGATCTACATTAATGACCTGTGTAGTCTAAACATTGGACACGGCAAAATAATATCCTACGCCGATGACATCGCATTAATTTTTAGCACCAAAACCACTAACGAGCTGTACGAGTATGCACAGCTTGGATTTAATTTAGTAAATAATTGGCTTCATAACAACTTATTAACATTAAATGCTGACAAAACTAAATATGTTCACTTCGTTATGCGCAAGCCATACCCCACTGTAACTAACTCTCATCTATTTGCACACCATTGTAAAAACCCCACAGTTAACACCTGCAACTGTCCTACTATCCAGAACACCAACCATATAAAATACCTCGGAGTTATTATCGACGATACACTCTCCTTTAACCAACACATTAAATGTTTAGTCAGAAGAGTCCGTAAATTAATATATGTATATAAAATACTCAGAAAAATTGCTAATTCAAAACTAGTGACACAAGTATACTTAACCCTATGTCAGTCCATAATCCAGTACTGTATTACCTCATGGGCAGGAGCCCTAAAAACTGTTTTACTGCCCCTCAAACGTGCCCAAAGAGCAGTTCTAAAAGTTGCCAATTTCCATTCTTTTCGCTTTCCCACTATCCTGTTATATAAGTCCTGCAAGGTGTTAACAGTCCGCCAACTCTTTATAATGCTCTTACTATTAAAACAATACAAAACACTCGCTTATACAGCTGACATTACTATTAATAAGAGACGGAAAGATATATTCTGCCTTTCAAATTCATCTTAATACAAATTAAATTATTTTAGCTGTAAACAAATGCTATATAACTATTTACAAAGAATGTCCTACGAACAGACGGAACAATTACTAGCAATTTGTAGATAACATATTTTCTCATAGCATATCATAACTTTAATTTTATTATAAAAGTAGAATAAAACATATGTTATTAGTTAAGCCACTTTCTAATCAAATAAGCTATATTATTGTAATTAAAATTATTAGATTTACGATGCTTTAGCACTAATCATGCCTGAAACACAGGTCTCGACCTAGTTCAGGCAAACCGGTAAATATACCTTCTTAAATATAAGTTCGAATAAGATTGTATCATGTACTGATCTTAAATGAATAAATTTATTATTATTATTTTTTATTTAAGCTTTTTCTCCCAGGTGATTGGGGTAATACCATGTTCTGCGGGCTTTTGGCCAAGCAAAAATGGGTGGGTTGAGTTGCGATGATGTAATTCATAGTAGGTAGTATTTTTATGGATCGGGTATGGCTAGGAACTTTCTAACAATTCTACAAGTATTTAATATAGTAGCCTTTTGAAGGAGATAGTAAGTATATTTATGTAGTTGAAGACTGGTATGTAACGTATGAGGTATGACACCTGTCGATGAAAGAACTATAGGTACTGTTTTGACATTTTGGACTTTCCATTGTTTGTGTAGTTCTATAGATAGATCAGTATATTTAGTAATTTTCTCGGTGTACGTGTGAGCAAGATTGTGAGTGTTGGGTATAGCTATATCTATTAAATATATGGTATTGTTTCTTTTATCCTGGAGCAATATGTCTGGCCTATTATTATTATAGTCGACTAAGAACCGGGATCCGACGATCCATTACTCGGATTTCTACCGGAATATCTAGTTGATGAAATGGAATATTTAAGACGGATTTTAAGTGAGCTTTTATTGTTTCCTTTTTAGGAAGGGGTCAGTAATCATTAGCATGTATCATGAGTTACATATAATATCAGAAATTATTATTATAATTTATTATTCTTGGACCGAAGACGTACCGCAGTGCGGGCTAGGGCGTCCCCCCGAGGCGACGCGTACCGGCCCGCCCCCGTCGGTACGAATATAGGTGGAAGCGGCGATGGGGGCCGCCACCCATCACGCCGGGCCCGAACTGGCGAGTCGTGGGGTGCAGAGTGCCGAAAGAACCTGTTGGAACTCTGTACTCTCTGCCTACCCCGCAAGGGATCTGGCGTGAGGTTATAGATAGATAGATAGATAGATCAGAAATTATTTGTTGTATTATGAGTACTTTTCGATGCACTCTATGTTAACCTTAACAAAACCTAAGTTATTTTGTCAATCGTGTCTAACTTCCAATACAATTTCTATCATAGTCCGCTAGTTATCTGAGACTATGATTTAATGAATAATATATATCATTACACCCAAATTCTTTAATGGAGTAATAATCTTTCATAAAAAGAGTGCGTCTTTTTCCTCAGGATTGTCTTTACCAACAGATGTAGGTAAATTTGGTGTTCTTTTATCAAGCACATTTTTCTATAAAAAGCCCTAATTAAATTTTGACACACTTAGAATCCTAGGCTAGGATGGAAAGACCTCATAATTATGTGCACTAAATTTAACATACTTTATCTTTATAATTTACTTCTGAATACAATATAACATCAAAACTGTTTGAAACTAAACAGTTAGTTTTTAAACACACCAACCAAACTACAACAAATTAACATTCTTTTATTTTCAAATGTAGAAAGGAGAAACTTAAAAGTTATAATTCAATATTAGTTTTCAAAACAATGAAGCAAAGGCAATTCAAAATGGGAGGTAATACAATAATTGATTCGATTATAGAAAGAGCTACAGACCAATTATTATGGCAAAGCAAATTGTACGCAAAGAAATCAAACAGGACCCTTATTCGCCATGACCAAACAAATTATCGTGTAATGGTACTCTGTATACCACTTAAATACTATTAAAAGTTAATTGCACAAAGTTATCGCAACATGCCGCGTTATGTGTTAAATCGATCCCAGCGAATACGGGCCCCGAGTAAATACATACCGAGAAAAGCTTTTGAATCGCCGCTCGCAATCGGCACGGTGGCTTCCGATTAAATAATTCTTGGTAAATAAGTAGCCTTCAAAAAGTGTTAAGCGAAATATGTCGGTCTATCTAGGAAATAAAAGTTTAGAAAAATTTTGTTAGGTCCTCTTAACAAAGTAACTTTTTTTTTTTAAAGTCAAGTAATCAATTACTGTAGAAGCAGGATTATCAATTGTTGTTTATCTGTAATCATAATTTACGTATTGATATCCAAGCTGTATCGTAAATAACGCGAAACCTCAGACACCCCTATTAGGTAATAACTTAACAAATTCAATACCAAAACCATACTTACAAATTTAAAATTTATTACCCCTTTTTTAACACTACCCAATTAACAATGAAACTTGTAAGTGTATGTGTGCGTATTGAGAAATACGTTTTAGAAATGCATTTTATATCTCCGTATTGCTTTGAATCAAGAATAAATTTAGTTTATTACAGTGCACTAAAGGAGTAACAGCATTAGTTGTAAATTAAAATAAAGTAAAATACAATAAAATTTGTTGGAATCAATTCAGTTATCGATTTAGAACTACTTTTAGTTCTTGCGTTTATGATCTTATATCTTGTATAGGTACCTATTAAACTACGGTCAAAAATTGAATTTCCCTAAGCTCTTGTGTTACCATTATTATTATGATCATATTGTATTTATTTACGTAGGGATCTGGCTTGATGATATGGCTGGACTATCTATTGGAAAGCATGGATCAGTGATTTGTAATATAAAAACAGTTATCGCATCGATTAACTTATTTTAGAGATATGTTACTATATCTTTTAACAAATACTGTTTTATAAAATGTTATATATTTTTATAAGGTTTTTATACCGACGGCTATCCCACTATATTCATCAGATCTATTGCTGGTTTTGAACAAGTGAACCAACAATATTTCCAATATTCTGTGCGTCTAATACTCGATAGTCCTAACTTAGAGCCAATAAATATCCAACAATCCATTAAAATGATCATCAATCGCTTACAGATAGTAGGTATTTGTAAGAAATTCCTTCAAGATTTAGCGCAGATGATCACATTACGGCCGAGGACATTCTGTGTCTAGAATAACGTTTTAGGTTAAGCTGGGCTCACTCACTCGGAACATGTTTCGATCTGTGTGGAATGTGGTTAAAAATAAACACCGTTATGCCTACGATCTCCAAGCCGAGGTGGCAGGAGTATATTATATACTCCAATATATTGAAGTTCCAACGGAATAGGGTGCCACCCTGTCGCCATTATATCACGCAAATTCCAGATTGCGGACTGCCAAAAGATTTTTTATATAGAAAAAACACACCTTTACCGACCTAGTATTCGAACCCGGGATCTAGTGATCGCCTTCTGAATTATGCATTGCTAGATTAATGTGGTCGTCAATATAGTAAAGTTAGGCAAAATATTCCTGTTTATTTCAAACTAAAACTTAAATTATTTATTTTGTATAAACCCTCCCGGGGTAAATAAAAATCGTTATATATACTATTTTTAAGGTACTAATCTACCACCGGATCGTAAGGAGGCCTCCACTTAGAAGATCCGGCGAGAAACTTAGCGGGCTCGTCGTTTTGGCTAATTCTCCGTTCATTTTTTTTCATCATTTTCTGTATAGAACATTTTCATATTATACAAATCAATTATGCGATCCAGCTCTAGCGTGAGGCCTTACTGCTGATATATAAGACCAATAATAATATTTTTAAAGAATGATAAGCTAAAGGATTCTAAGTGGACCAGTCTCCACAAGCAACACCCGTTCACGAGGATGACTACTTGAGCAGCAATCACCGCCCTCGACCATATTAGAGGGAAGGAAAGTTATTATAATTAGTAGTAAGTTTCAACCCGGATTATGCAAATTATTTTCAATTGCTCATCCTACAAAAACTAAAACCTAGTTCCCGTAGTGTAAACCGATTTTTCGGGTAGTTCTATCACATAAAAATAATTATTTTAGTATTGATAAAAAGCTATTTGAACTACGGTTTTAAGCCGAATTCTGATTATTTTTAAAAATTGGTAAGGCTACTAATTCGCATATCGTAAAGTCTCCTTTCAAATAAGTGACACATCAAAATTTCAAGCAACCAAAAACAACTGTACTTCTTGAATTAATAAACAGTAATGTACTCTTGTTAATTCGTTTGTTTTGAGTTTCTACCCGTAATAATAATCCTAAAGAGACTTGTAGATCTCTCTACAAGTCTTCAATTTTCACATATTAAAATAAATAAAATAAAAAATAAAATAAAATAAAATTCATTTATTTCAAGTGACAGGGACTCATATTAGGTACAAACTTTTAAAATATTAAAAAAAGGAAACATTAAAAGTACACACAACACAAACACAAAAATAGTATATCGACCGTACTTTAACGACCGGTTCAGCCAATGACAGTGTTATGTCTGCCGCAGCAGTGTCGTATGTAAGTACAGTCCTCTTGTGCAGCGATCATGTTCAGGACGGTGTTGGCGCTGCCTCGTACCCTGCGCACGAGCGACGCACTGCGCTTGCGCATAGTCGCATAAAAGCAATCGACGCGCGCCTCCGCGAACATACCAGAAGCGCTGCAGTATCGAGGCAGCCCCAACAATGCCCTGAATGCGTTATTAAACTGAACGCGGAGTGCGTTGTATGACGCACGAGTGTATCTCGCCCACAGACTGCACGTGTAGAGGGAGGTGCAGTACGCTCGGAAGAGCGTTACTTTTACCTCCCTCGTACAGCGCGCAAACCTGCGGGCCAGCATGTTTGCCCGTACAGACAAAGCCCTCCGCTCCCGTTCTATGTCAGCGTCGTCCTTGAGGTCGCTTGTGACTATGTGGCCTAGGTATTTAAACTGTTTCACCCAACTGAGTGGAACACCGTTTATGCAAACAGGTGGCACGCTTAGGCCACTTTTTGTATCAACCTCAAAGAGTACACATTTACTTTTACTTACATTGTATTTAAGACCGTGGCTAACAGCATATTCCTCACAGATACGTAATAACTTCCTCAAACCACAGACCGATGCGCTCAGCAGCACCATATCGTCTGCGTAACTAAGATTATTGACGCATATTCCGTTTATATGACATCTGACGTGCTGATTGCTAAGCGTGACGATCAGATCATTCACATAGAGATTAAAGAGTGTGGGTGAAGTTAACCCTCCCTGCCTCACCCCACACTCCAGTCGATACGAATCCGACATTGTGCTCGCCCACCTGACACTGTTAACCTGGTTCTTGTACCAAAATTTTAATATTCTTCTAAACCATTTTAGATACGTTAGCAGTTGCTAACGTATCTAATATACTCATTTATTTAATGTAACTATGTTTTATTTTGGTAAATTGAACTCAGAGTCTCAAAACACAAGCCATGCTTAGTTTGAGGCTCAAAGAAATTATGTACTATTGTTGTTACAAACTTGTGAATAAATGCTTTTTATTTATTATTATTATTTAATTTAAATATATTTGAGAGTTCGCATGGTAGATTTATACTCCTAAACTTTTCCCACAGGACGTCGTAGGACACCAAGTCAAAGGCCTTAGAGAGGTCGAGAAAGCAAGCATACACAGGAGTCCTTCTTGCAGTATAGTATCTAACCGCACTCTTAAGAGACAGTATTGCACTCTCCGTGGACAGTTGTGGCCTAAAACCAAACTGGTTATCGTGCAGTACTATGTACTTATCCAGTTGAATATTAAGAATGCAGTCAAACACTTTGGCAATGCTAGTGGCTAGAGAAATAGGCCTGTAGTTATTTTTGTCAGACAAATCTCCGGTTTTGTTTTTCACCACAGGCACTACTACAGTCTTCATGAAATCTGAAGGAAGGTAAGAATGACTCACGCACAACGTATAAAACATCGCTAAAACTCTCGAAATATGTGGGCCAGCGTAAAGCAGGTGCTCAATGCTGAGGCCATCGTGGCCGGGGGATTTACCTCTCGAGATTAATTTTATAGCTTTGGCCACATCTTTGGTGCTAAACTTTGTTCCCACGTTCTCATGTGGCATCTCAGCATCGAGTCCCGCCCACGCTGCGCCTAACGGAGACTGTATAGTAAATTGATTTTTAAAGATATTTGCGATGTCTTTAGGGTCATTCATCCCATCGACACTCATCGGGAGGCCAGGCCTAATGTTTACTTTTTTGGTGCATTTCCAAAAGTGTCGAAAGTGTCCACTGGCATGTTTTTCAGCCAGTATATCCATTTTTAATTGGTCCTGATGGTCTTGGCACCATTTAAGCCTAGATTTGAATGCCTTACGACTTTGACACATTACGTCGTAGACACACCCGTATTTTGGTTTTCCGCACATAACCCACTCTCTAAATTTCGTCCTAGCATCCCGATGGGCGCCGCTAACGTGTCTGTTCCACCCTACAATGCGTATACCTCTCCCCTGTGTATGAGTGCCTTGCCGACTGTCCTTAGCTGCAGCCATTAGAGCGGTCACAATGTCAGAGTATAACCTATCCAGAACATGTCTATGGTCTTGGTTTTTACAGTAATGATCTGCACAATTAGTAAACTCAATTGGAAAGTCAATGGTTCGCAATCGTTCATGACATACATGAGTGTAAGACGCAATCTGTTCCTCAGTTCTTTCCCCCCATAATACCGCGTTATTATTTACAGTTTTTTCAAGTAACTTCGGTGTTAAGATATTTAGGTTACATTCAATAATAAGAGGTAAATGGTCAGACCATACGGCGTCATAATACACGTACACGTTTTTGACACAGTGTCTTACAGATTGAGTCACTACACAATGATCCAACCAACTGCACGTCCCATACACTTCACTAATAAACGTGTAGGTATCGGAGTCCAGTCCTAGTATATCCACGTCAATACATGACCAGAATTGCTCGTTACAAAAATTTAAAAGTTCCCTAAAAAAGAGTTCACAAGGATTCGCATTATAATCGCCTAACATGAAAACAGATTCTACACCATACTCTTCTATGATAGCACTCACCGTACCCAGGCAGTCCGTAAATTCAGGTAGATTCTCTGCCATGTCCGTTGGCATGTACACACTTAATACAATCAGGAGCCGATCACTAGTCGCGATTTTAATGGCGCATACACGAGAATTCTCACAACGCAGCACAGACACTTTCTGGAAAATGCTGTTCTTCCACAAAAGCGCGACGCCACCGTAGGGCCTCCCGCGCAGGATGCCCACCGAAATGTCGACCGCTGAAGATCCCGTGTACCCGAATTCACTGTCTATAGTGCCTAGGTAGGGTATTTCATTCGGTAACAGCCACGTCTCTTGCAGAGCAATCACGTCACAGGTACGACACAGCTCCCTTATACTATCGACGGAACGTTTTACACTTTTGCAATTAAAACTGGCAAATCTATATAAGCTTTTACCCATTCTTTTGTTTATCTGAGTCGGTAACAGAGATAGGTCTGTGCGGATTTATGAACCGCCTAAAAATAATACCTTCAGGCCATAGTTTCTCATCTAAATACATATATAACTTCGTTTGCGATACAAAAAATTTATATGCATTATGCCCTTTTCGTTTCTGAGTATTAATCTTCTGTAAGGATACAGTCTCTTGTGTTTTCATACGTATATATTTCACAATATCATCTTGCGTTGTTTCGTTGTGAACATTTGTTATAAACATAGCAACTTTCTTTTCAGCCGCCTTGAAATTACATTCTGAATCACGCGCCACACCTGATTTACCTATATAGCGATATTTTAAAGTTTTCTTGCGATTAAGCACTGTTTGCCAGCCATTCGTCTCATTTGATTGCATTGGGCCCATTACAGTTGAAGCAGCCGATGCAGTTTCGCAATTTCGTTTTTCGCAATTTCGTTTATAACAGTCGTTCTTATCAATCAGCTGTTTGGCGCATTGCATAGTTGATCCTATAATGGGTGACGTCATCGCGCCGACCACCTGCACCGTGTGTATAGAACCGGTTTCGCTCAACTTGTTTACCGTGATTGCACCTGCGTCATCGCCTGTCGCTGACGTTGACCGTTGATATTTATCAATTTCTTTTCTTTCTACCGGCATGTATTTGTTTGTCGAAATACTTGATACGTTATTTTCTGATTCTTGTATGTTGTTAGGTGATCTGTTTGTTGCAGATTCATGCAAATATGAGGAACTCAATGTACCATCGTCCGATACTGATGCTCCACTTTTCATATTCTCATTTAAGTCTGAGCTAAGTGGCAAAGAAACGTTCTTGAGTTTTAAAATTTCCTTTTTTAACTCATTCAACTCGTCTAATGTTGCATAGGTGGATTTAAACTCCGAGATTTCGGTTTTTGTTTGAAGTATGTCTTTCAGTAGTTTCGTACAATCCAGATGATCCCAGGTAATTGGTGGTAATTTCTCCAGTTGTCTGGCCACAAACACAGGAATCACGTCTGGTTCCACTGATTTAAACAGATTTACAATGTCTGCCAAATCTCTCTCTTCCTTTCCTTTATTCTTTCGATTGATTTTACGAATGCCTGTAGGAATCGAATCGAATAATAGTGATTTCGATCTCTTAATTTCTTCCGGTGAAAAAGACGATGTACATATTCGAACGAGGGTTTCTTCATCGATTACTGACACTTTATTTTGAATATATGACAGAAGTTCGTCAATAACGATATTACACTCGTTACACTTAAGTAGATTCGTCATTTTACTATTAACGCAGTTGAGCGTCGTGAACCGTTTCACACGTCCGCAGCAAAAGGATGCGCGTGCGCGACTCGCGACTACGCGATTAAAGTTGCGCCTTAAAGAACTTAATAGCTTTCGACGTTTAGGAAATAATTCGAGATTTCAAATACAGTTTTACTAACGACAAAATTTTGGTAACAATAATTTTCACACAGACAAACAAATTCAAACAGAATTTGTCGTTCTTACAATAAATTGATGCAAGGGGATGCAAGGGGGACACCTACCATATACGCTCCCCAAGTCAACCTCTCCTGCCCGCGGTGCATCCTGCTGATCAACGGACTAGGCTCTGACGACCGACAATGGCGGTATAACCATTCAAATATGGCGTAACTAAATTTTTAACCAGACCGGTGACGGGCAGCAGCGTCACTAGTGCGAGAAGTTACGCCCTGCGATCGCCAACCCGCATGCCCAGCGTGGCGATTATCGGCAAAACCTTCTATGGCAAGTCGGAATATACCACGGCTCCCAGTTCCCGGTCGCTCCGCTATTCCTGACCACGGCGGCGGTCACGGTTCCGGCGGGGCAGGGGGTGCGAAGAATCTCCGGGCTACGGTAGGCCGCCAACATGAACTGACCCTGGCTACGTATAACGGACGCACGCTGCGACTGGATGAGCATCTTCTGCAGTTGGAAGAAGAACTGAAGTGCATAAGATGGCACGTTCTGGGTTTATGTGAAGTTCGAAGAGAGGGAGAAGACACCATAACCCTAGAATCTGGCCATCTTTTGTACTTTAGAGAGGGAGACCAACTTTCCCAGGGTGGCGTCGGGTTTCTGGTCCATAGAGTCTTCGCTGACAACGTTTTAGAAATGTCCAGTGTGTCGACAAGGGTAGCATACCTCATAATTAAGCTGACCGAGAGGTACACCCTCAAGATCGTGCAGGTTTATGCACCGACTTCGGCACACTCGGACGAGGACATAGAGGTACTCTACGAGGACATCTCTAAGGCCCTTCATAATACCCCTAAGGCACACTACAACGTTGTCATGGGAGATTTCAACGCCAAAGTGGGAGTAAAAACTGACAGCGAATCCTCAGTAGGACCATACGACTATGGCAGCAGAAATGACAGGGGGCAAACGCTCGTCAACTTTCTCGAAAGAGAAGGGCTGTTTATGATGAACTCTTTCTTTAGAAAACAGCCCCAAAGAAAGTGGACGTGGCAAAGCCCCGATGGTAAAATAAAAAATGAGATCGACTTCATCATGGCGGACAAGAGGCGCATATTCAGAGATGTCTCAGTGATCGCAAGGTTTAAAACCGGAAGCGACCACCGGCTCGTACGGGGCACTCTGAATATACAATGGAAGCGCGAAAGAGTCCGCTTGATGAAGTCCAGTCTCCGACCGAATTTGCTCCAAGCCGCTATGGATTCCCAAGCTTTTCAGTTAAAATTGGAAAACCGTTTCGCTGCCTTGGAAACCACTGACAGCGTTGATCAGAAATTCGAGCAGGTGGTACAGACTCTTAGAGAAGAGGGTACTAAATTATGCGAAACAAGGCGTACAGGCAGGAAATCTAAGCTTTCGGGGGGGACTCTGGAGCTTATGAGCGAACGGCGCCGAAATGCAGCCTCAACCTTGTCAGAACACCGGGCCTTAAATAAAAAGATCACAAAGCTGGTCCGACGCGACCTCCGAGCTTTCAACAATCTTGAGATTGAGAAAGCCATCGAGCAGAACCGGGGGTCGAAAGTGTTCGTCCAGCCACTTGGGAGAAACCACTTGACAAGGTTGACTACACAAGCGGGTACTGTGATCGCATCTAGGCCGGAAATCCTCTCGGAAGTCAGGAATTTCTATAGCCAGCTCTACGCCTCACACGCACCTCGACCGTAATCTCTTAGAGGAGATCCCAGAGCCACCCTAACGCGTCACTTCACAGAAGACTTGCCCGAGATCAACCTGGATGAGATCGAGTTGGCCCTTAAACAGCTTAAAAATGGAAAAGCCCCGGGTGAGGACGGCGTCACGACTGAGCTTCTGAGGGCAGGAGGTACCCCAGTACTTAAGGAGCTTCGGAAGTTATTTAACACTGTCCTCTACACTGGGAGAACTCCGCAGGCATGGAACAGAAGCGTGGTCGTCCTGTTTTTCAAAAAGGGTGACAAAACCCTTTTGAAAAACTATCGACCCATATCGCTTCTGAGCCATGTATACAAGCTGTTTTCAAGGGTCATCACGAACCGTCTTGCGCGAAGGTTCGACGAATTTCAACCCCCGGAGCAGGCCGGGTTTCGAAGTGGTTACGGCACCATAGACCACATCCACACAGTGCGGCAGATTATACAGAAGACTGCAGAGTATAATCTGCCCCTATGTCTAGCCTTCGTGGACTATGAGAAGGCCTTTGACACTATCGAGACCTGGTCAGTTCTGGAGTCCTTGCAACGATGCCAAGTTGATTGGCGATACATCGAGGTGATGAGATGCCTTTTTGAAGCTGCAACGATGACCGTCCAAGTACAGAACCAGCGGACTGAACATATCCACCTGCGCCGCGGAGTGCGCCAAGGTGATGTCATATCACCAAAACTGTTCACCAATGTACTGGAGGATATGTTCAAGACGCTGGACTGGAAAGGTCGCGGCATCAATATAAATGGCGTATACATCTCTCACCTGCGATTTGCAGACGACATCGTCATCATGGCTGAAACGTTGCAAGACCTACAACAGATGCTGGACAGCCTTGCTAATTCGTCTCAGCGAATCGGTCTCCGGATGAACTTAGATAAAACTAAAGTTATGATCAACAAGCATGTTGACCCGGGACCGATCGCCGTAAACGGAGCCCCCCTCGAAGTTGTTTCTGAGTACGTATACCTAGGGCAGGTGCTCCAACTGGGTAAAAACAACTTCGACAAGGAAGTTAAGAGACGGATACAGCTGGGCTGGGCAGCATTTGGGAAACTCCGTCGAGTCTTCTTATCGCCCATACCCCAATGCTTAAAAACGAAAGTTTTTAATCAGTGCGTCCTACCTGTAATGACATACGGAGCCGAAACGTGGCCACTCACTGTGCGGCTTGTCCACCAGTTCAAGGTCGCTCAACGAGCTATGGAAAGAGCTATGCTCGGGGTTTCTCTTAGGGATCGAATCCGGAACGAAGTTATTCGTCAGAGAACCAAGGTTACCGACATAGCTCAGCGAATTAGCAAGCTGAAGTGGCAGTGGGCAGGTCACATATGCCGCAGAACCGATGGCCGTTGGGGCAGACTGGTTCTTGAGTGGAGACCGCGTGTCGGCAAACGTAGTGTAGGGCGCCCTGTAGCTAGGTGGGGCGACGATATTCGTAAGGCAGCGGGCAGGGATTGGAGAAGGAGAGCTGAAGATCGAGCTCAGTGGCGTGCCATGGGAGAGGCCAACGTCCAGCAGTGGACTGACACGGGCTGATGATGATGACAATAAATTAGATTTTGAAATACTTTTTGCGACCTTTTTTATCTTACCTCTTGGTCGCTGGATATTTTTTGTGGGAGTGATTTTGGAAAAGGGACGGGTAAGCGCGCGCTATTTGATTTGACCAATGAGCGCGCGCGGTGGAAACGAGGAAGCGCGCTCTATTTGATTTGACCGATGAGCGCGCGCTATCTGATTTGACCAATGAGCATGCGCTATTTGATTTGACCAATGAGCATGCGCTATTTGATTTGACCGATGAGTCATCTAAATTTCATAGTAGGATAACATGTCAGATGTTACACATCATATGCGACTACTGTAAGGCTCGCTTTTTTGTAATAATTTCTGTTTCGATTGAATGGTTAAATAATAAGCAAATTGTTACAGAAGTTTATCTTAAAAACATAACTGTATGAGAATGCCCCGGATGCTGGTGCCACAGACGAGCCCAGAGGCGAGTTTGCGGCACCAGAATCCACAGAGGACATCACTATGGAAGAAGTTGAATGGGCGATACGAAGTATGAAAAATGGTAAAGCTGCTGGCTGAATAGACATGATATCTACCGAGATGATTAAATATGGTGGAACTTGCGTCCGGGACGCATTTTCGGTCCTCGCAAATCTTTGCTGGAAGACCGGTAGAGTCCCTACAGATTGGCGCCGCGCAGTCATAGTACCCTTGTATAAAGGCAAGGGCTCACAATATGACTGCGCCAATTACAGGGCCATCAGTTTGATCAGCTTGGCAGCTAAGGTGTATGGTAAAATTATTGAACGGAGAGTGCGCGAGAAGTCCGATGGAGTGTTGTGTGAGGCACAGCGAGGTTTCAGGTCTGGAAGAGGATGTTCGGATCAAGTTTTCTCCCTCCGCAACATCGTAGAAAAGCATCTGGCAGTAGGCCGGAAGGTTTTCTGCGGTTTTGTGGACCTGGAGAAGGCGTTTGATAGAGTCGTGCGAAAGAGACTTTGGGACATTTTGCCAGAGTATGGTATAAACGGCACCCTGTTGCGAGCCGTCCAGTCCATCTACGTGGACAGCAAGGCATGCGTACGGGTGGGTGGTAACATGTCATCTTGGTTTGACGTTAAAATCGGCGTCAAGCAGGGTTGCGTGTTGTCGGCTAGACTGTTTATAGTGTATCTGGATAAAAGTCTTCAAAGACTGAATGCGATGACTGAAGGGGTAAAAATGGGTGATCTAGTGATAAACCACCTATTGTATGCAGATGACGCGGTTTTGATAGCGCCAACAGCCACTGATCTGCAAACACTAGTCACAGTTATGAGAGACGACTGCATGAAAAATGGCTTACATTTGAATATGAAGAAAACCAAAATTATGGTTTTTGAACGGGAAGAAACCAGAACGAATGCAAGGATTGTGGTTGGTAACGATGTGCTGGAGCAAGTGAATGAGTTTGTATATCTTGGATGCGCCTTCAGTAAGGATGGGAAATACACCGCTGATATAGAGAGAAGAGTGAATGCAGGTAATAGAGTGAATGGTGCGATGGGAAGGCTACTTGGGAGCCGGCACTTAAGCCAAAACGCGCAGCTGGCCATGCATAACGGAGTGCTTGTCCCAACGCTGTTATATGGCAGTGAGAGTTGGGTATGTAAGAAGGAGAACTAAAGCAGGATAAATGCGGTCGAGATGCGATCTCTGCGGAAGATGTGCGGAGTCACGATGACTGACCGTATTCGCAACAGCGTAGTAAGAAAGCGAGTAGGTATGAAATATAGTATCGGTGTAAAGATGAGAAAGGGTATGCTCCGTTGGTTCGGGCATATAGAAAGAATGCCAGAAGAAAGAATGACAAAACAGATATACAATGCGAAAGTGGAAGGATGTAGGTGCCGGGCAAGACCTAGACTATCTTACCATGACCAAATAGACCGTGTCTTAGCTGAAGGGCAAGTCAAGAGTCTCCGTAACCGGCGAATGTGTATGAGACGAACTATGAGAGTGGAGGAAGCCAGAGAGGTATGTAAGGAAAGAACCTGTTGGAACTCTGTACTCTCTGCCTACCCCGCGAGGGAGCTGGCGTGATGATATAGATAGATAGATAGATAGATAACTAATTAATTTTATATTAGGAAATGCGGACTTGTTATTTATATTCAAATAATTATGTAATCCAAATATTGCCAGTGATTAATCTGATCAATAAGCGCTAGGTTATGACAAACAAAAAAAATCAATACTCTTCGTCTTAAAACACGCTCTAATCTAATATAACTTACCACCTTTCATCTTACCACAATCCAATTCCGACAAAAATAATTACGTAACTTCAGGTACACGAATTCTAATTACAAAACTCACTCTACTGCTCGCTCCGTAAACCTTTTAACAAACAGAAAACAATAAGTTTAAAGTCCCTACTTACAGGCTCCACATCTCAACCGCTAAACATTCCAAGAAGGGGGTGAACCTCGGAAAGGTAATAAAGTGTACGAACTCGCGAGTGAGACCGCAAAATCGCGCACCGGGCGGCCGCGAGATGAGAAAACTTGCCGAGTGCGCGACAAAGCGGGGAACTTTGCGAGAACTGCGCCTGTGGTACACCCCGTGTTGATGACGTTGTGATTTACTCACTTATGAGTTTTCACCTCGGATGCTGTTTTTAGACGGTGAATTTGATTTTCTTAATTATGGCAGGTAGAGTGAACCACTCGAATCAAAAGTGCATACGCTTTTTTTAAATAAGATTTGATGGTAATACTAATGACACATCCGTTAATAAGACTTGTGTCTATAAGCGAAACCGTGTTGGATGGCTACCTAGCTACAATTTTAATTGAATTCCTTTATTTCCAAAACCTATATCGCAATCACCTAATATAAGAATGTTCAAAACTTACCAATGATGAATGACTATTAAAATTCAGTGCTCTTTGCTGCCCCGCAAGATAAATAGATAGACCAACCAACTGAACTACGATTCGAATTGCGAATCTTTATTCCCAAAATGTGAGTACAACATATGTTATATTTTAGTTTTATGCATATGGTGAATATATGCAAAAATTAAAAATGTAACTATTCTATATAACTACTAATAACCTATCAGTTTTCTATACCTATTTCGCTAAACAAACAAGTACATTATTGATTTTTGGGGTACGACATTGTAAGTAAACATCCGGAAATAAATTTATTCCATATGTGATATTAAAATAAGACATTGTCTAATGGAGAATAATGCGCTTTGTGATCACGAAGTCCTGGATTCAAATCCTATGTCGGACGAATATAGTTATTCTATCGAAAAAATCCTTGTATCAGTCCGGAGTCTGGAACTGTGCCCGGTATGTGGTAATATGCTCGCCCCCTTGTTAATGTTTATTCACCGGCAGTCAATCACCCTTGTGTAGGTATTAATCATTGGGTTTGTTTGCAACCAGTGTGTACTTAATATTTTTATTTAAAAAGAAACGTAGCCCCACACTAGTATTTATCAGGAATAAATACTAGTGTGGGGCTACGTTTCTTTCGTGTCGTGGGTATAATTACAAACATGAAAATTCACATACATAAATACCCAGACCAGAACAAATAGTTGTGGGTCACACAAAGTTTTGTATCGCGCGAGAATCGAACCCGCGACTGTTAGACACAGTGGGCGGAGCGGCTTAAGCTCTTAACCACTGCTCTAAATCGTCCGACTTTTAATTGTTAGTTACAGGCGCTGTAGCGGATCTAAGTATCTTTACACTGGGTACCTATGTATTACCATACATAGGTAACACATCCGATCGGCTGTCAGTCGATTGTTCAAGCAAGTCGAGGCGGAAGATCTCTACCTCAACCGCTTTCGACTGCGGGACGATGTTAGGGATCTCATTCGTTCCAAGAATGCTTCTATCCGAGCGTACGACTCCTACCCCACCGAAGCCAATCGGGCCCGGATGCGCGCTTTACAACGAGAGGTAAAGCGTCGTGTCGCG
This sequence comes from Phalera bucephala, assembly GCA_905147815.2. Lineage (NCBI taxonomy): Eukaryota > Metazoa > Arthropoda > Insecta > Lepidoptera > Notodontidae > Phalera > Phalera bucephala. Next base: position 35,458,416 of record LR990615.1, on the reverse strand, counting down.
GAGGTCCGGGAGGAACGGTGGGGTGACTTCCTAGAGGGCATCGCACCATCGCATCTGGCCTACTGGCAGCTGGCGCGTAGCCTCAAATCCGACTCCACGACTGACTTGCCCCCGCTGTCCCGCCCTTCAGGCGCACCCCCAGCCTTCGACGACGACGAAAAGGCCGAGCTTCTCGCTGACTCCCTCGAGAGCCAGTGCGCCCCCAGCTCTCAGTCCGTCGACCAGTCCCACGTCGACGCGGTCGACAGGGAAGTCGAGCGCAGGGCATCCCCCCCCCCCCCCCGTTGATTCCTTACCTCCTATCACCCAAACGGAGGTCGAAGATCTAATTATGGGTCTCAAAACTAAAAAAGCCCCCGGCTCCGACGGCATTTCGAATCGCGTTCTGAAATGCCTGCCCGCCCAACTCATCTGCCTCTTAGTGGCAATATTGAACGCCGCCATGGCGAACTGCACCTTCCCCGCTAAGTGGAAGGAGGCGGACGTCATAGGCATTCCCAAGCCCGGCAAACCTCGCAATCTCCCCGCGAGCTACCTTACTATCAGTCTCCTCAACTCCCTGGCCAAGATATACGAGCGCCTACTTCTGGCGAGGCTCAAAGACTTCGTAACGTCCAGGGGTATCCTTATCGACGAGCAGTTCGGCTTTCGAGCCAAACACTCTTGCGTCTACCAAGTGCACCGCATTACGGAGCACATCCTCTCCGGTCTCAATAGACCCAAACCCATCTACACGGGCGCCCTCTTCCTAGATGTCGTGAAGGCATTCGACAAAGTCTGGCACAACGGCTTGATCTACAAGCTCTACCAATTGGGTGTGCCGGACAGACTCGTGCTCATCTTACGAGACTTTTTGTCGAATCGCGCCTTCCGTTATCGCGTCGAAATGACGCGCTCCACTTTCCACTCTATAAGTGCTGGAGTCCCACAGGGCTCAGTTCTCTCTCCGCTCCGGTTTAGCCTTTACACGAACGACATTCCTCGTTCGAGTAAGGCGCATCTAGCCCTATTCGCGGATGATACCGCTCTCTACGTCTCGCATAGGAATAAGGGTTTCATTACCAGAAACCTTCAGGCATCCGCCAATTCCCTAGGGAATTGGTTCAGGAAGTGGCGTATTGAGGTAAACCCGGACAAGAGCGCTGCGGAGTTCTTCTCCAGAGGTGCCACCCCGCGCCACTCCCTGCGCCGCCCTAGAAGTAATCTCGGCCAAGTGACCATGTTCGACCGACCCATTCCCTGGGTCAAAGAGGTCAAATATCTAGGGGTCACCCTAAACAGTACCATGTCCTTCGGCCCGCACATCAAGCGAGTCCGTCACCGAGCATCATTTGTGCTCGGTCGTCTCCATTCGTTAATCTGCAAGCGGAGTAAAATGTCCCTTAGAAATAAGGTGACACTTTACAAAACTTGCGTTCGACCCATCATGACTTATGCGTGTGTTGTGTTCGGGCATTCGGCCCCCTCTCACATCGATAAACTCCAAGTGGTTCAAAACCGCTTCCTCCGTAAAGCCGTAGGAGCCCCCTGGTTCGTACGGAACATCGACCTCCACTCCAATCTAGGTCTCGAACCTATTCGCGCCTTTATTAAAAAGGCGTCAACACGTCACTTCGTGAACGCATCTACCCATGCGAATCCGTTAATCGTAGCCACCGCCGACTACGATCTCCCCCCCGACCCCTGCCGCCACCGCCGGCCGCGACATGTTCTCACCGACCCCCCCGATGCTTTGTCATCCCTTCTTTCCGCTCAGAATACGGGCGACGACGACGACGTAGTAGTAGATCCCCTCCCATAGCCGGCGGTTGACCGGTGTACTCAGTAGTGCACCCGTCCCCCTACAGCGACTGTCCCAACCGAGGCGCCCTCGAGTATGTCGCCTCTTGCCCTTCTGGCTGGCTAGAGCGTAGTGGTTGCACGCTCGCCTTTAAGTCCGGTGAAGCTGTAAAGGGCTCGCGGCCAACAGCGTACATCATTCACACACACACACACACACACCATACATAGGTACCCAGAGTAAAGATATTGGTTACACCTAACCACATTTAACTGCTGGTTGACTGTCAGGTTGGTCTAGTGGGGAATGATTCGCTTGCGATAACGAGGTCCTGGGTTCAAATCCTAGGCGCATAAATGTAGTTTTTCTATCGAGAAATTCCTAGTATAAGTCCGAAGTCTGGAGTTGTACCCGGCACATGACTATAGGCCTCCTATTACATGGGATTTATCCTCATTGGCGACAAGTGGGTGGACACAGTACACCATTTGCCACCCCCGCTTGGGGAATATAGGCTTGGTGGTGTTTATTTATTTATATAATAGTACTATTATGGTTATGAAATTCATAACAGTAAGTATGAACTTCCAAATAATATCAAAGATATTGATAAGTATTTAAAAATAATGGATATTAGGTTGGTACTGCTCTCCCCTACTTTCAAAGGAATATAACGTGTTGATAAAGAAATAAATAGCCCTCTCACATCTATTTTTAACCGATCGAATTATCAGATCTGTCTAAAGCGGACCCATATTTCGTAAGTGTACATTTTTGAAGTATTTTAGTCCCAATTTTTTATGTGACGAGCCTGTTACCATATTTTGGACATATCATTACTCTTGTCCGTTAAAAATATTGTATTTTTTCTAAATAATGGTTTCTTTAAGACACTTTCCGTCACATCTAACAAAGGGCGTACAGGGCTTAGCACCAGCAGACTGACATTAGCGTAACGTTGTCGATAAAGCGTGATGTCACGCGCATCTATATTTAGTAAATTTGTAGTATGAAGAAATGGCATATCAACCTCGATAAAGTCACGATAACGTCAGTCTATTTGGACTAAAGTCATACAAAGCGTAAAAAATAACATCTGTGTCTGTCCTAAAAAGTGTTGATGAATACCTTTCATGTTGTTTATTGATCGGCGCGATGTTTACAGCAGGGGTGTCGGGAAACTGCGGATAATTAATTTGTATTACACCTCAACCCTACATATAATCGTTACATATAAACATACAATCGATTTGGCTGACCTTGTTACGAACGAGTTAGATTCGATTTTTGTTTTATATTTTGTTTTATAAACTGAAATAGTAAGTAGAAAATTTATCTAATTCTTTGTGAATGACTATCGATTACTTTGGAATTAGTAATATTAATCAAAGTCAAAGTGAAAATTTATTTATTTGTTCAGGCCGATACAAGAGCACTTACAAACGTCAAAATTATTACATTTTTCACATCTATTTATCTACATTGTCACGCCAGATCCCTTGCTGGGTAGGTAGATAGTACAGCGTTTCAACAGGTTCTTTCCTTACATGTAATACGTTTAAATGGGTGCCTACTGTTGACAACTCTTCTTAGATGGTCATAATAGTATGCATACAATCATCCATTAAAGATCTTTAAAATATGGTTATTAGAAAGTCAGTTAAATAAATGAATTTAAGTTTAAAGACTAGCTCGCTGAGTTTCTCGCTAGATATTCTCAGTAGAGAACGTGTTTTGATCCGGTGGTAGATGTAAAAATTGTAATAAATTTAACGTTTGTAAGTGATTTTTATTGGAAAATAAATGATTGTTGACTTTATTACTAGACAATACCTACATTTCAATTATTTTTACTTGCTATTATACTATCTATAGAAGTGTTAATTCATAAATAATAAATTCTTAATAACGTGACTTTTAGGATATACGCTAAATGAACATCTTTAGAAAGTATTTCCAAATTCTTACATCTTATTATCAGTCTACTCTTTAGATTAACAAACTATTCCAATAGAAGCCTACACATTTTCTTAACATTATAATTCTAGTCTTAACATTCCGTAACGAAATTATTTCGATAATATACTTTAGGTTAGATTTCGGAAGACACTGGTGTCAGCCCACAAAATTAATTTAGTCTCTAAAATAAAACCCGAAGGCGCGTAATCCCTAGTTTTACGTCTAAAATAATAAAACACAAAAGATAAATGGAAAGCTCTCGTTACACGGATCCCACTTTATGTCCCAACAAGGGCCCTTATTCATTATGACTAAACGCGGCTCGTTACGACATCTTCGTGAAATGATCGAATTATGGTATTTATGGTCTACCATTAATGTCATTTCACGAAGTTATAGTAACGTGTTGCGTTACATGTTTTTAATACAAAACAGCTCGTAGCGTCGTAGCGTACCACCAAAGTCATTGTAACGTAGCGACGTAGCACCGTAGCATCGTAGTCATCAAAAGAAAAGAAGAATCATATTATGTTCTGTAAATTCCCCGTTGGTCTAGTAGCGTATAGTCCGGTTAGCAATCGCGAGATTCTGAGGTTGAATCCTAGGTTGGAAAATGTATGGTTCTTCTATCGAAAGGTTCTTGGTTACGTAGTGTATATTTTTGTGACCGGTATAATGGCAATAGGCTCGCCTCCCATTAAACTCGGCTCAGCTTGGGGAATAAAGACATACACAGACACAGTGTTAATTATTAGAATTAAATGCAGCCGGGTAAAAATAGAAACATTAAATATCCCGCAATTTTCACTTCGCCCACAGCTGGGCAAAGTTTGTTACTTTGTATTTCCAAAAGTCTTTGTCTTTGAAGTTTCTCTAAAAAATTAATACTCTCCAAATTTAGGTTTGAACCGACCTCGAGGGACATTTATTATTCACACTAATTAACTTTGTCGCGAATACCCCTCCTTCGTAAATGTTTAACTGCAAATATAATAAAGAGAGCAATGTTATTGGGTTATTATCCCTTAAGGTTATGAAAGAATTTCATTTAAATGTAAGGTACATTTAGGTAAAAAAAACAATACAAAATAAAAACCGTCACAAGCAGTTAAGTCGTTAATATCGCTGATGCTGTTAAGTCTTAATAGTAGTAGAAATAATAGGGGGAGAGGATATTGCCTTTATATATATATATATAAGCTCCCTTGAACCAATTGCATGCACGCTTAGTCCAGTGATATATATATATATATATATATATATATATATATATATATATATATATATATATATATATATATATATATATATATATATATAGCAACTTTTGTTACTTTTTTTCTATCGAGTAAATTTTGTTTAATTGTATTTTTTTTTAAATATGTGGTCAAAAATCATATTTCTTAATATTAAGTTTCTTATATTGTCGCCTTTTTAATATAGGCGCGAATAGGTTCGAGACCGAGATCGGAGTGGAGGTCGAGATTCCGAACCACGGGGCTCGTACCGAACCGCTTGAAGTCTATCAATGTACTCATACTATCTATCTATATATAAATAGCCTCGTTCCCTATTACATGGGAACTTACATTGTCGGCGAAAAGTGGGTGCCAATAAGATCTATCCTTACGGACCTCTCTGGATGCGGCAACTCTCATAATTCGTCATATACCGGATACAAGTCCTGGTCCGGATACAAGTATTGGTCGAATGCCATCATACTGGAGCTAGATCGTAAACTATTTGACTGTAACCTAAACAATGTACCAATACGATGTGATTTATAAAGAAAGACAAAAATAAATAAATAAACTCAAACTCAAATCGTTTATTTTGCATAAACCCTGCGGGGGTGCTTACAAAGTGTCATATTTACATTTTTTTAACTTACTAATCTACCACCGGATCGGAACGCGGCGTCCATTGAGAAGATCTGGCGAGAAACTCAGCGGGCTTGTCTTTTTTGTTTAATTCTCCATTCATTTTTTTTCATATTTTTTTGTATAGATTCATACATTTTTATATTATACAAAATCATTGATGCGATCCAGCTCCAGAGTGATGCCTTACGATTGAGATATGACTATTTTTAAATATATGCTATAATGAAAAGCTAGAGGATTCTGGGTGGACCAGTCTCCACAAGCAGCATCCGTTCACGAGTACGACTTATTGAGCAGCCATCACCTCCCTCGGCCATTTTAGAGGGAAGGAAGTGACTCGCACCAAATAGACACTGCAAGCATAGACTTTTTAGTGAGCATGACCAATCTCAGACCCCCAGAGTGCAATCAGAAAAAGTATAGGAAAGGAGCAGTACTTCGAGCTCGTTTGGCACGACACGCTACGCTTTGACATTTTTGTTTACATTAAAGACGTGCTTTATGACCAATAATCGTCAATAGTATAAATAGACACTCGAGCGGAGAAGGGCAAAAAACTCTACAGCCACACCTTTAAAACAAAAACTGTATTATATACACTGTACATTGTGGGGTGTGGGAGACATACACTAGGTAGGACTAAAAATGAGAATACATGAAACATTATCATAATAGAGATTGAGAATATGACTACATACTTCATTTGCATTAGCAGGGCCTTAATTGTTAATAATACTAGTTTATTAGAAGGAAGAGAACATGAAAACAACATTGAACCAAAGTTGAACGAGTCATTTGTATTACAGCGGAGCCGGAGCAGCACCTATCCAAGCATTTTTGTCGTTCGAGTATTCATCTAATGAGTAGTAAGCCTGCTTACAAAGTGTCCGTTTAATGCAGGCTTTAAATTTAGTTTCACTAAGATTAGTTACCTCAATTGGAAGTTTATTATAAAATTTAACACAATAGCCCATAAAAGATGCGTTAATTTTGGCAAATCGAAACTGTGCTTGATCTAACTTATTTCTATTTCTAGTTTTATACCAGTGCCTACTTAGTGCAATTACCTAGAGGTGTAAACAGATTTAATTTTTTCCTGGTAAATATATATAATAAAAAGGACAAACCCACTGAGTTTCTCCCAGGATCTTTTTAGTGAAGGCTGCGCTTGGATCCGCTAGTGGATAAGTAGTTAGATAAGATTAAAAAAATTGTTTGCCAATTTATAAGTGCATTCACAGAGTTCGCCGTTTAAGTATGAGATTGGGCCTTTAGTGAAATGGACTATCTAATTCTAAAAAAACGCGCGGCAAACGAATAAGAACAAAAACGCTTGCCACTTGAGGTCTTGGGAATCGATTAGCCGTACAGAATTACTAATCCTACTTACATTATTTAGACGTTTGGATGTATGTTACTTAATCAAGTAATAATGGCTGAACGAATTTGGATCAATTTGGAACAAAGACTACTTTTATCCTGGAAAAATGTCTTAGCGGTTCTGTGCCAATCTACCCCAAGTTCTTCTTCCAACTCTCGATATGTCAGCTACCCACCTAATCATTAATCTAATCAGTCTTCTCTAGCCAGTTCTAGGCCATATTACGTTAATATTTTATTTTTATTCATGTAAACCATTACAGTATTTATGAATCGTCAGAAAAGTAACAAAGACTCTACCGCCACTTCGGAATGTCATTCCTGTGGAGAAGAAGGGAAAGAAACTCCACGGTTACTCTTTTAAAATAAAAAATTACAGACTTTTTTATCAAAATTTTGTTGTGGGGTATGGGAGAATAATGTAGGTTGGGCATCAGGTGAGTCTAAGTTAAAAAGCGAATAATACTATTTATGAGAATGGCTACATGGTTCCCGCATTTACAAAAAAAAAGACATTATGTTAAATTTATAGAAGGAACAGAGGGAATGTTAACTAACAACAGTTGAATAGGTTGTCATGACTCAAGTGGAGCTGAAATAGCATTTATCCAAGCATTTTTATCTTTTATATAATCTTCTATTGAATAATAAGCTTGCTTACGAAGTGTTCGTTTTACACAAGCTTTGAACTTATTTTCACTAAGTTTAGTGACGTCAATTGGAATTTTGTTATAAAATCTAAGTTAAAGATACAAATATTCATATACATCATTGTTGTTGTTTTGACTTCTAAAAAATACGTGCCTGACAGTACAATTAGGATTTTAATTAGTTATTCTGAATTTAGACCTTTATTTATGACGCTTACAAAGCTAAGCTGCTGAGCTTAAGAGCTGTCTTTAAATAGCGTCGTGGAAATAATGACCAGCTAACTTACTGGCAGCTGTACGCAACTTGCGGAGGCGCCAGCGAAGTAGGATGAGATGTAGTATCCGATTATTATTTAATAGTTATTGGCATTGCTATACTCGTATGTGAGCAGTTCTGGAGAGGTAGTAAGGTATGTTCATAACAGAACTCCTTAATTTGAATGATCATGGTGCTGTAAATCGATCGTTTAGCAGCCACATAGGCTGCTTAATTTCAAGACGAGACTTGGCATTAAAATAGCATACTCCCCAATCGTTGTTAAATCCTTTTTTTAAAAAAAAGCATTACCGACACTAGGAATTCTTATTGTATTGTAGGCACATTTAAAAACACAATGATCATATGCAAAAATAGTGACACAGAAACAGATATCTTTGGATCACACAAAGATTTGTCCATTGCGGTGATCTATTTCACCAGAAGCAAGGGGCAAGGTAGGCAGAGTGTACAGTCATAATGGGTTCTTTTTACACAGTTCTCTCTCACCTCAACTAACATTGGTCGTTTGTCATCGTATCGTCACAACCACTAGCCGGTTACGGAAACTCTTGACTTATTAATCAAATAAGTGATAATCTATTTAATTATAGTAAAGTGTCAAAAAAGTACCTAGACTAGTCTTTCCATACACCTCTCCATACACATTTCTTTTCTCTACAATCCTATGTAGCATTGTAAATGTCTCGTAATTGGGTCCATAGATTCAGTCTTCCCGAGATGAATATGTGAGCATAATTTATTCTAACGAGCATTGTCGCCATTCACGAATATCTACAGAAGTAATTTGTGGTGATGTTCTCCTGCCTAACTAAATTGTGTACCGTCTTATTGCGAAAATAAAGGTGACAAATATGCGCAGTTGGGGGCCCAAATAAATCTTGCCGAAACGATAGCGGTCCAAGATAAAAATAAATAACAATGACTAATATCGCCCTTATTCTTAGAGACAAGGCTTATTTCGTTTTATTTTTCACAGAAAGTATATTTTTGATCAAAGTTACGGTGTCAACAATGTTTTATCAGTGTTGTTTATCAAATTAAGTTTGTAGACTAAATTCTTAGGATGATATTTTCGTTGAACTTATTGCTGTTAGCTGTAAATAATTTAAGTAATATCTTCAGAAATTACGTTGAATTTTCAAAAAGGAAAGATTAAAAAAACTATTGGCATATTTAATGGCCGCATTTCCCTATTTTTTTTTAAATATCGAATGCATTTAATATGTGCCAATTATAACAGTTTATGTCTTTTAAATTTCCAAACTTTATCAGCGGAAAGAAGAGGCAGATCATTTCTTAACAATTGTATTATAATAATATTAGCCTCGTTAAGAAACTGGCCAATTGTTGGGCACGGGCCTCCTCTCAAACTGAGAGGGTTTAGGCCATAGTCCACCATGCTGGTCCAGTGCGTGTTGGCGAACTTCACACACCTTCAAGAAATTCATAGGCATGCAGGTTTTCTCACTATGGTTTCCTTAACCGTTAAAGCAAGTGATAATTAATTTCTAATACGCACATGCTTTCGAAAAGACAGAAGTGCGTTCCTGGGTTTGACCCCGAGACCTCTGACTTTGCAGTCCAACGTTCTAACCACTATGCTTTCACTGCAATATATCAATTGTATTAATGTGTAGAAATCCCACCAACTATACAGCAAACATGTTTGTCAAACGTACGGTTGCAAAAATTTTGAAGGAAAACTAGTCACGTTACATACAAAGGTTAAGTACTAAGTAAAAAGTCCCAGAAACGACTGCATAAAAACTGAACCCACTGGAGCTCTACTGATCACTCGATGAATAATCCGATGTAATTATACTAAAAAGAACAGAAAAGAAATAGTATTGCTTACAAATGTATATCTAGTCTCTGCCTCATGTTCTATGAAAGAAACTGGCATTTTAGTATTTACTGGAAGTAGAGCCACCCCATACCAGCTTCTAACCTCAATGCAAGCAATAACCGCCGCTCAAACGTGGAGCAAATGTAAATCGCGAGGCGACGGCGCGGCTGCTTAATTAAACGTAAATCGCAATAACCTGTCACACGCCACGCTTATGGGAACATAACTCCACACCATAGCGTTTGCTGTGCTAGTTAGCAAGGGGACAATGGATCATAAATTAACTAGTACTCTGCAGGATAAAGACTTGCATATGAGGTGGTTAGGTCATACCCGTCAGGCCAGTGTGGATTGGAGGCAGGTTCGTGGCCCCCTGCTAGTAGACTTTATCAAGCCGTCCAGGTTTCCAAAGCTTAAGGACTATCATATAAAGAATCTAAGACTTGGCAAAATGCGGGTGTACAAATTGCAGTGTGTTTTATTGCCATAGTGTAAAAGTCATTGATAATATTTTCATTCTATTCTATGTACATTTGGAATAATCCCGAAAGAAAATGAAATGTGAATGTTGTCCAAATGTTTCAAAGCACTAAAGTGCTATTTATTGTAAGCATCGATTTAGTTAGCATCGACTTCCGTAAGCATCAATATCGATACTGTTTATTTAATTATTTCGATATTGTTCTTTGAACACCCCACTTCTGACTTAACTAGGTAAATTTTCAGTGAAATAACTGCAGATGTGTGTGGTATAAACGGATTTTTTCCCCAACAGCGATTCAACAATACGTCTGTGCTTTTCCAACCGGTGATGTCAAGTGATGTCAAGTAACGAAGTCTACCGTCAACTGTCAACTTGCATTAATTGTCTTTGATCAGATCATTCGATTGTATACATTATAAAAGTTAAGTCGATTATTAATCGATCAATATAACGGTTGTGAAAAATATCAACATCATTAAATAAACAGTATCGATATCGATGCTTACAGTAGTCGATGCTAACTAAATCGATGCTTACATTATTAAGTTAAAAAACTGCTGATTTTCCATATCTATAGCATCCTCAGCAAAACGTCCACTGCAACACAAAGGCCTCCCCAAAATCGCCACGACGACCAAATTGGTGCTGTATGTGTCTAGCTTTTACCTGTGACCTTCACTAAGTCCTTATCTACACATCAACAAAATTGGTCTCTATCTATCTATCTATATCATCATGCCAGCTCCCTCGCGGGGTAGGCAGAGAGTACAGAGTTCCAACAGGTTCTTTCCTTACATACCTCTCTGGCTTCCTCCACACTCATAGTTCGTCTCATACACACTCGCCGGTTACGGAGACTCTTGACTTGCCCTTCAGCTAAGACACGGTCTATTTGGTCATGGTAAAATAGTCTAGGTCTTGCCCGGCACCTATATCCTTCCACTTTCGCATTGTATATCCGTTTTGTCATTCTTTCTTCTGGCATTCTTTCTATATGCCCGAACCAACGCAGCATACCCTTTCTCATCTTTACACCGATACTATCTTTCATACCTACTCGCTTTCTTACTACGCTGTTGCGAATACGGTCGGTCAGCGTGACTCCGCACATCTTCCGCAGAGATCGCATTTCGACCGCATTTATCCTGCTTTCGTTCTCCTTCTTACATACCCAACTCTCACTGCCATATAACAGCGTTGGGACAAGCACTCCGTTATGCATGGCCAGCTGCGCCTTTTGGCTTAAGTGCCGGCTCCCAAGTAGCCTTCCCATCGCACCATTCACTCTATTACCTGCATTCACTCTTCTCTCTATATCAGCGGTGTATTTCCCATCCTTACTGATTTTGGTTTTCTTCACATTCAAATGTAAGCCATTGTTCATGCAGTCGTCTCTCATAACTGTGACTAGTGTTTACAGATCAGTGGCTGTTGGCGCTATCAAAATTGCGTCATCATACAATAGGTGGTTTATCACTAGATCACCCATTTTTACCCCTTCAGTCATCGCATTCAGTCTTTGAAGACTTTTATCCAGATACACTATAAACAGTCTAGCGGACAACACGCAACTCTGCTTGACGCCGATTTTAACGTCATACCAAGGTGACATGTTACCACCCACCCGTACGCATGCCTTGCTGTCCACGTAGGTGGACTGGACGGCTCGCAACAGGGTGCCGTATATACCATACTCTGGCAAAATGTCCCAAAGTCTCTTTCGCACGACTCTATCAAACGCCTTCTCCAGGTCCACAAAACCGCAGAAAACCTTCCGGCATACTGCCAGATGCTTTTCTACGATGTTGCGGAGGGAGAAAACTTGATCCGAACATCCTCTTCCAGACCTGAAACCTCCCTGTGCCTCACACAACACTCCATCGGACTTCTCGCGCATTCTCCGTTCAATAATTTTACCATACACCTTAGCTGCCAAGCTGATCAAATTGATGGCCCTGTAATTGGCGCAGTCATATTGTGAGCTCTTGCCTTTATACAAGGGTAGTATGACTGCGCGGCGCCAATCTGTAGGGACTCTACCGGTCTTCCAGCAAAGATTTGTGAGGACCCAAAAAGCGTCCCGGACGCAAGTTCCACCATATTTAATCATCTCGGCAGATATCATGTCTATTCCCGCAGCTTTACCATTTTTCATACTTCGTATCGACCAATTAAATTCTTCCATAGTGATGTCCTCTGTGGATTCTGGTGCCACAAACTCGCCTCTGGGCCTGCCTGTGGCACCAGCATCCGGGGCGTTCTCATACATTTCTCCAAAGTATTCACTCCACCGGTTTAGCACAGCTTGTGTGTCTGCAAGAATGTCACCATCCTTAGATTTTATCTTTTCCATTCTGGAGCCTGACGAATCACCTAAAGCCTTTCTCACCTTGCTCCAAAAGAGTTTGGTGTTATTCTCGTTTGGTGTTATTAACAAAATTGGTTCAATAAAATATTGAGTATCACCTCTCAACAAACGCTTCTTTATTAGAATAGGTCCCATCGGCGGTCTCGGTAATGCTCTGATTGCTCGGAGATGACAATGTCGCGCAGATAATAATATCAGAAGGTTCCATTCGTTATAAGTACGCAGGGAAATCGCAGGGATATTAAATTCACAGTATTAATTTCTTTAGATCATATTAGTTTATTCTGGACTAGCTCTCATATCGTTGAAACGGTAACAGTCGTTTTTTGTAATAGATACTCGTGCTTGTTTTTATTTTTTCGTGCGGGCAAAATATTCACGGTGGAACCCGTGACTACTTGAACTAATTATCAGAGTGGCCTATGCGCTGCCTTTTAGATTAGGGCCAACATTAAAGTTTTATTATCTGTATAACTTTGAAAAACATCAGCACAGTACAGCCTGATAGTAGTGCTTATAATTGCTAATATTAAATTTATAAATAGAAATTAAATTCAGTTCTATTGACAACATTTTATAAATCATTTATGGTCAAAACCTAAAACCCTAAAGTAGCTACCTAAAGTTCTTATGTTAGGTTACGATATAAAATCAACCTTTCGAACTGTGAACCCATACTCTCTAACGAGCGGAGCATACAATTGAAGTTTCGGCTGAAGCCGGTTCAGTCAGTGGACCGGCGCGAAATGTAATTGCAACGAGGTCCACCGCGTGAATGTGAGCCCAGACCAGTTCTTTTCAGATTAAGAAAATTAAAATACTTCATGCGAAAATATTTAGAAACAATGGAAATGAGGTGCAAAAATTATCATACTCTTAGAAGTACAGGAAGTGGTTCATGAGACACTTATATTTTTTACTATTTTTCATGTGGTTCTTAGGTTGTATAATCTTAGCAAATACATACAGTGTGAAAGACGGACTCAAGTTCGATACGAAAGACAAATTTATTATTAGGGTTGGGATCTCTATGGGTACGAAAATATTTAGAAACTATGTAAAACTATTTTAAGATGTAACTTAGTTGACATGAATCACGTTCTTCGTAATAAAAAAGACACTTTGATGGGTTGTACGTAGAAAAATATTGATATATTTTACCGTCTAGATTTTTCCAACGTAATGACAATAATAATAATGGCGCTGTGCTCTTTCCTCGGTTCGTGTATGGGGCAGTGGACCACAGTTCTTCGTCACCCAGGCTGTGGAGGCCTTTCTGGTTCGTCGGACTTGATAAAGATAAGCAGGGGTATCTTTCAGGGCGACAGTTTGAGTCCGTTGTGGTTCTGCTTAGCTTTGAATCCATTAAGTGCTATACTTAAGGATTCAAAGCTAGGTTACCATTTGCGGAGGGAGAGTGAGCCTATATCTCATCTACTGTACATGGATGACCTCAAGTTGTACGCTTCGAAGAAAACAGACCTGATGGAGTTGCTCAAAATAACCGGCAATTTTAGCAACGACATCGGAATGGAGTTTGGAGTAGACAAGTGTGCGGTCATCCATGTAAAAAGAGGGAGAGTTGAAGATTCTTTTAATCTACAGCTCTCTGAAGATATATCCCTCAGGTCTCTCTCTGAAATGGATTCTTACAAGTATCTTGGTATGTCACAAGCCTTAAGTATAGCTGAACAGGATATGAAACAATCATTGAAAGATCGGTTCTTTGCCCGCCTGATAAAAGTGTTAAAAAGCCTTCTATCAGGTGGAAATAGGGTCCGAGCTTTCAATGGTTGGGTCATGCCTGTTCTTACATACTCTTTTGGCATACTAAGGTGGACTCAGTCTGAACTGGATGCCCTGGATAGAAAGGTCCGTCGATTGTTGACAGCGTATCGTATGCATCACCCGCGGTCATCTGTTATGAGGTTGTACATCCCGCGGAAGTGCGGTGGTCGTGGGTTTTTAAACGCTAAGACTCTACACAACCGCGAGGTGTGCAATCTCAGACAGTACTTTTTGAGTGTATCCGTGGTATCGAGATGTTGCCGCAATCGATAGAGGCCTAACTCCGCTTTCCTTGGCAAACGGGAACTGGCGAAGGCCCCAGGTAATAAGTATTTCGGACCGCACAGCCATATGGAAGGGCAAGGAGCTACACGGACTCTTACAGGACCTGATGTGGACCAGCTCGCTTCCGTGAACTGGCTACGCTTCAGCAACCTTTTTGGGGAAACTGAAGGGTTTGTCTTTGCAATTATGGACGATGTTATCATGACGAACAACTACCGGAAGCACATCCTAAAGGACGGCACGGTTGACATTTGTCGGACATGCCACCGTCCCGGTGAGTCTTATAGACATGTAGTTTCCGGTTGTTCTCGTCTTGCTAACGGAGAGTACTTGCACAGACACAACCAAGTGGCTAGAATTATCCATCAGCAACTTGCTCTTAAATATGGCCTTGTGGACTCTGAAGTACCGTACTACCAGTACCAGCCTCTTCCAGTTCTCGAAAGTGGTCATATCACGCTCTACTGGGATCGATCTATTATCACGGACAGGACTATTGTAGCCAATAAACCTGATATCGTGATAATAGATCGATCGATGCGTCGTGTAATGCTAGTTGATGTCACCATTCCGCATGATGAGAACCTTGTGAAGGCCGAAAAAGAAAAATTATCTAAATATTTGGACCTGGCCCATGAGGAATGTTGATTCAACTATCATTATTCCGATGGTCGTTTCAGTCAACGGCCTTATAGCGAAGAGCTTCGATAAACACCTTGAGAAGCTCTCGCTAGGCAGTTGGGTGAAGGGCCTGATACAGAAGGCAGTAATGTTGGACACGGCACGCATTGTGAGGAGGTTCCTCTCTTTGGAGCCCTGACCACCGGTAGCTTGGGTCGTAGACCTTGCTGTCGGTGGAGCACATTTTTTTTTTATACAATATATATAAGAATATTTGTTATAATGTATTTTATATTTTTATATATATTTTATAAGAAATTATACTCAATAAATATATACATAATAATAATAATAATTTTTATTTTCAGAAAAAAAATCATAATTTGTTAGTAACAATCTTCTTACAGACTATGTTAGTACTTATATCTAGATTTTATTTATTTTATTTTGTTTATTTGGCACTGGACATGTATGAATTATGAATACTTATCCAGTGCCGAATAAATGGGCCATCCAGCCGATTAGCCAGTATGCTTAGGAGAGTATTGGCGCTGCCCCTCATTCGCGACAACGTGGATGCGGCCCTCTTACGCAGGATGGCATGAAAACCATCTACTCTGGCCTTCGCCCCACACTGGTAATTTATTTATTTATTTAAAAGCCACGCCATCGATAATTCACAAATTTTACATTAATATATTATAGCAATTTTTTATACTGTGTGAAGTATCTTTTTAGGCGTGTACAACACTCTCTAAAGCGGGTACTCAAATTATAAAAATTATATACAATTTCAGCAACGACGGACGATTTAGCGCAGTGGTTAAGGGCTTAGCCCGCCCCGCCCATTGTGTCTTATAGTCGCGGGTTCGATTCCCGCACGGGACAAATCTTTGTGTGATCCACAATTATTTGTTCTGGTCTGGGTACTTGTGTATGTGAATTTTCATGTTTGTAAACGCACCCACGACACAGGAATTAATCCTAGTGTGGGGCAAAGCTTTTAATACAAAAAAAAAAACAGCATAACTAATAAATTGCGAGGATAATAAAATATTACATATTATAACAAGAAATTACTAAAAACATAATAAAATGATAAAATTAAATAACACAAAAAAATACATCAGAGTTACAGGGACACTAAAGAAAAAGTAGTAGATAATATTAGTTATTTTAAGAACTTAGTTTTTGAAGAACTCTCTTTCGAAAGGCTGCGAGCGGACCGCTAAAGATGCCAACATCATTAACATTTACATATGCTTTTTTAATGCGATTTAAAGGACAGTTAATCTTTGTTCGATAATAGGTTGAAGCAAAGTTGATTTTTAGTGCAAATCTGGGTATTCTTTTCGGAACCGATAAGTTTATTTGACCGACTAGGTGTGGATTATCAATGTAACCATTAACTAGTTTATATAAAAATATTAAGTCTGCAAGTTTGCGACGGTTTTGTAGTGTTACAAGTCCAAAGTGTTTTAATCGAGTATTGTAATCTGATCGGTAAGAACAATTGGGATCTTTATATGCTATAAACCTGGTAAAAGCTCTCTGTACGCGTTCCAGACAGTTTATATGGATTTGATAATGTGGGTCCCAGATGCAACTAGCATATTCCAATACATTGCGGATCATGGTGTTGTATAAACATATACAATCGCATGAACATTAGAGAAGTCTTTGAACATGCGTTTCAAGAAGCCCAATATCTTCCATGCCTTAGATATAATGGAGTTCATGTGCTCAACAAACTCCAACCAAATGCACCCCTTCTTAATCTGTTGCGAGTGGTTTCTTAATGAATCCACACGTCGCGACGTTGAGCCGCCTCCTGCACTCTTGTTCCCGGCTCTAATCTTCAGGGAAGTTATACAACATTTTTTTTTAATGTAGGCCGACGGTAAGATTTATTATTGTGTCGTGGGTGCGTTTAGAAACATGAAAATTCACATACACAAATACCCAGACCGAAACAAATACTTATGGGTCACACAAAGATTTTCCCGAGCGGAAATCGAATCCGCGACTATTAGACACAGTGGTCCGAGCGGCTTAAGTTCTTGACCACTGCGCTTAATCGTCTGTCGAATAGAAATTACGCGAAATTATATTAAAATTGTACATGGAAAGTTTCATCTTGATAGCTACAGTCGCTAAGATAATTCTTGTAGAGGTTATAACACTCATACATGCTAGAAGTTGAAGAAACCTATGTAGCAAAAAACCCTGACCTTTATATTCCCTAAGCTGCCGTGTTAGAGGTGGAATGTATACTCACATTTCGCTGGTGACCTTAAGTGCTTATGTAATAGGAGGCAAGCGTACATATGAGTAATCTCCCAAGCATATTCCAGACTCCAGACACTTATAGTAAAGCTCCAATAACACGTTTGACTTAGAATTTGAACCCAAGGCCTTGTGACCTATGCATAGCAATACTATCTGTATACGGAACGTGATGATTTTTTAAACAAACGATCCGTAGACTAATGTTTCACACAGCACCCCAACGTATCCCAGTAACTTCGACGACACTAAATCACGTAAGGATGATTTTGAAATATGACCGGCACAGGAAGCCCGTAAATATCCGATCCAATGGCCTGACTCCAAACCACAAGTATTCGTCACGAATATCAAATAACATAACTAGGATAAGTATACTGCCGTAGGACTGGTTGGATTTGTCTTAACGAGTATCTACTGTAGACCTGAATGGTAAGCAGGATCTGATGATGGAGCCGGAAGGAGGCCATAGCAACTTATCAAGTAAGCAAAATATCTCTGTAGTGCTTTTGTTATAAAAGCTTCTTTTAAAAAAGATCTTTATAATGAAATAAAACAATTTTTTCGGATTTTATCGCGGTTTATTTTTTGATTTTTAAGTTCCCGACGTTTCGAGTGCTTTGCAGCACCCATGGTCACGGGAAGGACTGAGGTGGTAAACGTCCAAAAGGTATAGTTGTTCCGGGGTACCCTCAAACTTCTTAATTATTTTTGTTGGTCCGATCTACACAGAATTTTATTTATTTATTTATTTATTTACGATCACAACATAATGCACAACATAAAAAACATCGCCCCACAAAACTGTGCAACCAGTTTGACTGTGGGGTCAGTTGAATCTACAAACTTAATATAATGGTAACACTAACTTAACACAAACTTAGGTAATGTTTTTTCAGATTCCTTTTAAATTTTTTTATATTTGTCTCGCCCCTTATGGCCGCCGGCAGACTATTCAAAATGTATGGGATGCGTTTTTTTAGCGCCCTGTCACCGAAGTAGTTGGTTACCCTTGGTACATTGTATCTGCCGTCGGTCACCAAGCGCGTACTGTACACATTGCTTGCTGGAGTTAAAAACTCTCGACGGTCACGATTGTTTACAATTAAAAGAAATTTGTGTTTTAAACTGATTGGAAGAATTTTACAAATTTGAAATAACTTTCTATAGTTATCCTTACAGCTATTATTAATCTTTCTATTGACAAGTAGTTTTAGAAATCTAATTTGAAGCGTTTCTAATTTATCCAGGTTTGTTTTAAATGTAAGACCGTAACTATCGAGAGCGTAACTAAATATCGAATCAACTAAAGACATATATAAACATCTTAGAGTATTAATAGGAACTCTGTAACTAAGATGGTAAAATTTACCTAGTAATATTCTTAATTTATTGCAAACATAGTCTACGTGCTGAGACCAAGAGAAGTTTTCATCAATTTTCATACCTAAATAAGTAATACATTTAACCTGTTCGATAGGTTTACAATTACAATTGGTTAGATTGTTATGCATACATGAATAGTCGTGAGTGAATAAAAGGGGGGGTTCTAAGGATAAGTGTAAATAAGGTGAGTGTATAATCATTAATTTTGTTTTGTCTGCGTTTAACACGATACCATTGTCATGCGACCATTTTACTACTGCATCTATATCTTGTTGCACTAATCTGCAACTGTCATTGATGTCAGTGCCCGCGCGCAGCACGCAAAGATCATCTGCGTACATGAATGCCGAGCAGTGCCTTAGTACACCGCACAAGCTATTCACGTGTATGAGGTAGCAGACAGGCCCACACCCCGATCCCTGTGGTACGCCGCACTGCACTGTCTTACTGTCACTGTACGCCTCGCCCACTTTCACACGATAAGAGCGTGCTGTGAGATAGTCACGGAACCAATGATTAAGCGGCTCTCTCACTCCGCACTCAGCCAATGCACTAAGTAGGGTTTCCGTTTGTAAAGTGTCAAACGCTTTTTTATAATCAAAAAATGTTGCTACTACAAACTTTTTATCACCTAAATAATTATTAATTTCATCTGTGAAATTTGCCAATAAAGTGTTTGTACTTTTGCCCTTTTGAAAACCGTATTGACACTTGTTTAATACATTATTAGCCTTTAGATAGTCCCCTAACTGCTTAACTACACAATGCTCAAATATTTTATCTATGCTTGACAATATAGATATAGGTCTGTAGTTGGATATATTTTTCGGGTCACCTTTTTTATGAACTGGACGAACTATTGCCTCTTTTAACTTCATAGGGAACTCATAATTTTTCACAGATAAATTTACAAGTCTAGCCAGGACTGAGCTAATCTTATCACAAACAAGTTTTAAATCGGACATACGCACTAGATCGCTACCCGGTGACTTGTTAATATCCATGTTTTTAATTGTATTCTTAATATCTAAACTCGTCACTGGTTGCCATCTCATGCTTACGTCAACAGGTTTTACATAAGTTGCTCTAGGTAACCAATTTTCTTTACACTTATGTATTATATTATTAACTTCATCTGAAAAAGTTGTAGCAAAATTATTAGTTATATCTCTGGCGTTTCCTTGCGTTTTCATATTTGACAGAATAAGTGCGTCTATGGTCTGTTTGTTATTTCCTAATAGTTCGTTAATTTTTTCCCATACCTGTTTAATATTCTTATGACATTCTAATATGCTATTCTGATCATAAACATTTTTACTTTTATTAATAGCTTTCTGGCACTTATTTCTGTATTTAGTGTAAGTAAGACGCTTTAATGAGCTCACGGTGTCTTGAGGTCTTGCAGTGTTATGCTTGGTTTTGGATTTGATTATATTAATTACTGGATCCCAAGTCGATGGAAGCACCCAGCCATCTTCTCTATTGAAATTAGGATGTTCTTTAATTTCAATAGTCTCGCGAACCATCCTTGGTAGGAATCGGTGTTCTTTCACGAGGATTTGTGGTCTATCAAATCTGATGTTATGGCGGGTGCGGTCAAGGACATGTTCACAGACTGCAGACTTCTTTGAGCGACGGTGTTTTAGGTCAGCTATGTGTTCTTTAACCCGAGTTTTTACTGGTCTTTTTGATTGTCCTATGTAAGAGAGACCACATTCACAATCAAGCTTGTATACTCCTGCATCTTGTAGAGGGATGTGACACTTGACAGATGGTAAAAACTGACTGATATTCTTCGGCGGCTTATAAAATGTTTTGATTGAAGCACGCTTCAAGATGTAGCCAATCTTGTCTGTGACTCCTCTTAAGTGAGGTAGTACAGCAGGGAGACGCTCGACTGTGGCTGGTTTCACTCGGTCACTGTGACGTTGGCGTGGGACTCGAAGCTTATTGTCGTACCTTTTGGACGTCTACCACCTCAGTCCTTCCCGTGACCATGGGTATGACCATGCAGAATAAAAAACTTTACAAAAAAATGATTTGTTTTAATGAAAAACGACTTCAAAAAGCAAGAATATATATTTAAAGTCGGTGTCAAGTAACCGACTGCACCAACCGGTAAATAGTTTTTATTTTACAATTTTAAGTAATTAGTCAATTATTTAATAATATTTATTTACCTATATAATATTATTTCACTTAGTTCTACAGTAAGGTACCTAAAGGATTCATATAATACGCATAACTGAACTTACACATTCATGCTATTTGCCGTCAAACAGTCCCGTGGTGTATCTTCAAAGTACAAGCTCCAATATCGATAAAATTATAATGGGACCTTTTCGGAGCTATACAGAATCCAATGCAAAAAGAATCATCAAAATCGCTTTACAAGCAACGAAGTTACTCGTATACAAAAAAACACAGACGTATTATGAACCGCCTCCTTTTTTGAAGTTGGTTAATATTTAACTTAGTTCTATAGTAGGGTACCTATAGGATAGACGTAATACCCATAATATCTCAAGTTTGTCGTTAATAAGTTCCCTGGTGTATCTTCAAAGTCCAAGGTCCAATACCGATGAAATTAAAATGGGACCACCATGGAGTTATGCTGAATACAATGCAAAAAACCGACTTCAAAAAGCAAAAAATAAATATTTGAAGTCGGTGCTGGTTGGTTCAGCCGGTTACTTGGCACCGACTTCAAATATTTATTTTTTGCTTTTTGAAGTCGGTTTACCTTTTTTTTTAAAGATTTTTATTTTACTATTTTAGTGACGAGTGAATTATTTAGTAATATTTATATACCGATATTATATTATTTTGCTGAGTTGTACAGTAAGGTACCTACAGGATTAATATAATGACTATAATAACGGAATCTATACATTCGTGCTGTTCGCCGTTAAGGAGTTCCCTTCAAAGTCCAAGGTCCAATACCAATAACATTAAAATAAGACCACCTCAAAACTATACTGAACCCAATGCAAAAAGAATCATCAAAATCGGTTCATAAGCAAACAGTTATAAAAAAAGGACGAATTATGAACCTCCTTTTTTGAAGTTGGCTAATATACTACTTAGTTCTATAGTAGGGTGCGTATAGGATTGACGTAATACCCATAATATCTCAATTTACTCATGCCTATTGTTTGTCGTTAAGGAGTTCCCTGGTGCATCTTCTAAGTCCAAGGTCCAATGCCAATGAAATTAAAATGGGACCACCTAGGAGTTATACTGAATCCATTGCAAAAAAAATCATCAAAATCTGTCCAAAATTGACGGAAATATCGCTGAACATACATAAAAAAAGCGTACATGTAACCGAACATAGAACCTCCTCGTTTTTGAAGTCGGTTAAAAAGTCATCGAAATCGGTTCACAATTGACGAAAATATCACTGAATGTACATAAAAAAATCATATATACAGCCGAACATAGGACGTCCTCCTTTTTGAAGACGGTTAAAAACAGGAAGATATTTAGCCCTGGATCTGAAAATATACAGAAGAATATAAGTAAATTATATAATTGTTAGTGATGTCTTATCAAAAATTATTATTTAATTTTTTTTTTTTTGTATTTTGCAAGATCTGTGTAGGGATAGAGATTCAGTAATGTTATAGCGTCAATCTTCTATTTTGTCATATCTCACATTGGCATTTAATATTGACGGCAAAATGTAGATACACTCAGTATACCTCTGCTATACCCGCTTGAGGAATGCAACCAAGATTCACAAAAATTCACAAAAAATATTTTCAATTTCTATATCGTGACAGCAAAATAATTTACGAAATAAAATCGTGCATTAAAAACAATTCGATGAGCGCTATCCACTGCTTGTTTCTCTAGGTTATCCCAATTATTGTGTAGTACCTGCTTACTTCCCGCAACAATCTGTTTCTTCTCCCTATTTGTTCTTAGAGCCAATTTATTCAAAATACCGCGAAATTGTTTATAACTTTCCTACAACTCGAACACACCGCAAAACATTACTTTCATACCACTTCCATTTACATAAAGCACCGGATTCAAAATTAATATTTACCAAAAATAAAGTAATTTACGATAATGGCGACTTGATGACTTTTGCATAGCGCGCTTTAAATTTTTTTTTCCGCCACAAAATGGCGGGACTTTAAAATAAATCAAGACGGGTTTACTCTGCAAATTACATTACACATACGAGATTTTGCCCCGACATTATCCCATTGGGGCACGCACGTACAAAAATGAGATTAAATGAACGCCCCTACAAATCGAGTTAATGGGAAAAAAACTGGGCAAGTGCGTGATTTTACGCGAGGTAGCTACGGTTCCGTGGTATCGAAACGTGAGTATCCAAATAGAGATAGACAGAAACAAGCAAGCAAGAGAGAGAGAGAAACAGAAAAAACACCTAAAAATTATAACATTATTTACATCTTTCCACCGAGTCTGAACGCTGCCTCCACTTAGAAGATTTAGAGAGACACACAACAGTCGACTGTTTTATATAAAATTGTTATTTGCAGCATGTTTTGACATTGTTCACTCAGGGGCTATTCAAACCCAGTCACTTTTATTGTCGATCAAGTTTTCATAGACTTTTTAAACTTATTGATAGGCGTGTTCGGATATATTTAGATCATCATTTCAGCTTATATTTGTCCACTGCTGAACATAGGCCTCAACGCTAACCGGTCCGATGCCACCTGCATCCAACGACCTCCTGCGACCTTCACATGATCGTCAGCTCATCTGGTAGGCAGCCATCCCACGCTGTGCTTGCCAATGCGTGGTCTCCACTCTAGAATCTTTCTACCCCAACGCCCGTCCTATGCTACTTCAGCTTGCTAATCCTATGGGCTATGTCGGTGACCTTGGTTCTTCGAAAAATCTCCTCATTCCTGATCCAATCACGTAGAGAAACGCCGAGCATAGCTCTTTACGTAGCTCGCTCAGCAACTTTGATCTGTTTTATGAGACCTATTGTAAGAGACCACCTCTCTGATCCATATGTCATCACTGGCAATACACATTTTTGACCAAAAATTTTAGTTTTAAGGCACTGAGTTATTTTGGATGAGAATACGTTGCATAGTTTTTCGAACACTGCCCACCCGCTATATTTAGATAATTTATTGTAAAGGCGTGTACTGATGCGCTTGGGAATGTAGGCATGAAAAGCTTATAACAATAAAAAGTTATATCTTTTGTCAAAGGTCATTCCAATCTGCAGAACTCTAATGCACACCGAACCCCTAAAAGGAAGGAATAATCGAAATAAAACTCAAATACACAGGAAACAAAATCGTGCGATACTGTAGCACTTTCAAAAGGCCATTTTGCTTATAAGCCGTCTGCAGGGAATAAAACGGCTTTTCTTTTGATTGAATTTTAGAGAAATGTGTCCGTACCTGACGCGGGCCATAGGGGCTCCGGAGTGAACCAGCGTTTTATTTCCCTCTTTCCCGTAATGATCGTCTCTGTGACGTTTTTATACTTTTTTTTTATCGTCACGCCTATATTCCCCAGAGGGGGTGGCAGAGGTGTACTGAGTACACCCACGTTTCGCCGACAATGTTAGGTCCCATGTAATAGGGGGCGAGCCTATTGCCATATACCGGGCACAATTCCAGACTCCGGACTCATACTGGGAATTTTTCGTTAGAAAAACTACATTTGTCCGACCTAGGATTTGAACCCAGGACCTCGTGATCACAAAGCGATGCGCTTTGCCACCAGACCAACGAGGCAGTTTATACTTAGGATGTTTATTCCCGTTGCTACTCCCTGGAGAGGAGTGTTATAGTATCAAAGAGATTCTGTTCCTTAATCTCGGTTGAGTAGTAGTTGTTAAAATTGTTTTTATTGCATTATATATTTTCGAAACATCCAGGTAAGTAATGTATTATTGTTTATTTATTTTATGAGCTGTGCCGTTATCTTAATCTATAATGCATTTGAAATAAAAACTATTTTTCGAATCTGTAATGAACTTTTCGTATCTGATAGCCGTAGTCGTAGTCTATTATTATGTGACAGTAAGGGCAATTCTACTGCTACTACGCCAGATTTTTGTAGTGATTAATTACTTAAGGTGATTTTATAAAAAAAAATACTTAAAAAAGCGTATTTTTCTTAAACAATTTATAGGTATCCTGTAGGACCTGATGACGTGTGGTTTATTAGGTCAGTTGTAACATGTAGTATTTAGTATTGTGATGTTAGTCTACATTGCGTATTGTGTGACTGAGTACCTTTTATTTCTCTTGTGTTTTATTGTCGAATACAAACAAATAAACATTCTTAGTTTTGGTTCCCAAAATAATGTCATTGTAATTTTATCGATACTTAAATCCATCACAATAGGAACAATCTGTCTTTTCCCTCAATATCAAACAACCGAAAGCATTCTAAAAAATTTATAAAAAAACAGATTTAACGACTTCAGCCTGAGGTGGAGATAAAATGTTAATTGCATCTTTTGTTCGTCTCCTGAGCCCTCGTAAACATTTGTAGGCGTTTTTTTGTACAGCTGTTATTGTGGGGTACATTACGTTTGATGTTCAGCTGTTGATTCCTGTGTAAAGCTGATGGGCCCGAGAACCCTTTGAAGTATGAATACAAATGTTCGGTTTAATAGCAGCCATTTCTACCTTCCTGGCTCTGGAAAGCTAGCTGGCTTGACATTTAGTATCGTAAAAAGTTCTGATTACTCGTAAAAACTTATAATCGTCTTTGTTGCAACTGAAAATCAACACGTGGAACTCTAAAAACTTATTTGTGTGTAAATCATCCTATACTTTGCTATACAGAGACAGACATTACTTGTATATACAGAGGGCCTTCCCACTCAAAGTTCAAGCTAAGAGATATTAATAATATTAGCCCTTTACAGAAACTATCTCACTGTTGGGCACGGGCCTCCTCTCAAACTGAGAGGGTTTAGGCCATAGTCCACCACGCTGGTGCAGTGCGGGTTGGCAAACCTCACACACACTCGAGAAACTCTTAGGCAAGCAGGTTTCCTCACGATGTTTTCCTTCACCGTTAAAGCAAGAGATAACAATTTTTAATACGCACATGTTTTTAAAAGACAGAGGTGCGTGCCTGGGTTTGAATCCGAGACCTCTGACTTTGCAGTCCAAAGGTCTAACTACTAGGCTATCACTACTG
Source organism: Phalera bucephala (assembly GCA_905147815.2). Taxonomy (NCBI): domain Eukaryota; kingdom Metazoa; phylum Arthropoda; class Insecta; order Lepidoptera; family Notodontidae; genus Phalera; species Phalera bucephala. Next base: position 35,432,253 of record LR990615.1, on the reverse strand, counting down.
CTAAGAGATATTAGGTCATACTATATCATGCGGGTCCAATGCAAATCATTGAAGATGTGGACCGTTGTGTGAGTTTTTTCAATAGTAGCTTGAACTATCACTCCATACTCATTATCAGAACACATATTCACATTGTTTATTTAAAGAATTACCTTAATAGGCCTTCACCCAGTAGTAAGACATACAATTTAGAAGACAAAAACGTCATTTAATAAAAACGTAGAAATAATAAAATCAAATTTCATCAAAATACCTAACAGCAAAAGGGACCATAAAATATGCCTCAAACTTCCAAAACCATTGTGAACTTTCAGCTTAACAAAGGCATCGATAAACGAGCACATTTCACTCCGATCGCGACCCTCTGTCAGTGGAATAGGCAGACATGAATTATTTAGACAGACACCTTTACAAAGCAGCTCCGATGTACGTTCAACGCAACAAAGCGATTGCGACGATTGCTGCGCGGGATTCAACAAGACGGAATCTAAAGAATAGAAGGACTAGCAAAAACAGATTGGCGTGAACCTAACGCTATCGAGTTGATATGCCAGCCTTTTTATTTTATAAACTTATTGAATAAAGATGAACGTGACAGCACGTTTTCGCGACGACGTTCCGATCGCGTCTATTTCGTGCTTAGACCTGAGGATGCGGACAGCGCTTTTTTGGGTTTTAAAAGCAAACACATGTTAATCTCATTAAATGTTAATGATTGAAATATTATAATGATTGAAAAATTATTGCCTACGAACCACATTACGGGTAAGGTAATGTGGTAGTCGTTAAGCCAAGTTGATAGCCTCAAAGGCGGCTTGATAAGTTCTAACAGAAGGTGGCCACAATCCTGGCTCCGCCAATCCGCACTGGGTTCGCGCGATAGAGTATAACCTAATCTCTCTCACCTCGTTTGTGAGAGCAGGCCTTTGCCCAGCAGTGGGACAGTATAGGCTGATATTATTATAATTCCGCTTCACATGTGTATTTTTATAACACAAAAATATTATAAAAAACATCACCCACACATTCCTCGAGTGGTGGTAGACTAGAGTATTATCAATACCCACAGACATAGAGAGTAAGGCTATTGAAATACTGACCATAAACCGGACTGTACCTACCGAGATTTTTTGTGTCTTGTTTTTGATAATTATTAACCAACACAATCTTTACTAACCAACTCGGATCCCAAGAGTAATCATTTCTTTACAATTCGGCTTACTCGGATCTGCGCGTAGTAAGTCCACACCCTCACCACAGTTAATATATTTAAACAGTTGAACATCTTAGCACAAGCGGTCCGAATAAGAATCACGCACACAGACGCACTGTACGCAACTTTTCGGCAGCTTTCAGTGGGTATCCGCTTAACACTTCCGAGAAGCCGCAATGAGCGCACGTCTGTGTGCGTAATTCTTAGGGACCGCTTGTTCTAACTTGAACAACTGTTTACATATGTTAACTCAGCCCTCACGGGCCGTCACCCTCAGATCTCATAAGTAAAGGATAATAGTCATGTTTATTTACTTCAAGGAGCCGTCTGTCGCCGGGTGTTCGACCTTCAGCATTTAGGGTCACGGCTAAACCATCTCAAATAGCTTAGTTAAAAGAAAGACTAAGATAAGTTTAAATTTGATGAAAAAATTAACCTTAAATTAGTCTATACTGTCCTATTGCTGAAATTCTCTCACAAATCTCTCTCTTAAAAATTGAGGTAAGGTCTAAGCAATCCGGGATTATCGCGGGTTTAACCATAAAAAAAATATTATTTTTATTATTGTTAGTCGCAAGCTGCAATGTTACGTTAAAATGTGTGATTTTGCCTACACATAAATTCCTTCATGAACTGATAATGGACTCGGGTTCGTCTCCTCATGAAGAAACTCTTTAGTGGTTAATAGCACGCACTCGAAATTGTTTATATACATTTGATTTAAATACTCTGATAATATTTCTTGCATGAATGCTTGATCTTCGGGAGTGATCTCTTTAACGATGAATGACCCGGACACGAAACTTTGCATATTAGTTTGTTTCAGGAAAAATTGCACCATTCTTACGAGATATTTATTTTTTTAGTTCTCCATACTATTACGGCGAAACGGATTTTCAAGATACTTAGTATGAAGGTCAGTACAGGATCTGTGCCATCCTGGAAAGGCTGGTCTGCCTATGTCAAACTACAAAATAAAGACGTGCGTAGCCGCGGGTAACAGCTAGTAAGTATTAAAATAAAAATCGCATATTATTGTATACAATATTTTGTGCAAAATATTCTCCAATAATACAGATCGTTGTTAGATATGAAATATCTTTATGTATTTTGTGTGTATCGAAGCATTTTGCGGGATCTGAGATCAAAGGAAAAGATCCGGGAAAACTCTGCGAAATTGGCAGATTTAATACTTTGGTACAATTGTATCATTTTATTGTGCTGCGATCAGGTCATATTAACGTCAATATTTTGCAATATAATATTCGAATGTTATGAGGAATATAACTGAAGAACTCGCGTTTATACATATGCTGCATCCCGGTCATGAGTACAGTTTTCAAACGATACACAAACGTCGAAGGGACGTATACAGAGCCTAGGTGGGTGAGGGGTTACTGATAAAATGGGTATCACTCTTTATTCGTGATCACTTCGTTGCTGTTTGTTGCAAGAAAAGTTAGGCTCAAGCCTGGGAACTGTGTTGTGTATCGAGTCATTTGTGTGACATGTTAAAGTGTATTTTCCATTGTGCCTGAGTTTATTTTCTCGGCTGAATCCCTGATTTTGTCCACAGTCGGTGGTCAGGTAAATACTTAATTATTATGTTCTTGCTGGGTCTCGTATAATAACTTCATACAACGTCGTGTATGGAGTGAGTAGAATCGCGTAGAATGCTGTCACTGCTGCATCCATAAAGTTGGATAAATAGGTTAAAAACTCGGTCATTCCATTCCGACCAATGGAACTGCTATTCCTATTAATTATTTATTTCCAACATCCTTACAATTAATTACAAAAGTATCAAAACGTACCACGAAAACCTACAAGATTTATCTGGGTACCGTTGAGCCGTTATTTTTTACCGAAGATGTTCGATAGGAAGTGTTTTTTTAGGTATTGCTTGAAACATTTTGGATTTGATTTGTACAATGTATAAATGAAAAGCTGCTCGAGCATTTGTACGAAAATATCTCACTTACATACCTACTGCTATATCAACGAAAGGCATTTGCCGATAGGTTTCCCTCAAAGATTGCCGTAACGACTTACATGCCTATGTACCTTCTTTTTAGATCTAGATCGAATGTTTGGAAGGTTACTTTATTAAAAACCGACGAGATAAGACTATCGCTTTAATCGTTTAATGGCCGGTTTCAATATTCAACTCAAGGATAGATTTGCTTACTGGCAGTAGTATTTTGACAGATTTTGCATACAAAATATGTCAAAATAAGTTATTGCTTATTTTGACATATTTTGTATGCGAAATCTGTCAAAAAACTACTGCCAGTAAGCTTATAAATACTATGTTTTATTTACTATATCTCATCCTTTGTTCTACTTTTCCCTAGAAACAAGGTATGTGCCTACTTCCAACTAACTTTCAGCCCGTTGTCCTCTTAGTTCTCAACAAGCCTCTATTTAGAAGTGGAGATTGAATGAGAACTGCTGTAACAAGTTTTTATTGGCAACAGTGAGTTGTTTGCGGGCTTTTTATTGAAAGGCCGAGGTCTGGCGATGCCTGCGCGTGAAACCGTTTCTTTGTGAAAACTTTGATGGAAAATAGCCGAGTTTGTATTGAAACTCGTCTAGTTTAGCTTAAATCTTGGAAAAAATATAAGATTGTGTTTTGTACTCGTTCTGTTTGTTGGTTATTTATAAGTAGGAGATTTTATGTAGTTATTGAGATCAGAGGGCTAGTCTTAACGATTGGACGTTATTGTAACGATGTAGAGAAAGCATGCAAGTTTGCAGTAAAAAATAGATGGCATAAATCAACTCGATGGCATTAGGTTAACGTCAATCTGTTTGTGTCTATACCTTAAGGATACACTAGACTTTATCTCTTATTGCAGTGATAGCTTAGTGGTTAGACCGCTGGACTGCAAAGACAGAGGTTTCGGGTTCAAACCCAGGCACGCATCTCTGTATTTTCGAAAGCATGCGCGTATTAAAAATTAATTATCACTTGATTTAACAGTGAAGGAAAACATCGTGAGGAAACCTGCATGCCTAAGAGTTTCTCGAAGGTGTATGAAGTTCGCCAACCCGCACTGGGCCAGCGTCATGGACTATGGCCTAAACCCTCTCAGTTTGAGAGAAGGCCCGTGGCCAACGGTAGGACAGTTTCTTAACAGGGCTAATATTTTATAATATTATTAGGTTTTAAGTCTAAGGTTGTAGTATAATAAACTGATATAAACAATATTCTGTACAGTACACCCACATTTTGCCGACAATGTTAAGTCCCAGTAAAAAAGCGAACCTGAAACGTTATAGACAAAAGACACGAACAACAATGATTATAATGGAAAACCTCATCGTCACCAGGTATCCTATGAGCATATGAGCGTCAAGAACCAGGTTAGAGATTACCGGTAAAGGTACAATAATTATTTTTTTTCAATAACGCCGAAAGCTAGATCCTTAATATTCACCCCTTGTATCTACTATAATCGGCTATTTGAGGGATTACTTCCCGCCGCCCTTATGATAGAAATAAGTATCAGGAATTGGTCTTCATATATCGTAATATAATATCAGAAAGAACTCGAACAATTGAGAAAGTTTCTTAAAACGATTTAGAACCTATTATTGGAATTTTACTTCTGTATAAAGATTACGTCATCAGCGCAATAATCGTCTATCTATTAAACAATTATCTTCGTGCTGATTTTAAAAATAAAAATTTAGAGGTCTAAAGGAAAAAGGAACATAGAATGGGAATATGAATGGAAAATGTGATAACGTTGTGATAATTTTAATTAAGAAAATTTTATATAAAAAAATAATGAAACGAAAAGCGAATCTTTGGTCTAGTAATAGCACACACTGACATTAAACTATGCAGACTGTAAGAGTCCTATATTATAAGATTGCCAAAAAAACTACACTTGGCCGACTTATCTTTGCCATTTAACAGTGTCTTAAATAGTAATCCATCAATCAGAGGCTTCTATCATCTTCATCTTGGGCTTTACATATCTTCAGTCATAAGACGTCCACTGCAGGAATTTCTCTTCCAAGTCGCCGTCCTGTGGCAATATTCGCCACCACGACCGACTTTATGCCATACGCATCCACTTTTTATTCGTGACCTTTACTAGGTCATTGGCACATCTTGTACTCATGCTTGGTGACTATTTCCTTCATGTCTTTCAGTTTTGGTCATAGACGGCCTTCGCATGGTATATTTGAATATCAATATGAACCTGCAAAATTTGTTCATCGAATTGATGTTGAACAAACTCTGGAAAGTTTTAATTGATATTTATTTACCACCAGCCGTCTTGGAAACAGGCGCAGCTTAAAATTTCATAAGTGCTGAAGTTCCGTTTTCACGAACTTGAAACAGCCGTTATATGGGTTCAAGTTTGAATTACTTAAACCCTTATAAATTTGATACAGAGATTTTATGGAGAGTTATTTTTTGAGAATTTCGTCAAAATTTGGCCACAAGTCAAAGAGAAGTAATTTTTGAAATAGTAGAAATGAAAATTAACGTAGACTAGCCGATAGACGTTTACTGCAAGACAAAAGCCTCCCTCGAAGATGTAATTTACGAAAATTGCGCGCTGCTTATTTGTTGTCTGTGGACAAATTTGCACAAGCTTATCATAACGCACGTTATTGGTTTAATCTTCGCTTTCTTCTATCTCCGTACCCGGAAGTGATTACTCCAGATGACACCACACCCACCAGTATCCTGCAGATTTTCGCTACAATATCCGCCGCTGGATCACTGCTGCAGACAGTTATCGGATATCGCTGATATTATCAGCGGAGCACGCCACTTATTGATTTATATACGTAGTTTGTTTCCTCATGACGGATAGGATTAGGTGTGTCTAGAGCCTAAAAGCCTAAAAAGGGTGGTAACTTTACCAGGCGTCTAAAGGTTATTGAAGAGTTCGATTTATTTGCTAGTTTATTCCCTCAGGGAATGAGAATAGGTGTGTCTTCAGGACCAAGAAGAGGTGACCACTTTTATATAGCTTTCCGCCGCTCGACATCCTGGCGGATATGGACGCGAAGCGCGTCGTCCAAGCTATCCTGTCATTCTTCGAAGCCTGGCACCAGCGGAGGAGAGGGCGAGTCACCTATAGACTTACTCAGATAATCACCGGGCTCGGTTGCTTCGGTGATTATCTGAGGAAGATCGGACGCGAGGTGACGACGACCTATCACCACTGCGGTGGGGACCAGGATTCCGCCCAGCATACGCTCGAAGAGTGCCTAGCGTGGGCCTCCGAGCGGCGGATTCTGGTTGACCGCTGGCAGGCACAGCCCGCCCAGGCCCCCAGCCCAATAGCCCGGGGCTTAAGAATACGGGCTAACTCGCGTCCCCCGCCGTAATATCTGGCGGGGGACCTCTCCTGCAACAACATCAGCAGGGGGGCTTTCGGGGCCGCGGACGCAAGGGGTGGGGGCCCTGAGCGTCCTTCACGAGCGACCCCGAGGAGTATGTCATCAAGTCTCCCCCGATGGCGGGCTCTTCAGAGCGCGGCACAATTTAGTCGGTAGGAATCCGACACGCCCCGCGAGCTTCCCTTGAGGCTCGTGGAAGTCCTATGCAGGATTTTCCCCAGGAAAAAAAAAAAAAAACCAAATATATGAGTGGATATCCTGGGTTCAAATTCTAAGTCAGATAAGGTGTGCTTTTTCTATGGAGAACTTGTCAGTCATAGTTCGGAGTCTGGAATTGTGTCCGGTATAGTAAATATAGGCACGCCATTTATGGATTTGATACCTAACAAGTTTGGTGATATGTGGATTTACACAGTACACCTCTCCCTCTCCCGCTCTGGGAATAAAGGTGCGACGGTGTTTTCTTTTACATTACCTAAAAAAGTTACAACTTAGGATTTTTTAGTTAAATAGACTAAATAGTTTAGAGCAGTGACGAGTGCTTTTCAAATCATCTCATTTGAGAATATATTCACTACGTTAAATTCATACTGATTAATTCTGAACTGAAGAATAAAAAAAAAACATTAATTGATTGAACCTTCTAACACCTTTTTACTCTGGATCGATGTTCCCATACATGTAGAATGTATTCAAAATAATCATCGAAGAGCCCGGGGCGTTAATTCCTCACAAAGGCCTCTTTAAGTCGCGAAAACAGTCCATCGTGTTTGTCACCGTTAAGTTGGGATCCATTGGAGCCGCCGCTCTTTAGCCTTTCGTGCAATTAATGCCTGAAATTTGTTAATGCTTCACATGGATTTGTCAGGAATAAATGGATGGGACATTTCTAAGAGGGACGTGTCCCATCCATGTACGAAAATAAACACCGTCATGCTTAAATTTCCTAAGGGGTGGTAAAGGTGTACTGTGTACACTCAGATATCGACGATATTAGGTAGGTCCCAATGTAATAGGCATTATACTGGGCCCAATGCGAACTCCAGTCTGCTATTAAGAGTTTTTCATAAGAATACTCTTTTAAACAACAAAGGATTCTAACCCAACACGTCAACATCGATGTAAACACATAAATGATTCTAAAAGCCGCATCATGCGCCTCTTAGTTTGAATCCTAAGTGAAATCAAGTGTTTCCCTTCATTTTTTTTCTAGATATTTTCGGTGTACCAATTGAGAATCTGAAATTATGCCTTGTATAGGCTTGTTCTCTATTATATTGTTACACTGCCATATTCGGCAAAATATAGGAGTACACAGTACATTTCTGCCACTCACGCTAGGGAAATATAAGCTTGACAGTGATTATTTCTTTTAGAATGGTGCTTAAGTCACATAAACATTTTTTTTTCTAAGCCCTGCGAATTCCCCATGCATTCAGTAGAAATATAAAGTGTTTAGGAAGTTTGGACAGTTTAACGAGCATCTTAGTTGCGTGAGTGTCGGGTAAAGGGCAGCGCTCGCCCGACAACTGCGTAATGAAGTCAGCGGAGATGTTAAACTGTGAATTTGACACGGTTTTACGAGTACTTTGTCCGGAAATATATTCTTAAGTTAAATAACTGGGATGGTGGTTTCCGGTGTTGAATAACATCTGTTACTTTAAGAGTTAACACAATAACTTGTTTTGTTTTTTATTGTAAATTAATTTACTATATGATAATTAAATGCGTTTTAATTTTCTTGCTTCTTTAATGCAACTTTTATGGCATTTATATGGCTCTTTTTTTGACAAATTATTTCTCGCAAAAGAAATTGCATGTTTTGTATGTAAATACATTTGTTTGATGTTTTCTATCGAAACGATATCCAATAGATTTTGTCCTTTGTCTTATCGTTCCTAGGTTGTTTTTATCACAATATTTGCACTCGAAATAATAATATGATTATATATAACAATATAATAATTATTTATTTATCTCTAGGTCTTACATATAATGATAGTGTTGTTTACTTAATAATAAACATAGTTGTTTAAGCAATTGCGAGCTATAGAATTACAGTATTCATGTGTACAAAGACCCTCAATAACTTTTTGAACAAGTTCTCTTTAAACTAAGTATAAACTTGTGAATATAAAGAAGAAACTGTCTACTCAAGTTCGTTGCGTGACATGCTTCGTGACTATTATCTACAGTATATTTTTACGTAGATGGAACACAATTGAGTAAGAGACAATAAATTATGCTAAAGAATATAGTTAAAAGGCCTTTACTGTGTATGTGTGTGTGTGTGTGTGTGTGTGTGTGTGTGTAATGGTGTGTGTGTTTAAGTATACTGTGTGTATGTATGTCTGTATGAGTGTTTATATATATATGTGAGTGAGTACCTTATAATAGTGATAAATGTTTATTTTTGGCATAACTAAAATTTTACAAAGGTACATGGAGAAGATTCTCTTTTTGTGAATAGTTTAAATCCAGTAAGAATAATTTTAACTTCTTTTTGCAGTCAATGGCCGATAGATGGATTATAGGTAGTTGTTTAATTATTTTATTATAAATATAAACGCTAAGAAAGTAAGTATGTTTCCGTGCAAAAGACGTTTTAAGTGTTTTGTGTGATATTATACCTTTTCGCCTTTTTTTATTATGTGTATCAGCGTTATAGGAGGTGTTGCAATGTTGATGTATAGGTAATTGGTATATAAAAATTTGCCGTACAGAAAGAATACTCCAATCTTTATAAATTTGAGCATTGGGGTATCTATATGGTCGCCCATAGCCGACCTTTAGTATTGCTCGCTGTGTCTTTTCTAGGGGTATAATATGGGATTTGCAAGCTCCTCCCCATGTTGTGATACAGTAGGATAGAATGGAGTGGCCTAAGGCATAATAGACCGTAAGCATGTGCTTAGTGGTAGCTGCATGGCGTATTTTTTTAAAATATGGCAATCAGCTTTCGCATTCTATTGACTAATAGATCGATATGTGGTTTGTAAGTGAGTCAATCGTTACACCCAAGTATTTTATTTCTTGGCATCTTTCTAGGATAGCACGAGATGTTGTACATTTAAATGAGCTTAAACGTATTGCGGAATGTAGTGTTATATATAATTATTGTTTTCTAGGTAACTTATTAATCTATTATTGATCAGTCTTTCAAAAATTTTTGATATTGCTTATAATATAGATATAGGTCTATAATTTGTGACTAACTTGTTATCTCCATTTTTATATATAGGGTGTACAAGGGATTTTTTGAATGCATTTGGAACAATACCTGTTGAGAAACTGAGATTAAATATATGCGTTAAAGTACCAGCAAGATAATGCCCATTTTGTTTAATTACTTCTGCAGGTATGTTATCCCAACCAGTGGAGCAATCCGATTTGAAATGATTTATAAGTTTTAATACCTCTTGCTCGGTAGTTTCAAGGAGGCCAAATGAGCTAAGAGATACTGGAAGTTTGGTGTTATAGCTAAGTTATCACATTTTATTTCCTCTGCTAATTGTTTACCTATATTTATAAAAAAGCTATTTACATTTTCTGTGGCAGCTTCTGGACTTAGGTAGTAATGTATAAGGTCTTCGGGTATAATTTTCTTAGGTTTGTAATTAGTTATTTTGCCTATCACTTTCCACATTTTCTTAGAATTATTTCCAGCATTGAGCAGTTCTTTTTTTTTGATAAGCGTGCTTTAGTTTGCGTAGAAGATTTGTGCAAAAGTTTCTGTATCGTTTATAAATGATTATCCTATCTTCATCAGCGGGGGACTTACGTAACCAAAGGTGTAACCTATCTCGATGCCGCAAGTAGCGTAGTAAACCAGGTGTTACCCATGGTTTAATTGGCAATTTATTCTTTCTATATTTAGTGATAATAGTGCACTTTTATATAATCTTTTGTAATGTGTCAATAAATACATTGGTTGCTATGTTACTATCGTTAATATCTAAGATCTTAGTAAGACTTATATTAGCTATTTCGTCAGAGATTTTTCCATGATTTAATTTAACGTAAGTGACTTTCGGTTTATTTAAATGAAATTGAAAATTTAAAGCTAAGGGAACTCTGTATAGTGATCCGTTACACTATTTCTTACAACTACTGGTATAGTCTCAAATGTAGTTTAAATAAACACGTGATCAAGGCAGCTTAATTGCCTCGTGGAAAATGTGTGTGATGGAAGAAGGCCATAAGTGGCCATTAGGTTCATGTAGTCCCCTGACCTACTGTCTGAGGATTCTTTCTTTATATTTATATTGATGTCTCCCATCACTATTATGTTTTTATAATTATTAAGTTTATGTAGCGTATGATCTAAATGCAGCAGAAAGATATCAATTTTATTATAAGATGGTGAGCGATAGATAGATACAATAGCACTATTGCTATTGTATCTATCTATCGCTCACCATCTTATCTATATTTATTAATGATGGAAGCTATGCAATTACCCTCATGGAAAATAGGTTCATAACTTGTAGTCGTGAGTTGTTTTTTTATGTAGACTATAACCCCATCGTTTTGTAAGGGATTGGATTTGGTATAATATGCTAGATAACCATTTATTTCAGGTAGTATAGAAGTTTTGGACATCCAACACTCAGTCAACGTAATGGTATCAGGTTCAAGATTTAAACTACTTAAGAATATTTGAAATTCTTTTAAATTTCTTGATACACTTTTGATGTTTTGCATAACGATTTTTAGCTGGTTTTTGTTATTTTGTATGTAATGAGAACAATCTATAGGATCGCAAATGTAGAACTCGTACACCGATACGGAATCTATGTCAGTGTAGAGTTCAGTTATACTGTTATTCATATTAGACAATAATGAACATTAAAATTTGTGTGATATTTATGACATAATTCGCTCGGCTCCCATAAGTACTAAATTCGCGATTCTGTTCTATAGTGATTTTTATTACAAATATTAATGTATGTGGATAGGTTGTTATTATTCTGCGCATGATTTTTTGATCTGGTAAGTGTGGGCAAGTGTATAATAGTGTGAGTTTATGTGTGATAGTGATATGTATATTGTAATGTTATGTAGGCCTCTGTAAAATTATTACTAAAACAGTTAAAATAGTCCAGAAGTTATAAGGGTCAATTTTTATAGCATGCAAAAATCTACAATAATAATTAACGTTAATCAATGCAAAATATTCTTATCTTGAGTTTCAGTTTGCTCCTAAGACAATTTAGCGAGCAATTCTTCCGAAGTGACGCAAATCCGATTTGCTCCGTCGTTTTTCCGCAGGTAAATATGTCCATACGCTGTCCTACAGTATGCGTAATTATATTGCTTAGCAAATGCCCTGGCACGAAAAAGTAATAATTTACCATGTCTAGTTAAATATTCCAAGATGTAAATTGGATTCGCTTTTCCTTCCAAACCTATGTGGTTTATATTCAATTTCTCCGAATGTGTGCTATTGTATTTCCTCAAGTTTTTTATTATATTTCTTTTAGTTCCAGTCGTTGAAACTTCAATCATTAGAGGTCGAGGGGCTCCTTGTTTTCCTGGCAAACGTTGAATCTCTCGTATGTCTGGCTGTCCTACTTTACTTCTATCTTGCTCTATCTATCACTTCTATCTAAAGATGTTTCTAATGTAATGACCGAGTTTGTCCTGTGTTTCGTCTTGCAATGTTGGTATATTTCTAATTTCGATTTTATATTCGCAAATTTGACGTTGCAATACTGTCATTAGCATATACTGTCTCACTACAAGGCAGATGCCAACCTCTCATCTTCCACTTATCCGGTCTAGTGCAAGCTGAGACTAGACTTTGTCCTAGGAATCCAGCTCATCCCTCTACCTTTTTCCGAGGCTGCCACGCTGTCGTTTTCCTCCAGGTAGGACCAGACCCAGCGCATCCGACATGTGACAAATATGTCCAGCACAGCCCCATTTCAGCCTTAAAGATTAATGTAATTAAAAAAGTCTTCCGATTATATCCTACATAAGTTAAAGCTTTATACATGTAGTGAGTACCAAACACGATACGGCTGTAAGCTTGTAAATCAATAACGCCGACATTTTAAATGAAATGTTTTAAAACATTTACTTTGCCGCTTGATGACTGCCATATTATTTATTGAAAATATCAGTAGATGTGGTTAAAAAAATCATATTCTGTGAATGTGTGTGGTATACGAAAATGTGACTGTATTAAAACTTAAATATTGTTTTCGTTAATTACGTTTTTTACTAGCTCTTCAAATAATCATGATGATAATACTTGTAAGTATGTAAGATCTAAGCGTAGCGTGTAGTGCTAAACGAACTCGGGTCTGGGATAGGTCATGCTCACTAAAAAGTCTATACTTGCGATGGCTATTTGGTGCGGTTACTTCCTGCCCTCTAATATAAGGCGATGGCTGCTCAAGTAGTCATACTTGTGAAAAGGTGCTCCTGGTGGAGACTAGTCCACCCAGAATCCTTAATAATCTTATTCGTTAAAAATATTATCATTAGTTTTATATCTCAGTTGTAAGGTGTCACACTGGAGCTGTATCGTATGCTAAATTTTTTATAATATAACATTAAATCTATACAACAAATCTTACAATAGGTATCATAAAAAAACTCAGAGTTGCTCAGCGAGCTATGGAAAGAGCTATGCTCGGCGTTTCTCTACGTGATTGAATCAGGAATGAGGAGATTCGTAGAAGAACCAAGGTCACCGACATAGCCCTCAGGATTAGCAAGCTGAAGTGGCAATGGGCGGGCCACACAGCGCGAAGATCGGACGGGCGTTGGGAAAGAAAGATTCTAGAATGGAGACCACGTATTGGCAAGCGCAGTGTAGGACGACCGCCTGCCAGATGGATTGACGATCTTGTGAAAATTGTAGGAAGTGGTTGGATGTAGTTGGCATCGGACCGGCTACGCTGGAAAGCGATTGGGAAGGCCTATGTTCAGCAGTGGGCAAGTATAGGCGGAGATGATGATGATGATACAAAACATTATGAAAAATAATTTACAATAGAAAATTAGCTAAAACAGACACGTCCGCTCAGCGCCCTTTACTTCTGCCGAACAGCGCCTCCACTCACGTCCTACAGCCCCTTTACTCACGCCGTACAGCGCCTCCATTCGCGCGCTACTGCGCCGAGTTTCTCCCCGGATCTTCTTAGTGGAGGACGGGATACTATCCAGTGGTAGATTAGTAAGCTGAAAAAGAAATGTAAACATGAAAATTTGTAAGCACTCCTACAAGGTTTATACAAAATTAATAATTTGAGTTTGAGTTTAAGAATGTAGTATAAAATTCCTTTAGAATATAAGTCAAAGTCAAAGTCAAAAATCATTGATTTGTTTAGGCCAACACATAAGCACTTACAAATGTCAAAATTATTACATTTTTTACATCTACCACCAGATCAGAACGCGGCCTCTACTGAGAAGATCCGGCGAGAAACTCAGCGGGCTAGTCTTTTAACTTAATTTGTTTGGCCTTTCATTTTATTTTACGATATAATCACGCTCCAGGAGACCTGGTTACTTCCTGAAGAACTGCCTTATCTTAATACAATTAGTGACGAGTTTAGCTGCACAGGAGTTTCATCGGTGGACACATCGGTGGGAATTCTCAGCGTCAGACCATATGGAGGGGTCGCCCTCCTCTGGAGGAGGCGACTTTTTAGTGAAGTTGCTATTGTTTAGTGCGATAATGTTCGTATTAGTGCGATAAAAATAGTGTTAAGTAATAAATCAATTTTAGTGATGAGTGTTTATATGCCCACGGATACCGCGGCTAATCTTACGTATTTCACGGACACCTTAAGCTCGGTAAGTGCTATTATTGAGAACTGCAATATAGATAGTGTTTACATTCTGGGTGACTTCAACGCGCGCCCTTCGGAACAATTTTATAAAGAACTGTGTCACTATTGTTGTATGTATTGTATGAACAAAAATAGACTTGTATTGATACGGCATTGTTGGGATTATTATCGATAAGTTAATTGAGTTCATTATAGTAAGATCATTTATAAGTGAGGCTCGTGGTTCTAGGCGGTGGCTTGATCACTGTTTGGTAACCGAAGCAGCTGTAAAGTCCATTAAAAGCGTATATGTGTTATATGATCACATTCCACTAGTGGTAGAATGTTCCTTTGATGCAATAACACCAAAAGTACATGTTATAAATATTAATTTAAATAAGGTTACATGGGAAGAGAGAAGTCAAAGTCAAATTGAGGCTTATCAAAAAGAGTGTCATGCAAGACTGAGACTTATCGACTTCCCACAGGAATTAAGTAACTGTAGTGATACAAGGTGCATTAATCTATGTCATAGGTTAACTATCGATAAGTTATACTCAGACAAAGACAATTAAGTGAGGCGGCTAAGGTGGGTCGAGGAAGCGGTCTTAAGTACCGCAAAAGAGTGGTAATAGGGTGGAACAAACATGTGGCCGAGGC
Source organism: Phalera bucephala (assembly GCA_905147815.2). Lineage (NCBI taxonomy): Eukaryota > Metazoa > Arthropoda > Insecta > Lepidoptera > Notodontidae > Phalera > Phalera bucephala. Next base: position 35,417,226 of record LR990615.1, on the reverse strand, counting down.
ACATAGGGAGGCCCGGCAAAAGTTCGGGTTGTGGGTGTGGTATGGCAAACCAAATAGCGGTTATGTATATAACGCAATGTGTGAGGCTAGAAAAATCTTTAAATCGCGATTGAAGTGGTGTCCAAATCATGAAGATCAGATTAAGATGGATATTTTAGCTTCACATTACTCCAATAATGACATTCGCAGTTTTTGGAAACATACCAATAGACTAAACAGTAAGCCGGGTCTCCCTATGAGTGTTGGCGGTGTACGTGAGCCCAATTTATTTAAAGACCAGTTTATTATAAATTCGCCACAGAGGCCCTCTTGGTCCGGCCTTTATGTTGAGCCCGGAGTGAAACTGGGAGTAAAATTTAAAGTAAAGGAGATTGCTCAGACCATAAGAGCTATGCCAAGAGGAAAATCTCCTGGCCATGCCGGGCTCAGCATTGAGCACCTTCAATATGCTGGTTCGCATCTACTTACTATGCTACTACTTACTATGCTGTTTAGCTTTTACATGAGTCACAGCTACTTGCCGTGTGAAATAATGCGGACAGTAGTAGTACCAATTATAAAAAATAAGACGAGTGACCCTGCGGACCCCAGTATCTAAAGGCCCATTTCTTTAACAACGGTAATCTTCAAGGTGTTTGACAGCATGCTTAATAAACAGCTGAACGAGGCCTTATCACTTCATGACGAGCAGTTCGGTTTCCGACCTGGTCTATCAACGGAAAGTGCTGTAACTAAGCCTCAAGCATACTGTCAGATATTATGCTGAGAGACGGACGCCTATTTATGCCTATTTTCTGGACCTCTCTAAGGTATTTGACCTGGTTTCTTATGACAAGTTATGAAGTAAGCTTGAAAAGAGTAAATTACCACCAGAGATTACTAACATCTTTAAGTTTTGGTATGGAAACCATGTCAATAATGTATGTTGGGCTGGGGCATTATCTCGACCATATGGGTTGGAGTGAGGGGTGAGACAGGGTGGATTGAGTTCGCCAACGCTCTTCAACCTGTATATGAATGAGTTGATCGATGAGCTCAGCAGCAGCAGGGTCGGTTGTTATGTAGATGGTGTCTGCGTTAATAATATCAGTTACGCAGATGACATGGTGCTGCTGAGTGCGTCAGTTTGTGGTCCGAGAAAATTGGTTGGCCAATGTGAAAAATACGCCAATACGCATGGCCTGGTGTATAATTGTAAGAAGTCGGAAGTAATGGTCTTTGAGGCTGAAGGTAGAAGCCCTAACAGAATTCCAGCAGTACTTCTCAACAGCATGCCTTTAGAGAGGGTATTAAATTTAAATACCTTGGTCATATATTGACTTCCAGCCTTAAGGACGATCACGATATTGAACGAAAGGGGAGAGCGTTGTCGATAACGGCAAACATGCTGGCTCGCAGGTTTGCGCGCTGTTCGCTAAGAGTCAAAATTATGCTCTTCCGAGCGTATTGCACAACATTCTGCACGTGCAACCTGTGGGCTAGATATACGCTTAAATCGTACAGCGACCTCCACTCAATATAACAATGCATTTAGAAAGCTGGTGGGGCTGCCTCGCTTCTGTATGTTCGCCGATGCTCAGGTAGACTGTTTTTACACAAATATGCGGAAACGGTGTGTCTCCTTAGTGCGCAGGGTGTGGGCCAGCTCCAACACCGTTCTAAATATGGTAGCCAGTAGGTTAGACTGCGTATATGTAAGTCGCTGCTGCGCAATCTCACATAGGATAGAGCCCTTATAGTAATTAAGAACAGGTAATACTAACATTAGTCCTTAAATCTACTAACCTATATGTGAGTCTAAGTCACTTGAATAAAAAGTTTCTATTCTATTATACAGCATTGTTTAATTTTTGATTGAACTGATTGAGGAGCTGCTCCAACCAAATCTGTTTTATCGTCAAGATAATCCGAAATTTTGTAATACCCTTTCATACACAGTCTAGTTTTGATTACCTTTTTAAATTTACTGATAGGCATGTTTCGAATATATATGGGTAATTTTTTGTAGAAGCGTTTTGCCCCATGAAAGAATTACTAATTCTGTGGAGACGAGTAGAATGTACAATAAGATCATCTTTGTTCCGTGTATCTTTGTTCCGTGTATTAACATGATGAATGTCGCTATATTTTTCAAAACTACTGATATTCTTTTTAACATATAGAAGATTTTCAAATATAAATTGAGAGGTAACAGTTAGAATATTTATTTCTCTAAATTATTCCTTAAGGGAAGCTCTCGGGGCCAAATTGTAAATTGCTCGAACAGCACTTTTCTGCAAAACGAAGATGGTATTTAGTTCTGCAGAGCATCCCCATAGCAGTATGCCAGATGACATATTACTATGAAAATAAGCGAAATAAACAAGTCTAGCTGTCTCAATATCAGTTAATAATCTAATTATTAACTGATATTGAGACACTACCAGACAATTGTTCAATATGGGGGCTCCATTGTAATCTGGCATCAATAATAATACCTAGAAATACAGTCGACTCTACAAGGTCTAAATCCACGCCATTTATTTATACATTGGTTGCTACCTGTCTTACATTAGGCGTTGTGAATTTAATCAATTTTGTTTTCTTCTCATTAAGGAGAACATTATTAATGTTGAACCAATGAACAACCTTAGACAGTGAGTTGTTCACATCGTCATAATTAAGCAGCTGTCTCTTCATTTTGAATAATAGAGATGTATCATCTGCGAACAGCATAATGTCCTGATTATCGCCTACATAATAGGGTAGGTATACAAGTAATTTCGATTTATATTATGAAACTATTTCCGATGACCATGCATTTACTCTTTTTGGTAAAGCCTAAAGAATCCATTTTATCTAAGTACGAGTACATACTATATAAAAAACAAGATTATTTCTCACGAGTCGCAGCACTGTGACCAGGGACTTAATTCTAGTAAACAAAACTCCATTAAAATTGAACCTTAACCGTTGTCGATTTTCGATGTTTAGCGGTTTGTATACTACTAAAAATTATGAAATTAAAATCAATAAAGATGCTGGATGGAGATGGAGATGGAGACACATTTGCTCATAACGGGTCTCATAAAGGGAGAGCTACGTTTGGAGTTTGTTTGCGAGATCAAATAAGAAACGAAGAGATATGTAGGTGAATCAAAGTCACTGATTGCCTTCAGACATTCTCTCTCGAAGGCTCGAAGAATTAATGACCGTTGAGGCTGAGGCGTTGAGGTTCTCAAGTGGCAACCTTGTACTCTAGGATGTGGAGTTGGTAGGATCCCCAGACCAATGACATCGTGAACCCGCAGATAAAAGCTGAATGCGTAAAGCACACAAAACCGGTCATTGACGATCTCTGTCCTGCTGTGGAAGCAGTTTGGACGATGATGATTAGAAAGTATAAAAAATATTCATCGGTGGTGATTGAAATTTGGTTTTATCAAATCAAATAATTTATCCTACTAATATTATAAATTTGAAATTTTTGTATGTTTGGATGTTGGTCACTCAATCACGCAAAAACGCCTGAACATATTTGAATGAAATTTGGCACACAGTTTATTACCCGGATTACCATAGGACTCTTTTTATCCCGGAAAAATGATAGGTTTCTATCTAAAGTTAACCTGGGCGAAGTCGCGAGCAGAAACTAGTTATATATAAACCCTGCTGGGGCACATACAAATTATTAAGATACAATTCAACTTACTAATTTACCACTGGATCGAAACCCGGCCGCCACTTAGAAGATCCGATGAGAAGCTAAGCGGGTTTGTGTTTTTGTCTCTTTTCCTTTTCTTTTAGCTTCAGTCATTTCAGTTTCACATACCTTCTCTAACAATAAGTACATAATAATTCGATGGGAAAGATTCGGTTTTAGTGGAATTTCTTTAGTAGAATAGGACCCCAGACGTGCCGCCGCCACACTATTTATTAAAAGTCACACGAATCCCTGACGCTCTCCAATTCGAAAGATATCACGGTCTGGTTTTATAGCGAAAAAACTAATGTTCTTTTTGTACTTTAAAATTTTAGATTGTTTTTCTTTTGGTTTAAGAAAATAGAATAAATAACCATAATTAGAAATATTTTTATATTATTAATAGATATAATAATAATAATAATAATGTGCTCCACCGACAGCAAGGTCTACGACCCAAGCTACCGGCGGTCAGGGCTCCGAAGAGAGGAACCTCCTCACAATGCGTGCCGTGTCCAACATTACTGCCTTCTGTATCAGGCCCTTCACCCAACTGCCTAGCGAGAGCTTCTCAAGGTGTTTATCGAAGCTCTTCGCTATAAGGCCGTTGACTGAAACGACCATCGGAATGATGATAGTTGAATCAACATTCCACATGGCGGTAACCTCATGGCTCTAAGAATAACCATGGCAACCGCTGTCAACGACACGTCGTTTTGTGTAAATAAAAATTTTTTTTGCGAAGAAATATAGAAAAGTATCCGTTTAGACATCAACAAACAACAAAAAAACAACACAGTTTAAGAGCAAAATTTACAATGCGAACGTGGGTTCGCAAAATGTGGATTTGGAAGAAAATACATAACACATCTGTAAATGGCCGAGCCCAGCCGAAGAAACCCCGTGCGGCTGTGTCGGCAGCGGGATGCCCGATCACCTAGCGCACGCCCAACACCTTTGCCCGGCTCGCCCGCCTCGCCCCAGCCTTCGGAGGATGAAGATTTTTTCACACCGCCGACATATGGGGCCTCTAGCGACGATGCCGGGATATCGGCGTCTCCACCTACATTAACATCTGCGAGGAGAGGACGCCCACCGCTGCCAGCACGCCTGGGACCAGCGGGACATTGTGCTCCGCCCACGGCCCCTGCTACCGGTGGTGTAGTGCGCCGCATGAGATGGACTCCGGAATTAAATCTGAGTGTCATGCGGGCCTACTATGGTGCTACAGAGGGAGGAACCATCCTCACCGCTTACCGTCCGAAATTGTTGTCTCTGTTTCAGGGGCTTCACCCGACTGTCGCCGTTACTGCGCAACGACTATCGGATCAAGTACGTGCCATCCAGCGGTGCAAGTAGTTGGATGACACAGTGCTTGAGCGACTGCACCGCGAAGCACTTCCTGCTCGTACTGAATCCAACGTGCGAAGTGTTGAAGATCCTATCTCTTTGAATAACTTCGCACGATCGGAGGAGGTAAATAGCGAGCAGGTAAGTGTTAGTGACCAGCTACAGGAGCAGGTGAGGAGAGCTCTGAAGGATGCCTTTGCGGAGTATCGGTCTGCACCGATTTCCCTAAGATTATGCCTACCCCGTTTGCCCATGCATAGACGTAACATTTCGCTTGTGAGTGCCCTAGACAATGTTTTAAAGCCACACTGGGAGACCAGTGTGGACTTATGTGATACCCATTCTATTTTGCACTGTGGAGCGGTGGCGGTGTGTCGGGTGGCAGGTGTAAGATTTCCTAATCTACATCGAGCCACCCGACCCACAAATGCTAAACCACTCTGGCAGTGCAGAATAGAGCGGCGTATAAATATGGCTAGGGCACTCATAGCAAAATTGTTGTGCTTCCAGGCTGGAAACAACCGCCCGAGAGTTATGCGTTTCGTGACCCAAGCCTTTGCAGGCACAGGAGTGGCTCCTGTGGACTATGTGGCAGGAGTCGCGGAACGCAGAGACTACTGGAAGCAAAAAGTTTATGCATGGGCGAAGAGGATTCGCAGGTATAAGGCGAGAACAGACAGATACCACGTGAATCGCACCTTCCAGATGAATAAAAGGAGTGTATACCAGGCTTGGGAGCGCCCCCAAGAGAGAGTGACTGACGTGCACTTGCCAAATGCGGCCGTGATGGCCGAGTTTTGGCGTAAAATTTGGTCAGTGCCCGTCAGTCACTCCGAGGGCGAATGGTTTGATGTTGTTGGACGATCCTGTGGGCCCATTCAGGAAATGGAGCCCGTAGTCATAAGCCGTGAAGATCTGGCCTGTGCGGTTCGTGCGGCACCGAACTGGAAAAGTCCGGGGCCGGATGGACTGCACGCATTCTGGCTAAAGAGGCTCCAGGGCTCACATTCTCGTCTAGCGACTCAATTCCAAGAAGCTCTTCAATTGGGATCGCTTCCTAGCTTTATGACATCGGGTGTGACTCACTTGATTCACAAATCTGGCAGTACTTCGGAACCTAAAAATTATAGACCGATTACATGTCTACCTACGGTCTATAAACTCCTTACATCCATTCTGAGAATAAAAATCAATAATCACCTTAAGGCACAGCATATTCTATCGCCTACTCAGAATGGCTGTAAGGGGGGGTCCCGGGGTACAAAGGATTTGCTCCTCATTGATATTGCCATTTGCCAACAGGTACGACGATCCAGAAAGAATGTCTCTATGGCCTGGATTGACTATAAGAAGGCCTATGATTCGGTGCCTCATACATGGCTGGGGAGGGTGCTAGAGCTGTACAGAGTACACCCAGCGCTATGCTCTTTCCTCGGTTCGTGTATGAGGTGGTGGACCACAGTTCTTCGTCACCCAGGATGTGGTGGCCTTTCTGGTTCGTCGGACTTGATAAAGATAAGCAGGGGTATCTTTCAGGGCGACAGTTTGAGTCCGTTGTGGTTCTGCTTAGCTTTGAATCCATTAAGTGCTATACTTAAGGATTCAAAGCTAGGTTACCATTGCGGAGGGAGAGTGAGCCTATATCTCATCTACTGTACATGGATGACCTCAAGTTGTACGCTTCGAAGAAAACAGACCTGATGGAGTTGCTCAAAATAACCGGCAATTTTAGCAACGACATCGGAATGGAGTTTGGAGTAGACAAGTGTGCGGTCATCCATGTACAAAGAGGGAGAGTTGAAGATTCTTTTAATCTACAGCTCTCTGAAGATATATCCCTCAGGTCTCTCTCTGAAATGGATTCCTACAAGTATCTTGGTATGTCACAAGCCTTAAGTATAGCTGAACAGGATATGAAACAATCATTGAAGTATCGGTTCTTTGCCCGCCTGATAAAAGTGTTAAAAAGCCTTCTATTAGGTGGAAATAGGGTCCGAGTTTTTAAATGGTTGGGTCATGCCTGTTCTTACATACTCTTTTGGCATACTAAGGTGGACTCAGTCTGAACTGGATGTCCTGGATAGAAAGGTCCGTCGATTGCTGACAGCGTATCGTATGCATCACCCGCGGTCGTCTGTTATGAGGTTGTACATCCCGCGGAAGTGCGTTGGTCGTGGGTTTTTAAACGCTAAGACACTACACAACCGCGAGGTGTGCAATCTCAGACAGTACTTTTTGAGTGTATCCGTGGTGATGTATCGAGATGTTGCCGCAATCGATAGAGGCCTAACTCCGCTTTCCTTGGCAAACGGGAACTGGCGAAGGCCCCAGGTATTAAGTACTTCGGATCGCACAGCTATATGGAAGGGCAAGGAGCTACACGGACGGTTCTATCGGGCTCTTACAGGGCCTGATGTGGACCAGCTCGCTTCCGTGACCTGGCTACGCTTCAGCAACCTTTTTGGAGAAACTGAAGGGTTTGTCTTTGCAATTATGGACGAAGTTATCATGACGAACAACTACCGGAAGCACATCCTAAAGGACGGCACGGTTGACATTTGTCGGGCATGCCACCGTCCCGGTGAGTCTATTAGACATGTAGTTTCCGGTTGTTCTCGTCTTGCTAACGGAGAGTACTTGCACAGACACAACCAAGTGGCTAGGATTATCCATCAGCAACTTGCTCTTAAATATGACCTTGTGGACTCTGAAGTACCGTACTACCAGTACCAGCCTCTTCCAGTTCTCAAAAGTGGTCATATCACGCTCTACTGGGATCGATCTGTTATCACGGATAGGACTATTGTAGCCAATAAACCTGATATCGTGATAATAGATCGATCGATGCGTCGTGTAATGCTAGTTGATGTCACCATTCCGCATGATGAGAACCTTGTGAAGGCCGAAAAAGAAAAATTATCAAAATATTTGGACCTGGCCCATGAGGTTACCGCCATGTGGAATGTTGATTCAACTATCATTATTCCGATGGTCGTTTCAGTCAACGGCCTTATAGCGAAGAGCTTCGATAAACACCTTGAGAAGCTCTCGCTAGGCAGTTGGGTGAAGGGCCTGATACAGAAGGCAGTAATGTTGGACACGGCACGCATTGTGAGGAGGTTCCTCTCTTCGGAGCCTTGACCGCCGGTAGCTTGGGTCGTAGACCTTGCTGTCGGTGGAGAACATTTTTTTTATACAATATATATATAAGAATATTTGTATTTTATATTTTTATATATATTTTATAAGAAATTATACTGAATAAATATATACATAATAATAAATAGCTGTACTTAAAATATAAATTATTTTGTTAACCTATAGTGTCTCACTACTGCAATAAAATATTTAATGGTATTAAACAATGAAAATGTATGAAAAAGAATACAAAAGGTATACAAACCGCATCGCTTTGTGATACGAGGTCAAATGCTAGGTCGGACAAATATAGTTTTTCTAACAAATTTTTTTCAATATGAGTCTGGGTTGAGAGTTGTGCCTGGTCTATGGCATTACGCTCGCCCCCTATTACATGAAACCTAACATGCTCGGCGAAAAGTGGGGGTACTGGGGGTGTGTTTACTACCTCTGCTACCCCCGGTTGTGATACCTCTGCTACCCACATAGGTGTGACGGTGTGTATATGTGGATGAGTTCTGATTTAATTATGGCTGTATATATATTTGGAAGCCTCGCAATCTATCAGGCAAGGTCCACACAACTTTGGAAGTACTATGGCTGCTCAAGTTGGGCTGTAGTTAAGTAACTTGTTGCTCATAACACACTGCTCAACAGACAGCAGTCACTGGAGAGGCCACTTTATCTCTTTTGCGTTCAAACTTGTTCGTAAGTTCACGTTCTGATAAACTTTGCGTACGCACTCGTGTGGCGAATGTAGTTTTCAGTATGTTTATGTACAGTTAAATGAAGTTAAGTTTATTCATTTTCTTTGTTCGGGTAGCTAGTATAGCTAGTTCGCATATTTACTACGAAATACTTGCGCATGATTTTATTAATCTACGCCGTGTAAGTTATATTTATGCAAAACAGATCATGAGTGAAATTAAATTTCTATTGTAAAGGTTAAGGCAAGGCCTACTAATGATTGATATTAATTAATTAGTAGTATTTGCAAAGAGTAGGTGGCCACAAACCTACCCCCTCTAATTGCACCAGGTCTGCGTGTAAGAGTATGACCTATTTACTCTGTCTCATCCCAATCTTAGAGAAAAGGCATTCGATCAGCAGTGGGGCAAAATATACTAATTTATGATTTTTTCTCATCACTTACTTGATTACTACCTAACCTGGAGTAACCTGGTTTATATACATACATACGCTCACGCCTTTATCCCACTGGGGTAGACAGAGGCTACAGTTCGCTAGATACTGCGATCCTGACATATATACTCTTTCGTTTCGTCTTCATTCATGCATTAACGTTTATTTAAACCCATCCCAAGTAAATCCTTGCCAATATAAAAAGGGTGTTGACTGTTCTCACCATGTTTGTTTTCAAGAGAAAGTGAACAAACAGCTGTGATGAAAGAATAACGTTTTCCCGCGGGTCCTTTGTCAATATTTGAGGACATTATATAGGACAGAGGGTCTCACGGCACTGACGCATTGCCAAGGGATCTGAGAAGGGTGTGGTATAATGGACATTTGTTTTTCTTACCTTTTTTCATATTAAAAAAAAATATGTTTATCCAAAGGTTGTTTGGACTTCCCTCCCGACACGGGTTACAATTTGTGTAGATGGTTTTGAATGTAAGCCGGTTTGTCAACTGGATTAAGTTGCCTCTCAAGTTCATGTGTTGAGATTGACCTTGCTATTCCTTAAATTTTATTTATGCTATTTATTTATATTATCACGCTAGATCCCTTGCGGAGTAGGCAGAGAGTATAGAATTTCAACAGGTTCTCTCCTCACAGACCTCTCTGGTTTCCTCCCCTCCCTCTCTGTTCGAGTATTTCCCTAAATCTATGCACCCCCATTTTACTCTTGATCAATTATTTTGAAGAAACGTGGCCTCACATAAGTAATAAAATTATTTCTATGTCGTGGGTGAGTTTGGGTGGGTGGCTCACGTGTTATTTACATATACAAACACCAAGACAGAAACAAATATGTATTAACGTTACCCTTATTTTTTATTTTACAGGAAATATCGAATAATTGCTATTGAGAATCAAAAGCCATTTTTAAAAATGAAAGGCAACTAGATATAATGCAAGATTTTTCTTTTTTTTAATTGGTTTGGAAACTCAGTTATTTTGACGGCCGAAGAGGAAGTGCATTGTATAAGAATATTTTTTGCATCAAAAACCTTTATATCCGAATAACGAGAGCCAAATATTTTTTTTTTTTTTTTAACTTTGCCCCACACTAGAATTAATTCCTGTGTCGTGGGTGCGTTTACAAACATGAAAATTCACATACACAAATACCCAGACCGGAACAAATAATTGTGGATCACACAAAGATTTGTCCCGTGCGGGAATCGAACCCGCGACTATTAGACACAGTGGGCGGGGCGGACTAAGCCCTTAACCACTGCGCTAAATCGTCCGTCAATATAACTTAGCATGAACCAATTGACAATAAAGGTGTCTGTGTTATATCCAAATTTTGTCAAGGTGCTTTTGCTCCTTATAAGCCCAAGCGTTAGCGTAACGCTATTTATTCATTAATATCATATTTTTTTAAACTACAATTTTATTAAATTAACTTAAATAAAGATAAAAGTGACAAATTCACACTCAGCCTTAATTTGGATATATTTTGTTTCCATGCCGCTACAAAAAACAGACCCTTAGTTGAATAACTACTAGATAATAGCTTTCAATTTGACCTTAATTTCTTACATTCATCACACTGTTAATAAAATACTCGCAGAATAGTGTTTTCAGCAATTCGTTCCCGGATGTACAGTAAATGAACTTGATATTAAATAACGTCGCCAATCGTCGTTCAATTCATCGATAAAATTGGTAGCTTCAATATGTGGTGTTGTCACGGATGTTAAATTATTTATTGGTATTTTTTGGTTTATAGGTACGTTAGACCAGTTTCCAGGAATATTCTTTTGAATTTGTGAAAGTAATCAACTATACTAGAGGAGGAACTGAAGCTTCGAAACATGACAGTATATTAAAATTAGTACTATTATACTTAAGAACAAATATTTCTCAACTAAATCCTCTTTCTCTCTATTTAAAATCAAAATCGAGAGTTTTTATTCATGTAGACCAAAATAATATTTATGAATAATTAAGAGAGAAAGCTAGTAATTCTTTAAGACTACCATCTGTTCGGAATATTATTCCTGTGGAGAAGAAGTCAAGAAACTTCACGGTTACTCTTATATAAAAAAGAGTTTTACAATTCTTTTTATGTACATTCCATTCATGGGGTATGGGAGAACAATGCAGAACCAGCTAGATAGGCTAAAATATGAATTAAACTTAATAATTATTAAGTATTGAGGAAATTTCTATTACATTGAAATTCATTTTAAGATTTACAGTCTATTTAACACTTTGAATAACTTAAGGAATTAGATCCTCAACTCCACAGAACCTGGATTAATTCCTTTGCCCAATCCATTTTCACATAATACCTTTATCATGCCTTCATCTATTTATCTATATGTATCATAACGTCAGATCTCTTGCAGGATAGTTAGAAAGAATAGAGTTCCAACATATACAGACTTACTAGCTTCCTCCACTCTAAAAGTTAGTCAAAAACAGGGTCGCCGGGTGGGTTTAACATGCCTTAATACCTTCATTAAGATCTTTGATTATTTTCCAAGAATTTCAAAGGCCAACACTGGCCAAATATGCTTCTAATAATGCCGTACGACCTCTTATGATTCTAAGTTGCTGTCCTCATTACGTAATATATCATTGTGACGCATGACCGGGGAACAATCACTTCCCTGGAAACTAACGACCTCCCAAATAACTGTGCACTCTCGCTCTACTCTATGTTTAAAAAAATAAGGTAAGTTTTCCGATATTTAGGATGCTCAGCTAATTTTGTACTCGTTACCCGCACAAACTTTATTGTCGCCGAAGTATAGCGGCTAATAATTTAGTTCTAGATTCTGTTATGCTTTGGATTTAGGTCATAAATATGCGCGAACATATACTGAATGTTTACGATTTGTTGTGTGATGTCCCGTTTATCTGACATGACAAATATAATGTCATATTTTAATAATGCCTCCCTATACTTAGTAAATCCTATCTCTTACTTAATAAATCTCTGTTTTTCAGTAGGATGCTTCCCGGTTGCTTTTAAAAAGGCTCTTATTCAACCAATATATAAGGGTGGACTTGGAGACAGTGTCAGTAATTATAGGCCCATTTCAATCCTTACCAGCTTATCCAAAGTTATCGAAAAAATTCTTCACTCTAGATTACTTAAATATCTGCAAAAATATAAAATCATATCTTCTAACCAATTTGGATTTACTCAAGGGAAATCTACAGAAGATGCAGTTGTTGAATTAACAGATACGATAGTGAAGAACTTAGATAAGCATAAAAAAGCCATTGGTATATTCTTAGACCTCTCTAAAGCATTTGACACTGTCTCTATACCCCTCCTCTTAATGAAACTTGAATATATTGGCATCCGTGGAAATGCACTCAGCATGTTTCAAAGTTACTTAACCCAACGTACACAGAGTGTAAAAATTGATGATTTTGTGAGTAGAGAAGAACAAATTGTTTATGGTGTGCCCCAGGGGAGTATTCTCGGGCCGACGCTATTCCTTATATATATCAACGACATGTGTCAACTTCAACTTCCGCATTGTAAGGTAGTTGCTTATGCGGATGATACTGCTCTTCTTATTCATGGGGACACATGGAGCGAGACTCGACGACTGGCAGAACAAGCACTGACAGCAGTGGTGAAATGGTTACACTCTAACTTACTAAAACTCAATTTGAATAAAACGCACTATGTCACTTTTTCTTTGTGCCTAGCTTCCCAGCCCTCATATGACTCTTACATAATGAAAGCCCACCACTGCAGTTCCAATCAAACAGAAAGTTGCCGCTGTCCTCCCATCAAGAGATCTAATGATATTAAGTATCTAGGTGTTCAGATTGACAGCACTCTCAGCATGCACAAGCATATCGACTCACTTACATCTCGAATCAGAAAGTTAATATTCGCATTTAAAAAGTTAAGATCATCAGCTGACCCTATGACTCTTAGAACAGTATACCTTGTGTTGGCTGAGTCTGTGTTATCGTACTGTATTGCAGCCTGGGGAGGAACATATAAAACATCTCTTATCAAACTAGAAAGAGCACAGAGAGCTGTCTTAAAAGTAATGTTAAAAAAGCATATTCTTTATCCTACATCAAGCCTTTACTTACAAAGCGACGTACTTACTGTGAGACAGCTCTTTGTCCTTCACGTAGTTTTACGTGTACATAAGTCCCTTCCCTTTAACTATAGTGCTTACCACTGCAAAAGGCGGAGAGATCTTGTTTGTGGGAGTAAATTGTCTAAAACTGCTCTAGCCTCCAGAAATTATATGGTGTTGGGTCCTAAACTTTATAACCTTGCCAACAAAAGCAATAATATTTATTGTTTACCCCTTTCGCAGTGTAAATATACGATCAAGGCCTGGTTGAAGAAACTATCTTACGATGACACTGAAAAATTACTCATAACGACAAAGTAGATTCTATTACAAACTCTATACACACACAAATACACACACACACACACACACACACACACACACACCCACATGCACACGCACGCACTCACAGGTAAGTATATCCGCATGTGAAATTTGTAATCATTATTTATTCTGATTTTAAATTGTAATTTACTTTTATTCGGAATTTTCTTTGGGACAAGTTTTATTTTGTATTTAATATAATATTTTGTTAATTATAATGTACCAATTGCTCACAATAATAATATTCTCTGTACTTATAGGAAGGCGAAGGTATCTGTCATACAGTTTTTCTATAACTAGTACAGATACCACCGCACCACAAAGTTGTTGCTCTTGTTCCCTATTATTAAGTACATATAATAACTGTGATGTAAAAAAATGCCTCTGAAACATTGAATAAATTTATTATTATATTCTAATCCGGCTTTACGGCAGGTTTAGTGTAGGTCGTGTAAGATTTGAAGGCGAACTAAATTTGATATAAATACTCCTGTTGTTCCCTGGAGGGGATGTGGAGGTGTCTACGTTATTTCCAAATCACGCCAAGATATTTTTGGCTCTAATATGTCTGGGATTTCTGTAGTCTTTGAGTACATTGGGTATGTTTATGGTATGTACAAACAATATTTGAAAGACGTTCAAACATTATTTTTCTTTTTGTATTAATTATAATGGACGTGGTTTTTTACGACACGATTAAACCAACTGTCGTTGTAATTTTTGAATCAGAATCAGATAAGCTCGCTTGGTTCCGGAGGCCATTCAATGTCTGTTGACGTTACATCGACTTAAAAGTCTTAAGGCAGCTTGATAAATTCCAACAGTAAGTGGCTACAAATAAGCCTCTACCGATCTGAACTGGGCCTGCGTGGAGTATGACCTATTTTCTCTCATCTGGATTTGTGAGAGAAAGCGGTTGCTTACAAGTGTGAAGTACAGCTTGAATTATATAATTACGTCACGCCTATATTCTCCAAGCGGGGGTGGCAGTGGTGTACTGTGTAGACCCACTTTTCGCCGACGATTTCAAGACCCATGTAATATTATACCCCGGTATCGGTTCGGTGCCCGAAAAATGAAAAATTACATTGTCTTTGACCCAGGATTTGAACTTAGAACCTCGTGATCGCTACGCGCATTATTCGGCACTAGACCAACAAGACAGTTCTAAAACTATATTAAATTTAGTTTTTACATTTTAATATAGCCGAAGGCATAGTCAGAGATGTTTTGAATATATCCGGTGATCATTATTCAAATATGCACATTTCATCAATGCAATTTTGTCTGGAGCTACGTACCAGATAAAAAAAAATATACGGATGGAGTAGTTAACTGCCGTCGATTGTAATTACGAACTTTTCAGTGTTCGTTTGTTCACTTTTATCCGTAACGTTGGTGATTCTTGCAAAGTCCCGGTAATTTCAGTGAAAATTTTTATTACTTATTTTGTAGTTATATAGATTTTATATGGATTCGGCATAATATAATTTTTTACACTTTTATGAACAAACAGAGTAAAATGGAAGCAATGAAGGGAAACTTTTGGCCAGCATTGAGACCTAATAAGAGTAACAGCAGTCTGGAGTCGGTTCGTTTTCAATAACATTGTGGCCTCGGGTATTACTGCTTTGTAGACACAATGTGACCACCGTAATTAAGATTCTGGTTTGGTCATGCTCGCTTAAAGGTCTTTGCTTGCGGTAGCTGTTTGCCACAGGTTGTTGTTCCAGTAGTCATACTTGTGAACGGGTACTGCTTATTGGTACTGAATTCCTTCAGACACTTGCTCTTCAGAAATAAAATCATTAATAAAATATAATATAATAAATTATTTGAGTTGGAGTTTACCATCATTAGTCATAGTCTACACAGTCATCTACTTGAGGGTGTCTAATTTTTTTGCAATCAAATTTATGGATCTTGTGAGTAAAAGAGACGACATACAAAGCCAATTCGATAAAGATATCGACTCTAAGCCTCGAACTCGAAGATTCTAAGCCGTAGTACTTTACCGCCAAATTAGTTTGTTTCCGTATACAATGAAATTATGAAATTGTCGGGCAGCAGGCCGCCGTCACCGACAGAGCGGCAAGATGCGCGCTCGGTGACCATTTAAGTATGTCGCGCGGATGTGACGGCGTGCGGGGGATGCGTCATGGCACGGTTTAGATGTTTAAAGTTTGATAAATATCAACCTTTTGTAGTCGATACAAAAAACATAATCTAATGTAGCAATGTATGTCTATATAATATTGTTGTGATCATGAATTTAAAAGTTTGGATTGATCTAAATGTTTAAATCTGCAGTAATCAACGCCCTGGGAACTTATTACAATCTCTAACTGTATTATTGTAATAATACTTTGCCGTATGAAAGAAGTAAATAAATAATTTCTCATGGCAAATTAATACTACAATGATACTTCTAATAATCAAGCTAACATAACCTATATTAGCTTGATCCTACCAATAATTTACCTAATTTTTTATAACTTTCTCTTGACTAAACTGTTTCCGTCTATTAGTCTTTTCTATATAGTCCACTATAACCCAATTATATTGGTTTCGTATACAATGAAATTGTCGGGCAGCTAGCTGCCGTCGCCACAGAAGGACCAGATGACGGATACACGCCCGGCAACGATTTATGTCGCATGGATGTGGCGGCGCGGACGATCTGTCATGGGTAAAATGAAAATAAGGGTAACGTTAATACATATTTGTTTCTGTCTTGGTGTTTGTATATGTAAATAACACGTGAGCCACCCACCCAAACTCACCCACGACATAGAAATAATTTTATTACTTATGTGAGGCCACGTTTCTTCTAAATAATTGATCAAGAGTAAAATGGGGGTGCATAGATTTAGGGAAATACTCGAACAGAGAGGGAGGGGAGGAAACCAGAGAGGTCTGTGAGGAGAGAACCTGTTGAAATTCTATACTCTCTGCCTACTCCGCAAGGGATCTAGCGTGATAATATAAATAAATAGCATAAATAAAATTTAAGGAATAGCAAGGTCAATCTCAACACATGAACTTGAGAGGCAACTTAATCCAGTTGACAAACCGGCTTACATTCAAAACCATCTACACAAATTGTAACCCGTGTCGGGAGGGAAGTCCAAACAACCTTTGGATAAACATATGTTTTTTTAATATGAAAAAAGGTAAGAAAAACAAATGTCCATTATACCACACCCTTCTCAGATCCCTTGGCAATGCGTCAGTGCCGTGAGACCCTCTGTCCTATATAATGTCCTCAAATATTGACAAAGGACCCGCGGGAAAACGTTATTCTTTCATCACAGCTGTTTGTTCACTTTCTCTTGAAAACAAACATGGTGAGAACAGTCAACACCCTTTTTATATTGGCAAGGATTTACTTGGGATGGGTTTAAATAAACGTTAATGCATGAATGTAGACGAAACGAAAGAGTATATATGTCAGGATCGCAGTATCTAGCGAACTGTAGCCTCTGTCTACCCCAGTGGGATAAAGGCGTGAGCGTATGTATGTATATAAACCAGGTTACTCCAGGTTAGGTAGTAATCAAGTAAGTGATGAGAAAAAATCATAAATTAGTATATTTTGCCCCACTGCTGATCGAATGCCTTTTCTCTAAGATTGGGATGAGACAGAGTAAATAGGTCATACTCTTACACGCAGACCTGGTGCAATAAGAGGGGGTAGGTTTGTGGCCACCTACTCTTTGCAAATACTACTAATTAATTAATATCAATCATTAGTAGGCCTTGCCTTAACCTTTACAATAGAAATTTAATTTCACTCATGATCTGTTTTGCATAAATATAACTTACACGGCGTAGATTAATAAAATCATGCGCAAGTATTTCGTAGTAAATATGCGAACTAAACAAAATACTAGCTACCCGAACAAAGAAAATGAATAAACTTAACTTCATTTAACTGTACATAAACATACTGAAAACTACATTCGCCACACGAGTGCGTACGCAAAGTTTATCAGAACGTGAACTTACGAACAAGTTTGAACGCAAAAGAGATAAAGTGGCCTCTCCAGTGACTGCTGTCTGTTGAGCAGTGTGTTATGAGCAACAAGTTACTTAACTACAGCCCAACTTGAGCAGCCATAGTACTTCCAAAGTTGTGTGGACCTTGCCTGATAGATTGCGAGGCTTCCAAATATATATACAGCCACAATTAAATCAGAACTCATCCACATAGACACACCGTCACACCTATATTCTCCAACCGGGGGTAGCAGAGGTAGTAAACACACCCCCAGTACCCCCACTTTTCGCCGAGCATGTTAGGTTTCATGTAATAGGGGGCGAGCGTAATGCCATAGACCAGGTACAACTCTCAACCCGGACTCATATTGAGAAAATTTTGTTAGAAAAACTATATTTGTCCGACCTAGCATTTGACCTCGTATCACAAAGCGATGCGGTTTGTATACCTTTTGTATTCTTTTTCATACATTTTCATTGTTTAATACCATTAAATATTTTATTGCAGTAGTGAGACACTATAGGTTAACAAAATAATTAATATTTTAAGTACAGCTATTTATTATTATGTATATATTTATTCAGTATAATTTCTTATAAAATATATATAAAAATATAAAATACAAATATTCTTATATATATTGTATAAAAAAAATGTTCTCCACCGACAGCAAGGTCTACGACCCAAGCTACCGGTGGTCAGGGCTCCGAAGAGAGGAACCTCCTCACAATGCGTGCCGTGTCCAACATTACTGCCTTCTGTATCAGGCCCTTCACCCAACTGCCTAGCGAGAGCTTCTCAAGGTGTTTATCGAAGCTCTTCGCTATAAGGCCGTTGACTGAAACGACCATCGGAATAATGATAGTTGAATCAACATTCCACATGGCGGTAACCTCATGGGCCAGGTCCAAATATTTTGATAATTTTTCTTTTTCGGCCTTCACAAGGTTCTCATCATGCGGAATGGTGACATCAACTAGCATTACACGACGCATCGATCGATCTATTATCACGATATCAGGTTTATTGGCTACAATAGTCCTATCCGTGATAACAGATCGATCCCAGTAGAGCGTGATATGACCACTTTCGAGAACTGGAAGAGGCTGGTACTGGTAGTACGGTACTTCAGAGTCCACAAGGTCATATTTAAGAGCAAGTTGCTGATTGATAATCCTAGCCACTTGGTTGTGTCTGTGCAAGTACAGTTACCATCAACGTTCTTTGAATATACCAAATAAAAATGGTAACTAAAATAAACTAGCTATTATTATGTATTTCACACCTTTAATTTTTTAATGAGACAAAAGTTAGCATATGTCCTTCCTATAGATAAAATCTATGTCCTTGCCGACTTTTATCAAAATGTGTTCAGCGGTTTGGGCGTGAAAAGGTAACAGACAAACAGACACACAAACAGAAAGAGTTACTTTCGAATTTATAATATTAGTATGCAAGTATGAATATCAATATGTCAATTTTACTGGGAGATAACACTTAAAATTTTAAACTTTTCTTGATTTTAATGTGAAATAAGACAAATGTAAAAAAATAATAAATTTGCTGGTAACTGTTCTGTCTCTCTTGGGTACTGCTTATTGGTACTGAATTCCTTCAGACACTTGCTCTTTAGAAATAAAATCATTAATAAAATATAATATAATAAATTATTTGAGTTGGAGTTTACCATCATTAGTCATAGTCTACACAGTCATCTACTTGAGGGTGTTTAATTTTTTTGAAATCAAATTTATGGATCTTGTGAGTAAAAGAGACGACATACAAAGCCAATTCGATAAAGATATCGACTCTAAGCCTCGAACTCGAAGATTCTAAGCCGTAGTACTTTACCGCCAAATTAGTTTGTTTCCGTATACAATGAAATTATGAAATTGTCGGGCAGCAGGCCGCCGTCACCGACAGAGCGGCAAGATGCGCGCTCGGTGACCATTTAAGTATGTCGCGCGGATGTGACGGCGTGCGGGGGATGCGTCATGGCACGGTTTAGATGTTTAAAGTTTGATAAATATCAACCTTTTGTAGTCGATACAAAAAACATAATCTAATGTAGCAATGTATGTCTATATAATATTGTTGTGATCATGAATTTAAAAGTTTGGATTGATCTAAATGTTTAAATCTGCAGTAATCAACGCCCTGGGAACTTATTACAATCTCTAACTGTATTATTGTAATAATACTTTGCCGTATGAAAGAAGTAAATAAATAATTTCTCATGGCAAATTAATACTACAATGATACTTCTAATAATCAAGCTAACATAACCTATATTAGCTTGATCCTACCAATAATTTACCTAATTTTTTATAACTTTCTCTTGACTAAACTGTTTCCGTCTATTAGTCTTTTCTATATAGTCCACTATAACCCAATTATATTGGTTTCGTATACAATGAAATTGTCGGGCAGCTAGCTGCCGTCGCCACAGAAGGACCAGATGACGGATACACGCCCGGCAACGATTTATGTCGCATGGATGTGGCGGCGCGGACGATCTGTCATGGGTAGGTTTAGACGTTTAAAGGTTGATTAGTATCTCTGTTTGATATTTTTGTGATTGTAATTATAAAAATTAAGTTTTGTTTAGTTCATTAAGTACTTTCTAATTGTTGTAATATACATAAGTTCAAAGTTTTAATTTGTCTAACACAGTAGCAAAAGGAGTTATACAATCTATAAACTAGTAGAAGAATTATTTTCCCTGTGTAGTTGTAGGGATGTAGTTAAAAGCGTCGAAAAGAACAAAATACTGTAATGTATACGACGGACTAGGATAAGTATATCTACGTATGTTCATAGTATTCTGGATGACCCTGGTGGTTTCGATACAGTAGAATGAAATGATCATATGAGCATATTTTACAATATATAAGAAACAGCATGGTTGGTAGAATTGTTTGTGAATTAGTCCTTTATAAGTCCCAACCCCTAGTAAGTACCTATAAGGATGCGGGTATAATATGAACAGCGAAAGAGGTATTAATCTTATGCAGGACATTAAAAAATATATCACTCCCAATTAGATTGAAACTAGAATCCAAAAGTTCTTCGACCAACCTGCAATCCTACGTCCTTATAAAGTGACGTCATCAATATTTAATAGCCAGCTGCATTACCCCCGCTGTAGTCACGTCTAGAATTTCTCATTTCTTCTCCATTTTAGCGCAAATAGAGTTAACAAGCGCTCCAGTCCTCGCCCAATAAACGATGAGATAAAAAGTATTTAAGGTATTAAATACATGACCTACACTATCGTAGGAAGTGAAAATAGTAAAAAGACCGATAGAATTGACTAAACTCATTTATTTGTGTCGGCCGATACAATAGCTCTTACAAATAATGTAAGTGAATTTAGTAATGGTTGGGTTTTTATAATAACGATGCGTGAAGAATAAGTTAAGAGCAATTGTACTTAAGTTACCTACCTACTTCGTCCTGTGGGTCAGATGATGCTCACCATGAAAATACAAATCCTACAGAAATTAAATTTGACATGTTTGGCCGGGTTTCGATAGCAAAGTATTTTTATGGTATATTGTCAGCTGAATTGGAACCACTTCCTCTAGATTTGTAAGACATAACGCAAGTAACTATTAAATTGGACCTAGCTCTCAGCAAATCTGCACAAACTAATATTGAAACTACTTTAATCTTACTTTTAGTAAAAAAGCAAGGGCTAATATTTCTGATTCAAAAATGTTCTAACAAAGTGCCTACCAACAGGTGAAGGATATCACTTTACTGGATAAAAAGGCAGGCTCGACCGTAGTCGTAGATAGTTTCTCGTCACGGTACCGATGAAAACCCTTCGTATACCTCGGGCTTAGACCTAAGGCTCCCAAAAATACCTATAAATCTCAAGTTACGAAAAGATTCCGGGTTTGATTGAAACGGGATACAGGTCGGGTCCTGGGATCCATGCTTCTTTTCTGAATTAGGATTTTCATTTTACAATTTTTTTGTAATAATTTTAGTAAACATAAATTGAATTAATCCAAGTGTAAACTAAATATATGAGATTTTTGAAAAAGTTTCCTGTATAGGAGACTTGGGGCCTTTCAAAGGGTTTTCACTCCCGAAAAGAAAAGAATTATAACAAATGAAATTCAAATTAACTTAAAACCAAACTGTACATAATATGCACATATGTATGTTATAAAATTCTTCATGCTCTTGTTATAAAATGCTTCAAAAAGGCGGTTAGGGGCGTCAAGTATAAGAAGAGTCCATTATATTTCAAACCAATTCATAATAGATAATTTCTAAGAGAATTGAAAGAAAATAAGAAAGAGAGTAAGTAATTTGAATAAAATAATTTCGTTAAAAAACATAATTTCTAATAGTTAACTATTAGTAATCACAAAAAAGACTTCGTCATTAGATATCAATATACAATAATTAACTCTTGAAATTCAAAATCCAACATTTAAGTTGTAGTTTGAACCAAATGATATGATCTACGGGATTATAGAGGACAGTATGCTGGCGTGAGCGACGTAAAATATCTGCTATAAAGTTGACTACTAGTACCTTGGACTAGTACAAACAGCAACAAAAGACGCTAAACGATATTGTTACCTTTTAGACTTACCAATGTAAAAACTATGGTGTTCAGAGTAGAGAGACAGAACAGTTAACAGCAAATTTATACATTTTTTACATTTGCCTTATTTCACATTAAAATCAAGAAAAGTTTAAAATGTTAAGTGTTATCTCCGATGCGGGCGCCGTGACTCGTGGCTACGACAACTTGGCTTCGCATGTGATGTGTGTTCGAGATAAGGACGAGTTTACCTCGTCTGCCTATATCACAACATTCATCCTATAAGGAAATCAAATTTACGAAATATTTTAAAAGAGTTACCGTGTTTCGTGCCCTTTTTCTCCACAGGAATAGCGTTTCGAAGGTGGTAGAGCCGAGCAGACGATTCATAAATAATATAATGGTTTACCTACATTAATTAAAAATATCCTTATTCTGATTAAAACACTTTATTTCGGACATCCGTATGTTTCCATCATAATATTCTCAAATAGTTCAAGTACTCAACACATGATGAAATTACTGCCGCGATAGACTGATCGATGGTTGTTGTTTTTAACCGACTTCTAAAAAAGAGGACGTTCTCAATTCGACTGTATGTTGTTTTTTTATATGTATGTTACGTGATCATTGCGCCAATTATGAATCGATTTGATGATTCTTTTTGCATTGGGTTCAGTATAGCTCTAAAGTAATCCCATTTTATTTTAATCGGTATTGGACCTTGGACTTGGAAGATATACCAGGGAACTCCTTAACGACAAACAATACGAACGCGTAGATTGTAATATTATGGGTATTACGTCAATCCTATAGGTACCCTGCCATAGAACCAATCAGAATATTATCCGACTTCAAAAAAAGAGGGGGTCGACAATTCGTCTGTGTTTTTTTATAACGTCTTTGCGTTGGGTTTAGTATAGTTTCGAGGTGGTCCCATTTTAATCAAATCGCTATTGAACTTTGAAGGTACATCAGGGGACTTCTTAACGGCGAACAGCACGAATGTATAGATTCCGTTATTATGGTTATTATATCAATCCTGTAGGTACCTTGCTGTACAACTCAGCAGAATAATATAATATAGGTATATAAATATTAGTAAATAATTCACCTGTTATTTAAAATTGTAAAATAAAAAAAAACGACTTCAAAAAGCAAAAAATAAATATTTGAAGTCGGTGCCAAGTAACTAACTGACTGCACTTAACCGGTACCGACTTGAAATATTTATTTTTAGCTTTTTGAAGGCGGTTTTTTTTAAT
This sequence comes from Phalera bucephala, assembly GCA_905147815.2. NCBI lineage: Eukaryota > Metazoa > Arthropoda > Insecta > Lepidoptera > Notodontidae > Phalera > Phalera bucephala. The sequence goes on along the minus strand of LR990615.1, from coordinate 35,393,651 downwards.
AATTTTTATTTTACACGCTTTAGGGTTTGAATTTCACTTATGTGATAAGAGAATACTCAAAAGCCTTTTCAATACGCTCAGTATAAAACGTAAGATAACATAGCCAATAAGATAGGCGTACATAATAGAAACATACGAATATTAGAAATATTCCCAAAGGCACAAAGTCCTCTACGATCATAACATCTAATAATAATTAGTGTGTTCGCTAGACAGTGACGATAATTAGAGAGATTTATAATAATTTTAACAATCTAAATCAATGTGGTAATGTGTTACTAGTTCAGGCGATATAATAGGGTGTAGGATTATGAGAGTGAAAGTAGAGAATCTCTGTACTCTGTGCCTACCCCGTTAAGGAATATGAATGAACCAAGAATCGTGTTCTTGCGCCATTTTGATAATAACCATCTCTACCCTCCTTATTATCAATATCAACCGGAAGACGTCCACTGCAAGACAAAAACCTCTTCAAAAAATAGCTATAATGATCGGCTTCTGCAGGATGTCCGAATGAAACTTTACTCACAATCTATATTTATCTATTTAATCTATAAATAATGCCAGCTTGAAATAAAACTATTTTACGGATTTTATCGCGGTTTATTTTATTTTTAGTTCCCGACGTTTCGAGTGCTTTGCAGCGCCCATGGTCACGGGAGGGGCTGAGGTGTTAGACGTCCAAAAGGCTACCGTGGGTAAATCTTTGTTTCAGAGAGCACAAGGGATCTATGACAAGAAACATCTGGCTGCCGAGCTTCAACATGTCAAGCAAGTCCTGCACGACAATAAGCTTCGAGTCCCACGCCAACGTCACAGTGACCGAGTGAAACCAACCACAGTTGAGCGTCTCCCTGCTGTACTACCTTACATGAAAGGAGTCACGGACAAGATTGGCTACATCTCGAAGCGTGCTTCGATTAAAACATTTTATAAGCCGCCGAAGAAGATCAGTCAATTTTTACCATCTGTCAAGTGTCAGATCCCTCTACAAGATGCAGGAGTTTACAAGCTTGATTGTGAATGTGGTCTCTCTTATATAGGACAAACAAAAAGACCGGTAAAAACTCGGGTGAAAGAACACATAGCTGACCTAAAACACCGTCGCTCAAAGAAGTCTGCAGTCTGTGAACATGCCCTTGACCGCACCCGCCATAACATCAGATTTGATAGACCACAAATCCTCGTGAAAGAACACCGATTCCTACCAAGGATGGTTCGCGAGGCTATTGAAATTAAAAAACATCCTAATTTCAATAGAGAAGATGGCTGGGTGCTTCCATCGTCTTGGGATCCGGTAATTAATATAATCAAATCCAAAACCAAGCATAACACTGCAAGACCTCAAGACACCGTGAGTTCATTCTGCGTAGATCGGACCAACAACAACAAAAATAATTAAGAAGTTTGAGGGTACCCCGTAACAACTATGCCTTTTGGTCGTCTAACACCTCAGTCCCTCCCGTGACCATGGGTGCTGCAAAGCACTCGAAACGTCGGGAACTAAAAATAAAATAAACCGCGATAAAATCCGTAAAATAGTTTTATTTCATGTGTAATATTCGTGTAAATCTAAGAACTCAATAATGCCAGCTTCTCAGTAAACTGTCTTTCTTATTTAGTCCAACTTCGGCTTAAAAAACGTTTTAGCGCTAAAAGGGCACCTCAAAATCGGGAGTGACACGAACTTTCCCGAGATTCCCCGAGCTTTGTCACACTTCCAGTGTTAATATCCGTCGCCTGACCTGAATAATAAAAAGCTTTGGTGGGACAAACAGCACTCTTATAAATCATGTCGTGCTATTATCGGGCTTTGTGTTATGGGAATGAAGCTTTTAAGCCTGGTAGTCCTGGGTGGTCAAAACATAATAATTGGATTACTGCGTTCGTTTCTTCTATCTATATTATCACGACAGATCCTTTGTGGGGTAGACAGAGAATTTTATTTTAGTGAAATAGAAAATATCCTGCCATTCAACCCAAAATCGTAAAAAAATATATATTGAACTAGTACATACAACAGTAAATTTAGAATACACATATTGGTTAAGTGCAACAACACCTTTAGATGTGATTGTACATTTTGCTTATCTATTTCATCAATAACGCATTTCATCGATAAATTTACAAATAATATTCATAAATGGATTAATTAACATATAATTATTCTCACTAGTGGTCACCCATAGGTCGATATTCGACCTACTTTTTCATCGTTTGCTGGTTTTGTTTGACATTCAGTAAGACTATAGACAAATAATATTAAAGACAAACACATTAACTTGACGTGCATTGTGTCAAATACATGGTAGTAATAATAATAATTTTAAAAAAATATTAGCATTCTGCACTCCTTCTCTATATAAACTATAAGTGTGGGAAATTTCATACTCCTCCGTCCGCGCAATTTTCGTAAAAATGTGTACAAAGTTTTTGCTTTACGAATTAATATATAGATTAGGCACATTTCGTCAACATCACTACTACTCTGTTAACAGCAGTAGTAGTTACAATCGCTTTTTTAATGCATCACTGATAAACATATTACTTCCTTCCCTATCCCTTTCTAGTCCTCAGTTCATCTTTCAACTTATTTTTTTTAACATTTTAATTCTAAGAAGATGGCTCGATAACTTCAATATCCTATAATACCTTCATCAAAACACGAGACGAGTTAAAAGTGAGGCATCCTTACTAAACTATACATCGAAATTAGGTTATATCCAAAATTAATATCTTTGAAAACGACCCAAAAGTACCCTAACAAACAAATGCTAAATGAGAAGCGACAGCTATTTTGCTACCATAATTCCAATTAATTATTGAAAAATATTTGTACTACAGCTTATTTACAGCCGGATAGATGCCTTATGTAATTATTCAAGGTGAGATAAAATAGGCAACACTACACCACGCACATGCAAGATAGTATTGGTGGAGGCAGGTATGTAGGTAGTTTCTGTTGAAACTTATAAAGGCACCTTCAATGCTTTTAGTTAAGCTTAACGACTACTGTATTAAGTACTCGTAGTAACCAGGACCAAAGGTTAAATATGCCTTTAGAGGGCTTAGCAGCATAAAGTTGTTGTTAACGTAATACTCTCGAGTCAATATGCCGTCCTTTTAACAATACAAATTTACTAAATAAAGATGAACTTGACATTGTTATTATAATGTCAAATTATTCATACTTAGGTCTCTGAAACAATAAGGTGCTCAAATATGACAATGCTGCATACAGTTATTCGTCAAATTAACTGAGAAAGACGCGGTTTAGCCTTGGTAATTATTAAAAACACTGAGACCCGACATACATATAAAGATAAAGGCCTAAACACATATATATTGCCATAAGTTTCTTTAATAATAATAATAATATTAGCCATGTTAAGAAACTGTCTTACCGTTAAGTACGGGCCTCCTCTCGAACTGAGAGGGTGTAGGCCATAATCCATGGCCCAGCGCGGGTAGGCGAACTTCACACACCTTCGAGAAACCCTTAGACATGCAGGTTTCCTCACGATGTTTTCCTTCACCGTTAAAGCAAGTGATAGTTAATTAGGGCTTTGTACTTTTAGAAACCCTTTTAGGATTACTTCGTTGTCCGTCTGTTCGACGGTTATCACCTTTTTTTTCTCAGGAACGGCTAAAGGTATAAAATTGAATTTATATCAAATACGTAGGTCTACGTTCCCATACTAATGTAAAAAAATGAAGGTTCTAAATAAACCCAAACAAAAGATATGGCCATTTAAAGTCACTCATTAGAAATTATATAGCACTTCCCGTTGAACTAGATCGTGGAATTTGGCAAGAAGCAAGATTTTAATGTACAAGTTAAGGAAGAATTTCTATATTTGTCCATTTATAACTATAACATATAAAAAAAAATATTACTTTCCCTCAAATCGAATGGCAAATTAATATAGCGCTGTCTAGTGCTAACAATACTTCTTTGTCTATGTGCTATCAGTGACATTTTGTGGAACTATTTTGATTTGTGGTAAATAAATATTTATTTACACATACACACAGAGATGGCACCGCAGATCTTTCAGATCTCATCGCCATCTGTGTACGGTATAGGACGTAAATCGGATCAATTTGTCGATTTATTCTTTAATTTTGATATAGTTTGAAAGAAAATTAAATGTTATTAATTTAACTACAGCAAAATTTTATAATGAAAGCAGAGCACTCTATTAAAAGGTATTTTTATGGACTGCCTCATTGAACAAGTAGGTACAGTAAAATGCGTTTAGAGATCGCGAAGTATTTCGTACAAATTGCAGGGCGAGCAAAATGTAGTTTTTCTATAGAAAATTTCCCAGTATCAGTCCAGAGCCCGAAGTTGTGCCTGGTATAATAGCAATAGCCTCGCCCCTGTTACATTGGCACCTTACATTCCCAGCAATAAGTTGGTGTGCGCACATACACCTCTTAGCCACTACCGCTTGGGGAATGTAGGCGTCCCGGTGTGTGTGAATTTTTATACGGAAATAATTAAATATCAACGTTGTTCATTTAAATTGAAAAACATATAAAAATAAACATCGTCACATCTGTATTCCCCAAGGTCGGATGTTAGGTCTCATGCAATAGGGGGCAAGCCTAATGCAATTATATCGGGCACAATGCCAGTTGACACTGGAAATATTTCTATCGAAAAATTAAATTTGTTCTGACCTGGGATTCGAACTCAGAACCTCGAGATCGCTACGCCCATTATTCGCCAATAGACTTACGAGGTATGGGTAACTTTTTAGAAACTTTTGTGTTCGTCTCTAGGTCTATCTGTCTTTCTGGATCAAATCTTGCAATCAATTTTCAAGCACTTCGAGTATTTTATTTATTAGTTTTATTTTATTTTATTAAGATATCCAATAGCGTTTGACAATAGAAAGCATGTATCCGACTGAGCTGAAATTTAGCATACGTATATAAGTTCGGTGACAATGTAATAATATAGTACATACGAGTACCATGGACCCAGCTCCAGAACAGTCTCTTGATGGGGTCTAAAGGTGGCCATGGGAACATGTCAACTACACAACATAACCACCCCGTGCTTAGGCTTTTTAGATTGGTATTGACAAGTACTATACAACCAGATGATGTTTAGGGTCTAATGATGAAGTGGCAAGGTAACCAACGTTACTACACATATACTAAACATACTCCCGGCGGGTTTCAGCTTATTGGATTTGTCTTCACGAGTTCTGTAGAGCCTGATGGTGTCCAGGATCTGATGATGGAACTGAAGAGTGGCCAACGGAACTACCCAACTACTTAACATAATCCCACCGTGTTTGGGCTCGTTGGATTTGCCATGACGAGTTTTATAAATCCGGACGCTATCCAGGGTCTGATAATGGAGCCGGGAGTTGGCCAACGGAACTACCCAACTAGTCCAACGGTCTAACCACTAAGCTGCCTTGTAGCGCCAAGTACCTTTAGCGATTGTTATTTTTGTCGCTTTTTAGAATCCAAACAATCCGACTGAACGTTTCATTCCGCATATTATATTTATATAAATAAAAATATGCGGAGTCAAACGTACGTAACATAAACGCCAAAACGCTATGCAGTCGTAAAGTTGCAGATACACACGTTGGTTAACATCGCGATAGGATCTATTGCGTGTGCCAGCTGTTTCAATGAGCTGTATCTTCACCTAATCATACTCGAGGTACTTAAAAACTTAATATTTGCTTTGAAGAAGGGAAGTGGGCCTCGACATTGTTGAAATACGGAGATAATTAGATGTTTTAACCGAGTGCGGTGAGGAGGCTCCAGGCAAGAGAATTGTTTGCCCAAAATTTACATAGCTCCTCGTTTTGACAACAAAGAGCGTTTGGATGTTTCTTTCTTTAAAGGGAATGGGAAATTAAGTAGGCTTATATTGTTAATGTCCACTTTACATTTGGAGTTTATACGCTTTGCTCAGCCATCTGATGTAATGATTTTATTCATGAGCCTAAGATGTTGAGTAAATTAGCAAAATCTAGCTGTCAATCGAAATTTAAATTATATGTATATGTTTTACTTATGTGCTTAACGGCACTGAGCTATCAGGTACTTATCCTTAAAAGGCGTATATAGTACTCGTATACACTTTGTGTTTGGTGCATTTGTGCTCGTATACATTTTCCGTGCATAGATTTCGTGAAATTTGGTTTTCGTGATTCCAAACCTTCCTCAGTTCTATTGCTTTATATCAATATATAAATACAAACAGGAAACATACGCTTCAATATATCCATTATTAAAATCAAGGACAAATTCAGTTCCGATCGGAGCCGGAATTCCGTCAATGTATTGTTTGTTAGCAATCAATCACCAGCAGATCTATCTGTTTTATTTTGTTTCCCCGACATGTGAGCGGATGAGACAATTTATTCGAGTTTTATCTTGCGACGAATGATAACAAAGTAAGCGAAGTAGACAGCTATTTATCTTGTAAATTTGTTATCTTTTATTTATCGTTTTGATTAGCCTGTCATTGCTTTTTGCTCATATTTTCTGTTTTTTTTTGTAGAGAAATAAGAAATTGGTATTAACCTACAAGTGATCTAAAACGATAGTTCAACGTCGTTGTTTGCAAAGCGTCTGTTTCTTAGAGCATTCATATGGAATGCCAACCCCCTATCATGTATAAGTCCAGATGCTACAATGCCTTAACCGTTTGAAGTAAAGTGTCACGTAATTTTTGAAAAATTAACCAGTCTGCTATTGAAGTGACTCAATACGTATTTAAGGACATTTTCTTAAAGTGTCCCTTTCGGAAACTGTCTCTATTGCAATGCTTAAGGAAGACTCATTACGAAAAATTGACAAAAAAAAAATGGCCGCGTTTGGATTTACTTACAGCTAGCATATAATCAAAGCTAGCGTCTGTAAAAAATAGTTTTAAATTATAATGACTGTCCTCACGGTTAGTGGTTGGATTCAAATAATTTAAAATGGAATATGGTTTTAGCCATACCTGTGCTCTTATTTTTCAGACTTACGTCTTCATTCTATAATAATAATATAATATTACCCCTTTTAAAAAAACTGTTCACCCGTTGGACACAGGCCTACTCTCAAACTAAGAGGGTGTAGGCCATAAGTCCACCACGCTAGTCCAGTGCGGATTGGCGAACTTCACCCACCTTTGAGAAACTCTTGGGCAAGCGTATCCTCACGATGTTTCCCTTCGCCGTTAAATCAAGTAGTAGTTAATTTTTAATACAATAATTTTTAATAGATTGTGCAATCTTTCAAAAAGAATGCGGTCTTTGCTTGGGTTTGAACCCGAGACCTCTGACTTTTCAGTCTAATGGTGTAACCACTTGGCTTTGGCTGGCTTTTAATGGCTTTTATTGCTGCCACCTTTAATCTTATACAGATAAAATATTGATGGGATAGACCAGAACTAAGTTCTCTTGTCTTCAACGCGTAAAGATGCAATTACATACGAGTATAAATTTCAAAATAAAGAGTATGAGATTGCATTCGACCTCTTGAATACTAGGCTTTCTATAAGAACGTAGGTATTTTTCCGCTCATTGAACCAGTACGCAATGAATTTAATGTTTCCAGAGAAGTTGAATCGTAAAAAGTTTAATAGGGGTCGGTGTTTCGGGGTTCTGAGCAAAATTGAGTAACGGACGTTTAATTTACGGTTGAAGCGCCACGTGCTTGCTCCTGAGCGCCTAATATCAGAGCTTATATTGGAAGGCATGATTCATGGTCGGTGCCCTGATTACCTATAGTGAATTCAATAGTTATCGCTACGAAGATTTATTGAGTATTTGGGCGGTGATTTTCTTGGCGTAAGGAGTTTAGTGTGGTATTTTACAATTTTGCCTTATAGATGGGGCATTTAAAACTAAGTCTAATTATGAACGTGTTAAGATAATTTAGAATCTGTACGGTTACAAGACACAAAATACACGAGTTTCTATTATGTCGCCAGAACAGAATAGAATAAGCATGCTTATGTTTACCAGTAAGTACGAAATATGGTACCATACCAAAATAAGAAACAAATCCATCAAAATTTTAACGATAATGAATGAAAAAAGATACTTCATTTAAGTATTTTTTTTCTATTTCTATTCAAGAATCTCCTGTTTTTGAAATCAGTTCGACTACGGCCTCGTCTAGTGGTTTGGGCGAAGGCCACTCATAATCGTTGTGTCAAAAGACAAAGCTTTGTACCCACAATCATCTGTTTGTTTCGGTTTGAGTGTTTCTTCACATAAAATTCTTGTTAATAATTCATGTGCGGAAAAACGTTTTTCAGAAACAAAACTTACAAAATAACCTTTTCAATCATTTGCTAAAGGCATATCAGGATGATATTTAATCGGAAAATATTTCGTCGTATCGTGACCAGTAATGGTACTGACACGCAATCACGGCCACATTAATAATAATAATAATAACGGTCACCTAGCGCACGCCCAACACCTTTGCCCGGCTCGCCCACCTCGCCCCAGCCTTCGGAGGATGAAGATTTTTTTACACCGCCGACATCTGGGGCCTCAAGCGACGATGCCGGGATATCGGCGTCTCCACCTACATTAACATCTGCGAGGAGAGGACGCCCACCGCTGCCGGCACGCCTGGGACCAGCGGGACATTGTGCTCCGCCCACGGCCCCTGCTACCGGTGGTGTAGTGCGCCGCATGAGATGGACTCCAGAATTAAATTTGAGTGTCATGCGGGCCTACTATGGTGCTACAGAGGGAGGAACCATCCTCACCGCTTACCGTCCGAAATTGTTGTCTCTGTTTCAGGGGCTTCACCCGACTGTCGCCGTTACTGCACAACGACTATCGGATCAAGTACGTGCCATCCAGCGGTGCAAGTTGTTGGATGACACAGTGCTTGAGCGACTGCACCGCGAAGCACTTCCTGCTCGTACTGAATCCAACGTGCGAAGTGTTGAAGATTCTATCTCTTTGAATAACTTTGCACGATCGGAGGAGGTAAATAGCGAGCAGGTAAGTGTTAGTGACCAGCTACAGGAGCAGGTGAGGAGAGCTCTGGAGGATGCCTTTGCGGAGTATCGGTCTGCACCGATTTCCCTAAGACCATGCCTACCCCGTTTGCCCATGCATAGACGTAACATTTCGCTTGTGGGTGCCCTAGACAATGTTTTAAAGCCACACTGGGAGACCAGTGTGGACTTATGTGATACCCATTCTATTTTGTACTGTGGAGCGGTGGCGGTGTGTCGGGTGGCAGGTGTAAGATTTCCTAATCTACATCGAGCCACCCAACCCACAAATGCTAAACCACTCTGGCAGTGCAGAATAGAGCGGCGTATAAATATGGCTAGGACACTCATACCGAAATTGTTGTGCTTCCAGGCTGGAAACAACCGCCCGAGAGTTGTGCGTTTCGTGACCCAAGCCTTTGCAGGCACACGAGTGGCTCCTGTGGACTATGTGGCAGGAGTCGCAGAACGCATAGACTACTGGAAGCAAAAAGTTTATGCATGGGCGAAGAGGATTCGCAGGTATAAGGCGAGAGCAGACAGATACCACGTGAATCGCACCTTCCAGACGAATCAAAGGAGTGTATACCAGGCTTGGGAGCGCCCCCAAGAGAGAGTGACTGACGTGCACTTGCCAAATGCGGCCGTGATGGCCGAGTTTTGGCGTAAAATTTGGTCAGTGCCCGTCACTCACTCCGAGGGCGAATGGTTTGATGTTGTTGGACGATCCTGTGGGCCCATTCAGGAAATGGAGCCCGTAGTCATAAGCCGTGAAGATCTGGCCTGTGCGGTTCGTGCGGCGCCGAACTGGAAAAGTCCGGGGCCGGATGGACTGCACGCATTCTGGCTAAAGAGGCTCCAGGGCTCACATTCTCGTCTAGCGACTCAATTCCAAGAAGCTCTTCAATTGGGATCGCTTCCTAGTTTTATGACATCGGGTGTCACTCACTTGATTCACAAATCTGGCAGTACTTCGGAACCTAAAAATTATAGACCGATTACATGTCTACCTACGGTCTATAAACTCCTTACATCCATTCTGAGAATAAAAATCAATAATCACCTTAAGGCACAGCATATTCTATCGCCTACTCAGAATGGCTGTAAGGGGGGGTCCCGGGATACAAAGGATTTGCTCCTCATTGATATTGCCATTTGCCAACAGGTACGACGATGCAGAAAGAATGTCTCCATGGCCTGGATTGACTATAAGAAGGCCTTCGATTCGGTGCCTCATACATGGCTGGGGAGGGTGCTGGAGCTGTACAGAGTACACCCGGCGCTATGCTCTTTCCTCGGTTCGTGTATGAGGCAGTGGACCACAGTTCTTCGTCACCCAGGATGTGGTGGCCTTTCTGGTTCGTCGGACTTGATAAAGATAAGTAGGGGTATCTTTCAGGGCGACAGTTTGAGTCCGTTGTGGTTCTGCTTAGCTTTGAATCCATTAAGTGCTATACTTAAGGATTCAAAGCTAGGTTACCATTTGCGGAGGGAGAGTGAGCCTATATCTCATCTACTGTACATGGATGACCTCAAGTTGTACGCTTCGAAGAAAACAGACCTGATGGAGTTGCTCAAAATAACCGGCAATTTTAGCAACGACATCGGAATGGAGTTTGGAGTAGACAAGTGTGCGGTCATCCATGTACAAAGAGGGAGAGTTGAAGATTCTTTTAATCTACAGCTCTCTGAAGATATATCCCTCAGGTCTCTCTCTGAAATGGATTCCTACAAGTATCTTGGTATGTCACAAGCCTTAAGTATAGCGGAACAGGATATGAAACAATCATTGAGGGATCGGTTCTTTGCCCGCCTGATAAAAGTGTTAAAAAGCCTTCTATCAGGTGGAAATAGGGTCCGAGCTTTCAATGGTTGGGTCATGCCTGTTCTTACATACTCTTTTGGCATACTAAGGTGGACTCAGTCTGAACTGGATGCCCTGGATAGAAAGGTCCGTCGATTGTTGACAGCGTATCGTATGCATCACCCGCGGTCGTCTGTTATGAGGTTGCATATCCTGCGGAAGTGCGGTGGTCGTGGGTTTTTAAACGCTAAGACACTACACAACCGCGAGGTGTGCAATCTCAGACAGTACTTTTTGAGTGTATCCGTGGTGATGTATCGAGATGTTGCCGCAATCGATAGAGGCCTAACTCCGCTTTCCTTGGCAAACGGGAACTGGCGAAGGCCCCAGGTATTAAGTACTTCGGACCGCACAGCCATATGGAAGGGCAAGGAGCTACACGGACGGTTCTATCGGGCTCTTACAGGGCCTGATGTGGACTAGCTCGCTTCCGTGACCTGGCTACGCTTCAGCAACCTTTTTGGGGAAACTGAAGGCTTTGTCTTTGCAATTATGGACGAAGTTATCATGACGAACAACTACCGGAAGTACATCCTAAAGGACGGCACGGTTGACATTTGTCGGGCATGCCACCGTCCCGGTGAGTCTATTAGACATGTAGTTTCCGGTTGTTCTCGTCTTGCTAACGGAGAGTACTTGCACAGACACAACCAAGTGGCTAGGATTATCCATCAGCAACTTGCTCTTAAATATGGCCTTGTGGACTCTGAAGTACCGTACTACCAGTACCAGCCTCTTCCAGTTCTCGAAAGTGGTCATATCACGCTCTACTGGGATCGATCTGTTATCACGGATAGGACTATTGTAGCCAATAAACCTGATATCGTGATAATAGATCGATCGATGCGTCGTGTAATGCTAGTTGATGTCACCATTCCGCATGATGAGAACCTTGTAAAGGCCGAAAAAGAAAAATTATCAAAATATTTGGACCTGGCCCATGAGGTTACCGCCATGTGGAATGTTGATTCAACTATCATTATTCCGATGGTCGTTTCAGTCAACGGTCTTATAGCGAAGAGCTTCGATAAACACCTTGAGAAGCTCTCGCTAGGCAGTTGGGTGAAGGGCCTGATACAGAAGGCAGTAATGTTGGACACGGCACGCATTGTGAGGAGGTTCCTCTCTTTGGAGCCCTGACCGCCGGTAGCATGGGTCGTAGACCTTGCTGTCGGTGGAGCACATTTTTTTTTATACAATATATATAAGAATATTTGTATTTTATATTTTTATATATATTTTATAAGAAATTATACTGAATAAATATATACATAATAATAATAAATCTTCATTTAACCAGATTATTTCGTACATTAAGAATAAAGGAGCGACAATGGAGCAACAACATTGGTGCATTATTACGATTAGGTGGGTGAGCTCTGTTCTCCTAGATAGGTTATAAAAAAATCTGTGTTAAGGAGACGCAGTGCGATTCCCTTAAGGTTTACATTATAAAATGTTGTTTACGTATACATATGATAGTACTAGTAGGTAACATTGACATAACAATAATAATAATAATAAATGTGTGTGTGTGTGTGTATGTGTGTGTGTGTGTGTGTGAGAGTGCGCGCGCGCGTGAGTGTGGGTATGGGCAAGAGAGAGAGAGACCCTACCAACTCGTATTGCGGGTCATGTAGCTCTTAATGTGAGGGCTATAAGGTGGAGTTTCGTTGGAGTTCAACGGTTTGGTTGTGAAGGCAAGAGCAAGGCAAGTTGATGGATGCAATTGCAACAGAAGTGATCCTTGTTATATCTGATAGGTGCTTTTATCATTTAGTTTCTCTACTATTCTGAAAAAGTAAAACACAGGCAGATATGCACTGTATATACCCACATTCCACCTGTGATGTTAGGTCCCATTATAATAGGGGATGCACATTTTGCTGATAATGTTACGAGTGGTCCCAATTTAATAAACGGAAACCTATAGCTATTATTTCAGAACCTGGACTGGTACTGAACTCAATAGAAAAGCCCCAGTAACACTATTCGACCTAGAATTTGAACCGGAAACCTTGCTATTGTTAGCACCACGTGTTAGCTATTCTGAATAGGGGAATACAATAGGTATAGGTACCCAGTAAAGCATAAAATTCTAGGCCTTCTTTTTCACAGAAACTTAAGTATCCATTGCTATTAATGTTTTAATTCTCTGAAGATTTATCTTTTCATAAAATTAGAACGATTTTCATATCATAAATGTACATTTAGGTGCCTAAGTCATTTTTGATGAATCATGAATTAGCTCTATTTTTTCACTAGTCTTGTATATATTCATTATTACACCACTGACAGTTATTTCTAGTTTATCTTCATAACTCGAATTTATACCATAACGAATATTAATATTAAGGTGTATTTTTCTTTTTTCTCTATGGGTACAAGTTTTTCCTACTATCCCGTGACGGCGGCTTTTGACGCGCGACAAATATACATTTATAGGACGTTTATTACGTGACGCTGATTTATTGAGTGTGCCTACAGCTTTATTTATTACTGGAGGGGAAAATAAGATAGTTTGCTTTCTGTTTGGGACCTTTAAATAATATTTTACTCAATTTGTTAGCGTGATCTCAATTTATTATTTACTGTGTTGTTGGGCTAGTGAGGTATGGCGAGGCTGGTGATCACGAGATGCCTGGGGTTGAATGCTAGTTTGCGCGAATGGTTATTGAGATTTTTCTATCAATTCCATTCTATATCATCACGCTAGATCCCTCGCGGGGTACGTAGAGAGTACAGAGTTCCAACAGGTTATTTCCTTACATACCTCGCTTCCTCCACTCTCATAGTTAGTCTCATACACGCTCGCCGGTTACAGAGACTCTTGTATTTTCCTTCAGATAAGACTCGATATGCTGAGATATTTTTCATTGTAAAATATCTCAGTAGCAGCCGTTTTATTCTTCAATTTTATTAAAAGAAAGCATCTGGTAAACTTGTGATAAAGTACGCGGTCTGGATTTCTCTTAATCTAAATAATATTTAAATGTTACTAATTTTTGGTTTTGTCAATTGATAAACATATTTTGAAAAATAAAAAAGTAATACTGTCACGCCTATATTTCCCAAACAGATGTGGCAGAGGTGCACTTTGTACGCTCATTTATAGCTGACTATGTAAGTACGTCCTGATTTAGTGAGAAGTGAGCCTATTAAAAAAAACGTAGCCTCACTCTAGGTCTTATTCCTGTTACCATTATACCGGGCACATAATAGACAGAGACAGAGTGGTATTACATAGAGAGGTATTACATAAAAAAGAATAGCGTTATTCCAGTGTTTTTCAATGTACTCAGGTGCCAGTAACTTTACAGAATCCCCTGAAAAAGTAAGGCAATATATCAGTCCCGGTACATTGCCTGCAATTTACTGCGTCTAGTTCAACTCTTGTTTGGTGAGTTGTCGCCGAAATAAATATCACGGGTCGGCGGTTCCGAGAACTTGCGGTGTTCGTGCCTGTCTGTGTACAGGAGGAAAACTTACACACGAAGTACAGAATACTTACTAAATAACTGTGGTGAATTGTCACCGCAATTTAGGGATACAAACTTTTGTTTCGAGTAAATACCATATTATTATTTGGACTATGTCGACTCTTTTGTAATTTAAATCCATCTGTAATTTGTGAGTGTATTTTTAATTTAGTATCATGGTACTCGTGGATGCGTTTACAAACATGAAAAAAACCCAGACCGAGACAATTCTTTGAGGGTCACACAAAAATTTGCAGAGATCAAACCCGCGGTTGCTCGATCCAATGGATGGACTTAGACCACTGGATGAAGCCGTTGTTTTACTTTTATATTTACGCTACAAATGTGGTTTTTCTACCGAAAAGTTCAAAGTAGTAATCCTAAATCTGCAATTTTATCCGGAATATCCAATGTGAAAGTGAAAGGATGTAGGTACCGGGGAAGGTCTAGACTATATTACCATGATCAAATAGACCGTATCTTGTCCGGGCGTTATCGACCATATCTTAAGCGCGTTTTATAGGGCAAATTAAGAGTCTCCGTATCCAGTGAGCGTGTATAAGAGAGTAGTGGAATCCAGAGAGATCTGTAAGGAAAGAAACTGTTGGAACTCTGTACTTTCTGCCTACCCCTTAAGGGATCTGGCGTGATATGTAAATAGATTATTTTAACTACTTTCAATTTCACTTACCTGCAACCTAACGATTCCGTGTCAGCGAATTAACTAACTTAACTAAATGTTAATATTAACTAAATTCCAAACAACAAAGTTGAGCTCCTAACGAATCGCCTTCAACCGGAACTATCTCAGTCGGCCAGCAAATACAAACTTAGTTCCGCTTCCGGTGATTTAGCTGTAAAATCCACACATGTAGTTAGGACCCACTGTTAGACGCGGGATTTGTGCTAACTTTCCCTGGGCATTTTTACTTAAGTTTTATTTGGAGAAGACAAACTAATGTGACCGTGTCTTAGCTAAAGGGCAAGTCAAGAGTCTCCGTAACCGGCGAGTGTGTATGAGACGAACTATGAGAGTGGAGGAAGCCAGAGAGGTATGTAAGGAAAGAACCTGTTGGAACTCTGTACTCTCTGCCTACCCCCTCGAGGGAGCTGGCGTGATGATATAGACAAACTAATGTGAGATGTTCTCTCGGAAATTAATATTTCTGTATGCTACGTAACTTTAGTGAGCCTTGGAATACTTATAATATATAAACAGTTAGGTGTGTGTGCTTCGTTAGTCTATTCGATCGGGAGGTTCTGCGTTCAAATTCTTGGTCGGACAAATGTACTTTTTCGGTTGAAAAAATTCCAGTATCAATCCGGAGTCTGGAAATGTGCCCGGTAAAAACTCGGCCTCAATTACATGAGACCTAACATCGTCGGCGAAAAGTGAGTAGCAGCTTTTTTAAAGTTTAGACACAGACCGTATAAAAAAGGATTTTCTAAGATCCTAAATCTATCATAGATAATATTTTGAGAAACTTAAGTTCGCAGCATAAGTATAAGGTCAGTAACATAATATGTAAGTAGCTTATTGCTCTTAATTTTTTAAATCGCTTTACACTTTTGGTTTAGATGAAATCCAGTATTTTTATTGATCTAAATATATTTGAATATGTTGCTAATAAATTATTTATATATATATATATATATATATATATATATATATATATATATATATATATATATATATATATATATATATATTTTATAGAAATATCATAGTCCCATACCAAATATTTGTGGGTCACACAATTATCGATTTGTTCGGTGCGAGAATTGAACCCGTGACTACTCGATCCAGTGAGTGGAGCGGATTAACCACTTTCTTGACCAAGCCGTCCGTCAATAAAATATTCTTTTATACAATATAATAAAATAACAACCAATATGCTGAATTGAAAACCTGAGAATGAGTGACTTCCTTTGGTGTGCAGTCAACACATTCACCCAGTATTAATGAAAGTATTAATGTGTTATTTTCATATAGTAAAATTTTCAAAGATTCTCCACAAAACGTTTCATTGTGGCGTGTGGGGCGACGTAATGGACACCGCAGGGCGCCGCACAAAAAGCGTCCGATGACTCGCCTCACACCCACCACATACAGCCTGTCTCACTTAGTTCCTATGTAGAAGGGTTCTAAGAGACGCGCTAAAGCGGAGTAAAATATATATTATCACCCTATACTGTCTTACTTCTGTGCAAAGGCGATTTCTCCTAAATCGAAGTGAGGGACAGATTTATGGCCACCTGCTGTTGCCGCCTATAAGGCTTCAAACTTGGCTTAACGGCCACATGACATCGTAACCGGTATCAACGGATTAACATGCTTTCCGAAGCACGGAAACGCTTAAATATGAATATGCTATAAACGGTCACCCATCGCAGGCTGACCAAGCCAAAAGTTGCTTAACCTTGGTGATCGTTCAGAACGTCGCGGTCAAACAGCACTACGAGGGCCTTATGTATAATATGGTCCATATAAAAAATGCTTTTAAAATGATAACTAATTGCTGAGGAGGGCAGAAAAGTGCATAGATTTCGATCGTTTCAAAAATGGTTTTCTCGGTCCATCTTGCGAGTTGACTAAGTTCCAACACTGATGAAAATCGATATTTTAAAATACATTTTTTTTCTTCATCTTCTCTTTATTTCATTTTACAGTAGTGATAAGGTTTATGATAATGGGTTTATAAGCTACTTAATATTATAACGATTAAAAAATGTGCCAACAACGTTTTTATTAAAGCATTGCCTCTCACTAGGAATCATTTTTTGTCGTAACTGTATTTACAAACACAAATCTTACATTCACAAAAATCTAGACCAAAACAAATATCTGTGAATGTTGCAAGCGGGGTAACGATCTGTAACTAAAATCATTAATTTACATCCTGTTTTAGTGGAGATCTACTAATGGCCGGTTTGGATATTTGACTTATGGATAGATTTGCTTACTGTCAATAGAATTTTGATAGATTTTCCACACAAATTATATCATAATTCTATCCGTAGTAGGCAAATCTATCCTTGATGTAAATATTGAAACCGGCCGTAAACCGTTATCGAAAAAAAGTCAGAGTCATCCTCTTTGCGTTTAGTCAGGATTATCATTTTCTATCACTGACAGGATGTGACCTATTTAGTCAATTTCGTATTTATATTCGATTTTAATAACTCCAGGCTTCCTTTAGCCACAAAAGTTTCACCACAACACAAGAATACTAAATAAGGTAGATGTTACCTTTACCCCCAAAAGCCCTTCTCATCACAGCAAGAAAACACAAGACAAAGTTTAATATTCACATCGCTTATTACTTGCGCATCGCAGAGACCGCCTTCGTCTAGTGGTCGCGCAAATATTTGCAGAGCGAAGCTCTTTGCGGGCCTGGCGTCCTAATAATATGCTCGCCTCCATATTTATCTTGCACAGCATCAGCTAAGAGTAACGCTGTCGAGAAAGCGCGCTGTCACGTTTATCTTTTTTAGTATATTTGTGTTGGGAGAAGGATGGCATATCAACTCGATAGCGTTACGCTTGCGTCAATTTGTTGGTACTAAGCCATTAGGTCACTATCTTTACTAGCTACGTATTTATAGTTAATTCCAATTAAACTTTAAAACTTTTCACTTAACATCACGTCGATTTCTAGCTTAGCATTTCCATGACACTTGATTACAATTACAACTAAAACATCTAAACATTTTGAGGGTTAATTTACAAAGTTTTAAAGTTTGATTGGAATAGACTATATAGTAGCTAGGTATCAGTTCTGAAGCTTTATTTTCTAATTCAGACTATAAGTTTATAATCATTAGATATTTCTGAATTTAAAATTATAAAATACGCAAATCTAGTTACTAGAAGTGATTATTTCACCGCTATCTAGATATATACATCATTCCCTTCCTTTCGTGATATGCGGCGAGTAGGTTACCCACATCAAACCTCACGCCAAGCCTGCTATCGTAGCGCGTACCCACCTATGTTTGCATAGTACAAGGAAACATTGCACTTGTCCCCCATTAGAAACCGTACATCAACACATGTACGTAGGCCTTATTATTGACGATAGATTCACCTGGAGACCACACAAAGACTACTTCTGTTCAAAACTAAGATCTGTTTTAAGTAAGTTATACGTTTTACAACATAAACCACCCTATAGGGCTCTTAGACTACTGTACCTGCCTATGGCTGATTCTATTGTCAATTACGCGCTTAGTAGTTATGAAACCACGTACTAAACTTACGTAGACGATATTTACAGGGTGCATCGTAAAATCCTAAAAACTATAGAACCTAAACATATTTGATCAATACAAAAATAATGATAAAGACCTATTCGAACACTGTCTAGTCATCAATGTTTTCGACAAGATAAAATACCTAATACTCTCTGAAGTAAACGAACCGGAGTACTTAATACTAAGACAAGACGCAATAACTTAAGAAACATAGAGTACACTTGTAAGTATTGCCTGCGTATGTTTGAAAATGCCTATGGCAAAGAAAACTAGATTACATTATACCATCTTTTATAAATAACTAATCAGATCATCTGCAGAAGTAATACTCAAATTCCTCCATAAGTAAAAGTCAGTTAAAGAAATATTTCTTACAAAATAACTCAATAATGTAATGTAACTAATCAACTGAGTGTAATAACTATATACTACTTCAACAGTGAAGATAAACCTGACAAGGTTTCCGTGATGAAATCACGAAATGTAAATAGTTAAATTGGTATATTAAACAATAAACAAATAAAAAAGGTACAAAGTAGATAATAGATATTTTCCTATTAACCTCTTGCGTTTTTTCTTGTATTATATGCAATAGAATTTGTGAAATAAGACGCAGATAATAAAGCTGCTTTAAACAGTAAACTAATTATATTATATTTTATTTAAACCTCGACATTGAGAACTTGAAAAACACTACTCTATATCTATATTATTTCCTTTTTCAATAATTTTAAAGAGCGAACAATTAAACAAATACAGTTGTATCAAAGTAATTTATTATTTCTGTGTATTAATAAAGGCGCTATCAGCGACAATAGCTCTAGTGTCACGGTGAAATATCGACGCAATCTTGAAATATAATCTGTGGCCGTAATCTGAGGCCAGTATAAGTGAATGGACTCACAATGATCCTAAAACATGGTAATTCTTTTTACCACGTCATATGTTGATAAACACATGTAAGTTGTAAATTATTTATCTATCACGCCAGATCTTTGGCAGGGTAAATGATCAACATTAAATAAAATCAATGAATCTAATTTTATATCTTCAAAAGCTTTTATATATTAAAAAAAAAACCTTGACTTATTAGTTTTACTAAAAGATTCATTCAAATGTCTAAATTTCAATAGCTGTTAAGAAAGTTTTTAGGCTAAAATATTCTACTGCTTAGAACATAAATGTTTACTCTGCTAAGACTCAGCGCCATCTAGGATACATAACACAGGATTTATACATACACACACAGATACACACAAACATACACAATTTGTATTGTCAATAGTATATGACAGAATTTTTAATTTAAACTAGTCTGTGCTACAATAAATGTCGCCGCGGCTATGTGTCATGGCTTCCGGACTATCTGCCGTCGCGTGCGCACCGTGATGGAGTTTTTGTGTCCAATAAATTCGTGTGAGAGCTTCCTGAAACGTTTTCTTTTTTTATAAGCTTTTATTAAGCTCGCTCTGTTCGTATCCTTGCCTGTTTTTCCAGTTAAAATATTGTGATCAATTTTCTAAGCATTTTTTGGGATAACCAATTTAGCCAAGATTTGGCATAGTAATCGCAAATATGTAAGTTCATTGTGAATGCAATATTAGAGGTAGAGATAGGGATAAGTTCCGCAAAGGATCTGGCGTGATGACATAGATAGATAATAAACCATGGAGCTGGTTTGATGATGGAGGCGGATGGTGGCCATCGAAACGTGACAATTACAAAACAGACCTCCCTCGTGTTTAGGGCCGCTTAATAATACTTGACAAGTACATCCAGGTGGTATCTAGGTTCTGATGATGAAGTCGGGAGGTATATAGGTTCAAATAGTTATAGGAACTCCTAAATAAACAATATAGCCTCGTCTTGTTTGAGGTCTTTAAATAATATGTCTTTACAAGTGCTGAAATCCCCGTAGTGGTATCGCTAAAAAAACTAGTTTTCAAAAAGATATATATTTTAGTATGCACGCACGCACCACTATAACTCTAGTAAGATATCGCCAGGTATCCCATTTGTGCGTGCAGGCATTTGTTCCCGTGACGTTGATAAACGACGCTAAATAAAGAAATACCTCGGTACCATTACAAAACGCCGATAAATTCCGCTAATTAATTGTTACAAGACACCACCGGCTTATAAATCATCCAGTGCGAGTACCATTGCTTCGGGTGGAAGGAATAAATAAATTTATTTTATGTTTTTAGTGCAGTAGGCTATTATAGTCGTATATCTAGTGTAAAGTTGTTGTGACTGTCTCGTTGGTGTAGTGACATATGGTGCGAAAAGCCATCAAAAATGTCTGGGTTCCAATGCTTGGTTAGTAAAAGTGATGTTGTGGCTTTTCTATCAAAAAAATCTTAGCCTGGTATCTGGATTTGTGCTCAGTATAATGGAAATAAACTGGGCTCTTTGTAGTGTAACGTAGGTTTACTTAAAAGAACGTGGCATATGTTATAATGTTTAAGGTGTAGATAATTCTAAAATCTCTGTTAAAATGCTTCCATTACATAATTGTAGTGGAAGCATTTTAATACAATAAGTAGAATTGAAATAAATAGAAATAAAATGGATATACAAACTGACAGACGCGTTTTAATAATATAACACCGGACACTTCCTCCTATTAAAGTGAATCTTGCTATCGTCGACGAAATGCGTTAATGTGGATGTGCTCCTCTCACACCTGCATGTATGTGTGACGGATTTTTTTATGGTAGTGCATAGAATGGGAGGAAGCACCTCGTTCGCTAAATACTCAAATAACTTTTTTATTATTAACTATAACCTCACGCCAGATCCCTTGCGGGGTAGGCAAAGAGTACAGAGTTCCAACAGGTTCTTTCCTTACATACCTCTCTGGCTTCCTCGACTCTCATAGTTCGTCTCATACACGCTCGCCGGTTACGGAGACTCTTGACTTTTCCATCAGATAAGACTCGGTTTATTTGGTCGTGGTAAGATAGTCTAGGTCTTCCCCGGTACCTGCATCCTTCCACTTTCACATTGTATATCTGTTTTGTCATTCTTTCCTCTGGCATTCTTTCTATATGCCCGAACCAACGGAGCATGCCCTTTCTCATCTTTACACCGATACTATCTTTCATACCTACTCGCTGTCTTACTATGCTGTTGCTAATGCGGTCGGTCAGCTTCACTCCGCACATCTTCCGCAGAGCTCGCATTTCTACCGCATTTATCCTACTTTCATTCTCCTTCTTACATACCCAGCTCTCGCTACCATATAACAGCGTTGGGACAAGAACTCCGTTATGTATGGCCAGCTGCGCCTTATGGCTTAAGTGCCGGCCCCCGAGTAGCTTTCCCATCGCACCATTCACTCTGTTCCCTGCACTCACTCTTCTCTCTATGTCAGCGGTGTATTTCCCATCCTTACTGAAGGCGCATCCAAGATATACAAACTCATTCACTTGCTCCAGCACATCGTTACCAACCACAATCCTTACATTTATTATTAACCCTGCGGTAAAAAATAATTATAGTCTAACTATTAATTTACCACCAGAGCGGACCGTGTTCTCCACTAAGAAGACCCGGTGAGAAACTAAGCAGGATTGTTTTTTTTTATTTCATTCTATTTCTTATCCGAATTCCGTTTTCAACTTAAGTGGCTTCCTGTCCATCGTCGTAGACACGTACATGTCCTTGCTCTACTTTACTCTGTCTTATTTAACCCGCGCACTCCTATGTATCTGAAGCGACGTTTCTCCTTTCTTGCTTCCACTCAGTCTCGTGACCTTCGTTCCTCTGATACACTTCGCCTTATAATTCCTTCCCATTCTTCCAACTTCTTTACTAATTCTTTCACTGTTCAAAATGTCCGTCTGTGGAACTCCTTACCTGAGTCTATAAGTTGCGCAAAGTCCTTGGAAATATTTAAGCGTGAAATTAAATCACGTTTCCTTCAAATTTAATACAAGCTTCCCTTCCTCCTCAAAATTTTGGTTCGCTCGTTATTCATTCGTTACTTCTTAACTCTTATATATATTGTAATATGTGTAATAGGTAAAATTGACTCTTTCATTTATATCCCTTAAATTGTTTATTTTTATTATTTAGTTAAAATCTATTGAACTGTTGCACTTTGTAAATTTTTATCATAAGCATAGCTGTCCTCTACCTAAAGGTTGCCTGGAAGAAATCGCTTTAAGCGATACCGCCTTACTGTACCACCAACTATGTACAATACTTTTTTTGTCCTTTTATTTTTATTTTGTGTGCAATAAAGTATATTATTATTATTATTATTCTTTTTTCTAATATTACACACCGTCACGCCTGTATTCTCCAAGCGGGGGTGGCAGATGTGTACTGAGTACACCCACGTTTCCTCGACGATGTTGGGTCTCATGTAATATGGGGCGAGCCTATTGCCGTATACTGAGCACAATTCCAGACTCCGGACTCATACTGGGAATTTTTCATTAGAAAAACTACATTTGTCCGCCCTAGGATTTGAACCCAGGACCTCGTGATCACAAAGCGATGTGCTTTGCCACCAGACCAATGAGGCAGTCAAATATTACGAATTCGTAATAGTCCTGTTTAAACAACCAAACAAACAAACAAAACAACCAATATTCTGTTTATCCATTAGTTGATAATCACTACGGGCTGTCGAGCATACAAATCGATGGTCTGATGACGTCGTCAATCATGGAGCTACCAGCGCCCGTATTTGCTCACTCACCCTCCCCTCCCGTGCCCCTCGTCCCCGCTGCCGGGATAATCTACTGATTGTAATTGTGTACTGACAAACACGCTATCCACTGATGTGGTGGAGACGAACCTAGTAGGATTGTGGTGACAATAATTTGAGGATAGAGTGAATGATGGGAGAGGTAAGTGGTACATTTTGAAGTACATGTACCTTCTACAAACTAACTTTCTGTGTCACTCAATCGTATTTTTGGTAAAACATGACATTAAAGTATAGAAGAGATAAGAAAATCTTTTCATTTTACAACTATTAGGTATTTCTTTCCTAAACAAATTAGTATTTATTCTTCTTTCGACTGTTTTGTTTTTTTTTATTCGCACATTTAGGCCTATTTCTCTTAGAGACAGTTAAATACAAAAAAAAATTACATATTTCATCCTTTTACATCTTCCAAATAAGTACCTTACCTATCGTAGAAATAAAGCCAATTTATTCTGTCTGTACGCATGGCTATGTAGGGACAGCGAGCAATCAGGCCGAGCGCAAATCTTTTTATGGTCAATTTCGCAATGTACGCGCTCCATCGCACGCGGCACATTGCGATCTCGTTTGATGATGTGTGGATGCGGGACAGTGTATATTTTGCTTATTACGCATACAATGTATTTTGGAGTAGTAAAAAAGCCCAAAGATGGATGAAACTTAGAGTAATCGAGTACATTGCCGAGTTATGTCCATTTCGTTTTTAAACGCCGATCGTAAAACGGCAGCGCTTTGTGTTTTAATGTTTATAAAATCTTTCTACATTAGGTTCCTTTTTTTATATATGAGATTAAAAATTGATAAAAAGGCCCACATTAGGAATTATTTAAATATCGTGGGTGCGTTTAGAAAAATGAAATTCATATGCACAAACATTCAGACCGAAAACAATATTTGGGGATCATACAAAGATTTGTCCCGTGCGGGGATTGATGCCGCGACTACTAGCTACAATGGGCGGAGCGGCTTAAATTGTTAACCACTGAATCAAGCCGTCCGTTTTCCCCAAAATAGTATTATTGTCATACGATTTAAAATCAATTAATTATTACGTAACTTCCAAACTTTCCTTTGAAGATTACGGAGGTCAGGTCCAGTGGTTAAGAGATTAAACCGCTCCGCTCACTGGATCAAGTATTAGGGGTTCGATCCCCGCACGGGACTAATTTTTGTGTGTCACACAAATTATTGTTTCGGTCTGAGTGTTTGTGTATGTAAATTTCGTAATTTTAAATGCACCCACAACACAGGAATTATTTCTAGGGGCTACGTTTATTTTGAAAAGTAAAAAGAATGTAAAATTTGTACCCAAAAAAAAACATATATGTTACTATATGTATGTATTTTTTGGATATTGAAATTCCACGGAGCCCTGTAAGGGCCGAAGCGTGACAAGGGTCCCGCAGGCGCAATATTTCAGAGTTCCATGGCTGGGCACGTACCGCCTGAATTTATAACGCACCTTCGGAGATAACCTTCACAGCTGATGTACTCGCTGTGATTAAAATGTTTTTAAAGACATGACAATATTCATAAAGAAGTGATCTTGGGACAAAAGGGACGGCATAATAACTGATAGCATTACCTTAGCGTCAATCTGTTCATGCTAAGGTTTCTAAAGTCACTTTTACCGAAATTGCATCTGCCACGTGCGGTCATCTATCTCAGACAGACCAAACGGAACGCTGCTTTACTTCGGTGATCGCTAAGAACTCCGCAGTCCCACAGAGCTGCAAAGGCCAGATTTGAAAATATTCAAAAATATTTTACCAAAATATACCAAATATAATACAATCTCCAACTTACACTAAGTAACATTGATTCAATATAAATGATACGAATTCTCTTAACTTCTACGTGAGGACTAGAGCATAAATATACACCACCAATAAAATAAAGTTATGTCGTTGATTCACGTCAATGCATCTGGCATTGACGTGAATTAACGACATAAATTTTAAGCACACACCGTCACGCCTATTTTCCCCAGAGGGGGTGGCAGAGGTGTACTGAGTTCACCCACGTTTCGCCGACGATGTTAGGTCCCATGTAATAGGGGGCGAGCCTATTGCCATATACCGGGCACAATTCCAGACTCCGGACTCGTACTGGGAATTTTTCGTTAGAAAAACTACATTTGTCCGACCTAGGATTTGAACCCAGGACCTCGTGCTCACAAAGCGATACGCTCGGTCGGGTGGCAAACCACCCGACCAACGAGGCAGTCATAAATTTAAAGCTTATTATTAACTTGTTCTATTTTACTACGAGGTTTATTTGTACTAAATAGACCGTGTCTTATCTGAAGGGCAACTCAAGAGTCTGTGTAATCGGTGAGCGCGTATGGGACGAGCTATGGGCGTAGAGAGGTCTGTATATAAAAACCTGTTGGAACTTTGGACTTTACTTTTTGTCTACCCCGCAAGGGATTTTGAGTGATGATATAGATATATAGATAGAAACTGTATTGCATTGGAAGTACTAGAGGTCTGTAACAATAGCACCTACATACTGCCCGTCCCGCAAGAGAGCTATGATGTGATGATATGTGTAAACAGCATTAAGTTATTACCTAAAAACGTACCATAAAACTGGTGAGCATCATTCGTTCGGGGCAAATCATTCAAGTTACCTACTTTTAATAATCGACAATCTGACCCTTTTGGGGTAAACATTTTAACTTTTGGGGACGGTTGGCTTGGTCCAGTGATCTCTTAGCCGCCCCGCCTATTGGATTGAGTAGTTGCGGGTTCGATTCCCACGAGAGAAAATTCTTTGTGTGACCCACAAATATTTGTTTCGGTATTTGGCCCTGCTGGGGCTTTAATCTAATCTAATTTAACTACTAATCTACCACCGGATCGGAACGCAGCCTCCACTGATAAGATCTGGCGAAGAAACATAGCGTGATGGTCTTTTTTACTTACTTCTCTTTCTGTTTTTCTTTACTTTTTCTTCAATCATATTGAAGGGATACAATATTTATGTTATAATTAAATAGTGTACGATCTAGCTCCAGTGCGATGCCTTACAATCGGGATATGAATCTAATGATGTTATTTGTAAGAAGATTTAAGGGAATCCAGATGGACCAGTCCCCACTAGCAAAACTCGTTCATGAGTATGACTACCGGAATAGCAATCGTTCCCCTAGACCATATTGGAAAGAGGGGAGTAGTGACCCGCGCCAGACAGCCACCGCAAGCAAAGACATTAAAATGAGCATGACTAAACCAAACCCCCAAAGCCGGCAGTCAGATTTTGTCTACAAAACAGCAATACCCCAAGCTCGTCGGGCACAACACGTGTTCGCAAACACAACCTCGTACTTCGGCGACCAAGTTTTAAAAAAAATCAGAGATCCATGTAAACCCAGATTTTGCTAAAATATTAAGTCGCGAGCCTATTACCGTTGTCTACTCTTATACACAAGGTTTTCATATTTGTTTCACAAAACTTAATTAGCGTTTCATCTAAGCACAATACACATTCTACATAACCACAAATCTATTTGACTTTCAGCATTAATTTCCATTTAAAGTAGTCCTTAGAGCGAGTTAAAGCATTATCAACCGCAGTGCAATCGCCTTAAACCGAGACCGTTATGAAGCTACGTGTGCTACGCCGTAGCTACGCGGAACTACAAATTGCTACGAATGTGCTGCAAGCCTGTAGTCAGATTGTAAACTTAATTAAGAGATCAAGTATATGGCTAGTGAGAGAAAGGTTACATCACAGTAAAGATATGTAAGCAGTAGAGCATCTTAGTTCTAACGTTCCAAATAAGAATCACGCACACAGACCCACTGAATCCGACCGAGAAGTGGCAACGGACATCTTGGTCTAGTAGTTAAGAGCTTAAGCCTCTCGGACCACTGGATCGTGTAGTCGCGGGTTCAATTCCCGCACGGGACAAATATTTGTGTGACCCACAAATATTTGTTCCGGCCTGGATGTTTGTGGATGTGAATTTCTATCTATCTATCTATATCATCACGCCAGATCCCTTGCGGGGTTGGTAGACAATAAAGATTTTTTTTAATATAAAAACGTAGCCCAGTCAAGGATTTATTCCTGTATCGTGGGTGCGTATACAAACATGAAAATTTACATACACTAATACCCAGATCGAAACAAGTAATTGTGGCTCACACAGAGATTTTTCCCGTGCGGGAATCGAACCCGCGACTCTTCGACCCGGTGAGCGGAGCGGTTTAAGCTTTTAACCACTGCGCCAAATCTTCCGCCAAAGTTTCAACAGGTTTTTTTTCCTTACATACCTCTGGCTTCCTCTACTCTCATAGTTCGTCTCATATACGCTCGCCGGTTACGGAGACTCTTGACTGTGTAATAAGAAATCTATGTTTGTAAACGCACCCACGATACAGGGATTGTTCCTAGTGTGGCGCTACGTCTTTTTTTAAATTTTGCCGTCAAAATTTTTGTGTCATTTATTACAATAAGAAACTCTGAACGACTTAACCTTTTTATTTCAATTCAACATTACTGTTAAGTACTACTTTATACTGTTAAGAGATTTGCATAAACAAAATGCAAATAAACATTGCTTTAATTTAATAGTTGCTTCTCCCACGCAATCATGTTGAGCTAATATAACCCCTTGTTTTCAGTAATGCAGAGTAGAGATACTGGAAATATTCCTTCCGCACAGGAATAATGGTTGGTTCACAAGGTACAAGCCTCTGATACAGAACAATGCATTCATTATTCACTTTAAGTATCTACAGAGGTAGATAGAATACTTAAATAAATACGCAAGTGTACTCGGTTGGCCTGATTATTACGAGTATTATAGTATTCATGAAATTACAAAAATATAACTAATCATTATCACTTCTAGCTTAATGTTGCTACACGTGTTGCTTCATGGTAAGCCTCTTATCTTTTAAGCCACAAACCTTTATCCTGAGCCGATATTGGCCAATGATATATTACTACACCTCCAATCCGGAATGTCGTTCTACAGTAAAGGAGCATCGCGTCCATACTATCTACTACTACTACTATCTTTTACAAGCTTTTATTTAATTTGCAATGTTTTTATGTATGTCTGTCTTTCTTACCGTTTTAAATATTGTGATTCAGTATTCGAGCACTAGCGGGTATTCGATTACGTTGATGATGGAGTCGGAAGGTAGCCATAGACAAATTTAAACTATATAACGTAACCCCCACGTGTTTAGGCTTGTTAGATTGGTTTTTACAAGCACTATACAACCAGATAGTAGTCAGGATCGGATGATGAAGCCGAAAGACGGCCAGTGCAACCGCCCAATTACTCAATATAACCTGTATTTGTGCTCCTTTGATTTGTCTGTCGAGTACTTTAGACCCGGATGGTGTCCAAGGTCTCATGTTGGAGCCGGAAGGGAATAGGAACTCCTCAACTAAGCAAGATATCTTTGTTGTATTTTTGCTTATAAATCTTGTTTTTAAAAGGTATTTTTTAATTAAAATTATTATACTTATGCTTGTTGAGATTGCGAGTAACTGGTACTAGTTGAAATACGTGTGTATGTTAATAGTGTAAATTAGTCGTATTGTAGGCGGAGTGAACAGAGTCCTCCCTGGCCTCCCTAACCTCGTCTGAGTGGAGAAACCACTCAGGTAAAATAAGAAATCTACGTTATCGCTACACATGCTCTAAGCAAAAACCCCACCTCTGTTGCTAACCAACGCACAGTCTACTCCATTACCAACCATTCCACTTGATCACCATCTAACCCCGTGTAAACCAGACACAATCAGCTTCGTAGAAGGCCATGCCCTTAACCAATTCCCCGCGAGTGCGCGCTGTTATGCAAATGTTAGAGCCGTGGTTAGACCCTCCCGCTATCGTGTACACAATCTCCAGCATATGCATACACGAGTATGTTGCTGACCTAAATTTGGAAGAATATTCTGGTAATATATATCATCGGAAACGTTTGAAAAAAATGCTAGTGGTTGAAAGCGTAGCTGCGAGAGTGTAATTACTTTGTAAGTTAGCGTTAAATTTAATAAAAAGTAATACAAGATCCCTAGCATTCTGAAACTATAAGTTGTTAATTGTCTACCCTTTGAAGAGAAGACCTTCTCTCTCCATCAAAATAAGTTTATACCTACTAAGCCGCGCGAAATTATCAAGCCGCTTTTGAGGCAACTAACTTGGCGTAACGACTACCACATTAACCCGCAGCCCTTTTTAGCATCTCATTAGTGCCTTCTATGGCACGGAGATGGTTGGTAACAGAATTGCATGAACGGTCACCTATCTCAAACGGATCGAGCCGGATGCTATTTATCCTTGGAGATCGTTATGAAAACCGCAATCCCATAGGGCTTCAAGTGCCTTGTATTAAGTACTAGCACATATATATTTATGTAGTATTCGTAATGATATTATTTTTTTATTCTTTCATGCGATTTACTCGAATTTAAAATAAACCTGGCCAACCGCAGCGCGTGATGTACCACCGCAACTTGTTCACAATCCCGGAGTGATTAATTTAACTGCGTAGGCGCTCTGATACTTATCAAAATATCAACAAATAAATATGACTTGCTATAATTTTGCAAAGAGTAATTTAACTTCTTGTTTCCAGCGCTGCAATGAGTATATTCCAATTACACTACAATGACGATTGGTTCATGAAGTATAATCCGTTGTAGCATATTACAGATCATGTTGACTCAACTGAATAGGTACTGTGTTTCCTGTTGACATAAAGATCTGAAAGACGGGAATCTTGATCCAAAAGGGAATCCATTAAAGGCCGACAACGCATCGGTGACTTATGAAACTGACGTATGTATCGATAAAATAAAGGAATTATTTTTGTCAACCCTCATACAACCTTGCATAATAAATATCGTAAGTTTTATTACTTAGTTGTTTCCTGCATATTTACATAACAGTTTTTCATTCTTCCTTCTTTTTATCAAGAAATTAGGACCAAAAGCTATTGTATCATAAACGATTAACTAAAAAATTATACGATTAATTAATAAGCCATTGAACATCGAATGTAATTAAACCGTCCCTGCAAGCGAGGAGGCAAATAAATTGAAAAACAAACGAATCGTAGTAATAAACTTTAAGCCCACGGCGTTGTAGTGCCATTGTTACTTTTTTGCTTTAATTTTAATTAATCTCCTATTTTTACGAAACACAGGTGAAAAAACAGGTGGTCTGTAAAACTTCTGCCATAACGCTTTGGCGAGCGTAAGCTTATTTTAAGATTATTTTAATCTTAAAGCTTCCAATAATGTATATTAAACTATCCTTTGACCACCCCTTTAGGGATAATTCCCTGTAGAAACATTCAAATACAAAATCGCTTTTAATTTATAAGCGAATATACTTCTCACCGACGTAAAAATATTTTAATTACACTTTAACTTTACACTAAAACTGAGACTACTTCGAACCCATTAGACATTGATCGCATCCACCATTATCTTATTTTCCTCAATTTAACAGATCAAGAGGGGAGAGGGTGCTCCCCCCGCGCTCCAACCGCCGTCACCCTGCGTGAAGGCGAAAATGCAAATTAAATTAATGTTGACGTATATAATAAGACGAACACATACAAGGTGTAACTTAATTAACGCAAGACCTGATAGTAGTTTGTTCTAAATCGGTAACTGAATTGATTCCAACTATTTTTAATGTATCTTAATTTTTTTTTAAATTTGCAAAAAATGCTTTAACCCTTCAGTGCGCTACAAAAAAAAACTAAATTTATTCGTGATTCATAGCAATAAGGAGATTTCAAATGCATTCCTAAAACGTATTTCTCAAAACGCGCACATACACGTACAAGTTTCATTGTTAATAGGGGTATAAAAGTGCTTAAAAAAGGGTCAAAACCTTTAAATTTGGAAATTTGGTTTTGGAAATACTCATGCTGACGTGGGACGTGGCTCTTGCCCGATCGTACCGATTCAGAACTCGGTCCAACTTCCGTCTCTTTACCCTATTTCAGAGTGAATAGGCGATTACTGAGTCAGTAACCCACATCTTCGCCCCATCATCACCTTCATCAAGTGATATAGGAGTCAAAGACTAACCAGTCTTTAATAAAAAACACACTTTAATACTCATCCATTGGTTTGTTTTAGATATCGTCCCATTAACTGGTTCACAAAAAAGTAAAAGTTTGAGTAAAACCTGCAAACGTACCGCATATAATCAATCGCTGTGGTCATTTTTGAGGAATACATTTATATTCAAATGGAAGGTTCTGACTGATAATGCAACGATAAAGTGTTTTTTAGAAAATTTTCTGTGGAACTTATAAAACATAACCCAAGTTACCTATTTATTGTATCAATATTCAATTTGTAGTCATCAAGATTATAAACTGGATATTGAAAATCTCCGTGAATTTGCTTCTTTTTTTCATTCCGTTAATATTGATTCTATTTTTAACTGTCACATGTACATGTACATAATTATAGTCGTATTAGTACATATATACATACACTCACGCCTTTATCCCACTGGGGTAGGCAGAGACTACAGTTTGCCACATACTACGATTCTGACACACCTTTTTCGCTTCATCTACGTTCAAACATCTCTTCATACATTTCTGTCGGTTTAGAGTACTACGCACTTCACCCTTTTCCAAGAGACTATTAATTTGGTCGTGATAGGTTTTCCTTGGGCGATTTCTTCCGACGCTTCCACTCACATTTGCTCGATATATTCCTTTCGTTAGCCGCCTGTCACACATCCTCTCCACATGCCCATACCAATTCAACATACCTCTTTCAATCCTAGTTACCACGTCATCCTTCAACTTACATCGGTTTCTAATCACACTTTTCTTCATTCGGACAGCAAGGGTGACTCCACATATACTCCGTAAAGAGCGCATTTCCAGAGCATTAATTCTACGTTCATGCTTCTTTTGCTATACCCAACATTCACTGGTGTACATAAGCGTAGGTACCAACACACCATTGTGAATAGTCAGTCGAGCCTTTGTTGAGACAGACTGACTACTCCCCACGGCACGTAAGGCACCATTCACTATGTTGCCCGCGATCAATATCACCGTCACACCTTTTATTTCTCGTAAACATACTACCACCACTTCACTTCGTTCCACTCTTGCACCTTCTACAGTAATATTACATTCTGTAACAGCTTCCTCTCTTTCAATTACCCTGACTTTAGTCTTACTTACATTGACTTTTATTCCTTTCTTCTTAAATGCCTCATTCACTACTTGTAACTCGGCAACCGACGACGTAAGTAACACTTGGTCGTCAGCGTACAAAAGACACTTGACACGTAAATCTGCCATACTTAAACCACATTCCATCTCTTTCAAATCTTTCAAACAACTGCCCATATAAAGGTTAAAGAGCAATGGCGACGCAACGCATCCCTGCCTAACATCTTTAGAGATGTTAAACCAGTCTGTGTACTCCCCATTTACTCTGATGCAGGCATTGGAGTTCTTATAAAAAGAACTCAAGGGCCTTACTAAGCGGTTGTCAACCCCATATGATAGCAATGTTGACCACAGTTCATTCCTCGACACACGATCATAAGCCTTTCCCAATAGCATACCTATAGTTGACTCATCATTACTGCACTCAAGCAGATTTTTAAATAATTTTTCCAGTTATGCAGAACTTAACACACTTCTTCATTGCTTAACACACTTCCATCTTCATTCTTAATCAAACCTAGCTTCGAAGCTCCTGATGCTCCACGAACCAACCTAATCTGTTTCCAAAACAGTTTTAGGTTGACCCTGAAATCGTCAGAAAGCTTCTTGTCAAGCTTATCTTTCACGATATCTTTCTTTTGTTCTACTGCTTCCTTAGCTCTCTTTTCTTCTTCCGCATACACGTATTTTGCTCGTTTTAACTGGGGATTTGCGCTCCCTCGCACATTTATATTCCCTGTAGCTTTAAAGGCTAGGTAATCCAGCCATGCTTTCTTCATACCTTCTTTAACCGCCTTCAATTTATCATCCCACGAATTTTCGTTCATCAGTCTCCCACCCTTTTTTTTGGCTACGCCACATACTATGAAAGCTGCTTCGACTAAACCAGTTTTAACAGCTTTCCAAATTTTATCCACTCCTCCCTCATACGATTTCTCCCATAAGTGGGATGTCCTATCACGCATCTCTTTTAAAAATTCTGCTTGCACGCTTTCCTCTCGTAATTATTCGACTTTGATGCGATTAAGGCCAGTTGTCGTCTTCGGTCGATGTCGCCAGGACTTAAACAAGTCACTGATTCGGCTTACGATCAAATAGTAATCCGTTCTCACACTGATTCCCCGATAACTTCTGGTGTCAACAACTTTGGCTTTGAGCCTCTGGTCTACCACAACAAAGTCGATCAGGTTCCTACTTTCATTCCTCACCCAAGCATACCTATGAATCTTCTTATGGTCAAATAGAGTATTTCTTACCACGAGATTCTGTTCTACACATACTCGTACTTCCAACAGTTTCATTCAATTCTTATTCACTCTATCATCACCATATTTTAACAATATTCTTTCAAAACCATCACTTTTCACTCCGACCCAACCGTTAAAGTGTCCTAACATAATGATGTTTTCATTCACCTTACAAGTATTGACTATATTTCTCACACTTTCCCAAAAAACTTTCTCTGAGGCTGGGCAACCCATGTCTGGAGCGTAAACGGCTGATTACGCAGACAAATACGCGTTTAAGCCCAATTTTCAAGCGAATCCAGAGGAGTCGGACTCACACACTCATACCTATTCATACATTGTGTCAGTCGATCGGAGAGGATAATCCCAACATCCTGGCAGGATCGCTCGGTTGCCGGAAATCAGGACCACACTGCCGTGTACGTTCCATGATAGGACATTTCACTCCCCTTTTGTTTGGTCTCGCTTACTCCTGACATCTTAATACGTCTTTCGGTCATCACCTGACATATTTCATCAATCTTATCTTTCATACCTCCTTGAACATTCAACGCAGCAATGCGGTACTCCGCAGCCCGCTTTTCACCCTGTGAGATACATTGGCGTGATGTGTGGCGAGCAACGTCGTCGCCTCCGAGTTTTTTCTGGTTTACACTTATTTTGTTACCAAGATTAGCAAGGGAACTAAGAAGTCCACCCCTGCAGAGCCCCGCGTACAGAGGTAAGGTTATATAATATCTGGGGGCACCCGGTCCCAGATAGTAGGCTCGCCCCTAGTCATGCATCTTTTGGAAAGGCAGACCAATACATTGGCGGGGGGAAACAGGATTGAGACATTAATATGGGAATAAATATGGTGTGGTAAGGGAAATAGGTTACATGGATACAAAACTGTCATGGATGGATGGGGAGGTGACAGTTGTAGCTCGAGGAAACCGAGATCGCGTACCCGTGTCTCTTGAGAACACCTGAGCTGGCTAATCTCAATAACATCCTGTGTGTGATACATACATGTACTTACTTACAGACGTTATTAGTCCTTTTCCTGCCAACTGCACAAACATTATCCTGCCAACCCGACCGTATTATCACAGCGTCCTACCAATTATTTCGTACTTATATTATCATTGCAACTGTAATGAACAAAACATAATACATTATATTTCACATTCAGACCCGTATGATACTATAATAAAGTGCAGACCTCAGAAAAACAGAAGTACTACTTTTGAATTTCCACTTTTGAGATTGCAACGTGATTTGATCCTTTGGTAGCATGTTTCCGTGGCACTGGAGCCTCTGGAGCGCTTCAAACAAATCTTTTAAATGTATTTCGACCCACCACCGTCTCAGATCTTGTTAGAAATAATGCACTTGCAAGATACAAATGGAGTTCCTTGGTCTATTTACTGTCACCTATACTGTGATGTCTTCATTTCGGAATGATTTTTTAATTACGGCTTGATCTGAGTGGGAGTGTAGAGAGAGTGTAGCTCCGCTTTCAGGATTGTGTAGCCGCGGGTTCAATCTTCACAAAACAACTTTCCCTGACGAATTTGTGCATGAATTTCATGTTTGCAAACGCATCGCCAGCACAGTAAAGTCTCTTTCGGCAATACTAGGAGGGATCAAAAAGTAGTGAGAATGACATAAACCTTGGTAAAAAAAAAAAACTGGCATACATGATAATAAAAAATAAATGGCAGACATAGCTCAGATACATATTTGTAATATTAATAAAAAATCCTGGTGTGGTTTTATGAAACCACGGTAAACAAGTGAAACATATTAGCCTCGGCTGCTCTGGCGAGCGCCTTTCCTTTATCCCTACTCCGCGGCCGACCGTCACGCGACATGCAACACACAGACCAAAAAGTTTGTAACGATCTAATAAAAGGTTCACTTTAAAAAAAATCTTCGATCCTCTTTTGTTTTTTTTTGAATTTAGTCATTTGTTTGCTTCGCGTCGGAACGTGTTCTCGAAAATGGAGAAAAACGAAGTGCGAGCCGTTATTAAATACCTCTGTTTAAAAAAGTTAACGACGCAAGAGATTCATTGCGATTTGTAGGCAACATTAGGAGAGTCTGCTCCGCCGTATTCCACTGTCGCAAGGTGGGCTTCCCAATTTCGAGTAGGGAGAACGAGTACGGAAGACGAACATCGTTGCGGCCGTCCATCGGCGTCAGTCACTCAAGAAAATGTTGCGAAAGTCGAGAAAATTGTATTGAGCGATCGAAGAGTTACCATCTGATACTTAATTCAAGAAAGAGTTTTTATCATATGATCTATATATTTAGTTCAAGATTAAGTCTCTAAACCTTTAATAATCCTCAACTTAGTTTATATCTGTGTACCAACAAAAATCGTTACAATTTGATGCAAATCATAACCTAACTTTGCTTAACTTTTACAAGTTTAAATATTAGATAGCTTTGCAATATAAATTTAAATTTTTGCCAAAATGTGTACCGGATCGGATAGGGCTCGGCAATCGCCATTTTTATGCAGTCAACCTAAGCCGAGTTTTAATAAAATAACTCAATATGGCCGCTATAAAACCAAGTTTGCATTTAAAGAACATTTTAAAAGCTTTTGCTTAGCAAATTTACAAAATGAATCTTTTTCAGCGACGTCACGGATTTATGTAAACAAGTTCGAGGATTTGTTACCTAAGTGACAAATTTAGCGTAAATATTGCTGGGCTATTCACTTATGCTATTTTATTATATATAGAATATACTGATACGATATTTTTTTGTTCTTTTTGAGTAAGAAGTTGCATTGGGTCAGAGTTGCTTTTTAAAACTGTAGCCCTACACTAATAATCATTACTGTATCATAGGTGCGTTTAAAAACATGGAATTCGCATGCACCGATACCTAGGTCGTAATATATATTTGTGAGTCACAGAAGAATTTTTCCCGTATGGTGAACCGCATCTTCTCGATCCAGTGGGCGGATGGCTCTTTACCACTGAGTCAAACACTTCGTCAAAGTTAATGTTAGATATTCCTAAAACTGGACCCTCTTTAGTAAACTGACAATGCGAATTTGTCACAAAACGACAATATCGTCGCGTTGTCACGCAAGGCGTCGTTTAATAATAAATATATGTGGGGTATAATATTTAAATGTGTAATGTTTTGTAAGGCTTATTATTGACATTTTTTTTAATTGTCGGTCCTCCTGTAATTGCCACTTATTAAATAGAGCTCTGGTGTTGCTTAGTCTGAAACTATGTTTTATCCATCAAGAATATTTATTATCAAAGTCTATTCCATAATATCCATAAACTATAGCAGTAAATTCAATCCACTAAATAAATACAAAGAAACTATCTCTCTTTGCTTAAACAAAAGTATACCATTATTCTTTAGCAATAAAAAGAACTGCATTTTTCAAAGCCTCGGAGGTCGTCAAATATTACGCTCCCGTATTCACTTTTACTGAAAAACTGTGCGATATACCGCATGTTTTCATTAAGTTTTTAACCTAGAATAAGTGAAACTCGAGGGAATTTTACCTGCGTCTGTTTTTACAGAATATCACGTTCGCTGAGCTTTTGGTTTATAAATATTATTTTTAGGTTTTATAAATATTATCTTTTTTGTAATATGTACGTGTTTAATGCAGTTTTCTTTGTATTAGTAACTGATAGTTAAGTATTATGTTAGGCTGATCATAGACACCATGATTTCATGATACTAAATAGCTTTAAAACTATTTAAGGGAATTTAGTATCACGAAACTCGAATAAGTAGGTTGAAAATTGGATAATTCGTTCAAGACTGTTAAGTCTTGTGTAACACAACGTAACGTGTTAACGTTTTGTCTAGTTTACACTGCCATAAGTTTACTTAAAACGGTCAGTAAGTCTTAATAAAATTTAATCCCATAAATAAACCGTCAAAGTCTAAAAATTGCGAGCTAGAAAACATGAGCACATCCAGTTTTTTAATCGACCAATTTTTACATAGCCATCATTGCTAACCTGCAATAAATCTAACTATTTGTAATACATACCGTTTTCAGCAAAACCTCTCATCAAAATGTTGTCAGACATTCCTTGCAACACTTGTCGTAAATAACAAAGAAAGCCAAGTACCAAATACTATGCTCGGTGTAAAGTATTCGCTTCAACGGCGTGTTCTGCTTAAAATTCTCTAGTGGTGTACAGAAAATTTATCACTTACAAAATTTGAAACTTGCTATGAAATATGTGTGGAGAAAAGTGTCCTTTTAAAATATTTTTACGACGATATTTCATTCAATATTTAATACACCAAGTGTAATAGAAAATTAATTGGCGTTTCAAGAATACAATACTTTTCAAAGTTAATTCACATTTGAAATAAAACTATTTTCTCAGATTTTATCGCGGTTTATTTTTTGATTTTTAAGTTCCTGACGTTATTGCGAGGCGATATATACGAGGCTATTAAAATTAAAAAAAAATCCTAATTTCAATAGAGAAGATGGCTGGGTGCTTCCATCGACTTGGGATCCAGTAATTAATATAATCGAATCCAAAACCAAGCATAACACTGCAAGACCTCAAGACACCGTTAGCTCATTCTGCGTAGATCATCGGACCAACAAAAATAATTAAGAAGTTTGAGGGTACTCCGGTATAACTATGCCTTTTGGACGTCTAACACCTCAGTCCTTCCCGTGACCATGGGTGCTGCAAAGCACTCGAAACGTCGGGAACTTAAAAATCAAAAAATAAACCGCGATAAAATCCGAAAAAAATTGTTTTATTTCATGTATAATATTCGCGTAAATCTAAGAACTTAATTCACATTTCCCCATTGGAATATCGAAATATTAAAGATAAAATAATGTTGTTTTTCTGAGACTAATCTCTGTAAACATCCCATTGGTGTGACTAGGGGTAAATAAATATATGCGTTCTCACACCGATGTAAAAACTAAGTGTGATTATGGGTAGTCCTTGCTCATGGAACTGACGGCCATTGAGGCAGAAAGGTTCTCGAGTGGCGACCTCGTACTTGAAGACGTAATGTGGACAGACATTCATAATGTGGACCGATGACCTGGTGAAGGTTGGGTTTTTACCCAACCTGGATAAGCACAACACATAGCATGTCGTCATGGCCATCTTTGGGAGAGGTTTTCCAGTGAAGATGTTTCTTTTGTTCTCAACAACAGCCTGAATAATTAACTTGTTTTACGGCTTTTTACGACAATTTTGATAAGAAGTATTTAAATGAAAGTCAATTTAATAAGACTCAATTTAATAGAAAGTATTTTGTCTTTTGTTGATGACTTTCGAAGGTGCAACTACATTTTAAATATCGCATACTGGAGCTACAATGGGTAGCCTGTCACAATGTGCACAATAGTGACAGCGCTACCCTCACGCCAGCAGACAGTATTGTCGTCAACAGACAATAAGCTGCGTGTAACCAGCTCTGCTTACAATTAGACAATGCCTGTAACTGACGCTCCAACAAGGGAATAAAGCTTGAAGTTAACAATGTACAGGAAGATTTCTGTCTTGTATTTGTAATATTGTTTTCTTAGTATAAAAAATATACATCCACAACTTTTATATGAACTATGAGAGTGGGGCAAGTCACAAATGTCTGTAAAAAAAGAACCTGTTGGAAATCAATACTCTCCGCCTACACTAGAACTATATGATCCTTTTAGTAGTTATGACCAACATTCTTCGCTACTGATTCGCTTTTGGTCGATACCACAATCTACTTAAGGCGATAAATGAATCAAGTTGTCGTGGATCTGATTTCCGCACCGCGACCAATCTTTATATGAATTAATTGTTGTCTTGCTATTTGTGAAAACTTTCATGCAGCAACGGCTTGAAGAAATTGAGTTGCGTTTAAGGTTGATTAATTTATACGCTTTATGTTCTCGCAGATTAACAATCGAATATCAAAGGCATAATCGACGTTTTACGTTTTACGCTTACAGGTGTAGAAATACGTAAAAACAGATGAAACCAGCGCAATGAAAAACTACCATTCAACTAACGAAAAGTCGAAAACACGCGCTTCATTATCTAAAATCTCCAAGAGGCTACTTCTCTCGCTCTGTTTTATGTCAATGCCTCTGCAATAAGCTCCATCTACCGCGTGACGTCGATAGCAAGAAGCTTCAGGGCCAGATGCTTAGCACGAACAGATTGGCGATAGCCATCGAGTTGTTATTCCATCCTTTTCACACCACACATTTTCTAAACAAAGATGAACGTGATAGCAAGCTTTCTCGACAATGTTACAAAAATGTCGAAATATTTGTACCTACTTAGCCTTATATTACCTAACATCGCCAAAGAAGCATGATGTCACGTTCATCTTTATTTAGCAAGTTTTTGGGGTAAACAAGATAGCTTATCAACTCGATAGCGTCACGGTAACGTCAAACTGTTCATACTAGGCATGTCTTTTAAGTTCTGTCGTTTCCATATTTCCCGGCAATTTTGAATTTGGAGCTGTTCTATATTCCAATGTGTTTAAATTTTGAATCTCAAAATAGTTGAAAGTATTAGGATTAATGCTATTGTTTAGTCACAGTGTCGATTGGAATCTGTCAGGTTACGTACAAAAATGAATCTTTCTAAGGAAAATGTTCGTAAAATAATTTTCTACAACTTTAGAAGAGGCCTGACGCGGCTTCAATGTTTTGAAGAGCTAACATCTGTGATCGGTGATGGAGCCCCATGTCTGAGGACTGTCGAACTCTGGTATTTAGAATTCCAGCGTGGATACACTAGTGTAAGTGACAAATCTCGCGAAGGACGCCCAAAATCCGCCTTCACTGAAGATAACATCATTGCTGTGAGACAACTAATTCTCGAAGTTCGTCATTTGACGTATCGAGAGATAGAGGCTCTATTAGGCAT
The DNA here is from genome assembly GCA_905147815.2 of Phalera bucephala. NCBI lineage: Eukaryota > Metazoa > Arthropoda > Insecta > Lepidoptera > Notodontidae > Phalera > Phalera bucephala. Next base: position 35,353,017 of record LR990615.1, on the reverse strand, counting down.
CTCAGGGACAACCATTCAGAAGATCTTGCATGAAGCGCTTGGTGTGAGAAAGCTAGTTTGCCGTTGGATAGCGTATCTGCTTTCCGACGATCACAAGGCGGCCCGCGTCAGACGGTGTAAGAAAACTCTGCAAAGGTTTAACCGAGGAGAGTCAAATCACGTCTACGACATCATCAGTGGTGACGAATCTTGGATCTATGCCTACGATCCTGATTCCAAACAACAATCTACAATCTGGGTCTTTCAAGACGAGCCAAAGCCGACTAAAGTTGTTCGTTCCCGAAGCACTTCAAAGAAGATGGTAACCACGTTCGTTGGAAAAACCGCCCATGTTGCGACTATTGCACTTGAAGATCGTAGAACGGTTAACGCAGAATGGTATACCACAGTTTGTTTACCACAAGTCATCGCCGAACTTCGAAAATCTAACTTAAAGCGACGCATCATCCTGCACCACGACAACGCAAGCTCACACAGCGCTCGTCAAACGATTGAGTATTTGAAGCAGGAAAAAGTAGAAATTCTGACCATCCTCCATACAGTCCTGACCTAAGCCCTAACGATTTCTTTACATTTCCTAAAATTAAGAAAAGTCTTCGTGGTCAAAGGTTCCAGTCCGGTGAAGAAGCAGTCGACGCTTTAAAGTCAGCCATTTTGAACACCCCCACTTTAGACTGGAATAAATGTTATAATAACTAGTTTGAGCGAATGGAAAAGTGTATTAAGCTATGTGGTGAATACTTTGAAAAACAATAAAAGTACTATAAGGTTTTAGTTGTGTTTTTTTCTTCAAAAGACAAAACTTAAAAGGCATGCCTCGTACTAAGCCCTCAGTTGACTTCGTAGCGGCTTTACCACGGCATTGAATGCACTCAAGTGCATCGAGCTCCGTTGAATGATTTCTATTTAAGCTGCAGGATTCCAAGTTCTTCGAGGCAATTAAACGATCGCTTGATCGGTTCAATATTGTTTATTTTTGTAAGAGAATAATCTTCAATAGATTATTACTTAGTAGTCTTGTTCAGTTATTGAATGGAATTCGATTTACACAAAGAATATAAAAACGATATTAGAAAAAATGCAACCAAATGCTCGTTACGGCTTCTAAGAACTCTTGTAGTTAATGAGATGGTATTCTACAATAATGTGTTTGTATGTCGTAAGAGCAACTAATTGTAAAAACTAATCTCAGCTAAAAGTCAATCCATATAGTTACAACAATAATATCAATATTATTTTGATAGATTTGACGTTTTAAAAATTTATAGTGATTCAGTAAATCCAGTGAAGGTCGCTGATAAAAAAAAATCAAATCTTTAGGCAATGCCTTTTCCCTGCAATAAACATTTTTCGGCTGATAATGCTGATGAAATGTATTTCATCGAAATTCCAAATAATGCCTGTACGGTACATGACAACACAAGGATTTTGTTTTGCTTCTCAGGAGACATTTTCAACAACAAATCACATATCCTTTAACATTAAGGCACCAGTAGCTCTGAATATAACTTTCATTTTCCTAATATTAGTAGTCTACTTAAGTACAATAATCACATGCCGGGTCCCGGTCTCGGGTCGGCACTAATGCGGCGATGTCAGTGAGGTTAGTTTAACCGCTACTAAAGTTTTTATAGGCAACCGCCGAACTGCGTTCGCATGCGAATGGTATTGGATGGGAGTTTTATGGTGCACTGAATAAAACAAGCCGTGATGTATGAGCTGCTAAATGCAATGAACTTGGCAGAGAATTACTTGATTTAAATTATGTTATACAAATGAGTTCAGTTTGCTTTCTATTTTGTTCATAAAAAAAGTTTATCGATATTAGAAATTAAATCCTGAGTCGCGGTTGCTGATAACAATTTCCGTTACACCCAAAGGCAAAAAACGAAATTATTTTTGCAAATACTAAAGTGCTGATGAAACAGTTGAAATAAAATTATAGAAATCTTTCAATCCATATTGTCCTACTGACAGGCAAAACCCTTTTCATACAAATCGAGGTAAGAGAGAATAATTCATACCCACCACGCGGGCCCCGAGCGGCTTAGACTAAAATAATTAAAAAATACGTCCCTCCTTGGAGAATTCCAAGCGGGGGTAATGGATGTACTGTGTACACTTACTTTTCACCGGTGATGTTAGATCCACGTGTAATGGACGCGAGATTATTGCTGTGGTACCTGGCACAATTCCAGACTCTGGACTGATACTGGGAATCTCAGCCAGGATTCGTATCTCGGCGCCATGATCACTACGCACATTATTTGCCACTTGACCAACAAGGTAGTCTAAAATTATATTCTATTAATATGTGAACTATAAATGAACGCAGAAAGGAAGCTGCTATTTCTGCATATAACTTTTTTCTAGCTACCAACTGCAATTTTAAACAAATATCGTTTAAGTTTCAATATTCTTTATTTACACAACAAAACATAGCACAGCTAGGTAAATATAGAGTACTTAAAGAGAATTTGCATTATTATTTAGTTCCAAATACAGTAAATTGGCTATTACAGGCAGCTGGCGGCCGATAGCGAGCAAACACAGAATGGCAAATATCGTTTGATCACCAATAATGTTTATCAATAACGTTTATGTTACATGTTTAATACTGATTGGTAAAGTGGCAAAAAATATTGTGATATTTTACGATCGTTATATGATGATTTCTGAGTGGAGCTTATATTTTTATAATGGACCGATGAAGATTAGCCAATTGGTACATTCACAGATGTCAAATGAGACATCCGACCCTAAAAACAATCTGTAAGATGGATTGCGGTCATCTATATATCGTTAGACACGACAAACTGAATAGACACGTATAAACGCGTGGTGTATTTCATTATTCATGGTGGCACCTGTCTACTTACCCACTCAACTAAACTCAACTTTCTGTAGGGGTTTACAAATTGTCATATTTACAAATTTTTTCAACCTACCACCGGATCGGAATGCGGCCTCCACTGAGAAGATCCGGCGAGAAACTCAGCGGGCTTGTCTTTTTTTCTCTCCATTCATACTTTTTCCTTTTCTGTATCTAACATACATTTTTATATTATACAAAATCATTTATGCGATCCAGCTCCAGTGTGACACTTTATGACTGAGATATAAGACTAAAACTGATTTTAGAACATCGATAAATTTATGTAAGAAAAGAACCTGTTGGAACTCTGTACTCTCTGCCTACCCCGCAAGGGATCTGGCGTGATGATATAGATAGATAGATAAATATATAGAGCACAATATAGTTTAGATCTACCATCTCTACAACACTTTCCCCACTCTAGTCCGAACGCCTAACTTTAGTTTTTCAAGTCTAAAACAAGTTGAAACTTCCTTAATTCGAGGTTCCGATTTAATGTTCACTTAATTTTACAACAAGAATCTCTTCCTGTTTTATACAAAATTGTTCCATCAAGGAACCTAACGTAAAGATAGACCTATCAACATTATACTAAACAGTTTTCTTGAAGGCAAGTGACCGTGTAATAGCTTTAAAGTAGACAAGTCTGAGGCCTGTTGCTCATAAAACACACTTAGTGGGGAGAACCGAAATTTAAAAACGATGCTTAAAACTTTCGACCTTGGAACGTGAGACTCAATTTTCAGCATGTTATTATCTTTGTTTGCTTTAAAACAAAGTAGATTTTGAATGATTTAAGCAAATGCTTTGGGTTGTTCGAGCTTCGTATAAGACTTTGCTGAATTTTAAAGAACTCGGTAGATAGTTAAATACTTTTCAATTAAACAAGACACCCTCATCATGTTTGGGCTGGTTGGATTTGTTTTGTTAAGTTCTGTAGACTACAGTTGCCAGAGTCTGGTGGTGGAGACAAAACGTGCTCATAGGAATTCACCTAACATACAACGTAACTCTATCGTTTGATTTGTCTAGACAAGTGCCATATACCCAGGTAGCGAAGAGGGTCTGAGCCGGAAGGAGGCCAAAGTAACTCCTCAGCATAGGAAATTTATCCGTCGTGTTTTCGCAATAAAAGCTTATATTTAATAAGATTTTTTTTTATTATAATGATTTATCAACATTAAAATAGGTTTATGAACGAAGAAGTTATCGTCAAACATACTTAAAAAATATGTATATAGGTTAATTGTAAACGTTATTTGGCGTCCGTTAACATTTTGTTTAGTTCTATAGTCTCTGGTGTATTTTCAAATACCAAGATTTAATACCAATAAAATTAAAATTGAGGCTGGAGCTACACCAAGAGCAAAGCAAAAAGAATCACTTAATGTTTCATAAACCAAATTTTTTATTAAAGAAGAACTTTTTAAAAGAAGCTATTTTAGCAAAAACCCTATGGCAAAAACACAACGGAGACTGACAAGTAATATTGTACTTGTCAAGACAAATTCAACGAGCCCAAACCCGGCGGGATTATGTTCAGTAGTTGGGAAGTTCAATCGGCCACCCTCCGGTTCCATCATCAGAACCTGAACACCATCCGGGTGTAAAGAACTTGTTAAGGCCAATCTAACGAGCTCAAACACGGTGGAGCTATTTCAGTAGTTGGGTAGTTCTGTTGGCCACACATCATCTGGGTCAACAAAGCTCGTCAATACAAATCCAACGAGCCCAAACACGGCGGGGTTGTGTTGAGTAGATGTGTAGTTCTGTTGGCCACCCTCCGTCTCTATCATCATACCCTGGACAACATCCGGGTCTAGAGAACTATTCAATACACAACCAACAAGCCCAAACACGGTGGGGCTATGTCGAGTAGTTGGGTAGTTTCGGTGGCTACCCTTCGGTTCCATCATCAGACCCTCATCCAGGACCGGACATCATCCGGGTCTATAGAACTTGTCACGACAAATCCAACGAGCCCAAACACGGCGAGATTATTTTGTGTAGGAGTGTAGTTCTGATGGCCACCCTCCGTCTCCATCATCAGACCCTGAACAACATCCGGGTGTAAATAATTGGTCAAAACAAACCCAACGAGTCCTTCCACTCCGATCTAGGTCTCGAACCTATTCGCGCCTTTATTAAAAAGGCGTCAACACGTCACTTCGCAAACGCATCTACCCATGCGAATCCGTTAATCGTAGCCACCGCTGACTACGATCTCCCCCCCGACCCCTGCCGCCACCGCCGGCCGCGACATGTTCTCACCGACCCCCCCGATGCTTTGTCATCCCTTCTTTCCGCTCAGAATACGGGCGACGACGACGACGTAGTAGTAGATCCCCTCCCATAGCCGGCGGTTGACCGGTGCGCTTAGTAGTGCACCCACCCCCCTACAGCGACTGTCCCAACCGAGGGCGCCTCTTTGAGGCGCGCTCGAGTATGTCGCCCCTTGCCCTTCTGGCTGGCTGGAGCATAGTGGTTGCACGCTCGCCTTTAAGTCCGGTGAAACTGTAAAGGCCTCGCGGCTAACAGCGTACATCATTCACACACACACCCAACGAGTCCAAATACGGCGGGGTTATGTTGAGTAATTGGGTAATTCCGTTGGCCACCCTCCGGCTCCATCATCAGACTCAGGCACCACCCGAGTCTACAGAACTCGTCAAAACAAATGCCACGAGCCCAAACACGGCGGAGTTATGTTGATTAGTCAGGTAGTTCCGTTGGCCACCCTTCGTCTCCATCGTCAGACCCTGGACACCATCCGGGTCTACAAAACTCCTTAAGATAATCCAAGGAGCCCAAACACGGCGGGATTATGTTGAATAGTTGGGTAGTTTCGTTGGCCGCACTCCTGTTTCATCTTCAGACCCTGCACGTCTTCCGGATCTATAGAATTCCTCAAAACAAATCCAACGAGCCTAAACACGGCGAGGTTATGTTGAATAGTTAGGTAGTTCCGTTGGCCACTTTTCGACTTCATTATCAGACCCTAAACATCATCTGGTTGTATAGTAGTTATCAATACCAATCTAACAAGCCTAAACACGAGGTGGTTATGCTGTGTAGTTATCATATTCTCATCGTCACCTTCCGACTCCATTATCAGACCAGCTTCATGGTACCATAATTTTGCATTGTCACCGTTACATACGTATGCAAAATTACAGACATACGAATAGTGTAAGTCAAATAAAGCTTGTTTTACCTATGCCTCGTTGGTCTATTGGCGAATAATGCGCGTAGCGATCCCGCGGTCCTGAGTTCGAATCCCAGGTCGGACTAAATGTAATTTTTCGATAGAAATATTTCTAGTATCAACCGGCATTGTGCCCGATGTGGCATGGCATTAGGCTCGCCTCCTATTACATGAGACCTCACATCAATCCTTGGGGAATATAGACGTGACGATGTATATTTCTTTTGTAGTAAATATTTAATAATTTAAATGAACAACATTGCATGGGACCTAACATCGTCGGCGAAACGTGGGTGTACTCCGTACTCCTCTGCCACCCCCGCTTGGGGAATATAGGCGTGACGGTGATTATATAAATAAACAACGCTACCATTCAATTACTTCCGTATTAAAACTTTATTTACACCGGGACGCCTACATTCCTCAAACCGGAGTGGCAGACGTGTACTGTGTGCGCACACTAACTTATTGCTGAGAGTGTTAGGTGCCTATGTAATAGGGGCGAGGGTATTGCCATTATACCGGGCACAATTAGAAAAAAAAACTACATTTTGTCCGCAATACAATTTGTACGAGATCCTCCGCTATCTCTACACGCATTATACGGTACCTACTAGACCAAGGAGGCAATCCATAAAAATATCTTTTAACAGAGCCCTCTTTTTTGTAAAATTCTAGCTGTAATTAAATAAACTACATTCATTTTTCATTCCAACCATATAAAAATAAAGAAATTGTCAATTTTATCAAATTTACGTCCGACACTCGAGGGCTCAACAGATGGCGCTCGTGGCGGAAAAAGCTTTATTCCCCACAAATCAAAATAGTTACACCGAGTGTCACTAGATAGCGCTAATTTAAGTTTTCATCGGCGTTGAGGGAAAATAATATGTTTTTTATACGAGTATGATATTTTCATCGTCATTTTCATTTTCAATCATATATTTTATTATTTATAGTTTGGCAATGAATATTTTTGAGTACGATGTTAGAATATCACAATCAACTAATGTAAACAATTGATATTAAATTGTGTTGGGAATTCCAATCAAACGTATTTACATTAATTTTTCAATAACTTTTATATGCTAAAACTATGTAGTGAAAATTAAACTTATCTACTGTTAACATTCGGTTAAATTTTGAATGTAACATTGAATTTAGTTAACATAATATTTTTTATTTGCTTTTCATACGGCCCTGCAGTTTATACATGTTATTATTACATTACCGTTAGTGACGCTGTAGTTGTACGGTCGGTGCATAAATGCCTGCGGCATCCGACGGGTTTGGATTTTAACGAAAACTCGTCGATTTTTATTGGATTTCAAAACTATTCCCAGTTAGTTAGTGATCGTTTGAAATTTTTGGTGCACGTGTTTTGTTTAATATGGATCGTGGATTTTTGAATGATACACATAATTTTTTTTAGCTTGTACTAGGTCCGAAGTCGAAGAAGGAAGACGAAGCCTTCTTTTACAGAGAGACAATATATACTTAGTATAATTTAGTTTTAATACACCGTCACGCCTATATTCCCCAAAGGGGGTGGCAGAGGTGTACTGAGTACACCCACGTTTCGCCGACGATGTTAGGTCCCATGTAATAGGAGGCGAGCCTATTGCCATATTATGCACAATTCCAGACTCCGGACTCATACTGGGAATTTTTCGTTAGAAAAACTACATTTGTCCGACCTAGGATTTGAACCCAGGACCTCGTGATCACAAAGCGATGCGCTTTGCCACCAGACCAACGAGGCAGGCATTTATTTTTTATTATATTTATTTAGACATAAGGTATATTTAGCTTTTAAATTATGTAAAATTTATAATGATTTTGCCGTGCCCAATAAGGACCACAAATGCCCTAATTTAAGTTACATCAACTTATGGTATGCAACAAAGATTGACTCATTATAAAATATTAATTTTCGGCCTCAGGACGACGTTATTAAATTACTGATCATATAAAAAGCATCTCAATATTCTGACGGATGATCCTACTGGACGTGAGTTCAATAGCAACAATTCAAATTTATATTGTGATTTTACATACATTACTGTTTGAGAATTACATTTTTGTTTTACATACGTGACGTAGGCATAGAAGCAGAGGATAAATTAAGGTGCTCTGCAATTTGTCGGAATTTAGTTCAGTAAATTTTACCAAAAAAAACGGGTTGTGAATTGTTTATATTTAAAGTAAAAATTGCTATTAAATAATATGTGTTGTTCCAAATATTATAAACTGAATCAATAAATATCATCGACTTTATATTTTACTTATATTATGATAAATCTAAATATGAACATGAAGAATTTTTAATTTCATCATGTTCATATTTAGACGTACCACTTTAATATCATTCTTGATACTGTTAATATTGACAATACAGCAAATAATATTATTTTGTGTGTAAGGAGACCCTATAATCTGTTCTTGTATTATTTTTCCAAAACTGTTTTTTTTTTTAAGATTTACTAACTGAAATAATCACTACAAAGCCTATGTCGAGTATTATTTTTGCTTAAATTATATTATATTTAAGGAACCTATATAAGAAAAAATGTGATACGTTTGTTCACGTTTGTGATCCATCATTTTTCGTATTATATTGGCAGTCAGTTTAAGTAAAATTTAGCAGCTATGATAATTAGCCTCAATCATTTTACCAACCTAGAGTTCAAACCTAGGTTGGTAAAATGATCGCGGTATGAACACCCTTGACTGCACGTTTGGGAAATTAAGCGTGAGAAATATTTAACCTATTTTTTACTCCTTTTGATAATCAGGATCCTTTCCAATAATAAATCAATACAAACTCCGCAGGGAATCCGCAACAAAGAGAAAGTCCCAAAGTGAGGCGGATTCCGTGAAGTTTCTTATTCCCCTGCGAAACCCCAAAACTGGGTAAGCGTTATTAATTTTATGCATAGAAAAGCTCCTGTGGGACGGACCTTACCTATTAGTCTTGATACTAATTTTGCTTGCAGGAATCAGTGACAAATAAGTTTGGTGAAAATTTGCGTTTTAAGCAAAGAGTTCGTAAGAGTTTGTACTTCGATTTATGTGCTTGGCCCTTTAAAATACTCGAAATCTGTATAATATAACTTAGTCCAGTGGTTAAGAGTTGATATAAACTGATGATGAATATAAACGCACCCACGACACAGGAATAATTCCTAGTGGAGCTACGATTACAAAAATTAAAATAAAATAAGATTATTGCTTGTTTGTTGTGAAGGTAAAAGAGTGAAACGAAATAATCTCCATCTTCATAGTTTTTGAAAGTATAGTGACACAATGCCCTTCCGCTTGAATATTCGTAAGTGAAACGTAATGACATTTTTGAGAATAAAATGTCACTATTTTTTTATTCTGGTTCGAACTCAAAAACTAACAACATCTGTAAAGTAGTTAACGTTCTTGATGTCCTATATTATGAACCCTAAAATCATGAAAAAAAATGTTAAAAGGAAACACTCTTTAGGTGATTTATATTTATTTTTCAACGGTACAATGTGCTTTACTTAATATAATATGATAAGTATACTATGAGCACCTACGCATTTAAGATAACAAGCTTGATAAGCCTTTTTTAAGGCTTTCACACTATGATTTGGCGTTTTTTTGTGTATTGAAATATAAATTTTGTCTAAATTCCCACAGCTACATTAGACTCATGATAAATGAGGCATACACATCGCTGTCCATCACTCCGGCGATAAATGGCGCTATGACAAGCAATAAATCCCGATCGAATAGTGACACGTGTGTGCAGAGAGCTTAACACGAAACCAATCTACGTTAGCTCGACGCTAGCAAGTTGATATACTATCCTTTTTACACTATAAATTTACGAAATACAGATGAATGTGACACCACGCTTTCTCGGCAACATTACAATAACGTCAATCTGTTCGTGCTAAGCCTTCCTGTATTGAAAAACACTCGTCATGTATTTGGTCTAGATGGTCTAGGTGTGTAGAACTAAAACTAAACGAACTAAAACACCGACCATTTGCGGCAATATAGTACAACTACTTAAATGCTGACATGTCTACGCTGCACTCGCACTTTAACGACTAAAATTGAATACGTCAGTAACTGGAGAGCACACCAAAGGGCAGACCAGAATAAAGTCGTCACGCATGCCTTCATCTTTTCCGAAATCGGCTGGATTGATTGATTAGTTGACAATGATAAACGTTATGACTACATTTAACATATAGATAGAACATGAACCATATAGCCAGAGAGGTCTGTATGGAAGGAACTTGTTAGAACCCCGTAAGGCATCTAGAGTGATGATATAAATAGATAGAACATCTATCTATCTGTATCTCTTAGGGAACACGTTTGTTCTTAGAAAATAATAGTTTATTTATAATCAAACCTGGTCCACGTGGCGGAGTAGTATAGCCCAGAAATTATTTTTATCTATTTGTGATAACGAAATCTACGCTGCGCTATCGCTCCTCGGGATAGTATTATCCAATTGTAATGGATATCCTAAACGTTGACTAAGGGAGAAAATCAAATGACATTGATAGAATACTCCTTCAAAACAACAACCTATCGTATAGACTATTTCTAAAAGACAGAACGGTGAAGATCTACCACACATCATAAATTCTAATGGTAGATCTTCACTGTCCACCAGGTGCCTTAAATCAGGCTATTTAAATACCTTTTAGCCGAACACTGTCTCTTAAAATACAGGTTAATCCTAGTAGGCAAGAGTAATCCTCAGAGGCAGAGTTTTACATTAATTGAATACAGATTTTCTGCAACCTATATTAGCATTGAAATGTAACATATTTTAACCTCTTAGTTTTAACGTTAGTTATTACAACTTAACTTGGTAAAAACATCATACTTCTGTGCCATATGTATCTGTATTTTCGTAAATAAACTATTATTATTTAAAAAAAAAAACAGAGGTTTACAAAATACACCAACACGTGGACCCCAAAATCGCCAATGACAATTTTTCCAATAACTTGAAATGTTTCGGTATATTTCGTTACTTGCTGACCTACTTGCCCCGATTTTCCCCATCGCTGTCATAAGTAAAAACCATGATTGATGAAAAACGATTGACTGCAATGCATATGTATAGCCGTGCCAACCCGTGCGATACACACAAGCAGAGGATTATAATAATAAATCTTTATTGTTAAAAATAACCAAATATGTTACCTATATCTAACACAATGGGTGAGCGGTCACTTCAATAAAATGTGCGGCTGGTACTTAAAATAGGGAAGCCCTGAGCTTTAAGTACCAGCGCTCTTCCAGTGACAGAATTTTGTTAATCTTACAGAGATGAAATACATTAGATAGTACTAGGCATGCCTTTTAAGTTCTGTCGTTTCCATATTTCCCGGCAATTTTGAATTTGGAACTGTTCTATATTCGAATGTGTTTAAATTTTGAATCTCAAAACAGTTGAAAGTATTAGGATTAATGCTATTGTTTAGTTACAGCGTCGATTGAAATCTGTCAGGCTACATACAAAAATGAATCTTTCTAAGGAAAATGTTCATGCAATAATTTTCTACAACTTTAGAAGAGGCCTGACACGGCTTCAGTGTTTTGAAGAGCTAACATCTGTGTTCAGTGATGAAGCCCCATGTCTGCGGACTGTCGAACGCTACGTCGTATTTAGAATTCCAGCGTGGACATACTAGTGTTAGTGACAAATCTCGCAAAGGACGCCCAAAATCCGCCTTCACTGAAGATAACATCATTGCTGTGAGACAACTAATTCTCGAAGATCGTCATGTGACGTATCGAGAGATAGAGGCTCTATTAGGCATCTCAGGGACAACCATTCAGAAGATTTTGCATGAAGCGCTTGGTGTGAGAAACGATCACAAGGCGGCCCGCGTCAGATGATGTAAGAAAACTCTGCAAAGGTTCAACCGAGGAGAGTCAAATCACGTCTACGACATCATCAATGGTGATGAATCTTGGATCTATGCCTACGATCCTGATTCCAAACAACATTCTACAATCTGGGTCTTTCAAGACGAGCCAACTAAAGTTGTTCGTTCTCGAAGCACTTCAAAGAAGATGGTGGCCACGTTCGTTGGAAAAATCGGCCATCTTGCGACTATTGCACTTGAAGATCGTAAAACGGTTAACGCAGAGTGGTATACCACAGTTTGTTTACCACAAGTCATCGCCGAACTTCGAAAATCTAACTTAAAGCGACGCATCATCCTGCACCACGACAACGCAAGCTCACACAGCGCTCGTCAAACGATTGAGTATTTGAAGCAGGAAAAAGTAGAAATTCTTGACCATCCTCCATACAGTCCTGACCTAAGCCCTAACGATTTCTTTACATTTCCTAAAATTAAGAAAAGTCTTCGTGGTCAAAGGTTCCAGTCCGGTGAAGAAGCAGTCGACGCTTTCAAGTCAGCCATTTTGAACACCCCCACTTTAGAGTGGAATAAATATTATAATAACTGGTTTGAGCGAATGGAAAAGTGTATTTAGCTACGTGGTGAATACTTTGAAAAACAATAAAAAGTACTAAAAGGTTCTGGTTGTGTTTTTTTCTTCAAACGACAAAACTTAAAAGGCATGCCTCGTAGTATACCCAATACATATGTCAGCGGCTAATGATCCCACCTTAGTCTCTACAAGTCATACCCACATCGTAAATTGTGTTTTGGTTACATACCAGTTATATATAATGTAGTATGGTTTGTAGGACCGTACTCATAGGATCTACTGTGATTGTGTAGTAAGGATGTGTGTATGTTTCACTGTATCGTACAAATAAGATTTTCTGTATACGAGAGTTGTAATAACCATTGTGTAACAATTTTCTTGCACTGGTATTTAGATCTTAGATTTTAAGCCTAGCCTCTGATAACACAGCACCTAAATTCCAACCATGATTAAATTTCAAGGGGGAAGGATGTTGTGATTCATGAATTTATTCATACACTCGTTAATATTCTTCAGTTCTGATTTATGTATTCTTTTTATAATGAAAATTCTTTATAACTGACATAATATATCTATTTATATTTATTTTAAATCATTAGTTAACAACTTTTATTATTTACATTATAACTTATAATAAAAACACTCACTTTAAACTAAAATATAAATTAAAACAAAAAAAAAAAAAAAAAAAAAAGACCTTAATCAAAAAGACCGCATCCGCGTGGAATGGTGGCAAGAATGCTGGCTGCGTTTCCTCGCTGAATAGACAGACCAATCTTTTGAGCAAGGAACGAGCCAGCCCTCTTGTCACCCGAGGAGGTTATCAGCGTAGGTGTTATTTTATTGATAAATTGTTTTGAAGCCGAACTCCATGGGCCCAATGTTTCTACGGCAAACGGCACAAATATATAATTGTTGCTAATAGCAGCATATTTGCGCCGTTTGCCCAGGTCCGCCTTCTCAGCCGCAGCTCTCGCCCTAGATATTGATTCCCTGAGATGGGACGGAGCCAATGTATCGACGCACGTGGCGTCCCATACAAGGGCCCGCCCCCGTTCCCAAGGGATCAAGGACATCCCATCGGGTCTCTTGCCATCATCACGGAAAATCCCCGCCGGTTCTAACACCGAAGGAACGTTGATGGTAGCAAGAGTCCTTTTGATTATGTCATTGAGCGAGCCGTGGCGAGAAAACCTGCCGGCACTTTTGCGGCAAGAGAGCCCATGGAGTCCGGATCGATCCACCTCCGCTCCACACGGACACCTGTGTTCTTCACAAATCGGTGCCCCTAAGCGAATACCTATCGCGATCCGGAAACTTTCACTATCCAGCAGTGTGCCAAGGTTGGATGCAGGGATTGAATGAAGCCAATGACCCGATTCCTTTTGACCCAACGCTAGTAAACGAGCACGGTCGCGGTCACTGACGATAATTTCGGCCAAATAGTTCTTCGCTATTTGCACCAATGGCATATCCCAAAGTTTTTGCACGTTAACTTCCTTTGGAATATTGTCATTGGGGCAAATCCTTTTCCAGGCCTCCAAAGCCTCCGCGGCGCCGGCTACTAATTCTGTGTTGGAAAGTATTTTTGAACACAGTTCCTGGACACTATAAACGGAGGCTAGGAAAGCCGGTAGAGCAATACTAGCAATTTTTCGCACGCCGATACCACCATGTCTAATAGGTAACGTTGCTTGGGTCCAGGATGCTTCATTTAAGGATAAATTTAGAATTTTCTCAAGGTTATCTTTGAGGGCGGTATCCATTTGGTCGATAAGGGCCGAGAATTTCCAGATTGGGCTTGCGCGAGTGGCGTATGTTAGTTTTGGAACGAAAAGACAGTATTTTAATATAATATATGCAATATGGCGATTTAGAACTCCCAATCTGTAAGAATTATCCTGAAATTGTTTAATCTTAGATTCCAAGAAAGGTTTGACTCCGTCGTCAAATAGAGGGGCACCAAGAAGGCAAAGCGAATTTCTACTGAGAATTTTTACGCCTGGAGCAAACTTTTGAAACTTTTCGGTAATAAACTGCTTTTCATTTAAAGGAAGACTCTCTGAGACAAAAAATTCACATTTAGACAGATTTAATTCCAAGCCTAGATTCTTAAAAGTGTTGTTAATTTTGATGAAATCACTAAAAACTGAATTGGCTTTGCCACCTAAAGTGCCATCGTCTAGGTACCATACATTCAATTTTGATTTTAAGGATGAGATGTGTCGATGTATACCTAGACTGAAAAGAGCAGGGCCGAGAGGGTCTCCTTGCTGAACGCCGACTGCTGAATCTATACTGTTTTCACCAAAAATCAGTTTAGAAGAATCACTATAGCACTGCCAAATATAAGGATAAATTTCGGGAAGTTGAGAAGCTACTTCGTTCAGCAAGGCAGCCCTATCTAATGAATTAAAAGCATTCCTCACGTCAACCTTGAGAAGAACCTCCATCTCATTTGATAAGACGAAGGTTCTGGTTGCATGAACTGCTGCCTCACAGCCCCCTTTGCTGCCAAATCCTAATTGAATTGGCTGAAATTTGGATTTAAGGGTCGAGGCTATGTGTCTACAAACTATTTTGGAGGTTAACCGCCGGATCGTGGCGCCTATTGCTATAGGGCGGATGCCACCATCCTTCTTGTTGAAGGCACATAGTCTCGCACCGTAGAGGTAGGGAAGAAATGATCGATTAACATGGCCGGCGAGCATAAAATTACATAATTTTGTTAAGGAGCTTAAAAGTGCTCCGCCGGCGTCTCCAGCGGATGCACTAACCAGGTCTTTTAGATGTTGAGGGGTTATTCCGTCGATGCCGCCGGAAGAGCCGCTCGGGAACGACATAATTGCCTCAAGAACGTCTTTTTCATTAATCTGCAATTTTTTAATGTTAATTTGGGGTGGATTTGGCAGCTGAGAGACTGAGTTGGCTGAGGGATGCTTCTCGCGGAGAGAATCTAGCGTTAGGTCATTATTGGGAGCAAGAGTGTCGTTTGAAAATAAGAGGCGAGCAGCGTTCCTGAGATCTCCCTCCTGTACTTTTGATTCAATTTTATGTTTAAAATTATATATCCTGGGGCAATTAACTAATGGAGGTAGTACAGGGTCGGAATGGGTGAAACAGTGCTGTTTTAATTGATGGGTAAGGGTAGTATTAATTGATTTGTCGGCATGGAGGTGACTAAACGCGAAAGTAAAAAGATCTCGCCAGGATTTTTCACTATTGTCAAAACACTTTTCTATGGTAAAAGAGAGAGATCTTGCTAACGACACTCTTGCTCCTCTAGGAATACGTTTCACTATCGGTGTGCTTCTGTATAGACGAGATATTAAGATTTCGAAAGGAAATGTAGGCTGGGTTGCTGAAGTAAACGAAGTGGCGGAACTAGTGGGGATTGGTGGCACACCTTGGCCAGCTGGAAGCGAGGATGTAATGGATCGAATATGGCAGCGGGCAGTATGAATTTTGAGTCCTCTTGTGCCTTTAAAAAGTCTTCCATCACTACACTGCCGACATGGTAAAAGCTCCGGTTGCGACGCAGTTGTCAGCATCCGAACACTATGTGATAGAAAAAGAAACAACAATAAACTTAAAGCTAAAACTAAAAAATTACTAATATATATACAAACTGTTAAAAACATACAAAAAACACAGAATATTAAGAAAATTCTTGACAAATTAAGTAATTGACAGGACTTCGGGGACACTTCGGGCAGAATCGGCATACAACGCGGAACACTGCGCCTGCGTGAGGCGCCGTTGCCATGGCGCATGCATGAAAAACTTTCATGTCAGATACAATTCAGCTGATAGTTTAAATGAAGTAAATCAGCTGATATAATTTTACTGCACAGGGACCAATTGAGAGGGTGCGCACATACGCACAGATGTATGGCGTAGGCTTCTTACTAATTCAAAGCCTTTCACTGAAGAGCACTTGATCTTCTATTTTATTATAATTATCAAATAAGCGCAACACAATTTGACACCTGTGACACCTGACCACTTTATAACTTCCATTATTAATGTGACAATATGTATCCAATAAAATTTTTATCATAAATGTTATATCGGTAGAATGGTCGCAATTATTAAGGAGTTTCCTCAATAAATTGTTAAACAAATTGAGTCCAGTTTGTTTACCTATTTAATGAGGAAACGCAGCAAGGCGATCACCTACAAATATATGTAGTTGTTCATTTTCAATTGCAAACCCTAAACATGATCTCTAACTACTCTTGTCTAGCAGGAACATGTACACTCCGAATATTCACATTTTCTAAAAACGATTCCGATCATCCCACGAAACAGTGGATGAGCATATTGCAATGACAGGTTTCATTGGGATAAGATTATTTTTATGACATTCACAGGACGTAGAATTAGTACGATTTTATTGATATAGAGATAATATTGCCTACATCAACTGATCTAGTGGTAAGTAGCGATCACGAGGTTCTTGTTTCGAATACTACCTAGTTCGGACCATATATTATTAAATTTTTTCTAATAAATTTTTTATTAGCAGTCGCAATTTTGGAATTGTGTCTAATATGATGATAGGGTATGATGAAGGCCTATGCATTGAGACCTAACGTCATCGGCGAATATAGGTAAGTACAGTACATCTCTCCACGTATATTTTTGGGAATATAAGCTTAACGGTGTTTGTTTTTAGATCCTGAAACAACATCTAGTGTAGGAATTGATTTAGAAATACCAGAAACCATTTTAAAGAATAGGTAGAGTAATGACAGAAGTCCCGCTGTAGTGTAGGGCGCGTGATTGAAATTTGAGGGTTGTTTTTATGGATTTTGTTATTTGATAGGTTTGTTTATGACCGATGTTAGAATGTTTGATGGCATAGAAGAATTTCTTTATTACTTGCGGAGACATAGTTTTATTGAACTATTTTAGTTGTGTTATTCTGTATATTGTTTTACGACTTCTGGGATCACTAAAACTGATACATTATTTGTTTGGTATAAAGTTATTAATGTAGAGCATAATATTTTCTTCAGGATATATAAACTACTGACGGACGATTTAGCGCAGTGGTTAAGGGCTTAGTCCGCCCCGCCCACTGTGTCTAATAGTCGCGGGTTCGATTCCCGCACGGGACAAATCTTTGTGTGATCCACAATTATTTGTTCCGGTCTGGGTATTTGTGTATGTGAATTTTCATGTTTGTAAACGCACCCACGACACAAGAATTAATCCTAGTGCGGGGCAACGTTTTTTAAAAAAAAAAAACTCTAATTTTGTTGGTCAAAATAAATTTAGGTCTATTTTTAGGGACGTTTTCTTTTTATGTTAAAGTCAAATTCTTCGCAACCGGAGAGCGTGTACGAAACGAACTATGGGGATGAAGGAAGCCGGAGAGGTCTGTAAGGAAAGAACATGTTGGAACTCCGTACTCTTTGTCTACCCCGCAAGGTATTTGACGGGATGATATAGCTATATTATGTTACTACACAAGAAAGGTGGCAGAATTTTAATGGTTGTTTCTTATAAAATGTTTATCAACCGATGGAATTAATCTATTAGCGTATAGTACAACTGGTAATCACGAAGTCCTAAATTCATTTCGTAGTTCAGACCAAAGCTTTTCTATTGAAAAATATTCTGTAGTCAGAAGAGGAGTCTTAAATTGCGCCCAGTATATTAGCAATAGTCCCCCTCCAGATATTACGGCGGGGGACGCGAGTTAACCTGTATACTTAAGCCCCGGGCTATTGGGCTGGGGGCCTGGGCGGGCTGTGCCCCCGTCCCTGTGCCGTCGCCTTCGTCGAGCAGGATCGGCCCTCTCCCGATCCCGCTCGGTCTCCTCCTTCTGGGACATCACATTCTCGCAGAAGGAGAATACGGCCCCCCACGCCGATTCCTCTGCCAGCATAGCCGCTACTACTGCTGGCAGGGAGAGGTCCGGTCCGATTCGGACGAGTAACAACTACTAGATTAAGGAAGCAGGTTTGTGGTCACTAACCACAAACCCGCCTCCATCAATCCGCAATGGGTCCGCGTGGTAAAGTGTGTCCTAATCTCTCTCACCTTAATTTGTGAGAGGTCTTTGCCGACCACCGATATAATTATAGTACGCCGTCTGTCTAAACTGTGGCACATTAGAGTATTCTCTTAGCGGTTGACTCCTCAAATACAATACTAAACAAATAAACAAAATGGTAATTAATGCTATCAGCGCGGCCCATTAACGCAATTGTGTTGATTCAACGGATTTTGAAGCGGGTCCCGTAGAACTTATTGTCTTGCTATAATTGAATCCTGGTTAGCCAATTTAGTGTTTATTAATTTAAGAGTTTAGGAGGTTCAAAAGCGTTGAAAGCTTTTAGAGATTTTACTCGTAATTACCTATAGTAGCCATATGAGGGTGTACCATAACCAAATAGATCGTATTTTATCTGAAAGGCAAGTCAGGTCGCTGCTGTTGGCACTTATTAAGCTGCATATAAAGCTTCTTACTTGACTTAACGACTACCACATTAAATGGTGACCGGGACAATTTAACGTGCCTTTCGAAGCACGGAGACGCTTGAATATGAAAATGCCATAAACGGTCACCCATCTTAAACCGACCAAGTTGAACGCTGCTTAACCTTGGTAGACGGTAAGAAAACCGCGGCTACACAAACCTACAAGCGCCTAATCAGTTAGCAGCGTATTAGTTTGTTTACATTTAATAAGCGTTCGCCTATGGTCTCGCTGTCGTGAACAAACAAAGTACCTATAACCCTAAGCGTCTTATATTAGTCCGGTCATTTTAGACATAAAAATAGTGATCAAATAAAGAAAATTCCGACAGAGCCAAATCTTCGTAGAGACCTTAGGTTTACCACAAGGAATAAAGTGTCAAAAGTCCCCATCAGTCCCATGTGAGCTTAGGGACTTATTTGGGGCCCAAGGTCAAAATTTTAGGTTTTTGGATTTTTCTCGAAAACGGTAAGTTTTATCGAAAAAGTACCTTAAAGCAAAGTTTTCCCAGATATTGCGCTTGTAAGAATCACGTTCTACATAATATGCACACATTTCCACACCACCTGTGAGGTAGTGTACTCAGCGCGTTTTTTTTAACGTGGTATCCCCGGTAGGCCTATTCCACGAACCTTTATGACGTTATTTTCAGGAACAATAATTATTTAATAGTATGAAGATTATTGATATGGGTTACTGAGTTTAACTGTCGTGCTAACTTTTTTTTATTACTTTAATCTGACTCATACTCCTCATATTCAACTTCAACTATCATGTTTTCTTTAATTTCTTCTTGTTCTTCTTCTTCTCCTTCCTGTTGATGAACGCTTAGAAATTGTTCAAATGAAGATGAATTTTGTTGTCTCTTCATCAAAATCACATGAATCTTCCTCTCTTGTATTTAATTGAACATTTGAGCAAGAGACACCTTGGCAATTGGTACACGCTGGAGAACACTGCAACCCTACTTTTTTACAGCCACATTTGGCACTACAACCTTTCTTGAAATTGCAAAAAATAGTGTTAAGAAGTTTTTCTAGAGCAGGGGGCAGTAAAGTTCGAATCGGTTCCAAAGTATTATTTATCAATTTCCAACCCCAGTCTTCAGGGTTCAGTTCATTGCCTTGCCATGTCTGAACTTGATAGTATACTCGAAACAAATGTTGAGTAGCAGATGCCGATGTTGGAGGAAGACAAGATAGCTGTACTTGCTTTTTGTTTCGTGTATTTTTTACAAATGTTAAATATCTGTACGTATCTATGCAATTAATTTGCCGCGTGGTTCCCGGCTTAGAATAGGACCAACCCATCTCATCCCATCGGGTGTCGTACAAGGCGACTAAGGGAAAACTAGGGAATGGGCAGCAGCGTTCCCTTAGCACTTCGACGACCAATAACTGCGCTCGCCAACCCGCCTGCCAAGCGTGGCGAGTATGGCAAACACCCCCAATTATGGAAGAATGTAAGAAAACCAGGCCCCTAGTCCCCGGCGGTCCTGTTCGTCCTGGCCACGGTAGCAGCCATGGTAACGACAGGACAAGGGGTGCTAAGAATCTCCGGCAGAGATTCGGCTACCACCAACACCGAAAATTGGCCCTGGTGACATACAACGCACGCACGTTAAGGACAGATGAGAAGCTTGTTGAGCTGGAGGAAGAGATAAACAAGTTGCGGTGGAATATTGTTGGTTTATCGGAGGTCCGAAGAAAGGGCGAGGACACGATAACCTTAAAATCCGGCAACTTGTTTTACTACCGGGAGGGCGAACAGCAGTCCCAAGGTGGTGTCGGATTTATCGTCCACAAGTCACTCATAGACAACGTTGTGTCCATCACTAGTGTGTCGAGTAGGGTAGCGTACCTGATACTCAGAATATCCAAAAGATATTCGCTGAAGGTCATACAGGTCTACGCACCGACCTCGGCATACTCAGATGATGACGTCGAAGTAATGTATGAGGACATTAGTAGAGCCATACATACTTCCAAAGCACAGTTTACAGTGGTTATGGGTGACTTCAATGCGCGGCTGGGCAAACGGGGCGATGATGAATTGAGAGTGGGGCAATTTGGATATGGGCAACGCAACCCCAGGGGTCAGAGGCTGGCCGAATATCTGGAGAAGGAGGGACTCTTTATGATGAACTCTTTCTTCCGGAAGCCGCCTCATAGGAAATGGACCTGGATGAGCCCTGATGGTTCCACAAAAAATGAGATAGACTTCATCATGAGCACCAAGCGACAGATATTTAATGATGTCTCCGTGATTCACAGGGTAAAAACCGGCAGTGATCACCGAATGGTCAGAGGCACATTAAATATTAATGTCAAAATGGAAAGATCGCGTCTGATGAAGTCTACGCTCCGACCTTCTAATGCACATATCCAAAACCCCGAGAACTTTCAACTCGAATTGTCAAACCGCTTCGAATTGCTAGACAGCAGCGCATCAGTGGACGAAATCAACAATAGGTTGGTAGAGACTGTCCATACGGTCGGGTCCAAGCATTTTAAGCCCCACCGTAAAAATAGGCCTCAAAAGCTATCTGACTACACCCGAAACCTTATGGCTGAGCGACGTACCATGACACTCCAAACCTCCGATGATGCTAAGTCCTATAGGCAGCTCAATGGACAGATATTGAAGTCCTTGCGACACGATTTACGGTCCTTCAATACAAGACGTATTGAGGAGACCATAGAGCAGAACAAGGGCTCCAAAGTGTTTGCAAGAGACGCGTCTATTGGGCAAAGCCATTTGACGAAGCTGAAGACGGAGGACGGAAACGTAACGTCGAATAGGTCAGAGGTGCTCAGGGAGATAGAGAGGTTCTATGGGCAGTTGTATACCTCAGTAGCTGAACCTGTTGTTGACTTGGTAAAAGACCCAAGAGCCAAGCTAACCCGACACTACACTGAAGATATCCCGGACATCAGCCTGTGCGAGATTGGGATGGCTCTCAAACACCTTAAAAACAACAAAGCGCCGGGTGAAGACGGAATTACCGCAGAGCTTCTGAAAGCGGGCGGATCGCCGGTACTTAAAGTCCTTCAGAGGCTGTTTAATTCCGTCTTGCTCGAAGGAAAAACGCCGGAAGCGTGGAACAGGGGTGTGGTGGTACTATTTTTCAAGAAAGGTGATAACACTTTACTGAAGAATTATAGGCCCATCACACTGCTGAGCCATGTTTATAAGTTGTTTTCGAGAGTCATCACGAATCGTCTCGAACGCAGGCTTGATGACTTCCAGCCTCCCGAACAAGCCGGTTTCCGGAAAGGCTTTAGTACCATAGACCACATACATACGCTGCGGCAGATTATACAGAAGACCGAGGAGTATAATCGGCCACTATGCTTGGCGTTTGTGGACTATGAGAAAGCCTTCGATTCGATCGAGACTTGGGCGGTTCTTAGATCTCTCCAGCGATGCCGCATTGACTATCGGTACATTGAAGTGTTGAAGTGCTTGTATAATAACGCCACCATGTCAGTCCGAGTACAGGGGCAGTGCACGAAGGCGATCCCCATAAAAAGAGGAGTAAGGCAGGGAGACGTCATTTCTCCGAAACTGTTTACGGCCACCTTAGAGGACGCCTTCAAGCTCTTGGAATGGCAAGGACTTGGCATCAACATCAATGGCGAATACATCACTCACCTTCGATTTGCCGACGACATTGTGGTCGTGGCGGAGTCGCTGGAAGATCTAGGACGAAAGCTCGGTGACCTCAACAGAGTATCTCAACAAGTGGGTCTTAAAATGAACATGGACAAAACGAAAATAATGTCTAAAGTCCATGTCGTGCCCACCGCACTCACCGTTGGGAACTCTACTCTTGAAGTTGTCGACGAATACATTTACCTGGGACAGGTAGTCCGGTTAGGTAGGTCCAACTTTGAGAGAGAGGTCAATCGACGAATCCAACTTGGCTGGGCAGCGTTCGGGAAACTGCGCAACATCTTCTCATCCAAAATACCTCAGTGCCTTAAGACTAAAGTTTTTAGTCAATGTGTGTTACCAGTGATGATATATGGATCAGAGACGTGGTCTCTTACAATAGGTCTCATAAAAAAGCTCAGAGTTGCTCAGCGAGCTATGGAGAGAGCTATGCTCGGCGTTTCTCTACGCGATCGAATCAGGAATGAGGAGATTCGTAGAAGAACCAAGGTCACCGACATAGCCGTTAAGATTAGCAAGCTGAAGTGGCAATGGGCGGGCCACATAGCGCGTAGATCGGACGGGCGTTGGGGCAGAAAGATTCTAGAGTGGAGACCACGTATTGGCAAGCGCAGCGTGGGACGACCGCCTGCCAGATGGACCGACGATCTTGTGAAAATCGCAGGAAGTCGTTGGATGCAGGTGGCATCGGACCGGTTACGCTGGAAAGCGATTGGGGAGGCCTATGTTCAGCAGTGGACAAGTATAGGCTGAGATGATGATCATGATGATGATCTATGCAATCAATTTTTTTGGAGCTCCATAAACCGCAAGAAGAAACCGAATTCCTTTAGTAATTAGTATTTGAGGTGAAGAATTAATTTCTGTAAATACTTTTGCGCAGTCAATCAAATCATTTTTTTTCAAATAATTTTAATACTGAATTTTTGCCCCTTCTAAACATTGCTGACGTAGTATCGCATCCGGTTATCGCATGTAAAAATAAAATAAAGTTTTGGCATTTTGGATAAGCTGATAAACTTTTAGAAGAATATATTTCTGTCCGTTGCTGCGCCTTCCCAGGTTTTAAAAAGTAAATAATTTTATCAGATGGAGTCCTTGCAGTGAGTAGTACTAATAAATCAACATCTTCACCCACTACAATAGTTGTATTTCTTGCATTAAATTGTTCTATTGCTGTTTCAATTATGAGGACAAACTAACTTCAATAGTAGTCGCTTGTAATAAATACGTATAGTCACTCGAACTGCTCGTTCAACACTAAAAGAAGCAGGTATACGTGAACGACACCACATGGACAAAAGAATAGGCAGATGTTTTTCAAGGCTAGATGTTATTCAAGTAGAGGGGATTCGGTAAGGGACCGGCGGTCATTTTAGAGTAAATTTTCTTAGAATAGTATAATGTATACATAACAGAGACACGAGTAGGCATTTTTGCTTGCTTGAGTACCTAAATATGTATATACGTGGCATATGTGTGCATACTATGTAGAACATGATTCTTACAAGCGCAATATCTGGGAAATAGTGGGTCTTAGAGAAAAAATCATTGAGACCATTTTTATAGAAAATTTTAAGATCTACAACTTTGCTCTGAGGTACTTTTTCGATAAAACTTACCGTTTTCGAGCAAAATCCAAAAAACCTAAAATTTTGACCTTGGGCCCCGAATAAGTCCCAAAGCTCACATGGGAGTGATGGGGACTTTTGACACTTTATTCCTTGTGGTAAACCTAAGGTCTCTACGAAGATTTGGCTCTGTCGGAATTTTCTTTATTTCAATTGTCTAAAATGACCGGACTATATTGTAACTTTGGAGGTAAGAACAGGTAGGAGACGAAGCCTTATGGTAACAGTAGATTATATAAATGCAAGGATGTTTTGTTTCCACATGTGTAAATGTTACAAATAAATAGGTCAATTTAATTGTATTAATTTCTCTCACTCTATCATCATGCCAAATTCCTTGCGAGAGTACGATTTTCAACGGGTTCTTTCCTTGCAGACCTCTCTGGTTTCCTCTACTCTCATAGTTCGTCATGTACACGCTCGCCGGTTACGGCAACTTTTGACTTTATTTGTGTTGATTGTCTATACACGTGGATACTGCTAAGCTTGAAAGAAGATTAACTGATCAAGAAATACAGTTGTAGAAAAAATTACAGCTGACAAGCTAACAGCTGAAAATTGCTATTGCATGCAATATTCTATATGATATTCTATATGCATATATTCTTATATAATATTATTAGGCTACAACACATGTGTTGTAGCCTAATAATATTATATAAGAATATATCCTTTCGCTAAAAGACGTGTAATTGTTAAGACAAACTTTGTTTTTTAACCTACATTGTTCCGTTGCCGGGCCACCACATAAATGCGTTTCCCAAGGAGTCATTTTGTTCAGAAATGGCTTATTACCAATCTGCTTGAAAAGAAACTTAAATTAACCTCTCGGCCGCTGCGTTTTCTGACGACATTTTTGCTTATTTCCGCAACCTACAGGTAAATTAACAAAAAGTAACAGGTAATAAAATTGATGCTTCTTTTATAACAGATTATATGTAGATAAGCATACAGAATATTTAATTGTAGCCTCAAATAAAGTATTTACTAATAGATAGATGGACGGGTATATTGGTCCAGTTGTTAATAGCTTTAGACGTTCCGCCCACTGGATCGAGTAGTCGCAGGTTCGATTCCCGCACGAGACAAATCTTTGTGTGATTCACAAAAAATTGTTTCCGTCTAGCATTTTGTGTAGGTATGTAAATTTTATGTTTATAAATGTACCCACAATACAGAAATAATTTCTAGTGTGAGTAAACTAGTGTGAGAGAAACAGTAAAATATCAAAACAAAATACATCGACAAACGACAAAAGACATCGTTTTATTCCAAATTTGGCTTGTAAATCGGACGGATGGGAAACAATCCCTCAACATACATTAGAACCTTTTCAAAATCAAAAGAATGTTCTATTAATTCGTGGTCCCTCATCAAACAGAGGACGACTTATTGGGAACATTGGCGGGAAACTTGGGAAAAAGTTTCATTATTACTACAGTTACTATACGTGGAAGGGTATCACTGCGGTCGGATCCCCTGAGAGTCCCTACTCTAGTTAGACCTATGATGAATTGGTTATATAGTTCAATGTTTCCAGGTATGTCCTATGGATTAAATCTATCCGTATGGTAGTATATAACAGATGAAATTTATATTTCTTTTTAATTTTGAAAATATAACAACTGTTTTTAGCTTTATAATACAATAGATAACTACATCTTGCCAACGAGGCGAGATGTAGTTATCAGCACCATTTGCCACTTAACTAACGAGTTAAGTGGCAAATGGTGCTGCACGTGATCAAAAGGTACTGGATTCGAAGTCCATATAGGTCAGATAGTGGTAGTGGTATTTCCACCCAATTATGTTCGAACGTAACAAGGTCTGTAAAATGTGGGTGTATATAGTACGATGGTGATTTTAAATCAGCACTGGTAGCGATTTATCGCTTTAAACATAGCGAATGTGTCGTAGCCTTGGGCATAAGGGATGAACGTCGCTGTATCTCCCCGACACAACTTCTGAAAACCGTTTTTTAATGTTTTATTTCCCTATATTTTTTTTAAACCTTAGCCCCACTCTTGGATGTATTCCTGTGTCGTCGGTGCGTTTACAAACATGAAAATTCACATACACAAATACCCAGACTGTAACAAATAATTGGTTTACACAAAGATTTGTCCCGTGCGGGAGTCGAACCCGCGACTATTAGACGCAGTAGGTGGAGTGACTTAAGCTCCTAACCACTGCGCTAAATCAACCGTCATACTTTTCTATTTATTGCTTCCCAGGTTTACCAAAAAGAAGATTAGTAATTATTATTTCGTAAAACATTTAAAGAGTTGCGCGTATTTTGGTTTACTTTAATACAATTTCAATTTATTTCAGCAAGCAAAATGAAACAAAAAGCAACTTACATCATGCGGGAAAACAATATTATTGGGAAAACACGGTCAGTTTTTTTAACTTGACAGACAAATGGTAAACAAAATTTAGCCACAACATTATAAGTAGAAATATATTAACTTACTCATTATTTAAGACCGTTAGGCCTATTTACATCATCATTGTTATTTTAAGCGTTTAGTCCCCTTCTAAGCTAATCTAAACACTTAGTTTGTTTAATAATGAGTTAAAGGTATTATGATGTTAAGATATATTTCAAACCATTCACCGTAATAATCTTAAACAATTAACCCATGTTCCTATGGGGCGTAATGTTCCAGACTTACTACTTAACGACTTTTTAATGATTTTGACTTTTTTCGACATGTTTAATATATTGCGGGCTTAGCACGCTACCGAGTAACCGTGTTATCATGTTCATGTTTATTAAGTAAGTTTGTAGTGTGACAAGGACGGCATTTAAACTCGCTAGCGTTACGCTAACGTCAATCTGTTTGTGCTTAGTCGTCTGAATAATATTTTCGTTGTTAATCTATCCAGTAGCTTTTTGAAGCCTGGGAACTACCCAAGATAACCAACCCAATTTTCTTCAAAAGAACCTTTGAAAGAATCCGCTATTTGTTTCAGGAGCAATAAAAGTCACTTGCTAACTTAAAATAAAAGTTCGAGAGCGGGAACTTCCGAACTAGTTTCTGTTTTCAAGTGGACAGGGAAGTGCCCGCAATATCCGTTATTGGGTACCAACCCGGATTTATTGGGTCGTGTTTAGGGTAATGTGTGAGGAGAGTATAGGAATCAAACTCAAATAATTTATCGAACTATCTATTTCATCACGCCAAATCTTATGCGGGGTAGGCAGAGAGTACAGAGTTCCAACAAGTTCTTTTCTTACAGATCTCTCTAGCTTTCTCCACTCGCAAATAATTTAGCAAATAAAAAACACTCAATGCTCATAAAGCTATTAGAGAAGACACGCCTATATTCCCCAAACGAGGGTGATAAGGACACTTTATTGATCCCAATGTAAAAGGGAGCAAGCCTATTGTCGTTATGCCGGCTAGAATGACAGACTCCGGACTGATACTATGAATTTTTCTATAGAAAATGTACACTTTATCTAAATTAGGATTCAACGCTAGAACCTCGTAATTGGTGGGAAATGGCTAGAACAACCAATTAGTCTAATAATAATGCTTAAGTATTTCAAAACTATTTTTTTTTCTCTATCTAATCTAACACTGGATCGTAACATAATGTCTACACAGACAATATTATTACGTTTGAGATAAAATTTGAAGCCAATTATACTATATAAAGAAGGAACTTCTGGAATGTAGCGTAGCGTAATCTATTTATAGCTAATTTATTTTTCGCGTAAACAAATTTCGTATGTCTGACTCTTGAAAGAACACCCAGAGGCTATTGCCAGAGTCACCACATATCCTTTGAGGAGTGAGCAGGGTTCGGAGTGGTAATAAAATAGATTCATCTTGAAGTTCCTACGCCTTCCTTACATTATAGAGACCGTTTCAGCAGATTTTTATTCCATAAGACGAATCGTACAACTAAATATCATTCTTTTTACCCCGTTTCTTTGACAGATTCCCTAATTATAATTACCAATACCGGCCCGAATGGGAGTCCTATTTGATCAGTATCGGGTAAACTACAAAGCACTATATCATCGTATTGATTCGGCGTAAGTTTGTCGTTCACGAGTGTCCCGAGTGCCATCGAGATTTTCCTTCGAGTTTTATCCTTGTTTATAGCGCCGATACGTTTTATAAACAAAAAACGAAGGATGTTTTTATATTTCTTTTTCGCCTTTAGGGGTAATTAACCCCTAAAGGAGAATAAAAAATAGAAAGTAAGATAAGGAATAATGTAGAATAAGCCTTGAATTTATGAAAAAAGGTGTCTTTTGGGGATTGAAATTTGATGCAATTTTCAGACTGTAGTACCTACTGAATTAATCATACGAGTATAATGAGTGATCTAACAAACTTACCCGTAAGTGATGTTCGATCATCATTATATGAAGATAATGTCCTTCGATGATCACTAGTGTAATCTCCTTTTTTTCTGGTACCGGTGCCACAATTTTCAAAGTATTAAAACAACGCTGATGAAATGCTTGTAACGGGACGCACTCGCTGGTTTCCCCCTGAATGCGCTGTCATGTGTCTACTTCATTCCTTAAAAGCTACACATTGATATTATAATTTTGCCCGGGTAGAAGAGAGCAGTTAATGAATTTACTGTCTCTGTGGTTCTGGGAGGGTTAGAGTGATCATCGAAGTTTGAACTACATGCCCTTAGTTTTATTTCTCCAAATATTAAAAAAAAATAAGGTCACCTGTCTTGTAAAAAAATAAGGTAAACTTGTAATAGTCACTCAGCTGATGGTTATGGTTGACATAGTTTTACTTCTAATAGTTCCTTATCATAGATGTTGTTCTTTTCTTTGAGGTACTGATACGATCGCAGTTGTTGTTCTCAATGTTGTGTGACTCGGGGTGCTAAAGCATTTAAATTTGCTGCACTGGGTCTTTCCAGTTAAACTGTTAAGTATACCTTGGTTTTTGTGGAATCTTCAGTTGCATGCACATGTATGTTACTAAATTAATAATCAAATATTTTTCATACGAAGAAAACATCTCGAACAAATATTTCACAGGATTTTTCCCAATAATACACTGCTTCTTTCCTTGTCTTAACTTGAAGTAAATAAATTAGTTCCAGTTATATATTCATTAAAACATCAATAACAATTCTCGTAAAATTTAAATATTCTAGTAGTCTTAGTTTAAAAACTTAAGGCTACAGCCTTAAGAACTGGTCGTGCACCTCCGGTATTATTTTGTCAATGGCCCATGCAATTCCAGTAACACCCTGACTTTGCATCTTTTGCCAGTATATTATGAAATAACATTTTATAATATTAATTTCTATGCATACTACCTAACATTAGCAAATTTTGCACTTATTATTCCTGTTGACATTAGGGCCAATATCTTGGAGTCATTCTATTTGAGTCATTTGTCAATACTATATGCACTTCATTGTCCAATACCGTTCACACTGAGGCAGGGCCTCCGGTTAAGGTTGAGGCTCATGTTCAGGTAGAGGAGGATTTTACTGTGTGAGCTCAAGTTTAATATAATGTTAGGGTTTCGTCAAACAGGAATCCAGCTTCGGCCTCTACTTGTATGATACATCTAAGACGAAGAAAATAATTTTACCAGTTCACTTGTGGTGACAAGTAAAGTTCCACATATATACCACTCCTCCAATTGCTCAGTTGGCCTCTTGTCACCCCCTCCTTGTTCAAATAATAATAATAATAATGCTTTATTAACTCACCACAGAGATAACAAGTAATAACATTAGTTTTACATAAAAGTTGTGGGAGTCTGGTGCCTAAACTAGATGAGAACCTGTATTTCAGGCCACCAGGCCGCCACCCCTCGAACAGTGTCACACTAAAGAAAGTGGAAAATAAAACAAAAAATCAAAAAAAAAAACAAAAAACAGGCCGATACAGAAAACTAAACTAAAAATAAAACAAAAACAGATACCATTACAGGCTGATTACAGCCTGTAATGGGGTAACAATAACATATCAGACATGTTCTGTATGTTAATATGTGTGTGTGTGTGCGTGTGTGTGTGTGTGTGTGTGGTTGTGTGTATGTGTGTGGGATTGGGTGTGCGTATATTTGTGTGAGAGTTTACACTTCCACAATAACCAGCATTTCGGTTTGTTCATAGTTCAATGTCTAAGCCATGCATTCAGTTTCTTTTTACAACAATATCTAGTGAGAGGAAAAACGGCTAGTATTCTATTTATATTGTTGTTTAAAGCTGGTAGAACAGTAGAATACGCCATTGAAAGGTCCCCCAGTACCAATCCTAGGCAATAACGTCATTGAATGATCCCACCGCATCAATCGTAGATGTGGTTTAAGCCATTAAACGACCACCCAGTGTCGATCTTAGGCATCTTATACTGTATTGCTAATAATCGGCCCCCCGTATCGATCTAAAGCAAATATGCAACCAATCTCGTGACGGTTTCTGCGTCTTGAACTTATTTTTTCAAGTAGGATGAGTTACCGCCATCGTCGGATAAAACATGATGTCTTTGTCGAATCTTTCGTTTTAATCTCATTAATTTTCTGCTCAGATGTTCATTTAGCTGAGTTTTTGCTTATAGGCAAGCTACAATAATAACTGCTTGAATTTCACTTTTAAAACACTTTATGTAAACAAAAACGTCCCGCGCACCTGCACACGAAAAAAAAAGAATGAAGTTGACAGATGACAGCGCATTCAGGGGGAAACCAGCGAGTGGGTTCCGTTACAATCATTTTTTTAATACTTGAAAATTGTGTCACCGGTACCAGGAAAAGAGGAGACTACACTAGTGATCATCGAAAGACATCTGATATGTAATTAAATTCAACTTATTTTATTAATTTGAACTAGGCAAAAAATTTATTACTAACAATTTTCTTTACAATGTAGCCTAGGAATTACATAAAATTCACAACTCGCATACAAAAACGGATAGAAATAAAGATACCGAGCCAGGATCAAACCCGCTACTACTCGATCCAGTAGACGGAGTGGCTGAATATCTTATCTACTGCACCAATAAATAAACACAATTAAAATTTGTGAATTCGCAATTTCAATTTATATTTCACAT
Source organism: Phalera bucephala (assembly GCA_905147815.2). Taxonomy (NCBI): domain Eukaryota; kingdom Metazoa; phylum Arthropoda; class Insecta; order Lepidoptera; family Notodontidae; genus Phalera; species Phalera bucephala. The sequence goes on along the minus strand of LR990615.1, from coordinate 35,321,614 downwards.
TTATCGCTATATAAACTTCACATATTTCAACCGAAAATTTTGCAAATGAAATAACGTACAAATAAAGCGTTCAAATTACAAAGCGCAATTTAAAAAGGGGAATCTTCAGTATTTTTGTGCATAAAAAATCACGAGGCGGGCAGTGGGGGACGGCAATAAATCTTTTAGCACAACACCGCTATGACGTCGCGCTAACTTGATTTAGCGCTGCGTACTACAAGCGTAATAAGAAATGTCTGTGCTCACTGCAACAAAAGCTATTAAATACGCTGCAAACGCATTAATTTTTTCCCGCTGCGTTTAGAGGTTCTTTTCATCAAACTTCAATTTATATGCATGTTTTTTATTTTTATACGAGCATAGTGTTTCTATTTAAAAACGTAAAATGGAAAAACAAACTCCGCTAAACCGATTCTTAACCACCGACGATTAACGGCGTTTAGTTGTTTTTGTAAGCTATCAAAATGAGTTTCTTCAGTGGAATCGGTGCCCATTCCCACTCTTTATATCGTTTCAGTGTCCCATTTCCGCTTTGGATAAATTTACTTTACACAGTACAAACACTGTTGATTTGTATTCTAGTAGTATTTAGGGAAGTTTAGTAGGTGAACGCTTGTATAGGGTGTACTTCATCTAACCCGCAGATTGAAAAAAAACACGTGAAAGCAGGCTAGAAGTTAAGGATCTTTCTGGCTTACTATCTAATGAAAAAATAAAACCCGCTCGCCTATATTGCCCAAGTGGGGGAGACAGAGGTGTTCCGAGTACACCCACGTTACGCTGACGATGTTAGGTCCCATGTAATAGGGGGCGAGCCTATTGCCATATACCGGGCACAATTCCAAACTCCGAACTCGTGTGAAGTGGGAAGTTTTCGTTAGAAAAACTACACTTGTCCGACCTATGATTTGAACCCAGGTCCTCGTGAGCACAAAACGATGCGCTTTGCCACTAGACCAACGAGGCAGTATCTAATGAGTAAAGAAAAATATGAGATAAAATAAAGAAAACATGTTTTAAGTAATATATGATGATAAATTGGATAGTAATTCTACTAATATTATAAACGCGAAAGTGTTTCAGGATAGATGTGTGTTTGTTAGTTTTTCAGGCAAAATCTACTAAACAAATTCCGGTGAAACTTTACAGTAATATAGCGTATACACCAAAATAACACATAGGCTATAATTTACAAAGATATTATAAAAGGAACGCATGGGCACCCGCGGGTACCAACTAGTATTCCATAAAATTCGCGAGAGTAAAAATCAACGGCTGTTTAGTCTATTGCTACAAGGAACTAAAAGGGTAATTAACAAATTTCTGTTATTCCTACTAAGCTTGTAACTCTCGAGGCTCGTTCCCTAACATTTAGAGGGCTATAATTACTGGTCATAATCGCTGACGATGGCTGAACAAACACATAAAAACGTTACGTGGAGTAATGGACGTCAATAAACATCGGCGAGCGACCACCCACGCTGTCGTTCTGTATGTTCTATGTAGACCGCATATACTTTTAAATAACACATGTTACTCCAATTAGATAATTGCTTTACAAATGCACACTTAGCAGGAAAGCATTGGAATTGAATTAAAAAATAACCGGTCAAGTTTTAGAGATAGCTTGGTCCACTGGTTAAAAGGGTAGACCTCTCCGCTCACTGGATATAGTAGTTCCAGACTCGATTACCGCACGGGACAAATCTTTGTGGGACTCACACGGTCCGAGTGTTTGTGTATGTGAATTTAATATATATTTATAATTTCTAGTGCGATCGAGGTCCTGAGCCAGTAGTAACTTCTATAGAATTTTTCTCTAATAATATTTGTTCGATGAAAATATTACCATCTCTAACGTCATAATTCTTCTTTGGTTACTTGATTAGTGCGATTGTAAATCAGCTTTTTGCGCTAAGATTTTGAGTCCAATGTCTGTAAAGGTCAAATGCTATTTTTTCCATTAGTATTATTTTCAGAGTACTAAGCATGTAACATCATTTGTAAGAGCATTCACAACACACGATCTAATTTAAGGGTTGGGCAATGCTTTTCCTTCAAATTAAAATTATTAATAAAAAAGGACATAAAGACTAAAATAAAAAAGTAAAGTCCACTGATTTTCTCGCCGAATCATTTCAAGGGAGGCCGCATTTCGATTTTTGTGATAGTAATACGTTTTGTAAGTACCCCTGCAGAGTTTAACATTATACTTTGAATCATAATCAGATTATTACGCATTATATAAGTGAAAGGATGTAAATACCGGGGAAGATCTAGACTGTTTTACCATGAACAAATAGATCATGTCTTATCTGAAGGGCAAGTCAAGTCTCTGTAACCGGCGAGCGTGTATGAGACGAACTATGAGATTGGAAGAAGCCAGAGAGGTATGTAAGGAACCTGTTGGAACTCTGTACTCTCTACTTACCCTACAAGGGATCTGGCTTAATGATATAAATAGATAGATATACAATCCATCTTCACTCACTAATTCACTCGCTTACATCTATTCCCAATCGTACCCGTCAAGTTCCTCGTAACATGCCATTTATTCCCACACATCAAGCAACCTATTACGATAATAGAAAGAAAGAAAGAAAGAAAAACCATTTATTCATCCACACAAATACAGACAACAAGATAACAAAATACGCATTTACAAACACTAGGTGTTGTGTGGGAGAAAAGGATACTGCCTCAGCATATTGCTGCACCATAACATTGTGTCATGGTGCAGCGCTGGTATTCTGGCAGCACCTATAAGAAAGAGTGACGTCAAAGATGGCAAACCTGAACTAAGGGGGGAATAACCAAACAACATAATTGGATAATCAGAGATATAGATACATTATACTCGTATACATACAAAATATATGTGGCCAAAATCTGTTAAGCGGTTTGATCGGAAAAGGTAACAGTCAGATAATATTAATATGGATTCAAGAACACACTATTTTTCGTCACTATTTCCTTCTTCTCACCATCAGGATGCCTAAAAAAGTGATATCCATTTTTCTCGCGCGACATCTTAAAAAACCATATTATACACTTAAAGGGTTACACACAAACAAATATTAAGTTACAAATTTCAAGAGGTACATATACAAATAGCAGGTCACATAAACATATACAACAAAAAGACAAATCAAACCAAACTAGGGCGAAAAACAAGCTGTACATCTGCATCACATTTAATGTGGTACAAGGGAAGACCATCGCCCTGCCTTACATAGATGCGACCACGCCTCGTCCACGAATACCGCCACTTCAAACTCTTGCACTCCTCACGGATACGGTGGAACAGCTGTCGATTAAAGCGCGTCAGCCTCTCGTTGACGTAGATACGGGGGTCGGGAGCTGCGCCGACGGCGGCGTCGGCCGAGAGAGTGCGGCGCACGCGCGCCGCACCCAGCAGCTCGTCGCGCAGGTGTCGGCGCGCCAGCCGCACCACCACGCGCCGCGGCCGCACTGCTGCGCCGCCCTCCGCCTCCGTCACCGCGCCCACCCGTTCAGCGAACACTATGTCGCGCTCCTCTAAGCGGACGCCCAGCTTCACAGCGAGTAACGATACAGAGTGCAGGACGTTCCATCCCTTTTCCTCCGGGAGGTGCCCTATCTCCAGGTCGGACAGCAGAGCCTCCTGGTCCCGCTGATTCAGCTCAATCTTGAGCTGATTGACTTCCTTTTGGAGGTCAGACACATCACCCGAGGCGGGTTCCACCTGCTGCCGCTCTATTAGCTCCAGCCTGGCCTCAAATCCGTCAACTCGCTCCGTAACGCGGTGAAGGGATGCTCGAAGTTCGGCCATTTCCTCACGAAATTTGCTGACCTCGGAACGAATTTCCTCCATATATCCGGAAATCGAAATTTCCTCCATATAATCGGATACCCTTCTTTCTACCACTGAACAACTACCTTATTTCTATCCTAAAAATAAACAGAGGAATATTCGATACCTTATATTTATTACCACGTTAAAGTATCGACCCCAGGGAGTGAGAAAAAAATGCTATCCTGTTAGGTAAATGATCTAAGGGCCCTCTACTTGCCAAGAAATAAAGTGCCTAATAAAGGATTTTATGGGGAAGATAAATGATGGAATGGAAATAGGTTACAGTGCTTATAGGCTAATGGCAATTGTGGGGGGATTGAGTGCAAAGAAATTATGGTGTAATGTGATTTATGGCGAAGACCCTTGATAGCTTTCTAAAATAATTTCATTGTTATATCTTCCGATGGTTTTCTGAAACGTAAATGGTCGTTCGTACTTTTCTGCTATCCCGGTAATAAGAAAGCTATCAGAAGAGAAGAAGGGATTTTTGGTGTGTGGTATAAGACCCAAATATCTCAATCTTCCCCACAAAGCACTGCGAATCCTCTGATTTTTTATTCTTTGCGATAGAGAAATAAAATATAGTACGTGACGAGACTTTAATAAGAGACAAGACTTTAGTTCTTCTTATTCGCTTTACTCTTGGCAGTATGGTCGTGGTCACGATGAGATTGTCGCTGGAGGCTGATGTAGCTCACCTCACGATATCTCTACATCTAGTTTGATCACTCGAAATTCTGGTGCACTCGATTAAAGGATCTCCAACTGCGGACTTAATCTGATTGCCACCGCACGTGGTCTCGTTCCTTCCACTACGCTTTGACGCTCTATGGAGTCGCTGTTACGACTCGAAACTATAGTACGTTTATCCATTTCTGTTCTTTCATATATCCATAGAGAGAAGAAATATTTTAATTGTAAACTACTTGTAATAACATAAATTCTAGTATACGATCACAGGAACACACAGTTCTCCAAACCAACAAACCCAAATATCAAGAGAAACTTAAAGCTAATAAACTCAATGTAAGAGGATTATCAAATCACCAAGTTAGCAAGTTTAAACTTAATAAGGGGAGGCAGGACTGTAATCAAGATAGACTACTTCGGGAACTAAACGGAAACTCGGGGTACTGGAACACTTCAGTTTAAGTTTTTATTTGCACTTCTTGCATTGGAAGTTTATGAGGTAGAACCTCGCTCTGATTAAATATAGGATAACGGCTAGAGATATATGTTTTAATAGGAGAACCTTAATAATTCTTAGTGCTACCTAAAAATCGAAACTAGGTTTTCGTAGTCGTGTACTTTCACCAGCATGAGTACGGTCAGCAACGTAAGTAGCTTAAGATTCTCATTTTTCAAATCAATAATACTCTTTATTTTAAGGCGTTGGTAAACATTGTAAAAACCAAATTATTATCAACATATTCAAATATATTTAGATCACGAAAAATAATGGATTTAATACAAAACAATAGTGCGCAAGCGGTTTGAAAAACTGAGAATGTTTAGTTACTTATGTAGCTGACTGTACCACTTAATATATCTACGGTCGATATTTATTAAAACTATTTGAGAGAAACAATTTATTCTTCTTCAGTCGAAAGACAAAGCTTCCCCAAAGATAGTCATGTCAGCCAGTCTTATCCTGAAAGTATTTTACCCACGACCTTCACCAGGTCATTGGCCTATCTTGTAGGCTTGCCCACTCCACGTTTTCCGACGAGAACGTGGATGGAAGACGTGGAGGGGGCAGGGCGGAATAATTTCGCTATATTTTTTTTACCTTACCACATAACAAAAATACAAGCTAAGTTCTTAATGTAAGGGCTTAGAAAATAAATTATTCTTATCCTGCAATTGTTACATTCAACATTCCACTATTGGCGATATTGGCGTTACGTGAACACTTATGCTGGCAGGTGTTCACGTTTCATTAGCACAAATCAAACTATCCAACTACGAGTATTAATGTTCTTCAATTTCAACTACGTTTATCTGACTCGGGGCTTGTGTGTGACCTACATGTTGGGCCTCAAGGACAAGATTACCTCAATTTATAATATTTTTATATCATGTGTCATGCATACATAAATGCTGGACATGATAAAAATGGTAATTTTATGTTTGTTTAATTAAAGGTTGGTTGTTCAACTTTCATGGTTCATATCATACCACACTCCCAGTCATAAAGACTCTTGGCTTGCCCACCAAAGGAAATACACATAGGAAGATAGTTCAGGGTTTCCCAGGTACCTACATCCTTCCACTTTCGCATTGTATAACTGGATTTTTGGCTACAATATTTTTATGGTTGAAATATCATGCTACTTATCCAGACCGTAACTAAGCTTGTGAATTCGTTCATCCACAAGATGTGACATTGATTCTAACTAAAATGATCGGGATAACGACGGGAAGCAAAATAAAAGATCCCGAAATAATGTACTATCGGTATAAAATTTTAATAGTTAGTGAAAAAAAGCAATTGACGACATGAAATATAACAAAGAAATAAAAATATAAAAATTACAAATCATATCGCTAACAAGGTTGGCTTAAAAAAAGAGCTTGGTCTGAAACATAAAAGGCGAGAAATCCAAACTATGAGAAAATCGACGCATTTATATTCCTGTAGAAACTTATAAATGCAAAGACCCGAGTCTAAAACCAGCTACCCATTAAATTGGTTATTCAAACGGTCCAAATATATTCAAACTATTGAGCGGGACGGGTTAAGTAGCTGCGTTAAAATCGCTCGAGAACCATTGCCACCTTGTGGCAACAGGTTTCGTATCTTCGAGTTGGCTTCCAATTCGGATAAAGAATGTTGTGGTCTCAAGATGGCGTGGTTGAATAAGATTTCTCTGCAGTGAGTTTTAGGAGTACAAAATAAGATGTTGCTTAGTATTGTGTTAAGTAATCTAGCGTAGATTAACTCAACAAATATATTAAATTTTGTATAATACCAATCTACTACAGATTCAAATTTATGATTTTAGATTAAACTACCCATGTATTTTATATATCTGTAGTATATCTGCATGAGCTGGTTTTGATACCACTATTAGTTATTACAGAGAAAATAGGTATACAGATATAATAATATCCAACAATAACCAGGGACAAAATGTTTGTTTTATGTGTAACACTAATTACTTGAATACAATTTCCAAAATTATGACAAAAAAATGTATGGAACTTTTAACATTTGATGCAGTTAACCAAACAGCATATAGTCTTTCGCCTAGAATTGAATTCTTTATAAATTGTAACTCCAATAGTAGAAATTCGTCAACCACTATCCGCATTTTATTCAATTCCTGACGAATCTTTTTCGTAAATCAAAACACATACATAATTCAAAGCACCCCTGCTAGGGGTCGATTAAATATTCCAATTGACATCTCTTTACCCCACGAGGCAACAGGTCCGACCCACCCTTCAGAACCACATCTGCCCCCCATCTGTGTAAACGGCCCAAATGAATATGTATTTCGAATACCGTAGCTTTAAATATGAGAGAATATGTATGATTTGAATTATTAAATTTATGCAAAGGAATAATGGATGTCAGCTCAAATGGAAACCGACGTTGTTTGTGCGGTATCGCTGAGATGGGAATATGAATTTTGCGCCTTTGTTGTTTAGATTGTATTCGGTGTGGCGGATGGAGAAATTGATGAATATTATTGCTGGTATGTAGGCGTACGCTATTTATGTGCTCGATTCCTTCTGTTTGGAGGAATCTGCTTCTGAAAGGACTGTATTGTTCAAGATATTGAATGGGCCTTCCCTAGTGAGTCTCTAATTTTCTATCTATCTATATCATCATGCCAGATCCCTTGCGGGTTAGGCAGAGAGTACAGAGTTCTAATAGTTTTTTACCTTACATACCTCATTGGCTTTCTCCACTCTCATAGTCTCTTATTTTAGTTGGTCATATTTATCGATTTTTTAAAAATAAGAGTGGAGGAAGTTAAAGGGATTTAAGAAGAAATACCCTGTTAGAACTCTTACTCTCTATCTACTCCGCAAGAAATTTGGTGTGATGATATAGAGAGGGAAAGAGAAAGAGAGAGAGAGAGAAACAGATTTAGATTCTCAAGATTAAAATTACCTAAGACCCTCACTAATTATTAAATTGATGTCGTAATCTCTTTCAGTATCAACACTTACACTTTTCTTCACCTTCCAACTAACCGCGTTAAAACACGGATTCCATTTAACATTCCCTTTTTTACTGTAAAACGTTTTTCACCTAACGTTTTGTATAACTTTATTTACCGTCGAGGGTGACTTAAGCAAAGGAAGTTTATTCCCGAGCAACAAAACCCATGTGGTGGGTTAGTTGCAGGCGCCATTTATTCTGAACAACTAACACCTCCAACCCTGAAGTTATTTGAGGCTGACAAGCCTCCATTCTTTTGAGCCGGTTTCTATCTTTACACCCTGCTGGCAGCCGTAAAGCAGAATTTAGAAAAAAGTCCTTTGGTAATGGATGGTTAATAAGATAACAATTGTAACCCGGATGTACAATGAAGCAAAATCGTGAGGAAGAACTTAGAATAAATTTACAGAGGACTGCAAAAAATGGTCCGAGAGAAACAAAAGGGAGAAGGTTTATGTTCTGCAGTAAGTTCTAAAAAGGTGATGATAAAGTATATAACAACAGTTTGGTGGAGACATACTAAATAGTATACATTAATTGTCACTTCACAACATATATTTTTACGTGGAAAGCAAAATACAGATATATACATAGTGCATTAATACTATATAAGCTGTAACATAAATAACGTAATACCTGAAAGTAGTTTGTTCTAAATCGGTAACTGAACCGATTTCAACTATTTTTAAAAGTATGTTAATTTTTTTTATCTATCTATCTATCTATCTATCACATCACGCCAGATCCCTTGCGGGGCAGGCAGAGAGTACAGAGTTCCAACAGGTTCTTTCCTTACATACCTCTCTGGCTTCCTCGACTCTCATAGTTCGTCTCATACACGCTCGCCGGTTACGGACTCTTGACTTTTCCTTCAGATAAGACTCGCAAATTTTTTTTAATAATCAAACCTTGCTATTTACATTCAGTTCACTGTTTTAAACAGGTTTTTATCATTATTCAAAGGAATGCGACTATTTTAAATGAATTTGTAACACATATGCTTCAATATGCACGAAAAAATACAGATTTCGTTGTTAATTTGAGTATCAAATAGCTTAAAAATGGTAGAAAACTTATTAAAATTGTAAATTTAATTTTTGGTACTGAATTTGTAAGGCAATAATATAATTGGGGTGTCTAAGGTCTTGCTTTATATTTGATACACCTTGTATAGCTCCCGTATTGCTACCCCGATATCCTAAAACTCCTTGTACAGCAGGTCTCTCAGTGTATTTAGCGGAATCACTGCATTTCCACTGATGTGGAAATTACTACCACATATCACCATTATCAAAGGCAGTATCTATAGCCACGACTACTTTAGCAACAGAAATAATTCAATGCCGAGCTCCCGCGAGGGAGCCGGCGTGATGATATAGATAGATAGAAATAATTCAATCTAAAGTGGTTACGTCACTGCTTATTAAAATACGTCCAATACACCGGAATATTAAGTCCAAAGCTACCAGGTCCAGCTCCCTGACGAGGCACCTGCGCCGGAATTTATGGCCGACTTTACACCGAGCTGGCGACTTGCCACTTTGTATCACATTACCTTGTACCGGTCATTTATTCGTTTCAGATTCGTCTGTTTAGTTCCTAGTTAATTTGCGGATCGCTTTTGGGCGACATTTGTTATTTTAATTGTTAGTGTAACTCTTTTTTACTAGATTTTATTTAACTTGCAATGGTCGTATGTCTTTGTGTCTGTCTGTCTTTCCGGTTCAAATCTTATGATGCATGTTTAAACCATTTGCGGGTATCCGATTGAGCTGAAATTTGGCATACGTATGTGCAGTCGGTGTCTATACCATAATATGGTTCCATAGAGCTGGTCCAATGATGGAATCGGAAGGTAGCCATCGGAACATGTAAACTATACAACGTAACGCCCTCGTGTTTAGGTTTGTTAGATTGGTATTTACAGTACTATACAACCAGATAGCGTTCAGCGTCTGATAATGAAGCCGGAAAAAAGTCATAGGATTTCCTAAACTAAGCAAGATCTGCGATGTGTTTTTAAATAAAAAATATTTTAAAAAAGCATTATAATTATTATATTAAATTAATTTAAAAATAACTTAAATCTAAGGTGTACCTGATTGGATAGCTTGTTTTACTACTAAGATCGTACTTCAGATCAAGACGAATGGTGAAAACTCTGACATTAGCATGATCCTGACCTGACTTAGTGAGTGATCATGCTGTCACGTTCATGTTTATTTGGTAAATTTGTAATGCGACAAGTAGGGTATCTCAACTCGCTAGCGTCACGCTTATCTCAAACTTTTCGTGCCAAACTCAAACTCAAATAATTTATTTTGTATTAACCCTGCGGGGTGTGTACTCAATTTACATTTTTTTAATCTAATTTAACTACTTATCTACCACCGAATCGGAACAAGGCCTCCACTGAGAAGATCCGGCGAAAAAACTCAACGGGCTTGTCTTTTATATTTAATTCTCTTTTTTTCAATGGTATTGTGCGGATACAATGTTTAGGTTACCTTTAAAAAATGTACGATAAGCCCTCTGTATCACGTTGACTTCAAATATTCAATAAGGTTAGCGTTTCGAATATACTGACATTGACATCAAAGCTGTAGCCGTTCTCGATGAATACGTCAACATTCTAGGAGACGTTCTGAAGTAAAGATTGAAAGTTTCGAAAACTATTTTAAAACTGACCGCAAGACAGCGTATTAATGCCGAAAAAAGAAGAGGCATAGAAGCTACAGTGGATAAGATGTGCTGTAAAATATGATTATGATGAACAACAAACCACAAGGCACCTATAGGCTGATAAGTCTATAGTCACTAGGAGAGGATACCCTTCAAGTCTCATACCCTTCAAGTGTCATATATATTAATTATTTATATTAATTCCATAAACATAAGGTTAATTTAAAATATGATGTATGTCTTAATCATAAATTTCCTAAAACTAAATGATTTGAAGAAAATAAATTGTTACATACTTTCATTAAACAGACTACTTCGAGTATTAGGAGCACAAAACATGCACGTAGGTGTCAAACCACCGTGATCACAAAGCAAAGCTATTAAGTATGTAGCAACGGTCCTATTCCATTCACGCCTACCTATTCAGAGTTCACTGAAATCCAATCTATACGAATGAACGTACATAATTAGAAATCAAGCGGTAATTCGCAGCAGACAGACAAACTCGATTCGCATTTATAATGACACATTAGATATCAAGGCTTTACATACGAGTTTGGATTGAAAGTGTCATTTATTTAGTAAATTGAGTGTACAAAAGCCATCCTTGGAGAATAAGACTATTAGAATTGATTTTTAAAGAATTTGATTTGAAGGCTGACGATTAATTTAAACCGATTAGTATATTCAAACATATGTTGTTGTTGGTGACTATGTTTTTTTTTTCACCTGTGCTTAATCCAGCTTGCGTCTTTTCGAAATTTTCATGAAAACGTAATTGTAACAATTACGTTTACGTGGTTTAAATTTCCTCCACTAATCTTTTAAGATAACAGTAAAATATGACTTTGTACTTCCAAGAAATTATCTATTTTAATATTTTTTGTACAGATTTAAAAATATTATTCAACCCAATAAAGGAACTTTTCAACTTTCAAAAAACAGTATGTAGATAAAATAAACGTAATCCAATATAATCCAAACTTCAAGATAAATTTTAAGATATTTAAAAGGGAATAATAACATTTGAATTGAAGAATGAAGACTAAAGTCTATAACCAATGCGTCCTACCTGTTATGACTTACGGGGCCGAGACGTGGCCACTCACAGTGGGACTAATCCACAAATTCAAAGTCGCACAGCGGGCTATGGAGCGAGCTATGCTCGGCGTCTCTTTGAAGGATAAAATTCGTAACGAGGTAATCCGACAAAGAACCAAAGTTACCGACATAGCTCCCAGACTCAGTAAGCTAAAGTGGCAATGGGCTGGTCACATCTGCAGAAGGACCGACGGCCGATGGAGAAAGCGTGTCCTAGAGTGGAGACCGCGACTTGGTAAGCGTAAGGTAGAACGGCCTTCAGCTAGATGGACCGACGACCTCAAAAAGGTCGCTGGGACAGACTGGATGCGGAAGGCGGAGGACCTTGTGCAATGGCGCGTGTTAGGAGAGGCCTATGTCCAGAAGTGGACTGCGATAGGCTGATTGATTGATTGAATAACATTTATTTCATTCGAATATTAGTTTTTTTTTTCTGTCTAGTTAGTGAATTTGGAATGGAATATTTTAATATTAACTCAAAAGTTATATATTTTCTAATTTTTCATGGGTTTGAAAAATTGATTGTTAATTTACAATTTCCATTTTTCAAGTGCTATACGACTACGGCACATCAGAGTAATGATAGAAACAAGAAAGTGACGGATAAAATAATATTTTGTCTCGTTGGTCTGGTGGCAAAGCGCATCGCTTTGTGATCACGAGGTCCTGGGTTCAAATCCTAGGTCGGACAAATGTAGTTTTTCTAACGAAAAGTTCCCAGTACGAGTCAGGAGTCAGGAGGAATTGTGCCCGGTAAATGGCAATAGGCTCGCCCCCTATTACATGGGACCTTTTTTTCGATGGGAAATGCCTGCCACATACGGCTTTGGTGATGTGGCGGTTATGTAGGGCTCGCACCCACTTAAACCCACTTAAAAACGTTTGCTCCCCCAATTGCTTCGCCGCAGGAATCGCCAGTGGCAAAACATCTGCGTCGCGGGCGGGCCTGGTCTATTTCCCACAGACCTCTCCTCTATGCCTTGTGTTTTCTTTTGTGAGGGTGCGCAGGACGCAGCGCACTTCCGTCACAGGCCTGTTACTGGTCAGGCGACAAGCTGCCCACGCTCGGCGCCCGCAGGCCACTTCTCACAGTGGGCGGAGGTCATTTGCGGCGTACGCTATTACATGGGACCTAAAATCGTCAGCGAAACGTGGGTGTACTCAGTACACCTCTGCCACCCCCTCTGGGGAATATAGGCGTGACGGTGTGATGTTTTTTTTGTGTTTTATGTCCTTAATTCATTGTCGTCCCTGGGTACCCTCCAATGCCTTTATATTAACTTCAGTCCAAAAAAACTTAGATTCCATAAAACTGAGAACTTTGAACTTAGAATCCATAAAACTGACACTTAAATATTTTACAGCGTAATGTAAAGTAAGGTTTTAAATTATTATTATAATTGAAAATTTCGTTACTTAACTACTAGGTAGTTAGGTACTAAAAAGTTGACAACCTCGAAAATGTTACTTAGTTCAGACCAAGTATTCATGTCATCTTACTAAAAATTATTTAAAATCAGAAACATAGCCTAAAGCAGGCGTATGGTCACTAGCACAAGTTCACCCCAGAAGGTTCCTAATGCATAATGAAGCGGCGAACTTTGCGACATTGCTTTACATTGAAGAACTGTGGTTCTCAAAATATTTTGCAAAGGTAAGAATTTTCAATCATTCTTTTCATACATAAAACACCGCCACGCTTATGTTGCTCAGGCAGAAGAGGTGTATCTACTGTGTTCGCCCTCTTTTTGCCGGCGATGCCAGATCATAATATAATAGGAGACGAGCCTATTGCTATTGTACCGGGTACGATTCCAGATAGATCTGAAACCTTTTTTTTAAGTATTCTTTGTCTGACCTAGAATTCGAATCCAAGAAGATTATGTACATAACATTCCTTTCATGCACATTTTCACCAAAGAGACAAGATTCGTTTTTTGAATAATGTATAAAAAATTATATAAAAGTTCAACCTAATGTAGTTATTATTTTGAGTTGAGTTGAGGCGATCGTAGCGCTGTGCGACCGCGGTGTTCTTACCGATTACCAAGGTTAAGCAGCGTTCGACTCGGTCAGCCCGAGATGGGTGACCGTTTGTGGCATTTTCATATTCGAGCGTCTCCGTGCTTCGGAAGGCACGTTAAGCCGTTGGTCCCGGTTACCACTTAATGTGGTAGTCGTTAAGCCGAGTTGGAAGCCTTAAAGGCGGCTTGATAAGTTCCAACAGTAGGTGGCAACAAACCTGCCTCCGCCAATCCGCACTGGGTCCGCGTGGTCGAGTATGACCTTATCTCTCTCACCCCGATTTGTGAGAGAAGGCCTTTGTCCAGCAGTGGGCAGTATAGGCTGATATTATTATTATTATTTTAATGTATTTGTTAAAACGCATTCATTATAAATAATATTCCAAGCGTAGGCCGCGTAAGGCAATTATAAATAATTAAATTCTAGTCATTAGTATTCGATACGTATGCACATTTTAAGATAATGTCTACTAAGTATCTAATTTTAATGCAGAATGCGAAAAAGCTATAATACAATATTTAACTTTAAGTAGTTTGTGCGTGACCGTAGATAATAAGGGTACAAGATCTGAAGAATATAGAGTTATGAAGTAGAAGCATGCCACTGCCTACAGCCTATCTTATCTTATCTTGTCATTGGCTTATCGGACCGAGGAGACCTCAGGCGCACTTCGACCCGTTGGGATCTTTTGTGCTGTCCTTGCCCTAACGCTCTTACATACCTGTAGAATCGAATACTCCCTGTACCAGGCTGCAGATTCCAGCAGGAGGAAAGAGCCGAAATTCCTCTGGGTTTGGATAGGCCACTCCCAGTAGCTTCATTCGCCGCGCCGCCAGAGCATCGCAGTGGCATAGAACGTGCTTCATGGTTTCAGCTTCTGTCCCACAGTTCCTGCATGCCACGTCGCTGCAAAGGTTCATCTTATGTAGATGTTCTTTTGTGCCATAATGGCCAGTATAAGCTCCGATTAGTTGCCTTAATTGTAGTCTGCTATGTTTTAGCAGTCTCTCGCTGTCGCTGTCACACCATGTGGAAAGGAAATCCTTGGAGTGTCTCAGCCCTGTTTTAGTTTCCCATTCTCTCCCGTGTTGTTCTTGGACATATTTGAACAGCGCTCCTCTGTAGGCACCATCTGGTATGCCTATGAACGGTTCTGGACCAACAAATTTCTCCATTGCTCCCTTTTTGGCTAAGTCATCCGCACGCTCATTGCCATCAACCCCCGTGTGCCCAGGGACCCAGACTAATCTAATCGTGTTGCGCGCTCCACATCTGTCAAGAAGGTATGCGCACTCCACGGCCAGTGCCGAGTTTAGCTCATAGGAGCTGATGGCTTTGAGGGCAGCCTGACTGTCACTACAAATGTAGATTCTCTTGCCTGTAATTCGTCTGTCCAATATCTCTTTTGCACAAACATTTATCGCATAGGTCTCTGCTTGGAATATTGATGCAAACCTACCCATGCTTTGGCTTAGATTGTATCCTTCTGTGTATACACCGGCTCCTGTTCCAGACTTGGTTTTGGATCCATCCGTGTACCATATCATTTGTTCTTTACCTTGCTTGTTTAGACCACTTTTCCATTGTTCCCTGGTAGGGATGTGGGTGCTAAATCTTTTGTTGAACATGTACGTGGTCAAGATCTTGTCACATCTCATGTTCTTATGTCATCTAGTTCCTTGTGTGGCGCTAGCTTGGTGTGTTCAAGGCTTGGCGCTGTTATGCTCCATAGTCCAGTTTTCTCCAGTCTATAGAGCGCCTTCCTCGCCTCAGTCTCAATGACGATGTGTAATGGAGTGAGCTTAAGTAACCGCTCCATAGCTGCCGTCGGTGTTGTTTTGAATGCACCTGTGATGGCCAGGCAGGCTGTCCTTTGTAGTTTCATTAGATCGTCCCTGCAGGTTTGTATTTTAGTTCTGGGCCACCACACGATGCATCCATACATTAATATCGGTTTTACCATAATTTTGTATACCCAGTACATTATTTTGGGCTGTAGGCCCCATGTCTTTCCATATGCTGACCTGCACATATTCAGTACTCTCAATGCTTTAGCAATGGTATGGTCAACATGTGCATGCCACCGCAGTTGCTTATCCAGTATAACCCCTAGATATTTAACTTCAGTGGCCCATTTAATTTTATTACCGTGCATATGTAGATCTTGCAGACCTGTTAGTACCTTTTTCCGTGTGAATAGGATCACGTTAGTTTTCTTTGGGTTAACCGAGAGACTATTTGTCGTGCACCAGTTTGTGACTTTGTCTAGAGCTTCCTGCATCAGTGTCGATACTGTATTTGGAAACTTTCCATTGACTGCTATCACTATATCGTCCGCATATCCAACTCCGTAGAACGGACCTTTGTTGATTATCCTCAAAAGAGAATTCACTACCAGGCTCCACAAAGTCGGCGATAAGACACCTCCTTGCGGGCATCCTTTAGTCGTTTTGACGAAGAGACTTTCTCCTAATATTGTAGATTGGATTATCCTGTTCTTTAGCATGTTTTTGATCCATCTGATTAGAGTTGGTTCTATCCCATGCCCTGTAGCAGCTGTTTCAATGGATGAGAATGTTGTGCGATCGAAAGCACCTTCAATATCTAGAAAAGCTGCAGCACAGATTTCCTTTTGCTGCAAGGCCATCTCTGCGCGAGTCACAACATAGTGTAATGCAGTCTCCGTAGACCTACCGGGTAGGTACGCGCATTGCATCTTATGTAGAGGATGATCCTTTAATGGACTATCCTTTATGTGCCTATCCATCATTTTCTCAAGACATTTTAAAAAGAACGATGATAAGCTGATTGGTCTATAGGATTTGGTATCCTCATAATTCGGTTTTCCCGGTTTGGGGATGAACGTCACTGTTACCTGCCGCCAGATTCTAGGGGTATGCCCAAAGGCCACACACGCCCTGAACAATCTACACAGGTGTTGGTTGAGTAGTCGTTCCCCCTCTTGTAACAGAATGGGATAAACACCATCCGGTCCAGGGGCCTTAAACGGTTGAAAGCTCTTCAAGGCCCATTTGAGTTTATTCTGTTCCACGACTTTCCCTGCCGTTTCCCAGTCAGCTCTGGTTGTTTTTAAGCTAAGCTCATTCATGTTGACATCATACATGGTGTCCTCTTCCTGTATTTCTACTGAACCCGGGAAATGCACGTTGAACATCGTTCTCAATGTTTCTTTCCCATTGTTTGTGAGTTCTCCTTTCTCATTCCTTACTGTAGTAAGTGGATTTATTTTGGCCGTAGATATTGCCTTGGCTAGCCTCATACCCTCTGGGAGGCTGCATATGCTTTGGCAGTGTCTTTTCCAGGCCCTTCTCTTTGCTTTCCGCACTTCTGTGTTGAACCTCGTGAGTATCATAGAGTAAGCACCGAAGTTCTTAGTTGCTTTTGCCAGATTAAATGTCCGGCGGGTCTCTACTCTCAGCTTTGCTAGTTCTGGCGTCCACCACGGTACACGCTGCGCTAGGACTGTACTCTCTGGACAGTTGTTAGTCCAGGCGCTATTTACCGCCCTAACTACGTTATCTGCTTCAAACTCTATATCTAATATGGAGTTGAGCCTACCTCTGACCTTTCCAAGCTCTATCTTTAGGTCTCTTTTGTACGCGGCCCAATCAGTGTTCCTGGGGTTGCGCCTTTTTACATTTATGTTATTCATTTCAGCTTCGTACCGGAAACATATGTAATTGTGATCTGAGGATGAGATCTCATTGGAGACATGCCAATTTTCTTACTCGCTTTGTTGCTGGCAACTGTGATGTCGATAACTTCCGCCCTTCGTTTATTCACAAACGTGGGCTCATTGCCTTTGTTAAGAATTTGTAGAGGAGAACTTACCAGAAATTCCAGAAGTTTTTCCCCTCTCTGATTAGTGTCCGTGCTGCCCCAGACGATGTGATGCGCGTTGGCATCAAAACCAATGATGAGCTCAAAGTTGTTTGTGCTGGAATAGTCGACCAAGTCACGTAGTTGTGTTGTAACTGGGTCCGCATATTCGTAGGGCAGATAGGCAGCCGAGAAGATAACATCCCGACTGCCCGTTTTACCTTCCAATTTTAATTTCACCGTGGTGAGATCCCTGTGACAGAAAGTGGACAGAGGCATTGCACTTATGCCATTTCTGACAAAAATGCAAGTCCTCATGTCATTGGTTAAGCAGTTATGGAACAGGTTACCTCCCGCCCCATCTAAGCCCCGTATCTGTCCCCTATATATGTAGGGTTCCTGTATTAGTGCTACATCAAAGGTAACCCTGCGCAGCTGGCGATCTAGTATCGCCGTAGCCGCCTTAGAATGATGTAGATTTATTTGCACACACCCTAGACCAAGCTCCGTTGCCGTCGAGTTTGTGTACGGATTAGGAAGTCCAGACAAGGGACTCCCCTATCCAGCATAGCTTTCGGATAGTCATCCGCTATGATGGCCATCCTTGTTGTCGTCAGGGCATCCTTGAAGGAGGACCCAATGCGAGCTCGCTTTGTGTCCCCCGTGGTATCCCTGGCCTCATCGCTAATCTCCCTTGCCCGTTTCGTGAGTGTTACCTCTTTCACAGGTGATCGGGAGATGGCAGTTTGCCTAGCCAGCTCCATGCGCCTCCTTCTCTTAGCAAGGCCGCTGGCACGCTTGCGCTTCTTCGGGGAGACCTGGTCACGCAGTCTGCCAACGCTGGTCGCCTGAGCGGTACAGTTTTCGGGTCCAGCAGAGCCAGGCGCCTTGACCTCCGCCTTGGCAACCAGGGGTAGACCGGAAGACACTGACTCTCCCCTAGAACCGCCTGGTTGTTTGCTTGTAGGGACCAGACTGGCGCCACCGGTCGGGTTCGCTGCCGTCACTTGTCCCTTTGCCTTTTTGTTGCCCGTAAGCTTGGTGTTTCGCCCTGATGGGCCTTGTGTGCATGATGCACCTTGTCCCCTTTCGGAGACCATGTTGGGGTTTAATTTTATTTTGTCCATATGACCTAAAAAGTTTTCGCTCTGATGATTCCCCACCCGCCACGGAGCCCTCACCTTTGGGGATGCTATATAAGCACCAGGGCTATCACCAAAGTATAGGATTCCAGGATGAGTTGTCCACGAGACTAACGTTGTTCGCCCTCCCTCCCACGTAGTGTAGGCTTACACCGCCGCCTGTGGACCCCTTCACCCCAGAACCCTAGCCTAGCCCATCTGAAGGATGGACTTCAGCCGATTGACTACCACGCGGCTACGTGATAGCCTCCCGTTTGGACAGAGATCCAGACCGAAGAGGCGTGTTGCCAGCGACAGACAACAACTGCCGGTCCATCGCCGACTCAACCTCCAGGACTCCTTCACCTGCTGTACGGGTCACCGCGCACGGCACGAACACGCAGGAGATTGTCCCCCCCCCTCCCCCCTATTCCCCTGCCGCAGCACCCAATCCCAAGCACTGCGCCATGTCGGGTCATCCGCCATCGCCAACAAGATCCCCCGTAAGGGAAGTTATTGACGATACCCGGGGTGCACCGTCCCGTGCCCATTGTCGTTCCTCTGGACGTATCCGCGGGACTGGCAATGGGTCGGGCGCACTAGGAGGTTACCCGACCGCAGCACCCCAAACCTAAGTCCCTACAGCCTAAGTGAGGACACCTTATTTCAGACGTTCTTAGAAGCCTATTTTATAATATAAGTCATTCTTACGTATGGCGGCGCCCTAGGTCATAAGTTCAGATAGGTCTGCGATCCGAGCCAAAGCCATTATTTTTTTTGCTTTGTCCTACATTTATCACTTGGTTTTGGGGCTAAAGAAAACACCGAAAGAGTTATGGATTGTTTACACTTCTCGTAAAAAGTTGTACAGTCGGCGAGAAAAACGCTTATAATAATATCGATGTTTTTAGTTTTGTGGCAAAATAACTTTGCTTTACGATTATTATATATTATTTACGATACGAAAATTATCGTATGTTGACTTTCTAAGATGGTATGTATTTTTGTGCACGTATTATCAAGGACTCATATGCTTTAAAATTTGTTCCACATGCAAATCTAACCACTTCAATTTATTATAACCAACTTTATGTTCCAACAAGAAAATAACTTTAAACCTGGATAAGCTGTTTGGTCCGAATTTTGTAAATAAATACACAATAAACGGAATCAGGCGTTACTTTTTAGATACCCATTGTAAAACAATCTAGGAGAGGGACCAATTCACTAATTTTCGGCCTGTCAACTTTATAATTTACGAACCAGACACGTTGATTAATATAATAGGAATACATTGAGAAAATCGAACTCGCTGATCTTGTTGAGAGATTGTCATATCCTCATGTGATGCCGGCATTTATCGAGGTTGCTTATAACTAGTAGTTACATCACGGAAAATTAAGGCGCTAATTTATTTATTTTAGGAAGGCTTACTGTCTAATTACACAATGACATAAAAATATAATTACTTAATTGCTAATGAAAAGCCTCCACCAATTTGTAACAAATTAATTAACTAATAAACTGAGCACTTTTGATCGCGAAATAAATAAAAGCATCTTTTAAATCAGACAAAAGTAATACACCAGAGTACAAAACCTAAACCAAAAAAGCAAAAAGGAAAAAGTTAAACAAATTAAAAAAGGAACAACAAGACCAACAATTAAAAATAGCTATTTTTAATTTTAACCATTGATTAATTAGAAAAAAGAAATTCTTGGTTAATTCCTTTTTCATTAAGTTGTCGCTAGTGCAAAACAAATCTATATCCAATTTTAACGATAATTTATGAAAGCTGCCAGAACTTCGTAGAAAAAATGCGTTTTGCCTGTAATTAGTACTCGCAAAAGGCAAGTCTAGTAAAGTCTGTCTAAAGCCTAGGTGATTTGTGCGCAGGGGTATTTTTGCTAACAAATTAGGACAGTCTATTGAGCCTTTAGCCAGTTTCATTAAAAAGCATACATCATTTATGTTTCGTCTGTTTTCTAATGGCAGATAATGGTATTTTCGGCATCGGTGATAATAGTTAATCGAGGGTTGCTGTGTTTTGAAATCAAGATATTTCAAAAATCTCCTTTGTACGTGTTCAATTCTTAATATATATATTTATACTGGGGGTTCCAGACCTGCGATGCATATTGAAGAAGACTACGTATGAATGAGCAATATAAATTTTTTATCGGTTTAAGCGATTGAAAGCACACATTCTCATTATGAAACCTAATGCTTTGGATGCTCTTTTAACTCTATAGTCTATATGCATGTCGAATACTAGTTTATTGTCATGTATGATACCTAAATCTTTAATATTAGAAACTTTTGTTATGATGTGATTGTAGAAACTATATTCAGCGTTAATAGTATTTTCTAGCTAGAAAACGTTATGCTATGACACTTGAAAACGTTCAATTGGAGTTTGATTGCCATACAATAATCAGAGAACCTATTTAGATCTTGTTGGAGTTTCAAAGCCTATGCGATTATTATTAATGTGATTATTTCTAAAAAAATGGAACATGCCATTTTATTATTAATGCTAACTGTACGTTCAATTGATTGAATTTAATATTATCGCCCATAATAGGTGAATACTACATAAAGGGTGAGCAGCGCTCAGAACACTGTAGGTACGTATTCTAATAACCCCATTTTTGAGTCGCTATCGTAGTTACCAGGAGAAAATTCCATCATCAGAAAAAGGGAAAACCTTTTTCTGTTTTCTATGGGTATAGGTTCCTTTATTTATGATTAAGAGATACTTAAGTAATATGAATCTACATAGGTATCTGTATGACTATCACTAGAAGTGTCATACTCGATCACTTATTTGAATAAACCATACGGGGATACTTTATTACATTTTTTTTTTCATTTTGTCTACTAATCTACTATAGGATCAGAACGCGGCCTTCATTGAGTAGAACCGGTGAGAAACTAAGTAATCTACCGATACATTTAGTTGTGTTCTGCTAATGCGTAGATATTTTAGAATATTTAGCACATTCACTAGCGGAGCAGTATTGTCTGGTGCTGGGTCACTTCCTTTCCTCCAACGTGGTCGAAGGGAGTGATGGCTGTTCCAGTAGTCATACTCGTGAACGAGTGCTGCTTGTAGGGACTGGTCCGGCCGTGAAAATGACCCAACGCGCCAGTGTGACCCACCCCTTTGCGCTCGATATGCATCTGAGTATATCGACATTAAAGGGAAGGGGGTACGACACCGGGAAAAAATCCGGCTACCCTATACATGAACAAAAACAAGCACGATCTCGAGTCACTGTCAGTCACGAGTCAGACAGAACAGCATCATGAAGATGCTAGCCAAATAGGGACTCGAGGGCGTGCTTATGGGATGAAGCGTTGAGAACCAAAGAGCCAGTGCACTTAAACAAACAAAAACAAACCAGCCCTCAGTGCCTAGCAGAATGTGCAGAAAGGACACGGAACATTGAAAGGGAAACAGAAGAAGGATCAGCATAGCATAGTAAACTATAATACCATCAGAAAGTAAAAATAGCATCAAATAAATTAAAATAACATTAGAAAGTTTAAGTAATAAAAAAAAATCAAAACAGCATTAGATTACTAAAAAAAAGAATCAGTTATAATTAAGATAGTAACGGAACGTATAATAAGAAATAAAATACAAATACAGTAAAGGAAAAACTATTGTTAAAATTAGGAACTAAAAACTTGCAAAAATTTAAAAACATACAATGCTTTAGATACATAGAATATAGAAAAGGGATCTAACACGTATTGGGGGAAACTCTGGCGATCATTTACCAAAAAAAGAAAAAAAACGATGATAGTAGCGAAAGTCAGAGCGGTATGTAAGGAAAGAACCTGTTGGAACTCTGTACTCACTCCCTACCCCGCAAGGGATCTGACGTGATGATATAGATAGAGATAATTATTAGCACGTCGTAAAATCATCATATTACATCAAGTGCTTAATATTTAGCTCATATATCTTAAATTATCCCTTAAAATAAAAATCTGGCTGATATCTAAGATATGAAATTAAATTCATATCTGACTAGGCTCAGATAATTTATAATGGTAAAACAGGTGCGAATAAATTTTATAATAATATTATCTGTGAGTACCCTAATGATAAAGCTAGATTAAAACGTTGTTTTATATTTGTGAGCCCCATTTGTTGGATTTATTATTCTTTTTTATTTATGGGCTTACATTAGAGAAAAATAACACATACTACATAACATACACACTGCTGTAGTTTATTCTTCGTATGAATAATATTGAGTGCTAAATCAAAAGCGTTTTCATATGATTTTTATTCTCATTATTTCTTATTCCAGCATAATTACACCTATCTATCTATCTATCTATAACCTCACGCCAGATCCCTTGCGGGGTAGGCAGAGAGTACAGAGTTCCAACAGGTTCTTTCCTTACATACCTCTCTGGCTTCCTCGACTCTCATAGTTCGTCTCATACACGCTCGCCGGTTACGGAGACTCTTGACTTTTCCATCAGATAACACTCGGTTTATTTGGTCGTGGTAAGATAGTCTAGGTCTTCCCCGGTACCTGCATCCTTCCACTTTCACATTGTATATCTGTTTTGTCATTCTTTCCTCTGGCATTCTTTCTATATGCCCGAACCAACGGAGCATGCCCTTTCTCATCTTTACACCGATACTATCTTTCATACCTACTCGCTGTCTTACTATGCTGTTGCTAATGCGGTCGGTCAGCTTCACTCCGCACATCTTCCGCAGAGCTCGCATTTCTACCGCATTTATCCTACTTTCATTCTCCTTCTTACATACCCAGCTCTCGCTACCATATAACAGCATTGGGACAAGAACTCCGTTATGTATGGCCAGCTGCGCCTTATGGCTTAAGTGCCGGCTCCCGAGTAGCTTTCCCATCGCACCATTCACTCTGTTCCCTGCACTCACTCTTCTCTCTATGTCAGCGGTGTATTTCCCATCCTTACTGAAGGCGCATCCAAGATATACAAACTCATTCACTTGCTCCAGCACATCGTTACCAACCACAATCCTTACATTCGTTCTGGTTTCTTCCCTTTCAAAAACCATAATCTTGGTTTTCTTCACATTCAAGTGTAAGCCATTGATCATGCAGTCGTCTTTCATAACTGTGACTAGTGTTTGCAGATCAGTGGCTGTTGGCGCTATTAAAACCGCGTCATCTGCATAAAGTAGATGGTTTACCACTATGTCACCCATTTGTACACCTTCATTCATCGCTTTCAGTCTTTGAAGACTTTTGTCCAGATATATTATAAACAGTCTAGCGGACAACACGCAACCCTGCTTGACGCCGATTTTAACGTCAAACCAGGGTGACCTGTTACCACCCACCCGTACGCATGCCTTGCAGTCCACATAAGTGGACTGGACGGCTCGCAACAGAGTGCCATCTATACCATACTCTGGCAAAATGTCCCAAAGTCTCTTTCGCACAACTCTGTCAAATGCCTTCTCCAGATCTACAAAACCGCAGAAAACCTTCCGGCCCACTGCCAGATGCTTCTCTACGATGTTGCGGAGTGAGAAGACTTGATCCGAACATCCTCTTCCAGACCTGAAACCCCCTTGTGCCTCGCACAACATTCCATCGGACTTCACGCGCATTCTCCGTTCAATAATTTTACCGTACACCTTGGCTGCCAAGCTGATCAAACTGATGGCTCTGTAATTGGCACAGTCATATTGTGAACCCTTGCCTTTATACAAGGGTACTATGACTGCGCGGCGCCAATCTGTAGGGACTCTACCGGTCCTCCAGCAAAGGTTTGCAAGGGCCCGGAAAGCGTCCCGGACGCAAGTTCCACCATATTTGATCATCTCGGCAGATATCATGTCTACTCCCGCAGCTTTACCGTTTTTCATACTTCCTATCGCCCATTCAACTTCTTCCATAGTGATGTCCTCCGTTGATTCTGGTGCCGCAATCTCGCCTTTAGGCACGTCTGCGGCATCAGCATCCGGGTCATCTCCATACATTTGTCCAAAATATTCACTCCACCGGTTTAGCACAGCTTGTGTGTCTGCAAGAATGTCACCATCTTTAGATTTTATCCTTTCCATTCTGGAGCCTGACGAATCACCTCGAGCCTTTCTCACCTTGCTCCAAAAGAGTTTGGTGTTGTTCTCGAAGTTCTTCGCCAGCCTCTCCTCTTCAATCATACTGGCTCTTTCACGCTTTTCTTTCACTAAAGTTTTAGTGGCATTCTTGCATTGCCGGTATATTTCTTTCCTCATCTCTGTCATACTGGCATTCAGGTTCAAAGAAGATACATAGTCCTGCCACGCTTTCTTCTTACTTTCTACGGAGCTTTGCAACTCCGCATCCCACCATGCATCACCTTTTGCTGTAATATGCTTCTTTGAGCAACCACATACTTCTTTCGCGGATTCCACCAAACTCTCTTTCAGGCTATTCCAGCATTCATCTACATTTGAGTCCGAAGAGCCTGCTGTCAAAAGCTTGTCCCGGACTCTGTCTTCATACATTCTCCTCACGCTCTCATCTTGCAACTTTTCAACCTTTAATCTTTCAAGGTCTCCGAAGGGGATACGCTCTCGCCAGTGCCTCCACTTCCTGAACAGACCACTAAACCGCGCAACTACGAGATAGTGGTCTGATTCCAGAGTGGGGCCTCTATACGCACGCGTATCTTGTAGTTTGCTTCGGAGACGGTTATCAACCAGG
Organism: Phalera bucephala; assembly: GCA_905147815.2. Lineage (NCBI taxonomy): Eukaryota > Metazoa > Arthropoda > Insecta > Lepidoptera > Notodontidae > Phalera > Phalera bucephala. Next base: position 35,296,126 of record LR990615.1, on the reverse strand, counting down.
ATCAGATCTATCATGCTTTTTTGTTCATTCCTTCTCCACGTATACATATGTATGTCCTTATGCTGGAATATCGTATTAGACACAAGGAGACCCCTTTCCAAACAAACATCTACAATGAGCTTACCTGCATCGTTCACTCTCTTATCACCATAAGGACCCAGAGCAGCGTCGCAAGTTTGCCGCCTGGTTCCTACCCATCCGTTCAGATCGCCACACAGAATCACCTTTTCGTTAGCCTCAGCCAAATCCAGAACTTCCCTGACATTATCCCAAAACTTCTCAAGGTCCTGGGGTGTCGACGAGCTTACGGGAGCATACGCTGCGACCAAAAATACTCTAGTGACACCCAGTTTTAAACGGACCCAGAGAAGCTCGCATCGCACAGGCCATAATCTCTCACTCCAGAGGCCAGGCGACGGGACAGCAAGATACCCACCCCCATGCTGGCACGACTGCTCTGCGGTACACCAGACCACAGAGCCATCGTTCCATCAGGCAGATCACAGGTTTCACTGCCCCTCCGCTTAGTCTCTGTTACACACAGAGCATCCAGGCGTCTCTCTTTCATTACATCAATCACCTCATGCATCTTATCTTCCATACCACCTCTTACATTCCAAGTGCCTATTCGGCACTCTGCACCCCACGACTCGCCAGTTCGGGCCCGGCGTGATGGGTGGCGGCCCCCATCGCCGCTTCCACCTATATTCGTACCGACGGGGGCGGGCCGGTACGCGTCGCCTCGGGGGGACGCCCTAGCCCGCACTGCGGTACGTCTTCGGTCCAAGATTGCAGCCATAATGACTGGCAGGGGTCGCGACGAGCACGCTCTTGGACAGACCCCCAATTACACCTACCTACATTTTTATATGTATGATATAAGTTGTAAATAGTATTACTTATAAGCAGTCATAAAGCTATTGGAAAAGGAATAATATGTACGAGAATTACATTTTACAAAGAAAAGTTATTTGGGCAGACTTACTTTAGTATAACGTTATTTTTATTTTATTTTATTTTATTTGGAAAACAATACAGTAAAACATATCTAAACTAATAACAATTTAGTTCTGAGTAATACACATTTACACTGTTTTCGCATATATGTTCGAAAGCTTGTTTGATACTGAAGATATTTTTTATTTTTTTATTTTATGGTTAAAAGAGATAATATTAAAAACTAATGAAAATAAAGAAAGGAAAAGAAACAACAAAAATGTGTCTATTAAGTTAGTTAGAGAACCATATCGAACCACTTATTTGTTAATATTTGTTTAAATGTGTTCGTATTTGAGAAAAACAAATCTAGAATGGAGATGTCAACCAATTGATTATAAGTGTTTGCTGAACGAGCAAAAAATGAGTTATGTCTGTACTTTGTAGCGCAGTGTGGGATACATAGAGGGATGGGTTGTCTTAGGTTTCTCTTAGGAACCCGGAGCTTTATCTGAGAAAGGAGATATAGCGAATCTATTTTGGAATTCGCAATTTTCACCAACAAGGAAATGTCAGCAATTTTTCGCCTCTCTTCTAGAGGTAGTATATGATGCTTCTTACATCTCGCTGCATATACTTGTTCTTGGCCCCTACACTTATATTGTAAAAATCTAAGTAGTTTTCGTTGGATACTTTCGAGTCTATTGATGTAGACGTCATATTGCGGATGCCAAACCTGGGAGCAATACTCGAGGGTACTACGCACATAAGAGCAGTATAGAATTTTAATAACTTTTATACTGGAAAATTGAGAACATGTTCTAAATACGAAACCTAAGGCTTGGTTAGCTTTCTTGGCAATGTGATTAATGTGCTTTTCATAGGACAGTTTACAGTCGTGAATAACACCGAGATCACAAATTTCGTCGACCCGCTTGAGTGCATGTTCTTTAAGGGTATATGTGCAATTGGTTGTAATTAGTTTCCGACTGAAGGTTATACTATAGCATTTCGATACATTTAGATCCAATTTATTCAGTTCACAGTATTCTTCAAACTTATGAAGATCTTGCTGTAGAAGACGACAATCGTTAAAACATTGTATCTTTTTGAATATTTTCATATCGTCAGCATACAGCAGAAATCCAGAATGAGAGAAACAGGAACTAATATCATTAATGAAGAGATTAAACAGTAATGGACCTAGCAATGATCCTTGTGGGACGCCTGAAGGGACGATATTCCACCGAGAAGAATAACCATTCACTGCTACAGCCTGTGATCGATTTTTTACATAGGAGGTGAACCATCTAAAAAGATTTCCATGTATTCCAGCTGATAAAAGCTTTTGCAGTAAAATTTTGTGATCTATTCGATCAAAAGCTATACTGTAGTCAGTAAAAATAGAGTCCACCTGCCCACCAGCATCCATACTTGCTGATACATACTCAGTGAATGATAGTAGATTCGACGTGGTTGAACGATTTTTAATAAATCCGTGTTGTTCGGGAATAAAAAAGCTTGATAGGGTGCTGTAGACTTGAGTGTAAACGAGGCGTTCAAGAATTTTTGCAAATAAACATAATTTAGAAATTGGACGATAATTACTGACCTCGCTTTTGTTACCAGTTTTGTATATAGGGGTGATAAAAGCGGACTTCCATAAAGTGGGAACAATACCTTCATTGATAGATCTCTGAAACAATATAGTGAGGGGCTTAGTCAAGTTTTCAGCACAGTTAAGGATAAATGTGGGATAAATAGTATCTGGCCCAGCGCCCTTAGATGCATCTATTGATTGGAGTAGATTATAAATGGAGTCTGGGTTTATTTCTATGTCACTTATGGTACGGAGGTAGTTAGAAGATGTCGCATTATCCTCAGATATTAGATTAGTGTCGCGAGCTGGATCAGAAGAAATAGATAGGTATATCGAGTGAAAATAGGTCGCAAAAAGCTCACAAATCTCCTCTCCAGACTCAGCCAATTCTCCTTTATAGGTTACTGTCGAGGGGAGACAATTAGTGCTATTTTTATTTGACTTTACAAATGACCAAAAGAGCTTGGGGTTCTTTACGATGGAATCTTCACACTTTAAAAGATATGATTTATAACATTGTTCCTGTAGTATTTTCGCTCTCTTTCTTAATAATGAAAAGGTATCGTAATCAGCTACATTGCCGTAGATGCGATATTTCTTAAGGAATTTATGTTTTTCTTTGAGAACTTTTTTTAAAGGGGTGTTATACCATGGCGGGAAAGATGAAGAATTTACAATTTTGGACGGAACGAATTTATCTCTAATAGCATACAGGCATTGGTAAAAATAGTTAACAGCATGTTCTAACGGATTATTGTTTAAATGAGTTTTCCAGTCAATCTCGTTTAGCGATGCATTAATTTTGTTGTAATCTCCAGATTCATAGAAGTATTTTAATCTTGGTTTGGTTTTTAAAGACATAGGCATATCCAGGCAGAGGGACATTTTTAAAGTTTTATGATGGACGTCCTCAGGTACTAAAGGATCATCACATGAAGTTAAATACAACTCAAAGTTCGACAGCACTAAATCTAAAACCCTATTATTAGCGTTTTGACATGAATTAAATTGAACTAAATTGCACTCAGATAACGTATCGAAAAAATAAACTTGACACTCGCCCGCTATTCCTGATGGCTGTAGGTGGTTTCCATAATTTGACCATACAATGTTACTCAGGTTGAAGTCTCCCATAATGATAAAAGTCATTTATTGTTAAGTCTTGAGGACAAGAATTAACAATAAATGACAATTTATCGCTGAAATGTTGCAGCTGAGCACCAAAGGAATAACCATGCTTTTCATTACATAGATATAATGTACATACATGCAATCTATTAAGTTGATGGTCAGTATTTCTATATGTAATGCTGACCCATATATCCTTAGCTGTGGAAGCCCACTCCGGGCATTCCACCGCTGTTAAATCGCGCCTCACTGCTAGAAGCACGCCCCCCCCCCGTATTTTTCATTGGTATGTGAATAATTTCTATCCCGGCGCCAGATGAGATACCTATCGTCAAAGAGTTCATTATTGTATATACCGGCAGTCAACCACGTCTCCGTAAGCGAAATTACATCATATTTCGTCATTAGTAAGTTTTGCTTAAATATTTGCGTCTTAGTGCGCAACCCTCGAGCATTCTGGTAATACAAGATTAAGTTATTCATTATTATGAATCTTAGTTATAAATCTCGAGCGAACCAAGTTAAAACAGTACGAGAATCGACTGAAAGCATCCACTATCCAACTGTTATTTATTATACAAATTGAATTTTTAATTTTTTTTGATAAAGTAATAATAAACTCACAGATCTGGTCAGTAATATATAAAATTATCCCAATAGGATTCTCTGCGAGGACTACTATTACTAGTAATCCTCGCAAACAAAAACTTACTTTTATCCAGCTGTAGATATGCAATAAACCTTTTACGTGTTTAAAATGTTTAGAGTTTTTTATAACAGTCACTAAGATCCGATCTATTATATACGAAATTACAAGCACAAAATTATATTCTATGATAAAAACTATCAAACAAAAACAAATAATTAACCGTACAAAAAAAGATAAAAAGTGATAAATTAAAAAAAGGGTAAGAATAACAAAATAAAGAGGTGAGTTGTACAAGCGAATAAATTTAAACTCAAGTTTAGTAACAGACAATAATGACCCGTAGAACTTCGATGCTACATGTTCGATCGCGTGGAAATCAGTTGCGCTTACGCCTACCAGTAGGCTGACAAATCCATACTCGTTTAAAAAATGAACTGGTGAACAAAAGATTGCATATTTTACGACTATGGTTCTCAAACTATGTGACAATGATTGTTGTATAAAATTAAAACATATTCGAGGTTGATTAATTATGTTAATTTTAGAAGATCTTTTTCGCATTTTATGGGAATAATAGGTGAGGTATCCGACTTCCGGGCCATGATCTTGCAATGCTTGACCCAGACATATTGAAAATTCTTTTCTTTACCCAAGGTCCTCGCCCTGCTCAACAGTGATTTGTTAAATGTCGTCAAATGATCATTAACATAAAAGTTTCCAGATGTGGGGAAATCCAGTTTAGATAGGCTAAGTTGTTTATTTTTTCGAGCCATAGCGACTAGTTCTTCCTTTCTGTAACGGTTATTAAAAGCAATTACAATCGATTTTGCAGAATTTGGGACACGAGTAGGTATTCGGGCTATGTAGTTAATTTCGTCTTGTTTAAAAGTAAAATTACACAGATTCCCGATTTTATTTGCAAGACCGAATAAATTTTCATTTTTCTTTTGAGGGATTCCGCGAATCTCTACGTTATTAACTCTAGCCCACTGGTCTCTGTCCTGAAGTTCACGATTGAGTCTAGCCACCTCGTTATGCAGTATCGGAACTTCACCCGTCGCCTTCTCGGTTTCGATGATTCTTGATTCCAGAGTCTGAACTTTATCAGAGAGGCTTTTGACGAGTGTGTGCGCCATTTCGATTGATTCCTTGAGACCCACGATCTCCTTTTTAATCAGCTTCACGTCTCCAGCTAGGGATGATAGGGGTGCCAGTTGAAAAGTTATCATATTAAGTTGTTCTTGTATCTTGTCAAGTTGAGTGGGCTGTGGTGAGGTCATAGCTGGTGACAGGGACGCTGCGGACTTGCAGTTAGGGCAGCGCCACGTGTTTCTTCTATCACCCAACTTACGGTAGCCAGTTTCCGTGACCCCTGAGCATGGAAAGTCGTAGCGCTGCTTACACATGCTGCATAATGTTCCTTCTGTGTGTTCGGAGTCACAACTCGCGCAATTATACATTTTGATTTGTAAGAATAAAAATAAAAGTAAAAAACAAAAAGTTTGAGACACACTGGTTAATGATTGAAGCAAACAAGCAGCTGCTCAAGAACGCGTCTACGCGCTGACTGTTATCTAAACTAATATTAGCTATGAAGAGGAAAGTTTTGATTTTTTTGTATGTTTGTTTGTAACGTATTAACTCAACAACTACTTAACCGATTTTAAAAATTCTTTCACCGATAGAAAGTTAAATTATCAGCCAGAAATAAAGGCTTAATTTTATTTAAAAAAAAAACATCCCTAAAATTGCATTAATAAAACCCAAAGTATCAAAATTATGCCTGTAAAAGTCAATATTTGGTGTGCGCTGCGAAAATTATTGATGATGCATAAAATAATATACTACATCATAACTCGCAAAAAGAGTCTGCAAAGCTATATATCTAACCATTAGTAGTTAAGTCACTATAACCACTTTTTGTTCAAATTAGTCAATCAAAACACGGGTGGAATCTAAAGATGATGACATTCGTATTACGATATTAATCCTTATCCAACTAAATAGTTTCCTAATTGATTCGATTATGTAGATGTAAATTACTTTTTAAGTTATTGGAATCGCGGTGTTGCCATTCCAAATAAACTGATTTATTAATTACTGGGTACCATAGACTTAAGGATTATTGGCGGTGTGTTCCAGTTGTACATTTTTAACATTGTCATACCTTAAGCATAGGCTGATGGGCTAAGGCATAAAGCATAAGGGAGACTTCAAGTATTAAGTATTGAAAAGGACTTTAAGTATTGAATCAGAATCTCACTCTCTACTTCCTCATAATGAAATGCAATGCATGTAGCTTAGTTATAAGCAATGATGAATTTTTAGTATGCTCGTCCTGTGTTAGCCAATATCATGGAGGGTGTCTAAACATAAGGAAAGACCAATTCTCGAAATTAAAACCGGAGTTTCTGAAAACATGGGTGTGTCCGTCATGTTCGAACATAACTCATCGTAAACAAACTAATTTGAACACTCCAGTGCGTAAAAGCCTATCACTACTTGCAGAGGATATGGATATGTCTTACGAGACCCTCGAACACTCAATACCTGCCACTAGCACAGCTAATGTGAAACCGTTGTCTAGCTCGGCGAATAGCGATGTGACGTTGGAGAACATTAGCAATTTATTAGATTTAAAATTAAAGGCGTCATTAGCTGAGTTTTCGCACAATTTCAAGTCAGCTTTAAGAGAGGAAGTAAAGTCAATGGTACATAGTGAAATTGGCTCTGTAGTAGAGAAACTAAGGGAAGACTTCACAGCCACTACAGACCACATCAGCGCTGAACAATTTGACTTGAGGGAAGAGATTAAATCAAAAAGGAAAGTCATCAAAAAGCTCGAGTCTGAAAATTTAAAGTTGCATGAAGAGTTAGGAAGCATTAGAAAACGTCTTGGAACATTGGAGATAAATTCTCGTAACATGAACTTGGAACTGCAGCTTGTCCCAGAAAATCGGAATGAAAACACAGCATCATTGTTTAAGAGACTATGCGAAATAATACAAGTTCCTATTTGCGACTCGGATATTAAAGCATGTCGTCGTGTAGCCAAGCTGAACAAAAACTCGGACCGGCCTCGGAATATACTTATTACATTATCATCGTTGATCTTACGAGACACTATTATCTCTGCTGTACATCGCTATAACAAATCTCATCCAGGCGAAACCCTAAATGCAACGCAACTTGGACTTACTGGAGGCAAAGTTTATGTCTCTGAGCATCTCTCGCCTGAGTTTAAACTACTTCATTCTGCTACACGTAGTGCTTGTAAGGATAAGCATTATAAATATGTGTGGGTCAGATATGGGCGTTTATATGTACGTAAAAACGAACACAGCAGCGCTATTAATATTAAGACTATGGGTGATTTAGACAAATTGTAACTTTTATTCACGTTGTTGACGCCGTCAACTTTTCTTTTTCAATTTGGTGTTGTTGTCTGGTACTTTAACGTTTTATTATGAATCTACACATCTATTATCAAAATGTTAACCGTTTTCGTTCGAAATTAAATGATTTTTACATTAATAATCTTAATTATAACTATGACATTATCTGCTTAACAGAAACGAATCTAACAGACAGCGTATTTGATAGTGAGGTATTAGACGATAGATACAATGTTTTCCGCCGTGACCGCTGCAGTTCCAGTTGCAAAAAGTCTGGTGGTGGGGGGGTCCTGGTTGCAATCAAAAAAACTTTCAATGCTGTCCGTAGATTATCGTGGGAAAGTGAAGCGGAAGATGTTTGGATCGCTGTTCTACCGAGCCGTGATCACGAATCTATAATAAATATTTGCGTCTGTTATATACCACCTGATACAATGACTAGTAATAGAGCTAGATTTTATAATCACACGCAAAAAGTCGTACTTAATGCAAATGCTAACAATGAATTTATATTGGTTGGTGACTTCAATACCCCTAATCTTACATGGGTGAGATCTCCTAAGTCGATAGATATGCAGGCATCAGCAACCCGTAGCCATGATGCAGATTTACTGTTAGAATTTATGTCTATGTGTAATTTATTGCAGTTCAACAGCATACCCAATAGTAACTCTCGCTTTTTGGACCTAATTTTAGCTACTTTAAGTACGATGCGTGTTGAAATCGCAGATTCATTAGGTAAGACAGATCAGCATCACCCCCCTTTATCAATTGTATTAAACATTAATCCATTATTCAAATCAATAAAACCCAATAATAATAAAAGATTGAATTATCATAAATGTGATTATACTTCTATTAAAATAGCATTAAATGATATTGACTGGAATTGTTTACTATCTATTTCTGCAATCGACGAAGCAGTTCAGGAATTTTATAACATAATCATGGACATCATTAAAAAACACACGCCTTTCAGTAAGAAAAAAAAATCATAACTATCCCGTCTGGTTCAGCATGTCTCTTAAAAAATGTCTATACGAAAAATGGAAATATCATAAGAGGTTTAAGAAGTATAAAAATCCCAGAGATTATGACACCTTCAACCTGCTTAGGTCACGTGGCAAAGTACTTTTAAAATTATGTTTTGACTCATTTATCTCCAATGTCGAGGATAGCATCAGTAACAATGTTAAATCATTCTGGAATTATGGTAATGCTAGGCGTAGTGTTTGTACAATTCCGCAAACCATGCAACTGGGCAATGTTGTAACGTCTGATGCAAAACAGATAAGTGAATTGTTCTCGGTGTTCTTTAGTTCAGTATTTGACAATACGGTGGGCGATGTTCCTGATTCAGTGGGATTTGTAGGCAGTAATATCTCTCTGTCGAAAGTCTACTTCAGTAGGGACGATATCTTACTTAAACTTAAGAGTCTTGATAGTAATAAGGGAGCACGCCCAGACGGAATCCCACCTCACTTTCTTAAAACTTGTGCAGTTGAGCTATATACTCCTCTGTATTTATTATTTAACAAGTCTTTAAAAGAGGGCGTTTTTCCAACATTATGGAAAAAAGCTTTCATAATACCCATATATAAGTCAGGGGACAAATCTCTGTGTGAAAACTACCGTCCCATTAGTATCCTTTCTTCTATAGCTAAGTTATTTGAGTCCTTAGTATATGACTGTATGCACAGTCATGTATCACCTTTATTATCTGAACGACAACACGGCTTCATGAACCGTAAATCAACAATTACCAATCTACTCATTTATAAAAACTATTTATGTTCGGCATTTGCTAATCGCCAGCAGGTTGACTCAATATACACAGATTTTCAAAAGGCATTTGACAAAGTCAACCATTCGCTACTTTGCCATAAACTTAGTGCGTACGGTATCAGTGGAGACCTATTTCGGTGGATTGATTCGTACCTTTCACGCAGAAGCCAACTAGTGGCAGTAAAGGGCTTTCTATCAACTGAGGTAATTGTTTCATCAGGGGTACCCCAAGGCTCCCATTTGGGGCCTTTATTTTTTATATTATTTATTAATGATCTCATTGATAAACTATCATGCCCATGTTTGCTGTATGCAGACGATTTAAAAATTTACACCACAGTTGAGTGTGCACAAGATGCCTGGCGCCTTCAAGATGACTTAAATAAAGTACACCAATGGAGTTTAGGTAATAGGATGTCCTTGAATGTTCACAAATGCTTTACTGTTACCTTCACTAGGAAAACTAATAAAATCCTGTTTTCGTATAGCATTGGTGATCACGTATTGGAACGTAAGAGCAGTGTTAAGGATCTTGGGATTATATTCGACGCACAACTGACATTTCGTGACCACTATAATTATATTTGTAACAGGGCTAGTAAACTATTAGGCTTTATTTTACGGACCACTAAACCATTTAAGAAACCGAACAGCCTCTTACTGCTTTACTACAGCCTTGTCAGAACTGTGCTTGAATATGGTGCTGTTATTTGGTCCCCTTTTTATTCTGTTCACATGGAACGAATCGAACGTATCCAGAATAAGTGTTTAAGGGTTCTATGCTATCGTTGTGGCTTAGGTCGTAACGTCGGGTCTTATAGCGAGAGATTGTCAAAATTCAAGGTTCACAGGCTTGAGGAGAGGCGGAAATTCACTGATCTTGTCTACCTCTACAAAATTATACATTCACACATAGATTCCTCGGAAATACTGTCTTTAATACAGTTTAATACAAATTTTAGAACTCGTAATCCCAACATCTTCTCGCTTCAAATCTATAAGAATAATACCTCATTCTATAATCCTATAGTTAGAATGTGCCGTCTATACAACGATCTGGTATGTAGACATAAATCAGTCGATATAATGAATTGCAGATCTGGAACTTTTTTTGGTACATTAAGAAAAATACTTTTCCATACTGGGTAATTGGAGGTTTTCCTTTGTCTATATTATTTATTCGTTTTTGTTTACTTTTACTTTTATAATTTGATCTTATAACTGTCACTGTCACTTTATTATGTATTAGTCCTAAATTAGAACACATAGTTAGGAATGCAGTCTAGTTTTAATGTAAGTTCTGTATTGTTGTTATATTTGATTGTATTCTGTTTTGTGTTTTTATCAATAAATAAATAAATAAAAAGACCTTTCGCTTAGATGTTATAAAAAATAGCCCTACGCTTAGTGTATTAGTTACCTACATACACATTTTACACTAATAAAAATATTAAGGCGAAATGAAGTTCGCAGAAACAGGTAGTCGATCATATATGCCATCTTTTTAGTAGTAGTAGTGTACTTAATTAAAATGAATGTGACAAGACGCCTTCTCGACCACATTTCTATTACGCAAATGGTGCTACATTCATCGAACAAGGCCCTATTGATTGCGGAAGGAGAATAGAAACAAAATTCTTGCAACTTGTCTAAGCCCTTAAATTCTCAACATGCTATAAATGATTGCAAACTGTTTGTATCACGTGTACACAGATAACGGTTTCCGCACTAAAGTTTCCCAATGAAGCACAACAGGGCCAACAAATATGTAAAAGTAACCGGCGACAATCGCGGGCGGCCGGCGGCTCAATAAGTTGTGTATGTTCGCCTTTGACGGCGCGCAAAGCGACGGAAATGCCGTACCTGCGCTCAATAAGAGATGCCGGTAAGCATAAGCTTTAGCGAAACCCTGTTAAAACATAAATTATTAATGAGTTTATAAAAAAGTATGTGTAAGAAGAGGGAAAGAGGCAAAAGGGTGGTATCAGGATATGCTATCCGGTTTTACATTTTTTATATTATGCCTTATTTACCTACTTAGCCTGCAAGAAATTTGCGTGATGATAATAATTATGGAAAGAGCATAGATTAATAATTAAAGAGCTGGATTTAGCAGTAATTACTTTACTGGCTAATAATAAAGGTACCTTTAAATGGCTTTAGATAGTAGAAGTTTATTGTTAAAATATTATAATTAAAAGATATTAACTACTGTTTAAGTCGTTTGTACTAATTTTGATGTCATAGAACTAAATTTCATAAAGGTTATAGTAAAAGCTCAAACATTTCGCACAATTAGCTTATTTTTGTTACATTAATTTAAAAAAAATAATGGTTACATAATGTTTTAGCACTTGCTATGTACAATTTCGAGGTCTTTCTTAAGGCAAAAGCTACTGCTAACAAGCAAGCGTTTGAAGAATGCGAAATGCCAATTTTAAAATAGTATAGTACTTTTGGCTATGCTCCACTTGTACACACTCTCCTTCTTAAAACAGTTTTGCCGGAATTTCTTTTCTGTTTCTTATAATATGATTTTTTTTTAATAAATATCAGCGTCGTATCCTGCGCAGGAACAGTAAAGCGTTTGTTCCGCGCTCATTGTTGCACCCGCTTTGTTCGGCACGAAGTTACCGTTGCGTTGTGTTGCCGTGTTCCGCGCCGCCCATTATTTTGTGTACCGTTACAGTTTTTAATTTGATATTGGATCTAATTTGTACCCTTTCAGAGTTCAAAACTGCTGATGTGAATACAATCAAAGCATACAATTTAATATATACTTAACTTTCTCCTTGTGTCCAGGACTTTTGGTTTCGATTTTTAAAACTCGAACTTAGAAAGACCAGTCGAATGATATCAAATAAGTTAAAAGACTAGCCCGCTGAGTTATTGGTAGAGTAGGTATTGCTTGTTAGCCTACACAAATAAAATATTTTTAATTTTGACTTTGAATGCTCCTGACTACTCTCGGTGTAACGATTGTCATGATATAATTACACAATCTTTTATTTTAAAAGGGGTAAGTTAAACCACTATATGTTGAGATTGTGAGCTAGAGAGCAACCTTGAGATTAGATGCAGTTTGAGATTTTTCTAGTATAAATTCGCCCTGTAAGGTCCCAATGCTGGACAAAAAAGTCTTTTCACAAACCAAAGTGAATTTTGATATTCAAAATACATCAATTGACTTAGTAATCTCCGACTATCAATTCTGAAATAATATAATCGTGTTGATACTGAAGACTCTACGAAAAAATATATTACAATCTCAAAAAATAAATAAGTTTCGTGGAGAGCGAGGGTGGCAAAAGTAATTATTTATTGGGATGATTACTTTTTTTGTTTGTCCTTTGTTTCTTCAGATGTAGAGGTTTCTATTAGGAAGAACAATTAAATTCTATCTCCCACTTTAGACGGCAACCTTGAAAAAAAAATGGAAACAAATTATTTTTTTGCATAGCCGAGTGTAACTACAGCATGTGAAATAAAAAGCCTGGCGTGATTTTTAAGTGGATAAGTGGACCAAAATGCTATTTTTTAACTCAAAAGGTTTGTGGTCACCTACGATAGATTGTATTCTCAAACTATAACTTAAATATGGACTTGTTCATAAATTATGTTCGCATGGAATAATGGCAAGACCAGGACAAAGAAATCATATTGAAAATCCAGTCACAAATCACGAACTTATACAAAAAGAACTACTCAGCTCTCGAACGATGCGGATAAAGTCCAACTATGAGTTCTTAATTTTACAAGAGCGTACTTTAAATCAGATTTTATATCCGAGGAACTACAGTTACTTTGACTTGATTTTGTTATTATTTGGATTTTACACAACGCACAAGCGCGCAAAATATAATTATGTATGAAGCTCTGCTTGGGTAATATTATCTAGTTCTATGTCTTCTAAATCTGCAATTGCAAAAGCTGCGGAAAGTCATTCATCAAAGAACATCATAATATATTTTTCAGGATTGTGAACTTAGTCTTAGTGTATGAAAAATTTCATTTCAATAGCTTTAATTAAATATAATTAGATATTATTAGGTAGAAATTTACTTTTAAAAATATGGTGTGGGGAAAAGATACCCATCATTTAATATTGATTTGCCTTCCTGGAGGATGGACAATTCTGGAGAGTTATAATACAAAGTTATAGTGCTTGTAGTAAATACAGATACATACTCAGATAATATTTTATCTATAACACCTAGGTAGTATAAATTACCAAGTTTTTTAATATGGAATTTACAAAAATCTAAAGTGAAACCAATATTGCAGCACATGTAAAAATGTATTACTTTTCTTTGCAAATAAAAAGCAAAAATAGCGTGAAGTCGTGGAAGCACTATCTTTGTAGAAAAGAGGGCTTAGCACGAACAGATTTACGTTAGCATAACACTATCGAGTTGATATGATCGACCTTAAACTCTACGTTGAGATCAACTCAGAATCCGATTGTACAGTGGTGTGATACTGACGCTGTTCTTAGGTGGAGTTCTGAAAATAAAATGAAGTTTAACTTGTCCATGTGTTGTATAATGTCCTTCGGCCGAATGCGCCATCTGATAAAATCTATGAATATAAAATAGATAATAGCATACTTGCTCGAAAAACAGCCAAAATCTAGGAGTCGCATTTGACCGAAAGCTTTCATTTCACGACCATTTTCTAACTTTCGCTAAAGAGTCATTTCAACGGTTTGGGTTCGTACTTAGAAATACTCGAGAGTTTCAGAACGAATATGCGCTCAGAATGATATTTAATATGCCTTAGTTCGAAGTAAACTTCGTTAGTTCCTGTGTTTGGAACCCTTATAAAAGCAAATATCCACTTATGTTACGCACCTATTTTCTTTTATAATATATTTCAACCATCCTAGTACGAGAAAAATTAAAATTCAGCGAATATTAGACGAGTAATAACGCGGTGGTTGTTGGTACAAGCTGCAACAAAAACACAGCTTACTTTGTAAACGCCACTAACTTCCGCCGTGCACAAAGCAAAATGTTCGGAAAATAATGATAAAATGGATTTTAGGCTCCTGTTACTGCACGAGAAAATAACTTGGACGATTGACTGTGTTTATTTATTAATGGATGTATTGGTTTGCTATATTTTAAAACACTTTCCTTTATAAATAGAGTTTGAATAAGTTCATTCCTTACAGATCTCTCTGGCTTCCTTCACTATCCTATTGGAACTCTGTACTCTCTGCCTACCCCGTAAGGGATTTGGCGTGATGATATAGATAGATAGACTTAATGCTGGGCAAAGGCCTTGTCTCACAAATTAAGGTGAGAATGATAAGATCATCAGCACGCGGACCCAATGCGGATTGGTGGAGACAGATTTGTGGCCATTTGCCTTTGGAACCTATCAAGCCACCTATAAAGCTTCCAACTTGGCTTAACGATTACCACATAAAATGGAACCCGAGCTCAACAGCTTGGTGAGCCTTCCGAAGCTTGGAAATGGAAAAGCCATGGTGATCGCGAAGAACACGACTCGCCACGCTTACGAGATCCTCAACTTTACTTATTTTCTTGTAATTCTGGTGTAAATTAAAACCCATCTTACAATAGTAAACAGACAGTGAAGTGTTGTGATGCAGGCGGGCATAAAAACAAACTGTAAATGGATACGAACTGGTCATAAATCTAAGTGGGACATTAGCTGCCGCCGTAAAAGTGGGCTGCCGTACACTTTTCGATAAATTGCCTACATCGAACCATTACAAGCGTGTCCGTTTGTGTGTACCAGGGATGTTATGGCGCTCCGTAATCGTAACCGAAACAATCGGATTTCCCAAAATAAAAGTGTATTTGTAACCGTAACCGAATCCGATATAAAGCTTTCGAATAGTTTCGGATAGGGGCGAAGTCTAAATAAGACAGGTTCTTGACACGTTATGTCAAGTTTTTGCCCGGCCGAGCCAACACAGTAACCACGCGCGTCCCTTTCATTGTTTATTATTTCTATTGCTTAGTCATAGCCAATTAGTCATTAATTCTTGTGGGAATACATTTACAATTTTACATTCACCTTGATAAAAAGTGTTGTGTAAACTGTTCATATCTGTTTGAATTAATTTTCTATATGAAATCACTCATTTGATTTCTTTATGAGCCGTGCACCATTGGATTTTCCAAACCTTTTGGCTTATTAGAATTTTGTTTTTGAATTTTTTAGTTAGATTAGATTTTTAAGTTAGTATGGATAACACTTAAAATGAGTACCAAATGATAACCTAGAAATAAAGTCAAATTATTAACTATTTGTATTCTACTTTTACAATTCCTTAAAAATCTAATATCCGTAACTGAAACTATCCGAAATTAATGGATAATCTTAATCCAAATTTCATATCCGTAATCGTATCCAAAACCGATAATAATATTATAATATTATTCATATATCCGTATCCATATCCAGATCCGAAATTTCATATCCATAATATCCATGTTGAGTACATGTGCGTTATACACGTGGACTTTGCCTAATGGGCAACATAGAAATCAGATTGACTATGTTAGGATAAGATTTCATAGTCGAAAAGCAACTTGCGTTGGATAAATGGAGGAGGTACTGCTAACAATTATACTGTGACATCAGTAATGACCCTATTGAAGAGAGGATAGACCTATACCAACATGAGCCAGATATTCTTTTTCAGGAAGTTGTTGCAGCAATTGACAGGTTAAAACAAAAAGCATGCGGGGGTGATTGCGTAACTGCTCTGATGATCAAGGGCTTGGGTACTGATGGCACTAAAATCATACACGCTATCTGCCAAAAAGTATAGCGCACAGGACAGTGGCCTAAAAACTGGACGGGAACCGTATTTATTCCTCTCCACAAGAAATACTTTACTCGTAAATGTGAGAACTACAGGACCATCTCACTATTCTCGCATGCAAGTAAAATTCTCCTACATATCATTAATAAAAGGTTGGAGCATTTCATCAGCCATCAAATCGCAAAGGAGCAATTGTCAGAGGTCGACTCACGTGACAGAAAATTTTGAACATGAGACAGCTAATCGAAAAGGCACGAGAGTTCAATGTTCCGATGGCTCTTTGCTTCGTTAATTACACCAACAACTGCACGCCGAACAAATGAATATATTCTGTCGGAATTAAAGATCAAGACTCGCCTATCTGCAGTCTGACAATACACCCTGCTCAACCCGCTAAAAGAGTGTAGACGTAATGGTGCTTATTAAATTCACTATTAATACTTGACTAGTTACGCAAACAGTGCAGATTATGTATATTCTTTCTATAAACGATATTCCAAAGTACTGAGTGGTAGAGTCTTGAATCTGTAGGTACAAAACTTTTTTATGATGAAAAAATAATATTAAGGTTTACCTTCGTGGATACATTATGTATAACTGAATAAACCAGCATGAACTATAATGCATGAAAGCATAAAGCTGATTCAATGAACAAACGCCAATAAAAACTCCTCAAGCATTGCGAATCTGCTTCTGGCAGGAGCTCCACAAGGCTTTTTGTTCTTTGGTTTGTCATTTTAGTTTATTTATTTAAACTGGTTTAAACAAAAGCTAATAAATATTATCGAAAAGCATCAACATTTGTGACCAAAAGAAAAAAAATAGACTTACTGCTGCGAATCTATGGGAAGAATAAATCTTGATCTTAGAGTTTTGCCATGTTATAATTTTAAAGATGGGGCCCAGGACCTGGCCACATTAACTGCGTTGTCCGAAGCAGACATTAAGTATTGTTGCGGGCAGGTATTAAGACACGCAGAGCTTGGTATTAGGTGGGACATCGTTTGGGTTGCTTCCACGATGCACCGCACAAACATCTCAGATTGGTACTGTATGTCTGTGAGTCCCCATCAAAACACGTTTTCCTTGCTCAACCTAAGTCTGAAGTCTATTTAACTTCCAGATATTTTATAATTTATGTCTAGATGGGATACTCTTTTGGAACAAAAGGATTTAGCAGCGAAACTCCTTTGGAGTAATAAATAACTAACAAAATTTATTCAGCCCAAATCCCCAATATTTCCAGCATTTAGTTGGTAACTTCAACATACCACTTCCCGCGTCCATTGTATTCCACTTGTACCTGCTAAGTATTAAATTGTACGAAATTATGTGTAAGGACGAATTTCCAACTGAGTTGGGATAACTATCCATCCAACTGTGTTTTTATTTATTTATTTATTTACGATCACAACATAATGTACATTATAAAAAACATCGCCCCACAAAACTGTGCAACCAGTTTGACTGTGGGGTCAGTTGAATCTACAAATTTAATATAATGGTAACACTAACTTAACACAAACTTAGGTAATGTTTTTTCAGATTCCTTTTAATTTTTTTTATATTTGTCTCACCCCTTATGGCCGCCGGCAGACTATTCAAAATGAATGGGATGCGTTTTTTTAGCGGCCTGTCACCGAAGTAGTTGGTCACTCTTGGAACATTGTATCTGCCGTCGGTCACCAACCGCATACTGTACATATTGCTTACTGGATTTAAAAACTCTCGACGGTCACGATTGTTTACAAATCATATCAAAAGAAATTTGTGTTTTAAACTGATTGGAAGAATTTTACAAATTTGAAATAATTTTCTATAGTTATCCTTACAGCTATTTTTAAACTTCTGATTGACAAATAGTTTAAGAAATCTAATTTGAAGCGTTTCTAATTTATCCAGGTTTGTTTTAAATGTAAGACCGTAACTATCGAGAGCATAACTGAATATCGAGTCAACTAGAGACATATATAAACATCTTAGAGTATTAATAGGAACTCTGTAACTAAGATGGTAAAATTTACCTAGTAATATTCTTAATTTATTGCAAACATAGTCTACGTGCTGAGACCAAGAGAAATTTTCATCAATTTTCATACCTAAATAAGTTATACATTTAACCTGTTCGATAGGTTTACAATTACAATTGGTTAGATTGGTATGCATACACGAATAGTCGTGAGTGAATAAAAGGGGGGGTTCTAAGGATAAGTGTAAATAAGGTGAGTGTATAATCATTAATTTTGTTTTGTCTGCGTTTAACACGATACCATTGTCATGCGACCATTTTAATACTGCATCTATATCTTGTTGCACTAATCTGCAACTGTCATTGATGTCAGTGCCCGCGCGCAGCACGCAAAGATCATCTGCGTACATGAATGCCGAGCAGTGCCTTAGTACACCGCACAAGCTATTCACGTGTATGAGGTAGCGGACAGGCCCACACCCCGATCCCTGTGGTACGCCGCACTGCATTGTCATACTGTCACTGTACGCCTCGCCCACTTTCACACGATAAGAGCGTGCTGTGAGATAGTCGCGGAACCAATAATTTAGCGGCTCTCTCTCTCCGCACTCAGCCAATGCACTAAGAAGGGTTTCCGTTTGTAAAGTGTCAAACGCTTTTTTTATAATCAAAAAATGTTGCTACTACCAACTTTTTATCACCTAAATCATTATTAATTTCATCTGTGAAATTTGCCAGTAAAGTGTTTGTACTTTTGCCCTTTTGAAAACCGTATTGACACTTGTTTAATACATTATTAGCCTTTAGATAGTCCCCTAACTGCTTAACTACACAATGCTCAAATATTTTATCTATGCTTGACAATATGGATATAGGTCTGTAGTTGGATATATTTTTCGGGTCTCCTTTTTTATGAACTGGGCGAACTATTGCCTCTTTTAACTTCATAGGGAACTCATAATTTTTCACAGATAAATTTACAAGTCTAGCCAGGACTGAGCTAATCATATCACAAACAAGTTTTAAATCGGACATACGCACTAGATCGCTACCCGGTGACTTGTTAATATCCATGTTTTTAATTGTATTTTTAATATCTAAACTCGTCACTGGTTGCCATCTCATGCTTACGTCGACAGGTTTTACATAAGTTGCTCTAGGTAACCAATTTTCTTTACAATTATGTATTATATTGTTAACTTCATCTGAAAAAGTTGTAGCAAAATTATTAGTTATATCTCTGACGTTTCCTTGCGTTTTCATATTTGACAGAATAAGTGCGTCTATGGTCTATTTGTTATTTCCTAATAGTACGTTAATTTTTTCCCATACCTGTTTAATATTCTTATTACATTCTAATATGCTATTCTGATCACAAACATTTTTACTTTTATTAATAGCTTTCTGGCACTTATTTCTATATTTAGTGTAAGTAAGACGCTTTATCATATTTTTTGGGTCGTTACTCCATAATTCATAAAGTCTGTCTTTTTCTCTTACCATATTCCTTAAACTATTATTTATCCATCCTTTGTTATTTCTATTACTAATATTGACAGTTTTATTTGTATAGCAATCATTATAAATATCATTAAATAATTGTGTAAAGGAGTTATATAATTCAGTTGGGCAATTAATCGATAAGAACCTCTCAAAGTCTGTATTTAATAATTTGTCCCTGACCATTCTATTGTCTAGAACTCGCTTCGTAATAGCGAATTGTGGCGCAGATGAACGCACAAGTCGGGCCGCATCGGAGTGGGACAGCTGTTTCGGCGGAGTTCGTTTCCATTCTACTACAGCCGAGACGAAATAATGGTCAGATAATTTATGCTTTGTTACCGCTGAGTGAATACATGTGTTACTTGCTCTAACGTAAATGTGGTCTAAACAAGATTGTACTACATTTCCTAATAAAATTTCTCTTCGCGTAACATCTTCAATGCACTTTTGGAATCCGTATTCAGATAATAAATTTCCATAAGTAGTGACGTGATTCTCTTCGTAGTTTAATAAATTAATATTTATATCACCACAGAAGAACACTTTGAAATTTTGTGGTAGATTTTCCAAGAGGAATCGAAATTCAAGTAAAAACTGGCTTACTTTATTTAGATTATTTATTCTTGGCGGTCTATAATCTAAAAGGTCTTAATTATAGTGGAAACGCACTCCACCGAGCGCATTCCAGTGACCGGTAACAGATCGCACACACACGCACCTAACGCCTCACGCGTGGTCACTATGACCCCCCCACCGGAACGGCCCGCTCGTGTATAGTTAACATCATAGCCATTTATTTTAAACATTGATAATAATGAGTAATCTATATTAGGTTCTGTTATAACGATAATGTCTAAATGCTTTATACTATCATTTAATATTACAAGTAATTCACTAAAATGTTTTTTTAAACTACGAATGTTTACATTTAAAATGCTCAAAGCTTCTTTGTTTCCAAATGTATCCAACCAGTCATTCATGTTATTAAAACTGGTATAGTTAACATCATTATCAATTATAAAATCAAAAGTAGTGTCCGCGAATTTTGAAAAGTATTATTAACTAAAAAATAGAATAAACAAATAGAAATTAAGTTTTTTAAAAACATAAAGAAAATTCAAGTAGTTACAGTATGTGAATGAAATGAAACTACTTTATTTTTAATAAATTAGTTATTTCGCTTTCAGATCGTAACCATATGACTTTGTCTCCTTCATCTTTCTTCACCAGAACTTTTCCATTTGATATCCATACGTATTTATAAACACCGCGAAGTTGTTTTTTAGCATCCCACAATATAGCTTTTGTAGTTTTTGTAAGATCCTCATTTATATAAATTTTGTGGTTCTTTGATCCGCCGGTGATTGTGTTACTTGTGATTTCGTTCAGCTTATGACGTTTGGCGAGCCAGCTATCTCTGCATACCATACCCGATGTCTTAAAGCCTACTACTATGGAAGGCGGTTTCAGTTCTTGCTTTAGTGATCTATTGCGCCGTACCCATTCAATATTGTTAGTGCTTGCACCGATGCAATTGGCAATTTTTGCCACTACCTCCTTTATGTTTTCTGCGGGTAAACATTCAACTCCAACTACCTCCAGATTATGCTGACGTGACGCCTGCTCCTGGTTAAAAACTTTTTGTTAAAGAGCAAGGTTGCACTTCTCTAAATAGATACACTTATTGTTTATATTACACAGATTCTTCTCTAACTTCGATATTTTATCCTTCGCTAGCTCATGTTCTACTAATAATGTATCGTATTTATCTGAGAGCACACTGGTACTTTGTTGAATTGAATCTAAATGATTTTTTAATACGGGGATTGCGCTAACCTTTGTATGAATAACCTTTAAGATTTTTTGCACGTCTTGTACTCCCTCGTAAGGTTCATCCTCATCAGAACCCTCGTCTTCACAGTTATTACAGTAAATCCGATTCTTTCCCGATTTCATGTCCGCCGCGAGTCCTTTTACGCAGGACCTATGAAAGATACATGGTCCTTGACATGAAAAATGTGATTCTTTTTTGGACAGAACTTTCTTACACTTTGAAATTCCATCACAACAAATTAATTTTGCGAAGTAATAAGAAACAGTTCATGCAGAACGCCGAGCGACACGTCCGATCCCTGAACGGCCTAGTCTCTCGTCCAATCTTTCCTATTTTTCTTCGTTATTATTTCTTATTTATTCAAAACGACATGTGTCGTTGCCAGCGGTTGCCATGTTTTTTTTTTGAGATTATCTTATTTTATTATTATCTCGATTTGTGAGATCTTTGCCAAGCAATAGAACTAGTCTTGACTGAATCAGCCAGTAAAATTGACACAATACGTTTGCATGAGGCCTTCGAAACAGCGATTATATCTAGCTATTTAATTTTCATTTTTGATGTCATGATAGTTCGACCCATATTTTCTTCTGATTGTTTCGGTGGCTGGATTACTTCTTTAAACAATCAAAGAATTTTTTTAGTCCGATTAACCTGTTTTGTTTCTTTTTGTAAAAACCCCACAGTAGGAATTATTGCTGTCGTGGATGCGGTCCCAAACATAAAATTTACATGCACAAACATCAAGACCGAAACTATATTTTTGGGTCATATAAAGATTTGTCCCGTGCAGGAATCGAACCCGCGCCTATTTACCCCGACTACTCAATACAGCGGGCGGAGCGACTTAAGCTCATAACCACTGGACCAAGCCGTCCGTCAATTTTAGTCAAGCCTAAATCCTTACCTATTGCAAACTATAAAGTTCGTCGGATTCTTGCGATTGTCAGAAGAATACACACTTATTGTGGTCGAATAAGGCATGCACGCACTCACTGTGGACTGCCTGTGATTGCGAGTGTCTCTTGTGCACTCACTGTGTCAAATTGTATTTCGGAACGGTAAAAAAACACTTAATAATGGAAATAAGTTAACCAAAACTATGAGTGATTCGGTCTGAAATCGATGGTTGTATGTATGTATGTTGTGGAATCGATAGATGCGGTTACCGTTTATTGTCTGCCTCGATTATAAAAAAAAAACTTGGCGTAATAATAGCATAAACCTAAATTTATTGGGAGTTAGTAATCTATATCATCACGCCAGATCCCTTGCGGGGTTGGCAGAGTGTATAGAATTCCAAGAGGTTCTTTTCTTACATACCTCTCTGGCTTCCTCCACTCTGAGTATCATACATGCTTACCGGTTACAGAGACTCTTGACTTGCCCATCCGATAAGACAGTCTATTTGGTCATGGTAAGCTAATCTAGGTCTTTTTCGGTACCTGAATCTTTCCACTTTCATATAATTTATTCTTACAATATACCGTATATGCGAGAAACCATTTAGGTAAAATTACAATTAACCTAATTTATACGATAATCTCATAAATTAAATTACCGTCAAACATTTACGAGTTTTCTTACCTGCGCAACATGGCGAAGTTTAAATAACATAATGCGGAAACATCAATTTTAACTAATCACGCACGAATAATCGCGGAACGGTAACGAACTGGGAACAAACTTCGGAATTCCGCTGTGCACTTATTCTCTTAGACCTATTAAACACATAACGCGGTGCGTTATGATAACTTCGTGTAATTATTTATTGGTGTTACTACAACGGCATGCAGAATATCATTACACGATCATCTCACAAAATTTCGTAACGCGCCGCATTAGGTTATTACGAATAAGGGCCGTAAGCGCGAACATTGTTTTAAAATTTTATATCAATGCTCTCAAGTGTTTTACTTTTAATGAGCTTATTTTGAGATAACAATATGAAGATGTTACATAAATGATTTAAGTCATATAAAGTGGTAGCCGGAACAAACGGCTTAGCGTCCGAAGCATGGAGATGCTCGAATATAAAAATGTCACAAACTGTCACCCATCCGAGACCAACCGAGTCGAAGGCTGCTTAACCTTGGTGATCTATTAGAACACCGCGGTAGCACAAAGCTCCGAGCGCCTCATTCGATTTACGCTTAAGTTTTAAAAAATATCACTTTCGAAAAATCCAAAGTTACGTGACAATTAACCCTGCCCCGTGTCCCCAGTGCCCAGTAGCAGTTCAAACAAAAAAAAATCAGAAACAAGTAACACTGTCACATTTAAATTTCCCCAGCGAGGGAGACAGACGTGTACACCCACTTTTTGCCGACGATGTTAGGTCCCAATTTAATAAGGGGGCGAGCCAACTGTCATTATATCAGACTGGGCTCCAGACATGCAGAAAATGTTCTATTATAAAATTACCCTTTGTTCGAACCCCTTACCTCGTCATGATCGCTTCGAATATTATTAGCCACTAGACCAACGAGGCAGTCTTACTCAGAGTCAGGTAGGTATTTTAAACGATCTATACTAATCCAACTTCCTACTACACGTATAATATATGTATCCTACTAATATTATAAATTATGTAAAAGTTTGGATGTTTGATCTCAATCACGCAAAAACCGCTGAATGGACTAGGATGAAATTTGGCATATATTATATTACCTGGATTAAGACATAGCACACTTTATATCACGGAAAAAAGGTTAGGTTCCTGTGTAAAGTTAACGTGGGCAAAGCTACGGACCGAATCTAGTAAATAATATCAAGGAGATAGTCCTATACTATATATCCATTTCATTTTATTAAATTTTACTTCAAATCAAAGAAATTAATCTCATGGCTTTCACAAAGCTGAATATTTCCAGCAATCCATACAAGTCCCAAATGTATTCACCGAGGAAACGCGTAATGAAATAATGAACCCTCTTATTTTTCAGGAACCGGAGCATTTCCTTCGATCACTTAGACATCCGTCGATCGCATTTATCTTATTTTCCTCAATTGAGCAGATCTTGGGGTTTCTGACGGCGCGCGACCCAATCCCAGTTCACGTTTTATGGAATGATGGAATGAAAGCATAAATTATATAATGTCTGAATATTTATATTGGTATGGAGCTGTATTATATTGGTATGGAGCTTTTGGGATAGTAATTCCAAAATATGATTTCCTTTTTTTTTGTACAAAATAATAATATAAACAAAATTACTTACTTCCTGACTGAGAAGAATCATTATTGCATTTGTGGTAAATGTTATTTCAATTGATATTACATTCCTGCCTATATTGCACTAAAAAGGTGGCAAGGCAAAACTAAAAACAGAGGGAAATGAATAATACTTCTGACTGCCTCGTTGGTCTAGTGGCGAACAATATGTTTTATGATTACGAGGTCCTAGGTTCAAATCCTACGTCTAATAAATGTAGTTTTTCTATTCTATCATCACGCCAGATCTCTTGCGGGGATCCTCATCCCCCAGTTTTTCTATCGGAAAATTCCCAATATCAGTTCGGAGTCTAGAATTGTGCCCGGTATATGGCAGTAGGCTCGTTCTTTATTACATGGAACCTAACATCATCAGCGATAAGTGGATGTACACAGTACACCTCTGCAACCTCCGCTTGGGGAATATAGGCGTGACGGGTTGAAGGAGGCTTTTTGCTTTAGCATGAATTTCTGTTCATATGAATTTTTTTTGTAGACGTGTCTAAGATACTGTAATCCTCAGCAATGATTTATCTTTTTAAACAATGAATTTTAATCAGATTGTTAAACAAGATATAAAAACAGATTTAAATAACCTTGCCATATATTTGTCCCGTACGGAATCTTAAGATTACCCACTCCTGTGATCTAAGTGGCTTACGTCTGAAGCAAGTCAATCGAACCGTTGTCATGGGTAAGTTAACTTCCATACTACATTACCACCACCATAAGACAAAAGTTAGTCTCAATAAAGGGTCAATGTAACTCGAACGAAACGTTACAACTTTTATCATTGTTGTAGTACAGAGAGCTGTAATATTGTATATCGCCGGGAAATACGGCGCGGAAGCAAGCGATTACTGCCTTGTGACGCGGCTGTGAATCGCAGAACGCATTGCCCGAATAAGCTTTCTGTGTCAATTAAATATCCTGTAGTCTGTATGACCTGTGAAATGTACTATTGTGAAAATTAATGTCAATGGTCAATAAGAATCAAATTATTTCATGTGTGTGTGTGAATGATGTACGCTGTTGGCCGCGAGGCCTTTACAGCTTCACCGGACTTAAAGGCGAGCGTGTAACCACTACGCTCTAGCCAGCCAGAAGGGCAAGAGGCGACATACTCGAGGGCGCCTCGAAGAGGTGCCCTCGGTTGGGACAGTCGCTGTAGGGGGACGGGTGCACTACTAAGTGCACCGGTCAACCGCCGGCTATGGGAGGGGATCTACTACTACGTCGTCGTCGTCGCCCGTATTCTGAGCGGAAAGAAGGATGACAAAGCATCGGGGGGGTCGGTGAGAACATGTCGCGGCCGGCGGTGGCGGCAGGGGTCGGGGGGGAGATCGTAGTCGGCGGTGGCTACGATTAACGGATTCGCATGGGTAGATGCGTTCGCGAAGTGACGTGTTGACGCCTTTTTAATAAAGGCGCGAATAGGTTCGAGACCTAGATCGGAGTGGAGGTCGACGTTCCGTACGAACCAGGGGGCTCCTACGGCTTTACGGAGGAAGCGGTTTTGAACCACTTGGAGTTACCGATGTGAGAGGGGGCCGAATGCCCGAACACAACACACGCATAAGTCATGATGGGTCGAACGCAAGTTTTGTAAAGTGTCACCTTATTTCTAAGGGACATTTTACTCCGCTTGCAGATTAACGAATGGAGACGACCGAGCACAAATGATGCTCGGTGACGGACCCGCTTGATGTGCGGGCCGAAGGACATGGTACTGTTTAGGGTGACCCCTAGATATTTGACCTCTTTGACCCAGGGAATGGGTCGGTCGAACATGGTCACTTGGCCGAGATTACTTCTAGGGCGGCGCAGGGAGTGGCGCGGGGTGGCACCTCTGGAGAAGAACACCGCAGCGCTCTTGTCCGGGTTCACCTCAATACGCCACTTCCTGAACCAATTCCCTAGGGAATTGGCGGATGCCTGAAGGTGTCTGGTAATGAAACCCTTATTCCTATGCGAGACGTAGAGAGCGGTATCATCCGCGAATAGGGCTAGATGCGCCTTACTCGAACGAGGAATGTCGTTCGTGTAAAGGCTAAACAGGAGCGGAGAGAGAACTGAGCCCTGTGGGACTCCAGCACTGATGAAGTGGGAAGTGGAGCGCGTCATTTCGACGCGATAACGGAAGGCGCGATTCGACAAGAAGTCTCGTAAGATGAGCACGAGTCTGTCCGGCACACCCAATTGGTAGAGCTTGTAGATCAAGCCGTTGTGCCAGACTTTGTCGAATGCCTTCGCGACATCTAGGAAGAGGGCGCCCGTGTAGATGGGTTTGGGTCTATTGAGACCGGAGAGGATGTGCTCCGTGATGCGGTGCACTTGGTGGACGCAAGAGTGTTTGGCTCGAAAGCCAAACTGCTCGTCGATAAGGATACCCCTGGACGTTACGAAGTCTTTGAGCCTCGCCAGAAGTAGGCGCTCGTATATCTTGGCCAGGGAGTTGAGGAGACTGATAGGGCGGTAGCTCGCGGGGAGATTGCGAGGTTTGCCGGGCTTGGGAATGCCTATGACGTCCGCCTCCTTCCACTTAGCGGGGAAGGTGCAGTTCGTCATGGTGGCGTTCAAAATGGCCACCAAGAGGCAGATGAGCTGGGCGGGCAGGCATTTCAGAACGCGATTCGAAATGCCGTCAGGGCCGGGGGCTTTTTTAGTTTTAAGACCCATAATCAGATCTTCGACCTCCGTTTGCGTGATAGGAGGCAAGGAATCGACGGGGGGGAGGGATGCCCTGCGCTCGACTTCCCTGTCTACCGCGTCGACGTGGGACTGGTCAACGGACTGAGAGCTGGGGGCGCACTGGCTCTCGAGGGAGTCAGCGAGAAGCTCGGCTTTTCGTCGTCGTCAAAGGCTGGGGGTGCTGCGCCTGAAGGGCGGGACAGCGGGGGCATGTCAGTCGTGGAGTCGGATTTGAGGCTACGCGCCAGCTGCCAGTAGGCCAGATGCGACGGCGCGATGCCCTCTAGGAGGACACCCCACCGTTCCTCCACGACACGACGCTTTACCTCTCGTTGTAAAGCGCGCATCCGGGCCCGATTGCCTTCGGTGGGGTAGGAGTCGTACGCTCGGATGGAAGCATTCTTGGAACGAATGAGATCCCTAACATCGTCCGGCAGTCGAAAGCGGTTGAGGTAGAGATCTTCCGCCTCGACTTGCTTGGACGATCGACTGACAGCCGATCGGATGTGCTCGGTGAAGGCATCTACGGCCTGATCGGTGTCCTGAGGGGACGGGATGGAGTCCGAGCTGAGAGGCAGGGGGGGAGGGTCGGCATCCGCCAAGGCCGTGCTTAGCGCATGCCAATCCACCACCGTCTTTTTGGGTCGCTGAGGGGCGGAAGGGGGGGAACCGAGTCTCATGACTACAGCTCGATGGTCAGAGTCGAGTTCCTGGACTACTTCCAAGGAGTGCAGCCGTAGGGTGACACCCTTCAGAAGCGCCATGTCCAGGACGTCGGGTCGGTGATTGGGATTGTTAGGATAGTGGGTAGGGTGCATGGGTGCGATGACGTCAAAGTCGAGAACGTCGACCAGGGCGTCAAGGCTGCTACCGTTAGGGGAAGTGGTGAGACCGTTCCAGGCCACGTGCTTGCTGTTGAAGTCGCCCGCCAGAATGACGGCGCTTCCCAGATTGAGGAGTGCTTCAAAGTCACTCCTGAGAACGGATTTAGTGGGGGAAAGGTAAACGGAGGCGATCACGATGGGCTGGTGCCCCGTGAGAGAGACGCGACAGACCGAGGCTTCGATGTTGGTGAGCGCGGGGGGATCGAGAGGGATGCAGTGCAGGGACCTCCTGTAGTAAATGAGAGTACCGCCTCCGCGGGAGCCGATTCTGTCATTGCGCACGAGGTTATAGTTTGCGATCCTAGGATCGCGTTGTGCGGGCTTCAGGAAGGTTTCCTGCACGAGGAGGATATCAAGTTGGTGATCTCGGAGGAAATCAGCAACCTGATCTCGCTGGGAGCGAAGGCCATCGGCGTTAAAGAACGCCAGGGATAGGTTGTGGGGCTTTTGGCGGGGAGATCGTAGATCCATTATTGGGTGCGGGGGGGTTGGGTTTTGAGGGACGCCAGGACGTCATATACGTCCCTGTATTCCGCAGCCAGGAGAACCTGGTCCGCCAAGTTGGTGGCGGCGCGGAGTCGAAGTGCGAGTTCGCGGACTCTGGGGAAAAGTGCGGGGCTTATAACCGCCGAGACGCTCATTATTAGGTCGACGTCCTGACTGACGTTAGAGGGCGGAGGGGGACAAGCCGCCACCGGCTGGATCGCCGGCGCGCGCTTCGGGGGGCGGGCAGGGCCCACTGACGCAGGGTGGGAGGCCGCGGTGTAAGGCAGCGGCTTCACCCTAGCGTTGGCGCCGAGGGACGGCCTGAGCGGCGGGGGAGGAGGGGTCAGCTTCAGAGGCGCGGGAGCGCGAGGAGCCGTGGTCGCTGGCGCAGAAGGCACCGGGCTAGGGTGCGCTGAGGGCGCGGGGGGGTGTTGCGCTGAGGGCGCAGAGGGGGGGGGCAACCGCGCGGGGGCGGCGGCGGCCACCGCGCCTCGCCCGGCCACGCTTCCCCTTCGGGGCCTTGGGGCAACCGCGATAGTTCGCGGTGTGCCCCTTGGTGCCGCAGAGGACGCAGCTGGGGGGCTCGGCCGCCGTCTCCTTCGAGCGGGCGCACTGGGACGTCGCGTGGTCCCCGATGCACTTAACGCATCGAGGGCGCGCGTGACAGTTACGGGCAGAGTGCCCGTACAGCTGGCAGTTGTGGCACTGCCCGGGCGTGCCACGTTTGTGGGGGGCCTCCACGGAGAGGCCAGAAATGTGGCACACGGCCTTCAGGTCAAAGACCCTACGGCCGGACTCGGTGCGGTCGAGGACGACCAGCACCATGTCGTACGCCTCCTTGGAGCGCCCATTGACCATTCTGTGCACCTGGCGCACAGGAAGGTCCTGGGACTGGAGGTCGGCCTTGATGACGGCGGTGTCCAGCTCCCTCGGGACACCGCGGATTACCACCCTGAGCTCCCTTTCCTCCTCCAGGGTGTATGTGTGATAAGCGATCTTATTTGATCGCAGGAACGCGGATAGCCGTCGGTGGTCATCCGAGGACGCCACCTTGACGGCTATGCCTTGCGCGGTGGAACGCGCGTGCGTGTAGTTGATTTGGCGATTATAAATCGCCTTGGAGATGCGCTCCCAGGCGCTCTTGTCCTAAATGACAAGCGGCGGGGGAGTGATGTTCGGACGTGCGGGGCGCGCGAGGGGGGAGGCCCTCGCGGCCGCGTTGGGAGACGCGCGGCCGCGTTGGGAGACGGAGACGGCCGGGGGCCGGAGGGGCCGGGAGAAACGGAAACGTTTCCGGCCCTCTGGATTTTGGGTGGCGGCGAGTCGCGCGGTTTGCGCGCCCGCTTCCCATTCGCGATGGGAACGAAGTCGTCCTCCGACGAGAGCGACGGGGACGGGGACCGGGCGGGGGCGGCGCGTCGCGCGGACGCGCGCTCGACCTCCATATCCGAGTCCGAGAGAGGCTCGGACCCGCATGGCGAGACGGGGCGGTCGGCGGGGGTCTGGGGCTGCGCCCCTACATCAGTTCGCGGCGCGGCGAACGGAGTCGCGGGGCGCGCAGAAGGCGCGGGGTGCGCGGGGCCGGGGGCCGACGCGCGCGCGGGCGACGCGTCGGGCGAGGCGGGCGAGTACGTCGCCCTGAATTCCCGGACTATGTCCGGGCAATGTAGGACGATGTACTTCGTTAAGTCCCGGACAAAATCGGGATGGAAGTCTTCGGCCATTTCCAGAGGGGAAATGGCAGGGCGAGTGAACTAAAATAGGGCCCTAAGACCCGGGCGTGAGCGATGCCCTGATCCCCCCACCGGGCAGCGGCGGGGGGGGGTGGCACTACCGGGGAGACGCGGTGTGCCCCTTCGCCTTAGGGGCGAACGGGCGGCACCAAACCCTAACTGCTCCGGGGCGAAGAGAACCGCCGCACGGAGAATAGGATAGCGGGATGGGTTAAGGTAGGGTCCTGGTGGAATCAAGAGCCCTGACTAGGGAAGCCCCCAAGGCCAGAGCTCAAGCCCTTCCGAGTTGGCCGCCCTCTGAAGGAGGGAGGCGAGCGCTCGGGTCCCGCTCAAGCCGGCTTACGACGCCGCTAGGCGTCCACCGGACTTACCACGAACGGACAAAAGACGTGGATTTACAATAAACACTAATATCGAAAACAGTTATGAAACTAACCGTTGAGAAAACGAAAACCGCGGGAGGGCCGGCCGCGCCGTTAGCCGACGCGGCTGCCTAGCAACCCACGTGATTGGTCACACCGGGCGATACGCGAACCGTACCTACACGTGACGCAAAAGCATACGCACAGCGAATGCAATTACGTAAACACGCAAGCACAAAACACGTAAGCACAGCCGCGACAAACCACGTAGGTCACGGAAAACGACCGTTACTAAAAACGCGGGAAGGCCGACCGCCGTCAGAACGGCGCGTCTACCTAACGGCTCGCCTTGTTGCTACGCGCGAGCCAGACGCGGAGAAGTAACGTCGCAAGCCCGTATATGTGTACGCATACACGTATATGAGCCAACCAGATCACCACTCCACGCAAGCGCAGGCGTTTCCAACAGAGTAAGTCGAAATCGAATACGTACGTAATTACGAAAATAGCGAGCGGGCGGGCAGCGCAGCGACACGACCGAACGCGCGCAAGGCACAGCCAGAACTTAAATTATTATTTCATAATGATGCAGGAAATAATGAGAAAATAATTGAAAGACGAAACTTTTGGAAAGTAAAATTATTTTTCATGGACTTAACGTAAAAATGGTATCGTAGAAAAAAGATACGAGCGACAATGGAAACAAAAAAACGGTGTCAGTAGCTACAACAAGTTATAACTGTCGTGAGTCAATGCTCCCTAAAAATAATATTTCATTAAACCATAAACGTAAAAAAGAACAACCATACATAAACTATACAAACTAAACATTGCGTCAACAAAAAAGTGGACGACACTCATAACAATTCGGGTCACTAAAATCAACATCAATTTATTCATCTCGTAACTTCCACAGTAAATGTTTTATTCAACACAGTTCACTTTATCATATCGCAAACAAAATAAAATATCTCCTGAGAAATTTCTAGACTCAGAATTATTATCAAATTCAATTCCTATATCAATTTAGTTTGTGTCGACAGCGGTCCTTAGAGTTTACTTCAACTTGACCTTGTGTGCAAGAGATTACTTCTTAAACACTGTGTGATAGAGTACATATTGGCTTGCATTAGCCATAGAGTCGTCAGTGGCCAGTGAAGCGTAACCCTCGGAAAGAAGCGGAAATGGGATATTCAATACCCTTCATGCAGTTATCGTTTAGTTGGTAAACGATGAGGATGTCCTTGCCTTTGATGAGGATATTCTTTATACTATAAAAAAGGGTACTTAGAGGATTTATGTTTTATAAAATGGAGTTTATGGCACATTTTGCTGCGTAGCTAGAATGACTAAAGAATTACAAGACTACTAGCTTCTTTGGATGGGTATGGGACTGATGTTGGCCGAGGGGCCTTTAAAGGTTTACTTGACAGAAAGGCTAGTTGACATACTCCAGCTATACTCAACTGGACGATCAAGGACGCAACTTGCTCAAAGGCGCCTCAAAGAGAAACGTCCTCAGCTTTGGGCAGTCGTTACGGGGAGAGTATAAACTAGGTATTTCGCCGTAGTGCTCTATGCCGGCCGGCAAGCAAGGGATTCGTCGACCTCGTGGGCCAGATCGGTGTCTAATTCTATGTGGACTATCTGTATTCAAAATAAGATAAACCCTACTACTAATCTATATAGATTTCTAAAACAAAGTTGATAGGACCCCTCCAGTGTAAACGATGCAAGCCTGTGGACACATAGTTACCTTTAAGCAGCACTTACCTTGAATTTTTAAATCAGAAGCCGGCCTATTCCAAATCCCATACACGTATATATTTACAAAAAGCAAAATTCGTCTGTACTACTGAAATATTAAAAGGTTAAGCTGCGTAAACAAAAAAAAATATAATTCCAGAAAAAAAAAGAAAATATTTCCAGCGTTTCCTTTGAATAAGTAGATAAAGATCTGGAATGAGTTTCTCGAGTACTTTCATGTAATGGTAATTATATTAAAAGCTCCTCCTTTCTCCGCTCTGCTTTCTTTGGAGGCCAAATCTGTACATTTAGAATCAAATTGGTATTAATCTTAATTCCGCTTTCATTTAATTGATTCGTGTGCTAAATTTTCTTTATTTAATTAGATTACTCTTAATTTGTACGTATTTTTTTTAATGTTGTACAATTATGCTTATTTATGTTTGTTCACATCAGTCCTTGTTTGTATTGTGGGTGCATATAGAATCATTGTTTTCGAGAGTCATCACGAATCGTCTCGAACGCAGGCTTGATGACTTCCAGCCTCCCGAACAAGCCGGTATCCGGAAAGGCTTTAGTACCATAGACCACATACATACGCTGCGGCAGATTATACAGAAGACCGAGGAGTATAATCGGCCACTATGCTCGGCGTTTGTGGACTATGAGAAAGCCTTCGATTCGATCGAGACTTGGGCGGTTCTTAGATCTCTCCAGCGATGCCGCATTGACTATCGGTACATTGAAGTGTTGAAGTGCTTGTATAATAACGCCACCATGTCAGTCCGAGTACAGGGGCAGTGCACGAAGGCGATCCCCATAAAAAGAGGAGTAAGGCAGGGAGACGTCATTTCTCCGAAACTGTTTACGGCCACCTTAGAGGACGCCTTCAAGCTCTTGGAATGGCAAGGACTTGGCATCAACATCAATGGCGAATACATCACTCACCTTCGATTTGCCGACGACATTGTGGTCGTGGCGGAGTCGCTGGAAGATCTAGGACGAATGCTCGGTGACCTCAAAAGAGTATCTCAACAAGTGGGTCTTAAAATGAACATGGACAAAACGAAAATAATGTCTAAAGTCCATGTCGTACCCACCGCACTCACCGTTGGGAACTCTACTCTTGAAGTTGTCGACGAATACATTTACCTGGGACAGGTAGTCCGGTTAGGTAGGTCCAACTTTGAGAGAGAGGTCAATCGACGAATCCAACTCGGCTGGGCAGCGTTCGGGAAACTGCGCAACATCTTCTCATCCAAAATACCTCAGTGCCTTAAGACTAAAGTTTTTAGTCAATGTGTGTTACCAGTGATGATATATGGATCAGAGACGTGGTCTCTTACAATAGGTCTCATAAAAAAGCTCAGAGTTGCTCAGCGAGCTATGGAGAGAGCTATGCTCGGCGTTTCTCTACGCGATCGAATCAGGAATGAGGAGATTCGTAGAAGAACCAAGGTCACCGACATAGCCGTTAAGATTAGCAAGCTGAAGTGGCAATGGGCGGGCCACATAGCGCGTAGATCGGACGGGCGTTGGGGCAGAAAGATTCTAGAGTGGAGACCACGTATTGGCAAGCGCAGCGTGGGACGACCGCCTGCCAGATGGACCGACGATCTTGTGAAAATCGCAGGAAGTCGTTGGATGCAGGTGGCATCGGACCGGTTACGCTGGAAAGCGATTGGGGAGGCCTATGTTCAGCAGTGGACAAGTATAGGCTGAGATGATGATGATGATGATGATGATGATGATAGAATCATTAATTTCAAATACACATATGTGTAAGTGATATTTATGATTCTAAATACCTAAACTTTTATTTGTCCCACGCACGAATCAAATCTTATTGCTTGAACCACTAGACCAAGTCGTCGATTATTATAAGTACAATGTCGACAGAAAAGTCCGAATAAATTACTACTTACCGTACGTACGTAAATTACTATATACCTAATTTCAAGGACTACAAGAGATAAAAATAGAAGAGAGAAAGGGATGCAAAGGGATAAAATAAGGATAAGGCAGTTAGGTAAATTGATGTTGAGTCCCTGGATCTCATGATCACGAGGCGAAATTTCAATTAACTTGTCCGTAATGACCAGCATAAGATAATGATTATAAATACACTTAACGTCAATATTCAAACAATCTTGACATAAGTTGTATGCAAAAGCTATATAACGTTGATAGTACGGTAACGGAATACTATTTCCGCTGCTAGTAGAGCCTCAAATGGAGCGATCATACGTTCACATGCGGCTTGCTTCCATTTCTAAAGGGATCACCGCTGACTTATAACCAGAAGTGTGAGAATTGACGTGTGACGAGAGAGTTGTACGAGGTGTTCAAGCTTATAGAATAGTGACTCGTACTATTCCTTTTAATGTATTATGAAGACTAAGAAAAACAAAACTTAGTCTTCAATAAAAGTCTAGCGAATCCATTATGGATTCGACTAGCTATCATACGCGCCAGCGCA
This sequence comes from Phalera bucephala, assembly GCA_905147815.2. NCBI lineage: Eukaryota > Metazoa > Arthropoda > Insecta > Lepidoptera > Notodontidae > Phalera > Phalera bucephala. Next base: position 35,260,930 of record LR990615.1, on the reverse strand, counting down.
CGCGTTTATCCTGTAATATCTTTATAATCTTATTATTCTCGAAATAAAAGATAGCCTGTGTTGGATACGTAGCTTTCTAATGGTGAAAGATTTATTAAAATCGATCCATTAATTTCAGAGCTTTTCGATTATATTTAAATCTTTTCTCTTTATTATATTAGTACAGATGGTAAAAATGAGTTCATCTGCCATTTGAGTCGGGGGTTTTGGCCTTAATTTTTATGAAAATCTAATGTTATCGTTTGTTTTTTTTTTAATCCAGACGGCCTGGATAAATTGAAGAAGGAAAGGAAGGCAGGCCTAGCAGTAGAACTACATTGGCTTAAAATAATAATATATTGGATTTATTTTATATTTTAAGTAACTTTATTTTTGTAGAGTAGTTTATTCCACTACAGACTCTTCAAAATCAACTTAATTGCCAGACTCTGCAAATTAGGAAAAAAATATAAAGTCTTGGCAGCTTCTTTTCTTGCAGACCTTCATCGCTTCTTTAATTCTTATAGCTCGCGGGTTACGGTGACTCTTAATCTGTTGTCTCTATCTTTCTCCGTCCGTATATTTTTCTCTGTCTCTCTTTCTCTGTAAAAATGCCGTCCATAAATGCAACCACTTAATTCATTGAGTCGAGTAGCCATGATCCAAAGACCCTTATGATTTTTGATACAAAAACAAAACGTTCTGATAATATGTTGGTACCTATATGCTGGTCGCATACGTTAATTTGGATAAAATATTAACTTGCCTAGTGACAGCCAGCAGAGTTGCAATACATCGAGTGCAACGTTTCGGAAACATTGTGAAATTGACTGTGAAAAGATTGCATGCGCCGGCATATGCTGGTGTGTTATTTACACGTACTTTGAGGATTTACGTCTACCATACAGTTGACGTGAACCAAACTAGATGGCTCTAAACAAAACTGTGGAATCCCTACACTAAACTGAATCGCGCAAGAAAAATTCACGTAATTGGCAAAAAATGTCAGGTAGCCACAAGTAAAAAATCTATTTTGAATAGATTGTTGCTTTTGGCAAAGCTGTCTGCCATTTTTTAACCGACTTCTAAAAAGGAGGAGGTTCTCAATTCGACTGTATGTTTTTTTTGTATGTATGTTAAGCGATCATTCTTCCAATTATGAATCGATTTAGATGATTCTTTTTGCATTGGGTTCAGATAGCTCTAAGGTGGTCCCATTTTAATTTCATCGGTATTGGCCCTTGGACTTAGAAGATACACCAGGGAACTCCTTAGCGACAAACATACGAATGTGTAGATTGAGATATTATGGGTATTACGTCAATCCTATAGATACCCAGCCATAGAACTAATCAGAATATTACCCGACTTCAAAAAAGGAAGAGGTCGAAAATTCGTCTGTGTTTTTTATAACGTCTTTTTTATGAAATGATTTTGATGATTCTTTTTGCGTTGGGTTTAGTATAGTTTCGAGGTGGTTCCATTTTAATGAAATCGGTATTGAACTTTGGACTTTGAAGATATACCAGGGGACTCCTTAATGGCGAACAGCACGAATGGATAGATTTCGTTATTATGGTTATTATATCAATCCTTGCAGTATAACTCAGTAAAATAATATAATATAGGTGTATAAATATTAGTAAATAATTCACTTGTCACTAAAAATTGTAAAACAAATTTTTTTTTTTTAAAAACCGTCTCAAAAAGCCAGCCTGCACTAACCGGTACCGACTTCAAATATTTATTTCTTGCTTTTAGAAGTCTGTTTTTTTTAAAGATGTTTTTTATTATCTAGAGAAAATAAATTACATAATAATGGCACGTACCTTTCCAAAAGCAACAATCTATTCAAAATAGATTTATAACATGGGTTTCTCACAATTTCTGCGGGCCAACTAGTCTAGCCCAGGGATTCTATAAAAACAAAATATAAATTCTACAGAATCTACCTTACACCGGAGCGTCTAATAGTTTCGGTATGCAAAGAATATGGAAATCCTTCAAACCTTTTACTAGTTTAATTTAAAGGAAAAAAACTTCAAAAATATATAGGTGATGAATGTCATAGGATAAGCTGATACAACGGATTATCGCATGTCGCCCCAAGAGGTTTCTTTCATAAATCGTTCCTCCATTTCGTTGCGCTACACACTTCTACACTATGTGATTTCTATATCTCAACAAAATCGACGAAGCGGCAAGGAACAAGTCACTTCATGTCGCTATACTTATCGGACGTCGTCTCTCTACATCTCAAGCGATGCATATTGCGATACATTTGTTTCCTAACGAGGTTTCTTCCAAATGTGATTTTTTTTCAAGTACACCCAGTAATGAGGGAAACTAAATACAACATTATCATCATAAGCTCAGAACAGTACACTGCTAAGCGGCCATACTATACACCAACATATACGAATATTTCAAAAAGAAAAGGCATCTTTTACATTTTTTATTCCTAGTACTTTACTGTCCACATATAAGCTTAAAGAGATTTTTCTGTCACATTATCAGTACTCACCTCGCTGTAGGGGCTTAACTTTTTCGAGTCAGTTGTGAGGCAAGGTGGGTTGGTCTGCTGGCGGAGTTTATCGCGGCTGACCATGCGACTTGACTTACCTGCTCCCTTATTCACTTTTACCGAAGGTGGCGCGTTACGATAACTTCGTGATATGATCGTGTAATGGTATTTTGTGTGCTACTAGAGTACTATTAAACGACTATTTCACGAAACTATTGTAAACTGTGTTTAATTGGTCACAGCGAATAGAGGCCCTGATCTGATATACTTAAAATACGTATATTACTTGTGCTTTTAAAAATAATGTAAATATGATTACGGTTGCTGAATTGTGATTGTTATTTGTTGAAATGTTTTTGAATTTATTTGGTGAAATATTACTTCATTAACATTTATTAGACTATATCTAAGGTGTTATTTATAAATACGGGGTGCACTTTTAGCGCTTATCGTCCCTCCCAGTAAACTTCTGCACACCTTGTATACACAAAGTAAATACTTCATTAGTTAAACAAGTTGCTAAATAACACGGCTCGTTGCTACAACAGGAGTGAAAGTTAGTTGCATCGTCCTTTTTATTGCGGGCTACCTGCGCTACTCATGGAAAACTCTGGAAGTTTCCGATACGAATCCGAATCTTTAGTTTATTTCCTTTTGGATTTACCGCTGCTTGTAGAACAACATAAACTAACACATACCATACTTGTTCTGAGTCACTCTAAGGTAGACTGGGTGAAAAAGTATCCAAATAACTTCATGTCAGACCTCTTTCGCAAAGAAAAATCTTTAAAATATTGTCAGTTTTCTGTAATTTCTTGTCTCGCTTGAGTATGTCCGATCTATGATTTAAATTTAATAACCTCATGATCGCCAGCCGTACCATGTTTACTAGACCCGAGGCGAGCGAGACCGGTGAGACACTACTGTTATTATTTTAAAAATACCGCAAAAGTCATAGACTAGTGCGGTTGCTCATGATGAGTTATGACACTGATACATGGTTGCTTACGATGGGTCTCATAAGAAGGCTCAAGATCACCTAAAAGGGCAATGAAGAGAGCTATGCTTGAAGTTTCCTTATGAGATCAAATCAGAATAAGGAGAACTGCAGGAGGATCAACTTTGGTCCAATTGCAGAACTGCTGTACCTGCAGTGGAAATCTTTCGCTTAAAGAATATTTACTCTATTGCTTGACTTGTGATTCTTGTGATTTTTTATACATCTATGTTTCTTAATTAAGCAAATTTTTAGCAACCTACAAATAAAAATTGCTCATCTAATTTTTCAGGTTGACTTAGTCAACTTAAAATTTAATTATGAGTTTATTATTCCTGTTGAAATTCGGTACCCTCTGCCTATCCCACAAAGGATCTGGCGTAATGACATAGATCGTCTTCAGCTGGAAGACGTCTACTGCAGGACAAAGTCCTCCCCGAAGATCACCACGATGACCGATTTTACGCTACACGCATCTTTTACCCGTGGCCTTCACCAGGTCCATCTTTTAGGGGGCCTGCCACACAAATATAGATAGAGATTATTATTGTTCTACTCATCAGTCAACATTCTCACATACTAAACTACATAAAGACAATTACTATCCTCAACGAGCTATTACTACCTTTTTCTATGTATACCTACCTCCGGTATTTATAAAAGATTCTCCACAAAACGTTTCATTGAGTCACAAAAAGCGTCGGATGATTCGCCTCACACCCACCTACACGGCTCTCTCACTTAGTTCCCATGTTGCAGAATTCTAGATGACAAGCTAAAGCGGAGTTTAATATTGTACATTTAATAATATTCTCAAACTATTGACCTATAATGTAGAAGTGGCAAAAAAGTGTATAGATTTTGATCGTTTCAAAAATTATTCTATCTGTAGATCTTGCATGTGGGATAACGTAATAGACACCGCAGGGTGCCGCACAAAAGTGCCCGATAACTTGACTCACACCCACCTACACGGCTCTCCCGGTTAGTTTTCATGTAACCATGAAGCTAAGCTGTAAAATTAAGCGGGTAAATTTTTAATATTAGCGTTTGGACTTTGAGATCATTTTTTAAATACACAAAGATTAGAGAAAATACGTCGATCAGTTCACTCTTTTATTTATTTGCTTGATTAAGTTACAAATCACACTGTCAACAAAACGATTGTCTTAAGGTCGATACTTAATATGGTAAACAGCAAAACGGTATTTTTTAGATTAGACTAATTAAAAACATATTATAACCTCCTGATTTAAAATCTCTCCAAAAATCGCCACAACGCCCGGTTTTGTGCTATACGCATTCAATCTTTATCCACAAACCACGTGGTCACCAATCCACCTTGTGGGAAACCTGCGTACTGAACATGTATTGCACGTGGCTACCAGTCGAAAACATTTAAGTCAGGTATAGAAGTTAGGTATAGGTATAGAAGAATAGATATAGAATAGATATAGGTATAGATGTATAGGTATAGGTAGTCAGGTATAGGTATAGAAGAAGCAGTGATAGCCTAGTGGTTAGACCGTTGGACTGCAAAGTCAGAGGTCTCGGGTTTAAACCCAGGCACGCACCTCTGTCTTTACTAAAGCATGTGCGTATTTAAAATTAATTATCACTTGCTTTAACGGTGAAGGAAAACATCGTGAGGAAACCTGCATGCCTAAGAGTTTCTTGAAGGTGTGTGAAGTTCGCCAACCCGCACTGGGCCAGCGTGGTGGACTATGGCCTAAACCCTCTCAGTTTGTGAGGAGGCCCGTGCCCAGCAGTGGGACAGTTTCTTAACTGGGCTAATATTATTAATATTATTATACAAATTTTAAGATAAGTTAACATCAAAGGAAATAGAAACGCGGATTGGAAACGCTAGGAAATGGTACTGAAGACTTAAAGAAATAATGAAAAGTAATTGCGTCAGTATGGCCATTAAACGAAAACTGTTTGATGCTTGTATCTTTCCGGGCCTAACTTATGGTTGCCAAACCTGGGCCCCCTCCAAAACCCATATCAGAAAATCAAAATCATTCCAGAATGCTATGGAAAGAAGCATGCTGGGGAAAAGGTTGTCTGATAGAATAAGAATTGCAACTATAAAAAAAAACAGACAAAAACGAAAGAGGTCTCATTTGTAATAAATAGACTAAAGTGAAGATGGTCAGTCCACATTGTAAGGCGAAAGGAGAAATGGAGTAAAACAATTATGAACTGGTATCCAAGGAACTCTTCAAGAAAACGAGGTAGACTATTTAGAAGGTGGGTCGACGACATTAAGATGATAGCTGGAAGCACTTGGACTAAAACTTCTGAAGATACAGATCTACGGAGACAGTTGGAGGAGGCCTTTGCCAAAAGGCAAAGGGATGAAGTTATAGTAACTAGCGATAAATGTTAAGCCGTAAAAAATATTATGTACTTTATCTGAATAAAAGGCTATTATTATTATTATATAGAAGTTTTAAGACCTACACGCATTCCAGACTTTTTAAATTTCGAAAGCCTTACAAATGTACGTAAGACTTTTGACTTTGACCTTTAAAAGTTAATTGGGTTAAACTAATTAAAGTAGCATTTGATTTTAGGTTATTTTTAAGAATGATGCTATCTTTTCATATCGGTAACTAAATAAATACTACCATTTTGTACCCGCTAGTGGCCTGTCCCTCATACCAAAACTTAGCCCGGAGTCCAGTGGCCGCACAAATATTTGCCCAGCGCTGCTCTCAGAGCCCGACATCACGACATTACTCGCCTCGTGTTAGTCACTAACATCATTATAAAAGTCCATAATACACGGCAGCATTAAAATGAAAGTTGGGTGTAATCTTCAGATTACAAGTGCTGAGGCCTTATTTCTAGTCCTATCAGTACTTTGATAATGGAATTGTTTGAAAAAATATTCCGTTTTATTATACTGATTATTGAGTCGTGTAGATCGGATCAGTAAGTATAGGGCCGCTATATTTTTCTAGCTGTAATAAAAAGCGTAGAAGTGTTAAAAAATAATATATGTATTGTTTGTAAAGCAAAAGTTTACGCTAAACTCATCCAAATTTCCTGAATATCCTATACCTGAAAAGCAGTCGCAGAACTAGAACCGAGACCTGGTTGTTTTTGTGGCGTATAAATGTCCTAGTGATCAAGAGGTCCTGGTTTCGAGGTCCTGAGACATAGAGATAGCGAGGCTGTTCTTTAAAAAAATATTAGCTGTTTTATCTGTGTTGTAAAGGCTTGCCCCTATTACATAACGACTAAAACTTGTAGATGGAATGACGATGTATTTATTTATTTATTTATTAAAAAAGACACACCAACAGTATACACATTACACATTTATGATAAAATTGCTAAAGTAGGTAGTCTGATATGTACACCAATGACAGGTATGAACAACATTCGCGTTTTATTCTAATTTGGTACATAAGCAAATTCAAAGTAATATTTATAAATAAATGAATATAAATTCAATAACTAAAAACTAAAGAGAAATAAAGGAAAGTATCATCAAGGTAAAATTTGAAATTTAACATAAAGAAGACACAAATACATTCTTAAGTTTAAATTAATTTTCAATTTATTATATATATTTTCTTATTGACTATGGAAGAATTTCAGTAACTTATTCCTAAATGTCGGTAATGAATCGTGGAATATGTCGATATCAAGAGCGCCGTTTCCATTAAGCGTGTTGTAATGGCCGCACATCCTAACTATTGGCGAATTGAAACCAAGGTTTGTTTTAACCAACGGGGTATGAAAAATTTTATTCATAGAATAACGAGGGATATTCCGAGGAACATTGATGGCTATTTTGTTTCGGATATCATCACAATTGATGCTCATTACTTTGTGGAGAAAGACAAGGTCGTGTAACTTTCGTCGATCGCGTAATGAGATCATTTTGATAAAATTTAAACGTTGTTCATAGCTGCATCAATGGCTTGTGCCTTCGGAGATAAAAGCTAAATATCTTGCAACTAACCCGCGGCTACTCAATCCAGTGGGCGGAGCGACTCAAGCTCTTAACCACTGGACCAAGACTTCCGCCAGAAATTTAAAGATTATATAAAATATTAATACATAAAAGCTAAGCCTGTTATTACTCAGAGGAAAATGAATAAATGTGTTGTTTTACTAAAACTTTTTGAACATTTGGCTTATTACAAAGTCTTCATAAAACGCGTCGCACAAAAACCCAATTTTCATTTTTATCCTGCAGTGAAACGCTGATGATGATGATGTTGATGATTTCACGTTACATTGTCCATTAGTCGCCCATTAACTTCCATCATAGGAAGAACGACTGTCGCAATTCTACTCGTCAGCATAAAGAAGGAATTACTTAAACCTAACTAACCGGCGAGCGTGTATAAGACGAACTGCGCGAGTGGAGGAAGCCTCGTTGTATCTTTGTACTCTCTGCCTACTCTGCAAGGGATCTAGCGTAATGATATAATTAGATACTAAAACCTAACTCAAAACCCCATCCAGCGAGCTGTATGCATGCAGATCGACACGGCCATCTTTAGGGGATATTCGTATTTGAAAGCCTTTGTTTTATAGATGACGATTTTTGATTGATAATGATAAACTAAAACAGCACACAGCTAAGTGTTTTAGTAGCTCAAAATTAACTTAATAGATTTAACGGCAAAGTAACCAGAGAACGTCGAAATTTAAATTTATTTTTTAAACGTAGCCCTCTAGTAGGTATTATTCTCGTATCGTGGGTGCGTTTACAAACACGAAATTCACATACACAAACACCCAGACCGAAATAAATATTTGTGGGTCACACAAAGATTTGTACAGCGCGGAGGTCGAACCCGCGACTACTCGATCCAGTGGGCGAAGCGGCTTAAGCTCTTAACCACTGGACCTATCCGTTCGTCCAAGTTATAGGAACCTTCCCTTCAAATCACATCTCAGTTTGCATCTCCCGACTTACTATTACGCGCTAAGATCCCATCGAAGATGGACCTGATTCGTTATGACCAAACGCGACGCATTACGTTAACTTCGTAAAATTCTCTTTTGATGGGTCTCCAGTGGCATACAGCCTACCATTTAAAATCAAAAGTTCTTTATTCATGTACACCTAAGTACCACCCAGTACTTATGAATAGGCAAAAAAAGAAAAACTTATTGATTACTTAAGACTACTACCCGCTCGGAATGTCATTCCTGTGAAGAAGAAGCTTAAACACCAGCCCATCGTGATCGCCTCCGTATACCTTTCCCCCACTAAGTCCGTTCTCAGGAGTGACTTTGAAGCACTCCTCAATCTGGGAAGCGCCGTCATTTTGGCGGGCGACTTCAACAGCAAGCACGTGGCCTGGAACGGTCTCACCACTTCCCCTAACGGTAGGAGCCTTGACGCCCTGGTCGACGTTCTCGACTTTGACGTCATCGCACCTATGCACCCTACCCACTATCCTAACAATCCCAATCACCGACCCGACGTCCTGGACATGGCGCTTCTGAAGGGTGTCACCCTACGGCTGCACTCCTTGGAAGTAGTCCAGGAACTCGACTGACCATCGACCTGTAGTCATGAGACTCGGTTCCCCCCCTTCCGCCCCTCAGCGACCCAAAAAGACGGTGGTGGATTGGCATGCGCTAAGCACGGCTTTGGCGGATACCGACCCTCCCCCCCTGCCTCTCAGCTCGGACACCATCCCGTCCCTTCAGGACACCGATCAGGCCGTAGATGCCTTCACCGAGCACATCCGATCGGCTGTCAGTCGATCGTCCAAGCAAGTCGAGGCGGAAGATCTCTACCTCAACCGCTTTCGACTGCCGGACGATGTTAGGGATCTCATTCGTTCCAAGAATGCTTCTATCCGAGCGTACGACTCCTACCCCACCGAAGCCAATCGGGCCCGGATGCGCGCTTTACAACGAGAGGTAAAGCGTCGTGTCGCGGAGGTCCGGGAGGAACGGTGGGGTGTCCTCCTAGAGGGCATCGCGCCGTCGCATCTGGCCTACTGGCAGTTGGCGCGTAGCCTCAAATCCGACTCCACGACTGACATGCCCCCGCTGTCCCGCCCTTCAGGCGCAGCACCCCCAGCCTTCGACGACGACGGAAAGGCAGAGCTTCTCGCCGACTCCCTCGAGAGCCAGTGCGCCCCCAGCTCTCAGTCCGTCGACCAGTCCCACGTCGACGCGGTCGACAGGGAAGTCGAGCGCAGGGCATCCCTCCCCCCCGTCGATTCCTTGCCTCCTTTCACGCAAACGGAGGTCGAAGATCTAATTATGGGTCTTTAATCTAAAAAAGCCCCCGGCCCTGACGGCATTTCGAATCGCGTTCTGAAATGCCTGCCCGCCCAACTCATCTGCCTCTTGGTGGCCATTTTGAACGCCGCCATGACGAACTGCACCTTCCCCGCTAAGTGGAAGGAGGCGGACGTCATAGGCATTCCCAAGCCCGGCAAACCTCGCAATCTCCCCGCGAGCTACCGCCCTATTAGTCTCCTCAACTCCCTGGCCAAGATATACGAGCGCCTACTTCTGGCGAGGCTCAAAGACTTCGTAACGTCCAGGGGTATCCTTATCGACGAGCAGTTTGGCTTTCGAGCCAAACACTCTTGCGTCCACCAAGTGCACCGCATCACGGAGCACATCCTCTTCGGTCTCAATAGACCCAAACACGGGCGCCCTCTTCCTAGATGTCGCGAAGGCATTCGACAAAGTCTGGCACAACGGCTTGATCTACAAGCTCTACCAATTGGCTGTGCCGGACAGATTCGTGCTCATCTTACGAGGCTTCTTGTCGAATCGCGCCTTCCGTTATCGCGTCGAAATGACGCGCTCCACTTCCCACTCCATCAGTGCTGGAGTCCCACAGGGCTCAGTTCTCTCTCCGCTCCTGTTTAGCCTTTACACGAACGACATTCCTCGTTCGAGTAAGGCGCATCTAGCCCTATTCGCGGATGATACCGCTCTCTACGTCTCGCATAGGAATAAGGGTTTCATTACCAGACACCTTCAGGCATCCGCCAATTCCCTAGGGAATTGGTTCAGAAAGTGGCGTATTGAGGTGAACCCGGACAAGAGCGCTGCGGTGTTCTTCTCCAGAGGTGCCACCCCGCGCCACTCCCTGCGCCGCCCTAGAAGTAATCTCGGCCAAGTGACCATGTTCGACCGACCCATTCCCTGGGTCCAAGAGGTCAAATATCTAGGGGTCACCCTAAACAGTACCATGTCCTTCGGCCCGCACATCAAGCGGGTCCGTCACCGAGCATCATTTGTGCTCGGTCGTCTCCATTCGTTAATCTGCAAGCGGAGTAAAATGTCCCTTAGAAATAAGGTGACTGTTCATGTGAAAACCCCTTCGATAGCTCAGTTGGTGGTCCTGAGTTTTCTATCGGTTAGATTTGGGAGTCCAGGCACCGCAATCCCCAAATACAAGGTGAACCACTCACCTTGACTCGTCTCCCGAAGGTAGCTCCGCCGTGCACGGCTGCCTGGTTGTTTCAATCCTTTTATATTGATGTCTTTAGCATACCACCTTATTGTCCGAAATCTCACAAGTTGTTTTGCACAAATAAACCGACGAATAATGTAGTAATTTAAATATTTCCGGTAATCGATCAACACCCTTGCACCCGAATTCAATGTTGTAGTTTTCCAACTACCCTCATATTCCGAGTCGCAGTTTTTGCGGTCCACCCACATAATTGGTGAATCACAATGCCCGAACATCCCCCCGCCTAACCAAGACCCGTCTTGGTTCCTAATTATCTATGGGTAACCTACACAATTTAGAAATGGGCCTCATCAGGACACCGTTTTGAGTTTTCACTTCTGCAACCCGTACAACCCCGTCTTTACCTGGTAAAAGTTTGACTAACCGTCCGCGTTTCCAATGTAAAGGAGCTAAATTATCTTCTTTAATCAAAACCAAGTCATTGAGTTTAGGAGGTTCCGTCTGTGAGGTCCATTTGAACCGCTGTTGAAGAGTGTGTAGGTATTCATTTTTCCACCGAGACCAAAAGTGTTGAGACATCTTTTGAATTTGTTGAAACCGAGACAGCCGGTGCACACTGACATCGGTGTAAGGGTATTCAGGGAGAGCCACCAGTGTTTGTCCAATCAAAAGGTGCCCCGGAGTTAATACATCCAGATCCGCCGGATCCGTACTAAGCGGATATAACGGGCGAGAGTTCATGACGGCCTCCACCTTGGTGAAGAACGTGGTGAGCCCTTCGAACGTTAAACGTGCTTCGCCGAGCACACGCTTGACGTGTGTTTTTGCAGATTTAACCGCCGCCTCAAATAAACCGCCGTGGTTTGGACTCGAGGGCGCATTAAATAGCCATTTAATGTGATTCTTCGTCAAGTTCCGTTCAATTTCAGATTGGTTGTCCCGCAAGAAAACATACAATTCTTTTAAATATTTATCCGTGCCCGTATAATTTGTGCCACAATCCGACCGCACTAGTGAGGGTAGTCCTCGACGAGAAATAAATCGCGTAAACGCCGCTATAAAGGCTTCAACCGATAGTTGACTGACTACTTCCAAATGAACACATTTAGTACTTAAACATACGAAAATGCACAAAAAACATTTTTCTATCTTCGCGTTCCGTAGCGAGCTAGATTTAATATAAAATGGTCCGGCAAAGTCCGTACCGACTCCGAGAAACGGACGAACACCCTGTACACGATCTGCGGGCAGATCCGCCATGAAGGGTTGGACAGGTCGCGCCCGGGACCGGTAGCACTGTACGCATTTAAAGGTGATATGACGCGTCACGCGTCGAGCCGAAACAATCCAATAGGTCCGAGATAAAATGGCCGAAAGTGTATTTGCACCGACGTGACAAAATATTTTATGATAATGAGTTACCAATAGTTCCGTGAAGCGACCTTTGCCCGGTAGTAAAACAGGATGCCGCGCAGCGTACGGCAGCTCCGACGCACCTATTCTGCCGCCGACACGAAGCAACTGATCGTTATCAATGAATAAATTCAACCGCCGAAGTGAGCCCTTAATTGATTTCTTTGACTGAAGGGCCGAAATTTCTTCGTGAAAATATGTATTTTGTACAATTCGTATTAAATGTATGGTCGCGTTTCTACGTTCCGCAACTGAGAGATTACCGCCGAGTTTACATGTATTTTTACAATTATTAGCGAACCGTAGTGTGTACGCCGTTACATTTATTAATTTATCGTACGAACTGTACCGATCCAATAAATCGAATTCTGAATCGACGGTATTAAGGTTAACAACTTTAGCTTTCATGCCCGGTAACATGTCCGCCGGAAAGTCCGAGCACTCGCCGGGCCACCGGGCCGGGGGGTCCCGCAACCAGCGCGGCCCCCACCACAGCGGGTGCTGCAGCAGCTCGTCGGCTGTCGCGCCGCGCGACGCCACGTCCGCGCAGTTCATCTCGCCGGGGACATGTCTCCATAAAATATCTACTTTAGATGAAATAATTTGAGATACCCGATTTCCTTCAAACACTTGTAATTTATGTGGTGATGTTTTTAGCCACGCCAATACAATGGTACTATCACACCAACACACGACATCATCAATCGCAATGTCACTCTGCAGGGAGGGGACTATGTGGTTGATAAGCGTAGTCAATAGGGTCGCACCACTCAGCTCTAACTTAGGGATGGTCCGCTTTGTGTTTAATGGTGCCACCCGAGACTTAGCCATAAGCAACCGCATAAAGACATTACCGGCCTCATCCACCGACCGCAAATATACGACCGCAGAAAATCCTACCGATGATCCGTCACAAAACCCATGAACCGAATAACTGCTATTTTTATCCGGTTTCAGACATCTAGGTATTGTAATCTTTTGTAGATTAGGCAAATCCGAAACGATATCGCGCCACGCTCGCACTATATCCTGCGGCGCGGGAGCGTCCCAGTCTACCTTCCGTGAATTATCACCAGTGCTAAGCAATCGTTGTAGTAATAATTTAATTTTGAAAACAACCGGACACACCCATCCGAGAGGGTCGTAAAGGCGAGCCGTCAATGATAAAATACTGCGCCGAGTGACAGTAGTGTCCGTTGGTAGATTCAACTTATACGAAAAACTGTCTGACCTTGGGTTCCACTGTATACCTAAAACCTTCATAAATTCCGATCCGTCTGTATCCATGTTAAATGACTGAGCCGTCTCCAAATGATCCGCCGGCAAGTCGTCCAACAGTTCCGGTGCGTTCGACGACCACTTCCTGAGCTCGTAGCCCGCCGTGTGCATGAGCGCCACGAGCTCGTCCTTCAGATGCCGCGCGTCGCGCAGCGTGTCCGCGCCGCCGTTCAGATCGTCCACGTAACTGTTGTGACGCAGCAGCCGGGCCGCCCGCGGGAACCGGTGCTCCTCGTCACTCGCCAACTGATGTAAACACCGTATAGCGACGAATGGACTGGACTTTAACCCGTATGTGTTTGTGGTCAGCTCATAAACTACCAACGGTTCATCGGGTGACGAGCGCCAATATATTAATTGGTATTTCCGATCGTCCGGATGTATCCAGGTTTGCCGGAACATCATTTTCACATCCGTAGTGAACACAAACAGAGGCAACCGAAAATTAATTATAATTTGTGTGATGTCATTTTGAAGTCGTTCACCCGTGAACAAACAATCGTTGATGGACGCACCGGTGCTGGTGGGTACACTTCCGTCGAAAACTACCCGAATTTTTCCGACGTCGCCTAATTTTTTAAAAACACCGTGATGCGCAAGAAAATAATGTTCCTGTCCTGACGAAACATCAAATTTGGAAACCGTCATATGACCGAGTCTTAAATATTCCGACATAAATTCCACATATTTTTTTTTAAATTCTGGTAGCCGTTTCATTTTTCGTTCTAAGGCCGTAAATCGACGCAGGGCCGTCTCCTTAGATTCTCCCAACCGCTGTCGATCTGGCAACAGTGGTAATCTGACAACATATTTTCCGTCCGAGCCGCGTGAGGTAGTTGTAGAAAACAAATGTTCACATTCTAAGTCCGCCGGGTCCTTGATTTTCAGCCTGGGTGGTTCTTCCGATCGCCAAAATCTCTCGACCGCTTCAATTAATGTAACACCAACATTAACATTTGATTCCGAGTTATCATTTTTTAATGGTTGCGCCGGACCCAAAATCGCAAAATCAAAAATGGTGCCTAAAGCATACGGTCCATCAGTACCGAAATTCACCTTTTCACCATTTAAAATTTGACCTAATATGTCACATCCGAAAATTATGTCAACATTTGACATATTAAATGAACCGTCATCCGAAAATTTTATATGAGCAATTTGTTTACTAAACCTACGCGCTAAATATGAAGTTGGTTTCTTCAAAACCACCGCCGTAACCGATAACAAATAACTCGAATTTACCGGTTTAAAATAAAATTTAACAACATGACAACATTCATTGTTATTAAATCCGCCGACGCCTGTTAACGGTGTTTGGTTGTAATGTCGCCTTAAACCCAAACTTGCTACCAAATCACTCTTAATTATAGTGACTTGACTACCCAGGTCTAGCAGGCCTCTGGATTTGATAAAATCCCCCCGATTGGATTTTACTTCTACAATGACCGTGGGTAAGATGACATTATCCGCTAGCCGAGGTACCGAGGCGACATTACACGACTGTAATTGCTATTCCTGTGGCACACGCGGCACCACAGGACTCGACTGCCGCCCACCCCAATCAGTCCGCTCCCGGCGGTGTCGGGTCTCCCAGTCCCGCTGTTCCCGTGGGTCCGAATCACGCCCGTAACCATCCTTTAACTCGCGTACCCGGTCCATAGATCCCGCGGAACTATCACCACGCCGTGGATAACGCGAGTCTCGAACCGACGACCTAGGAGACGCGTGCCGTGACCGCCGCGACTGAGTAATAGGTGAGCGCCGCCGACCGCCCGTCGCTCTATCGCATTGCGCCGTAACAAATGCGCGCCGTGTATACGGCTCGCCGTCCGCCGGTGAGTCAGAGCGCGCAATGGACGTTGTACAAATTAGTTTGTTATGTCCGATATTTCCGCACCGACTGCATGGTACCTTGCGGGTACACGATGCCGCCAAATGAGTACCGAAGCACCGAAAGCATAAGAATTGTCTTTTAACCCAATCCTTACGTTTAGACCTGGACATGTCAGCAAATTTATAACAGCTGTCTATACCGTGCCCCGACCTCTGACAATAGCCACAGTCTTTAATACGGCCGTAGTTGTTCGCCCGTTCCCGCTGGTCCTGTGCTGGTGGTTCCGTCACAATATTATGCACCCTGCGCTCGGGCCTGTTGTGAGTGCGATCCGCGTAATAAGAAACCGGTTCCGCAGTGGCCGTGTCTATAAGTCTACATTCATGTTGTAGGAATTCTATGAGCTGATCAAAAGTGGGTAAACTTATATTATTGCCACCGTGTTTTTGCTCAAACCGTGTTCTGACGTCAATTGGTAATTTTTGTAGACTTACATGCAATAAAATGTAGCTCCACTCGTTAATTGGAAAACCTAAATTAGCTAATGCCCGCGAAGATTCCAATAACGGGTTCAATATTTTAGTTCGAAGCCCAGCACACTTATTCAACACCGGCAAATGTAAAATCCGCGCAATCAGTGAATCCGCCAACAATCTTTTATTTTCATACCGGCCTTTTAGGATATCCAATGCCGTGTCTAACGACCCGTCCACCATCGGCAGATGTTTAATAAGTGCTTTAGGCTCCTTTTCCACGTGCGAAATAAGATAATGAAATTTTTCCGTTTTAGTGATATCTTTCCGTGTTAAAACCAATGATGTAAACAGACTAATGAAGCTACACCATGAAAAAACGTCCCCGTCAAACGTACTAGGCACAATCCGCGGTAGCCGCGGCGTTGACGCGCCCTCCGTGGGCATGTGGGTGCCGTCAAGGTTCGGATAGGCCGCCGAGACCGCATCCAACTGGTTGTATAACTCCGTGGCCTCTTTGTATTTTACCTCATATCTACCGATTATTTCTTCATCTTCTGAAGAAGTATTGGTCAGTATGCCCTCGTATGACTCCGTTAAAACATTGAAATAGTCATGCAGTTTTTTGAACCGAGCTGATAAAACACCCGAACTACAAGTTTTACTATTTACTAATTTTGACGAATCTACAAACCAGTCGTATTTAATTTTAAATTTGCTTTCAAAAGATTTTGCCATCTTTGGAAAACAATAGAACCTCTAAACACAATGCCTATTACAATTTAAATAATTATTTCTATGCCAAAAGTAGGTACCCCGTTTGTAACCGTTATAAATAAATGAAACCCCTATCTAACCAACTAATTTACGAAAACCCAATCCGGCTCGGGGACCAAAATTATGTTCATGTGAAAACCCCTTCGATAGCTCAGTTGGTGGTCCTGAGTTTTCTATCGGTTAGATTTGGGAGTCCAGGCACCGCAATCCCCAAATACAAGGTGAACCACTCACCTTGACTCGTCTCCCGAAGGTAGCTCCGCCGTGCACGGCTGCCTGGTTGTTTCAATCCTTTTATATTGATGTCTTTAGCATACCACCTTATTGTCCGAAATCTCACAAGTTGTTTTGCACAAATAAACCGACGAATAATGTAGTAATTTAAATATTTCCGGTAATCGATCAACACCCTTGCACCCGAATTCAATGTTGTAGTTTTCCAACTACCCTCATATTCCGAGTCGCAGTTTTTGCGGTCCACCCACATAATTGGTGAATCACAATGCCCGAACAGTGACACTTTACAAAACTTGCGTTCGACCCATCATGACTTATGCGTGTGTTGTGTTCGGGCATTCGGCCCCCTCTCACATCGATAAACTCCAAGTGGTTCAAAACCGCTTCCTCCGTAAAGCCGTAGGAGCCCCCTGGTTCGTACGGAACGTCGACCTCCACTCCGATCTAGGTCTCGAACCTATTCGCGCCTTTATTAAAAAGGCGTCAACACGTCACTTCGCGAACGCATCTACCCATGCGAATCCGTTAATCGTAGCCACCGCCGACTACGATCTCCCTCCCGACCCCTGCCGCCACCGCCGGCCGCGACATGTTCTCACCGACCCCCCCGATGCCTTGTCATCCCTTCTTTCCGCTCAGAATACGGGCGACGACGACGTAGACGTAGTAGTAGATCCCCTCCCATAGCCGGTGGTTGACCGGTGCGCTTAGTAGTGCACCCGTCCCCCTACAGCGACTGTCCCAACCGAGTATGTCGCCTCTTGCCCTTCTGGCTGGCTGGAGCGTAGTGGTTGCACGCTCGCCGTTAAAATCCGGTGAAGCTGTAGAGGCCTCGAGGCCAACAGCGTAGATCATTCATACACACACACACACACACACACAACTCCACGGTTACTCTTTTAAAAATAAGAGTTTTACAATTCTTTTTGTATACATTGCAGTTATGGGGTAAAAAGATGGTATCAATTAGTATCTACATAGTCCTCTCGTTTAAAAAATAGAGACTTTGTCAAATTCAAAGTTCAAAATCATTTATTTGTACAAACGACAAAATTATTAAATTTTTTACATCGACCGCGGCATCGGAACGCGGTCTCCACTGAGAAGATCCGGCGAGAAACTCAGCGGGCTAGTCTTTTAATAAAATTTGTATGGTCTTTCTTATAACCATTTTTTTCTCTTTCAAAATTGTATTAAACAGCATTGTGCTGATTGACGAGCTGCTCAAACCCAATCTGTTTGATCGTATCTGAGAAAACCTTGTAATAAATATAAGTTATTGAAAGTATTTTCAAGATATCATTGGTTTGTCACAGACAGTAACTAGAATCGTTTGCGAGTTTCTAGGGGTGTCCCATAAATAAATATTTTTGATCATACTTACCTATAGATTACCCTACCTTACTTACTTATGGATCGTGTCTTATCTGAAGAGCAAGTCAAGAGTCTCCGTAACCGGCGAGCGCGTTCAAGACGATCTATGAGAGTGTAGGAAGCCAGAGAGGTATGTAAGGAAAAAGCCTGTTGGAACCCAGCAAGAGATCGGGCGTGATGATATCGATAGATAGATTATACTTACCCTTTAGTTTCAATAGAAAATAGATTTATCATGCGTGCTCTTATAGTTGCTGCATTCTTTACTCTTTCTTTATTGTATACAGTGGGAAGGAAAAATAAAAGTTTACAATTAAGAAATATACTGTTACGACCCGAACACACCCCGATATCTTGAAAAGTCTTTATCGGGGGATTTCGATTCTAAAACGCATAACACACACTTAGGTCCCCTAGTGATCTGTCTAGAAAGATCTTGAATCCGCGCTTAACTGCTGAAACGTCTAGAAGGTTCCACCCCTTTAATTATCGCCGGCGCGCGGTCGCGGTATACAAGTATATATTTGTTCACGCGCAAATAGGTATGTAATAATAATACCGCTTTGTGGGCCGCGCCGGCTATTGTTCGATGTACTTCTATCGATGTACTTAGAGGGTTCGCGTCCGATCAAGAACTTTCAAACAAGTATAAAAGGAACACAGAGCGCGGGGACGGGTCAGTCTCGGAGAACAAGCGATCTAAGTGGAATACACCGGCGACTTTAGCATCGATATACGGATACTACGAGTGTCTCAGCGACTTGGAAGCAGTATTTGGGTACTAACAAGAGTAGTACAAGTGTGTGATTGGTTCGCGTGTGTACTTGCATTCGACGTACTGTTTTGTGTGTACGGCGCCTAATAAAGTACTTCGCACGTTATTCGGCATTTAATTACCCCGCAAACGTAACAATACAAAAAGGCGAGCTTAACTCAAATATGAGTTGTCTTTCAGCGAACCTTTGAGTGTTGAGAGATAAATAAGAGAAAAGATTCAGCATTATGAATTAAATACTGTATATTCAAAAAATACATATATTTAGTATTTACGATACAATTATTGAAACTTATAATTATAATATATATATAAAGACATAAATACTTAAATAAAGTAAACAGAGGAAATGTTCTTTGATTCTTCTCCTGAAAACATCCACAGAAGAGCTTGCACGAATGGAAAGTGTAAAGTCCCTCGGCATGTAAAATAAAAGACCCATCGTAACGACTGGAAGAATGGAGAGGATTTCGGAGAAGGAGAGATGTACGGCGGGGCTTGTCCCTTGGAATAAGGAAGTCAAAACGCTCTCGGAGGTAAACAGGGAATTTGGAATTATGTAGAATGGAGTACATTATAGAGAGAATGTGCATTATCGTTATTAATTACAGTAATATTAGAATAATACTGACGTCAACTATGAGAAGGAAGCTAGAGAGGTCTGTAAGGAAAGAACATCTGTCTTCTACGCCAAAAATCTAGCATAAGGAATTATATCGATAGATTGCTATCTCACTAGACACACTGAGAGCTGTGATAGCCTAGTGGTTAGACCGTTGGACTCCAAAGTCAGAGGTTTCGAGTTCAAACCCAGGCACGCACCTCTGTCTTTTCGAAAGCATGTGCATATTAAAAATGATCCATCACTTGCATAAACGGTGAACGAAAACATCGTGAGGAAACTTGCATGCCTAAGAGTTTCTCGAAGGTGTGTGAAGCACCCGCACTGGGCCAGCGTGGTGGACTATGGCCTAAACCCTCTCAGTTTGAGAGGAGAAATATGCCCAGCGGTAAACTGTCCCCAGTTTCTTAACAGGGCTAATATTATACTGTCCTACTACTGATATTAAGAATATAAATTTATAATGTTTCAAACCAATAATGGTCATTCACAAATAAAAAAAAATATCTAATTATCCGATCTAAGAGCTTAAAAACCCCTCAAATCAAGCTCTTCATAGTCTTTTTAACACCTTTGTCGATAACAAAATTTATTTTCCAGAGGTGACAACCCTAGTCCGATGGAATGTTGTGCGAGGCACAAGGGGGTTTCACGTCTGGAAGAGGATGTTCGGATCAAGTCTTCTCACTCCGCAACATCGTAGAGAAGCATCTGGCAGTGGGCCGGAAGGTTTTCTGCGGTTTTGTAGATCTGGAGAAGGCATTTGACAGAGTTGTGCGAAAGAGACTTTGGGACATTTTCCCAGAGTATGGTATAGATGGCACTCTGTTGCGAGCCGTCCAGTCCACTTATGTGGACTGCAAGGCATGCGTACGGGTAGGTGGTAACAGGTCACCCTGGTTTGACGTTAAAATCGGCGTCAAGCAGGGTTGCGTGTTGTCCGCTAGACTGTTTATAATATATCTGGACAAAAGTCTTCAAAGACTGAAAGCGATGAATGAAGGTGTACAAATGGGTGACTTAGTGGTAAACCATCTACTTTATGCAGATGACGCGGTTTTAATAGCGCCAAAAGCCACTGATCTGCAAACACTAGTCACAGTTATGAAAGACGACTGCATGATCAATGGCTTACACTTGAATGTGAAGAAAACCAAGATTATGGTTTTTGAAAGGGAAGAAACCAGAACGAATGTAAGGATTGTGGTTGGTAACGATGTGCTGGAGCAAGTGAATGAGTTTGTATATCTTAGATGCGCCTTCAGTAAGGATGGGAAATACACCGCTGACATAGAGAGAGAGTGAGTGCAGGGAACAGAGTGAATGGTGCGATGGGAAAGCTACTCGGGAGCCGGCACTTAAGCCATAAGGCGCAGCTGGCCATACATAACGGAGTTCTTGTCCCAACGCTGTTATATGGTAGCGAGAGCTGGGTATGTAAGAAGGAGAATGAAAGTAGGATAAATGCGGTAGAAATGTGAGCTCTGCGGAAGATGTGCGGAGTGAAGCTGACCGACCGCATTAGCAACAGCGTAGTAAGACAGCGAGTAGGTATGAAAGATAGTATCGGTGTAAAGATGAGAAAGGGCATGCTCCGTTGGTTCGGGCATATAGAAAGAATGCCAGAGGAAAAAATAACAAAACAGATATACAATGTGAAAGTGGAAGGATGCAGGTACCGGGGAAGACCTAGACTATCTTACCACGACCAAATAAACCGAGTCTTATCTGATGGAAAAGTCAAGAGTCTCCGTAACCGGCGAGCGTGTATGAGACGAACTATGAGAGTCGAGGAAGCCAGAGAGGTATGTAAGGAAAGAACCTGTTGGAACTCTGTACTCTCTGCCTACCCCGCAAGGGATCTGGCGTGAGGTTATAGATAGATAGATAGATAGACAACCCTATAAGCACAGCAGGGATTCCGGATACTTCCGGAAGAGCGATTTATCGACTAGTGACGCCTTTGCAACTGTCTTTAACAGACCAATTTGATGATATTTTCCTATTTATATTTTACTTACAATGAAGGACGTTAATGACTTAACATGACAGGGTTAGGTAGGTAGAAGTGATGTTTTTATAATTATTTATCCAAGCAGAACTAGTTTGCCAATAGGCAATGACATAACTTTTATTTGTATTAAAACGTAGATCCACACTCGGAATTAATCCCGTGTCATTAGTGCGTTTACAAACATTAAATTCAAAAACACAAATACCCCGACCGGAACAAATATTTGTGGTCCACACCCATATGTCTCCCGTGCGGGTGGGTAGAGTGGCTCAAGCTCTCAACCATTGAACCAAGCCGTCCGTCAAATACTTTAGAAATAAACACCGTCACGCTTATATTCGCTAATCCGGGCCGACATGTGGTTACTGTAGGCTTGGTTCTCATCTGGTTTTAGGTTTCGGGTCTCAAAACATGGTCAGATTTTCTTGGGTAGGTTGATTACTTCAACAAGTTTTCGTTCACCCTTAGTAAAATATAAACAGTCTCAGTGGTTCTCTCATACCTCGCAACTAACAATCTAAACCGAAAAATGTAATTAATTTAAACTTAAAAGAGTAACCGTAGAGTTAACTATTCAGTAGTTACCTGACTCAGACCTATTCTAGATTATTTGAAAATGCATACTCGTGCGAAACATTATCTGGGTCTATTGTTTTATATGTATTATCATGGCTGTTTTAGTAACTTAAAATGTGATAAAGAAGTGAAAAAAGTTCAGAATATTTTCAGAAATTAAAAATAAGTTTGTTTCACAGGTACCAGGGAAATAAAATTGGCCAGAGTTAAACCAAAATTTACCAGGAGGCGAATACAAACTTAAAAATTTACAACAAGTTTAACAAGTTGGGAGACAAGAATTCGTCAAGAGCTGGGGACCAAAATTTGATAAGAGTCAATACGAAGCAAAGTACCAGGAGAACAGAATTTAACGGAAGCTATCAACTTACAAGCTATAATCCATTGCTCGGACAAACGGCTATGTATCGCATGCTTACTCTACACCGCACAACAATGAATATCACCAATTTTTCTAACTTCTCGCCTCCTCGGGCCAGCTCAACAAAGGTACCTGGGCCCTTATTCGCTATGTTCAATTAAAAACATTTATGTGCAAAAAAAATAACACGGCGCGTTATTTTTATTAGTTCACGAAATAAGATTCCTTATTCTTTGCGGCTTGGTCTTGGATGCAAACCTAACATATAGAATCCTATTACACGTTATCGTAATGCACCGCGTTTGGTTATAACGAATAAGAGCAATTTTAGGTTTGCATTCAAGACCAAGCCGCAAAGAATAAGGAAACTTATTTCGTGAACTACAAAGTTTAAATTGATTTAAGAGGCCGAAATTTTCCATTTCGTGAACAAGGTTTTGAAAGTTTTTCTCGCAATGTTTACGTTCTAGATTTCAGCAGTTAATAGAAGAGTGACCTCAAAAAGTTGAGGATTTGTAAGTTGTGATATTGTGTTGAAATAGGATTGAGAGTTAATATGTGAAAACGCGGTACATTCGGAAGCAGAATCTAATAACATAATTATTATTCGTCAAATACATGTTTATGTATACGATTCAAAAACTAAATAACTTTTTAAAATATGGGAAACCGAATTCATAATGCAAAAAATAAATATTTGAAGTCGGTGTCGGTTAGTGCAGTCAGTTACTTGGCCCCGACTTCAAATATTAATTTTTTACGTCTAGAAGTCGGTATCCCTTTTTTTTAAATATTTATTTTATAATTTTAAGTGATGAGTGACTTAACTAGTACTATTAATATATCTATATTATATTATTCTACTAAGTTCTCCAGTGAGATACTTACAGGGTTGATATAATACCCAAAATAACGGAATCTATACATTCGTGCTGTTTGCCGTTAGGGAGAACCGTGGTGTATCTTCAAAGTCCAAGGTTCAATATCGATTTCATTAACATGGGACCACCTCGCTGCTATATTAAACCCAACTTAAAAAGAATCATCAAAATCAGTTTATAAATAAAGACGTTATAAAAAATAACAGACGAATTCTAAACCTCCTCCCGTTTTGAACTCGATTAATATTCTGATTAGTTCTATGGTATGGTACCTATAGGATTAACACAATACTTATAATAACTCAATCTACTGATTCGTATTATTTGTCATTAAGGAGTTCCCTGGTGTATCTTCAAAGTCCAAGGCCCAATACCGATAAAATTAAAATGGGACAACCTTGCAAAAAGAATCATAAAAAATCAGTCCACAATTGCCGGAAATATCCGTGAACATAAATAAAAAAACATACATACAGACAAACATAGAACCTCCTCCTTTTTTTAAGTCGGTTAAATAGGAAAATTATTGCTGCGCTATATTTTTCCATTCCTTAATATTGTTTCTAAATGCACCCACGATACAGGAATAATTCCTAGTGTGGGCTACGTTTTCTTTTTAAGAAACAACATCTTAGTGTAACTCACAAACGTTTATTTTTAGTTGGGTATTCGTCATATATGTTATAGGAATAATTCTCAGTGTAGCGCCAGGTTTTTTAAAATAAAAAACAAAATAGTAATATTGACCACTTCAGCGAAATGTTTAACCCCTCGTTAACTTGTTCACATGGGTGCTTTGTAGCGCATTGTGTTGAAGCGCTGTAAGCGCTTTTCAAAAAACTGTTAGCCGTTTATTTCATACCAGCGCTTGATTAACGCGCGTTCAAAAACATTCGTGTGAACTTAGGATTAGGCGAAATGTTAAATAATGTGTTACGATGCAGATTTTTTTACAGAAAAAGCACACTCTTCCGACCTAGAATTTGAATTCAACACTATGCGTCACTAGTCATGGAACCAGTCAAACAGCATAGATTAACAATCTATCTCTATCTATCTATATCATCACGCCAGCTCCCTCGCGGGGTAAGCAGAGAGTAAAGAGTTCCAACAGGTTTTTTCCTTACATACCTCTTTGGCTTCCTCCACTCTCATAGTTCGTCTCATACACACTCGCCGGTTACGAAGACTCTTTACTTGCCCTTCAGATAAGACACGGTCTATTTGGTCATGGAAAGATAGTCTAGGTCTTCCCCGGTACCTACATCCTTCCACTTTCGCATTGTATATCTGTTTTGTCATTCTTTCTTTTGACATTCTTTCTATATGCCTGAACCAACGGAGCATACCCTTTCTCATCTTTACATCGATACTATCTTTCATACCTAATCGCTTTCTTACTACGCTTTTGCGAATACGGTCGTGACTCCGCACATCTTCCGCAGAGATCGCATTTCGACCGCATTTATCCTGCTATCGTTCTCCTTCTTTCATACCCAACTCTCACTGCCATATAACAGCGTTGGGACAAGCACTCCGTTATACATGGCCAACTGCACCTTTTGGCTTAAGTGCCGGCTCCCAAGTAGCCTTCCTTCTTTCCTTCCTTCCTTCATTCACTCTTCTCTATATCAGCAGTGTATTTCCCATCCTTCCTAAGGGCGCTTCCAAGATATATAATTTCATTCACTTACTCCAGCACATCGTTATCAACCACAATCCTTGCATTAATTCTGGTTTCTTCCCGTTCAAAAACCATAAATTTGGTTTTCTTCACATTCGAAAGTAAGCCATTGTTCATGCAGGCCTTCTCTCACAAATCGAGGTGAGAGAGATTAGGTCATACTCCAGCACGCGGACCCAGTGCGGTGCGGTGGAGGCACGTTTGTGGTCAGCTCCTGTTGGAACTTATCAAGCCGCCTATAAGGCTTTCAACTCGGCTTAAAAACCACAATCAGTGGAAGCTATATCAAACAAAAATTGGCGGGCTACTTGATGACTGCGGAGTTGGCGTACATATATATATATATATATATATATATATATATATATATATATATATATATATTGTTATTACTATATAATTAATTATTTTATTACTGAGGTTAAGCAGTATTCCAGTGCACAAAAATGCATATTTTTGAAACAAAACAAGAGCGTGTGCACCCAAGCCGAGGCCATTCCTCCTCGTGGTGCCCTTGAGCTAGTTGCCTCGTCGCCCTCTTGTCCAGTGAAGCTGTAAAGGCCCCCCGCGGCCACAGCATAGATCACTCACACACACACACACAAAAAATGTAACTTTTGCTACAAAAATGGGACTTGAGGTGTCTTTTCTAGTACATAATAACTCAATGAGTGGGTCCGAGTGGTAAAAAAATAGACCCAGTGTCTTTCACATCGATTTGTGAGAGAAGAGCTTTGCCAGTAGTGGTATAGTATAGACAGATTAAATATCATTTAGGATCTTATTTAAATCCTGAATATTTTCGCAGAAACCTTTCTGTAAAGGACTTAGAATGAAATATTTTAATATAATAACACAGCTCTAACAAATTAAATTTAAAGATCACCTTGACATCTCCAAAAGCTGAATAAGTTTATAATTAACTTAATGAAGTGTTTGTCTATTATTTTGTTTATTAATTAAATGGTGTCATAAAACATAGTTGATTATTCTTCAGGTCATAATATCACAGAATATATAAATTCAAGATAGTTTATATTGATTGCTCTTTCTCATTGACTTATTGGCGCACGGTGCGATTAACAATTACGAGGTTCTAGATTCAAATCCTTAGTTAGACAGAGTTGTTTTTTTGAGGTTTTTATATCAAAGGATTGTTAGTCTAGTGGCTAGTGTTGCGCGTAGCAATCACGAGGTCGTGAGTTCGAAACCAAGGTAACAGACAAAATCTAATTTTCCGATACAAAAATTGTCAGTATTAGTTCGGCGTCTGACATCGTGCTCGGTATAATGGCAGTAGGCTTTCCATCCATTACATTGAACGTATAATTGTTGTCAAAATGTGGGTGTACACACACAATAAACCGGCTTAGAAACCTTAAGTCATTAACACACCGCTTACCTCAAGAAATAGCAATACAGTTTGCCCAACGAAGCTCCACATCGTTACACTCCCTCGTCACATACAGTATAACAAACGGGCTACAACAAGATTACGTTTAATATGTGGTTATATCTCAAGCGTGCGCCGCAATGTATGGAATCACTGTTTATTTCCCGCCGGCTCGTTGGTATTCGGGGCAGGCGCGGACATTAGCGGCTGAGCTTGGGGATTTTCAGGGAAGTTGTAGGGAACTGACGTCGCATTATGGTAAGCCGAATGTAGGAGTTCTTGTTGAGTATTGAAATAGAAGCCATGATCGGGCTTATCATAAATAATCGGGCAAATCAAAGGGCTTGTATTTTTTCTTTCTTTTTGTAATCATCTTGTGTAGGTAAAAAACATTAACCAGCTACCGCTGATCGCACGTCAAGAGAACTGCAATATACATAGTTCTCTCAACGAAGCTCTACTTAGTGACACTCCCTCATTGCATACGTACAACAAGGTGACGTTTAATATGCGCCGGCGTGTGCGCCGCAATGTATGGAATCACTGTTTATTTCCCAACGGCATTGGTATTTGGGGCAGGCTCGGACAT
This sequence comes from Phalera bucephala, assembly GCA_905147815.2. NCBI lineage: Eukaryota > Metazoa > Arthropoda > Insecta > Lepidoptera > Notodontidae > Phalera > Phalera bucephala. The sequence goes on along the minus strand of LR990615.1, from coordinate 35,233,723 downwards.
TAGCGACCGGGCTTGAGGATTCTCAGGGAATTTGTGGGGAACTGACGTCATGTTAAGGTCAGCTGAATTTAGGAGTAACCTTTGAGTAATGTAGTAGAATCCATGATATTCTAGTGTAAGTTAAGGAGTCAAATACTGACTCGCACTGCGGGATTTTTCACTCAACTACGGCTATGCCAAAAGGAATGGTAATATTTTTAGCAGTATATGCATATAGGCTTATTTCTTATAAAAGTTTTTTTTACACATAAAATAAAACTGTTTTTTGGATTTTATCGCGGTTTACATTTGATTTTTAAGTTCTCGACGTTTCGAGTGCTTTGCAGCACCCATGGTCACGGGAAGGACTGAGGTGTTAGACGTCCAAAAGTCATAGATGTTTCGAGGTATCCTCAAACTTCTGAATTATTATTGTTGGTCTGATTTACGCAGATTGAGCTCACGGTGTTTTGAGGCCTTGCAGTGTTAAACTTGGTTTTAGATTTGATTTTATAAATTACCGGATCTCAAGTCGATGGAAGCACCCAGCCATCTTGTGTATTGAAATAAAGATGTTCTGTTTATTTCATAGCCTCGCGAACCAACCTTGGTAGGAATCGGTGTTCTTTCACGAGGATTTGTGGTCTATCAAATCTGATGTTATGGCGGGTGCGGTCAAGGACATGTTCACAGACTGCAGACTTCTTTGGGTGATGGTGTTTTAGGTCAGCTATGTGTTTTTAACGCGAGTTTTTACCGGTAAGAAGTTTGAGGGTACCCCGGAACAACTATACTTTTTGGACGTCTGACACCTCAGCCTTCCCGTGGCAATGGGTGCTGCAAAGCACTTGAAACGTCGAAAACTTTAAAATCAAAAATAAACCGCGATGAAATCCGAAAATAATTTCATTTTGAAGTTTTTTTTTTGTATTTTTTTGTACATGCATAGGTTTTTATTTACATACAATTGGGGTGCAAACAGGTGAAGCCATTGACAATAGTTAGTTGAATTAATGCGGGCTCTCAGTAAAATACAAAATAATTTGACGTTGCGAGATTGTTCTCGAGTTGTTAGCGTAATGTTATTAGCGTCAATTTGGTGCCCGAGCCGAACAGAGATTTATAAGTTCTATAACTTGGTATTTGTAAGCTATTATAGCGGTCTATCTTAGAGTTTAGATTTGACACGTAGACAAAAGTACACTAGGCTTTTATAAAAAGTATTGGTAACTTTAAATATTTATTTATCTGTATATTTTAATAAATACTCCCGATCTCTTACAAGGTAGGCAGATAGTACAGATTTCCAACAGGTTCTTAACTTACAGACCTCTATCGCTTTCTCTACTTACAAACCTCGTCTCATACACACTCACCGGTTATGAGGACTCTTGATTGGTGCATCAAGTCAAAACTTCAAAGTTTTTTTTTATTCATTTAGACCAAAAATTACTTATGAATAATCAAGAGAGATTAGGCTAGTGATTAATTAATACTCTAATGTAATTCTTGTGGAGAAGAATGGCAAGAAACTACACGGTTATTATGTAAAAAATGAGACTTTTTTACATCAAATAAGACACGGTCTATTTGGTCAATAATCATTTACACTCCCTTTATAAATTTCTTGTCTTTTTTACGCTCATGGTTCATGTTACACACTCGCTAGCTTTAGCTGTTTCACCAAACAAATTGAAATACGAATCCATCATAAAATTAATAAAATCTACGTTATCCATAAATACACTTTAACACTTACACAGAAACCCAATTTTACAAATGAATTTTTTTTTATTACGCCTGTAACAATTTTATTGGAATTTTTACGATTGTTTTTCGGATTAGGGCGTAAGAAAATCGTTTTATATATATCTTAATATACTATATAAATCTGTGTTATTTCAAATTCTGTGGAAATAGATCGCTGGTAGTTGATCTGCAATACACTGACCTACTAGAAGAGACACAGTCCACAAAAGTTTTGAATGACGTATTTATACATATCTTAGTAAGCAGTGAACTTCTAGCTGATAATGATGATCTAAAATAACTACACAAACAAGAGAATCGTCTGATCTAAATCCATGCAGTTTTGTTCTTACAGACGATACAAGGTGTGGTAACAATAATGCCGACAGTGGTCTAGTAGACGTTGATCTAGTGGCAAAGTGCATGGCTTTGTGATCACGAGGCCCTGGGTTCAAATCCTAGGTCGGACAAATGTAGTTTTTTTGATGACAAATTTCCAGTATGAGTCCGGAGTTTGGAATTGTGCCCGGTATATGGCAATAGGCTCGCCCCCTATTACACGGAACCTAACATTGTCGGCGAAAAGTGGGTTTATTCAGTACACCTCTGCCATCCCCGACTGGGGAATATAGCCGTGACGGTGTTTATTTATTTATGTATATTCTATCTATCTATCTATATCATCACCCCAGATCCCTTGCGGGGTAGGCAGGAAGTACAAAGTTTTAACAGGTTATTTCCTTACATACCTTTCTGGCTTCCTCCACTCTCATAGTCCGTATCATATATACTGTTATAAATATTTATAGTCACACTAAGAAAGCTCCAAAGCTTCTCCCAAATTTACCTTTTACAAGAATAGCTACCGTGACGCCGACGATCTAAGAAGAAGAAAAGAAAGAAAGATATATTTTTAAGCAAGGCTAACAGCCAAGTGTGTACTTGGCTGATATACGAGTAGACTAGGCCTTTATACGAGTAATGACTTATGGCGAATATATCGGTCTTTGCTATTACGTCATCAACATTATACAAGGATTTCCATTGTTTACGTACTGTAAAGTTTTACGACTACATTTAAAAAAGGGTTTTCAGAGTTGTTAGTCTCATCAATAGCATTATTTTTATCACGATGGTAACAGATGGTAGTTAATGACAACAGACTTCACAATTTGCATCCTCATAGAGAATATTTAAAAAGTATCCATGAATGAAATTAGGTGCAAAAGTAAGATATACTATGAAGACATTTTCACAAAGATATTTTTATCGAAGTAGCCTGGAGAATTAGTTTAGAAACAGAGAACTAGGTAGCTGCCAATACCGTATCTTTCTGCAATTGTACACTTCTCTTCGTTAATGCGTCAAAATTTAATTTAAGGTACTACTTATAACGCAAGTTTAAGAGTAAAGCAACCAAAATAATAGGCGTTGTAGCAACAGAAGAAAACAACCGGTCGATAACTTTTAAAGTTCCAGATACATTACAGACAAGGATATTGATATGGTAATATACGTATAGATAGATGATAATAATAAATTAGCATATACCGTCCCATTGCTGGGCAAAGCTCTCACAAATCGAGGTCAAAGAATATTTCCTTTTTTATACTGACCTATTGATCAGTGCGGATTGACTTAATGATTAACATATTAAGTGGGACCAACAGCTTAACGTGCCTTTAGAAGTATAGAGACGCCCAAGTATTGAACCGATTCGAAACTCGGTCTAACATATTAATCTACTACTTTTTACTTACTCCGCAATCACCCCTGACGTCATCTGTACTAAACATATCTCCCAACGGCCCACATTACTCATTTAGGAGCCCTTCACAATGTTATAACCAGCATTTGGATATACGTGGCCGCGAACAATGTGGCAATATGAATGGGCTTGGAAGTAATAAATCTATTCTAGTGCTTATTTCTTGAACTTTTATTAGGTTCCTACATGCTTTCGTTTATAGGATGTACATGTGTACATTCTATATATGAAATCCTGTTAATCCCTTTTTAAACATATGTATAAAAAGGGATTAACAGGTATTTTTAACCATCTTGTAGAGTGACTTAAAGTAATACGAAAAACTACAATTCTAGGATATTGTTTAGCAATTTATAAAGAAATGGTAAAACCTAAAAATCAAGCTATTTCTTTGCTAACAATATAGAAGATTTTATTTTAATTTAACAAAATTTTCAGTTAACAACATTTTTATTTGCATATTATTAGATTACAACAACTCTTCTGTTACTTTTATACCATACAACTAATTTTCAACGTCTTTCCTCTAGTTTCCGGCACTAGGAAGAGGACTAGTGCCCCAAATATATTGATAGCAGCAAAATAGATAAAATGCAGAGTACAAGCCAGAGTACGTTGTCATAAACTGCAAAGATATCAGTTGAGCAAAGCTCATGATCCGGATGTTGAGTACAAGAATGCCCATTAGTTTTGCACGAGTCTAAAAAACAAACGACATGTTAATAGTCAAAACTCCAAAAACATTAAGTGATTTTTGTTAGTTATTCGCAGAAATGAAGACAAATGCTAAGTAAATTCATCCGTTTCTTCAATCCTGTAAAAGGCGTAGGAAACTTGATAATAGATTTTTAAACAGCAAGAAATAGTCTGTGCCCAACGGAGCAGTGGAAATATATTCATAGCCGTAAAAAGTTTTCATTCTTATAAAAGTAGCTCTATAGTGTCACTTATACGTTCCTTCAATACTTTAAAGATTTAGCAAAGATTGGAAGACAACCTGGTGTGTTACCTCCAAGCGTCTGGATCAACTGCGTTGTTACTAAGTATACTAGAGCCAACGCTCTTGCCATATAAGTTACTACTAGCAAAATCTGAATAATAGAAAGAAGAAAGACAAATTAAATGCAAATATGTTCTTTTTATCGTACTTTTAAATCTTGTATAAATTTGCAGATGTATTTCAATTTAAAACTTTAGTATATATGGTTAAAATCCAAAACAAGGCCAAAATAGGACAACATTTTCCTAGAAGTAGCCCCTTAAATGGAATCCTTATAAAGGTAAAGTCGTGCTTACCCTTCTTCCCATTCTATCAACAATGACTACGTAGTGGTCACAAAAGAATCGACTGTCAAAATCATTGGCACCATCAGGAATTTAAGCTCAGGACTCATGGTGACTTCGGAGCTAGCTAGTAATAATAAAGCATGGTTGACTATAGCATAGGTTCCATTATACCTATTCAAACTCAGCAACATCATTATTGAGAATCCACGAAGCTAGGCTTTGTTTTAACTATAAAATGAATTAGGATGAAAATTAAAAAGTATTGCTTAGTAAATAGTTAAAAAAAAAATATTTTTTGACATTTTTTTAAATGACAGTACCATTTATTAACACATGTTTGAATACTGGTTTAAATTCTACAGGAAAAAATGTAAAACAAACATTGAATACATTTAATCCTTAGCACAAAGTACCTAAGTTCTTCTCTGATCTCATTGAATCCTTTTGCAACATATATTAGAATTTCCTTCGACAAAAGGATTGATTTATATGAAACTTTTGGTAAGGACGTATATTTGTCATCTTCCGTTTTGATAGATTCAAGTCTATTTAAGATATCTTTATCTTCAACTTCTAGACCTTTAGGCTGAGACAAAGCTTTGGTGGCTTCCTAAAATCAAATACCTACGTTTATTTTAACCAATATATTAAGGCAAGTTTTATATTAGATAAATTTATATAAGTAAAATTTTACAAAATTTTGTCTTACTTAAATCAAATATGCATTAATACCTACCTCCAATTTTCCGCTTTTTAACTAAAAAGCAGGGCACTCAGGGGCTTTCTAGAACAATAACAATTCAGCAATCGGCAATGGGATAATGATTCAAATAACTGTGTGGTAGTTAAAAACTCCCCCTAAAGCGTACATTAGAAGTACCCCAAGGTTTTGGACAACCATAATGAATGCTCCCAAAGGACCTGCGGTCTTTGTTTCGCTTATCTCCTTGACATACATTGGCACAACGTAAAAGCAACCGCCAGCTGCTAATCCAACACATATTCTAGCCACTGGTACGTTAGCTAAAATACAAAAAATTCTGCGGCTTAATATTCAGACATGTTATAAATGCAGTTAGTTGACTCTGAAATGGTTCAATTTATTTTATAACACTTTTTGCATGTTTCGTTTGTTTATTTTGTTATGCTCTGACTTTTTTTTTTGTTTTATTGATTATATTTTATTATGCTATATTAATGATCAAATATTGTAATTTTTTTGCATAGGTATATATAATTTATTTGACATTTTATAATAATATTATTTTTCTGATGATGACATTGATGTATAAAATAGAATACAATATATATTTTTTTGGTATTTTTTTGATCACTCAGATATATATGCAATATTGTACGCCGTATAGGCTGATCATAGAGAACTAATGTAACACTTATACCAACCTATGTAACCTATAATACACAATAATAAATGAATTTGAATTTGAATGTTCTTTTAGGAGTTTTCCACTTGAATATTATACTTTTTATAGTAGTCAGTAGTTCAGTCATTTCTGCCATTATCAAATTTCCCTTGACTCAATCTATCTATCTATATCATCACGCTAGATCCCTTGCGGGGTAGGCAGAGAGTGCAGAGTTCCAACAGGTTTCCTTACATATCTCTCTGCCTTTCTCCACCCTCATAGTTTTTCTCATACACGCTCGCCGGTTATGGAGACTCTTGACTTGCCCTTCAGATAAGGCACGATCTATTTGGTCATTTAAACTAGTATCAAACGTATTTTTTTTTGTTGTACGGACCAAAATGTTTACAGAATTCATTCGTTATTTACTACTTCCGAAGTCAGTCATGTTCTGTCTAATATATGAACTTCTAGATGAGGCGGACGAAGTATGACGCAGTATTGAAATGTTGTTTGATTCTTGCGGTATTATCTGTTTGTTTTATATCTATCTATTACTAGCAGTTTCCCGCGGTTTCGCATCCGGTCGACAACAGCACCACCTACAAGGTTCAATTATAGCTAAGACCAACCAGGTGATGACCCCATAAGTACAAAAAACATAAATCGATCAAGCTGTTTAGGAGGAGAAAAATTACGAACACACGCACATCTGAATTTGATATATAAAGATTAGACTCTCTACCAATCCGCACTGGGTCCGCTTGTTAAAGTAATGGCTTTACGTCTCTTATCTCGAACTGTTAAAATAGCTGGATATACAAAACATTTTAATTTGAAATATTAACCTATTCTATCCCACTATCAGGCAAAGGGCCCACAAATTTTATCATATATTTTTTATGTATATAAAAGGCCAAGTTTTTACACACTCACTCACTGACTAACTCATTAACGTCCAGACCAAACCCTTGGACCTAGAAAGCTGAAATTTTGCACAGAGGTTTTCTTTATAATGTAGACGAGGATTTATCGCAATTCCTACGGGATAGAGAGTAAATGAGATTCGTATTATCGCTTTAAAGTTGCCTTATTTCTGTATTTATTAGACACTCTAATTATAGGGTGTATGTAGGTTATTGATAATAATTTAATAATATTAGCCCTTTTAAGAAAATGTCCCATTGCTGGCCACGGGACTCCTCTCAAACTGAGATGGTTTGGGTAGGTTATTATAATTAATAAAAAGTATTTTCAGAACTTATCGAAATTCCTACGGGATAGGGAAGAATTCACTATGTGTTTCGATAGAGACCTACCTACCTATAGATAATTTAGTTAAAAATTACAAAATAAACGCGAGCGAAGTCGCTGGCGACAGCTTGTATATTATATAACCACAAGACTAGGGTGCCTCGTTGGTATAGTAACGCATAGTGCGATTTATGCTAACGAGGCTCTGGGTTCGAATCCTAAATCGACTTGTGTCCCGAAAAATTCTCAACAGCAGTTTGGAGTCTGGAATTGCGTCCAATATTATGTTAATAGGCTCACCCCATCGATATATTATTAAACGACATCGATATATTATTTGATCCATGGATCACGCCATATAACATCGGTACTTAACATTGTTGGCAGAGTCGACATAGTACACCTCGGCCGCTCCTACGTGTGGAATATACGCGTGGCTGTGTTTTTTTATTTTATCAAACCACAAATCACTCTATCAGCGCAATGCAGGCAAATGTAATTAATTAATCAAATATTGGCCAGCAGCACACGTGAGATACCAGCGTAGCGCCTCGATAATGTAAACACCTCCACCCTCCACTCCGCTTATTCTATTTGTTTTATTATCTTATTTATATATATTCAGCACATAATGTAGATGTTAATGCATTACGTCAGAAGATTCAACAACTACAATAAAGAATCTCACTGAAATGACGTAACTTGACCACATCCTTGTGCAAGACGTATTAAAAATATAGAAACCGGTAATTAGCAAGTCCTACGTAAGTAATAAGCCCTTTAGCATGGCTACGATTAGCTATAATGTTACAAGAACGATAAATCACTTTGTGACGTTGTTCTGAAGCGATTTCGAGTGTTCTCGCAACCTAGAGGTTTAGGCCTCGGTCACGAAGTCAGCGGGAGCGGGGCGGCGGCGGCGGCAGCGCGGGGAGCGGCGCGGCAACGCTGTACCCGGTCTCGAAGCCAGCGGGCAGACTGCACGGCGCTAGAACGACGTAGTGTTGTGTTACGAGAAATTAGTATCTTTGTTCTATCAAAAATCATTATAATAATTTGCTCCAAATGCCGGCGGGCATTTTAAAACGTCGGTCGGTAAAAAGCAAAAAAAGAATACTACAACTCAACACTACGTTAATGCAGACGCGCGGGCACCGCTAGATTGGTACGCACCGCTCGTACGCCGCTCGCCGCCCGCTCCCCGCGCCGCTGCCTTCGAGGCCAGTTCCATATAAATGTATGCATTGAAACGCGCCGCACCCCGCGCCGCCGCCGCCGGCGCTCCACTCCCGCTGACTTTGTGTCCGAGGCCTAAGGTTTAAAATTTATTCATCGGATAATAAAACGTAAACGAATTAAAAAATATAGTTATTTCAATGAAATAGATCAATTTGTTTTACTTTTATATGCATTATCATCATAGGCATCAGTTATTAGTAGTCCACTGCTGGGCAGTATCTTTGGCTACAATCATCCAATTTTTCTAAATTATAACCTAAGTGAATACAAAAGGCAAAAGTGGTAATTAGTTCTATTTTATAAAAAGAGAGTGGAGGAAGCCAGAGAGGTATGTAAGAAAAGAACCTGTTGGAACTCTGTACTCTCTGCCTACCCCGCAAGGGATCTGGCATGTTCATATAGATTTATAAAAACAAAGCGGCCCTAAAAGTACTAGAAAAAACCTGAAAATAAAGCAGCAAAAGGTCACGGTCTTCGTCACGCCTATATTTCCCAAGCGGGGGTGGCAGAGGTATACTGAGTACACCCACTATTTGCCGACGATGTAATTCCCATGTAATAGGAGTCAAAATGTTGTACGGAACCGCCTTTTTTACACAGGAATACTTCATCGTATCGACGCGTTTGCTGTATCTATAAAAAAATTGGCTTTAGTTGTCTGTCAAATAATATTATCAATGACAGGTGGTATATACGTTATCGTGCTTTTAATTATACAGACTTTGCCCGCCGCGTCATTTCCTTGAAGTTTGGGGCTTAGAATACAAACCCAAATGGATCCTCATTTACCCCCCGTATACCTTCTGATAGCCTACTAATAAGCTATAGCTGTACCTAAATAACGTCTTCTTTCCCTATCCTTCTTGGTAATTAAATGGACGTCACATTCGATATCAGTTACCCAGAATATTTGAATTATACCCCATATTATTAAATCCAGACATTGGTAGGCTACAATGTTATTTAATCTACTTCCATGCGAAATTTTATCGAAATCCAATCAACCGTTAAGAGGTTAAATAAAAAATAACCAAACATTTTAAATTTCTATTTAATATAATTACTTACCTATTATAATTTGTCTACTTATTTTCACCTAAATGCAGATATTAGTTCCAGTATAACTGGCGAACAGGTATCCAAATTTTACATGTATAATATTACTTAGTAAGATTCAAATATCTTCTGAACAAACTGATAAGACAATATAAGTGACACTAAAAATCATAATGTCATTGTTAGTTTGAAAATAGCATTTAGAAGAGTACGTAGTATGTGATTAAACTTAAATATAATAATAAATTTAAATAGAATAATTCTAAAATGATGGTAGAAAAATGTGAAGTTTTGGAATCAAAAGGTCACATCTATACGCAATGGACTCTAGCAATCTTAGGTAAGTTTACGTCTGTCAAAACATCCAAACATTTCTTGACTTTGCTTTTAATATTATACGAAAATACAATTCTTGGATATACTAATATGCCCTTTGAAACAGACATGTGAATGTACATTGAAAAGAAAAGAAATAGAAAAAACAAAACAAATGTTCATTTAATGAGCTCTGAGAAGAGCAAGAGTCCTCGAAACTGTTGTTAAGAACTATAAAATTGGAAAAAACGAGCAGTCTGTAAGGAATCTATATCTGAAGCCAAACTGTTTAAAAAAAGAAAAATGATGACTAAAATACTTGGGGACAAATATTATTACTCTATTGACGAATTCTTGAATATAATCTAATTAAAAAACTCATAATTACTATTTTTTATTAACATGCTTGGATTTATTTTTTAAAACTGACTACGCTTTATTTTAGTCAATTTTTATGCAATTTTTTTAAGTAATACTGAGACTTGTATTTTCCTTCTTTATGCTATATTTTCATTTCTAATTTCTATGTGTATCTAACCTATGTGTTACAAAATAAACTGATTAGATTTGTTTTAGAAAGAACTTCTTGGAACTCTGTCCGCCCTGCAAGAGACCTAGGGGGGTTGATATAAATAGATCTATCTATTTATATCAACCCCCCACCCAGCGAGACTATTATTCAATAGAAGATTATTTAAAAGATAAAAATGCTTGGATAGATGCTATTCCAGCTCCACTTGAGTCATGACAACCTATTCAACTGTTGTTAGTTAACATTTCCTCTCTTCCTTCTATTAATTTAACACAATATGTACTTTTTTTTGTAAATGAGGGAACCATGTAGCCGTTCTCATAACTAGTATTATTCGCTTTTTTAACTTAGACTCACCTGATGACCTACCTACATTGTTCTCCCATACCCCACAACAGAATGTAGATGAAAAACTTTGTAATTCCTTATTTTAAAAGAGTAACCGTGGAGTTTCTTGCCCTTCTTCTCCACAGGAATGACATTCCGAAGTGGCGGTAGAGTCTTTGTTACTTTTCTGACGATTCATAAATACTGTAATGGTTTACATGAATAAAAAATATTCTGATTCTGATTCAGAACACTATATATATAACTCCATTGCAACATTTTCCAGATTATCACCGATATTATTTTTTTCTAAATTTTAGCGAACACAGTTATTCTAACATATGGCTTGCAACTGGGCTGGGTGTCACCAGCCACAAAATTCCTGCAATCGGAATCGTCACCAGCTGGAAGACCCTTGACTGATTCCGAAATAACATGGATAGCAAGTTTGCCACCTTTACTTGCGATACCAGCTGTCATAGCCTCTCTGTATTTAGTAGACGCTTATGGAAGAAAGATTTGCATACTTCTATTAGCAACATTAGAATCAGTAAGCCTTAACATCTAAATGATATCACTTTAAATTTAAGTAAAAAAATGCACTTCTAGGGGATCTTAGGCCGTGATGTGAGGATGATTTAAGTATAAGTTGAATTAAGAATCCAAGCAATGAAGACATATAGTATGCTGCTGTGTTAAATATCTGAAAAAATAGAAAGAAAGAAAGTAAAAATAATTTACTCAAACACGAAAATAACAAAATACTACACGCACAATATAGGCACATAGGGTACAGAGAAATGTACTTTTTTCATACATAATTTCCGTATGCAAAATTAGTAGCTAAATAAGTTTGTGGTACACCTTAATAGCCTTCAGTTACTTTAAAATAATTTGTTTTAATTTTTTTCAGGCATGCTGGATTATAAAGCTATGTTCGTCTAACGTTACCAGTCTAATGATTGCCAGAGTATGTAATGGTTTAGTAACTGGTGGCTCTTTTCATGTCATCCCCATGTACGTAAAAGAAATCAGCCAAGCCAGTCTCGTGGGTACTCTGGGATCTCTCGTAATATTGTCACAAAACCTGGGAGTTTTGGTGATGTACGCGCTAGGAGCATATCTCGAATATTACACAGTACTTTGGATTGTGACGCCAATACCCATTGTAATATTTCTAGTGTTTTTGAAAGCTCCTGAATCTCCTGCATACCTAGTAAAAGTGGAAAAGGTGAAGGTAAGAGATATTATTTTATCATGTTGTTAATTAATATACTGTACCTATTTTTGCTTCTACAAAATGTGCTTCTTTTAGGAAGCAACTCAAGCGCTTGCATTTCTTAGAGGATTGGAAATGCATGATACAGAATTGTTAAGTGAAATAAATGCTATAAAAAATAAAGATGATTATTTCAAGTCGTTACCCAAGATATCCTTTATTACAATATGTAAGTGTTTTAAGACATATATGCTCGAATGAACACGTATAAAATGTTATCAATCTACATCTGGAAATCTAGTACTAAAATCACTAGAAAGTTATTCTGCTGAAATTTTTGCTAAAGTGTATTTAGTTTCAATAGAGATAGATATTGTTGTTTATCAGGTTTAGACTCAATGTCAAAAGATTTTAAAGGCAGGAATATAGCCTACATTTTACTTAAGCCAATAATCAGCTATTAGCAAGAAGGTAACACTCTATCAAGAAATGGAATAATTTCTATCTTTCCAGTCAAAAATAAAGCCTGGCGTCGTGGATTTCTCATCATGATGCTAGTTCTTTGGGGGCACGCGTACAATGGAACTTTTGCTATTATGAACTATGCATCCTCGTTACTTTCCAGTTCAGGTCTGGGCATAAGTCCTGATCTTCAATCGCTGTTTGTGCCTATATTCATGACCTTGGGCTCCTTCACGAGTATGGTGATCGTTGATAAGATTGGAAGAAAGGTAAATATTGACAATATAATTGTTATCTATCTACAATAGCTTCATCAAATAAACTGCATAATAATAATATTCTATTTCATTATTCATTTCAATATTGAGCGACATTCAGACTTCATTATAGTTTAACTACTTATGAAGAAAATATTACTTCTATACATAGTCTAGATTTTACAGTCTTTACATAAAATCACAAAATGCTAAACGTTTTCACCTAACGTCTGGTGCTTCTGTTAAAAATTGAAATATATTTTGGATTTGTATATTAATTGTAATTCCATTGGTCTGTTCTAATTTTAATTCTTTCTGTTTGTTTACTATGATGCTGTTTTACAATTTCTAGGTTCTCATATCATCATCTTTTATAGTAGTGGCTCTGTCACTAGCGTGTTTCGCGACAACACAACTGGTGGAGAAACATGGTGGTACTGCTCCGGGATGGCTTCCAATCCTCGCCATTACAATTGCATTATTTGGTCATGCGGTTGGCGTATCACCTGGACCTTACGTTGTTATGATAGAAATGTTTAACTTTCAGGTTTGTAGGTAAAATTATCGAATCTACTTACTCAAACACTGGCGGTAGGTATAGAAGCATCTAATTTTGGGCATACATTCCTTACATAATGTAAATGACTACTGAGTGCTAAGGAAGGATTGAGGGGCTTAAATAGTGGGTAGAAAATTACAGATAAAAATAACTATGGAGCACGTGCAGGAAATAAAATACTTCATCACTTTAACCGGCTAAATACTTTGGCAGCGTCTTCATTGATTATGTTCTATATGCTCCATTTAAGTAAATGTCAGTGGACATAAAGTGCCTTGAAATTACTTCTCGTGATGGCGGTTTGTAATATCGGAGTACCTTAAAAGTCAACAATTGTTCTAGTTCTGCCACTTCTTAAACATATATTTTGTTGTTAGTATACAAACATGTTATAATAATTGTTATTTCTTTTAGATTCGAGCAAAACTGATGGGAATCCTAATACTGAACATTTGGTTTATGATTTTCGTCCAAATGCTAACTTTAGACTTTATAACGTCACACCTCGGAACCAATTGGACATTCTACTGGTTCTCTGTTATCAACATCTTTGGAGCTGTAGTAGTTATATTTCTGATGCCAGAGACTAGAAGAAAGAGTGTGGAAGAAATTGAGGAGGAATTAAGGGGGACAAAGGCGAGGGAAGAAAAGTGATTATAATATTTGTATGTTAATGTATATTTAAATAAAATGTAATTGTATTTTTTACTATATTGAGTGGCAATGATCGACTATTTGGACATATACATTTTGGAACTTTCTCTTTAAATGCCCATAACAACCAGATGACGAGACTATTTCCACGTTATAAATAATTAAAACAGTAAGATAGGCTAATAAAAAATAAAGTTTTATGGATAAAACGAGTGCAAAAATTGAAGCACTGAAAGGGCACGCTGGCACATGATGAAGGCACGCTAAGATATTGGTCCCGGCTAGCACTTAGTGTGGTAGTCATTAACCATGTTGGAAGCCTTGTAGGTGGCTTGGTCAATTCCTACGGCAGGTGGCCACAAATCTGCCTCCACTAATCCGCACTGGGCCCGTGTGGTAGAGTACGATGTATTCTCTCACATATCGATATTGTGACAGATGGTCAAAAGTGGGACACTGGCTGGCATAATTATTATAATTATCACAAACTTCTGTTCTCAGGATCATGATCGATAATGACCGCTGCTATAAATAGTAACACTAAATCCCACCTAATATAACATTGATTGTACTTTATATCTGTAAATGAGGGTTTGAGAGTCTGCCAAAAACTTTATCAAGAATGGGCAGAATAAATGAGAGATCATTGCTTAGGTGTGGGAAAAATATGTGCAAAATTTAGGCGATAAGATGGATGTCCGTTTGTGGTATTTTTCCATAGATGAGTATATTATTACTGGGGAATGCACAGTAAGACGTTGGTCTCAACTGCAACTTTATGTGGTAGCATGTTGAGAGCCTTGTAGGCTTGAAAAAATTTCACCGGTAAGCGGCCACAAATCTGCTTCCACTGATCCGCACTAGGTCAACGTGGTCTCTCGTATCTCTCTTATTGAATATTGCCTGAATAATCATCATCGTTAGCAGACCGTGTTAGTCCACTGCTTAACATAAGCCACTCCCATGGTACGCCACTGAGCTTAATCTTCAGCTCCCCTTCTCCAATCTCTGCCCGCTGTCCTACAAATATCGTCGCCCCACCTAGCTACAAGGCGGCCTACACTTCCATTGCCGATACGCAGTATAAACTGTCATGACTACATAATAAAAGATTTTAATTATCTCAAACTACTGTTCTCATCTTCATGACCGATAATGGCCGCAGTTATAAGAAGTAACACTTAATCTAACCTTACACAACATTCACAATTTATATTTACACTGTATTCGTCAAAAATGGGGCTTTAGGTGTCTGCCAAAGAACCTTATCAATACTGACTAGGCAGCTGTTATCGTGTTTGTATAACTCACTTATCAGAAAGGTGATTATTATTATTATAAGCCTACACTGTCCCACTGCAGGGCGGAGACCTCCCCTCCCTTATACCACTTGTCCTGGTCCAGTGCAAGCTGATGCCAGTCCTTGTCGTAAGAATCCAGCTCGTCTCGCCACCTCTTTCTGGGCCTGCCGCGCTGTCGTTTTCCGCCTGGTGGCACCCACTGTGTGGTTATTTTAGCCCAAAACGCACCCGACATGCGGCAGATATGTCCGGTCTAGTTCCATTTCAATCTTGTAGCTGAGTGACCTACGTCAGTGATTTGTGTTTTGGAGCGCAGAATCGAGTTTCTGACACAATCTGTAACCTTTACTCCAAGAAAGCTACGCTCCATTGCTCGTTGGCAAACCCCAAGAGTGGACTTTGACGATCAGTTAATGACCAAGTCTGTGCTCCGTAAGTGAGGGTGGGTAGGATGCACATGTCCATGAGTTTCCTTTTTAATGAAACCGGGAGAGCTCCCTTCATTAAATGTTTCATTGACCAATAGTTCTTCCAGGCGCTTTCGGTACGTCGAGCAACTTCTTTATCTTGTCTCGCCTGGAAAGAAACTAATTGGCCAAGATATATATACTCGTGGACATATACAATCTCCACTCCCCTCTCCCCAGCTCTAGCTTACGTTGCACGCTGTTGGCCATCAGCTTTGTTTTAGTCATACTAATTCTAAGTTCAACCTTGAGGCTCGCCTGGCTCAGTTCTTCGAGCAGTAGGCCAAGCTCAGCTGCGGACGAGAAGAAAAGGAAAATATCATCGGCAAAGCGCAGATTGGTTAATCGCCTCTCGCCGACGACGATGCCTCTGTCCTCCCAAGCTGTGTTGAGGTTTCGGAAAACTACTTCGAGCGTGGCTGTAAAAAGCTTTGGAGACAATGGGTCACCTTGTTTGACTCCCCTTTGAATACTAAAGGAAGGCCCAGTTGTATTAATATGGATGGATGCAGAGCTATTGTTATATATTTTTTGGATTAGGTGGATATATGTCGGTTCTATTTTCTGTTTTTCGAGGGACTCAAATATGGCTGTGTGTAACAAGCTATCAAATGCCTTGGAGTAGTCTACAAATGCGAGGTAAAGCAGTAAGTTAAACTCTTGGTGCTTTTCTATTATTTGATTTAGGGAATGAAGATGGTCAGTAGTTGAGAGGCCGCGTCGAAAGCCAGCCTGCTCAGGTGGTTGATGGAGGTCTAATTGGTCAGATATGCGATTCTCTATTACTTCTATAAAGAGTTTGTAAATATCAGAGACGAGTCTAATAGGGCGATAATTACCTATGTCTGATTTGGGGCCTTTCTTGTGTAGTAAAATTAAAATGACAAAAATTATTCGCCTGTAGTTAAAATGGTATTAAATAATTGGCACAAATATGGTAATAGGGTGTTTTCTACAATTTTTAATGCTTCTGTGGCAACGCCATCATCACCCGGGCTTTTGTTGAATTTTGTACTATTGAGGGCTTGATGTATTTCCTTATTGTTGATCATTGGTACTCTTGCGGACCACGAATAGACTGTAATACAATTTGGTATAGATGCATTATCTGAGTATAAACGATTGTAATAATCTGTACATATTGTCATTACTTTTGTCCTATCGCCTTGTCTCTCGCCATTACTGTCTTTAAGGTGTGTGATGGATAATCTGCCTATTTCCATTCACCGCATAGCATTGTCTAGGGATCTGTTATTCACTAAAGCACGGACGGCTTGTGTGTTGTGGTATCGAAGGACTTTGCGAATACTTCTCTTCACTTTCCGATCGAACTCTTTATAAATGGAAGTTTGTGGAGTTGCTAGCTGGCGTTGTTCAATAAGACGAATGGTGTCACTGGAGAGCTTATTGTCTTTTTTCCTTACTTGTTTTATCTTTTGACTGGCTAGATTGATGACATGTTTGATATTATTGTACTGGACCTGGACATCTTCAGAATCTATTGTGTTTAGTAAGCTGAAACTATTCTGTAAGTGTAAGTTAAATGGATCTCTATTATGAATTAAGGTGGATTTATCTAAGGGTTTAATTGTACTTTTTATTATTTGGCTGCGATAGATTTTCATATTAAACATAGCTACGATTCTTAAGGGGCGGTGATCAGAGTAACTTGATGTTGTTAAGTGTTTGGACGTTTTGAATTATGTTTTTACTGGAGGATAAGCAAAAATCAATCTCGTGTTTTGTGCTACCATCTGAAGGGAGCCAGGTCCAGCGACGATGTGGTTTTTTGAAGAAAAAAGTGTTACTTATACTTAAGTTTTGTCCAAAAGCAAACTCTAAAAGTCGTTGACCACGACCATTCCTCAGGCCTAATCCATGTGATCCTAGTAAATTGGTGTTATCTGAAAATGTTTTTAAGCCAATTATGGCGTTGTAGTCTCCTAAGGTACACCACCTGGTCCACCTTGTCCCCACAAGATGGACCATGGCCTGCTCGCTCGAAGTCTTCTGGTACGAATTCGTCCCTCAAGAACCTTTCTGCTTCAACGGCCGTCAATTCTAAGGACAATATCACCCACTGCCACTTAATAATGACCTTGTTTATTCTTATAATAAATACCGTCACGCCCATTTTCCTCAAGCGGGGGTGGCAGTGGTGTACCTGAGTACACCCACGTTTTGTCGACAATGTTAGGTCCCATGTAATAGGGAGCGAGCCTATGGCCATATAACGAGGTAGTCATATCCTTATATTTATCCATAATCCTTTTACTATACTATGTGACTGCTGAGCAAATACCTTCTCACTGGGATCAAAATGGCGACGATCCCTATCTAATTTTAACTCGACGAAGGTAAAACATTAAAATCTGTTCTCGACTAGACTTAGGAGAGGTTTCATAAAATCTGGCTGAAGCGGTTCGTCTAGACTAGGGTGCAAGAGTAAATACAGAGGGCCGTCGAGAGCCCTCGACATTACTCTCGCAAAGTGGAGCTGTAAGCTTAGTCTGCTATTGAATTTGTCAGATGAGGTGTGAATATATGAGCATATTTTATCATAGATTATTATAAATTGAAAAGAATACGTATTATCGAAACTTATAATTAGTTCCGTTAAATTAGACATGTAAATTAATTATCACACACACACACACACACTGTCACGCCTATATTCCCCAAGCGGGGGTGGCAGAGGTGTACTGAGTACACCCACGTTTCGCTGACTATGTTAGGTCCCATGTAATAGGGGACGAGCCTATTGCCATATATTGGGCACAACTCCAGAGTCTGGACTCGTACTGGGAAGTTTTCGTTAGGAAAACTACACTTTTCCGACCTAGGATTTGAACCCAGGACCTCATGATCACAAAGGGATGCGCTTTGTGAACATGAGGTGAGGAGAATTAATTATCATTAATTATATGAGAAAATAGCCTAAGGCCACATCAGCAATGCCAAAACTTATATCACGGTCCATGGGACACTGGTTTTGTTTAAAGAAAATAAATAAACACTATTGTTCTGGGAATTTCCGTTATTTGGAAAGGAAAGTATTCGTGACATCGTCCCTCGGACAAAACAAGGGACAGCATTTCGTACAAATATAGCTGATACAAAATTATTTGTATAGAACTATTTGTTGCCAAAATATTGCGAACGCTTCGTTCAGGGGCGAAAAAG
The DNA here is from genome assembly GCA_905147815.2 of Phalera bucephala. Classification (NCBI taxonomy): domain Eukaryota; kingdom Metazoa; phylum Arthropoda; class Insecta; order Lepidoptera; family Notodontidae; genus Phalera; species Phalera bucephala. The sequence goes on along the minus strand of LR990615.1, from coordinate 35,214,748 downwards.
GTGTCAAATTAAGGTTGGTTTGGTTACTTTTTGTTTTTATTTTTTTTGCGTTTAAGATACATCATGTCTTTCCTGCAAAACGTTCCAAGTCGTCACGCCATCTTCGTCTCTTGCTCAGCAGTGGGACACAGGATAGGCTAATAATAAATCAATCAATCGGCTAATAATAATCAGTCAATAAATATTTTATTTGTCAAGTCAATAACATGTACGCCTCAAAAATTTAGTTAAGATAATTGAATGGAGTTACTATTAAAATGTCACAAATATTCCTTGTAAATCGGTGTTATGTCATCATCAATAATATATATACTGAGTTCTTAGATTTAGGCGAATGTTACACATAATATAAAACTATTTTTCGGATTTTATCGCAGTTTTTTTGATTTTTAAGTTCCCGACGTTTCGAGTGCTTTGCAGCACCCATGGTCACGAGAGGGGGTGAGGTGTTAGACATCCAAAAGGCATAGTTGTTTCGGGTTACCCTCAAACTTCTTAATTATTTTTGTTGGTCCGATCTACGCAGAATGAGCTCACTGTGACTTGAGGTCTTGCAGTGTTTGCTTGGTTTTGGATTTAATTGTATTAATTCTTCTTCTTCTTCAGCCGAAAGACGTCCACTGCAGGACAAAGGCCTCCCCTAAAGACCGCCACAACGACCGGCTTTGTGCTGTACGCATCCAAAATTGTATTAATTACCGGATCCCAACTCGATGGAAGCACCCAGCCATCTTATCTATTGAAATTAGGATGTTTTTTAATTTCAGTAGCCTCGCAAACCATCCTTGGTAAGAATCGGTGATCTTTAACGAGGATTTGTGGTCTATCAAATCTGATGTTATGGCGGGTGCGGTCAAGGACATGTACACAGACTGCAGACTTCTTTGAGCGACGGTGTTTTAGGTCAGCAATGTGTTTTTTAACTCGAGTTTTTGACTGGTCTTTTTGTTTGTCCTATATAAGAGAGACCACATTCACAATCAAGTTTGTATGCTCCTGCATCTTGTACAGGTAGTAGGTGTAGACACTTGACAGATAGTAAAAATTGACTGATCTTCTTCGGCGGCTTATAAAATGTTTTAATTGAAGCACGCTTCAAGATGTAGCCAATCTTGTCCGTGACTCCTCTCATGTAAGGTAGTACAGCAGGGAGACGCTCGACTGTGGCTGGTTTCACTCGGTCACTGTGACATTGGCGTGGGACTCGAAGCTTATTGTCGTGCAGGACTTGCTTGACATGTTGAAGCTCGGCAGCGAGATGTTTCTTGTCACAGATCCCTTGTGCTCTCTGAAACAAAGATTTACCCATGGTAGCTAACTGTATTGGATGGTGTTGAGATTTACCGTTTGAGTACCTATCAGTATGGGTCTTTTTTCTATAAACCGTATGGCTTAAGGTATTGTTGGGGTTACGGATTACTGAGACATCTAGGAAAGCTAGGGAATTGTTTGCCTCCAACTCCATTGTAAACTGAATTTTAGGGTTAATGGAGTTAAGATGATTAAGGAATACATTAATTTTGTCAGATGGTAATATTGTGAAAGTATCATCTACGTACCGCTTGTAGAAACTTGGCTTTACAGGTGAGGTATGAAGGGCTGTCTCCTCAAAGTCTTCCATGAATATATAGGCAACAATGGGAGATACAGGGGAGCCCATCGCCACACCATCTACTTGCTTGTAGAAACTCTCCAACCTTCCACAGTCAGTAGCCAGATGTAAGGCAGTGTCTTAATAGTTCTGAGTATTCTGCTGGCATGTTGTTCTCCGCTAGTTTCGTTTATACAATTTCGACACAGTCTTGTAAGCATATAAATAGTGACTGGACATCGAAACTGACCATAGTTTCATTGTCAGTAAGATGCAGATTTAAGATCTCACTCACAAAATGGTATGAATCCTTGACATGTGCGCTTGTGTGCCCTCTGAGTGGCGAGCACTTTCGCTACGTGCTGAGCTAATCTGTAGGTTGGTGTGTCGATTTGGCTAACAATTGGATGGAGGGGAGCATTCGATTTATATATTTTTGGGAGCCCATACAACTGTGGGGGTTTTGCGCACGAAGGTATTAATAATTTGACGTCCAGATTTAATGTTCGGAGTACTTCTTTATTAAATCATTCGATTGTTTTAATATATTGGTGGTTGGATTCCTTCTCATGACCATGGGTGCTGCAAAGTACTCGAAACGTCGGGAACTTAAAAATCAAAAATAAACCGCAATAAAATCCGAAAAATAGTTTTATATTATGTGTAACATTCGCGTAAATCTAAGAAAAGTATATATATTATTGATGATGACATAAACAGTCTAAATTTATAGGTTATAAAGAGAAATAAGTGCTTAGCATTCTATATAAACAGAATTGCATGAGAAAATGGTCTGAATGTATGTAGATGAAGCGACAGAGGCGGTCGGAATCATACGATGTAGCGAACTGTAGTCCTTGTCCATCCTAGTGGGATATAGGCGCGAATATTTTTGCGTAACTTTATACGTAAGTATGTATTATATAAGTATGTATTTATCAAACAACAACTCTATTACAAAAATAAATAAGAGATGGTTTTTAATTAAAATGCGAACTGTAGCAGCAAATAATAAGTTAAAGTTTAATTAAGTTCTGCATAATATAAAAACAGTTTCATTTAAATATTTTCTACAATAAAATGAACGCAGCATTTACGGCTAAAAAAAACTCATAGCTGTGAAATTTAAAAAAAAAACTTATTTAAAGCCATTCTTAAACCAACAATTCCTATATACTCGGGTCCACATTAAATGCCGTTTTTACCACAGCAGGATACAGCAGCCAGTTCATTTGAAGTGATACTGTAACCGAAGCTCACTTACAAAACGATACGGCAATAAGCGCATTATTGTCATATCGATTTTAATATTTATATCGCAATCTGACTAAACACGGCCTAGCGGGTTAGCACGGGCGGCAAGACTTTTCTCGCATGATACAAAAATAATACAAAATACTCTGGTCTGTAGGGCAGTATAATACAATTCTTAAAACGAGTTTTCTCGTGTATACACTGCTATCACCTAAGATAACGGCTATCGTCGCACCACCTGTACTGGCCCTGCTGCTTGTAGAAAACTAATGTGCATTAAATAAGTCCATCAATTTCAGTATAGTTCATTTAAAAAATACTGCTAAAATGTACATTGTTCAATGGAATGTTACTTTTATACTTCTGTCTTCATCTTTTGTGTTTTGCGCAAAAAACACTTTATAACTTACAGGACTTTCAAGGGAGCTTCTGAGTTCAACTTCAAACGTCACGGCGGCTTAAATTGAGAAGCCATCTTAGAAGTCAAAAAGTAGCCTATATATTATATTGAAAATCAAGTACGATTTAGTAGTAATTATGCACAACTGGAGCCTTGTGTCTACTTGTCAAATGGTACGTATTTATATGTATGGAATTAAACTATATCACAATCGGAGAGTGAGCCAGCTGAAGTAATAAGCGATGATCTACACAAAAGTGTACCACATTTTTACGATATTCTCGCACCGGTCCAACAAAAGATGCAATCAACGTTTTATCGCCACCTCCGGCCGAGATGAAAAAACTGCGTTTTTTGTATAAATTGTTTCAGAATGTGCGTTTATACATATTAATTAGGAACGAAACAGGGATTTCAGTTTGTTTGAAGCAACAAAAAGCGGCGTAAACATGCGCTTAGTTAATATTGCTCTAGGAATCCTTCAATTTTAAGAGATTATGATTTATACAGGATACAAAATCTTTCTATCAAAATCACAATATGACTGCGCCAATTACAGAGCCATCAGTTTGATCAGCTTGGCAGCCAAGGTGTACGGTAAAATTATTGAACGGAGAATGCGCGTGAAGTCCGATGGAATGTTGTGCGCGGCACAAGGGGGTTTCAGGTCCGGAAGAGGATGTTTGGATCAAGTTTTCTCCCTCCGCAACATCGTAGAGAAGCATCTGGCAGTGGGGTGGAAGGTTTTCTGCGGTTTTGTAGATCTGGAGAAGGCATTTGACAGAGTTGTGCGTAAGAGACTTTGGGACATTTTGCCAGAGTATGGTATAGATGGCACTCTGTTGCGAGCAGTCCAGTCCACTTATGTGGACTGCAAGGCATGTGTACGGGTGGGTGGTAACAGGTCACCCTGGTTTGACGTTAAAATCGGCGTCAAGCAGGTTTGCATGTTGTCCGCTAGACTGTTTATAATATATCTGGATAAAAGTCTTCAAAGACTGAAAGCGATGAATGAAGGTGTACAAATGGGTGACTTTGTGGTAAACCATCTACTTTATGCAGATGACGCGGTTTTAAAAGCGCCAACAGCCACTGATCTGCAAACACTAGTCACAGTTATGAAGGACGACTGCATGATCAATGGCTTACACTTGAATGTAAAGAAAACCAAGATTATGGTTTTTAAAAGGGAAGAAACCAGAACGAATGTAAGGATTGTGGTTGGTAACGATGTGCTGGAGCAAGTGAATGAGTTTGTATATCTTGGATGCGCCTTCAGTAAGGATGGGAAATACACCGCTGACATAGAGAGAAGAGCGAGTGCAGGGAACAGAGTGAATGGTGCGATGGGAAAGCTACTTGGGAGCCGGCACTTAAGCCATAAGGCGCAGCTGGCCATACATAACGGAGTTCTTGTCCCAACGCTGTTATATGGTAGCGAGAGCTGGGTATGTAAGAAGGAGAATGAAAGCGGTAGAAATGCGAGCTCTGCGGAAGATGTGCGGAGTGAAGCTGACCGACCGCATTAGCAACAGCGTAGTAAGAAAGCGAGTAGGTATGAAAGATAGTATCGGTGTAAAGATGAGAAAGGAGATGCTCCGTTGGTTCGGGCATATAGAAAGAATGCCAGAGGAAAGAATGACAAAATAGATATACAATGTGAAAGTGGAAGGATGCAGGTACCGGGGAAGACCTAGACTATCTTACCACGACCAAATAAACCGAGTCTTATCTGAAGGAAAAGTCAAGAGTCTCCGTAACCGGCGAGCGTGTATGAGACGAAATATATGAGTCGAGGAAGCCAGAGAGGTATGTAAGGAAAGAACCTGTTGGAACTCTGTACTCTCTGCCTACCCCGCAAGGGATCTGGCGTGAGGTAATAGATAGATATAGATAGAATGATAGATAGACAAAATCTTCTGTCATTAAAAAATCAATTTAAATCTTGAGTTGATTTTGTATTGCCGTTCGTTTTGTATTCAAACAAACTTTGTTGATTTAATAATTTAATAATCCTGTATCGTTATTTATGTCTCCTTGAGTTATGATTTTAGATATTATTTCTACTTAATGGCGCAGTCAGCGATGTTAATTATCGTTAAAATACACTCGGAAGCTATTCAATAAAATCTAACACTAACTGACTGGTAGACAACGCACCTCTTGAACTAGTGGCTTAAAAATAAATTTTGCATTGGGTTTTCTCATATAATGAAGGTAACCACTGAGAAAACATTATGAAAATAGGGGTTTTAACTTTATCCATTCGAAATTCAAGCACATGGATAGTAATATTTGAAATAATTATTCATAAAAGCCTTTCTTGAATTATCGTCAGCGGGCTTATACCGCATAGTAACATTTGTCGAATATCTTAAAGTTGACTTGGCTAAGAGTGGCTTGGAGCAGTTAGAGATCACTTGCTTGACACTATTTTCAAATGAATGTGTAAATATATTTGCAATGCCCTTACAAGAGAAGCCCTGTTTTCAAAACTATTTTGTACGACCTCGTCTATGGATAATTTAATTCTATTTAAAATTTGCCAAAGATGTTTAGGATTCAGTTTATTACAAATAATTTCAGATTTTACGTTGCTGTTATTTGCCTTTTGAATAATCATATTAGCATAATTCCTTGCTTTATTGTAATTTTGTTTTATAATTAGGTTACTAGTATTTTTTATCCATTCTGAGAATAATTTATCTCTATACTCACAGGCTGTAATAATTTCCTTATTAACCCAGTTATTATTTTGACGAAAAATGTTGGATTCAAGTTTTACTTTATATCCTGATTTACTATAGCAGTCTGTAAAGGTGGAGTGTATAAAATCATAAAATTTTAATGGACATTTCATTTAATACGTTTGTTCCCATTGCACTTCATTTAGTAATTTATTGAGTTGTTTATTATTTCAACATATTTTGTATTTAGGAACACGCTGTATTGTTGTGCCTATGCAAGCAAGTATCACAGCACGGTTATCAGCTAGTATCGCTGCTGTGTGTAGGTCTTGTGTGCGGGCCATAGCGTATATGTGATAAATTGACGACTTACTTAATTTTCCATTCGAAACCTCAATTCTCTAGTATATACCGTGATCCCGCATAGAAGGCCCATACTATGCGACATGTTATTGTATTTATGTTTTATAGGGCTATCTCTTTGCAAATCAATGTTAATATCTCCTAGTAAGTAAAAATCTGTGTTTTTGTTAAATTTATCGATTACGATAATATCGTCAGTATCATTGGGTGTACGTAGGGTGGTCCACGCTTGTATGGAACAAAAACCTTGAAGTCGAGCCACGTCCTGGGTTTGATACACATGTATGCGTCAATATGTGTATAAAATTTTAGCTACCTATCTCAACTAGAAGGGAGTGCTCTTTGACTTTGAAATATACAAAGTTTAAGGATAAAAATATATTATGTGACAGAGCAGAATATTTAGTAAAATAACGTAAAATGTCCGTAAAACGTATATAAAAATCTATATACACAATAATATATAATACACAAAAATATTATTCAAAATTAACTATATGGGTAAATATTGCTTTTGTTAGTTTATCGATAGAACATCAAATCAGTTTTATTTTCAAGTAGCAAATGTGTCTGTAACATATGAAATTTTAACTTATCAAAATCAAGAGAAATCAAAATTTAGCAGTCATCACTAGAGATCCAATATCAATACTCGATTGGGCATCCTCTTACACTAAAGATAGGCAACTGAAATTGCACGGTGTTATTACCACAGACACCTATTACAAATTCATGGGGTAGCCAACCTAAAAAATAACAAACAAGTATTTTGCACAGCACACCTTCGTTGTGTCATGGAATCATGTCTTTTTAACTAATTTATAATAATCTATTTATATTATCAAGCCAAATCCCTTGCGGAGTAGGCAGAGAGTAGAGAATTCCAACAGGTCCTTTCCTTTCATTAATAGGCAAGTGGAGAGTGCAAGTTTCCAACAGGTACTTTCCTTACAGACCTCTCTGGCTTCTTTCACTCTCATAGTTCGTCTCATAGATGCTCGCCGGATACGGAAACTCTTGACTTGTCCTTCAGATAAGACTCGGTCTATTTGGTCATGGTAAGATTGTCTAGGTCTTCACCGGTACCTACATCCTTCCATTTTTGCATTGTATAACTGTTCTGTCATTCTTTCTTCTGACATTCTTTCTATATGCCCGAACCAACGGAGCATACCCTTTCTCATCTTTACACCGATACTATCTTTCATATTTACTCGCTTTCTTACTACGCAGTTGCGAATACGGGCGGTCAGCTTCACTCCGCACATTTTCCGCAAAGCTCGCATTTTCACAGCATTTATCCTACTTTGATTCTCCTTCTTACATACCTAGCTCTTGCTGCTATATAACAGCGTTGGGATAAGCTCTCCGTTATGTATGGCCAGCTGCGTCTTTAATAATATACTAAATAGGTAAGTGGAGAGTGCAAGTTTCCAACAGGTACTTTCCTTACAGACCTCTCTGGTTTCCTCCACTTTCATAGTTCGTCTCATACTCGCTCCCACTTACGGATACTCTTGACTTACCCTTCAGATGTATTTTAATGGAAAAACATATATACTTAGATCGCCAGCCACATCTAGTACCACTAATATGACAATTTCTGTTAAACACAAGCACAAGGCATACTGTTTATGATGTGTTTACGATGTTTGTCTTACCGCTGGTTCTGTTGTATTATTGTCGATTATGAAGCGTTTTGTCGACTTAGGAATTTTTTAAATAAAAAATGCGTATTAAACCGTCGCGCGTCGTTTTCGTTTTTATTCAAGAGAGAATGTTGCCGTACAAAAATTTTTAAAATAGATACCGTAACGAACTATTAAAAATGAATACAAGCGTTTTTGCACTAACATGCCCCCGGCCTTGAAAGCACCGGCTTTTGATAAAGACTCCGGATAATCACTGGTGTAACAGCGGGCAAATTTTGGTGAACGCCCGCCTCACGATGCCAGACGTGGTCTTGATGTCCGCCACTCTTGAAACGCCATCCTTGCCCGGCACCACGTCAATGATGCGTCCAAGCTGCCACTTCAGCGGAGGTAGATGGTCATCATTGATGATCACTAACATGTTACGCTGCAATTGAAGCGTGTTATTTTTCCACTTCGCTCTCGTTTGCATTTCGGAGACATATTCTTTGGCCCAGCGTGACCAAAAATGCTGTCGAATCTGCTCCGCTCGTTGATAGCGCGTGAGACGATGAGAAAGAGTCTCCGTGAAGTCATCACACGCAGGCGCAGTCAGCGGCCAGCCAACCAGGAAATGTGCAGGACTAAGTGGTGTGAAGTCGTTTGGATCTGTGGACATTGGACTTAACGGCCAATATGCATCAGTGGAGAGGTCACTGACTAGCTCCAGATGCAATGCTCGTGTCACAAAACACAAAAATATACAAATGTAACATTTTGTTACCTTTGCACCCCTACTCTTGCGATTGAGTATGAACATTGGGCCGGCATAATCAACGCCACACCTCAAAAATGGAAAACTTGGTGTAATGCGTTCCTTGGGCAGGTTGGGCCATTACTGGATGAAAGGTCCTGCCTCTCAATCGGACAGAAACAACACAACTATGTACTATTTGTCGTGCAAGATTTCTACCACCTACAGGCCACCAGATTTCGCGTATATTAAAAAATAATGCCTGAGGAGCAGCATGTAACAGTTGTTTGTGCTCATAGCAAAAAAGTAAAATTGTGAAATGATGTTTGGCAGAAATAAGTATAGGGTGTTTTTTATCGAACTTAAAATCAGCCGAATTCTCAATACGGCCGCCTACTCGGAAAATGTTATTATTATCTATAAATAAGCTTAATTTTCCCAGCGCGTGTTTATTTCCTAACGTGCTGTGATTGGTTAGAGACTTGTATTCGTCTGGAAACGATTCTAGCTGAGTAAGTCTAGCCAGTGTCATTTGACGGACAATTTAGCGCAGTGGTTAAGAGCATAAGCCGCTCCGCCCACTGTGTCTAATAGTCGCGGGTTCGATTCCCGCACGGGACAAATCTTTGTGTGATCCACAATTATTTGTTTCGGTCTGAGTATTTGTGTATGTGAATTTTCATGTTTGTACACGCACCCACGACACAGGAATAATTCCTACTGCGGGGCTACGTTTAAAAAAAAAGACTATTTCAATTAATCTACAGCGAGTACGCCTGACTGCTGATTATTTTTATTGCACGCATTATATATAAATCGGAGTACATATGCGGCTGTGCGTCTCATACGATTAAATTGAGAAAATCTGCTGATTGGAAATACTGATAAATTAGGTACCTGATTGGCTACAAAAGAATGTGTAGGTCTGAATCTAACTTCAAAGGTAATTCTTCAAGCGCATTATTGTCAGATACGGATACTATTCCAGGGCAGCTGAAGTCGAGTTCACGAAGGAAACTTGGGCCTTCCCACCATAACGTGGAGGTTGACAGATCCTCGACTCCGACGCCGCGTGACACCAAGTCGGCTGGATTTTCCTTTCCGCTTACATGGCGCCACGGAAGTTCCTTCGTCAACTCGTGGATTTCAGCTGCTCTGTTCTGCACAAAAGTTTTTAACAAATTAGGCAGCATTCTTAACCAACCCAACACTATGGTCGAATCAGTCCAGAAAACTGTGGTATCAAATTGCAAATCAAGTGAATTATGCACTTTATCATAGAGCCTAGCACCTATTAAAGCGCCACACAGCTCGAGCCTAGGAATACTAACGGGCTTTAATGGCGCAACCTTGCCCTTGGAACATAACAGCTTCACTGATACAGTCGACTTATCGATTACAGTACGCAATTAAATACAAGCGCCATATGCTGCCTGAGATGCATCAGTGAAGATGTGCAATTCCCTGCGTATGAAGCTACTGGTAGTGATGTGACGTGGTACGCGTATTTGGCTGAGGGCGTTTAAGCTGTCTGCGAACTGATTCCAAATAACCTTAATGTCATGTGGAACTTCATCGTCCCACCCCAGTTGTAACAACCATAATTTCTGTAACAGAATCTTAGGTATAATTACAGTTGGACTAAGAAATCCTAGAGGATCAAATATCTGAGATGCATGTGACAAAATAATTCTTTTTGTTAAAATAAAACTATCAGATTTAAACAAAGTATTAAAATTAAATTCATCAGAGTCTGGACTCCACCCAAGACCCAATGTTTTACTTTGATTGTTGAACAAAAATCCCTCAATGTTTATAACTGAGGTGTGCACACCAAAAGGGTTGTAAATAAAACCACATTTGTGTACTGATCTATTGATCTGATTTGCTGGCTTTTATTCGAACTTATGTCAATAACATATAAGATGGTTGCTACTGAACCATACCGCGATTCACAGGCGACACAGTGGCGCCATCTATTATATTAAAGCAAACTAATTTAAGTAAAGTACATTGTTGGTATCAGACAATTTTTATCGCTTAAATTTAACTCATCTAAAGTGCTAAATTGAGTTAATGATTCGTAACATTTAAAATTAAATATCCATTTCCTTAAAGGAAAGCAAGCTAATTTTAAAACTTCTGCAGAGTTTTCAGATAATTGAATTAATTGTTCCTTATCATCTTAACTTGTGATCATATCGTCTACATAAAAATCGTTATTAATTATCCATTGTACTGCGGGATCTGAGCATTCGATACCTAGCTGCTTTAAGCATCTGATGCTCAAGAAAAGAGCAGAGGCGGTTCCATAAGTAACAGTATTTAATCTATAAATACCTAATGGTTTTGATGGGTCGTCGCGCCAAATGATCAGCTGTAAGTCGCGTTGAGACTCGTCTATCAGGCACTGCCTGTACATTTTCTCGACATCGGCACAAGCAGTGTACCTGTATTGTCTAAAGCGCAGTAGAATGCTTATTATTTCGCTTTGTGTTGGCCCTACCAGCTGAAGATCGTTCAACGACTTGCCACTGCTAGACGCGGCACTCCCGTCAAACACAACACGAAGTTTAGTTGTGGTACTATGTTCCCGGAATACACCATGATGCGGCATGAAATAATGTGGGGTCCCATATGATGATATGCGTGTCATATGCCCTAACCTAATATATTCATCTATAAATGCGCAATATAATTGTTTAAAACTAGGATTATGTTGTAATTTCTTTTCTAAAGATATAAAGCGGCGTTCAGCCTGAGTGAACGTTTCACCCAGGGCAGCCGGTGATTCTTTAAGAGGCATATGCACACAAAACCTTCCGTTACTATCGCGCCTTGTAGTTGTAACAAAATGCTCTTCGCACGCACGTTCCTCGTCAGTACGCGTATCGCATAATTTTGGAAACTCTTCCAGTTCTCAAAATTTCCTAAGTAGGTTTTCTACAGAATCAGGCGAATGTGTGTAATTGCATTGAATGTACCTATTTTGTAAAGTACAATTTAATGGCCCGGAACTATCCACCCTAACTTTGTATTTTGAAGGTGAGGTCCATTAGCCAACCTTATTTTATTTGTTTCAAGTAAATCCCAAAATATGTCAGCGCCTAGTAAAATGTCGACAGCACGGGATTCACAAAAATGCAGATCTGCCAACTGAATGTGGTCAGGAATACTGAACTGCGCGCTTTGTTCACATACAGCTGGCAATGAAGAAGTTATATGCGGTAAGACAATACATTTTATGCGGGTTGTGTAGGTACCTATGCGTGACTTAATCTCCACCTCACACATCTGCGTATAGTGTGTAATGGAGCTACCTACCCCTCGAATCTCGTGTGTGGACTGTGTTAATTGTATGCGTAATAAATCACATAAAGAGTTCAATATGAAACAGTGTTGCCTGCCACTGTCAAGGAGCGCGCGTGCAAGATGATAATTGTCATGACTATCCGCTACCTCAACTAGAGCAGTGGACAACAACACCTGCTGCACATGTATGGATGGATGATATTTTTCCCATAAATTGCAATTTTGAATCTAAACTACAATCCAAAAATTTTTGACATGCGTATAATGGATGACTTCCCGAACACATTAAACAAGATTTTTGAAAATTAATAAACTTATGTGACATCTTATTGGAGGAGACATTACAGTGTACCTTGTGGCTGTTATGAGGAGTATGTGAGTGTCTTTTAATATCCTGAGAAAACTTATTATTGTGAGATACCATCAATGTTTCTAATATATCAGCTCGCTATTTGAGAAATCTTAATAAATCATCTATCCTTATTTGGTTAGAATTATTATTTCTTAATGTAGAACCTTTGTAATGCTCCCACTCTCTTTCAGTGGTCTCATCCAATTTATTAGTAATTATATAAATTATCAGTGTGTCCCAATGCTCAGTTGGCTCACCTAATATTTTTAAAGCGCGAAGAATCTTAAGAATTGAGTCAATGAGTTTCCTAATAAGATGTGGTGACTTTTTTCCTATTTTTTGAATTGTAAAAAGGGCCTTTACAGGATTGTGAACTAAAAGTCTTGTGTTGTTGTACCGATTAAGAAGCAGATCCCATGCTAGAACATGGTTATTTGATGTAAACTATAATGAATCTATAACTAACTCTGCACTCCCCTTTAGAGAGGATATAAGGTAATGGAATTTTTGAATATTAGTTATATTTTTTGAATTATGCATTAACGATAAAAATGTGTCTCCAAATTCAAGCCAATGCTCATATATCCCATCAAAGGTGGGTATGGATATTGTTGGTAACTTAATTAACTGTTATCTACTATCGGAGACTTCAGTAACCTCTCCTTTGTTAAGCATGCACTTGGCGAGTGCAACTATATTGTAATAGCTATCTTCAAACAATTCCCTATGGTTCAACTCATTATCTATATCGTTTTCACTAACTATTTCTTCTATTTTGCTTTGAATACTATTAAATTCCCAAAATATTGCAGATGCACCCTCTAATCTTACCTTTAAGTCTACCCTTTTTTGACTATTTAATTCTATAGAATTTAAATTGTTAACACAAGATATTAGCTGAGTAAGCCTGCCTTTAAGCGTGCCTCTTTTTTTAGTTAAATCGCGAAGCTCGTGGTTGTCACAATCAGTGAGATTTTTGGCGCATTCGGCTTCCATTTTGGCGTGTAGAGAAGAAGAAAAGAGAAGAGAAGCAAGGGTACTTACGGTTTCGAAATCAGCCGATGCTAGCAACCGGCACAAAGCTGCTCTCGAATCCCACCAGTCACGCAAGCAAGCACCACACTCAAAAACAGTCAACACGGCGTTAACAAGCGAAGGGGAAAGATTTGGGATAGGATGCTTGGCTGGCCGTACCTTTTTAAACGCGTCTTCTCTTGTTGGTTTCTTTTGTAACGTGCCCACGCGCACAATCTGTTCACGGGTCCTTAGCGTCACGGCGTCATGTAATGGCGTCGGTCTTGTAATTCGTATTCGCTCGCTGCCGCTGTATCCGGCTCGAAGGACCAGCTATTTTTATGATGTGTTTGCGATGTTTGTCTTACCGCTGGTTTTGTTGTAATATTGTCGATTATGAAGCGTTTTGTCGACTTAGGAGATTTTTTAAATAAAACATGCGTATTTAAACGTTGCGCATAGTTTTCGTTTTTATTCAAGAGAGAATGTTGCCATACAAAAAAATTTAATATAGATACCGTAACGAACTATTAAAAATGAATACAAGCGTTTTTGCACGAACACATACAGTAAAGTTCTTTTCTCCCTCATTTGAACTGCTACCAGCTGCAGATTACGACATGACTCATCAGGTAAGACTCGAGGAAAGGATCAAAGGGTGCATGGTTCGTACAACAAAGGAGTTCCCATTAAATCTGCATGTAGTACACGCAAGGCAGTAAAACAAGTCATAGAAAGTTTTATTTTAAGCTTGAAAACATGTAGGAACTTAACACTTTTCATATTAAGATTGTGACAACAAAATTGATTCTGTGGTGAGTGGTCAAAGTTTTTAGCACTATATATAATCATATATGTTATTGTTATTATATTGGTTATAAATAACATATCCATCGCTATCCATCTATATTGTCATGCCAGACCCCTTAGAAGGGTAAACGGAGAACGCAGAGCTCTAGCAGGTTCTTTTCTTACAACAGATCTGAGCGTTATCAGACAAAGTTGGAAACAATGATGGTAATAATTCTCATAGTCTGTTTTAATCACGTTCGCCGATAACAAAGACTCGTGACTTGTCCATCGAAAGCGGTATATTTTTGGATTACCAAAATAGCTTTTTAGAACACCTTTTACCACGAAGCAAAAGGTTTTATGTAATGTGGTTTCTACACTAGTACCTATGCACGTAGATTGCAAGATTTTACCATCACGTCTTTATTCCCCAAGCGTGAGTAGCAGAAGTGTAGAGAGCTACACGTTAGGTAGTTATTGCATCATAAGTATTTTGTATGAAATCTCGTGATTACACCTGCCTATTAAACATCCACACGGACCGGGGTAGATAATGGCAAACTATTTGGCTTTCAGTATTAGGTATTCTTTTGGATACCATTATAGTATTTACGAATCGACTAAGCCGGGAAGTTATTTGGAAAGTTATTCCTGTGGAGAAGGGCAAGAAACTCTACGACTATCTTTTTTCAATGTGTGTTGCCTACTACTACTTTACTCTGTGTTATGTCATTGCAATTACATTTCGCAAGAGTCGACCGGCTCACTGGATCAGCGCTAGTTAAAACTTTAATCTTATAGCCGCTTGTAAAAGTGAAACCGGTGATTCCGTTTGCAGTTCAACACGTAAGGAAAGTTATTTCACATTGTTAGGTGGATGAAGCAAGCAAAACTTGTTCCCGTTTGGCTTGCTTTTATAACTTTATACTGCAGGCATTTTCGTATAGATTTTACACAAAGTAAGATGGAAGGAGAAGGCTTATGCTCTATAATGTATTGTAAGAAGCTAATGATCATGATGGTGATGACGAATGTATTCATTTGTATTTATATATACCAGAAGAAGATAAGATTTTGTATCCACTATATATTAATACGAGATATATGGGACTGCTCGTACTACCATATGTCTTATGTAGTATGTCCCCGGTCTGTCCTCTTTTGTGATGAGAAAAAAAGGCAAAAGAGACCAGCACACTTTCTACGGGAATTATAAATGTAAGTACATGAAACTTTTATACAACCAAAAAAACTTTGATACAAAAGAGGCGCTTCGGGATCTCCAATCAGCATGCACCGGTCTTTAACATCGTAGTCTAGGATAACTGACAAGCAAGATTGATCACAACCAAATACCTCAACCTATTTTAATATTTTAACTAAATATGGATATAATTATTATAAAAAATTACTGAGCACCTTTATATCTACGATCCACAATAGCTCCAGTCGACGGTCCCGATAATGCTCCGCGACAATGGCCTCGGGATAATAGTTGAGGGACCCTAATCGTTACCATTTCTAGAGAAATAGTGCCTTTAGGAAATTTCTTTTTATGTTAAGGGATGAAAAGTGTGACCTACAAAGATATTCATTTTCTAGGCTAAAAGAGGGTAAAACGCATATAAAAGGAGTCTACACAACGCAAACACAACTTTTATAATTGAAAATACACTTGAACACATTGGAAATAATATAGCTACTGTAAATGGGTCAAGGTGATGTTTCTTTTTTAAGTCAAAGTGTAATAAGTATGTTAGCCACAAGTAAAAGGATTCAGATCACACAAAGACAGCCTCTGAAATTAGGGACAAATTTGAACATTTTAAAATTGGATTGACAGCTGAAACGTATACATTTTTGAAGGTCCAACAGCTTATTACCTATTTCTTCTTCTCTACCCTAGTGTGTGTCACTACAGTGCGAAATTTTGCCGAGACCTTTACCTTTGTGACAAATATTTTGCAAATGTTTTATGATTATTAAATAGCTGTTTGCGACATCCACGTAAATAAAGATATCTAGTATTACGTGGGGTATAACATAAATAACAAAAAACATCAACGTTTCTAAGACGTAAAAAAATATTTTCACGTAGAGATATAATTTTCCATTCCTCTTTTTCCCCGACTGTTATCCTTATCAAGAAAATTTATTACTTAAAAACCCCTATTATGGATAAATCCTTAAGTTCTTTTAAACTCTTAATATACCAATATTAAGGTATTTAATTTATACTTATGTGGTCTTTTTTGAAGGTATCAATTATTGTACATTCGATTTCGAATTCGACATTTTCTTGAACCTTGGAACCTACTCTTGTTGGCAAAATGTGGGTTTACACAGGAACACCTCTCCCTGCTTGAGAATAGTGGCGTAATTTCTATATAGTTTTCTTAAACCATTTTAAAAAAACATTAAATTTCGAAATTTCCTTAACGCAAACCCTCTATATATGACTTAAAACCAATCCCAATTTCAGATTTTTTGCATTCGGAAACAATTGCAAAGGTTCTTAGATAGAGCAAGCTCCGAAAAATCCAGCAAGCATGTTTTGTATCAGAGGCCCTAGCTCCACGGGACGAGTTGCGCAACCACGCTTTACTGAAATAATCGGCTTTATTCTGCAGGTCTTTTTGAGAACATTTTACGTATCGTGCCTGCTGTGTTAGAATAGAAATTCAACGGTGATACAATGTTCACCAATATTACACCATTAATTTTTCAGTTTCTTTATTTATTAAGACTTCGTTGGTCTAGTGGCAAAGCGCTAATCGCTTTGGGATCACGAAGTCCTGGGTTCAAATCCTAGGTCGAACAAACGTAGTTTTTCTAACGAAAAACTCCCAGTATGAGTCCGGAGTCTGGAATTGTGCCCGATATATAGCAATAGGCTCGCCCCCCATTACAAACTTAAACTCAAATAATTTATTTTGTATAAGGGAGCGCTTACAAATAGTAAATTACAATTTTTGTAAATCTCATTTAGTTACTAATCTACCACCGGATTGGAACGCGGCCTCCACTGTGAAGATCTAGTGAAGAAACTCAGCGGGCTTGTCTTTTTTTTGTTTAATTCACTTTCTCTTTTTCCCTTTCTACTTCTTTTAATCATATTTTGTGGATACAATGTTTAGGTTACAACTAAATACTTTACGATCTAGCTCCAGTATGATGCCGTTCGACCGAGATATGGGACTAATGATGTTATTTATAAAGAGAGTCGAAAGGATTCCAGATGGATCAGTCCCCGCAAGCAGCACCCGTTCACGAGTATGACTAGTGGACTACATGGAACCTAACATCGTCGGCGAAAAGTGGGTGTACTTAGTACACCTCTGTCACCCCCGCTTGGGGAATATAGGCATGACGGTGATTATTTATTTATTCATTAATCAACATGAGAGGTTTTGGCATTTTAAGAGTACATTCCTATCTGTAGGACTAAGCGGTAAAACCACACGGTCACAGGAATGATTTTAAGTGTCCTTTAAAAACTAGTTAATTAATACGAGGCAGACAGCTTAAACTCAGCATTGATACCAATAACCTCAAACCGATTTCAACCAGCGAACCCACATGACCCGATTTGTTGGATTTTTTCATTGCGAAGGGCCTATCGAAACATTACTTGAATGTCGAATCTTGTCTTGATAGCAACTCTGATCACACACCAGTGATACTATAAGTACAACAATACTTTCCTATGAAAAACCGGAAGCCTTATATAACAAACTTACGGACTGGGAGGGTTTTAGAGACTACATGGAGGAAAATATCGAGTTACACCTACCTTAAAACTCCTGAAGAAGTGGAAAATGCTGCGACCTACATAACTAATCTTATACAAAAAGCATGCTGGGCTAACACTCCAGTAGAGGAGAAAAAACATAAAAGAAAAAGTATACCACTTGAAATAAAAGCAAAGATATTAGAGAAAAGAAGATTGCGAAGGATATGACAACAGTCGAGACATAAAACTGACAAGACTGCTCTAAATAAGTCCATAAAAGAACTAAGGATTATGCTAGATAATGCAAACAATGCCACACTACAGAACAAGCTGGAGAACCTTACTGCGACATTAACAACAGAATATTCCCTCTGGAAATTCACGAAAAATTCGAATAAATCCCTGCAATTCAAGGCCGCCATAAGAACAGCCAGTGGAGCCTGGGCTAAAACTAGTGAATAAAAGGCGAATGCATTTGCAAACCATCTGGCTAATGTCTTTAAGCCGATTGAGGGTAGTTATTCTGAAGAACAAATTGACATCAACTTGCGGCAGGACTTCCAGCTGTCCCCACCTCCTGAGTCCGTTTCGTTGGTTGAATTGAGAGGTATTATAAAGGGGCTTCAAAATAATAAAGCCCCGGGATTCGACCTTATCACCAAGGAGATCCTCGTGAAACTGCCTAAAAAAGCATTAGCGTTTGTTACTGCCCTATATAATAGCATACTCAGAGTGCAACATTATCCTACTATCTGGAAGACATCAATAACTAAAATGGTACATAAAACAGGAAAACCACCACAAGAAATCACATCATATAGGCCGATTAGTCTTCTACCAACGTTATCAAAAGTATTCGAAAAAATACTTTTAAAAGATTAGTTCCAATACTGATTGAACGTAAAATCGTCCCCCGACACCAATTCGGATACAGACAACAACACTCGACGATCGAGCAAATACATCGGGTATATGAAAAAATACGTAAGTCACTGAAAGCAAAGGAGTATTGCTCAGCAGCCTTTTTGGACATCCAGGCCTTTTATAATGTCTGGCACAAAGGTTTACTATGTAAGATAAAAACATCACTCCCAAACAGTTATTACCTGCTGCTGGCATCATACCTATCGGGCCGCATGTTCCAGGTGCGAGAGGATGGAAACATGTCCAAAATCTGTGACATAAGGGCCGGAGTACCTCAAGGCTCAGTCCTTGGGCCAGTCCTGTATACTCTGCACACTGCCGACCTCCCAGTAATACAAGGTGTGACTACCGCTACATTTGCTGATGATACAGCACTACTGGCAAGCAATGAAGATCCTAATATAGCGTCCAACATTCTGCAAAGAAGTCTTTATAAAGTGGAAGATTGGCTTCAAAGATGGCATATCAAAGCTAGCGCTTCTAAGTCGGTGCATATCACCTTCGCACTTAGAAAGGGAGACTGCCCACCAGTAACTTTGGGAAACACCACACTGCCCCACAACGAATCTGTTCGATATCTCGGGATCCATTTGGACAAGAGGCTGACCTGGAAAAAACACATCAAAACTAAACGAGATGAACTGAATATACGATTCAGAAGCATATACTGATTGATGGCACGCAACTCAAAACTCTCTGTTGACAACAAACTTCTCATCTACAAAATGATCCTGAAACCAATATGGAGATACGGAATTCAATTATGGGGAAGTGCCTGCAACTCCAACATATCAATAATACAAAGATTGCAAAACGGCATATTGCGAACCCTATCAAACGCACCATGGTTTGTCACGAATACCGAACTACATGAGGCACTAAAAATTGAAACAGTAAAGGAGGAGATAAAATTGTCTGCTGCTGACTACAGGGCCCGGCTCCAAAACCACCCTAATGAACCAGCCACCATGCTATCCAAAATGACATACTGTGAACGACTCAAGCGCCACGACATCCAGGGTTTGGAGGAGCGATGGTGAAAATTAAGAGGGATCTCCTGCTGAGGAGTACTCTCTAAACGTTAAATCATACTCACAACCAATCTGCTTATAGTTCTGGGACAGATTGCAGATAAACTCAAAAAAAAAAAAAAATTTTATACGAGGAGGGATTAAAAAGTAGTGAGAATGAGATAGAATATAATGACTATTGATAACTTAATAATTTATTTTTCTACATAGTTTCCGAGGCTCTCTACACACAGAGTCCAGCGCTTTTCCAAGGCTTCAATCCCTTTCACAAAAAAAGTTTTGTCTTGGTCCTGCAAAAAGCTCTCCACGGCATCCATCACCTCGTTATCGTCTTCGTACCTGTTTCCCCTTAAGTATTTTTTCAATTTGGGGAACAGATAAAAATTGCTAGCCGCCAGATCTGGTGAATAAGGGGGGTGGTCAACCAATTCGAAGCCAGCTTGCTGAATGGCAGCCATCGCAACTGCCGACCTGTGCGCGGGTGCGTTGTCGTGATGAAACAGCACGCCCCTTCGAAGTTTCCCTCTTCTTTTCTTTTTGATGGCATTCCTCAACTTGGGAATTAAAGTTGCATAATGTTGGCCTGTAATAGTGGTTCCATGCTTCAGGTAATCAATCAACAATATCCCTTCTGAGTCCCAAAATATTAAGGCCATAACCTTACCAGCCGATGCCACGACTCGAAACTTCTTCGTGGTCGGTGATGTTGGCCGTTTCCATTGCGAAGATTGCTGTTTTGTCTCGGGATCAAAATGATGGACCCATGTTTCGTCCATTGTTACGAAACGAGACAAAAAGTTTTCAGAATCTTCTTGAAACTTGTCCAACAATATATTCGAAATGTCAAGTCGATTTTGTTTCTGACTGTCGGTTAACATTCTTGGCACCCATCTTGCGGAGACTTTTCTTATATTCAAAGATTGTTTCAATATGGATTGAATACTTCCATATGAAATGCCCGTTTCTTGAATTAAGTATCGGATGGTAACTCTTCGATCGCTCAATACAATTTTCTCGACTTTCGCAACATTTTCTTGGGTGACTGACGTCGATGGACGGCCGCATCGATGTTCGTCTTCCGTGCTCGTTCTCCCTACTCTAAATTGAGAAGCCCACCTTGCGACAATGGAATACGGCGGAGCAGACTCTCCTAATGTTGCCTCCAAATCGCAATAAATCTCTTGCGTCGTTAA
Source organism: Phalera bucephala (assembly GCA_905147815.2). NCBI lineage: Eukaryota > Metazoa > Arthropoda > Insecta > Lepidoptera > Notodontidae > Phalera > Phalera bucephala. The sequence continues at coordinate 35,193,717 of LR990615.1, read as the reverse complement.
CTTTTCTAAACAGAGGTATTTAATAACGGCTTGCACTTTGTTTTTCTCTATTTTCGAGAACACGTTCCGACACAAAGCAAACAAATGGCTACATTCAGAAAAAAACAAAGTGAGAGTATCGAAGATTTTTTTTTTATTAATATTACAAATATGTATCTAAGCTATTTTTTTTTACGAAAGTGTATGTCGTTCTCACTACTTTTTGATCCCTACTAGTATAAGCCAAAGATTTTTTTGAGATATCTTTCTTCTTTGTAAGCAAAAAAAAACAGTTGCAAATAAATTAGAAATAACAGTTCATTACTACCAATCAGACCGTATCTACCCACTACTGAGTGTATGCAGTATACACTCAGTAATGGGTAGATACGGTCTTTATTATATATATACTAAGATTCTCTCTTACGTCATTCATTCCGGTCCTGTTTAATAAAAGTTACTTTAATTATGAATAGCAAAAGAAACTCCATTTAAGCAACTTTCCTGTGTTTCTATAATAAAATTGTAACGGGACGTGTTAGTTTACAAAAGATAAATATTTTTTAAGTTGTACGCACCTCTGTCGTTTTAAAAGCATGTGCGTGTTACAAATTAATAATCACTCGCTTTAACGGTGAAAGAAAACATCGTGAGAAAACCTGCATGCCTGAGAGTTTTTCGAATGTGTGAAGTTTACCAACCCGCACTGGGCTAGCGTGGTGGACTATTTCCTAAACCCTCTCAGTTTGAGAGGAGGCCCATCCCCAACGGTGGGACAGTTTCTTAACAGGGCTAATATTATATTATTATATATTTAGAAGCATCTGAAAACATAATAATTTTTTCCACATTTTCGGTAAAAAATATAGCCATCATCTGACTTTAAAATTCCAATAATTGGGGTCAAGTAGCTTGATATTGCGGCGCTCATTATAATGAAGTCAGGTTTTTCTGATTTTCTATCTATATCTTGACGACATATGTAATATCTGTAATATCATGGCACAAACAGTGATGGTATGTAGAACATCGTAGGCAGAAAGTACAGAGTCCCAACAGGTGCTTTCCTTATAGACCTCTCTAGTTTTTTCTACTCTCATAGTTCGCCTAATACACGCTTGTTTCTTGACTTACTCTTCAAAGAAGACAAAGCTTTTTATGATTTTGATCCCACATATCACAATTTTTACGATATAACAACCTAGTTATGTTTTTATTGAACTAAATCTACGCAGGCAGAGTCGCGGACAAAATCTAGTACTCCCATAAAAACCAAACTAAAACCCGGCACACATTACCCCGAGCCAGCAATATGTTACGACGTAGCCGCATTATTTCATGACAACGAAAATAAATACGCGCCGACAAAAACATAGCGGGCAGTTAGCATAATTAACATACCCAGGTCACACAGTTATTTTCTTTTAGCTGGTAAGAATAGGCTTGAAAAATATGTGGACAGGGTTAATTAAGTAGCTTTATTTCTCCGTGCTTAAGAAAATACGTGAAGCCGTTGGTTTCCGTTGCCACTTGAACTGAGTTGGATGCCTTACAGGCGGCTTAAAAAATCAATTCAAGTGCACATACTCCACTATGGCCTATTTTCCATCAGATTTGTGGGAAAATGCCTATGGCCTAGAGTGGGAGACAGTACAGGGTAAAAAAGAAGTAGTTAAATTTCTTTTAATGCCTTAATGGTCCTGGTTTCGAAAATGTTATTGGAGTTTTCTTATAGACAATATTTGAGTAGTTACCTAGAGTCTGGAATCATGCATGGTATAATAGGAACCGGCTAGTATCGAGTCCAAAATTGTCACTAAACATGATACTTTTTTGCTACCTTCTCTTGCTTACTTGTGTTATCATAATATGGTCAGAGATTGCAAGTTGCATATTATGGAAACAGTTCTCTCTAGCAAACTTTTTTATATTTTGTTTGAGCAAAACCTTAATCCAATTGTATGATTGTTTGTTTTATATAAATTATAATTTATGTGAAGGAAGATAAAAGTGTTAAATCAGTACCTCTTAAAACTTATTATAAAAATCGAAGTTACCACCTAACGCGCAGATCCAAAACTTTGTAATGACAAAATTAACTTGTTCACTCGCCGTTTTTAGTAAAAAGTTTATTAATACCAGTATGATAGTGATAAAAGATAAGTAGATAAAAACTTAACTATCAACTTTCTTTACATATGTATACGTGGAGAAGGAATGAACAAAAAAGCATGATAGATCTGATCCTGGTTGATAACCGTCTCCGAAGCAAACTACAAGATACGCGTGCGTATAGAGGCCCCACTCTGGAATCAGACCACTATCCCGTAGTTGCGCGGTTTAGTGGTCTGTTCAGGAAGTAGAGGCACTGGCGAGAGCGTATCCCCTTCGGAGACCTTGAAAGAATAAAGGTTGAAAAGTTGCAAGATGAGAGCGTGAGGAGAATGTATGAAGACAGAGTCCGGGACAAGCTTTTGACAGCAGGCTCTTCGGACTCAAATGTAGATGAATGCTGGAATAGCCTGAAAGAGAGTTTGGTGGAATCCGCGAAAGAAGTATGTGGTTGCTCAAAGAAGCATAGTACAGCAAAAGGTGATGCATGGTGGGATGCGGAGTTGCAAAGCTCCGTAGAAAGTAAGAAGAAAGCGTGGCAGGACTATGTATCTTCTTTGAACCTAAATGCCAGTATGACAGAGATGAGGAAAGAAATATACCAGCAATGCAAGAATGCCACTAAAACTTTAGTGAAAGAAAAGCGTGAAAGAGCCAGTATGATTGAGAAGGAGTAGCTAGCGAAGAACTTCGAGAACAACACCAAACTCTTTTGGAGCAAGGTGAGAAAGGCTCGAGGTGATTCGTCAGGCTCCAGAATGGAAAGGATAAAATCTAAAGATGGTGACATTCTTGCAGACACACAAGCTGTGCTAAACCGGTGGAGTGAATATTTTGGAGAAATGTATGGAGATGACCCGGATGCTGATGCCGCAGACGTACCCAAAGGCGAGATTGTGGCACCAGAATCAACGGAGGACATCACTATGGAAGAAGTTGAATGGGCGATAGGAAACACGTATGAAAAAAGTATGAAAAACGGTAAAGCTGCGGGAGTAGACATGTTATCTGCCGAGATGATCAAATATGGTGGAACTTGCGTCCGGGACGCTTTCCGGGCCCTTGCAAACCTTTGCTGGAGGACCGGTAGAGTCCCTACAGATTGGCACCGCGCAGTCATAGTACCCTTATATAAAGGCAAGGGTTCACAATATGACTGCGCCAATTACAGAGCCATCAGTTTGATCAGCTTGGCAGCCAAGGTGTACGGTAAAATTATTGAACGGAGAATGCGCGTGAAGTCCGATGAAATGTTGTGCGAGGCACAAGGGGGTTTCAGGTCTGGAAGAGGATGTTCGGATAAAGTCTTCTCACTCCGCAACACAAACAGAATCCTGTTTAGCTACCCAGAGTGGATAAGACACTATTTGTAGAGGGGGAGTAGTTCTTATTAACAAGATGTTCCCTTTTAGGCTTTTGTACACCAAACTACAAAAATATAATTTTAATAGGAGTTCTCTGAGTGTCCGACGGTTAAAAAGACCTGAAGAACGGGTGAAGGTATCAAGTTGAAATTTGTTAAATAGTTAAAATTACAGCTTCTTAGTCAATGCTATCACAAGATATGACCATTTAAGCTTACTCATTAAAGCTTATAGAAGACATGACCTAGATTTATGAAATTCGGCAAGAAACAAGGTTTTATAATACAAATAAAGGGATCTGGTGTGATGATAAAGACAGACAGATAGAATTAAATAAAACTGGAAATCTTGACTTTGTAACTATGGGATTATTTTTTCTCCCTCAATATAGATAAAAAAATAAAATATCTCCATCTAGTCAACCTTGTATGGAAGTCAAAAGGTGTCAGTGCTACTCGCACTTGTCTTCCTGCAGTATTAACATACATATGCAATAAGCCACTTCAGTGGCTATGAGGAAAACCCCTGTAACTTTGATTAACTAACTACGTTTATTAAGTTGCTAAATTTAAGCTTAACCTCTGGCGCACTGATCTATTTCACTACACCTTCACTTTTCACTTTAATTTTCAGGATAAGTATGCGAAGTTGGCCAACACCATGGAAAATTCGACAACAATGTACCTCGAGGATGGATAGCTACCAAGAAGATCTCAAGAAGGCTGCTAACACTGAGACGTCAGCGGTGCAAAAAACCTTAGCCAGCCTGTTCTAATAATTCACCGACTTCAAGTGGCTCATCTGGAAGACGTTGGGGCCTATAAAATTACAGATGGAGGTTCTCTTGCTAGGATTTGTAATTGTCATCCCTGGCTGATGTTCCTGTATGTCATCCCTTGGGAGTAAGCTCTAACAAGTCTCGACGTATTTCGATTCTAAAACTATTCTTTGTGAAGCCAGGTATAGAAAAACAAAGCTGCCTTAAAGGGGACCGGGGCAACTCTGTCAGAGTTTCTGACTAAGCCCCGGCACGGTGTTTTTAAGGGCGTTTAGGGGTTTTAAGTCCAACGCTTCTTTATGCCGTAGAAGATACGGCATAAATGGTGGTCAACATTTATTTTCTGCTACATCCAAATTTAACTAAATCGACTAATGAAATCGAGTAAAAGGAGGTAAGCCTCTTGCCATGATAGAGTTTCTGATCAAAGAATGGTTAATTTATATTTTGCTTATGTATTTTTTTTTGAATCGCCTTTAACACATACAGAGGAAGTAAGGGTGGAGGATTTAACCCCTGCATCTCTTTAAGCTGGATTAAGCAACATAGCGTCGGATGGGGAAATAACATGCAGCATCTATATTGTCAGCAATCTTGTTACGAGGTTTACAAAGTAAATCGTTTTTTTTAAATTGCTTATATATTGAGATTGTAAGTTTAATCATTAGGTTTAGCAGATGGCTACTATCCCGCACTGGGTCCGCGTGGTGGAATATTACCTAAACTTTTTTACCTCCATTTGTGAGAAAGCCTTTGCTTAGCAGTGATATAGATTGATTTGTATCATTAGATATGGTTTGCACCAAAACGTCGAAATCATCCCCATTTGAAATACGCCTAAAAATAACCTGCTGTGCTGCTGTTCCCTGCGATGCTCCCCTTGTTTTCAATGTGGATACGATTCACATTGAAATTAATAACATGTCCATCTCATTTTTGTATTTCTATAAGTAACGTTAGCGGTACCGATTTTCTATACAAGACTATTTCACTCGTTTCACACCTTTAGAGATAAAATTCTTTTCTTTTATATATTTAGAACATAAAGGAAGACAAATAGTTGAATATGATGACTTTATTTGAAAAAAAGTTAAATATGCCAATAAGTTTACTGCCTTTTACATGAAAACCAAAAACAACCTGGCAAATGTGGTACTATATACACCTCTATCTGCCCCATCGAGGATAAAACTCGTGAAACATATTCGTAGGTACATTTTACCATAACTCTTAACTTAAATGAAAATGGAACGATTTATTTTCCAACAAAAAATTCTGGATTGAGTTTAAACACTTATTGATTTTAAAATATGCCTCTTTCATGGCGCTGACATGCGGTTTCACAATTCAATTTAAGCACAGAGGGCTTAACATAACCGCATTTACGTTATCGTGACGCTATCGAGTTGATATGCCATCCCTTTCACACTACAAATTTACTATATAAAGATGAATGTGATAGCATGCTCTCTCGATAGCGTTACGATATTGTCAGGTGGCTTGTGCGTAACCAACTGTTTCACACACCATTCGCCCACCAGTGCTGTACACAAAGGTTTTTTTTAATAAAAACTTCTGAATTTAAGTGGAAACCTATTATTCCGGTAGAATCTATGATTAATGGTCATTTTTTCACGCGTTTTTATTTTTTTTGCTGCCTCAGTTTTAGTTATGAAAAATATATATTTATTTGCACCTTCACAAGAGTTCCCTAAATAAAATTCATACTAATTATTACTTAAATATACTATTAATACAATTTACTGTAACGTCAATCCCGTTAAAGTCTTACCTTTTTATATACATACAATAACGTTCAATTCTTAATTATACACGAGAATGGTTACAAATAATTGAATTACAAAGAAAATTAAAACAAGTACCCATATAACCGCCATAAACAGGTAATATTAAAACCCTTAAAAATTTCCACATTTGCCCTACCGCTAATTACCCCAAAATACAAGGCTAATGAAAATAATTAGGCGTAATTATAAATAACGCGTCACTCTTTAAAAAAAACGTCACAAATAATAAGGGATGAAAGAGAAAATTAATTTACGCCAGAAAGTACATTTGTACGTTTGCACAAAATTATGTACAAGGGCATGCGACGTCCTGGCCGCTGAGAGGGAAAATGCGGTAAGTCAACAATATTTCTTACTGAGAGACACGAACATAACGTCGTTGTCAAACGAATACCTGATATGTGCTTAAAGTATGTATAACTTTGAGATATTGAATAACAAGGTTCTCCTGATAATTTTATATGAAGCAGATAATGCTTAGAGTAACATAGCAGTATTTTTATACGAAAATGTGTTTTGTAAACTAATCATAATAGTCAAAATGTCGAAATCGCCAAAAAGTGCACATAGCAGATTATATGCACATAGCATATTGGTTTGACAACGACGCTAAGCTTTGTTTGGCTAGTAACCTAAACAAATGAAAATAAAATGCATTTCTTTTTTGGGACATAACTTTTTTCATGAACATAGCCCCTAACTAGGAATGATTCCTGTGTCGTGAGTGAAACATGAAATTTTTGTACACAAACACCCAGACAGAAGGAAATATTTGTGGGTCCTACAAAGATTTGTCCCATTCGGTGTTAGATCTCCGCCGCCGCTCCGCCTACAGGTACGAGTAGTCTTGGGTTAGGTAGACTACTCGAGCGAGAAAGCGAAGCATCCTAAGCTCTTAACCACTGTACAAAGCTGTTGTCTGCCAACTATCTTATGTGTTACCACTCCTTTAAAGCAGATCAAAAATAGTTAAAGCCATAAATAACTAATAATCTTATTAAAAGTCGCTTAGCTCATTAGAGTATGAAGTTGAAAATTTGTTCCACACACTATAAAAAAAAATTGTGACCGGATCCAAAACGTCTTCTATAATATATAGTATAGGGATCAGGGTTTTACAACAAAAAATCTTTATCATTCTTTCCAAGGTTTCACAACAACCAAGATAAAAATATGTTACAACCGCAAAACAAATTTTCTCTGATTCAGCATTATTCGGTTTACTGCTTATTGATCGGCGGCGTTGTTTTTTTGTTCATCGCATTATTCTTGGTTACTAAAGGCTACTCACAGTATTTCCTAACCACTAACCTAACAAGCAGTGGACAAGTATAGGCTGAAATGATGATGATGATGATGAACCTAACAAAAGTTTTTTAGCAATGAAACTAAAATCCAGTGCTTAACTTTGTTATTATTTTTGCGTATTTTAGCTAAAAGAGAAGCAAAGTAAAACATGCTAAAATATTTTGCTTTAACACAACTGTGGCTTCTACCGTTTGTTATAACACTAAGCTAGGACGTCACGTAATTTATACAATAGGTCGATGTCTACACCCAATTGTAAAATACACATTAATGTAAAACGCGTTTTGTCTAACTTTTGCTACGTTTTAATCACAAAAGGTGTACAGCAGAATAAAACAAGTAGTGTCGTCAAAAACATTTGGGAAGTCATGTTCGAATTCTTAATAAAACTTAATTGACTGAGGTGATAAAATTATAGGAGCATCGTACACCCAAGTTCTATGGAGATATTTTACCCCCGTATCTTTAGACAAGTACGAGTAATTACTTAGTCTTAAGAAAATATTCAGCCGGGTAATGTCATGTGTTTAGAATTCTATCAGTCAAAATCCTATTCTGTAGTCAAGTAATGAACTTTAACAAAAGAAAGGATGAGTCTGTACTTCAGAATCTTTGAAAGACGAACTGTCAATATTACATCTTACGTTCCGTTTATTAATGAAAAAGCAGAAAAGGTGCACAGTTACTACTAAATTATGCAACGTCACAAGTAATGCTCATTGCTGCTCAAGTAAAGAAAATAGTGACTATTACAAAGCTAAGAAAACTCACGTTTGCCATTTCTTACTTTTGACAGTTTCTCGACTATAGAATGAAAATGATGTACTAAGTAGTTACTTGAGTAAAAGTTTAACTTACACATTTTGTACTTTTATTAAAACCTAGCCCACACCAGGATATATTCCTGTGTCGTGGGTGCGTTTACAAACATGAAATTTTATATAAAAAAATACCCAAACCGACCCAAATAATTGTGGTCACACAAACATTTGTTCCGCGCGGGACTATTCGCCAACCAGGGGTGGTAGAAATGTACTGAGTACACCCACGTTTCGCCGACTATGTTGGGTCCTATATAACAGGGGCCGAGCCTACTACCATTATAGAGTCTGGAGTCTGGTATTGTGCCCGATACCTATATGGATACTCTATGTTGGGTTCTATGTAACAGGGGGCGAGCATATTGGCATTATAGAGTCTGGAGTCTGGAATTGTGCACGATATCCATATATCGGGCACAATTCCAGACTCCAGACTCTTACTGAGAAGAATAACTACATTTGTCTGACCTAGGATTTGAACCTATGACCTCGGGATCACAAAACGATGCGCTTTGTCACTAGACCAACGAGTCAGGCAACATAAAGTATAGTTTAATTAAAGCAGATTCTCTTGACACTGTGGCACTACGGTGTTTTTAGCTATCACTTAAGTTAAGCAGTGTTTGATTCGATCTTTCTAAGTTGGGTGGCCGTTTGGGACATTTTCATGCTTTTAAAGACACGTTAAGATATTATTCCCGCCATAATAAAATATGGTGGTCCTTAAGCCAAGTGAGAAGCCTAAAAGATCTATCTTCTCTACGACTTATGACCTTCGCTCTCTAGTGGCCAAAAACTGGTCTAATAGTTGATCAGTTTTTAGTTTCAATACGAAATTATAAAAGTAGCCATTTATATTATAAAGTATCAAATCCTTAGGCTATGTACTAGTATCTTTCAAGTTTAATTTGAGTTTTTCCTGTAAACGTCAAAGTTTCAAGCTTCCATCAAGGATATGCATACTTAGGGTGTGAAAATTTAGTGTTAACGGTTTTTATTGAACAACTTATGTACTTATCAACTTACAAAATATCTGTAAGATGGAGGACGATCGAGATAAAGATTTTATTGAAATGAATCGTAATTACAGGTTGATATGAGCTTTTTAGACACCATTGATATCATAGTCGTCTTTTGGGTGATATTTCATTTAAAATAGACGTGGACGTGCCAAATATTATTTTAGTCCTCTCGCATAGCAGTAAGAATAAAAGTAAATACCACGATAGTGAATACGCAAGTGGCCCATGACACTACACTGATCTATTTATCTATCTATCTATATCATCACACCAGATCCCTTACGGGGTAGGCAAAGAGAACAGAGTTCCAACAGGTTCTTTCCTTACATACCTCTCTAGCTTCCTCTACTCTCGTAGTTCGTCTCATACACGCTCGCCGGTTACGGAGACTCCTGACTTGTCCTTCCTTCATCGAATAGACCGGGTCTTATCTGAAGAACTACACTGATATATGGCTTATATACTGATGGTCTTAACTACCTTGTATTTTAATTATAGCTTTTATATCCATGAACATAATATATTCTTCTCGTGCATAGTGCTAGTGACAACTACGGGGTGCTGGATTCGAATCTTCAGTCGGACAAAGTGTTAAATCGGTTTTCTATACAAAAAAATATCATTAAAAGTCTGCAGTGTTTACAAACTTAGGATTAACCGACTTAGGATTTGAACTCAGGTCTTCGTGCTCGCAAAGCACATTATTCTCCACTAGACCAATGAGGCCGACGGCCATCGTGGTGTTAACTTTTTTTGATATATTTATTCCTACTTAATTTAAAATATTGTGGCCTAAAAAAGGAGCAACACTCCATTTAAAATATTTGCGTTCAAATAAATAACACTGACAGAAGCGTTTGCATTTTTATAACAGTATAACAGCCGTTGTAAATACGCAGTTCACACGTTGTTTTACCGCCGGTACTGGCGGATATTTCCGTGTAAATAGTCACTCGTGGACAGACGGCAGCATAAGTAACTTGTAAATAAAAAACAAAATTTTGTCACGCATATACACGGTGTCATTTTACTCATATCCGACACCTACTGTTCACTGGTTTTATATAGATAAATAAAAATAACTCAATAAGTAACACAACTTAAGAGTATAGGCTATAGGCTGCATAATGGTAGAGCTACCATTGTGCAGCCTATACACTCCTATACAGTATTAGGACTTGCTGCTTAAAGCTGAAAAAAGCAGTTACTTTCTCTCTCAAGCAGCAGTTATGGTTATTGGGGATAGATTCAAGTTCATGTAATAAAAAACAAATAAAAAATAGTGTAAGGGGACGTATGTGAGATAGCATTAGTTATTTATTGCCGTTTTCTCTCTAGTAAGCATATCCAAAATAAATTAAAAGTAAAAAAAAAACTATTTTAAAAACAGCTTTTATTTAAATGAATGAAATAAACTTTTCCTCTAAAACTTTTACTGTCAACTCATAAGGTGTCGCAAGATTTATCTGTGTAGATAAACAGGAGTAAGTGTAAACCTACAATGATACCTATTGGGGTGAATGTTAAGTTAAATAAAACTGAATCTGAATTTTTTTTGATGATAATTTGATGTGTCCCTACCCTTGTCAAAGTTTGATAGGTGCGTTAATGTTTTAGCAGTGTCGACTAGGCCTGATATTGCATATGAAAACTGCTCAAAAGTGTTCAAAACTGGTTACTTTTCCAAGTGGTAAGAAACCACGCAAAATGGTCATCGGGCTGATCTGATCGGTCGGGTCTGCTCGACACGGATGCAATTATCCAATTTGTCGGGTTGCGGTAAGCGCGAATTTAGACGGCGACGCTAATTGAAAGGGAATTAGTTTTAGCGTGCTGTTTTTTGAATACTATCTGTAAATGAGACTGTAAAATATAAGCCCTAGAGATTATTATGTTTAAATTTCGTACCTACTATCAATTTTATAGAACCATCTGTATTAAAATAGCATAATTACGTATTTTAATAAATATCTAATAACTTAATTTCGAACGAAATAATTTTTAATGATGTTTGTTCATTATTAAATGATTTTTACGCCTTTTAAGATGTCTCTATCTGAAAGTGACTGTTCTATTTGGTTAAATGAATCTTAGCAACCGTAAAGAGCCACAAGACGCTTAAATTACCCGTGTACCGATGCGATACTTAAATCATTTCAAAGATTAATCAATATGCGCTCGCAATCGATGAACTAAAAAAGAATTTATAGATATAGGGGAATGAAAGATATAGGGGAGCCCATCGCCACACCATCTACTTGCTTGTAGAATTGCTCCTTCCAGAGTAAGTAGCCAGATGTAAGGCAGTGTCTCAGTAGTTCTGAGTATTCCGCTAGTATGTTGTTCTCCGCTAGTTTCTTTTGCTACAACTTCTACACAGTCTTGTACAGGTAAGCATGTGAATAGTGACTGGACATTGAAATTGACCATAGTTTCATTGTCAGTAATATGTAGATTTTTGATATCACTAACAAAATGAGAAATGAGTTTCTATATCTTGGATGCGCATTCAGTAAGGATGGAAAATACACCGCTAACATAGAGAGAAGAGTAAGTTCAGGGAACAGAGCGAATGGTGCGATGGGAAAGCTACTTGGGAGCTGACACTTAACCCATAAGGCGCAGCTGGCCATACATAATGGAGTGTTTATCCCAACGCTGTTATATGGCAGTGAGAGCTGAGTATGTAAGAAGAAGAATAAAAGCTGGATAAATGCGGTGGAAATGCGAGCTCTGCGGAAGATGTGCGGAGTGAAGCTGACCGACCGCATTCACAACAGCGTAGTAAGAAAGCGAGTAGGCATAAAAGATAGTTCGGTGTAAAGATGAGAAAGAGTATGCTGCGTTGGTTCGGTCATATACAACGAATGTCAGAAGGAAGAATGACAAAACAGATATACAATGCGACAGTGGAAGGATGTAGGTGCCGGGGAAGACGTATCTTACCATGACCAAATAGACCGAGTCTTGTCTGAAGGACAAATCAAGAGTCTCCGTAACCAGCGAGCGTGTATGAGACGAACTATGAGAGTGGAGGAAGCCAGAAAGGTATGTAAGGAAAGAACCTGTTGGAACTCTGTACTCTCTGCCTACCCCGCAAGGGATCTGGCGTGATGATATATCTATATCTATCTAGATTGACTAAAAAAATGGTGTGAATCCTTAAAATGTGCTCTTGTGTGTCCTTTGAGTGGCGAGAGCACTCCCAACGTGCTGAGCCAATCTGTAGGTTGGTGTGTCGATTTGGCTTACAATTGGACGTAGGGAAGCATTCGGTTTATGTATTTTTGGGAGCCCATAGAACTGTGGTAGTTTTGCGCACGAATGTATTAGTGATTTGACGTCCAGATTCAATGTGTCGGAGTACTTCTTTATTAAATCAGTAGTTTATTTTAATGTAATGGTGTTTGGGTCTGTCTTGACCTTTTTGTATGTTTACATCCGATAAAAGTTCTTGTATTTTGACATTGTAATCTGACGTATCCATAATGACCGTAGCATTTCCTTTATCCGCGCGGTGAATAGTGATATTCTTCCTAATGCGTAAGGTTTTCAACGCTAAGTATTGATTTTTAGGAAGATTTAGTTTGGGCACTGAACTTCGACCTAACATGGATGAGACATCCTGACTGATGATTTCTTCATACGGTATCCTTCGAGGTGTTACAGCATAATTTTAACCATTAGATAGGACTTTTATGATATTTTCATCCAATGTTTTTTTTGACAGATTGATGAATGCGCGTGATTCGTTCCTTGCTTGGCTTGGGGAGTTGTAATGTACCGAAATGTACGGGAGACGCCACTAAGCGCAGCCCCGCTCGGCGCGACGGTGGCGCGGCTTAGGGAGTTGTAATGTACCGAATTGTACAGGGGACGCCACAGAGCGCAGCCCCGCTCGGCGTGACGGTGGCGTGGCTTGGGGAGTTGTAATGTACTGAAATGTACGGGAGACGCTACACAGCACAGCCCCGCTCGGTGCGACGGTGCCGCGGCTTGGGGAGTTGTAATGTACTAAAAACAACAACAACCGCAAACGTCACGACCATAGCCAAGCGCGTCCGTCGCGCTCTAACGGCTATTCGACCTGACCTTGAACATAATATAAACTTATAAAACTGTTTTTCGGAACTTATCGCAGTTTATTTTTGATTTTTAAGTTCCCGACGTTTCGAGTGCTTTGCAGCATCTATGGTCACGGGAGGAACTGAGGCGTTCGACGTCCAAAAGTTATTGTAATTCCAGAGTATCTTAGGAGCATTATTTAATTGCGATTGGAAGTTCAATAAATTAATTCTACAATTGAAGATGACCAACATGCTGTCAATCATGAAGTTATCGTAACGCTGGCTCGTTGGTCTAGTGGCGAATTATGCGCCTAGCAATCACCAGGTCCAATCAAACTAAGGAGTTTAGCTAGGTTCACCTCCTATTACATGGACTTTAACATCGCCGGTGAAAAGTGGGTGTACACAGTACACCAGTTACTCCCCCTTGAGGAAAGTAGGCGTGATGGTTTTTATTTTTGTCTTATCGTAACGCGCCGCGTTACTTGTTTACTTGGTTGTATCGAATAAGGGTCTTGTTGCGTGTGAGTAAAACATAAGCGTACCTTTTGAAAGGTTTATGTTTAAGTGATGGCCGCTAGAGGTGTACATACGACAAAAAAATTACCAAATTTATTATCGATATACCTCCGCCCAAATAACATCATACCTCAATTTTTTTTAGTTTTTGAATATATGGTCGTCACTAAAATAGTTTTTTAACAAACGATTTTTTGATTTATATAAAATGGCATATTATACTCTCGGCTGCTTTGTTACGTTTTGAGGCGATTTCATGTTTCCGCAACTTGCAGGTTAAGTAGCTTGAAATGATAAAAAAAGAAACAAATTTGAGTTGTGACACTATATGAGCGGAGGTGAAATATATGACTAGTATCGATGTACTTCAATGGAACTCAGTTTGTCAAGTACATTCTCTCCGTGTGATACAGTACAACAGGGCTAAGGTTGTTAGTCACTATGAAAAAAGCTTTTATCTATAACTAGCTGTTACCCGCGGCTACGCACGCATTTATTTTGTAATTTGACATAGGTAGTAAGATAGCGTGATCTTATTTAGCGCTAACACCGGCTCACAAAAAAAATATATATACTATACCTGGGTACTTTCTTTTTAATAAAGATAACCTGTTTATCTATTTATCACATTTTTTTGGTATAATGGCTGATTAAAACCTTGTCTACTTATCCTACCAATGATCGTATTCTGGCGTAATAATATTCAAATTAGCTACATTACGAGCTAAGTTTGTAACAAAGCTATGTTAGTACAATTCGTGTCAGTCTTCTCGCAAGAATATACACTTAATTTTCAGATCAAAATATTTACATATCTTAAATAATTGAATATACAAAGTTTCGTGTCCGACCATTCATGGTTAAAGAGTTCTGTCCAGAAAAGACAATCCTGAATGCATCATCGGTTCATGTACGAAATCATGTATAAGTATTTATTTATTTGTATACACAATTTTAGGTGATTCCTTTTAACCATCGAAGAGTTTCTCGTAAGGAGACGAACCTGAATCTCATATCAGTTTATAGAGGAATTCATGTGTAGGCAATATCACACATTTTAAGGCTACATTGCAGCTAGAGACAACAATAGTAAAAATAATAAAGTTTTATGGGTTATCCCGTGAATATCCTGGATTAGTTCTTGTTTCCGGGGTAAATAGTATTTATTATTTTAAGTAAGGGTATAAGTTATTACCAAACCAAATTTCACTGAAATCCGTTCAGTAGTTTTTGCGTGATTGAAACACAAAGAGACAGACAGACAGATAGACAGAAAGACAAACAGAAAATAATTAAGAAAAAATGTTTCCGCCTCTATATTGATATAAGGAAGTGTACCACAACTAAAATTTTCAAAAGATATTCAATGTACACATTTGGCTCGGTTACAGTTTTATTATATGTATAGATAGAAGATACCAAATATTTATCGGGAGCCAGTCCAGGAAAAAGATTCAAGTGTACCGCATGCTATAAATTAGTACTTCCAAAAGAAAGAAACAAAATATTTGCATCGCATAGTACATACGTAATTTGAGTAAACAATAACAAATGTGTAATTAATTTTTAACCTCGTTACAAAAACGGTCCCGAACTCAGCTTAGTGCTGGAAAACTTCCAAGATCAGCCTGTTAGACTAACATATGCCATGACCAATCTTTACCAATAAATCTATTAAAACCACGCAGCTGATCTTTAAAGTTTTGTCCATCCATCTATCTAAAGTAAGTTTTATATTTTGTTGATTATGCATCTGCTATAGAAGAGCAGAACTATTTTACTATCCCATAACTTCATTGTGAAGTAGTTGCCAAAAATCCAATGGGTTATTTATTTCTGATTCATGGCGTATGTTTAGTTTCTTTAACTAGTAGCGTATGGTACACTTGGCAACAACACGCCTTGACCTCAAATCCTAGGTTGGACAGATTGTGGTTTTTCCATAATCTTCATCATCAGTTTGAAATCTACAATTTGCCCAGTATATTGATAGTGATCTAATATCGGCTGCAAATTGAGGGTCTACATTGTACTCTCTCTCTCTCTCTCTCTCTCCCTCTCTCTCTTTCTCTCTCTGCTCTCCCCATATTATTAAATAAGAAAATCTTAATTCATATTCATCGATACAACGATCCCTACCCGAGCTCTCTATCTGCAAAAACGAAAAGGTATAAAGAATATTTTAGCACGTTACAACTTTATTGGCAGTTAAACAGTATCGTCAGAATATCGCGTTCGAATATTTATGAATTAGTTTTTTGCAGTACGTGCGTGCCACGTACGTATTCTTTGATACTGTTGTAACGAGAATGTTTCTGAAGGCAGAAACTTATAGTTATCATCTTTAAAAACAAACGTAGCCCTACACTAGGAAATATTCTTGTGTCGTAGGTGCGTTTACGAACATGATGTCATGAAACAAGATCTGTCCAGTGCGTGAATCGAACCCGCGACCAGACCAAGCCATCCGTCAAAGGAAGTATGTTGGAGAGTCGCAACTCTTATTTGCAGAGTAAGGGGATTTATAGAGTAAGGGTTTCTTTTACCACCCACTTTGTTATTAAATCTACAAAATGTCCACAGACAACAAATATACATATTTTTGAAAAGTCCACCAATACTTTATCGATGCTATCCACACGGCAAAAAAAAAATTATATATATATATGGCACATCAGTAGTTTTAGACTTTAATACATATATCTGAAAGAAACCGCCCGTGATGTTGCCGAAATATGGCGCTGCCGGAAGATCAGCGCTGCAGCATAATACAACTGCGGCATTAGCTGAGGCAGGGACCAATTTTGGGTCTCACACAATCACTGCTTTGAATTTTTACTTTTTTATTGTTACTCTTTGTCATGTTATTTACATTTGTTACTGATTTCGTTCTTTTGTATTGAGTTGTGTGAGCACCAAATAAATTATTTTTCTTTCTTTCTATTTTGTAATTAAAATCGATTATATGCATCACCTATTTTTTCGATGTCGAAGTTTATTTAGTTTTAATTAATATCCTTAGCCTTGAGTGGTGGGCACAGTTCCAGACTCAATACCACTTCTGGGAATATATCGATATACAACCTTAATAACACCGTGTTCTACCTAAGATTGCATCCCAGGACCTCGTGATTGCCAGCGTCATTATTCGCTACTGGACCAACGAGAGACTGTCAAGTCTATTTAACTACCCCACAAGGAGACTAAAGTATTTTTTTGTGATTCTTATTTTTATTTTACTCGACTACTCCAGAAGGAGGATATCTTTTTTTTAAGATTATTAACAACAGCAAGCACTATTTATAGATGAGACTGGATCGCCTGGTATATGATATTGTAGTCACGTACGAACTATCTATTCTATGAAACAAGGAAACGTGCTTGTACAATTTTGTATCACGTTTACATGACATCCTAATACTATTTCCAATTACTAGATAATGCTACAGTGTTTAGAAATAGGTTTTAGACAGTTATACATAGATGGTTGGGATTTAATGAAAGAATATTAGAAGAAATAATCACAAAGCGGATACATAATGCGAAAGTGGAAGAATTAAGGCACCGAGGAATACATACAATATCTTAATATGACAACACAACAATCGAATGAGAATTGGACGGCGTTTTATGTGGCAGGAAATCCAAGAGCCTCCGTAACCTGCGAGCGTGGACTATGAGAGTGGAACCAACAAGGAAGGTCTATAAGGAACCTGTAGCATCCCTGTACTTTCTGCCATTGTACAACGGATTAAGCATGATGATAATAACAGAAAGATAGATAGTGATAGGGATTATTGAAAAAAAGTTTTATATTTTAGCTATACTCATTAAGATCACGAAGTACTGAATTTGGATCAGGATGTCAGTGTTATTAGGGGTTTCCTATAGACAAATTCTCTGTAGCATTCCTGTCTCTATAGAGTCTGGGATCGGGGACAGCCCGATAACAATTTGCTGGTCCTTTATTACATGAAGTCCTAACATTGTCAGCGACATGTATACAGTACTCTCACATCGTCACTTAAAAACATAGGAATGAATTTTTTTTCAACCCTAAGCCTACAATCCCAAAAAATACGTATAAAATAAGCGGTAACTGTGCCGGTTTTAGTGTATTTTGATCGCGTTCAGGCACATTCGTCCCGAGATAGAGTTACGTAAGTCATCGCCGAACATATGAGCCTTTTGCGCCGATTTATGATGGACCAATATGCGCAAACCTTCAAACCAAACCCCTCAAAACCCTTATCACTAGGCAACAAAGTCTTATATTGCCAGGATTCGGTATTAATTTAAGTTTGTTTGAAGGGAAAAAAATAGTGGTCGAAAATAGATTTGTACCAGAAGGTCGCCGTAAATTTTAATGCTCAATAGAATAATGAGATTCATGAAACGGAATAACTAATGAGTAAATGTTTTTGGGGAACGTTACGGTATTAATTCATCATCATCATTTCAGCCAATACTTGTTCACTGCTGAACATAGGCCTCCCCAATCGCTTTCCAGCGTAACCGGTCCGATGCTACCTGCATCCGACTTCCTGCGATTTTCCAAAGATCGTCGGTCCATCTGCCAGGCGGCCGCCCTACGCTGCGCTTGCCAATACGTAGTCTCCACTCTAGAATCTTTCTGCCCCAATGCCCGTCCGATCATCGCGCTATGTGGCCCGCCCATTACAACTTCAGCTTGCTAATCCTGAGGGCTATGTCGGTGACTTTGGTTCTTCTACGTATTTACCATTCCTGATACGATCACGTAGAGAAACGCCGAGCATAGCTCTTTCCATAGCTCGCTGAGCAACTCTGAGCTTTTTTATGAGACCTATTGTAAGAGACCACGTCTCAGATCTGTATGTAATCACTGGCAACACACATTGACTAAAAAATTTAATCTTTAGGCACTGAGGTATTTTGGATGAGAAGATTTTGCGCAGTTTCCCGAACGCTGCCCAGCCGAGTTGGATTCGTCGATTGACCTCTCTCTCAAAGTTGGACCTACCTAACCGGACTACCTGTCCCAGGTAAATGTATTTGTCGACAACTTCAAGAGTAGAGTTCCCAACGGTGAGTGCGGTGGGTACGATATGGACATTAAACATTATTTTCGTTTTGTCCATGTTCATTTTAAGACCTACTTATTGAGATACTCTGTTAAGCACCGAGCATTCGTCCTAGACCTTCCAGCGACTCCGCCATGACCACAATGTCGTCGGCAAATCGAAGGTGAGTGACGTATTCGCCATTGATGTTGATGCTAAGTCCTCGCCACTCAAAGAGCTTGAAGGCGTCCTCTAAGGTGGCCCTAAACAGTTTCGGAGAAATGACGTCTCCCTGTCTTACTCCTCTTTTTATGGGGATCGCCTTCGTACACTGCCCCTGTAATTGGACTGACATGGTGGCGGTATTATACAACCACTTCAATACTTCGATGAACCGATAGTCAATGCGGCATCGCTGGAGAGATCTAAGAAGTGCCCAAGTCTCGATCGAACCAAAGGCTTTCTCATAGTCCACAAACGCCAAGCATAGTGGCCGATTATACTCCTCGGTCTTCTGTATAACTGCCGCAGCGTATGTATGTGGTCTATGGTACTAAAGCCTTTCCGGAAACCGGCTTGATCGGAAGGCTGGAAGTCATCAAGCCTGCGTTCGAAACGATTCGTGATGACTCTCGAAAATAACTTATAAACATGGCTCAGCAGTGTAATGGGCCTATAGTTCTTTAGTAAGGTGTTATCAGCTTTATTGAAAAACAGTACCACCACACCCCTGCTCCATGCTTCCGTCGTTTTCTCTTCGAGCAAGACGGAATTAAACAGCCTCTGAAGGACTTTAAGTACCGGCGTTCCGCCCGCCTTCAAAAGCTCTGCGGTAATTTCGTCTTCGCCCGGCGCTTTGTTGTTTTTAAGTTGTTTGAGAGCTATCCTAATCTCGTACAGGCTGATGTCCGGAATATCTTCAGTGTAGTGTCGGTTTACCTGGGCTCTTGTGTCTTTTATCAAGTCAACAACAGGTTCCGCTACTGAGGTATATAACTGCCCATAGAACCTCTCTATCTCCCTGAGCACCTCTGACCTACTCGACGTTATGTTTCCGTCCTCCATCTTCAGCTTTATCAACTAGCTTTGCCCAATAGACGCGTCTCTTGCGATCACTTTGGAGCCCTTGTTCTGCTCTATGGTCACGCCAAAACGTTTTGTATTGAAG
This sequence comes from Phalera bucephala, assembly GCA_905147815.2. Classification (NCBI taxonomy): domain Eukaryota; kingdom Metazoa; phylum Arthropoda; class Insecta; order Lepidoptera; family Notodontidae; genus Phalera; species Phalera bucephala. The sequence goes on along the minus strand of LR990615.1, from coordinate 35,173,729 downwards.
GACCGTAAATCGTATCGCAAGGACTTCAATATCTGTCCATTTCCAGCTGGTTATAGGGCTTAGCATCATCGGAGGTTTCGGGTGTAGTCAGATAGTTTTTGATGCCTATTTTTGCGGTGGGGGTTAAAATATTTAGACCTAACCGCATGGACAGTCTCTACCAGCCTGTTGTTGATCTCGTCCACTGATGCGCTGCTGTCTAGCAATTCAAGCGATTTGAGAATTCGAGTTAAAAGTTCTTGGAGTTTTAGATATGTACATAAGAAGGTCGGAGCGTAGACGTCATCAGACGCGATATTTCTATTTTGACTTTAATATTTAATGTGCCTCTGACCATTCGGTGCGTACTGCGGGTTTTTAACCTGTGAATCACGTAGATATCATTAAATATTTTTTGCTTGGTGCTCACGATGAAGTGTATCTCATTTTTTGTGAAACCATCAGGGCTCATCCAGGTCCATTTCCTATGAGGCGGCTTCTGGAAGAAAGAGATCATCATAAAGAGTCCCCCTTTCTCCAGAAAATTAGCCAGCTTCTGACCCCTGGGGTCCAAATTCCAAATTGCCCCACTCTCCACTCATTATCGCCCCGTTTACCCAGCCGCGCATTGAAGTCACCCATAACCACTGTAAAGTGTGCTTTAGAAGTATGTATGGCTCTACTAATGTCCTCATACATAACTTCGACGTCTTCAGCGAATATCTTTTGGATATTCTGAGTATCAGGTACGCTACCCTGCTTGACACACTAGTGATGGACACAACGTTGTTTATGAGTGACTTGTGGACGATAAATCCAACACCACCTTGAGACTGTTGTTCGCCCTCCCTGTAGTAAAACAAGTTGCCGGATTTTAAGGTTATCGTGTCCTCGCCCTCTCTTTGGACCTCCTATAAATCAACAATACTCCAGTGCAACTTGTCTATCTCTTCTTCCAGCAAACTAACTTCTCATCTGTCCTCAACGTACGTACGTTGTATGTCACGGTATAATTTATGCCTAATTTATTATGTACCTCAGTAAACCTTGGAACTAAAAATGTTATAGAAATACTGAGTTCTTAGATTTACGCGAATATTACACATGAAATAAAACTATTTTTTCGGATTTTATCGCGGTTTATTTTGATTTTTAAGTTACACCAACCTACAGATTGGCTCAGCACGTAGCAAAAGTGCTCTCGCCACTCACAGGACACACAAGAGAACATGTTAAGGATTCATATCATTTTGTTAGTGAGATCAAAAATCTACATCTTACTTACAATTAAACTATGGTCAGTTTCGATGTCCAGTCACTATTCACATGCTTACCTGTTACCCCGGTCAATTTAGACCAAAAAATGAGAGTGAAATTACATAAAGTCCCAACAAGCTGAATTTCAGTGAAATTGTTTAAAACATAATTGTAAACAATTTCTAGAAGTTCCCCATCAGTCCCGTGTATGGAAAAAAATTTATTCAAGGTCAAAGGTCAAAAAAATGAATTTTTCGCGATTTTCAGCAAAACGGTAAGTTTTATCATAAAAGTACCTCAGACATAAATTGTAGATCATAAAATTATCTATAAAAAATGTATCAATACTTTTTTTCTTACAAGCCACCATTTCTGAGATATAACGATTCAAAAAGTTATAAAAGTTGTTATCGTCATAATATGCATGAGTACGCCAGGTATATACATCTTGAGTTGTTATATTTTATATAATATATATATATATATACGTATATATATATATATATATATATATATATATATATATATATATATATATATATATATATATATATATATATATATATATATATATATATATATATATATATACATCATTGACGGAGGATACTTACTACACCGCGTTGTGTGGGATAGCGAAGAAACGAAGAAACATTCAACGTTATCTTAGATCAATACGTTCAATATGTACGTAGACATTTTGGTTCCAGAGTTACTGTCGTATTTGATGGCTATGATGATTGCACGAGAAATATCAAAGCTGCAGAACAACGTCGTCGAACTTTAGCAACATCTTCATCTTCTGACATTTTATTTGATGAACTTATGACAGTCCCAACCAGTCAACAGAAATTTCTTACAAATACCCACAACAAGTCTCGGTTCATTTCAATGTTGAAAGAAAAGTTTACGGCTGAAAATATATTGGTAAAACAAGCTAATAATGATGCTGATGTATTGATTATTGAAACAGCAATAGAGCAATTCAATTTGACAAATACAACTATTGCTGTTGGTGAAGATGTTGACTTACTTGTATTACTCACTGCTCGAACGCCAACTCAAAAAACTATTTTTTTCTTAAAACCAGGAAAAGCTCAGCATCAATCAGATATATATTCATCAAAAAGTTTATTTACTTTTGTAAAGTGTCAAGATCATGTACTATTTTTACACGCAATAACTGGCTGTGATACGACATCTGCATTTTACAGGAGGGGTAAAACAGCAGTTTTCAAAATGTTTGAAAAACAAGATTTAATTCAATGTGCTGAAGTTTTTAAAAAGAGGAATTCAACTCAACAAGAAGTTATTACCAACGGCATCCGCTTTCTTTTTTCTATGTACGGAGCTCCTAAAAAAACTACCTGCTTAGATAAGCATCGATATGCATGTTTCGTAAAAAATACTAAAAAAAAAAACAAGTTCAATTAGCTTGTCTTCGTCCAACGTCAGTTGCTGCTCACCAACATCTTTTTCGAGTATATTACCAAGTTCAAGTGTGGCTTGGTTATCAGCTAGACCCTACAGACTGGGGTTGGAAGTTGGTGAACAATATATTAGAGCCAGTTCAAACTTTACTTCCACCTGCGCCGGAAAAACTGCTGAACACTATTTTTTGCAACTGCAAAAAGGGATGCAGTGCTAAATGTGGTTGCAAAAAAGTCGGACTGTTTTGTTCTTTGGCATGCACAAATTGTCAAGGCCGGTCGTGCTCTAATATTGAATCAAAAACAATGGAGGATTCGTTTGACTCCGACGAAGTATTATGCGATACATCGCTATTGACGCAATTTACTTGCATCCAAAATGAAGATGATGAAGAAGCAGGAGAAGAAGAACAAGAAGAAGATCAAGAAGAAGAACAAGAATTTGAAACTTACGAATAAGACGAATGAAATTCAACACTTTTTTTTAATTAACATCGCTTTTATCTTTTCCAATCTTTGAAAATTTCCGTTATTTTGCAATAGTTTTACATTAAACAGGATCACAACTGACCCGTGGAGTAGGCCTACTGGGAAAACCACGTTAAAAAAAACGCGCTAAGTACACTACCTCATAGGTGGCGTGGAAACGTGTGCATATTATGACGATAACAACTTTTATAACTTTTTGAATCGTTATATCTCAGAAACGGTGGCTCGTAAGAAAAAAAGTATTAATACATTTTTTATAGATAATTTTATGATCTACAATTTTTGTCTGAGGTACTTTTATGATAAAACTTACCGTTTTGCTGAAAATCGCGAAAAACTAATTTTTTTGACCTTTGACCTTGAATAAAAAAAAATTTCATACACGGGACTGATGGGGAACTTCTAGAAATTGTTTACAATTATGTTTTGAACAATTTCACTGTAATTCAGCTTGGTGGGACTTTATGTAACTTCGAATGTATAAATTGACCGGGGTATGTACAAGACTGTCAGTCAGTCTCTACGCTAGGTAGCGGTTAGACGTGTTATACTCATCGCGCAGTGCATCTGTTAAATCTGCGATCTCCATTAACTGTAATTGGCTACCCGTTGAACTTCTGAATTCTTTATCACTCTTGTAGTGCTTTTACCTGTGGTGTACGCCCAGTGGGAGGAGCTAAAGCAGGATAGCATATGTTAGTGAGCTCGTACTTCTATTATTCTTAACAATTCAATACTACATAATTATTATAGTCCTTAAAAAGAAGTCCTTGTTGGTGGGACGCAATCTGGCATCGTTGCGGTGGCAGGCTCGTAGCTTGCGCATTACACCAACTGATCAACTGCCCGCCCGCGCTATTTTGCTATATACCATCTACTCTTCGTGGCTGCTTGGCGCTTTTGTCACTTGATTGCTATTGTATACGTCGCTGAATATAACGACAATGCCACGTATTATGTATTCACCCCCTAAGAGTTCGCCAAAAAATCGAACGCTTTAGGAAACACAGTCCGAGCCGGACATTTCAATGGCGGGTGCGACCTCGGTACCTGAATACAGCGTCTCTGACCCAGTGAACGTATCGATTAGACCAGGTAAGCGTTTTCGGGGAGATGACGCTTATCCAGATTCCGACAAATTTGATCAGCTCAAGAATATGCTAGAGTCTTGGAAGAAAGATCAGGATATTATCCTTAACAAATTAGTCACAAAAGTATCGGAGTTAAAAAAACAGAATACTGCAATCCAAAATACAAACTTGGAAATAGAAAAATCAATTACATATATAAATAAAGGTTATGAAGACATGAGAAGCCGGCTCGAAGCGTTGGAGAAGAATCAAAAAGATCACGAAGAACGCTTGTGCGTTATGGGCAATAGTTTTAGCTATGAAACAGTGGCCAAGCTTGAAGCAAAGATTGACTTGATGGAGCAACAGGCACGTCAGTGTAATCTCGCGATCTGTAACCTGCCCGAAAAAAGAAATGAAAACTTGATTACTTTACTAGAGGCCATTGGTAAAGTGGTGAACTTTCCTGTGTCGCCAAATTATACTATATCTATACACAGAGTCCCGCATGCACAGCAACGCGATAGCCAGCCGAAGAATATTATAGTCAACCTGAAATCAAGAATTTTACGGGATAACTTGATTAGCGCCTATCGAAAAACAAAGAATATTAAGTCAGACCAACTAGGAATCTCAGGCGCTTCCGTATATGTTTATTTAAATGAACATCTTACATTGAAAAACAAAACGTTATTTCGTAAGAGTCGAGAATGCGCTCGTAAAAATGGATATAAATATATATGGATCAAAGATTCGACAATACTGGCACGAAAACACGAAAGGTCTCCGGCTTTTGCTATTCGTTCTGACGATGACCTTAACAAATTTATCAGTAACCAAAAAGACGGCGCATCAACTCAATAGACCTGAGAATTCTCTGACATCACGTACTGTTATATTTGGCCTATCGATATGTGTTGCTAATGGAATGCATTTATGTTTCATCATCATCATCATCTCAGCCTATACTTGTCCACTGCTGAACATAGGCCTCCCCAACCGCTCTCCAGCGCAACCGGTCCGATGCCACCTGCATCCAACGACTTCCTGCGATTTTCACAAGATCGTCGGTCCATCTGGCAGGCGGTCGTCCCACGCTGCGCTTGCCAATACGTGGTCTCCACCCTAGAATCTTTCTGCCCCAACGCCCGTCCGATCTACGCGCTATGTGGCCCGCCCATTGCCACTTCAGCTTGCTAATCTTAACGGCTATGTCGGTGACCTTGGTTCTTCTACGAATCTCCTCATTCCTGATTCGATCGCGTAGAGAAACGCCGAGCATAGCTCCCTCCATAGCTCGCTGAGCAACTCTGAGCTTTTTTATGAGACCTATTGTAAGAGACCACGTCTCTGATCCATATATCATCACTGGTAACACACATTGACTAAAAACTTTAGTCTTTAGGCACTGAGGTATTTTGGGTGAGAAGATGTTACGCAGTTTCCCGAACGCTGCCCAGCCGAGTTGGATTCGTCGATTGACCTCTCTCTCAAAGTTGGACCTACCTAACCGGACTACCTGTCCCAGGTAAATGTATTCGTCGAAAACTTTAAGAGTAGAGTTCCCAACGGTGAGTGCGGTGGGTACGACATGGACGTTACACATTATTTTCGTTTTGTCCATGTTCATTTTAAGACCCACTTGTTGAGATACTTTGTTGAGGTCACCGAGCATTCGTCCTAGATCTTTCAGCGACTCCGCCACGACCACAATGTCGTCGGCAAATCGAAGGTGAGTGATGTATTCGCCATTGATGTTGATGCCAAGTCCTTGCCATTCCAAGAGCTTGAAGGCGTCCTCTAAGGTGGCCGTAAACAGTTTCGGAGAAATGACGTCTCCCTGCCTTACTCCTCTTTTTATGGGGATCGCCTTCTTGCACTGCCCCTGTACTCGGACTGACATGGTGGCGTTATTATACAAGCACTTCAACACTTCAATGTACCGATAGTCAATGCGGCATCGCTGGAGAGATCTAAGAACCGCCCAAGTCTCGATCGAATCGAAGGCTTTCTCATAGTCCACAAACGCCAAGCATAGTGACCGATTATACTCCTCGGTCTTCTGTATAATCTGCCGCAGCGTATGTATGTGGTCTATGGTACTAAAGCCTTTCCGGAAACCCGCTTGTTCGGGAGGCTGGAAGTCATCAAGCCTGCGTTCGAGACGATTCGTGATGACTCTCGAAAACAACTTATAAACATGGCTCAGCAGTGTGATGGGCCTATAATTCTTCAGTAAAGTGTTATCACCTTTCTTGAAAAACAGTACCACCACACCCCTGTTCCATGCCTCCGGCGTTTTCTCTTCGAGCAAGACGGAATTAAACAGCCTCTGAAGGACTTTAAGTACCGGCGTTCCGCCCGCTTTCAGAAGCTCTGCGGTAATTCCGTCTTCGCCTGGCGCTTTGTTATTTCTGAGTTGTTTGAGAGCCATCCTAATCTCGTACAGGCTGATGTCCGGGATATCTTCAGTGTAGTGTCGGGTTAGCTTGGCTTTTGGGTCTTTTTCCAAGTCAACAACAGGTTCAGCTACTGAGGTGTACAACTGCCCATAGAACCTCTCTATCTCCCTGAGCACCTCTGACCTATTTGACGTTACGTTTCCGTCCTCCGTCTTCAGCTTCGTCAACTGGCTTTGCCCAATAGACGCGTCTCTTGCGAACACTTTGGAGCCCTTGTTCTGTGCTATGGTCTCCTCAATACGCCTTGTATTGAAGGACCGTAAATCGTGTCGCAAGGACTTCAGTATCTGTCCATTGAGCTGCCTATAGGACTTAGCATCATCGGAGGTTTGGAGCGTCATGGAACGTCGCTCAGCCATGAGGTTTCGGGTGTAGTTGGATAGTTTTTGAGGTCTATTTTTACGGTGGGGCTTAAAATACTTAGACCCGACCGTATGGACAGTCTCTACCAGCCTGTTGTTGATTTCGTCCACTGATGCGCTGCTGTCTAGCAATTCGAAGCGGTTTGCCAATTCGAGTTGAAAGTTCTCGGGGTTTTGGATATGTGCATAAGAAGGTCGGAGCGTAGACTTCATCAGACGCGATCTTTCCATTTTGACATTAATATTTAATGTGCCTCTGACCATTCGGTGATCACTGCCGGTTTTTACCCTGTGAATCACGGAGACATCATTAAATATTTGTCGCTTGGTGCTCATGATGAAGTCTATCTCATTTTTTGTGGAACCATCAGGGCTCATCCAGGTCCATTTCCTATGAGGCGGCTTCCGGAAGAAAAAGTTCATCATAAAGAGTCCCTCCTTCTCCAGGAATTCGGCCAGCCTCTGACCCCTGGGGTTGCGCTGCCCATATCCAAATTGCCCCACTCTCAATTCATCATCGCCCCGTTTGCCCAGCCGCGCATTGAAGTCACCCATAACCACTGTAAAGTGTGCTTTGGAAGTATGTATGGTTCTACTTATGTCCTCATACATTACTTCGACGTCATCATCTGAGTATGCCGAGGTCGGTGCGTAGACCTGTATGACCTTCAGCGAATATCTTTTGGATATTCTGAGTATCAGGTACGCTACCCTGCTCGACACACTAGTGATGGACACAACGTTGTCTATGAGTGACTTGTGGACGATAAATCTGACACCACCTTGGGACTGCTGTTCGCCCTCCCGGTAGTAAAACAAGTTGCCGGATTTTAAGGTTATCGTGTCCTCGCCCTTTCTTCGGACCTCCGATAAACCAACAATCATCATCATCATCATCTCAGCCCATACTTGTCCACTGTTGAACATAGGCCTCCCCAATCGCTTTCCAGCGTAACCGGTCCGATGCCACCTGCATCTAACGACTTCCTGCGATTTTCACAAGATCGTCGGTCCATCTGGCAGGCGGTCGTCCCACGCTGCGCTTGCCAATACGTGGTCGCCACTCTAGAATCTTTCTGCCCCAACGCCCGTCCGATCTACGCGCTATGTGGCCCGCGCATTGCCACTTCAGCTTGCTAATCTTAAGGGCTATGTCGGTAACCTTGGTTCTTCTACGAATCTCCTCATTCCTGATTCGATCACGTAGAGAAACGCCGAGCATAGCTCTCTCCATAGCTCGCTGAGCAACTCTGAGCTTTTTTATGAGACCTATTGTAAGAGACCACGTCTCTGATCCATATATCATTACTGGTAACACACATTGACTGAAAACTTTAGTCTTAAGGCACTGAGGTATTTTGGATGTGAAGATATTGCGCAGTTTCCCGAACGCTGCCCAGCCGAGTTGGATTCGTCGATTGACCTCTCTCTCAAAGTTGGACCTACCTAACCGGACTACCTGTCCCAGGTAAATGTATTCGTCGACAACTTCAAGAGTAGAGTTCCCAACGGTGAGTGCGGTGGGTACGACATGGACGTTAGACATTATTTTGGTTTTGTCCATGTTCATTTTAAGACCCACTTGTTGAGATACTCTGTTGAGGTCACCGAGCATTCGTCCTAGATCTTCCAGCGACTCCGCCACGACCACAATGTCGTCGGCAAATCGAAGGTGAGTGATGTATTCGCCATTGATGTTGATGCCAAGTCCTTGCCATTCCAAGAGCTTGAAGGCGTCCTCTAAGGTGGCCGTAAACAGTTTCGGAGAAATGACGTCTCCCTGTCTTACTCCTCTTTTTATGGGGATTGCCTTCGTGCACTGCCCCTGTACTCGGACTGACATGGTGGCGTTATTATACAAGCACTTCAACACTTAAATGTACCGATAGTCAATGCGGCATCGCTGGAGAGATCTAAGAACCGCCCAAGTCTCGATCGAATCGAAGGCTTTCTCATAGTCCACAATCGCCAAGCATAATGGCCGATTATACTCCTCGGTCTTCTGTATAATCTGCCGCAGCGTATGTATGTGGTCTATGGTACTAAAGCCTTTCCGGAAACCGGCTTGTTCGGGAGGCTGGAAGTCATCAAACCTGCGTTCGAGACGATTCGTAATGACTCTCGAAAACAACTTATAAACATGGCTCAGTAGTGTGATGGGCCTATAATTCTTTAGTAAAGTGTTATCACCTTTCTTGAAAAACAGTACCACCACACCCCTGTTCCATGCTTCCGGCGTTTTCTCTTCGAGCAAGACGGAATTAAACAGCCTCTGAAGGACTTTAAGTACTGGCGTTCCGCCCGCTTTCAGAAGCTCTACGGTAATTCCGTCTTCGCCCGGCGCTTTGTTATTTTTGAGTTGTTTGAGAGCCATCCTAATCTCGTACAGGCTGATGTCCGGGATATCTTCAGTGTAGTGTCGGGTTAGCTTGGCTCTTGGGTCTTTTACCAAGTCAACAACAGGTTCAGCTACTGAGGTATACAACTGCCCATAGAACCTCTCTATCTCCCTGAGCACCTCCAACCTATTCGACGTTACGTTTCCGTCCTCCATCTTCAGCTTCGTCAACTGGCTTTGCCCAATAGACGCGTCTCTTGCGAACACTTTAGAGCCCTTGTTCTGTGCTATGGTCTCCTCAATACGCCTTGTATTGAAGGACCGTAAGTCTTGTCGCAAGGACTTCAATATCTGTCCATTGAGCTGCCTATAGGACTTAGCATCATTGGAGGTTTGGAGCGTCATGGAACGTCGCTCAGCCATGAGGTTTCGGGTGTAGTTGGATAGTTTTTGAGGTCTATTTTTACGGTGGGGCTTAAAATACTTGGACCCGACCGTATGGACAGTCTCTACCAGCCTGTTGTTGATTTCGTCCACTGATGCGCTGCTGTCTAGCAATTCAAAGCGGTTTGCCAATTTGAGTTGAAAGTTCTCGGGGTTTTGGATATGTGCATTACAAGGTCGGAGCGTAGACTTCATCAGCTGCGATCTTTCCATTTTGAAATTAATATTTAATGTGCCTCTGACCATTCGGTGATCACTGCCGGTTTTTACCCTGTGGATCACGGAGACATCATTAAATATTTGTCGCTTGGTGCTCATTATGAAGTCTATTTCGTTTTTGGTGGAACCATCAGGGCTCATCCAGGTCCATTTCCTATGAGGCGGCTTCTGGAAGAAAGAGTTCATCATAAAGAGTCCCTCCTTCTCCAGGAATTCGGCCAGCCTCTGACCCCTGGGGTTGCGCTGCCCATATCCAAATTGCCCCACACTCAACTCATCATCGCCCCGTTTGCCCAGCCGCGCATTGAAGTCACCCATAACCACTGTAAAGTGTGTTTTGGAAGTATGTATGGCTCTACTAATGTCCTCATACATAACTTCGACATCATCATCTGAGTATGTCGAGGTCGGTGCGTAGACCTGTATGACCTTCAGCGAATATCTTTTGGATATTCTGAGTATCAGGTACGCTACCCTGCTCGACACACTAGTGATGGACACAACGTTGTCTATGAGTGACTTGTGGACGATAAATCCGACACCACCTTGGGACTGCTGTTCGCCCTCCCGGTAGTAAAACAAGTTGCCGGATTTTAAGGTTATCGTGTCCTCGCCCTTTCTTCGGACCTCCGATAAACCAACAATATTCCACCGCAACTTGTTTATCTCTTCTTCCAGCTCAACAAGCTTCTCATCTGTCCTTAACGTGCGTGCGTTGTATGTCACCAGGGCTAATTTTCGTAGTTGGTGGTAGCCGAATCTCTGCCGGAGATTCTTAGCACCCCTTGTCCTGTCGTTACCATAGCTGCTACCGTGGCCAGGACGAACAGGACCGCCAGGGAGTAGGGGCCTGGTTTTATCTTTTTCTTCCATTTTAATAAATTGGGGGGGTTTGCCATACTCACCACGCTTGGCAGGCGGGTTGGCGAGCGCAGTTTTTGATGGTAGAAGTGTTAAGGGAACGCTGCTGCCCATTCCCTAGTTTTCCCTTAGTCGCCTTGTACGACACCCGATGGGATGAGATGGGTTGGTCCTATTCTAAGCCGGGAACCACGCGGCGAATTTATGTTTATGTCATATTTATTTATAATAATAATAATAATAATAATAATAACTTTATTTATTTCTCAAAAATACAAACATGCTCTTATGACTAATATTACAATAGTTAATAAATGTGTAGGTATGTTTGAGAATACAAATCTAGATACATTAATCTAGTACTATTGGTCCCCACACTAGGCATAGCCTGTATCGTGAGGACCCTACCGAAACACTTGCTAAGTCACAATGCGTCGGGAGGTAAGAGTAAGAACGAAAAATAATATTAAAAAAAAAATGAAATTAATAAAATGAGGGTGCGTGCGTGCGTGCGCGAGTGTGTGTGTGTGTGTGTGTGTGTGTGTGTGTGTGTGCGTGTGTGTGTCTTTTTATTTATTTAAAATAGTATATTATTAAGTTTGTACATAAAATATGTGAATAAACTATGATATTATTTTCATTATATCTTCTGTCTCGATGTAAGATAATTGTAATAGCCATTTCTTAATTTTTTTCTTTGCGATGTATAAAGAATCCATTTTAATATCACAATGTTTTAGGGTAGAATTGTATATGTGGGGACCTAAAAAAGGTGAGAAACGTTGTGCGAACTTAGATTTTACCTTTAAGGGTGGAGCTCTGAATAATCTTTTTTTTAATAATAGTTGGTAAATGTTACTGTTTAATATCTTTTTATGAAGTCTAAGAGCAGTTTTTAATATGAAGATTTGCCTTACGTTGAGGACTTGAGCCTCCAAGTAAAGGGTTAGTGTAGAAAACTTTCTATTTTTCTTGAGCATTACCTTCAGAACTGCCCTCTGAGCACGCTCTATCTCGAGCATAACGGTTACACCAGCGCCACCCCATGTATTAATGCAATAAGAAATTATTGATTCGCATAATGCAACGTATACTAATTGTGTGGTTTGGGAATCTGCGACATTGCGGATGCGATGCATTACGTGTGTTATTCGTCGAACTTTGCCAGATAATGTTGAAATGTGGGATTTAAAAGAGAGATGTTCGTCAATTTCTACTCCAAGGTACCTTATAGTTTTTACACGATCGATGATACTGCAATCACAGGTTGCAAAATCAGTACATTGTGAGTGGACTTTAATAATAATTGGTGTATTTGGTTCTGAAGTTTTGGTTTTATGTAGGCAAAGGTATTTAGTCTTATTGGTATTTATTGTTAACAGGTTGTTATCTAACCACTTGACTACATTGATGATTCCTTGCTCAGCCTTACAAACTGTCTCTGACCAGGTTTTGCCATGAAAAACGAGTGCCGTATCGTCTGCATAACAGACAATGTTGGTATTTTTGTCAATAGTATTTTGCATATCGTTCATGTACATTAGAAAAAGTGTTGGACCTAAGACACTGCCTTGGGGGACTCCGTAGCAGACAGGTCGTTCTGTACTTAAAAGATCACCCAGTTTTACACATTGACGCCTGTTAGTTAAGTAACTGCGAAACCATTCTAAAGCTAAGCCTCTGACACCGGAGTACTCAAGTTTCCTTAAAAGGATTGGTATGGAAACTGTGTCAAAGGCTTTAGCCAAATCAAGAAACACAGCTACACAATTCTGTTTGTTATCTAAGTGCGTCGAGATGACATCTACTAAATGTGCTACAGCGTCCTCTGTGGAGTGTTATTTCCGGACTATTTAAATGTATTTAAATTCATACACCTTATTTTCTTAATATTTATTAATTTTAAAAGTTGTAAGGGTACTTTACGAACTTTGATACTTTGTCGTATTATATCACATAAATCTCCAATATACTATGTTATCGATGAACTACATTTGATTCACTCAGTGGGATTCCATATTGTAATGTTTACATCGTATTTTACATTTTTAATATGTTTCAATCAAATGCATATTTATTGCTCATTCATAACCAATGTCGTTTACCAGCATTGTAATGTATTATCAAAATTGTAGAGGGCTTCGCACAAAATTACAAACATTATATATGAATATCCTGAAGAACTCGTATGACATCTTAATACTAACGGAAACCTGGCTCATTCCTGACATCCAGGATAACGAGTTCATTGACGATCGTTACCTGGTTTTCAGATGCGATCGTGACAGGTCCGCTACAAATAAAAGCGATGGAGGGGGTGTTCTAGTAGCGGTACGTCGTGAGCTGCAACCGGCCAAGGTGACAATGCAATTTAATCATTCCATTATAGAACAAACTATGGTGCAACTGCCCGCATCTCAATCTCAAAAACATCACATCATTTGTGCCACGTATATCCCACCCCGCAGTCCTGTTGAAATATATATCCAATATATAGATACCTTGCAGAATATTGTCACCGATCCTACAACTGATTCGTTTTTTATTGTTGGTGATTTCAACATACCTGATATTGACTGGTTGGACCGTGGGAATTATGCTTTGGCCTGTTCTAATTCTTCTGTCACTAATTCAGTTAGTCGAGTTTTACTTAATTTTATATCTTTTATCAATGGTGTGCAATACAATACCATTAATAACACTTTAGATAGGATATTGGATTTGTTCATTTCTAACGTTGACTGTGCGGCAGTGTCTAACAGTGCATTATTAGACCCGGATAATCATCATCCCCCGTTCTCCATAATAAGTTGTATACACACACACTTTGAGAGAGAGGTCAATCGACGAATCCAACTCGGCTGGGCAGCGTTCGGAAAACTGCGCAACATCTTCTCATCCAAAACACCTCAGTGCCTAAAGACTAAAGTTTTTAGTCAATGTGTGTTACCAGTGATGATATGGATCAGAGACGTGGTCTCTTACTATAGGTCTTACTATAGGTCTCATAAAAAAGCTTAGAGTTGCTCAGCGAGCTATGGAGAGAGCTATGCTCGGCGTTTCTCTACGTGATCGAATCAGGAATGAGGAGATTCGTAGAAGAACCAAGGTCACCGACATAGCTCTTAAGATTAGCAAGCTGAAGTGGCGATGGGCGGGCCACATAGCGCGAAGATCGGACGGGCGTTGGGGCAGAAAGATTCTAGAGTGGAGACCACGTATTGGCAAGCGCAGGGACGTGGGGGGCAAGTGGGACGACCACCTGCCAGATGGACCGACGATCTTGTGAAAATCGCAGGAAGTCGTTGGATGCAGGTGGCATCGGACCGGTTACGCTGGAAAGCGATTGGGGAGGCCTATGTTCAGCAGTGAACAAGTATAGGCTGAGATGATGATGATGATAATGACACACACTTCATACCCATGAAGCGTAATTCTGTCCTACGACATAACTACCATAAAGCCAATTATGACAATATCAATGATGAACTTAGCAAAGTGGACTGGTGCAAGACACTTTCTCACCTCTCTGCTGAACAGGCAGTCAATGTCTTTTATAATACTTTATATGGAGTAATAAGGATGCATGTACCAATAACTCGTTCGAAAAGTTCGCGTTTTCCCATCTGGTTTTTCTCCTCTTTAATTCGTATTTTTAAAAATAAAGAGCGCGCGTGGCTTAAATGGAAAACTTATAGAAACTTCACCGACTATGAGCACTTTTCTAGTTATCGTAAGTTATTGAATAGAGAACTGACTATATGTTTTCGCCGTTACGTGCACTCAGTTGAAGAGAGTATACCCAAGAATATGAAGTATTTCTGGTCTTACATATCTAATAAGAAAAGTAAAGCCAATTTTCCTAATACGATGTATTTTAAACACATTTCGTCTGATAATCCTACAGATATATGTAATTTGTTTTCTGCTTTCTTCTGCTCAGTGTACGAATCTTCTAACCTGGATCCTGAGACTTGGCAACCTACCAGTCACCACTCAGATAATTCCACCTCCATACCTGATCTTTATCTCTCTGATCACTCTATTCATAAAGCCATAGAATCGCTAGATACATCTAAGGGAGCTGGCCCCGATGGCTTACCACCCTACTTTTTTGTAAGAACATCTGACAAAATCTATCCAGCATTATATATTATATTTTATAAGTGCTTACACGAGAGCGTCTTTCCCACGGTTTGGAAGCATGCGTATATAACACCTATTTATAAGAGTGGTGACAAAAATAACATCGAAAATTACCGCCCGATATCAATTCTTTCTACCTTGTCGAAGCTTTTTGAGAGACTTGTGCGCGGCGCCCTGTATCCTCTGCTCCATCAACTTATAATACCCCAACAACATGGTTTTGTCAAGCGACGATCAACGAGTACTAATCTAATGACTTTTGTCAATCACTTGTTCAAGAATATGGATCAACGGGTGCAAGTAAATGCCGTGTATACTGATTTTCAAAAAGCGTTCGACAAGGTGGATCACACGCTACTTTTAGACAAGATTGCATTTAATGGAATACGAGGTAATCTGTTGCGCTGGTTTGTTTCATACATTTTCAACAGGACTCAAAGAGTTGTGATAAATGGTTTCAAATCTGACTCTGTAGTTGTTAAATCCGGCGTTCCACAGGGATCAATATTGGGTCCTCTTCTTTTTATTATATTTATCAACGATATAAAACAGTGCTTCATACACACGAACTTTCTATTATATGCTGATGACGTAAAAATTTACAAGCCCTGTAAATCTATTCAAGATTGTATACTTATACAAGATGACCTTAATAGACTCTATAATTACAGTAAGCATAATAAGCTATTCTTAAGCCTTCCTAAGTGTCATACAATTTCTTTTACAAAAAACAAAAATAAAAATCACTTTAATTATTCCATTAATAATGTAAATTTAGTTAGCAACTTGGGTGTAATGTTAGATTCCTCTTTACACTTCGATAAACACATTGGCACTATAATTAACAAGGCCTACCGGATGTATGGCTTTGTCATAAGAACCACTTGTGATTTTGTGCGACCCTCTACACTCTTAACGTTATATAAAACCTTAATAAGATCCCAATTGGAATACGCTATATCAATTTGGAATCCTCTCTATGCCAAGTATACTCATAGACTAGAGATAGTACAAAAAAAGTTTTTACGTACCATACAATATAAAAGCAATCTACCTAAAATTCCTTATGCACAGTTGTTAAAACAATATAATATCCTAAGTTTAGAATCACGACGTTCACTTCTAGATGTAATGTTGCTTCATGGTATATGTAACAACAGATTTAATTGTACAGAAATTACTAACGAATTATGTCTTACAGTACCTAGAGCTGTTTATCGACGGGGGGTGCGCGTACCTCGGCTATTCCACACAGGCACCTGCAAGACCAACGCTGGGATCCGCGCACCTCTTCGTCGCCTTGTAGACACTTATAACACACGCTTCACCGACGTTGACATTTTCGCCCTTTCCAACCGACAATTCAAGAATCAGGTCAGTAAAATACTATGTGCTGAGACGTAATACAGGTATGACCCTAATTTCTTGTATGAAACCTTTTACTAAAAAGTAACTTTTTAACTATAGTCTAACTTTGAATTTTTGATTTTTATGTCAGTCAATCCGTGAACAATGGTGTGGGTTACATGTTTATTAAATCATTAAGATAATTATACTGTAAAATCAATAATATGTAACTGTTTTTTGTTCCATATAAATAAAATAAAATAAAAGACTGTGTCGAAATTGTAGAAAGGAAACTAGCGGAGAACAACATGCCAGCGGAATACTCAGAACTATTAAGACACTGCCTTACATCTGGCTACTTACTGTGGAAAGAGGAGTTCTACAAGCAAGTAGATGGTGTGGCGATGGGCTCCCCTGTATCTCCCATTGTTGCCGATATATTCATGGAAGACTTTGAGGAGACAGCCCTTCATACCTCACCTGTAAAGCCAAGTTTCTACAAGCGGTACGTAGATGATACTTTCACAATATTACCATCTGACAAAATTATTGTATTCCTTAATCATCTTAACTCCATTAACCCTAAAATTCAGTTTACAATGGAGTTGGAGGCAAACAATTCCCTAGCTTTCCTAGATGTCTCAGTAATCCGTAACCCCAACAACACCTTAAGCCATACGGTTTATAGAAAAAACCCATACTGATAGGTACTTAAACGGTGAATCTCACCACCATCCATCACAGTTAGCTACCATGGGTAAATCTTTGTTTCAGAGAGCACAAGGGATCTGTGACAAGAAACATCTGGCTGCCGAGCTTCAACATGTCAAGCAAGTCCTGCACGACAATAACCTGCGAGTCCCACGTCAACGTCACAGTGACCGAGTGAAACCAGCCACAGTCGAGCATCTCCCTGCTGTACTACCTTACTTAAGAGGAGTCACAGACAAGATTGGCTACATCTTGAAGCGTGCTTCAATTAAAACATTTTATAAGCCGCCGAAGAAGATCAGTCAGTTTTTACCATCTGTCAAGTGTCACATCCCTCTTCAAGATGCAGGAGTATACAAGCTTGATTGTGAATGTGGTCTCTCTTACATAGGACAAACAAAAAGACCAGTAAAAACTCGGGTTAAAGAACACATAGCTGACCTAAAACACCGTCGCTCAAAGAAGTCTGCAGTCTGTGAACATGTCCTTGACCGCACCCGCCATAACATCAGATTTGATAGACCACAAATCCTCGTGAAAGAACACCGATTCCTACCAAGGATGGTCAGCGAGGCTATTGAAATTAAAAAACATCCTAATTTCAATAGATAAGATGGCTGGGTGCTTCCATCGACTTGGGATCCAGTAATTAATATAATCAAATCCAAAACCAAGCATAACACTGCAAGACCTCAAGACACCGTGAGCTCATTCTGCGTAGATCGGACCAACAAAAACAAAAATAATTAAGAAGTTTGAGGGTACCCCGGAACAACTATGCCTTTTGGACGTCTAACACCTCAGTCCTTCCCGTGACCATGGGTGCTGCAAAGTATTCGAAACGTCGGGAACTTAAAAATCAAAATAAACCGCGATAAAATCCGAAAAAATAGTTTTATTTCATATGTTATAGAAATGATTGAAGCAGTGATGGGCTAGTGGAGGTCAAATGCTGTTTTATTTGGGAGTTCGAGGTTTGGAATCCAGCTTCGTATGTTTAGGTTTTAGACATCTAAATCTATACAGGTAGTGTTAGGAGGTATTCACCAATCATTATGTCCGTAAGATACTTATTAGATATTTTTTGTAATCATAATTAGTTTAGGGTATAGGGTCAAAAATCTTCGTTTTTCCTCCATAACCACCACACGCACTATAATCGTGTTAGATATATTATAGAATTAATTTTGTCTGTTTATACTGTTAATACTTAATTATGTAATGTTGCCTCGTTGGTCTGGTGGCAAAGCGCATCGCTTTGTAATCATGAGGTCCTGGGTTCAAATCCTAGGTCGGACAAATGTAGTTTTTCTAACGAAAAATTCCCAGTATGAGTCCGGAGTCTGGAATTGTGCCCGGTATATGGCAATAGGCTCGCCCCCTATTACGTGGGACCTAACATCGTCGGCGAATCGTGGGTGTACTCAGTACACCTCTACCACCCCCGCTGGGGAATATAGGCGTGGCGGTGTTTATGTAATGTTATACAATACTTTTAGTGGTAAAAAATAAACAATTTGTTTTTGATTCATAAATTTACAACACATACAAGCTGTAATATTATTCACGCAAGACCTGAAAGTGTTGTGTTCTAAATCGGTAGCTGATTATCCAATAATTGTTAATATATGTTACATTTAATTTAATTTAAAAAAATGCTGTTACTCCTTTAGTGCGCTACAACAAACTAAATATATTCTTGATTCAAAGCAATGCGGAGATGTCTAATGCAGTCTAAAACTTATTACTCAATAGTTCAATTGTTTATTGGGGTATCTTTATACCCTATGCTTAAAAAGGAGGAATATGCTTAAAAAGGAGGTAAAGTACTTTAAATTTGGAGATTTGGTTTTCGTACTGAATTTGTGAAGTAATAATGTAATTGGGGTATCTGAGGTTTTGCGTTATTTATGTTACACCTTGTATAACTACCAACCCTTTTGAATAAAAAGTCTCATTAAAGCTAATACATTCCCTCAGCTAATATTACACTGATATTTATGATCAATAAAGCATGCCGTACCTAATTTGATTAGCATTTAAAAATATCAGACGGCCCCTTTTCAAGCGAATGTAAATTAAGGAAACACCTCTTAAATAAATCTTAATGCAAAATATTCACAAAAATCTAATATTAAATTCTAGAGGCGTGACTTGGTTGCTTAAAGAAATTAAAGAAAGAAACTTTATCGCGAGAATATTGAATAAGTTTTCCTTTTACTTTTAAATTCATGAAGATGTGATTTTTTATTAGACTTAGACTGCCTCGGTGGTTTAGCGACACTTACTTAGGTGGTAAAAAATATAAATAAAAAAAATATATATTTTTCCTATTTTTTTTCTCTCGTAAAATTTCTCGGTCGCAGTCCGGAGTCTGGCAATGAACCCGGTTTGATGGCAATAAGTCCTACCGTGTAACTTAGGGACCTATCGTCTATTTATCGTAGGTGAGTACACCTCTGCCACCCTAATTTGGGGAATTAAGGCGTCACGGTATGTTTGTGTGTGATTTTGTTTCATGCTGAAAACTTTTTTAATCTATCTATCTATCTATCTATCTATCTATCTATAACCTCACGCCAGAGCCCTTGCGGAAGAGTACAGAGTTCCAACAGGTTCTTTCCTTACATACCTCTCTGGCTTCCTCGACTCTCATAGTTCGTCTCTATACTTTTTTAATGCGATAATAATTGGGCAAGTACTAACTAAGATATACGTGTCTTGGAATATATTGGTGTAACTTCAAATTATGAATAACTAATAATAGTTTCTACCCGCGACTTCGACCGCGTTGATTTCAGACAGAAATCTTAAATTTTTTCGGGAGAAAAAGTATTTTATGTGTAGGTAATAAACTCTGTGTATATAACAATATCAGCCTATACTGCCCATTGCTGGGCGAAGCCTTCTCACACAAATTGAGGTGAGAGAGATAAGGTCGTACTCCACCACGCTGACACAATGCGGATTGGTAGAGGCAGGTTTGTGGCCACCTACTGTTGGAACTTATCAAGCCGCCTTTAAGGCTTCCAACTCGGCTTAACTACTACAACATTAAGTAGTAACCGGGACCAAGGGCTTAGCGTGGGGCTTAATGTCACAAACGGTCACCCATCTCAGGCCGACCGAGTCGAACGCTGCTTAACCTTGGTAATCGGTAAGAATACCGCGGTCGCACAGCTACGAGCGCCTCAACTCTGTGTGCCAAATTTCATTTAAATCTGTTCAGCTGTTTTTACGTGATTGAGTAACAACAATCCAAACATACAAATTTTCACATTTATAATATTCTTAGGATATATAAAGTAAGTAATTTAATTGATTTTCTATCTTTCTTTTATACTATAAGTTCTTAATTATCTACAAGAGTACAGGTAATAATTACTTAGTTTCTCTTTCACTACCCTTAAGTAAAATGCTGGTTAGTTACCTCTAGATTTGGCAATTAAAAATGAGTAGTTTAACCGTCGAATAGCCGTCTACGATAGTAAGACTAAGGATAGTGAAATACGTTCATAGACTTCCTTGCAACTTTAGTTGTCGATTAGTCTACTTCAGACCTTACTCAAGGGTTACTTAGAGAATTAACTTTCGTTACATAAATCAGATTTTTAGTAACAATGTTGTTGATACGCATTTGTCTGTGTTATTATCGTGATAAATAGAACTTCAACACATTATGTGAAGGTTCTGCACGACTACAGTATAAGAATATGTTAACAGTAGAGCATTTTAGTACTAGCGGACCGAATTAGAATCACACACACAAACGCACGCTCTACGCGTTTCTCGGCAGACTCCAGCGCGTTGCTATCAATATTTGCCAGAGTTAAGCAAACATTATTTGTGATAAAATTAAATCACGATTTAAATATTCGGATTCTATCGCGGTTTATTTGTTGCCATGTTCCCGACGTTTCGAGTGCTTTACAGGACCCATGGTCACGGGAGGATCGGAAGCGTTTGACGTCCAAAAGCCATTATTATTCCAGAGTACCTCAGGGGAACTAGTTCAATTGCGATTGAAATTTCAATTGATTCATCTATCTATCTATGTAAATCATGACGCCAGATCCCTTGCAGGGTAGGCAGAGAGTACAGAGTTCCAACAGGTTCTTTCCTAACATACGTCTCTGGCTTCCTCCGCTCACATAGTTCGTCTCATACACGCTCACCGGTTACGGAGACTATTGACTTGACAATTGATTCATCTTACAATTAAAAAATAGGTTGAATAATGCCCAACACTGGCACTCGCTGAATTCTTGTTTGGGCCGCTAGTACTAATATGCTCTACTGTTTATATATAGTGACACAACATTGCGTGTCGACCGATAGTTTCTTGCTGCTTGTATAAAGATATATGTATGTAGAATTCTCATAATGTTGAATGCGGGCATAGTATATTAGATTTTTTATTACAAGACGCGTAAAAATATTTTTTCAGCGTTTATGTAGCAATGTATGAGGCAGGTTTGTGCGAAACCAATAACACTGGCGCGCGAATATTTTCCAAGCGGGGGTGGTAAAAATTTCACGACGATCAAGCATCGTACCAACTAATCAGGGGTTAGCTTATGCCTATTATACCCGGCACAATTCCAGACTCGAGACAGCGACCGAGAAACTGTTTCTATAGGAAAAGCACACATTTCTGACTTAAGTCTCGGACTCAGACCTCGGACCTCGAGAACGTCTCCATGGGCCTCTTGATCAACCAGTTAGGTAACTTCTCATTTAGAAGGATAATACCAGGCATCAAGTTGTTGTTGGAACTCTGTTTCCTCTACCCACCCCGCTACAGTTAAGACGCGGTGATCAAGTCACCGTAATAGACCACCACTAGGTCTGTACCGAGTAATTACTGAATGTCCCAAATCCCACAGAAAACTTAAGGATACTCGTAGCTTCTGAAAACTAAAATTGAATTTATCGATACTTTCTTGGTTTATACACATAAAATTCACTAGACTTTTCCCTCTAGACATTAGTAACTTTATCTATCTCTCAATGTTATAGAACCTTTTGGAACACTGTACTCTCTACCTACTCCACAAGCAATGATGATAAAATAAAGGTAATATTAATAAGTATTCAACTAAGTTATATTTATAATATCTCTAAGATATATTTATAATATACAAGATTTGAAAGCTACCTACACTTGCAAAGTAATTGATTACTTATGATTATGATTAAATTTTGGAAATCTTTCAAAGTGTTCAAATACGTTATTTCATTCAATTCAAAAATTTAATTCGTTCATTTCATACTTATCTTATTTAATGACCAAGTCAAATGTCTCCGTAACCGCCGAGCGTGTCTGAGACGAACTATGAGACTGGAGGAAGCCAGAGAGGTATGTAATGAAATAACCTCTTGGAGCACTGTACTCTCTGCTTACCTCGCAAGGGATCTGACGTAATGGTATAGATAGATTTCAGCTTAGACTAATCGGTTTAAGCTGTGCTGTATGTCTGTCAATTTTGCTAATTTAATTAATGGCTAGTTCTTATATTTAATTCAAGGATAGATTTCTCTAGTAGAATTTTGGCACATTATACAAGATGTAACATAAATAACGCAAGCCCTCAGACACTCCGATTAGATAATAATAATAATGATAATAATAATAATACACTTTATTGTACACCAAAAAATCAATACAAGAAACAAATTGAATACAAAAATAGTGCAAATGGCGGTCTTATCGCTTACAGCAATTTCTAATAATAACAAAAGACATCTTTACTTAAAAATGAAACGTGCCAGCTTCTAAATATCAAACCGTCTGTTTCCAAAAAACATATTTTCGAGAGAAAGCTCTAAGAATTAAATTTATAAACTTATTCTCGAACTAATTACACACAGCAATAAAGAACAATTACTGCCTTTGTGTTACAAAGAGTCATATTTATTTGTTATATTTACCCTAATGTGCCACTTTGTTTCGTTTCTCCCCTTACTAATTAAGTTCAACGTAACCTTATCTGTTTTAAATTTCATCGCGGTTTAATACAGTAATTTTGAATATTAAAGATGTTTTAAATATATTTACTTTTAAATAGGTTTGTACTGTCTATATTTTGTAGGCACAATACAATTGAAATAAAATTCAAACACAAGATTATCAAACGTCTGTTTGAGACGATCATTTTTATTTGAGTTTGTACTTTAGTTTATTATCTTAGGAAACATACATTTTTTATATTATCACGCCAGATCCCTTGCGGAGTAGGCAAAGAGTACAGCGTTCCAACAGGTTCTTTCCTTACATACCTCTCTGTTTTCGTCCTCACTCCTAGTTCGTCTCGTACGTACTCGCCGGTTACGGACTCTTGTCTTTTTACAATTTTTTACTGTATGTTAAATTAAATATAATAATTATTTTTAAATAAATAAATTAAATTGCTAAGCACCATTTACACACTTCCGCATGTAAATTATAATAGACTTTATGATAATGATAACAGAATATTAAAATATTTTAGACCATTTGCTTGTGAAAAGTAGATAAACAAATTTTAGCAAAAGAACTTAACCAAGTATCAGTCTTTATATGAGAAATATTATCTACTTACGTTCCTAGAAAAGGAAAATTTGAAACAAACCCTATACCAACCCGTCTGGCCAGCGTGGTATAGTAGGCCAAAAACCTCCTAACATGTTAAGACACCAAACGCAAAGGCCCCCAGTTCCCGGTAGTCCCGCTGTCCGCTGCCACGGTAGCGGTCGCGGTAACAGCGGGGCAGGGGGTGCGAAGAATCTCCGGGCTACGACACAAGGCTACCAAAAACACCTGACCCTGGCTACGTACAATGGACGCTCTCTACGGCTGGACCAACACCTCACTGAACTCGAGGTAGAACTAGGTCGCATAAACTGGCACATATTGGGGTTATCCGAAGTCCGAAGACAGGGCGAGGACACGATAACCCTTGAGTCAGGCCACCTGTTCTACTTTCGGGAAGGTGACCGGCCCTCTCAGGGCGGTGTCGGTTTCCTGGTCAACAAAGCTCTCACTAACAACGTTGTGGAAGTCAGCAGTGTGTCGACACGGGTAGCGTACCTCATAATTAAAATCAGCAACAGGTACACCCTGAAGGTGGTACAGGTATATGCGCCGACCTCGACATACTGCGACGACATAGCCGAAGCCATGTATGAAGACATAGCCAAGGCATTACATGGCACCACTAAGGCTCACTACAATGTTGTTATGGGGCACTTCAATGCCAAAGTGGGAGTACAAGAACGCGGCGAAACGATAATCGGACCCCACGGCGTGGGGCGCCGAAACCACAGGGGGCAGATGCTGGTCAACTTTCTGGAGTCGCAGGGGCTCTTCTTGATGAATTCGTTCTTTAAGAAGAAGCCTCATAGAAAGTGGACATGGCGAAGCCCCGACACTGTGACGAGGAACGAGATAGACTTCATCATGACTGTCAGGAAGTCTATGTGTACGTCTCCGTGATCAACAGGTTTAATACCGGCAGCGATCACCGACTTGTCCGAGGCGCTCTAAATATAAACTTCAAGGCCGAAAGACGTTGCATGATGAGGTGTCTACTCTCAGACCTACTGCGCCTCAAATAGCTTTAGGGTCCGAAAAGTTCCAACTGGAGCTTCAAAATCGTTTCGACCTGCTGGAAACCGAAGGCAATGTTGACGAGAAAACCGACACAGTGGTCAAAACGCTACAGGATGTGTCTCGAAGGGTGTTTCCCAGCAAAAGCGGTAACAGAGAGTCTAAACTCTCGCTCGAGACTCTCGAACTTATGAGGCAGAGACGGGAAATGTCATCCACGCAGGCGTCTTCGCCGGATGGGAGGAACCTCAACCGGAAGATCCGGAAGCTGGTGCGACGTGACCTCCGATGTTCCAACACCCGCACCATCGCGGCTGCGATTGAACAGAATAAAAGCACCAAAGTCTTCGCTCGCCAGCTAGGTAAATCCCATCTGACGAAACTTAATACAGCGGATGGCAAAACCGTGACCTCCAAGTTCGAGATACTCGAGGAAATTGAGAGTTTCTACAAAGACCTGTACGCATCACGGATGGCTAAACCCTCGAGACCCAGCGCTGACGACCACAGAGCCCCACTCGCACGCCACGACACGGAAGACATCCCTGATGTCAACCAGGACGAGGTCAGAGTGGCTCTCGAGCAGCTCAAAAATAACAAGTCGCCAGGCGATGACGGAATCACCACTGAGCTCCTAAAAGCAGGCGGGACGCCAATCCTGAAAAAGCTAGCGAGTCTCTTTAATTCCGTCATCTACCAGGGATTAACACTTTAAGCGTGGAGCGGGAGTGCGGTGGTTCTGTTCTTCAAAAAAGGTGACAAAACCTTGCTGAAGAACTACAGACCCATCTCACTCCTGAGCCACGTCTACAAGTTGTTCTCGAGAGTACTCACAAACCGCCTCGCCAGAAGACTTGACGAGTTCCAGCCACCGGAACAAGCCGGGTTTCTAGGCTACAGCACCGTAGACCACATCCATACTGTTCGGCAGATTGTACAGAAGACCGAAGAGTACAATCAGCCGCTGTGTATGGCTTTCGTGGACTACGAGAAAGCCTTCGACTCCATCGAAACCTGGGCGGTTTTGGATGCTCTGCAGCGATGTGGCATCGATTGGCGCTATATCGAGGTGTTGAGATGTCTGTATGATACCGCCACAATGACCGTCCAGCTCCAGGACCAAAAGACCAACCCGATCGAGCTGCATCGAGGGGTAAAACAGGGGGATGTAATATCCCCCAAGCTCTTCACCAATGCACTCGAAGACGTCTTCAAGACGCTGGACTGGACTGGGCGGGGCATTAACATCAACGGCGAATACATCTCACACCTTCGGTTTGCCGATGATATCGTCATCGTGGCAGAGTCGCTGGAACAGTTAAGCGAAATGCTGCATAGCCTAAATGAAGCCTCTCGAGGTGTCGGTCTCGGCATGAACTTGGATAAAACCAAGATCATGTTTAATGAGCATGTCACGCCGGGACCGATCTACATCGATGGTTCGATGCTCGAAGTTGTTCGGGAGTATGTCTACCTTGGACAAGTTGTCCAATTTGGTAGAAACAACTTCGAGAAAGAAATCAACCGCAGGATCCAATTGGGTTGGGCAGCATTTGGCAAACTACGTCACGTTTTCGCTTCGCCTATACCGCAATGCCTGAAGACTAAAGTCTTTAACCAATGCATCCTACCTGTTATGACTTACGGGGCCGAGACGTGGACACTCACAGTGGGACTAGTCCACAAATTCAAAGTCGCACAGCGGGCTATGGAGCGAGCTATGCTCGGCGTCTCTTTGAAGGATAAAATTCGTAACGAGGTAATCCGACAAAGAACCAAAGTTACCGACATAGCTCGCAGACTCAGTAAGCTAAAGTGGCAATGGGCTGGTCACATCTGCAGAAGGACCGACGGCCGATGGAGCAAGCGTGTCTTAGAGTGGAGACCGCGACTTGGTAAGCGTAAGGTAGGACGGCTCCCAGCTAGATGGACCGACGACCTCAAAAAGGTCGCTGGGACAGACTGGATGCGGAAGGCAGAGGACCGTGTGCAATGGCGCGTGTTAGGAGAGGCCTATGTCCAGCAGTGGTAGTCCACAGCCTATCGTAGTCGATAGGCTGATTGATTGATTGACGTTCCTAATGTATATCGTAGCAACTGGATTGTTGTCAAGAAATGACAACAATCTATCTATATCATCGCGCCAGATCCCTTGCGGGGTAGGCTGAGAGTACGGAGATCCGACAAGTTCTTTCCTTACATAACTCTCTGGCTTCCCCCACTCTCATAGTTCATCTCATATACGCTCGCTGTTTACGGAGACTCGTAACTTCAAACAAACAATCATACAAAAAAATCCATGGTAAGCGGTTATTACTGTAGCAATATTTACAACTTTAGTACGCATATATAAAATATATAAAATGACGGACGATTTAGCGCAGTGGTTAAGAGCTTGAGCTGCTCCGCCCACTGTGTCGAATAGTCGCGGGTTCGATTCCCGCACGGGACAAATCTTTGTGTGATCCATGTGAACTTACCCAATCTCGTGCAGACACTGTCTTTATCTGCTTTCCAATTAGTATTACAGTCAACATTGAGACCTAGAAACTTTGTGACCTCTACCTCTTTAATGTTGATTCCAGAGTATTGAATGTTTAAAGGCTCTGGTGGTTGTGCTGTGTTTCGAAATAACATAATATTTGTTTTTTTCTAAATTCATAACAAGTATGATGTATAAGTGTATTACTGAACATTTGCTGAAAAGTAACCAGATCATGTTCATCATCATCATCATCATCAGCCCGTATCAGTCCACTGCTGGACATAGGCCTCTCCCAAGGCACGCCATTGAGCCAGATCTTCGGCTCTTCTCCTCCAACCGCTGCCCGCCACCCTCCGTATATCATCGCTCCATCTAGCTGCAGGGCGTCCCACACTACGTTTGCCAAGCCGCGGTCTCCACTCGAGAACACGTCTACCCCAGCGGTTATCGGTCCTTCGGCAAATATGGCCAGCCCACTGCCACTTCAGCGTGCTGATCCTGCGAGCTATGTCGATGACCTTGGTTCTCTGTCGGATCACTTCATTCTGGATTCGATCTTTCAGAGAAACTCCGAGCATAGTTCTCTCCATAGATCATGTTCAATTTCTCAAATCGCCAGGTTGCTAGCTCTTTCAGCAGAGTTAATATGATTCATGGTGGCCGTCTAATAATTCTAAATAAAAATATTGAATTTAAAGAACGTAAGGATATTGTAAGCCTATCTGTTGAAAGAGTTATAGAAGTTACATGTATTGAGTCTGAGCAGTTCATGCGTGTGCGTGTGCGTATACAGACCTCCATCTTCACCATGTGATGATTTCGAGCGGTTAATGGAGGACATTTTATTTAAATCCTATTATGTTAGATGAGAATAGGTGTAACAAGCTCAACAGCGAGACGCAAGTTCAAACCCACGCATAATAATTGTCTTTTTGTTTCCGCAAAATTTCTATCTATCTATCTATAACCTCACGCCAGATTCCTTGCGGGGTAGGCAGAGAGTACAGAGTTCCAACAGGTTCTTTCCTGACATACCTCTCTGGCTTCCTCGACTCTCATAGTTCGCAAAATTTGATATTTGAATATTAAAGACATGACTGAAGCGGACCAATACGGGGCATTCGGTTGCGCGACAGCGCGGTGTAAGAAGTTAGTGATTGCGAATGTTGCTAAACACCCACCTACCGTCATAATAAGTGATCAAACGAACTTACCTGAAGTGAAGTTCGATCATTATTATACGAAGTCCTTCGTTCGAAGATATAAACATGCAGCTCTCTCTACTCGCTTGGCAAGCCGCTAAATTTTTTAGAAACGTCAACGCCTCCTCTATGGTATCTGTGGACATAACCTCTGCGACCATTCCTTTTAGAAGTAGTACATTTCAACTTTACCAACGGGCAGGGCGGGTTGGGTACTTATATCTTCGAACGAAGGACTTCGTATAATAATGATCGAACTTCACTTCAGGTAAGTTCGTTTGATCACTTATTATACTGTGTCCTTCGTTCTCGATATAAACATGCAGCTGTTTAGAGCTATAAGGGTAAAGTTGAAGTATACCACATGAATGTCATTTTTAAGCGTGAGCTCTAAAACATAATATGTCATGAGTACATTTGTATAACACATTCCCGTTGTTTGCATTGCTATACAACACAAATACGACATATATATATATATATATATATATATATATATATATATATATATATATATATACAGACGAGTATATATACACCTATATTGTTTCTTACAACCAGTCTGTCTAACTTATTCAAAATAAATTTATTTAATCAAATTCTATAACATGTTATGTTATACAGCGTAGATCCATCCCAACAAAATTCTTT
Source organism: Phalera bucephala (assembly GCA_905147815.2). NCBI lineage: Eukaryota > Metazoa > Arthropoda > Insecta > Lepidoptera > Notodontidae > Phalera > Phalera bucephala. The sequence goes on along the minus strand of LR990615.1, from coordinate 35,144,688 downwards.
AAAGCACCTGTTATAGCACACCTGTTGTCCTTAACTCATTACTACCGGGTAATAATAATCAATCATTACTTATCAAGATATCAGTGCATTCTCCATCTGTTATGTCTTCTATATAAAGATTTTTTTTTTTTTTTTATAAATGTCCCTTTATATAACGAGAGTTGAGGAATTACCGATCCAGAACTTTGTTTATATGAAATTAATCCCTTTATAATAATTCTTGTATCATAGAAAACCCTTCCGAAACGAACTATGAGAGTGGAGGAAGCCAGTAAGTAAAGAACCTGTTGGAACCCCGCACCCCCCCGCCTACCCCGCAAGGGGTCTGGCGTGACGATATAGATAGAGATCGATAGAAAACTCTTACTGTGTACTAGATCTAGAAACAAACTATATTAGTACCCAATCTATAACAATATAAGACAAATAAGACAGGGAAACCTGTTTCCCCACTAACGTGTCTTCCAAGTGGCATGTGGGGCTTTATGTGTTTTTTTTTTTTTTTTTTTTTTTTTTTTTTTTTTTTTTTTTTTTTTTTTTTTTTGTCAACTGTTCTCTTTTGTGAGTACAGTACCAGACAAAGGCTATTGGTGATTATAAGGATGCTTTGCTATAATTACTTATTTAATTTATGATAAAGTATTTTCCTTTATGTCAAAGTTCGGTTATATTTAATGTTAGTTATATTTATAATCTTTAAAGATGCACATATACCAAAATTTAACATTTTTGTACTAGAGGCCTTTGTACTAATGTCCTTATCTAGAGCTATTCCTCACATAAGGCTATGTACCTTAACTATATGATCTCGCCCCCCCCCCCCTCCCCCATTTTTGGGTTTGGAACGAAGGGCAGTGCTGATGTGTGGTAACCTAATTTAACCTGCCCCACTGTTAAACTATACTACTATTATTATTATATATTCCGAAACTATCCCGGATATCATTTTTATGTCCACCTAAATATTTATGTATCACTTAACAATTCGTTCTTGCGCAATAACGCCCGCGAACATTCATTTTTGGCAATACGATCGGGCCACCCCTGACCCGTTATATTGCTGATGAAAATTACACTCAAATTTACTAATTTAGTAATGACTTAAGTAGCGAATAAGTCACAGGCAACTAGACCAAACCACGGACTATAACTTTATGATATTGGGAATCCTATTCATAACTTAACTTTTTCATACCCTTAAATGCCACACTTCCTCTGCTTCTTTGTATGTGGTTGTTTTTTATAAGTAGCAACTGTAGTGAGTAACTTTTTAGTTAGTTCTAGATTTCCAACCGTGAGGATTGAGTGTCACTTAACTTATACATGTAGTACCTACGTATCATTCATATTTCATTTAATATCATAATAATATGTTTTGCGCCCTCGCCTACCCACTTGGGATCTGGCGTGGTCTTATAATTATTAATAAATAAATAATATCAAGTTCCCTAAGACTAAGGTTATTGCTGATACTACCTAATATTTATCATACCTGTGATAAAAATATACTTTTGATTATTCTTGTTTAAGATAATCTATACTTTTAAATATTGTAACTCAATATTTCATCAACTTCATCAACAATTTTTAAATAGGTATTATTATTAAGTCATTTGCATGACTTTATTTTCTTTTTATATATAGATACATTAATAAGATACATGTAACATGTGGATGTAATAATTTAAATGTAACAATATGAAAAATGCAAATTTTTTGTATGACATTTCCAATTCAATACTTTTACACTGAACCACCTTTAAATAAATTACAGCATGTATAGTGCTCTAAAACCCCTGTTTCCATAATAGTAGCAGGTTGTGTTTGTGTCATATCTCCGATATTCTAACTGTACCAGAAACATCACTGGTGCTCAATATAAATGTGCACATTCAAAACTAAACACAAACCTATTTTTTATAGTTATTAATTACTTGAATAATTTTATTTGATTATATATTATTAATTGATTAAAATATTATCAAACAAAAGTACTATAAAAACATCTAATTCTTCAATTCATGAATTGATGTATAATCTTTCCTCTGTGTGTCTCAAATTTCTAATGTATTAATTACACTATAAATGATGCAGGACGCAACCAAAAACCAAAACTATTGGACTCATTACCCAATAGAAAGCTGAATAGCTCCTAATAAATTTTTTATTAGTATATTTAATATGACTCTAATGTCTATTATTAGCATTGAGTTTCTTTGTGGGATAAGGATTATAGCACAGTTGTGATCATCCATCTTTAATTAAATTCTAATGAGAATGGCTATAAATTGTATATCAATTATTAAAAATTATGTTTCTAATAATAATGTTTCTATACATAATGTTAAATATATGTAGGACCAGATTTATTTAACCTTCACTTGTCTGGATTACTTGCAGTATTTGCACAAAACCCATAAAGTTATGTTTGCCGTTGAAGGCAGACAGACACACATTTTTATTAGTGTCATAGATACATTGTTACATACCAAAGTCAGTGAATACCTTTAGCCTCCAATATTATGGTTTATTTGTAACAGCCATGTTGTATTCCTGAATGTTTAACTGATTTTTTCAGTAACATAAAAAAAACAAAACAAGCCTTTATGTAAAAAGCCTAGCAAGCTTTTCTTACCTCACATTCTCTGGTAGGAGACTTCCAATGTCCATTGTGATTTGTTTTTGGTGGGCTGATAGGTACACTGTAGGTACATTTATACATACATTTGTGGATAGATGTACATTTTTACACACCGGATGAGGATTGTTGTTCCATATTGGTTACAACACTGGTGGTTTCTTGAAATTTAAACTACTGCTTATGAATAGCTAGTTATAATTCCATCTTGGTACTCCACTATATTAACCTTATTTAATACAAAATATATACTGCTGACCACAAAGGTTCTTATCCCAATCAATGTTTCATGACTGTATTGTTAGGACTCATCTTCCCTGGCTACCCTGCAAGGGGTCTGGGCTGATAATATTGATAATTATTAGTTTTATGTTAACTGGATAGACCAGGTATTTTATATTATATTTTTAAGGATGTATGTGTGTAACACAAATTATTGTACAACTTGCCTGTCTCAGCATCGGTAGACTGTGATATTATATTTGGAATATTTCCACAATTCTGTTGCTTGTCAGTTATAACAGGCATTGTTATAAGTAGAGACTACTTTGGCTCATCTGTTTATAAACCCTGTTCAGGGATAAATATTGCAAGGTTTACCTTTTTAATACAAGTGCTCATAATATTGCACAATTCTTTGTGTAATAAGCTCCACTTTGGGCTATTTTAGGATTATTATACAAGTATGTCTAATAATGAAATCAATGCAAAACATTATGTTTCTGCAAAGGGGTGGCTTATGTTATTAATAATGTATTGTTATTCATAAATTCATAAACAATGTCCCTTTAGTTACCCTTTCAGAAAGTCTCCTTTAGGAGATATAATATCACAAATTGCTTATAGTTTATAGCAATAGTCTTTGTATTTACTGTTTAAGGTATGTATGTTGGGTAACATTTTAGTTTCTTACCATTGTAGAAATGTGAACTGCACAGGAGCACCTCATGGGTGAAACCTATGAGTAGTATGACCTTCAGCACATATCTCGTATGGGCCCCAAGTCTTGCGGATCACGCCGATGCATCTCGTACACCGCTCGTGTCATTGAATTACCGTTAAGTCTTGCGGACCACGTCGATGCATCTCGTACATAGCCCGTGTCCTTAAATTGGCATCGATCCTTAACAATCATTATTGATTAATGTCCCCGCTAATTTCTCTCATTAGAGGTTTTACCTTGCCAATTTATAGACGGTTAATAATTGTTTGCAGGTATATTGCGTGTTAAACTGTTTTTACACGAAGAGGGACATGAGACTTCGTAAGTTTACTTTTCGAGTGAAGACTTTACTTTATAATAAAACTCACGTCTCCAAATATTCGATATTATTATACATAAACATGTTAAGCTGAAAACGCCACAATTAAACAACTATCAGTTGATCTTTTTGGAATGTACTTTTTTGTCAAGACGTAAATTATTTCTGAATTTGCCTATACGATGTTTTAAATTTATTTCACAACATCACTTGAGTATATAAAAATCTTTTGTTATATAATTTCACTGCTACGATTATTTGATTAAATTAAATGTCGACCAAAACTTTATTACAAGGCATCGGCTGCCACGCTAAAAGAAAGAATGGTCGCAGAGGTTATGTCCACAGATACCATAGAGGAGGCGTTGACGTTTCTAAAAAATTTAGCGGCTTGCCAAGCGAGTAGAGAGAGCTGCATGTTTATATCGAGAACGAAGGACACAGTATAATAAAAAAAAAATATTGTAAATATAAAGTTCATAATTTGGGTCATTGAAATTATTAATTATAGCCATTTCATATGCCATATACTTATTAATAACGCGTTGTTGTGAGTGAGGTGCACGTGGTGAGTGAATTGTATTATTTAAAGTAGATAAATGAACGTAAATGTTGATGATAGGATTGAGACATCTTAACGAAACTAACTGAAGATTTCTCAATTGTCGTAGCTTACGGAAACGCCCTTTCGGATCTGATGCACTAATTTGTTACGATCCTGAGCTGTCTGCTAGTCGAGGCTTGGTTTTGGCAGAGTTCCGCACTCCGACAAAAAAAACCCTCCTAGCGTCCAAATTTAGGATAAGTTTAGGCTAGATTGCATGCATTTCGAGTATCACATGATCTAAAATCTAAAATAGTTATAAATAAAGGATAATTTACACTCAAGTGAATTTCATTAAGCATGACAACCCGTAACAAACCTCCACTTCAAATAAAACAGTTGCTATCTGTGGAGACTTCAATATCAATTTATTAGAAAACAATATTCTTACTAGGAAGTTTATAACTCTTATGAAATCGTATAATATGTACAAAGTTTTCTTGGAACCTTCTAGAATAACTGCTACTAGTGCAACATGTATTGATAATATTTTTACTAATGTTAGACCTAGGTATTATTCTGTAATAAACAAACTAGAATCCGATCATAGCGGTCAGTTGGTTGTGTTTCCTAGGACTAGTAAGGTTCAAAGGAAAAAGGTTAGATTTGTACCAATCAATGTAGGCCGCTTAGAGCGTTTTAAAAGCAATTTGATTGAGAAAGTACCTAGGTTGCCCTTTCAGAATGACGCAAATTTGACCAAATTTGGCCCCGAGAGCTTCTCTTAAGCAAAAAATTAGAGAAATACTCGTTAATATTCTAACTGTTGCATCACAGTTTATATATGAAAATCTTCTATATGTTAAAAATAATATCAGAACTTTTGAAAAATATAGCGACATTCATCAGGTAAGTACACGGAACAAAGATGATCTTATTGTACATTCTACTCGTCTCCACAGAATTAGCAATTCTTTCTTGGGGCAATGTATACGCTTCTACGATAAATTACCCATAGATATCCGAAACATTCCTATCAATAAGTTTAAAAAGGCAATTAAAACTAAACTCTGTAAGAAAGAGTATTACAAAATTTCGGATGATCTTGACGATATGATGATGGCTGTTCCAGCAGTCATACTCGTGAACGGGTGCTGCTTGTGGGGACTGGTCCATCAGGAATCCTTTAGACGCTCTTTACGGATAACATCATTAGATTCATATCTCGATCGTAAGGCATCACACTGGAGCTAGGTCATAAACTATTAAATTGTAACCTAAACATTGTATCCACACAATATGATTAAAAAAAGGAAAGAGAAAGAGAAGTAAATAAAAAAGACAATCCTGATTTCTTCGACGGATCTTCTCAGTGGAGGCCGCGTTCCGATCCGGTGGTAGATTAGTAGATAAATTAGATTTAAAAAAAATGTTAATTGACTATTTGTAAAGCTTATACAAAATAAATTATTTGAGTTTGACTTTGATAAAACAGATTGGGTTTGAGCAGCTCCACAATCAGCAACATTAATCAATGATGTATAATACAATTTCGAAAAACAAAAAAAAATGGTTATCAGAAAGGCCAAACAAATTAAATTAAAAGACTAGCCCGCTGAGTTTCTCGCCGGATCTTCTTAGTGGAGGCTGTGTGGTAGATATAAAAAATATAATAATTTGTACGTTTGTGAGTGCTATTGTATTGGTCTATGCAAATAAATTATTTTTGACTTTGACTTTGGCTTTGACTTTGACTCCTAGTTCGTCTCATACATACTCGCCGGTTACTGAGGCTCGTCAAACAAACTCCCTCTACGAGAGTTGAGGAAGCCAGAGAGGCCTTTCTCACTCTTCATTTTTTATCAAACACTAAGCCAACAAGCTTTTGACAAGCTTTTGACAGCTGGTTCTTCGGACTCAAACATAGATGAATGCTGGAATTGTCTGAAAGAGAGTTTGGTAGAATCAGCGAAAGAAGTATGTGGCTGCTCAAAGAAGCATAGCACAGCAAAAGGGGATGCATGGTGGGACACAGAGTTAAAAAGCTCTGTAGAAAATAAGAAGAAAGCGTGGCAGGACTATGTCTCTTCTTTGAATCTAAATGACAGTTTGACGGAGATGAAGAAAGAAATATACCGGCAATGCAAGAATGCCACCAAACCCTTAGTGAAAGAAAAGCGTGAAAGTGTGATTGAGGAGGAGAGGCTGACGAAGAACTTTGAGAATAACACCAAACTCTTTTGGAGCAAGGTGAGAAAGGCTCGAGGTGATCTGTCAGGCTCCAGAATGGAAAAGCTAAAATCTAAGGATGGTGACATTCTTGCAGACACACAAGCTGTGCTAAACCGATGGAGTGAATACTTTGGAGAAATGTATGAGAATGCCCCGGATGCTGGTGCCACAGACGAGCCCAGAGGCGAGTTTGCGGCACCAGAATCCACAGAGGACATCACTATGGAAGAAGTTGATTGGGCGATACGAAGTATGAAAAATGGTAAAGCTGCGGGAATAGACATGATATCTGCCGAGATGGTTAAATATGGTGGAACTTGCGTCCGGGACGCATTTTGGGTCCGCGCAAATCTTTGCTGGAAGACCGGTAGAGTCCCTACAGATTGGCGCCGCGCAGTCATAGTACCCTTGTATAAAGGCAAGGGCTCACAATATGACTGCGCCAATTACAGGGCCATCAGTTTGATCAGCTTGGCAGCTAAGGTGCATGGTAAAATTATTGAACGGAGAATGCGCGAGAAGTCCGATGGAGTGTTGTATGAGGCACAGGGAGGTTTCAGGTCTGGAAGAGGATGTTCGGATTAAGTTTTCTCCCTCCGCAACATCGTAGAAAAGCATCTGGCAGTAGGCCGGAAGGTTTTCTGCGGTTTTGTGGACCTGGAGAAGGCGTTTGATAGAGTCGTGCGAACGAGACTTTGGGACATTTTGCTAGAGTATGGTATAAACGGCACCCTGTTGCGAGCCGTCCAGTCCACCTACGTGGACAGCAAGGCATGCGTACGGGTGGGTGGTAACATGTCACCTTGGTTTGACGTTAAAATCGGCGTCTAGCAGGGTTGCGTGTTGTCCGCTAGACTGTTTATAGTGTATCTGGATAAAAGTCTTCAAAGACTGAATGCGATGACTGAAGGGGTAAAAATGGGTGATCTAGTGATAAACCACCTATTGTATGCAGATGACGCGGTTTTGATAGCGCCAACAGCCACTGATCTGCAAACACTAGTCACAGTTATGAAAGACGACTGCATGAACAATGGCTTACATTTGAATGTGAAGAAAACCAAAATTATGGTTGTTGAACGGGAAGAAACCAGAACGAATGCAAGGATTGTGATTGGTAACAATGTGCTGGAGCAAGTGAATGAGTTTGTATATCTTGGATGCGCCTTCAGTAAGGATGGGAAATACACCGCTGATATAGAGAGAAGAGTGAATGCAGGTAATAGAGTGAATGGTGCGATGGGAAGGCTACTTGGGAGCCGGCAATTAAGCCAAAAGGCACAGCTGGCCATGCATAACGGAGTGCTTGTCCCAACGCTGTTATATGGCAGTGAGAGTTGGGTATGTAAGAAGGAGAAAGAAAGCAGGATAAATGCGGTCGAAATGCGATCTCTGCGGAAGATGTGCGGAGTCACGCTGACCGACCGTATTCGCAACGGCGTAGTAAGAAAGCGAGTAGGTATGAAAGATAGTATCGTTGTAAAGATGAGAAAGGGTAAGCTCCGTTGGTTCGGGCATATAGAAAGAATGCCAGAAGAAAGAATGACAAAACAGATATATAATGCTAAAGTGGAAGGATGTAGGTGCCGAGAAAACCTAGACTATCTTACCATGACCAAATAGACCGTGTCTTAGCTGAAGGGCAAGTGAAGAGTCTCCGTAACCGGCGAGTGTGTATGAGACGAACTATGAGAGTGGAGGAAGCCAGAGAGGTATGTAAGGAAAGAACCTGTTGGAACTATGTACTCTCTGCCTACCCCGCGAGGGAGCTGACGTGATGATATAGATAGATAGATAAATATAGGGTTTTATGTAATACTTTTTATTGATTTTATATGACGTTAATAATTTACCACTTTAACGTGTTTATCACTGTCTCGTTGATCTAGTGGCGATAATGCGCATAGCCATCACAAGGACCTGGGTTTAAATCCTATGTCGGACATAATGCCATTTTTTAATATAAAAATTCCAGTGTCCGTTCGGAGCCTATTGTTGTGCCCTATACAATGACAATAGGGCCACTCCCTATTACATGGGGCCTTATATCGTCGACAAAACGTGGGAGTATAAACTTAACACTACATTCCCCGCTTGGGTAATATAAGCATGACAGAGTTATACCTTGTTTTTTTTTATTCGTTTATCATGGGCTGGTGAAAACGGGTTATGATATTTTATAGGATATTGTGCACAGGGCTTAGGGTTCTAAATTTAAAATCCTGCAATCGTGGTATGACCTCACAGACTGTGTCTCGGCTGCTGGTCTAATATTTGTGCTCCGCCACTAGTACAAGTAAACTGCTAAATGAGGCCACAGATGACGCGATTAGAATGGCCACTCATTTTTGGCGGGACAAATTTGACAAAATTGACAAATTTGGCGTGACTAAGAGGGATTTGGTCAAGTGGTTAAGATTTTGAATCACTCCACCCACTAGATCGAGTAGCCGCGGGCTCGAACTCCGCATGGCACAAATAGTTACGTGATCCCCGAATATTTTTTTTCACAGAGTTCCAACAGGTTCTCTTCTTACATACCTCTCTGGCTTGCTCCACTCTCATAGTTCATCTCATACACGCTCGCCGGTTACGGAGGCTCTTGACTTATCCTTCAGATAAGATTCGGTCAATTTGGTCGTGGTAAGATAGTCTAGGTCTTCCCCGGTACCTACATCCTTTAGCTGTTAACCAAGTAGAACCGGTACTTAACCTAACATTATTAAAATTACTGAATTTTTTATTTGTCCTAATGGCGACAACAAGCCATGTTTTATAGTTTACTGTAACATTCTATTATAACTTGACATTAGCAAAATAGACTATGAAAGTGCGGGGTCATTAATTAAAAACAAGCTTTTATAGCAAAACATATCAAAGATGTCTTGCTTAGTTGAGGAGTTGCTATAGCTTCTTGCGGGCTCATCAGACCTTGGACAAATTCAATGAGCCCAAACAAGGCGGAGTTATATTAAGTTGTTTGGTTGTCCCATTGGCCACCTTTCGGCTTCATCATCAGACCTTAAACACCACCTGGTTGTATATTACAAGTCTACACCATTCTAACAAGCGTAAACACGAGGGGGTTACGTTGTATATTTCACATATTCCTTTGGCTACCTTCCGACTCTATCATCAGGCTAGCTCCATATTATTGCATTGTCAGCGACTTTACACATGTATGCCAAATTTCACCTCAATCGGATACCCGAAAGTGCTTGAAAAATGTATAACAGGATTTGAACTAGAAAAACAGACAGACATACGAACATTGCAAGTTAAATTTTTATTTGAAAAATAAGTAAAATAAATTACTTTTTATCTATCCTAGACTATCTTACCACGGCCAAATAAACCGAGTCTTATCTGATGGAAAAGTCAAGAGTCTCCGTAACCGGCGAGCGTGTATGAGACGAACTATGAGAGTCGAGGAAGCCAGAGAGGTATGTAAGGAAAGAACCTGTTGGAACTCTGTACTCTCTGCTTACCCCGCAAGGGATCTGGCGTAAGGTTATAGATAGATGGATAGAAATTACTTTTTAACGCCACATTAACATGATTAAAATTACAGCTATCAATCTTGTACTTAACCTATAAAACCTATTGCGTATATACGCTTTCATAAGTTTTTTTCTATAACAGACTAAATTATATTCCAATGACATTAATCCATACTGAAATATTTCGTTTATGTTACGTTTATTAAACACCTTAATTCACTTTGACACCGATCCGACACAAAATCGTCGCGACGAGATTAAAACGATTCGTGGCGAATAAAGGCTGCATTAATTTCGTGAATATAAATGATTCGACCACCGATCCTTCGTAGAAAGGTCGAAAAATTAATGAAGAAGAAATTAGTTTAGCTGTGCTAGCTAGATATCGTAGGGCCTAGACACGTTGCAAGCGGACTGGTGTTTTTCTTTGCCCGCAATAGCTAGCACCCTTAAATGAATGTTATTTTATAGCACCTTGTCCTGATCTCGTCGCTTCACCTGTTGCTGCTTCACCTATGTCGTAACACAATATGACAATCGGCTTAGTCCATTGGTTAAGAGCTTGAGTCGCTCCGCCCATTGGATCGAGTAGTCCCGGGTTCGATGCCGGGATAAGTGTTTGTGTGACTCACAAATATTTTTTATAATAATATGTGTGGGTGTATGTGGTTTTTGTGTATATAACTTAGAGGAGAAAATGTCAGAAGAAAGTATGATAAAACAGATATACATTGTAAAAGTGGAAGGGCGTAGGTCCGGGAAGACATAAATTACCTTGACATGACCAAATAGACCGTGTCTTATCTGAAAGGCAAGACAAGGAGCCGTAGCCAACAAATATTTATGAGACTAACTATGAGAGTGGAGGAACAAGAGGGATCTGAAAGGAAATAAGCTGTTAGAACTCTGTACTTACTGCCTACTACGCAGTAGATGTAGCGTGATGATATAGGTTCAAATTTTATTCGCACGACCGATGCGTTTCGCACGATTTACAGTCCTAAACCACTTCCGAGTAACAACGGTCGTATTCATCCACTCCATAACACGCCATATTTCACCAAGATATGGTTTTTTATTTTTTATAGACTACAATAGTAATAAAAGTCGCAGCGATTTATTGGCATTTAACATTGGCTGGAGTTACGTAGTGATAGCCATGTTTGTAAAATATTTTGACTTGTATGCAGTCAAAGCTAAAACTAATTAGGGTAAAGCCTGAAATGGGAGACTGTTGCATTTACATATTGGAGTGTTCCCGTGCTTTAGAAGGCACGTTAAGCCGTTGTTCCCGATTACTAAATAATGTGGTAGTCTTAACCCTTACAGAGCGGCTTGATAGGTCCCTACAGCAGGTGCTTATAAACCTGCTTCGATTTGTGTAATAAAGTATTTATCCAGACGAAGCATAGTATAGTTTTCGAGAGAGGTTTGTAAAAAAAAACCAGTTGGAGCAGTATATGGGTACCTTCTACCTACTTTACAAGGAACTGGCGTCATGATATAGATATAAAGGTATTTATTTATTATAAGTGCGTATTAGTGTGTGTTACAGCTACAAGAATCAGCGAGACGGAATGCATAATAGCTTTTAATTATTCTCATTTCAGTTACATTCATTGATTTATTTTGCATCATAATTAATAGTCGATTATGTAATATTTTGATTTCAGTTTTTGTTTAATTTATAATATAAATGTTGACAACACTTATTTTAAAATTGTATAAATTAAAAGTAACGGATATTTTGGGCCCTTCTTGGCTGGAACAGCGAATAAAGAATATCTGGAATCAGCGTGTCTTCTTACTCCATCACTGCACCCAACGCTCCGCAGCTGCTCTGCTAAAACCACGAGGAAATAACCCAACATCACGCATAATTTTCGTAACATACGTGCATTTAAATTGAAAATTTTTAGCCAACCAGTAATTTAAAACAACATAATTCCAGCATTTACAGCTAAATCAAATCAACGTTTGTTTCAACTAATTGCATTGGTATTCATTAACATGTTGTCATGCCTTTAGAGACGAGATTAGAGCTCGTCTCATGAATATTTAACTGAACAGACAGTATCCTGGGTCACTGCAATCGACTCGGTTTGTTTTCAGTTTCATTATATTGCAATCATGTGCTAATGATAAAGCTTCTGCGTTTTTTACCTGTGACTTAAAGTAATTAATATTTTAAAGTACATCGTGTTTTAGATAATTACGGGAGGTACCTAGTAAGCAACAAAAAGAGACTCAGACTGACTACAAACACTGCTTAACCTTGGCGATTGCAATAAATTTTATTGGTTTGTTTTAATTGTGTTTTTTTGATAACAAAAATAAAAAAATAAGGTGTAGGATTAATAGTAAGACCACATTTTATCGTGATATTGTTGGTCTTGATATAAAGGATGCTGCTAATGGAAGTTGATTTTGACTTCGATAACCAATCCACTGTCGATAATATCGGTTATCGTATCAGCTACTAGAAATACTACAAAAATCATTAATATTTATCACACCCAAAACGCCCACAAAACATGATGACAACTTGAAAACCACAGTAAAATTTAATCGCGATTAAACCATAAACCATTTGCGTCATACAGGAAAATTAAAAATTGGAGTCGACCTCGCTTATTGATATTTATTTTGAAATGAGATTAACCCGTAATCAGTGTATATTAAAGGCTGATATTGAATAGCGGGGCGCCAGCGGCCCATTTACCCTGATAGCTTTTGTTTTGCCTTCGGGAACCATAAATCAAACAGGCCACACTGCTTCCTGGTACCATAAAATAAATATGTACAGAAGACCGATTCCATACAACGAGCGCTAATAGACGCACGTAAAGTAAACGTGTGCTTACGACTAGTGTTAGACCAGAACTACGTTTCACAACCAAAACCTATTTTCGGCTTGTGATTCAGTTTTGGCCGTAACTGAAAACGGAACCGAATATTCTTTTTAAGACAAATCTTTGGTATATTTATTATGTCTTAAGAAATAATATGTAAGTGTAAATTCTTAATTGCACTCCGCAAAATTAACAGTGCTCGATTGTTGATGCGAGGGGAGCGTTTGAGCGTAGTCACTACGATCCGATCGTTCCCGAATGGCGTTTGAATGCTCACAACCACAGTTTCGGTGTTAGTTATGCCGAGATATTTATCGAATACTCCAATTTAGCACTGAAACGTGCCGAAACCGAAACCAAGAACGAAAGTTCCGTCAGACTCTACTCGACTTGATCTGAGATTGTTGGAATCACGCGTTTATTTTGCGTGCATTTATTGGTGCTTGTATGGAGTCGGCTTTCTGCATATATTAGTTTGTGCTGGCACCCTCAGTGACCGACTACATTTTCAATATTTAAATATGGGGCTTTATTTTGTTGACGTAATCAGCAGCTTATTTTTCTCCTGACTGAAACTTGTCGTTGGGCCGACTAAGCTCTGAATCTTGATTATTCAGGCTATCTTCTCGGTTTATTGGTGAATGGTGCACCTGACGAGGTTCACACAAATTCTTTTTGGAGTTATCTATCCAAAAAATCGTAGTATTAATTTGGAGTCTGGAGTTGCCTAAAATAAGCTCACGCTCTATTACACAAGGGACCCCCTAGCGTCGTCAACACACGCACACACACAATTACACACCTTTGTCAGTTCCACCTGGAGAATATAGGCGTGAGTCACGTGGGCGTAGCATGAATATAGTGTGAACACCCACATATCGCGAAAAGTGATAGAATCCGGAACTTATCAATGCGGAAATCATTCGTCAGAGAACCAAGGGTACCGACATAGCTCAGCGCATTAGCAAGCTGAAGTCACATGTGCCGCAAAACCGATGGCTATAGGGGCAGACTGGTTCTTAAGTGGAGACTGCGTGTCGGCAAACGTAGTGTAGGACGCCCTGTAGCTAGGTGGGGCGAAGATATTCGTAAGGCAGCAGGCAGGGATTGGAGGAGGAGAGCTGAAGATCGAGCTCAGTGGCGTGCCATGGGAGAGGCCTACGTTCAGCAGTGGACTGACACGGGCTGATGATGTGATAGAATAGGTCTCAACATAAAAGGGGGCCAGGCAACGCACGATTCCAGACTTTAGACCGATACTGAGCATTTTTGATATTTGTTTCTTTTGAATATATACCACGTTCTTTCACTCATATCCCTATAGAACAAACAGCCAAATCTCATCCAAATACTCCAGATTACAAAATCAGAATAAGCCTAAAGGGCGTACTCCTACACCAAAATATTAAGATACACGAGTCACATTTAGTAAAAAAATTTATTCAAAGAAAATTTTACTCTCTACATTCACCTTTCCCTTCTACTAGTAATACTTCGTTCGGCGAGTAACGTGAATTATACTTTTCGTGATACAACGATTCGTATGCTGCTCTATCTGACTTTATTTCCTAGAACTTACGAGTTAGTTTCTAAGATTTGAAAGGTGGAGGTATCTTGGCAGGGGGTTTACGACTGGTGGCGTTTACATATGTCTCGTTAGATTGTGATCGTAAAGCCTGCGTCGAGCACATCGCGGATTCATAATAAACCGTAGGTATACTTACAATGCGAACGAAGAAGGTTTTTGTACGTTTTACGTCTATCGAAAGACTGAATATTAAGAGCTATAAATGGGGTAGTCGAGGTTACGCGCTACGTATGTTTCTCAGTTTAGACGATTTGGAGAGAATGAATAGCGCGCGTACATTGCAGCACTTCAGGCCCTCATAGCGGTGTGAGACCGCGGTAATCTTATGGTTCACCAAGGTTAAGCAGCGTTCGACTCAGTCCGCCTGAGATGGGTGATCAATTGTGGTATTTTCATATTCCAGCGTCTCCGTCCTTCAAAAGGCACTAAGCCGTTGGTCCCGGTTACCACTTAATGCGGTAGTCGTTAAGCTAAGTTGGAAGCCTTATAAGCGGCTTGATAAGTTCCAACGGCAGGTAACCACAAACCTGCCTCCACCAATCCGCACATACTCCACGTGTGACCTAAACTCTCTCACCGCAATTTGTGAGAGAAGGCCTTTGCCCAGCAGTATAGGCTGATATTATTATATTATAACTTACTCTTCAAGAGCATATAACTGGTATTGCTAGCTATTATGCTAACATCTTCTCCAGGTTATTATTAAGGTGACTTACCCTACTATGAAGTGGATAATCTGGACGTTGTGCTGTTTGCGAATGATACATCTCTACTGTTCAAAATTAAAAGATAGCTGCTTAATTATGACGATGTGAACAGTGCACTGTCAATGGTTGTTTATTGGTTCAATACGAATAATCTTATCCTTAACGAGAAGAAAATAAAATGTATTAAATTCACAACGCCAAATGTAAGACAGGTAACAACTAATGTACAAAAAAATGGCGTGGATTTAGACCTTGTAGAGTCAACTGCATTTCCAGGTATCACTATTGATGCCAGATTACAATGTGGCCCCCATATTGATCAATTATCTGGTAGATTAAGTTCAGCGGCATATGTTGTAAAGAAAATTAGATTACTAACTTATATTGAAATAGCTAGAATTGTTTACTTCGCTTATTTTTATAGTATTAGGTCATACAGCGTACTACTTTGGGGATGCTCTGCAGAACTTAATGCCATCTTTTTTCTCCAGAAAGGGGCTGTTCGAACAATTTACAATGTGGCCCCTAGAGCTTCTCTTAAAGAAAAAATTACAGAAATGAATATTCTAACTGTTGCATCACAATTCATAAATATAATATAGATAGATAGAAAATCTTCAATATGTTAAAAAGAATCTCAGTAATTTTGAAAAATAAAGCGACATTCATCATGTAAATACACGGAACAAAGATGATCTTATTGTACATTCTACTCGTCTATATAGAATTAGTAATTCATTCATGGGGCAACGTATACGCTTCTACAACAAATTACCCATAGATATCCGAAACATCCTATCAAAAAGTTTAAAAAAGGCAATTAAACCTAGACTCTGTAAGAAAGGGTATTTCAACATTTCGGATTAACTTTACGATACAACAGATTGGGTTCGAGTAGCTCCTCAATCAGCAATATTAATCAATGATGTATAATACCATTTTGAAAAAGAAAAAATGGTTATCAGAAAGGCCAAACAAATTAAATGAAAAGACTAGCCTGCTGAGTTTCTCGCCGGATCTTCTCAGTGGAGGCCGCATTCCGATGTGGTGGTAGATGTAAAAAATGTAATAATTTTGACGTTTGTGAGTGCTATTGTATTGGCCTATACAAATACATTATTTTTGACTTTGACTTTGTATTCAAGCGTGTTTGCCGTGCCCAGTACGTACTTGAATCAAACACGAGACCCGCAAAGGAGCTCTGTCAAGCTTTTATCGTATACGTGGTGATTTACGACTGGGCTTATCTTAGTTGTAGTCATATTTTCTATGGCTGGTCTGCCAATTTTTATAGAGAGGATACAGACTATAATAATTGGCAGACCAGCCATAGAAAAGCTTTGTAGAGGAAGTGAAATTTCTTTTTTCCTATTCCTCTGTCCCTTTCTTTACCATGGTGGCTTATACGGGGACCAGAATAGATCCTGGTTTAAAGGAGTTGTAGTGGTGGGAATGTGTGTGGGCTTAGTCCCATAAAAATATCATCAGCACATAAACTCACAAAAAGAATCCTAAAAAATATTCAAATAGAGTAAGAGATAGGTACACAAATTCTGATATAGGTGATTGCCAATACAAACAATATTTAGTCTTACAACACCTTCCCAGAAATATAAAAAAAAACAGTAGTGTCACACTATTTGGTCCAGTAGTTCAGAATTTTGTATGAAACCGCTTATACGAAGTATGAAAAATGGTAAAGCTGCGGGAATAGATATGATATCTGCCGAGATGATTAAATATAGTGGAACTTGCATCCGGAACGCTTTTTGGGTCCTTGCAAATCTTTGCTGGAAGACCGGTAGAGTCCCTACAGATTAACGCCGCGCAGCCATAGTACCCTTGTTTAAAGGCAAGGGCTCACAATATGACTGCACCAATTACAGGGCCATCAGTTTGATTAGCCTGGCAGCTAAGGTGTACGGTAAAATCATTGAACGGAGAATGCGCGAGAAGTCCGATGGAATGTTGTGCGAGGAATAGGGACATTTCAGGACTGGAGAGGATGTTCGGATTAAGTTTTCTCCCTCCGCAACATCGTAAAGAAGCATCTGGCAGTAGGCCGGAAGGTATTTTGCGGTTTTGTGGATCTGGAGAAGGCATTTGATAGAGTCGTGCTAAAGAGACTGCGACATTTTGCCAGAGTATGGTATAAACTACACTCTATTGCGAGTCGTCTAGTCCACCTATGTGGACAGCAAGTCATGCGTACGGGGGGGTGGTAACATGTCACCTTGGTTTGATGTTAAAATCGGCGTCAAACAGGGTTGCGTGTTGTCCGCTAGACTGTTTATAATATATCTAGTGGTAAACCACCTATATGTAGATGACGCGGTTTTAATAGTGCCAACATCCACTGATCTGCAAACACTAGTCACAGTTATGAGAGACGACTGCATGAACAATGTAACAATGTGACATTTGAATGTAAAGAAAAATTTAATTTTGGTAATTATGGTTTTAGAACGGGATGAAACCAGAATGAATGCAAGGAGTGTGGTTGGTAACGATGTTCTGGAGCAAGTGAATAATAATAATAATAATAATTGTTTATTTTCTGAATTAAGATACATATTTCCTAAATTAGTAAGTACCAAAAAACGTTACAATACCTTAAAAAGTTATTACCAGGGGTTCCCAAACTAGGCACAGCCTGTATCTTGGGATACCGATTACAATTAAAAGAAATAAGATTTAAAAAATAAACGTAATAAAGGAGGACGGAAACATTAAAAATATAAGAAAAAATAAAAAAAAAATGTTGAAAAAACACAGCTCAGTATTAGCTACCCACCACGAGTAAACATAAATTACCATAATAATATAACATGTCTATTATAAAAATAACAATTCACAAAATAACAACTTACACAGGGAAAATAAATGAAACTTTTATAGACTATTAAAAATATAAAAACAAAACAGCTTCAGTGCCCTCGTAATCAAGACTTTTCAACCAGTTGGTGACTTTGACCTTTGCTTGAGATGAGGAAGAATTTTTAAAATCGCAGAGAGTTAGAGCTTTGTTATAAATTAAAGGAAAGACATAAAACTGGAATCTTTTAGCGAAAGTAGATTTAACTGTCGGCAGTTTTAGCTGAAAAACTCTTTTCTGTAACAGAGTGTCGTAGGCCGGTGAGCTGCAGGTAGCTTTATGGGTAGTCATACATGCTTTAAGAATGAAAAGTTGGCGTACTCTGAGGACATCTACTTCTTCGTAAAGCGAATTAGTGGAGTACCTGAACGGTTTCTGAAGCATAACTTTCAGAACAGCACGTTGAGCCCTTTCGAGATTTAGCATAAAAGATTTAGCAGCAGCTCCCCAGACTCCGATGCAATAGGAAAGAAGGGACTGGCAGACAGCATAATAAACAAGTTTGCGAACATGCATACTGGCGGAGTTGCGCAAAATTTTCATAATACCGATCACTTTCCGTATTCTAGTCGATAGGTTAGATATATGAGACTCAAAATTCAAGCGTTCATCTAAAATGAGACCAAGATATTTAAGTTCCTTCGTCCGTTGTATCGAGTCACATGTACATGACAGGTCAGAAGAAAGACTATGATTACTGGTATGAATTTTGATGTCTGGCATAGGTGGAGGTTGACTTCTGGCTGTCTTATGAAAACACATATACTTCGTTTTCCCAGTATTTAGTGTCAGGAGATTATTTTGAAGCCATTTGGAAACCAAAAGTAAGCCTATTTCAGTAACGTTACGGACACATTCCCAGTTTGGACCATAAAACAAAAGAGCAGTGTCATCTGCGTAGCACACAATTTCTGCTGATTCTAAATTTAGTTCATGGATGTCATTCATATACAAAATAAACAACAATGGCCCCAGTGTGCTGCCCTGTGGCACTCCATAAGTGGTGGGTAGCGTCGCACTCATTAGAGAATCCACTTTTACAAGTTGTTGCCTGTTAGTAAGGTAGCTGCAGAACCAGTCCAAGGCAGTGCCACGAATTCTCATTCCCTCCATTTTCCGTAACAGAATGGAAACTGAAACCGTGTCAAAGGCCTTAGCAAGGTCGAGGAAAACTCCACAGCAGTTATGACCATTATCAAGGTGAGACGCAACAAAATTAACCAATTTTTGGGTCGCATCCTCTGTTGATTTAAGTTTTCTAAATCCGAATTGATTTTCTGAAAGTAAGTGATTATTTTCAAGAAATATTGTTAGGCGCTTGTTAGTCAGCTTTTCAAGTAATTTAGAAAAAATGCTTAGAAGTGAGATCGGTCTGTAATTGCTTGGAATGTCCCTCGGCCCAACTTTATGAATTGGAGTAACCGATGCTGTCTTCCATATATCAGGAAAACATCCGGTACTGAAGCTGAGATTGAAAATGTAAACAAGTGGAGGAATAATGGAAGTTTTTATTGCTTTTATAAGTCTATTTGTAAAACCATCTAATCCAGGGGCACTGCTATTGTTTAAATTGGAGATAATATTATCTACTTCTATCGGATCAGTAGGGGAAAAATAGAAAGAATTAGAAGGGCCCTTTGTCGTTTTAACTTTTACACTGAGATGATCTTCAGTTTCCTTAGTAGCGTCTAAAATATCTTTTGCTAGATTTGGTCCAACAGAAGTGAAAAACTCGTTGCATTTGTTTAGTGATTCTAAGGGGTCATTAAATGCTGATAAAAGTTCATTGGGCTCAGTATCTTTCGTTTTGAAATGACACACTTTTTTAATAGTGTTCCACAGCGCCTTCGTATTTCTGTGATTCTTCTCTATTTCATTATTTTCATAATCAGTCTTCAGCTTGCGCAATAAATTGTTGCAATAATTCCTGTATCTAGAGTAAGATGTTTTGAGTACAATATTCTCAGGTTGCTGTCTTACAAGTAAATGTAGCCTGTCTCTGTGTCGGATGCAGCGTAGTAAGCCTGGAGTGATCCAAGGCTCTAAAACAAATTTAGACCTGCTAATTTTTTTCGACTGGGAATGTTTCCTAATGATTGAAGACAAAATTTTTATGAAAACTTGGGAAGCGACATTTACATCGTTTTCATTCAGGACTTGAGACCAGTTAAAGTTATTTAGTTCAGACGTGACTTTTTCGTAATCAATAATCATCTTTAATCTTTGGGACTTGATTTTATTATTTCTGTTTGTTAAACCTAAGATAGCAACTTTGTGATCTGTTATATCAGTTTCACAGACAACTCCTATTACGGGGCGATCAGATTTTAGGAAAATGTGATCCAGACAAGCATCTAGTCTAGTTGGAAGGGTAATAGCCGGAAGAAGACCATGTACTGCAGTCATGCACAAGTATTCAGATGGATTATATTTCCCAAGGTCCGTTGACAATATATCTATGTTGATATCACCTGCCAAAACAACTGTCGAATTACTATGAAGAGAATCAAGGATTAAATCGAGCGAGTTAATAAAAATGCTAGTATTTCTGAAAGAAGGAGAGCGATATATTCCTAGGATTGAAATAAAATTCGGTATTTCAACAGCCAAGCAACACGCTTCCGCAAGTTCAGGTTCTGATACAGTAACAGACCAACAATCTCTGATAAATATAACAACGCCTCCATTTTGGTTTAAGTTACGGTGTGTTTGATATGAAGTATAACCCGGAATATTACCACTAATCGTTGAAGAGTCAAGTCTACACTCTGTCAAAACTATAACGTCACAATTAATATTTAATCGAAAAAGTGCAACTAGGAAAGAGTCTAAATTTTTATGAATACTTCTAATGTTAGATGTTATTATTTTGAAGTTATAACGATTCGTCAGAATACTTTTACAGTCTTCTAGGATATTTATTTTATGACAGTTAATATTCAGCATGTTATCTAGTTCCGACGGAAGGTCTAAACAAGCCATAATAAAGATTTAGAGTAGTGCAGTAGCTGCATTATTGTATGTAGAATTAGTTTAATGTTAAAAAATGATGTAAATAATTGTAAAATAAAAAGAATCGAAATAGCTTTTGTGCAAAAGTTAAAATTATAAAGTATAAAATTAAAAGGAATAAAAAGACTTAAAATTTCAAGAAAAAATAGAAACCAAATGACTACAAAAACATTTAAAATAATAGGTAGGACCAGATCCCACTGACTGACAAAAATAAAACATAAGGTGACAATATAATTAACTGAGAAAAAACTATATCTAATTCTAAAGAGTATACACTTAAATATACTTAAATTTATTATTGGCATTGGTGTACTATTTACATATTTAATTATGTATACAATATCGGTACATTTTGAAAAATAATTTAACACACATGGATAGAAATATTTGTATACAGTTTTAAAACATAATTTCCTAATAGTACCATTTATGTGAAGTGGAAAAGTAACCTTTAAATGAGAAGTACAACTAAACAAAAGACAATAATTAGTATCCAAAATATAGTTATTGGTGTGCATAGGATAAATTGGTAGCAAATAACAATAAGTTGATATAACTAAATATATGAGAGTATAAAATTTAAAATAAAAATTTACAAAATGACAGCAGATGCAGAGTTTAATTGCAGTACGTATTTCAGGAACTCTGAATATTAACCAGAGGACGTTGGCGGATGGACGTCTGCGACGGCTCCAGTTTAAGCTTATCCAGAACTGTCTCGGAGGTGACTCGGAGTACGGAACTCGTTTCCGACCTGCGCATGAAAATGTTCCCATTGGAAGTCCGTACGTATCTGAAATTCAGTTGAGAGCCAGTAGAACGAGCCTTACTGAACAGTATTCTATTGGCTTTAGTAAGATGTTCATTAACGTAGATTCGGCGAGGATTTCCAGGTACTTCTATCGAAACAGTGGTGAGGCCACGTCGCACACGGGCAGCGCGCAACAGCTGGTCACGCGGCGCGCGCCTAGTCAGAGTGACAACGACTGGCCGTGGCCTGTCTACAGCGCCAATTACTCGTGGCCCAATACGTTTAATGTCGTCAATGTCATGAGGGTCAAGGTTTATTCCCAATTTCGCCGCCAGGTTCGAAACAATGAGGGGCAGATTTTCACCATGATGTTCGGTGACGCCGGTCAGCTCAATGTCCTTAAGAAACTCCCGCTGTTGTCTAGACTCGAGTTCTTGTCGCAGTACCAGGACTTCAGCACGAAGGTCAGTGACTTCAGCCTTATAGCGATCTAGTTCCTTTAGCTCTATTTTCATGTCATTGATTTCCTTCCGGAAATGTTCTATATCTGCCGAGGTTGAGTTTAGGGAAGATGTAAAGGCACCCATTTCGAGCTTCATGTTTTCAAAAGCATCTTGGAGTTGAAGCATAGATTGCGTAAAAGTTTTCATCATATTAGCAGGCACAGCAACCGGCATTTGATCTCCTAGCTGGTCAGCGGACTCCATGCCGATTCCTTGTTGTTTATCCGAGCGAATAGGAACAGAGTCGGTGATTCGCTTTTTATTTTTCGCCTTACAGGTCGGGCAACGGTAAAAATGAGTTCCACTAGTTCGAAGTTTTCTAAGCTCTTCTCTCGGCAGGCTGAGACATCCAGGATGGTATTGAATTGGACACATCGAGCAGCTAATTAACATGGTCTCTTCTGTATTTCCATCTGCGTACAGCATTTTATTACATGCTCCACAGTTCATTTTGTGAAATAGCTACGACCTCTATCGATTGGTTATGAAATTAAAAAGTCCCTAACGTTGTAAAAAATATGTTATGGAAATCGATAGATTATAACTTAGTCCACTTAGTCCAGCAAAAATAGTAGAGATGGCGTATACGAAATAAGAAAGTCTTTTGTGTATTTAGTGTAAACGAGTGTCAATAGATGGCTCTTAACACAGTCTAGAGCAATTTCAAAGAGATTTTCATTAACGATAGAAAACAAAAAACTAATAATCCGTAATAACCATCACTTACTCACACGTTATCATCCATAAAAGTCACTTTTCACACCACGCAAAGTCGAAAATAAGGCACACACTTTGTTAATGTCAGCGAGAGTTTAAAAAGTTTATAATAACGGTTGGTTATAATTAATCAAAATATTTGCTTTAAACGGGTATGATAAGTGTAGATAACACTCGTAGACTGAAAGGGTAACTTCAGCAAATAGCTAAACTGAATTTTAGGATAATTTGCACACTATTTCACGTTTATTACAAAAAAAAATTGGGAGCTGTTTCAAACCAGTTTTTATGTTACAACGCCCTCTTGCTTTGTATATCTTGTTTGCGCCTTCAGTAAAGGCCGTAACCGGCGAGTGTGTATGAGACGAAATATGAGAGTGGAGGAAGCCAGGTATGTAAGGAAAGAACCTGTTGGAACTCTGTACTCTCTGCCTACCCCGTGAGGGAGCTAGTGTGATGATATAGATAGATATAGTTGTGATTCTTAGAGATATACTATAATTTTATTAATCACATTAGTGAAATTTAGAATTTAACAATTATGCTAAATTTATGAAAAATTGCTGTAAAACGGTAGGCCAACTAAAGCCATTGCTTAAAGTGCCTGAAATTACATTAAAGACGAACATAAAAGCACCATTTTATATTATAATATTATAAAAGCCTTAGACTTGCAAACGCCGGAAATCACAAGCAGTCGAGCCACAGCGGATATTGAATCGTGCGGTAACTAGGGCGCGCCGGGAGATGGGAGAAAACTGATTCAGATACATATTCCATACTGTTTCTAACCGTGTCAGTATAATATTTCTAGTGCCTTGATTAAATCTAGCTTTGGCATGTTGATTTATTCTAAAACCAGCTGTTACCAGTGACTACGCACGCGTTTATTTGGTCTATCTATATCATGACGCCAGATCCCTTGCGGGGTGGACAGAGAGTACAAATTTCCAACAGGTTCTTTTCCTACATACCTCCCTGGCTTACTTTACTCTCATAGGTCGTCTCATACACGCTCGCCAGTTACGGAGACTCTTGACTTGTTTAGATAGTCTAGGTCTTTCCCGGTACCAACATCCTTCCACTTTCGCATAATATACCTGTTTTGTCATTCTGTCTTCTGACATTCTTTCTATTTGCCCGAACCAACGGAGCATACCCTTTCTCATCTTTACACTGATATTATCTTTCATACCTACTTGCTTTCTTACCACGCGGTTACGAATATTTTCATATTAAACCAAAAAAAGTAAAACAATATTTTGTTAACGATGCTCGGTCCTAATGTATTGAGAAGCGAGCCTATTGCCATTATCAAGCCGATTGTTTATACCTACTCGCTTTCTTACTACGCTGTTGTGAATTCGGTCAGTCAGCTTCTTCCGCAGAGCTCGCATTTCCATTGCATTTATCCTACTTTCATTCTCCTTCTTACATACCCAGCTCTCGCTGCCATATAGCAGCGTTGGGTCAAGCACTCCGTTATATATGGCCAGCTGCGCCTTTGGCTTAAGTGCCGGCTCCCAAGTAGCTTTACCATCGCACCATTTACTCTGTTCCCTGCACTCACTCTTCTCTCTATGTCAGCAGTGTATATCCCATCCTTGCTGAATGCGCATCCAAGATATACAAACTCATTCACTTGCTCGAGCACATCCTTTATTTTGTAATTTGACATAGGTAGGTCGGTCTTTCTGGAATAGCACTCCAAGTATCACTGCCAAGTAGATATCTTTTAAATCCGTTTAGCCGTGGTAGTATGAAGAAATAAAAACTATCCCACAATAATTTTCAATAAATTGTTAGTGCTGCGTAAAATTCCACCTGGAAAACCGTCCAGCGCGGCCCGAGTGTAATTTTTTTAGTGTGCGTTTTGATGCCATTTCGCCTGCATGTATAGGCCGCGCCCTCACACGACACACCTCCGTCGATGTATATTGTCACTTCGAGCTACAAAAGTCGAGTCGCTATGTCGGACAGCGTATCCGCTATTTCTTGGTATCTCTGGTCTATTTCTGATGCTGGATATGGAGCTAGCTTATATGTAGCTCACTTTATGCTTCAGATCGCCCCTTCCAACACACAGCGTTCGTATTCCTCTCTTTACGTCGTAGAAGTTCGATGGTTCCTGAATCCTGAGTTCTATGGGGATTAGGCTAGCAAGCAGCAGGACTGCATTCAGGGACACTGTGCGATAGGACTTGGCAATCTTTAGCGCAAAGCCTCTCTTGATCGCACCCAGCATCTTTTGAGTGCCTATTTTTATAGTGGCCGGCGCCCATGCACTGGATGCGAACATTAGAGGCTCAATTACAGCGGTGTGGATGGTCCGGATAATCTCCGGATTCAGGCCCCAACTAATTTTCGCAGTTTTTGCCAGGTTTTATAGATATTTTTTGCCTTGCGACAGACGGCAGAGACCTAACTGTTAAAGGTCAATTTGGCGTCTAGCGTAAGGCCCTAAATCTTTTATCTTTTGTACTATCCGTACTGGTTTTTGTTCATATGCACGTCTGGATTATCGAATTTTAATTTTCTTGTTATATACATTGCTCTCGTTTTGTGCGCGGCAAAGTAAAGTTTGTTTTTGATATCCTACTCGTACTACGAGGCATGCCTTTTAAGTTTTCTTGTTTGAAGAAAAAAACACTACTAGAACCTTATACTACTTTTTATTGTTTTTCAAAGTATTCACCACGTAGCTTAATACACTTTTCCATTCGCTCAAACCAGTTATTATAACATTTATTCCGCTCTAAAGTGGGGGGTGTTCAAAATGGCTGACTTGAAAGCGTCGACTGCTTCTTCACCGGACTGGAACCTTTGACCACGAAGACTTTTCTTAATTTTAGGAAATGTAAAGAAATCGTTAGGGTTTAGGTCAGGACTGTATGGAGGATGGTCAAGAATTTCTACTTTTTCCTGCTTCAAATATTCAATCGTTTGACGAGCGCTGTGTGAGCTTGCGTTGTCGTGATGCAGGATGATGCGTCGCTTTGAGTTAGATTTTCGAAGTTCGGCGATGACTTGTGGTAAACAAACTGTGGTATACCACTCTGCATTAACCGTTCCACGATCTTCAAGTGCAATAGTCGCAACATGGTTGGTTTTTCCAACGAACATGGCCACCATCTTCTTTGAAGTGCTTCGAGAACGAACAACTTTAGTCGGCTTTGGCTCTTCTTGAAAGACCAGATTGTAGATTGTTGTTTGGAATCAGGATCGTAGGCATAGATCCAAGATTCGTCACCTCTGATGATGTCGTAGACGTGATTTGACTCTCCTCGGTTGAACCTTTGCAGAGTTTTCTTACACCATCTGACGCGGGCCGCCTTGTGATCGTCGGAAAGCGGATGCGCTATCCAACGGCAAACTAGCTTTCTCACACCCAGCGCTTCATGCAAGATCTTCTGAATGGTTGTCCCTGAGATGCCTAATAGAGCCTCTATCTCTCGATACGTCACGTGACGATCTTCGAGAATTAGTTGTCTCACAGCAATGATGTTATCTTCAGTGAAGGCGGATTTTGGGCGTCCTTCGCGAGATTTGTCACTAACACTAGTATGTTCACGCTGGAATTCTAAATACCAGCGTTCGACAGTCCGCAGACATGAGGCTTCATCAATGAACACAGATGTTAGCTCTTCAAAATACTGAAGCCGTGTCAGACCTCTTCTAAAGTTGTAGAAAATTATTGCACGAACATTTTCCTTAGAAAGATTCATTTTCGTACGTAACCTAACAGATTCCAATCGACGCTGTGACTAAACAATAGCATTAATCCTTATACTTTCAACTGTTTTGAGATTAAAAATTTAAACACATTCGAATAAAGAACAGTTCCAAATTCAAAATTGCCGGGAAATATGGAAACGACAGAACTTAAAAGGCATGCCTAGTTACATCAGGACTAAGTCGTCTGCTGCTGCCTGCTAGTGTATTTCGCGATTTTCCAGTTCATCTAGGAGAGGGTCTATCAACAGTTTTTGCAGCGTCGGTCCGCTTATGGATCCTTGTTGGTATTTTTACTAGCTGTTCTCCCGCCATGGTAGATCGATACTTCGCGGTATCCAAATTCTTAGTACCTTCCTTAATTTAAGGGGCATTTCTTTCTGACCAATTCCGTCTTTATCGCTGGCCACCAGGCGTTATCAAACGCTCCCTCAATATCGAAGGACCAATAAGAATAGATTTCCTGTTTGATAGGGGTTCTCTTACGTGTTTTGTCATGTCATATAATGCGAACTTAGTGCTGCGTTGTGGAACAAAACCGTACTGTTTCGTGTTGGTTTTGGGTAGGACGGGCCATCACAGTCGGCTTACTAAAATCCTCTCCACTATTTTGACTACATTTGGCAGCAGTGCTATCGGGCGGTGGAATTTAAGATAAGTGTAATCATCCTTGCCAGGTTTCCCCAAAACCAGCACTTTTGTTCCCTTCCAGAGTGCCGAGAAGCACAACAGGTACAAACGCTTGTTGACATTGGTCTATTACCTATTTGTGTATACTTTTAAACTATTGTATTTAAGTCTTCACTGCTTTCTATTTCTTTAACTGTTCCGTAATATATATTATTTTTGATGTCGTTAATAATACTTTTATTTCCCTAGTGAATTGATCCCAATTCGCTTTCTTTGTGTTAAAGATACTAGTCGGATTCTTTCGTCGTCCCTCAGAGAGTTTCTCGACCTCTAGGTACGCATTAATAATCTATCGCATTATGATCGAAGCTGATGACCCCTCCGTCGACCCGTCAGTCGCGGACGCAGCCCAATACGTCTGGTCTCCTCTGCTATCTTCCGATTTGCTCCCCCACTGCGCTCTACGCATTTACGTCCCTTCAATTATAGTTTGACTGTCTATTATCTGTCCACAGTGGAACTTGAATTTTTCGAGGTATGGTTCAAGAGGTTTGCTGCCCTCGAAGTATACAGAGACCAGACTTTTCTTCCAGGTCTGTACTTCTGTTTCTGTTCCAAAACATTCTTCCTTTCGAATTTGCTTTTGCAGTCTTTTGCAATATGTTATTGCCGTCCACAACGGTAACATATCATAAACGACGTATTCTTATTTTTTCTTTATAAAATATTCGTTTCCTTCTTCTGACCATGTTGATTTCTTTTCACATTCATCGCATCTTGTAAATGTCGTAGTCTTCTATAATTTTGACCCTCAATACCTCAGTTATCGGTAAATCGCCACTAGATTCGATTGCCGTTTGAAACACGAAAAAAGATTCTGGCAAACTGTATAATAATAATATGGCACGTAGTTCGTCGATAACCACTTACCCGATCTCTATAAGCTTCTTTACCAAAAAATTGTGTTGACGCAGGTCATCTCCTTCCTGCTTACATGTTAACACAGGTCTTTTCAACAACGACGCTTTCCGCGCGTACCCACTGGATGCATACAAAGAGTTCAACTTGTCTTAAATCGCTTTCGAAGTTCCTACGCCATCTAATGCTATTACTTCACTCGAACTAACGGTTAATAATATCTCATTCTGCTTTTTTTTTGAAGTTGCACCAGATTCCTAGAGCAAGTTTTTAAATATACCTACAACCAGAATCAGAACCATTTTAAATTATTAGTTCTCTTATTTAATTATTATTTATTATTATTATTTATTTATAAATTTACGATCACAACATAATGCACAATATAAAAAACATCGCCCCACAAAACTGTGCAACCAGTTTGACTGTGGGGTCAGTTCAATCTACAAACTTAATATAATGGTAACACTAACTTAACACAAACTTAGGTAATGTTTTTTCAGATTCCTTTTAATTTTTTTATATTTGTCTCGCCCCTTATGGCCGCCGGCAGACTATTCAAAATGTATGGGATGCGTTTTTTTAGCGCCCTGTCACCGAAGTAGTTGGTCACCCTTGGTACATTGTATCTGCCGTCGGTCACCAAGCGCGTACTGTACACATTGCTTACTGGAGTTAAAAACTCTCGACGGTCACGATTGTTTACAATCAAAAGAAATTTGTGTTTTAAACTGATTGGAAGAATTTTACAAATTTGAAATAATTTTCTATAGTTATCCTTACAGCTATTTTTAATCTTCCTATTGACAAGTAGTTTTAGAAATCTAATTTGAAGCGTTTCTAATTTATCCAGGTTTGTTTTAAATGTAAGACCGTAACTATCGAGAGCATAACTAAATATCGAATCAACTAAAGATATATATAAACATCTTAGAGTATTAATAGGAACTCTGTAACTAAGATGGTAAAATTTACCTAGTAATATTCTTAATTTATTGCAAACATAGTCTACGTGCTGAGACCAAGAGAAGTTTTCATCAATTTTCATACCTAAATAAGTTATACATTTAACCTGTTCGATAGGTTTACAATTACAATTGGTTAGATTGTTATGCATACATAAATAGTCGTGAGTGAATAAGAGGGGGGGTTCTAAGAATAAGTGTAAATAAGGTGAGTGTATAATCATTAATTTTGTTTTGTCTGCGTTTAACACGATACCATTGTCATGCGACCATTTTACTACTGCATCTATATCTTGTTGCACTAATCTGCAACTGTCATTGATGTCAGTGCCCGCGCGCAGCACGCAAAGATCATCTGCGTACATGAATGCCGAGCAGTGCCTTAGTACACCGCACAAGCTATTCACGTGTATGAGGTAGCAGACAGGCCCACACCCTGATCCCTGTGGTACGCCGCACTGCATTGTCATACTGTCACTGTACGCCTCGCCCACTTTCACACGATAAGAGCGTGCTGTGAGATAGTCACGGAACCAATGATTAAGCGGCTCTCTCACTCCGCACTCATCCAATGCACTAAGTAGGGGTTCCGTTTGTAAAGTGTCAAACGCTTTTTTATAATCAAAAAATGTTGCTACTACAAACTTTTTATCACCTAAATAATTATTAATTTCATCTGTGAAATTTGCCAATAAAGTGTTTGTACTTTTGCCCTTATGAAAACCGTATTGACACTTGTTTAATACATTATTAGACTTTAGATAGTCCCCTAACTGCTTAACTACACAATGCTCAAATATTTTATCTATGCTTGACAATATAGATATAGGTCTGTAGTTGGATATATTTTTCGGGTCTCCTTTTTTATGAACTGGGCGAACTATTGCCTCTTTTAACTTCATAGGGAACTCATAATTTTTCACAGATAAATTTACAAGTCTAGCCAGGACTGAGCTAATCTTATCACAAACAAGTTTTAAATCGGACATACGCACTAGATCGCTACCCGGTGACTTGTTAATATCCACGTTTTTAATTGTATTTTTAATATCTAAACTCGTCACTGGGTGCCATCTCATGCTTACGTCAACAGGTTTTACATAAGTTGCTCTAGGTAACCAATTTTCTTTACACTTATGTATTATATTATTAACTTCATCTGAAAAAGTTGTAGCAAAATTATTAGTTATATCTCTGGCGTTTCCTTGCGTTTTCATATTTGACAGAATAAGTGCGTCTATGGTCTGTTTGTTATTTCCTAATAGTTCGTTAATTTTTTCCCATACCTGTTTAATATTCTTATGACATTCTAATATGCTATTCTGATCATAAACATTTTTACTTTTATTAATAGCTTTCTGGCACTTATTTCTGTATTTAGTGTAAGTAAGACGCTTCATCATATTTTTTGGGTCGTTACTCCATAATTCAAAAAGTCTGTCTTTTTCTCTTACCATATTCTTCAAACTATTATTTATCCATCCTTTGTTATTTCTCTTACTAATACTGGCAGTTTTATTTGTATAACAATCATTATAAATATCATTAAATAATTGTGTAAAGGAGTTATATAATTCAGTTGGGCAATTAATCGAAAAGAACCTCTCAAAGTCTGTATTTAATAATTTGTCTCTGACCATTCTATTGTCTAGAACTCGCTTCGTAATAGCGAATTGTGGCGCAGATGAACGCACAAGTCGGGTCGCATCGGAGTGGGACAGCTGTTTCGGCGGAGTTCGTTTCCATTCTACTACAGCCGAGACGAAATAATGGTCAGATAATTTATGCTTTGTTACCGCTGAGTGAATACGCGTGTTACTTGCTCTAACGTAAATGTGGTCTCAACAAGATTGTACTACATTTCCTAATAAAATTTCTCTTCGCGTAACATCTTCAATGCACTTTTGGAATCCGTATTCAGATAATAAATTTCCATAAGTAGTGACGTGATTCTCTTCGTAGTTTAATAAATTAATATTTATATCACCACAGAAGAACACTTTGGAATTTTGTGGTAGATTTTCCAAGAGGCATCGAAATTCAAGTAAAAACTGGCTTACTTTATTTAGATTATTTATTCTTGGCGGTCTATACATAGATATAACATAAATTTGTTCACCATTATAATTAATTATAGTGGAAACGCACTCCGCCGAGCGCATTCCAGTGACCGGCAACAGATCGCACACACATGCTCCTAACGCCTCACGCGTGTACACTAAGACCCCCCCACCGGAACGGCCCGCTCGTGTATAGTTGTTAACATCATAGCCATTTATTTTAAACATTGATAATAATGAGTAATCTATATTAGGTTCTGTTATAACAATAATGTCTAAATGCTTTATACTATCATTTAATATTACAAGTAATTCACTAAAATGTTTTTTTAAACTACGAATGTTTACATGCAAAATGCTCAAAGCTTCTATGTTTCCAAATGTATCCAACCAGTCATTCATGTTATTAAAACTGGTAAAGTTAACATCATTATCAATTATAAAATCAAAAGTAGCGCCCGCGAATTTTAAAAAGTATCATTAACTAAAAGATAGAATGAACAAATAGAAATAAAGTCTTTTAAAAACATAAAGAAAATTGAAGTAGTTACAGTATGTGAACGAAATGAAACTACTTTATTTTTAATAAATTAGTTATTTCGCTTTTAGATCGTAACCATATGACTTTGTCTCCTTCATCTTTCTTCACCAGAACTTTTCCATTTGATATCCATACGTATTTATAAACACCGCGAAGTTGTTTTTTAGCATTCCACAATATAGTTTTTGTAGTCTTTGTAAGATCCTCATTTATATAAATTTTGTGGTTCTATTAGTTTACTATGTTTTGCCATTAAGGCAAATATGTACGTAGTACGGTACCACATAATACTTTAAATTATTTATCGTTTAGGAGCTTATCTAGTGTATATTAACATTAACATCTTAATTAGTAATTTATAAAGTGAAATAAGAGTATAATAGAGTACGCGTCAAATGTCATTTTTATCGCCTGAAAGAGAATAATTATGAATAACTAAGTTAAATAACCCTTTAAGTGCAACAACGATTTCTTTCGAAATTGGGGAAATCAAACTGTTCAGGAATCTCTGTCCTTTAAATCCTACTAAGAGGTCATAGCCTTACGTAAATGCAATAAAACTTATCTATATAAAAAATAACTATTTTTAAAATAATGTAACACCCACCAAGATACAATTTTAAATTAGAAACAAATTCACCCACACAGATACTTAATAAATAATCCCATAAAATAATATTAATTACCACACTGCACAAATTAAATTTTGAATAAAATTAATTGCAGTTCTTTCATTATTCTAGCATCTTAATATCCTAACTAATCAAGTTTTCAATAATTAAGTTTTATAACAGAGTTAATACTAAGCTCGGGTTTAATATTTACAGTGTTGCAGGTGCTACGAAAAAGTGATTAAAATACAATTAGCTAAATCCTAAATTAAACTTTTAGTATCCAGGGATTCGTATTTTGTGATCAAAAAATAATTTTCTGCTTAAAATGACTTTTTGTTAAGGTATATGTAGTATCGATAAATTTTATAAAGGTGTAACATATATAACTGAAAACCTCAGAAACCCCAATTAGATTAATGCTTTACGATATTAATACGTAAATCAAACTCCCAATTTTAAGTAGTTTTCTACCATTTTTTTAGATCTTTGGTACCCAAATTAACCATAAAATTTAATAATTAATTAACTTTTGTATGCATATTGAAACGTGTAATAAAACTAAATTTAAAATAGCCGTTATGCTTTGAATATTTATTCAATATTATAATTGTATTTAGTAGTTATCTCTCTCTCTATATCATCACGCCAGCTCCCTCGCGGGGTAGGCAGAGAGTACAGAGTTCCAACAGGTTCTTTCCTTACATACCTCTCTGGCTTCCTCCACTCTCATAGTTTTAGTAGTTATAATCGCACATTAGTTACTTAAATGTGAATCCTTTACCTTGTGATTACAAAACAAGCATTCCACAATCATTGCTACATTACCGCTTTATGTACATTAATTTTTAGACCAACCTTTTCAAAGTCGCCCAAAAGTGCACAAGTCGCCTGAGAACCTACAACACTCCATGACAGTAGCAGTCTTAAGACAAACATTATGATCCAGATCATTAAAATTAAAATGTAACTCATCATATCCCAGCTTAAGATCGCAGTACTGTCGAATATTAAAACTTTATTATCCCCAACATTGTAAGTGTCGTTATTCTTTTAAGGGTACGTATCCATTATCTTCGTGGATTGGTTGTGCGCGCTTGCTCGTAATTTTTACGCTTCAAGCGTGTAACAGTTCGGCTACGGTTGTAATGAATCTATGTTTGCACTGATAGGCGGCTTACTTAGCACCTTGAGCCTAGCGAGTATTCCAACCTGTGACGAAGTAAACTAAATGTTTTAGAAGGTTTGAAATCGTTTTTACTGTGCTCGCTCGTGCTAGTGCTCGCTTAGTATACAGCGAAGTAAACCAACGTATTTGTCTTTTATCACGACGCGCAACACATTGATTCGTCAAAAATGGATGAAGCATTCATTGCAGTTTAATTTAAAAAAAACCTCTGTGGTAACCATTTAATGATAATAAACAATAAAGATTTAACTCCTCATGAGTTAATCTTGACTTATGTCATCAACCCAACCTGATGGATAATACCTTATAGTAATAATATCAGCCTATACTGCCCACTGCTGGGCAAAGGCCTTCTCTCACAAATCGAGGTAAAAGAGATTAGGTCATACTCCACCACGCGGACCCAGTGCGGATTGGTGGAGGCAGGTTTGTGGCCACCTTCTGTTGGAACTTATCAAGCCGCCTTTAAGGCTTCCAACTCGGCTTAACGACTACCACATTAAGTGGTAACCGAGACCAACGGCTTAACGTGGCTTCTAAAGCACGGAGACGCTCGAATATGAAAATGCCACAAACGGTCAGCCATCTCAGGCCGACCGAGTCGAACGCTGGTTAACCTTGGTGATCGGTAAGAACACCGCGGTTGCACTGCGCTACGAGCGCCTTATAATTTTAAAGAACAATTCTGTGTGAATATTAGTTTTCCAGCTATTTATGAAAGTAGGCTCCGTCCGAAACGTAATCCACTTTGAGAGGGGATATCGTGTATACTAACAAGAAATCAATTTAATGTCATTAGGTAGCCACAATGTGAACAAGGCCAAAAGAGAGTGTCTGTGGAGTGACCGTATTCGTAAATCACCTGAATGTTTGTGACCGTGTTTGCAATGCGAAGAGATGCAAAATCGTGGAGTACTTGGGGTAATTCGCGAGCATAATGGACACGCACCGTTAAATACAGCACCTCTATCTGCAGAACTCGTAAAACTCATTGGATATTAAGTTGAAACGTATTGCGTGAGTTATGTCGCCGTTCATCCGACCATTTGCGGATGCGCAATTTTTATTATACTTTCTGCCTCACAAATGCTCGTTTGATATTCGATAAAAGGGGCTTGCACGAATTTATTGCGTAATGTTTCACTAAAAAAACTGCGATGGCAGTTCATGCTTATTTTTTTTGCTTGTAGCCAGTGGTATAAATTGTATGCATTTTGATTAATATCGAGATTAACTATTTTATTTTTATTTTTTATTATTAGGAAAACAAACAGTGATATGAAACAGAAATAATACTAGATAGAAACAGTACACCAATTAAATGTTTTCACATATAATAATAATATCAGCCTATACTGCCCACTGTTGGGCAAAGGCCTTCTCTCACAAATCAAGGTGAGAGAGATTAGGTCATACTCCACCACGCGGACCCAGTGCGGATTGGTGGAGGCAGGTTTGTGGCCACCCGCTGTTGGAACTTATCAAGCCGCCTTTAAGGCTTCCAACTCGGCTTAACGACTACCACATTAAGTGGTAACCGGGACCAACGGCTTAACGTGCCTTCCGAAGCACTGAGACGCTCGAATATGAAAATGCCACAAACGGTCACCCATCTCAGGCCGACCGAGTCGAACGCTGCTTAACCTTGGTGATCGGTAAGAACACCGCGGTCGCACAGCGCTACGAGCGCCTCCGCACAGCGCTACGAGCGCCTCACATGTAAATAACTAAATAACTTGATCGTTTGATTATGATTTTACAATATAGCTTGTTATGATAGAGAAGAAATAAACAGAGACAAAACAGAATTACAATAAAAGCAGCTGAACCGACAGTGCGCTATAAGAAGCCAACGTTGAACAGGTGTCTTATAAAGTAAAGAACAAAACAAAAAACGTAACTTATAATTAATTAATTTAAAAGTTAACTGTTAGTAGGAAAACCATCGAACCATGCTTTAGATAAAGTTTTTTTTTAAATTTTGAGGTTTGGATATAAACAAGTCTAGATCAGGAAAGACAACCAAATCGTTGAATATTTTTGCTGAGCGGATAAAATATGCATTTTGTCTGTAGTTAGAAGCGCTTTTGGGGATAGCTAGATATGTTGGCTGTCTCACAGTTCTATTAGGAACCTTTAGGTATATTTTAGAAAGAAGTTGGGGGGAATCTATGAGATGTTGCGCAATTTTCACTAGAAGAACAACGTCCGCAATTTTTCTTATTTCTTGTAGCGGCAGAATATGGTGCCTGCGACATCTTGCTTCATAATTGTAGTCGTGTATGCCTGACTTATATTCCAAATAATTTAAGAATCTACGCTGAATAGACTCAAGTCTGTTGTTATAAATATTGTAAAGCGGGTTCCATACTTGTGAGCAATATTCCAAGACACTACGCACCAATGAACAATAAAGGAGTTTGATCACTTTTAAGTTCGTAAAGTGACAGCTGGATCTGATTATAAAACCCATGGTTTTATTAGCTTTTTTGGAAATGTGGTCTATGTGTTTCTCATATGTAAGTTTGGAATCATGAATGACACCGAGATCACGAATGTCTTGTACCTACCGTAAAGCCTTACCCTTAAGAATGTACTGATTATGTATCAATTTTAATTTTCGTGTAAAACTTATGGAATGATATTTATTGACATTAAGGTCTTATTTATTTAAATAACAATATACTGAGTACTTATTATTTCATAAATAACAATATTCTTCAAATCGGTCTAGGTCTTTTTGCAATTGGATGGAATCATTCAGGGTCTCAATTTTTTTAAATATTTTCATATCATCGGCGTACAGCAGGAAGTTAGAATATTGAAAACAAGATATAACATCTACTGAGTTCTTAGATTTACGCGAACATTACACATGAAATAAAACGAGAAAGACTCGTCCCGTGACCATGGGTGCTGCAAAGCACTCGAAACGTCGGAAACTTAAAAATCAAAATAAACCGCGATAAAATCAGAAAAAAATAGTTTTATTTCAAGATATAACATCGTTTATGAATATGTTAAAAAGTAAGGGTCCTAGTAATGAGCCCTGAGAGACGCCAGAGGGAACATTGTTTCAATCGGAAGAGAAACCACAGACCACTACTGCCTGAGTGCGATTTTTTATATATGAAGCTAACCATCTGTACAAGCTGCCGTGTATTCCCGCGAAAAAGATTTTTTGCAATAGTATTTGATGGTCAATACGGTCAAATGCTTTACTGAATTCTGTAAATATAGCATCAACCTGTCCTCCAGAGTCCAGCAGTTACAAATTCTATAAAAGACAGAAGATTTGATGAGGTCGATCGCTTTTTTAAGAAGCCGTGTTGTTCTGAAATAAA
The DNA here is from genome assembly GCA_905147815.2 of Phalera bucephala. NCBI lineage: Eukaryota > Metazoa > Arthropoda > Insecta > Lepidoptera > Notodontidae > Phalera > Phalera bucephala. Next base: position 35,107,514 of record LR990615.1, on the reverse strand, counting down.
ATTTGCTGAAAGTGCTTCATATATCTGAGAATATACCATTCGTTCGAATATTTTAGCAAAAATGCACAGTTTAGATATGGGCCTATAATTATTGATATCATTTTTACTTCCGTTTTTGTGAATCGTGGTAATAAATGCGGATTTCCATATCCTAGGTACAATTCCTTCTGTGACGGACCGTTTAAATAGAATACTAAGTGGTACTGATAAGGATTTGGCATATTTATTAATGAAAATTGGCACAATACTATCTGGCCCTGCGCCCTTGGTTAAATCTGTAGATTCTAATAACTTAAAAACTGAATCGACATTTATCTCCACTTTGCCAATACTGGTTAAGATGTTGATTGTTGAGGGATAATCAAGTAATGGAACATTAAAGTTACAATTATTTGACTGAGTAGATAGAAAGGTGGACTATAAATAAGTTGCAAATAAATTGCAGATCTCTTTACCGGTATCTGCTAACTGCCCTTCGTAGTGCAATGCTGCTGGAAGAGAGTTGGAACTCTTTTTGTTAGATTTAATGAATGATCAAAACATTTTGGGGTTCTCGATTATTGCCTCTTCCGAATGCTTAATATAATTGTTGTAACACTCTTGTTCTAGCCGTTGGGCTCTAGTACGAAGGAGACAGAATGTTGCGTAATCGTTCTTATTGGCATATGTTTGATATTTTTTAAGGTATTTATATTTTTCTTTAAGAACTTCTTTTTAAGGAATAACTATACCATGGTGGAAATGAAGAGAAAGTAATCAGTCTATGAGGTATGTATTTGTCTCTAAAGCAATACAAGTGATTATAAAATGTATCAAGGGCATCATCTAGTGACTTGTTATGCAGTTCAATATCCCAATCTATTTCATTTAACGATATGGAGATAGTGTCATAATCGGCTTTTCCGTATAAATATTTAAGCCTGGGTTGATTTTCCAGCGGAAAACTTTGCGCAAAGTTGAGGGTTATTTCTAATGATTTGTGGTGAAGGTCCTCTGGAACCAGGGGGTCACTGCATGCCGACACTGATAAATTATTATTGTATAATACATAATCCAACACTCTGTCATTAAAATTTTTATTTTGGTTAAATTGATTAAGGTTACATTGTGCCAAAGTGTCGAAAAATAGTATCTGCGACTCTCCTTTAATACCTTTTGGCAATAGACAATTTAACTCACCCACCCATTCAATATTATTTAGATTAAAATCTCCCTTGGGTCTGTTCAAGAGCGTGCTCGTCGCGACCCCTGCCAGTCATTATGGCTGCAATCTTGGACCGAAGACGTACCGCAGTGCGGGCTAGGGCGTCCCCCCGAGGCGACGCGTACCGGCCCGCCCCCGTCGGTCGAATATAGGTGGAAGCGGCGATGGGGGCCGCCACCCATCACGCCGGGTCCGAACTGGCGAGTCATGGGGTGCATAGTGCCGAAGAGGCACTTGGAATGTAAGGGGTGGTATGGAAGATAAGATGCATGAGGTGATTGTTGGCTCTGTGGTCCAGGGTACCGCAGGGCAGTCATGCCAGCATGGGAGTGGGTATCTTGCTGTCTCATCGCCTGGCCTCTGGAGTGAGAGATTATGGCCTGTACGATGCAAGACTTCTTTGGGTCCGTTTAAAACTGGGTGTCACTAAAGTATTTTTGGTGGCAGCATATGCTCCCGTAAGCTCGTCGGCACCCCAGGACCTTGAGAAGTTTTGGGATAATGTCAGAGAAGTTCTGGATCTGGCTGAGGCTAATGAAAAGGTGATTTTGTGTGGCCATTTGAACGGATGGGTGGGAACCAGGCGGCAAACTTGCGATGCTGCTCTGGGTCCTTATGGTGATAAGAGAGTGAATGATGCAGGTAAGCTCATTGTGGATGTATGTTTGGAAAGGGGCCTCCTTATGTCTAATACAATATTCCAACATAAGGATATACATATGTACACGTGGAGAAGGAATGAACAAAAAAGCATGATACATTTGATCCTGGTAGATAACCGTCTCCGAAGCAAACTCGAGGATACACGTGCGTATAGAGGCCTCACTCTTGAATCAGACCACTATCTCGTAGTTGCACGGTTTAGTGGTCTGTTCAGGAAGTGGAGGCACTGGCGAGAGCGTCTCCCCTTCGGAGACCTTGAAAGAATAAAGGTTGAAAAGTTGCAAGATGAGAGCGTGAGAAGAATGTATGAAGACAGAGTCCGGGTCAAGCTTTTGGCAGTAGGTTCTTCAGACTCAAATGTAGATGAATGCTGGAATAGCCTGAAAGAGAGTTAAGTAGATTCCGCGAAAGAAGTATGTGGTTGCTCAAAGAAGCATATTACAGCAAAAGGTGATGCATGGTGTGATGCGGAGTTGCAAAGCTCCGTAGAAAGTAAGAAGAAAGCATGGCAGGGCTATGTTTCTTCTTTGAACCTGAATGCCAGTACAATAGAGATGAAGAAAGAAATATACCGGCAATGCAAGTATGCCACCAAAACCTTAGTGAAAGAAAAACGTGAAAGAGCCAGTGCGATTGAGGAGGAGAGGCTGGCGAAGAACTTCGAGAACAACACCAAACTCTTTTGGAGCAAAATGAGAAAGTCTCGAGGTGATTTGTCAGGTTACAGAATGGAAAGGATAAAGTCTAAGGATGGTGACATTCTTGCAGATACACAAGCTGTATTAACCCGGTGGAGTGAATATTTTGGAGAAATGTATGGAGATGCCCCGGATACTGGTGCCACAGACGAGCCCCGAGACGAGTTTGTGGCACCGGAATCAACAGAGGGCATCACTATGGAAGAAGTTGAATGGGCGATAGGAAGTATGAAAAATGGTAAAGCTGCGGGAATAGACATGATATCTGCCGAGATGATCAAATATGGTGAAACTTGCGTCCGAGACGCCTTTAGGGTCCTTGCAAATCTTTGCTGGAGGACAGGTAGGGTCCCTACAGATTGGTGCCGCGCAGTCATTGTACCCTTGTACAAAGGCAAGGGTTCACAATATGACCGCGCCAATTACAGAACCATTAGTTTGATCAGCTTGGCAGCCAAGGTGTATGGTAAAATTGTTGAAAGGAGAATGCTAGAGAAGTTCGATGGAATGTTGTGCGAGGCACAAGGGGGTTTCAGGTCCGGAAGAGGATGTTCGGATCAAGTTTTCTCCCTTCGCAACATCGTAGAGAAGCATCTGGCAGTGGGCCGGAAGGTTTTCTGCGGTTTTGTGCATCTGGAGAAGGCGTTTGATAGAGTTGTGCGAAAGAGACTGGGACATTTTGCCTGAGTATGGTATAAACGGCACTCTGCTGCGGGCCGTCCAGTCCACCTATGTGGACTGCAAGGCATGCGTACGGGTGGGTGGTGACATGTCACCCTAGTTTGACGTTGAAATCGGCGTCAAGCAGGGTTGAGTGTTGTCCGCTAGACTGTTTATAATATATTTGGATAAAAGTCTTCAAAGACTGAAAGCGATGAATGAAGGTGTACAAATGAGTGATCTAGTGGTAAATCATCTACTATATGCAGATGACGCGGTTTTGATAGCGCCAACAGCCACTGATCTGCAATCACTAGTCACAGTTATGAAAGACGACTGCATGAAAAATGGCTTACATTTGAATGTGAAGAAAACCAAAATTATGGTTTTTGAACGGGAAGAAACCAGAACGAATGCAAGGATTGTGGTTGGGAACGATGTGCTGGAGCAAGTGAATGAGTTTGTATATCTTGGATGCGCATTCAGTAAGGATGGAAAATACACCGCTGACATAGAGAGAAGAGTGAGTGCAGGGAACAGAGTGAATGGCGCGATGGAAAAGCTACTTGGGAGCTGGCACTTAAGCCGAAAGGCGCAGCTGGCCATACATAATGGAGTGCTTGTCCCAACGCTGTTATATGGTAGCGAGAGCTGGGTATGTAAGAATGAGAATGAAAGTAGGATAAATGCGGTGGAAATGTGAGCTCTGCGGAAGATGTGCGGAGTGAAGCTGACCGACCGTATTCGCAACAGCGTAGTAAGAACGCAAATAGGTATGAAAGAGAATATCGGTGTAAAGATAAGAAAGGGTATGCTCCGTTGGTTCGGGCATATAGAAAGAATGTCCGAAGAAAGAATGACAAAACTGATATACAATGCAAAAGTGGAAGGATGTAGGAGTCTCCGTAACCGGCGAGCGTGTATAAGACGAACTATGAGAGTAGAGGAAGCCAGAGAGGTATGTAAGGAAAGAGTCTGTTGGAACTCTGTACTCTCTGCCTACCCCGTAAGGGATCTGGCGTGATGATATAGATAGATAGAAAATCTCCCATTATTAAAAATAATTCGTCTGGACAAGAGTTGACAATAGCTTGTTCGAAAGTTTTGCAGTTGCATATTGAATGAGTGACCTAGGTGTTCTTTACAGAGGTATATATAATGTGCAAATGTGAAGTTTATTTGAGCTTGTTTCATGAAGATGCTTAATATTTTTTAATGTAATACTAACCCAAATATCTTCAGCAGAAGAACGCCACTCAGGGCGTTCCAGTGCAGCTAATTGGCGATGAACGGCTATTAGCACTCCACCTCCGTATTTTTCCTTTGTTATTTGGTAATTTCTATCTCGTCTCCAGATATCATACCAATCATTGAATAATTCACTATCGTACAAACCCTCCAGGAGCCAGGTCTCTTTTAATGAAATTATGTCAAAAGATGTTGAATAAAGCCCTCGTTTGAATGTGTGGGTCTTAGTACGTAAACCACGAGTATTTTGGTAATAAACTTTAAGATCACAAAAAGCCATCATTATACATAGAATGTACATAACTTAAGCGTGATAATAAGTTAAAATTAAGCCGCAGCAAATAAATAAACAAACGCACGTAAAACTCAATAATCTTAATATTAGTTTATTTTTTTATCATTGGCAAAAAAAATGTGACAAAAAGCCATCGTTAATCGTGAAACGCATATATCGTAAGCATGATGATAACTTAAAATAAAGTTGCAGTAAATAAATGAACAGACAAAAATATACCTTACCAATTTTAATATTGACACAAAGCCGCCACATTGCTAAAAAGCCACCGTTAATTGTAAAATGCACATACACACACACTTACTTATGCTTGATGATAAATTAAAATAATGCCGTAGCAAATAAATAAACAAACAAAAAATTTACTTAATAATCTTAATAAAGGTATATTCTCCTACCGATCGCAAGATAAATGATAAAATTAAAACTATACTTGAGTCCATATAGCGTAGTGTAAAAAAGTTTACTTCTGTTACGAATAAAGTTAATAAGTTGTGCGGGCGTAATTTCATAATAAATAATGAATAATAATTATAGGCAAAAAAGCTTTGGTAATTTTCAATTAATATCAGAAATGTGCATATAATTAAATGCAGGGTAAACTCACAATAGTTTGTACGCATCCACACCGCGCAATTCAATGTATCAACTATGAGCGATTTTAGCCTCGGATCACACAAAGTGTAAGCTATATTGCGCCCTACAACTATGCATAAGCAGGCACACAAGGGTGGAAGTAGCGCCACTAGTTGCATACGTACATGTGATAATTGGTTGTCATTCGACTTGCGAATCAAGTAATTAGCCTCTAACGCATAGAAAAAACTTATGTCGATGGTTCTCAAACCGTACACGAATAACAAAAACAATAATATAAATGCAAATAAATGAATGTGAATATAAAAATAGAAATAAATTATACTATTTTCGAAAGATCGTTTTCGCACTTTATAAAAAATGCCGGAGAAGTGTCAGACTTTCTAGCCATGATCTTCGAGTGTTTGACCCAGATATATTTAAAATTTTTCTCTCGTGCTAAAGTTCTTGCCTTGCTCAATAAGATTTTGTTACGTTGGGTAAGGTGGTCGTTTAAATAAAATAATCCATTGGTAGATAGACCTAGATCTGATAGGTTTAGATGATTGGTACGTGATGCCGCCACTAATCCCTCTTTAGTGTAATGATTATTAAACGATATTACAATTGGTTTCTCCGCCTTTGGTACACGAGTGGGTATTCTGGCTATGTAATTTATGTCTTCCTTCTTTACCGAGAAATTACACAAATTGCCAATATTTTGAGTTAATTCGTAGAGGTTTTCGGTTTTCTTCTGTGGAATTCCCCTGATCTCTATATTATTGGCTCTTGCCCACTGATCTCTCTCATCGATTACATGATTTAGTCGGTCTATTTCCGCTCTTAGGACTGGAACCTCGTTTGTCACCTTATCAGATTCGGATACCCTCGCTTCTAGGGCCTTAATGGTACAGGAGAAGTTGCTAATTAACTCGTGTGCCATTTCCAACGATTCTCTTAGGTTTGAGATTTCAGCCTTGATGGACTTGATGTCTTCAACGAGGGATGATAATGGAGCTAGTTGAAGCACTATTTTGTTCAGCTGGTCTGACTTGGCAGTGGTAAGTTGGGAGCTGGTGATGGGCATGGACTTGCTTTGCACTTGGGGCAGCGGCAGTTGTTCTTTCGATCACCTAGCTTCCGATATCCATTTTCAGAGATTCCCGCACAACTAAAGTCGTACTGGCTATGGCAGACACTGCGTAACGGACCGTCTGAGTGTTTTTGATCGCAGGTAAACATCGCGAATTGGTTTGAGAAACACTGGAATATTTCTATAAATAACGAACAAGCGTATGCTTTGTATGATAGCCTGACGGCGACTGACTGACTGACTATTCTATATTATCACACCAGATTCCTGATGGGGCATATAAACCTTCAATAAATATCTATGTATTACGTCAATTGCGTTTTTATTAACTCGCTTTCTAAATTATTTATAGAATAAAAACTAAAAAAGGAAAATGCCAGAAAAACTAATAGCTTTAAACTAGCAACCTCATAAAATTATTTGGTACACTCAGATTGAGTTTAGGTCCGGGTAGAATTCATTCTAGTTCAGTTTAATACCAACATAGCCATGGCAAGGGTTTAAGGGACTTAATTTAGTTACTTCTAAACATGCTTAATTAAGCGAAGCACAATTGAGGGGTATCGGTGCATCATTAAAAATCCTGTCGCGTCAATAGAGGCTGCGGCAAATATTTTTAGCGCATCAAAAGCCCTTCATACTTTAATGAAATCAAGGACGAAGACTGTGGAGGATTGAGAAATGTCTCACACATATCAGTAAAGTCTAAAATCACGGAGAATAAAAAGTGAAGAAGGTGAAAAGAACACGTGAGAGTATATATTAAAAAAAAACACCATGGATGTATTTTTTTTAAATCCCATCTCGCCGAGAATTCCTAAACAAGGGTGACAGCGTACGTACGCCTCTTTTCACCGACGGTGTTAGGTATCATGTAATAGGGGGTGAGCCTATTGCCATATACCAGGCAGAATTCCAGTCTCCCAACTGGGAATTTTTCCATAGAAAAACTACATTTGTCCGACCTAAGATTTGAACCCAGGACCTAGTGACTTTTTGACACTAGTAACTAGGTACACATTTTCGAGTCTCGTTGAATACCAGGACCATAAAAATAAAACTGAAATTATTTGCTCCAATATGTTTCTTAAGCTGATGTAATTTTTATTACACCGGCCGGTTGGCATTAAGTGTCCTACGGCTAGTTGGAAACATAAAATACTGTTCTGAATGAATAGCTTCGAGAAGAATTCGAGCGTGGGGCATCTGATCAGATATTGCAATGTGTTGTGATAGACTGAGAGACAGTTATTATAGAAATAATGTCATGGGAATTCAATTAATGAATCATCAAAAAAAAAATAGTAAGATTTTTCACACTTGGTGAGTTTTGCATGTTGCGTTACCCTAAATTATGTTATATGCTGAGATTTTGTTTCCAATTTATTCAACATAAAGATATGATTTGTAACATAAAAAAAAAAACACCGTCACGCCTATATTCCCCAGAGGGGGTGGCAGAGGTGTACTGAGTACACCCACGTTTCGCCGACGATGTTAGGTCCCATGTAATAGGGGGCGAGCCTATTCCCATATACCGGGCACAATTCCAGACTCGGGACTCGTACTGGGAATTTTTCGTTAGAAAATTCATTTGTCCGATCTAGGATTTGAACCCAGGACCTCGTGATCACAAAGCGATGCGCTTTGCCACCAGACCAACGAGGCAGTCACATTAAAAATGTATATAATTCTTTTCTTGTTATAAAATTACTTTCTGTACTAAATGTGGCTTCAAAAAGATGTAAGCAGCTTACGATACTTAATTTTTTATACAACTACTGATCACAATTACTAATAGATTATGCTAGACGTTTACAATACAAATAAGATTCTTCCTTCGCCAAAATAAACAGGTTTAAAAAGAAACAGACATCCTTCCAACTCCTGGCCTATTCTAATGTTGTCCACTCCTTGCATTACTGTCTGAATGGGAATTCATTTTATTTTCTTCAAGTGACTACTACTAGTGTCCCTCTTGTGCTACGGCGCTAAGAAACTAACGTGTTACGGGCTTATCTCCTCGTAGACTTGCTACGTCGTAGACCTATTGTGATAAACGTGCTACATCATAGGTTCGTTATACAATTATTTTTCTATCTTCTGTTTTTTTATAGTTTTCTTTTATTAATTAAATTTTTGAGATATTTCCTTTTAGTTATATTGAAATACAGCAATGATAGCGTAGACCGTTGGACTACAAAGTCAGAGGTCTCGGGTTCAAACCCAGGCACGCACCTCTGTCTTTTCGAAAATATGTGCGTATTAAAAATTAACTATCACTTGCTTTAACGGTGAAGGAAATCATCGTGAGAAAACCTGCATGCCTGAGCCAGTGTGGTGGACTATGGCCTAAAAACCCTCTCAGTTTAAGGAGGAGGTTCGTGCCCAACGGTGGGACAGTCCCTTAACAGGGCTAATATTATTACATTATTTAAATACAACAAAACGTATCACCTTGTGCTCTAGATCATGGATAGATTCGTTCATAACGAACAGCTTAGAGGATCGTCACGCCAAAATATAGAGTTCCAACACATTCTTTCCTTATATAAAACTTACAGAACACCGGTTAAATTGCGCAGAATGCAAAGACCTCCTTTCAATACCAACGCAGACCTAGACCTAATATCTTTCATGCCTGTGCCCAGCAGTAAGTCAATACAGGCTAATTATTGCTAAGGCTAATTATTTGCCATTCCGAAACAGATGTTTATTTTTTGGAATTTAGTTTAATGTTAGCAAAAGGGGGACACCTACCATCTACGCTCCCCAAGTCAACCTCTCCTGCCCGCGGTGCATCCTGCTGATCAACGGACGAGGCTCTGATGACCGACAATGGCGGTATAACCATTCAAATATGGCGTAACTAAATTTTTAACCAGACCGGTGACGGGCAGCAGCGTCACTAGTGCGAGAAGTGCGCCAACCCGCATACCCAGCGTGGCGATTATGGGCAAAACCTTCCATGGCAAGTCGGAATATACCACGGCCCCCAGTTCCCGGTCGCTCCGCTATTCCTGACCACGGCGGCGGTCACGGTTCCGGCGGGGCAGAGGGTGCGAAGAATTTCCGGGCTACGGTAGGCCGCCAACATGAACTGACCCTGGCTACGTATAACGGACGCACGCTGCGACTGGATTAGCATCTTCTGCAGTTGAAAGAAGAACTGAAGTGCATAAGATGGCACGTTCTGGGTTTATGTGAAGTTCGAAGAGAGGGAGAAGACACCATAACCCTAGAATCTGGCCATCTTTTGTACTTTAGAGAGGGAGACCAACTTGCCCAGGGTGGCGTCGGGTTTCTGGTCCATAGAGTCTTCGCTGACAACGTCTCAGAAATGTCCAGTGTGTCGACAAGGGTAGCATACCTCATAATTAAGCTGACCGAGAGGTACACCCTCAAGATCGTGCAGGTTTATGCACCGACTTCGGCACACTCGGACGAGGACATAGAGGTACTCTACGAGGACATCTCTAAGGCCCTTCATAATACCCCTAGGGCACACTACAACGTTGTAATGGGAGATTTCAACGCCAAAGTGGGAGTAAAAACTGACAGCGAATCCTCAGTAGGACCATACGGCTATGGCAGCAGAAATGACAGGGGGCAAACGCTCGTTAACTTTCTTGAAAGAGAAGGGCTGTTTATGATGAACTCTTTCTTTAAAAAACAGCCCCAAAGAAAGTGGACGTGGCAAAGCCCCGATGGTAAAATAAAAAATGAGATCGACTTCATCATGGCGGACAAGAGGCGCATATTCAGAGATGTCTCAGTGATCGCAAGGTTTAAAACCGGAAGCGACCACCGGCTCGTACGGGGCACTCTGAATATACAATGGAAGCGCGAAAGAGTCCGCTTGATGAAGTCCAGTCTCCGACCGAATTTGCTCCAAGCCGCTATGGATGCTGAAGCTTTTCAGTTAAAATTGGAAAACCGTTTCGCTGTCTTGGAAACCACTGACAGCGTTGATCAGAAATTCGAGCAGGTGGTACAGACTCTTAGAGAAGAGGGTACTAAATTATGCGAAACGAGGCGTACAGGCAGGAAATCTAAGCTTTCGGGGGGGACTCTGGAGCTTATGAGCGAACGACGCCGAAATGCAGCCTCAACCTTGTCAGAACACCGGGCCTTAAATAAAAACATCACAAAGCTGGTCCAACGCGACCTCCGAGCTTTCAACAAGCTTGAGATTGAGAAAGCCATCGAGCAGAATCGGGGGTCGAACCGGGGGTCTAGTCACTTGGGAGAAACCACTTGACAAGGTTGACTACACAAGCGGGTACTGTGATCGCTTCTAGGCCAAAAATCCTGTTGGAAGTCAGGAATTTCTGTAGCCAGCTCTACGCCTCACACGCACCTCGACCCATATCTCTTAGAGGAGATCCCAGAGCCACCCTTACAAGTCACTTTACAGAAGACTTGCCCGAGATCAACCTGGATGAGATCGAGTTGGCCCTTAAACAGCTTAAAAATGGAAAAGCCCCGGGTGAGGACGGCGTCACGACTGAGCTTCTGAGGGCAGGAGGCACCCCAGTACTTAAGGAGCTTCGGAAGTTATTTAACACTGTCCTTTACACTGGGAGAACTCCGCAGGCATGGAGCAGAAGCGTGGTCGTCCTGTTTTTTAAAAAGGGTGACAAAACCGTTTTGAAAAACTATCGACCCATATCGCTTCTGAGCCATGTATACAAGCTGTTTTCAAGGGTCATCACGAACCGTCTTGCGCGAAGGCTCGACGAGTTTCAACCCCCGGAGCAGGCCGGGTTTCGAAGTGGTTACGGCACCATAGACCACATCTACACAGTGCGGCAGATTATACAGAAGACTGCAGAGTATAATCTGCCCCTATGTCTAGCCTTCGTGGACTATGAGAAGGTCTTTGACACTGTCGAGACCTGGTCAGTTCTGGACTCCTCGCAACGATGCCAAGTTGATTGGCGATACATCGAGTTGATGAGATGCCTTTTTGAAGCTGCAACGATGACCGTCCAAGTACAGAACCGGCGGACTGAACATATCCACCTGCGCCGCGGAGTACGCCAAGGTGATGTCATATCACCAAAACTGTTCACCAATGTACTGGAGGATATGTTCAAGACGCTAGACTGGAAAGGTCGCGGCATCAATATAAATGGCGCATACATATCTCACCTGCGATTTGCAGACGACATCGTCATCATGGCTGAAACGTTGCAAGACCTACAACAGATGCTGGACAGCCTTGCTAATTCGTCTCAGCGAATCGGTCTCCGGATGAACTTAGATAAAACTAAAGTTATGATCAACAAGCATGTTGACCCGGGACCGATCGCCGTAAACGGAGCCCCCCTCGAAGTTGTTTCTGAGTACGTATACCTAGGGCAGGTGCTCCAACTAGGTAAAAACAACTTCGACAAGGAAGTTAAGAGACGGATACAGCTGGGCTGGGCAGCATTTGGAAAACTCCGTCGAGTCTTCTTATCGCCCTTACCCTAATACCTAAAAACGAAAGTTTTTAATCAGTGCGTCCTACCTGTAATGACATACGGAGCCGAAACGTGGCCACTCACTGTGCGGCTTGTCCACCAGTTCAAGGTCGCTCAACGAGCTATGGAAAGAGCTATGCTCGGAGTTTCTCTTAGGGATCGAATCCGGAACGAAGTTATTCGTCAGAGAACCAAGGTTACCGACATAGCTCAGCGAATTAGCAAGCTGAAGTGGCAGTGGCAGGTCACATATGCCGCAGAACCGATGGCCGTTGAGGCAGACTGGTTCTTGAGTAGAGACCGCGTGTCGGCAAACGTAGTGTAGGGCGCCCTGTAGCTAGGTGGGGCGACGATATTCGTAAGGCAGCGGGCAGGAATTGGAGAAGGAGAGCTGAAAATCGAGCTCAGTGGCGTGCCATGGGAGAGGCCTACGTCGAGCAGTGGACTGACACGGGCTGATGATGTTAGCAAAAGCGTTTTACTTCATAATTTCATACTTCAATAGCGTCTGTATTTTAAATCCACGTTATGTTTACTTCGTCTTCATTACAATTATTATGTTTACCATAAAATTCCCATTTCCTCCCCCGCAGTTATAAGAAGCTTATGGTAATACTTTGTTTTTGTTTGTTCCCGGCTAAGCCAGAGCAAAGCGAACGATTGTTGATTGTGAGTGGGCGATATTCAGCATATAATAAGTGTCTTACTGTGCCGTGTTAAAATCCCTACTTACCCTGTATCCATTAGTAAGGATCGAACAACCCAAGTTCTGAGCCATAAAATATTAAGGAACTATTGTATACTATGCCGACAATAAATTACCCCAGCGGTCAAAACGACGCCGTTCAAATGACCAGATGGACGAAAAATTCGACAAGCTTAGAAAGGATCTTATGTCGATGTTGCAAACACTCACTACCACCCAAAACCAAAGACTGGATACCTTGGAAAACCATTTGAGGGATGTGAAAGAATTGAATATTTCTATACGCAGCACAAACGAAGATACTGAAAAATCAGTTACATATATGTCGGATAAACTCACAACATTGGAAAGCAAGATAAATATACTGGAAAAGGAACGAACTACTATGCTTCAGAAGATATCTCTACTAGACGAAAAACTGGAGTTCCTCGAACGTAGCCAATTAAAGACTTGCGTGGAAATAAGGAATGTCCCAAAAATAGCGCAAGAAACTAAGAACAGTATCTATGATATGGTGCTAAAATTATCGAAACAGGTAGAACTGGAACTAAGCGAGTCAAATATTCGTGATGTTTCGAGAGAACCATCAAAAAGAGATAGCAAGACCTCATGCATAAAAATTGAATTCTCAAATTCTTTAATAAAGAGTAACTTTCTGGCAAAGGTCAAGGATTATAATAAGTTGCACTCCGCAAACAAAATAAACTCGTCACACTTGGGTATCAATAGTGTGATAACACCTGTTTACATTGCCGAACAGCTGACATCGTACTCTAAAAGATTGTTTTATCTCACACGAAATTTTGCTAAAATTAATAATTATGCCCATTGTTGGGTATCTAACGGAAACATTATGTTGAGAAGGGAAAATAATAGTGCTTACATAATAATAAAAAATGAATTACAATTAAATGAACTAGCCAAGTCATGTATACAATGACTATTTATTCGATGCTTGTTATTTTCACCTTCTTACACTTTTTACTCTTGCGTTTATTACTTTTATAATTTTCTAATCTTTTATAATTTGAACAATTACTTTGTTTTAATATATGATTTTATAATTATATCCATAACTCCAATTGTGCATTTGTGTCTACAAATTATAAATCCACATACATTGAACAATCACATTTTACACTACACACATACATTCCCGTCCAACATTAATATTTACTATCTTATAACACATTACACCTCAACTTTGAATATAAAGATTTATAATAAGAAACAAGATTATATAACTAATAGATGTTTTCTTATATATTTAAAACACATAATTTCATGGTGTGTCATTTACACAAAGACATTACCTTTTTTGGGATCTCATTACAAATACACATATTTAGATTACATTAATCTTTTATTAACTAACTGGCAGATATGCAATATTATTAGTCTGTGTAAAGAATGCCCAGGAGTAATACCTACAAACACGGACTATGATGTTGTCATTAATTTACCTCCATTTATAAATATAAATTATACCGCGTGTTTCATTTTTTCTATTTTTCTTATAATTATACAAAAATTTCTTTTTATATTCCTTCATTAATTGATAACGTTGACCAATATTCTGTATCAGACAACCACTGTTGTCAACCGGAACTAACAACGTCTTATATAAGTTGTCGAGACTCGTATCTAAAAATTCTTACACAAAATATCAGATCAATTAATTGTAATTATCTTAATCTACAAACACTAATCTATCGTATTCCGTTAGACTGCGACATTATAGTTCTTACCGAATGTAGGTTGCAGTGTAACAATAACAGTAATATACCTATTATGGACAATTATAATATGCATAGAACAACCAGGCATATAAACCAATGCGATGGTGTCGTCGTTTATGTTAAATCAACTTTATTACACACATGTGAAGAGCCCGACTTTTTCGTCTCTGCTTCGGGTTTGATAATAAAAGTAAATTCTGACACGGCCATTCTTTGTGTGTATCGTTCCCCATCAAATAATACTATTAACCCATTCCTCGCAACCCTTAACTCTATACTACCGTCGCTTAATCAATTTAAATCCGTCATCATAACCGGTGACATGAATATAGACATTATCACCTACGACACCTACTCTCATGAATATCTTAACACCCTTGCTTATCATGGTTTTCTACCTGCTCACACAATGCCAACTAGGGCCAAAAGTTGTTTGGATCACGTCATGTTACGAACCAAATCGCCTTCCATAACCCTTGTTTACGACTCTTCAGTTACTGACCATTCCTCTTTACTAGTTTGTATTAACAATAAACGAGTATATACTTCTGTTACACCTACATTCGCTAAAATTGATTATGTAGCACTTGATAAATATTTTAGTCAACTAGATTTTTCTCCCATTCTCTCCATACCAGATGCTAATTTGGCCACTGACTCACTCATATCGTTATTGACTAAAGCCATTACAGAAAATTCAACTGTTGTTAGGATACCTTCCAAGAAGAAAATCCTAAAACCATGGATGACTCCAGGACTGTTACGGTGCATACGAAATCGGGACAACTTACATAAAAAACTCAGGCAATCTCCAGATAATGCAGTATTACAAATTACATATAAACGATACAGAAATTTCTGTACAAAGATCTTGAAAAAGGCAAAGCGGCAATATGATACACGCGAACTAAATAATGCTATCCATAACCCTAAGACACTCTGGGATACAATCAAAAGAATAACACACACCACCAAAACTAAACATCCACCCATACAACTATTACATGAAGAAAATCCTGCACAGTCCTGCAATAAAGTGAATAGATTCTTTGCAGATGTTGGACAACATCTTGCAGCTAGCATAACTGTTAATCAACCACTAACACAAGCAGTAACCTCGCAAACCTCAACTATCTCGTCATTTGTTCTTGATAATATAGATACAGACGAAATAGTGTCTATCATCCAAAATTTAAGATCTAATGCATCAACAGGTTGGGACAGTATCAATCCAATCATCCTAAAAAGATATTCTTCTTGCCTAGCACCTATACTTTGTTACGTGTTCAATCTTTGCTTTCATCCTTCAACCTTTCCCAATGCATTCAAAAAAGCTATAATTCATCCAATATTTAAGAGTGGAGATGCGACCCTTTCTAATAACTACCGACCTATTGCGGTTTTGAGTTCTTTATCTAAGGTGCTTGAGCGTCTGATTAATAAGAGATTATCTAATTACCTTGAGCACTTTAACTTATTGTCTCCACAACAATTTGGCTTTCGCAAAAACCGTTCTACTTGTGATGCAGTTCATGATCTGACTAGTTATATAATACATAACCTAAATGATAACAAAAAAGTTTTAACCATTTTTATAGATCTTACAAAAGCATTTGACACTGTTCCTATTTCTTCTCTTTTATTAAAGTTAGAGGGTATGGGTGTTAGGGGGCCACAGTTGCAATTATTTCGGAGTTATCTTACGAATCGGTCACAAATTGTAAAAATAGATAACCACAATAGTGATGAGTTGCCTTGTAGTAATTACGGAATCCCGCAAGGGATCGTTCTAGGTCCAACCTTATTTCTTGTGTTTATAAATGACCTTTGCAAATTAAATATCGCTAACGACACCGCAATTACATTTGTCGCTAATTCTGTTCCAGAACTTGAGCACAAAGCTCAACAAGGTTTCGATCTCACTCTAAAATGGCTTCACTCCCATACTCTTACTGTTAATACTTCAAAAACTAAGTTTATTACTTTCTCAATCAGCTCTGCTTCACAGCCCAAATCTACAATATCTATAAAAGCTCATGCTTGTCTCACGAATACACTAACTTGCCAATGTCCTTCACTTACGTCTAGTGACCACAGCAAATACCTCGGTATCATTCTTGACAAAAATCTTAAATTTAAACCCCATATAGATTTTCTTACGGCAAGAGTTCGAAAATTAATGTATATCCTTAAAACCCTTCGTTATGTTGCAAACTCAGTTGCTATCCGCAATGTATACTATGCCTTGTGTTACTCAATCATCAGCTACTGTATTACAAGTTGGGGAGGTGCTGCTAAAACGACTCTCAAGCCACTAGAAATTGCGCACAGAGCCATCTTAAAAGTAGCGACCTTCCGCCCAATATTGTTTCCTACCATTGAGCTGTATGAAAATTGGAATGTGCTCAATATAAGGCAAATATTCATTTTGTATACGATCTTATTACAACACCAAAAAATCCCACACAAACCAACCACCAAACGTCGTAATGACTTAATATGTACCCTACCAAAAACCCGGGTATCCTTCACAAGGAAATTCTTTTATTACCTCGGCCCCTCCCTCTATAACAAAATTAATGCCAAATGCCCCATCAATAGTCTTTCTTCTTTCAATTGTAAAAGGACTCTCCGCCGTTTTCTCCAAAACAAAACATATGACGACACAGAATATTTTCTATATCACTAGTATCACAATAGGCTCTCTCTCTCTTGCCCATACCCACACTCACGCGCGCGCACACACACACACACACACACACACACACACACACACACACACACACACACACACACACACACACACACACACACACACACACACACATTTATTATTATTATGTATATATTTATTCAGTATAATTTCTTATAAAATATATATAAAAATATAAAATACAAATATTCTTATATATATTGTATAAAAAAAAATGTGCTCCACCGACAGCAAGGTCTACGACCCATGCTACCGGCGGTCAGGGCTCCAAAGAGAGGAACCTCCTCACAATGCGTGCCGTGTCCAACATTACTGCCTTCTGTATCAGGCCCTTCACCCAACTGCCTAGCGAGAGCTTCTCAAGGTGTTTATCGAAGCTCTTCGCTATAAGGCCGTTGACTGAAACGACCATCGGAATAATGATAGTTGAATCAACATTCCACATGGTGGTAACCTCATGGGCCAGGTCCAAATATTTTGATAATTTTCCTTTTTCGGCCTTTACAAGGTTCTCATCATGCGGAATGGTGACATCAACTAGCATTACACGACGCATCGATCGATCTATTATCACGATATCAGGTTTATTGGCTACAATAGTCCTATCCGTGATAACAGATCGATCCCAGTAGAGCGTGATATGACCACTTTCGAGAACTGGAAGAGGCTGGTACTGGTAGTACGGTACTTCAGAGTCCACAAGGCCATATTTAAGAGCAAGTTGCTGATGGATAATCCTAGCCACTTGGTTGTGTCTGTGCAAGTACTCTCTGTTAGCAAGACGAGAACAACCGGAAACTACATGTCTAATAGACTCACCGGGACGGTGGCATGCCCGACAAATGTCAACCGTGCCGTCCTTTAGGATGTACTTCCGGTAGTTGTTCGTCATGATAACTTCGTCCATAATTGCAAAGACAAAGCCTTCAGTTTCCCCAAAAAGGTTGCTGAAGCGTAGCCAGGTCACGGAAGCGAGCTAGTCCACATTAGGCCCTGTAAGAGCCCGATAGAACCGTCCGTGTAGCTCCTTGCCCTTCCATATGGCTGTGCGGTCCGAAGTACTTAATACCTGGGGCCTTCGCCAGTTCCCGTTTGCCAAGGAAAGCGGAGTTAGGCCTCTATCGATTGCGGCAACATCTCGATACATCACCACGGATACACTCAAAAAGTACTGTCTGAGATTGCACACCTCGCGGTTGTGTAGTGTCTTAGCGTTTAAAAACCCACGACCACCGCACTTCCGCGGGATGTACAACCTCATAACAGACGACCGCGGGTGATGCATACGATACGCTGTCAACAATCGACGGACCTTTCTATCCAGGGCATCCAGTTCAGACTGAGTCCACCTTAGTATGCCAAAAGAGTATGTAAGAACAGGCATGACCCAACCATTGAAAGCTCGGACCCTATTTCCACCTGATAGAAGGCTTTTTAACACTTTTATCAGGCGGGCAAAGAACCGATCCCTCAATGATTGTTTCATATCCTGTTCCGCTATACTTAAGGCTTGTGACATACCAAGATACTTGTAGGAATCCATTTCAGAGAGAGACCTGAGGGATATATCTTCAGAGAGCTGTAGATTAAAAGAATCTTCAACTCTCCCTCTTTGTACATGGATGACCGCACACTTGTCTACTCCAAACTCCATTCCGATGTCGTTGCTAAAATTGCCGGTTATTTTGAGCAACTCCATCAGGTCTGTTTTCTTCGAAGCGTACAACTTGAGGTCATCCATGTACAGTAGATGAGATATAGGCTCACTCTCCCTCCGCAAATGGTAACCTAGCTTTGAATCCTTTAGTATAGCACTTAATGGATTCAAAGCTAAGCAGAACCACAACGGACTCAAACTGTCGCCCTGAAAGATACCCCTACTTATCTTTATCAAGTCCGACGAACCAGAAAGGCCACCACATCCTGGGTGACGAAGAACTGTGGTCCACTGCCTCATACACGAACCGAGGAAAGAGCATAGCGCCGGGTGTACTCTGTACAGCTCCAGCACCCTCCCCAGCCATGTATGAGGCACCGAATCAAAGGCCTTCTTATAGTCAATCCAGGCCATGGAGACATTCTTTCTGCATCGTCGTACCTGTTGGCAAATGGCAATATCAATGAGGAGCAAATCCTTTGTATCCCGGGACCCCCCCTTACAGCCATTCTGAGTAGGCGATAGAATATGCTGTGCCTTAAGGTGATTATTGATTTTTATTCTCAGAATGGATGTAAGGAGTTTATAGACCGTAGGTAGACATGTAATCGGTCTATAATTTTTAGGTTCCGAAGTACTGCCAGATTTGTGAATCAAGTGAGTGACACCCGATGTCATAAAACTAGGAAGCGATCCCAATTGAAGAGCTTCTTGGAATTGAGTCGCTAGACGAGAATGTGAGCCCTGGAGCCTCTTTAGCCAGAATGCGTGCAGTCCATCCGGCCCCGGACTTTTCCAGTTCGGCGCCGCACGAACCGCACAGGCCAGATCTTCACGGCTTATGACTACGGGCTCCATTTCCTGAATGGGCCCACAGGATCGTCCAACAACATCAAACCATTCGCCCTCGGAGTGAGTGACGGGCACTGACCAAATTTTACGCCAAAACTCGGCCATCACGGCCGCATTTGGCAAGTGCACGTCAGTCACTCTCTCTTGGGGGCGCTCCCAAGCCTGGTATACACTCCTTTGATTCGTCTGGAAGGTGCGATTCACGTGGTATCTGTCTGCTCTCGCCTTATACCTGCGAATCCTCTTCGCCCATGCATAAACTTTTTGCTTCCAGTAGTCTATGCGTTCTGCGACTCCTGCCACATAGTCCACAGGAGCCACTCGTGTGCCTGCAAAGGCTTGGGTCACGAAACGCACAACTCTCGGGCGGTTGTTTCCAGCCTGGAAGCACAACAATTTCGCTATGAGTGTCCTAGCCATATTTATACGCCGCTCTATTCTGCACTGCCAGAGTGGTTTAGCATTTGTGGGTTGGGTGGCTCGATGTAGATTAGGAAATCTTACACCTGCCACCCGACACACCGCCACCGCTCCACAGTACAAAATAGAATGGGTATCACATAAGTCCACACTGGTCTCCCAGTGTGGCTTTAAAACATTGTCTAGGGCACTCACAAGCGAAATGTTACGTCTATGCATGGGCAAACGGGGTAGGCATGGTCTTAGGGAAATCGGTGCAGACCGATACTCCGCAAAGGCATCCTCCAGAGCTCTCCTCACCTGCTCCTGTAGCTGGTCACTAACACTTACCTGCTCGCTATTATTATTATTATTGTTATGTCAATGTTACCTACTAGTACTATCATATGTATACGTAAACAACATTTTATAATGTAAACCTTAAGGGAATCGGACTGCGTCTCCTTAACACAGGTTATTTTATAACCTATCTAGGAGAACAGAGCTCACCCACCTATTCGTAATAATGCACCAATGTTGTTGCTCCATTGTCGCTCCTTTATTCTTAATGTACGAAATAATCTGGTTAAATAAAGATTTATTATTATTATTATTGTGAATCATTCATAAAATTTATATAATATTATATTATATGTGCATAGATTGGTACGCATAATTTAATTTTACTTATTTTAATATTTTCATAAAGTATTAATAAATAAATAAATTCGAAAAAAATATCTCTACCGGTAGACCCAATATTAGAGAAGGGGGAATCTGAACGTTAGGGATGCGATTAGAACTTTGAGCTTGGGGATACAAGGCAACTATTCTATCTAGGTTGTTACAGCTGTAGTTTCATTACTGCATTTTTAATAAAAAATATTAATTTTAAAAGCTTATGATAGACCTTTTCCCAGCAGTGTAACGATATAAGTTAAAAAAAAGATACTATCCTACATACTTTCTTCTTATCGCTTCGAAGGCAAGCATGCTAAAATTTTATAGCAGCAGTCTAAGCGTTGGCTACATTGACTGCATTGTCAGAAGCAGCCGTCAACTCCTGCGTGCAAGTTTTGAGGCACGCGGAGCACGAGCCGATACATTGTTTGGGTTAAGCCGCATAAACACCCAAATTGATATTAGTGATTGATATGAGTTGCTTGGTATAGTGGCGAATAATGTGCTTTGCAACCACCAGGTCCTGGGTTCAAATCCTAAGTCAAACAAATGTAGTTTTTTACCGAAAAATTTCCAGTATGGATCCGGAGTCTGGAATTGTGCCCGATATATGGCAATAGGATCGCCCCCTATTACATCATCATCTCAGCCTATACTTGTCCACTGCTGAACATAGGCCTCCCCAATCGCTTTCCAGCGTAACCGGTCCGATGCCACCTGCATCCAACGACTTCCTGCGATTTTCACAAGATCGTCGGTCCATCTGGCAGGCGGTCGTCCCACGCTGCGCTTGCCAATACGTGGTCTCCACTCTAGAATCCTTCTGCCCCAACGCCTGTCCGATCTACGCGCTATGTGGCCCGCCCATTGCCACTTCAGCTTGCTAATCTTAACGGCTATGTCGGTGACCTTGGTTCTTCTACGAATCTCCTCATTCCTGATTCGATCGCGTAGAGAAACGCCGAGCATAGCTCTCTCCATAGCTCGCTGAGCAACTCTGAGCTTTTTTATGAGACCTATAGTAAGAGACCACGTCTCTGATCCATATATCATCACTGGTAACACACACTGACTAAAAACTTTAGTCTTAAGGCACTGAGGTATTTTGGATGAGAAGATGTTGCGCAGTTTCCCGAACGCTGCCCAGCCGAGTTGGATTCGTCGATTGACCTCTCTCTCAAAGTTGGACCTACCTAACCGGACTACCTGTCCCAGGTAAATGTATTCGTCGACAATTTCAAGAGTAGAGTTCCCAACGGTGAGTGCGGTGGGTACGACATGGACGTTACACATTATTTTCGTTTTGTCCATGTTCATTTTAAGACCCACTTGTTGAGATACTCTGTTGAGGTCACCGAGCATTCGTCCTAGATCTTCCAGCGACTCCGCCACGACCACGACCACGACCCTATTACATGGGATCTAACATCGTCGGCGAAAAGTGGGTGTACACAGTTCAACTCTGCAACCCCTGTTTGGGGAATATTGGCGTGACAGTGTTTATTCTATTTTATTTACACTTGTTTTTTCAAAAAAATCAACTTAACAATCAGTATCTCATAAAAAATCATTAAAACATAGATCTAACGGCGAAGACCGGCAGGATCACTATGGAGAGGCGACCCGGCGTTATGAAACTATTACCCGGGTTCGACCGTAACTCAAGCGCCCTGGGGCGAGGTAAGGGACCAATATCTCTATTAACCGCGGATTCCTGCTATTGGTTTAGTATAGTATAGATGCATAATAATATTTATCTTAAAAGATAACGTATATAGATACATTTATCGAATAGCGAGCTTAGCATTGATAGATTGACGTCGGCGTGATGTTATCGAGTTGATATGCCGTCTTTTTCACACTACAAAGGACAATGCTTAAAATCTTGCGTCTCTTCCAAATAGTCATTAAAGGGTTGGTAATTTACCTATTGTCATTAAGGAAAAGTCAAAAAGTTAAATTTGGAAAATCACGCTTTTTTAGAGTTATATTAAACTTCATTATAGTTAGCTCCTTGATGCAGAAGAAATACCCATGTGTATTGTTAAACTAATATTTGTATAAAACTGCTACCAACTAACTACAGGTGTAAACATTTTGCTACGACAAAATAAGAACATGATTATACACAAGAGTATTATTATTAGATATAAAAACACTTACTGAACCAGGTACGATCCAGGATATCAAAACGTATAGCATAGAATTTGGGTAGTTCATCCATAGAATGAACTTGTTCATGGCGTGACACAACCAACGAACAAATACTACAACGCCGTGGTACAAGTATGTGGCTATGATTAAATCTTGACGACATCGGAAATAGCACACAAGATTCATCATCATAATACTCAGCCGAAAGACGTCTACTGCAGGACAAAGGCCTCCCCTAAAAACCGCCACAACGACCGGCTTTGTGCTGTACGCATCGAGCTTCTACCCGCGACCTTCACCAGGTCATCGCTTGATCAATATTCACTTGCGCTTATTCTCAAGAAAATATTTAGTAGGTACGGAAACACTTATCGTATCGTACATTTGCAGAAAATTACAAAAACAAGGTTACCGCAATAGCAAAACTGTCCTTATGGTTTTGTTATAGACTCATTTTGACCATTACTAAAATAATTATACAATATTGTTAGTAATCATAATCGTTAATATATTTGTTACCATAATATATTATTGAATCGTGTGAATATGTACGTGTATTGTTATGAACATTGGGGTTTAAAGATAATAATGTACAAGATACGTTTGTCTTATTTTACATGACTCAGATTATGTGAATGTTATGTTTATACTTAATTGAACAATGAAAGTTATATTTATACTTTATTTTAAACGTATTTACTAAATGTGCTAAAAATTGTCAGCAAGGGCAGTATTGTAGAGGCGCTCGTAGCGCTGTGCGACCGCGGTGTACTTACCGATCACCAAGGTTAAGCAGCGTTCCACTCGGTCGGCCTGAAATGGGTGGCCGTTTGTGGCATTTTCATATTCGAGCGTCTCCGTGCTTCGGAAGGCACGTTAAGCCGTTGGTCCCGGTTACCACTTAATGTGGTAGTCGTTAAGCCGAGTTGGAAGCCTTAAAGGCGGTTTGATAAGTTCCAACAACAGGTGGCCACAAACCTGCCTCCACCAATCCGCACTGGGTCCGCGTGGTAGAGTATGACCTAATCTCTCCAACCTCGATTTGTGAAAGAAGGCCTTTGCCCAGCAGTGGGCAGTATAGGCTGATATATTATCAGGAGTTATATTATAAGGGCAGTATTCAGATTTGAATTATTGGTGTATAAAAACTGAGTATTGTGACGCATCTTTAGCCCGGTTTTGGGCAGTGTCCTTATTAGATAAAAATCAACGTAACAATACGCTTTCCTGCCGACGTTACTATAGTGTCAAATGATTTATGCTTAGTCCTCAGGTCTCGGGCTAATACTAATATTATAAAGAGGAAAGATTTTTTGTTTGATTCTATCTATCTATAACCTCACGCCAGATCCTTTGCGGGGTAGGCAGAGAGTACAGAGTTCCAACAGGTTCTTTCCTTACATACCTCTCTGGCTTCCTCGACTCTCATAGTTCGTCTCATACACGCTCGCCGGTTACGGAGACTCGTTTTGTTTGATTGTAATAAATAAACTGAAACTACTAAACCAATTTTGAAAATTCCTTTACCAAAACAAAGCTACATTATCCATAAGTAACATAAACCCAGTAGATGGCACTATTGTCAACCGAGTACAAAGCCGCGGGAAACTGCTTGTCATAAATAAAATTACGACAAGGGTGCCCCAGCAGCCGAACTAGGTGGCAACCTGTATTGCGGCATACAGAGACATCTTGGAGAGTGGAGTAAGCTAGAGAGAGAAACTAAACTAAATCTGCACTCTATGCCGGCCCGGGATCTGGCGTGATGATAACTGGGTAACCCGATATTGGAAGATAATGCCAAAAGTTTTTACATTTACACTTGGATTTAAATACCTTTTGTATTAACTTTTTCTTTTAACTTTCACATAACGGTTCATTTGTTCAGCTGATCAATTATTATCTAAAGAAATTAATAAAATTGAAGTGGTTGTTTGTAATGCCAAAATAACAGCTTTTTACTAGATGTACATGAAAATATCATTTTTTTATCTGTATGTTTGTTCCGACTAATCTCCAAAACGGCTAAACCAATTTTGACGAGACTCTCACTGGCAGATAGCTGATTCTAAAAGGAGTTTTTTTTTATTTAATTAACTTTTATTTGTAAAAAGATTTTTTGTTAAATTCCATTTGGGTGACGTCGCGGGTAACAGCTAGTCGATATATGAAAATTATTCACGAAAAATAAAAAGATGCAGGGAAATTAAGTTTTTTAGACTGTCTTTTAAATGCAACAACCTTCGGCATTCTACCCCAATTCCAGGTCATTCTGTAGATAAAATGATAAAAATCCCTCTTCCATATAGGTATGTCCACTGTCACACCGGGGAATAGTGTACATATGCCTACACATATCGCCGACGATTTTAGGTCCCAATGTACCTAATAGACGTCGAACCTGTTTTATATACCAGGTACAACTTTAGGCTCCGGACTGTAATCGAGAAATTTTTAATAGAAAACCCACGCTTTGTCCGACTTTCGAACCAAGAGCTTCATGATCATCAACCGCACTATGCACCACTAAGATCGATGCAGTTTTAACTCAGTTACCATTAGCCGAAAGGCATGCGTCAACTGTAGAACAAAACCTCCCTCAAAATATTCTCACGACCAGCTCAATTCAACACTCGATTCTAAAATATTTTTCCAGTGATAGTGTTTCAATAATATCAAATATTCAAACGATAAATGGAAAACTCGGAGAGAAAGTCTTGAATATCTATTGAATTGTAAAAGGTACGTGTTTATCGGAGAATAGAACTAATATTGGATGGACGGACTTCAAAGATTTTGCTACTCAAATGTTGCCGAGCAGAGGAAACTAGAATATTATTAGGCAAAGAATAAAATCCATATTTTAGACTATTTTACTATGACCAGATAGACTGTATCTTATCTGAGGGCAAATCAAGAGTAGCCGTAACCAGCGAGCGTGTATGTGACGAATTATGAGAGTGAAGGAAGCTAGAGAGGTACTGTAAGGACCTCTGGAACTCTGTACCCTCTGTCTACCCCGCAAGGCATGATAATATAGATTTTCTAATTTATCATGTTGTATTTTGATTTATTGTTCTTTAATTAAGATTTATTCCTGTAACATGGGTGCGTTTATAAACATGAAAATTCACATACACAAATACCCAGATCGAAAAAAATTATTGTGGGTCACACAAAGATTTGTCCCGTGCGGGAATCGAACCCGCGCCTGTTCGACCCAGTGGACGGAACCCCTTAACCTCTTAATCACTGTGCCAAATCGTCCGTCAAATTGTATAGGAAACAAACTTTAGTTTCTCGACCAAACCTTTTGGAGCTGTGCTATCTTGTTAGCTTAGTGGAGCAGAGTCCGACTGGCGGTCACAATGTTTTTGGTTCGAATCCTAGATAGAAAAAAGTATGGTTCTTTTATCGAAAAAAATCAGAGGCATTCTAAAGTCTGGAATTGTGCCCGGTATGACGGCAATAGGTTTTCTTCATATTACGTTAAGTCCTAACTTTGTCGACGATATGTTGGGTATGCTTACTTACGCCCCTTGCGCCTCGCTTGGCGAATATCAACATGACAATATTTATAAGACATATTATTACTTCGGTTGCCTGAAATAAATGATTTATTATGATTTATTTATTATTATATTATTATAGAACCAAATTTAGATTTTATGACTTATCCATAGCTATACAAATAAGCTATACTATATCAAAACACTCAAACATTTTACAAACTTTGACAAAACAACAACTTTTGAAAATGCCTCTTAAATAAACTTCCTAATCGACGAACTGAAAACATTACAAATTTATTCTCTCAAGGCGCCTTTTTTCTCATAACATCTGCATAATTAAGCACTCAGTCTGTTTTAATCCAAGTTTATTTACACCATATAAATTACAACAACAAACACCAGAGCCTATGGCCATATACTGTGCGCGATTCCAGACTACGCCTAATATAAGGATTTTTTGATAGAAAAACTACAGCTCTCCGACTTAGGATGTGAATTATTCGCTAATAAAACGAGGCAGTCATTATTTATTTAATGCCAAATAATCTAAAGCATCTTAAACGGCATACCTCAGGGTAAAAGCACAGATTAATTACATATTTTTACTTATAAAGAATCATTTACTTACTAATTGGTGTGAACACAACGTGCTAGTTCCTTAATTTATTTAAATGTAACAGCATTGCTATTGCTTATAAATACTTTCATAATGGAGTTAGTCGAGGCGGTGCAATGGACATCGACAGTCTCTTGTGATCTCGTTAGCGCGCGAATATTTTATGAGCATTAAGCGATGTTCAGCTCGAATTGAATGCAAATTCCTTTGTTATATGAATTGTATTCTTCGGCACCTAATGGTCGATCAATTTGAAGTCTTTAATGAATATTCATATTCATCTAAATACTTTTTAGAAATTGAATTCGTCTGTTTATGTATTTAAGAACTAATCTCAGAAACTACACGTACACGAATTTTTATTCGTATTCACTAAAACAGAAACAATAATGATATTTGTCGAAAACTTTTGATCCGCACGAAAAATAATCTTTGTGTAAAGGTGGTGTGAACCACAAATGTTACTTATGATCTAGGTCTTCGTACAATTTGTGTTTATAAACGCACTAGCAACAACAACAACAGAAATTCTTCCTAGTGTATTTTCACCACATGCAGTGGTAACTGAGACCAACAACAGGGGATCACAAACCTGCCTGCACTAATCCGCACTGAGAAGGCGTTGTAAAATATTACCTATTCTCTGATCTTCATTTATGAAGGAAGACTTTTATACAACAGTAGGACAGTCTAGCTAGGTTCATTAATTGCTTTGGATGATTCCGCATACATTATCAAACAAAGAAAAGGAGTTATTTGTTTTATAACAACAAAGCGACCCTATAGATTTCTGCTAACAATTCAAAACAAAAGCGGTATGCAAACTCTGAACGACGTCTATAGGGAATGAATTCAATGTTTGCAACTTAAAACTGTCGCGTGCCTCAAGGAGGTATTATTAAAATTGTTTGTACGAAAGATCCTCACTTACTTAGTATTCGCGTTGGATCGTACAAATGAAGTTTTGCCATTACGTCGTTTTAAACTCCTGAGGGCTCAGCACGAACTGATTGGCGTTAGTGTAATGCTATCGAGTCAATACGTCATTCTTTTTACACAACAAATTTACTGAATAAAGACAAACGTGATAGCACGTATTCTGGAAAGCGTTACCATACATTAATATGGATTGTGCTTAGCCCACTGAACACGAACAAATTGACGTTATAGTAACATTATCGAGTTATTGATGTCACGTTCAACTTTATTTCGTAAATTTGCAGCGCGAAAGGGATGACATATTACCTCGTTAGCGTTACGCTAACGTTTATCTGGTTGTGCTTAGACCTCAGTTTAAGTGTATAAGCGTCAGTATAAGCCGTTTGTTAAGTAGTTTTTTTTTATTGTTAGTATTAACTTTTAACGATTGTGATTTTTTTGCGACGAGTTTCTTACAAGTGTTAGTAGCTTCCTTTATTCTAAAAAAAACGTAGCCCTACGCAAAGAATCATTTCTGAAACTCGTAGGAGTATTTAAAAATATGAAATTTACATACACAGAAACCGCGAAACAACTGAGTGGGGTTCTTTGTCTGTTTCTTTCTTTAAAATATAGCTCAACTCTAGGAATTATTCCTGTGGGTGCATTTATAAACACGAAATTCACATAACGAATTATCCCATGCAGGGACAGAGCCCTCGACTACTTAATCCAGGGAGAGGAGTGGTCTACGCTCCTTATCATGAGGTCCTATAAATTTATGGCAAGACGTTTGCACTACATTATCATAGCTAGCAAATAGCAAATTCAGGCGGTACGCTATATACATTCTCCAAACGGGGTAGGGTACCCCGTTTGGAGAATGTACGCGTAACAATGTTTATTTTTCTTCAATATATTGTTTCCTTTGCAGCTTATATTGGCTGGAAACGTACCGGATTAGGCAAACCAAACTAACCTATATGCTGTTGTAATTCAGTTTAAAATCCTAACAAGTGATTACTCTTGCTTAGTTTTTATAATCACTAATAAATCTTAAACCTTAATAACATGCAATGGAAGTATAATTCGCTATTAGGACTAAGGACTTAGCACAAACAAATTTATGTTAGCGTAACGGTTTCGAGAAAGTGTGTTGTTACATCAATCTTTATTTAGTGAGGTTATACTGTGATAAATATCTTTTATTTAAATTATAAATCGGTGCCAGTCGGTCGGTGCAGTCGATTACTTGGTACCGACGTCAATTATTTTTTTTATTCTTCTTAGCGTTTCGACGGCAAACTTGATACAATTATATGGATGCGGCCCAGAAAGCGGTCACAATTACTGCATTTTCGGAAGCAGACATCAAGTCTTCCTGCGTGCTGGTGTAAGGGCACACAGGACACGACACAAAGTGAGATATCGTTTGGGTTGCACCACACAAACATTCCAGATTCGTTCTCCGACCGACCTGGGTCCAAAGTTTTTTGCAATTTGAATTCGGTTTCCCTATTTAAAAAAAAATTATATTAGAATTTTCAGTAAAGAACTTTACCTATATTATTTATTTACGAGATTGACATAATATCTATAATAATTCAAAGTAGACATTCGTGCTCTTTATTGCTAAGAAGTCCTATGATGTATCTTCAAAGTCTCAGGTCCAATTCCCAATGAAATTAAAATGGGACCACCTCGGAGCTATACTGAACCCAGCGCAAAAAAGAACAATCAAAATCGGTCCACAATTGATGAAAATATCGGTGAATTGGTGCAACTCCTCCTTTTTGAAGTCATGGCATATCAACTTGGTAGCCTTACGCTAACGTCGATCTATTCGTGCTAAACTCTTTGCATAGTAATCGTAAATTCAAGTTTGTGCATCGTGACTTAATGGTTAAGTGTCTAATTATACCTACAGTTGTACAATCATTATAATTTTAAATAGTGATTAGAATTCAAAAGTTATCTAATATTTAAATGTCTTAGATGAAGTTCCTCCATTATGATTATTCGTATCGTACCCCAGTAAGTTTACTTTGAAGATTTCAGTCAAAACTTTTTACCTTGGACCTTAGCAATTTGCGAAAAGTTTTATTCGAACACTTTTTTTTAAATTATACTAGTCTGTAGACGGGGTAAAATTTATCAGATATTTGAGAAAATTAGGAATTAAAATTACGACCTGTATAAGACGTATTTTATCAAAATCTTACTGGGAATGGTCTATATATTTTCATGAGTAAGCCGTAAAGACAGCTATCCAATGACCAGACGCGTAAAGGTTAAGTGAATCTCCATTTTCCAACATCGTGATTCAGAGCACAGTACGAATGACCAATTTACATTTAAATTACAGCTTGAGACACTTTTAGCGGTCGCGTTTAAACTTTTTGTTGGGGGCGTAAATTTACTACCGCTCATACTATTAAGGTAACTTTTTACGGTCCAAATAGGCGACAATGTATTTTTACTGCTTAAATCTTGCAAAAAAAATCTAGAGTACATGAAGCCATTAGTATTGGACATGACTTAATATCATAAAGCCAAGTTAAAAGCCTTATAGGCTGCTCGATAAGTTCTAATAGCTGGTGGCCTCAAACCTGCTTCCACCAAACTGCACCCTCTCACCTTGATTTGTGAGAGAAGGCCTTTGCCGCGCAGTGAGACAGTATAGCCTAATTTATTTATATTTGTCTACTTCTTGCAAAACATTTTGTTTTGAGAATAAATCTATCTATATCATTACGCCAGATCCCTTACGGGGTAGGCAGAGAATACAGAGTTAAAGAATAAAAATTATGATAAATGATAATTTTATAACTATCTTTATTTCTCAGCTAAAACAGCTAAGAAGTTCAAAGTAACGAAACATGTTACTGTAAATGCTTCCAAAAATCTACAATTCCATAAATCCTTGTACGGGCTAAGTTTATTTTCAAAACTTTTATATTGGTAACGCTATTGCTATATTAGCCCATAAATTCATATTGACGCTGTGTAGGTTCCAACAAAGTTGGCACTCCTTCGGGTCACAAACTTGGGATATCGGATGCTCGTGAGAAGTGGTAAAGTTTCTGTGACAGATTTCAAGAGAGAATCGTATTTTTACTCAAAGCTTTTTACTCAAAACTTGCATATTCCATATTTAGTACAACGTGTCGAGACTTGCAAAGCGCCGCCACCGTCCGCAACGCTTGTTCAGACGTGCAAAGGGACGAAATACGACTTGTTGCTTGCAATCTTGCATGAACTTGTTTGATTCTTCACCAATATATATACGAATGCCACGGATAAACGTTACTCATTTGTTTCCGGAATTTCGAAAAGAAACGTAAAGTAAAGTGAATCGATGTTAGTGTTTGTCAGTGTCAGAAAAAGTAAGTATTTACCTGCCTATTTGTTATACATACTTTTATTTTATGTTGTAATAAGTATATTTGTAATGTTTGCGTGTGGGAGGTACGTATTAAAAATTAAATACTGAACGGAGTCATTATTAGATACTTCTATAAAAGAACAGAAAGCCGAGAAAGGTTGAACATTTTGCCCTTACTTTATTAGTATTTTTATTATTATTATATATATATATATATATATATATATATATATTATAATTGACCTGCAGGATTGTAAATATTTCAGGTCCCTAATGCTAAATGACTTAATTAAATATATTTTTTACAGATTTGAAGATATTCTGACGATGGAAATACCACAATGGGTCATAAATCATGGAGAATGTGATATAACAAGAGGAGCTACTCAAGCTTAGCACTAATGAGGAGTTGAAGGTGAAGTTTACAAGAGAGTATCAAACATTTTGGCTGCAGGCAGAAATACCCGAAAAATATCCTGGACTGTGCGTTTCCCTCGTCATATCTTGTTGAAAAAAGTTTTAGTGTCGTTACAAACCTTTTACCAAAAAAAGGGAGCAGATTGAATATCACTGAACGGGAAGATTTGCGGTTATTCCTAACAAAACTGTGTGAGGTATACTAGAAATAAATACGTATGTTGGTAGACGTACAATAAAACAGTTGTATCGCAAACTCCGTGTTTAATTGATCGCTCCTCTCAAAATTACCCAAATATATAACACTAACTACACTAACTGAAGCCAAATATTAATTTTTTGCTGTCAATCCATCAAGTACATCCCTCCCATTAAAATGACTATTTTGTGATTGTTATTGTAGAAGTAACGTTACGTTATTAATGTTTAATTTTAATTATATTACGACTCTTATTATATTACAATGTAGTATGATAATAATAGTATAATAAGTGATCAAACGAACTTACCTGAAGTGAAGTTCGATCATTATTATACGAAGTCCTTCGTTCGAAGATATAAACATGCAGCAGCTCTCTCTACTCGCTTGGCAAGCCGCTAAGTTTTTTAGAAACGTCAACGCCTCCTCTATGGTATCTGTGGACATAACCTCTGCGACCTTTTTTCCGCTTCCGGTTGTCAAGCAGTAAACATCGCCTTACAACTTGTCTATCGAATTAATTGTGAACACTGATTTATCCCCATTATTATAACAAGTTTAGTGCTAAGTGGAAAGATAAAGTGATTCGGAACACTGTGGTAAATATTAACAACGAAAATATTCGCAACATTTCACAAAAACAACACAAAAGATCATCACATTACGAGGTTATCCAACTACGGAGGTACATCTTTGCATTCAACTACAAGCTAGTGACATCTGTCAGAGGCGGATGGTGACATCTGCTGCCACCGAACGTCAAATACGTCAACGTCACACGCATCAGTGTTGCCAGCCAGCAAAGAGAAAAAACTGCCAAATGGAGGGACAATTCAAATTACTCTTCGATGAAATGAAAATCGAGATGGAGAAACAGACAAATTGTATATTCGAAAAAATCAACAAACAACTAGAACTGCTGATAGAAGAAAACAAAGTCATGAAAAGCAAAATCGAGGTGTTAGAAAGGAATATTTAGAGAAGGAAAAGAAAAAAAATAACATTCTTGTTTTTGGTTTGGAAGAAAAAGAAAATTCTCCTCTGGAGTTATTGCAAGCAGTGCAAAATAACATCAAAACAGACTTAAAAATTACCTTGAAACCAAACGATGTATCGAAGATTCACCGCATCGGAGCTATTAAAGAAAACAAAATACGGCCTGTGCTTATCACTTTTACAAACAGATGGAAGAGAAACGAGATAGTAAAAATGAAAAGGAGCCTAAAAAAGGTATATGTCACTGATGATTTCCCGAAGGAAGTGCTACAAAAACGAAAAGAATTGCAACCAAAACTTAAAGAGGAACGTGCGAAGGGAAACTTTGCGTACATAAAATACGACCAACTGATAGTTAAAGAAGGCAATTCAACCAAGGAAAAAAGGAAGAGGGATCAGTCGATGTCACCCGAAAATCAGAACTACGCTAAGAAGCCAGTGGGCAACTTTTCGTTTATAAAAGAAAACAGGAAAAATGCATTCGATATAATGAGACCTAGATCAAATTCACTATCTCAGGTAAAACCCAACCAAAGCAAGTAGCAACTAGACACCAGCAACCAGAAGCAGAACAACCCCAACCCGGCTGGTCCCCGTGGGGTTGCTACACCATCACCCCCTAGAAATGTGTCCATAAGCAAAAACAAGAAAAATAAAATATATCTTGCAACCCTAAATGTCAGGACACTAATGGAAACCCATAGATTAGAAGAATACGCTATAAAACAAATAAAATGGGACATCATTGGACTCTGCGAAGTCAGAAGAGCAGGAGAAGAGATAAGAGAATACAATGAATATATTTTTTATTACAAAGGCGAGAAACAAGGGATGTATGGAGTAGGATTTCTAATAAAAAAAAACCTAAAAGACAAGATAGTTAGTTTTGAAGGAATATCAGACAGAATTGCAGTTCTCAATATACAACTGCCTGGATCTAAACAACCTTCTTCAATCATTCAAGTCCATGCACCTAGAGAACAAGATACGAAGACAGCGAAGGACGAATTCTACAAAAATTGACTGAGGCAATGAAAAGGATTAATAAAACCATATTTGTAATGGGAGACTTTAATGCAAAGATAGGCAGCAAATCAAATAATGACGAATTTATCCTAGGAAAATATAGCAGCGGGAAAAGAAATGATAACGGACAACGGCTCATAGATTTTTCCTTCGCATTCAACCTTAAAATAATGAACAGTTTCTTCAAAAAGGGAAAGTCAAGGAAGTGGACATGGATTTCTCCAAATGGCAGAGATAGGAACGAAATTGATTTCATTCTGACAAGAGAAAAACGAATATTCAGCGACATAACCACAATAAGCAAGCTAAATTTCAATACCGATCATAGAATGGTAAGAGGGGCTATAACATGTGAAAATAATAACTCAAGAAAACATATCATACCAAATAAAAATGTCATAGCACAGCTCTTACCACAAAATATTCTAAATGAATTAGAGAACACGTTACTGGAAATCGACATACATAAGACGTTACAGGAAAAGTATGACTTCCTGGAGAAAACACTGAAGGATGTAAACAAACTACAGACAAAAAGAGGAAAAAGAGATAAATTAGGAGATGAAACAAAAAAACTAATAGAAGAGAGAAATAAATTGTTAGAGAAAAGGAAAGATAATCGCCAAAATATAGCTATCATCAGCAAGAAAACCCAGGCATCAATAAGAAGATACAGAGAGAAGGAAAGGCTGAACGTGCTGAAGAAACAAATAATGGAAACAGGCGGAATGAAAAAGGGCCTAAAACAGCTCAAGGAATATACGCAATGGATACCTAACATCAAAACCCAAAATAAGAAGGACAATGGACAGCTGACTACAAAAAGATTATTGATAGCTAAAGTGGCAACAGAATTCTACAAAAAACTATACACAGAGAAGAACAAAACAATAACTACAGAGGCAAAGAGAAACCATGCATACCTTATTAGAAATGAGATACCATGCATATTAGAAACAGAAGTTGTAAGTGCTATCCAAACACAAAAAAGTGGCAAAGCACCTGGAGATGATAGGATTTCGAATGAGCTACTGAAAGATACAATAGCCGTAATCTCCAAACCCTTAACCTATTTGTTCAATGAAATATTTTACACTAAGCAAATACCAACCCAATGGGAAAAGTCCACCATAATCCTGCTGCATAAAAAAGGAGATAAGAGCGATGTTAATAATTACAGACCAATATGCCTAATGTCAAATATATACAAAGTGTTCTCAAAAGTTGAACTTGGAAGAATAACCAAACAACTCGAAGCAAACCAACCAAGGGAACAAGCAGGGTTTCGCCACGACTATTCTACTATCGATCATATTCATATAGTAAAACAGATCATAGAAAAATCTAATGAGTATGGTCAAAAGTATTATTTGGCATTTATAGACTACAGTAAGGCTTTCGATTCCCTGAGTCACACCTACATCTGGAAGACACTAGAAAACCAAGGCATAGAAAAAGAGTACATATCAATCATAAAAGAAATATACAAAAATTCCACAGCAAAGGTACAACTTGAACGGGTAGGAGAAGAGTTTGTCATCGAGAGAGGCGTCAGACAAGGAGATCCACTCTCGCCAAAACTTTTTATAGCAGTGCTTGAAAATATATTTCGAAATATAGAATGGGAGAATTTTGGAATAAATGTAAACGGAATCAATCTAAATCACCTAAGATTTGCGGACGACATTGTGCTATTTGCCGACTCACCAGAGACACTCAAAACTATGATACAACAACTGGATCAAGAAGGCAGGAAAGCAGGCTTATTGATGAACCCAACAAAGACCAAGTTATTGACAAATGCATCATAAGAAAACATAGAATTGGGGCAAGAAATTATCGAATATGTCGATGAATACATATATCTGGACAAATAATATCCACAAAATACCAATATACAAAAGAAATAGACAGGAGGATAAGCAACTTTTGGAAACGCTATTGGTCTCTAAAAGAAATAGTTAAAAACAAAACCATGCCCATGTCAATAAAAAGTAAATTATACAACACATGTATTCTTCCATGTCTTACCTATGGTTGTCAAACGTGGCCTGCTACCAACAAAAATAATCAAAAACTTGTAAGTTGCAAACGCCACATGGAACGAAGTATGTTAAGTATAAGGCTAAGTGACCGGTGGACCATTTCAAAAATAAGGAAGAGAACAAATGTAATTGATGTTTTTAAAACAATCAAAAAATTAAAATGGAACTGGACCGGACACATTATGAGGACAAATAAAGAAAAATGGACGAAAGACATCATGGAATGGTACCCGAGAAACGGAAAAAGACAAAAAGGACGTCAAATAAAGAGATGGGAAGATGATTTACCAACGAGATGGAGAAGATTAGCTCAAGACAGAAAAGTATGGAAGAAACTAGGGGAGGCCTATGTCGAAAGACAACCTGACTAACAAACTGGTTACTGGAAAATAATGTTTCTTTACTTATAATTACTATAGATTTTAAGCCATTCATTATTATAATTATATTTCTAAAAAACTTAGCGGCTTGCCAAGCGAGTAGAGAGAGCTGCTGCATGTTTATATCTTCGAACGAAGGACACAGTATAATAGTGTAATAATTACATATTTAAATAAATACAGCACAAATAAAATACTATTTTTCTTTTTATTTTTACCACTCCGAATGGGGAGTTTCCTAAATGAAATAAGTGAGAATTGATTGGTTCCTTGTGCTGTGAGTAGATGTCAAGAAAGTAAAGTTGGATGGAATCACTTTTATGAGTGGCCAACTTTACTTTTTTGACATCTACTCACAGCACAATTAATTAATTAACTAATCAATTCTCACTTTTTTTTCGAAAACTATTAATTCAGGGTTGGAACTCAGCCGCAACGCAAATTTCCATAGTAAGATCTAATCTTTACATTTTTATCGAGTTTTGGGAATATGGTAGAAATGTAGCTAGTTTTGGGAATATGGTAGCTGCAGGGGGTCCACCGGAACCAGCTAAATTTTGAAAGTGGTCTATGAGAAAAACAGTCTGGGAACCTCTGATCTATATCATCACGCAATATGCCTTGCAAGATATATCGATATTACAGAGTTCCAACAGGTTCTTTCTTCATTGACCTCTTTGACTTTCTGCACTCTCAAAGTTTGTGAACTGATCTTGGGGTTGCAAATAGGGGTGAATAAGAGCCAAATAAAAAACAAAATGCGTATATCCACATCTCTCTCTTGTAGCGAAATAAGATTATAATAAAATTGTTAAAGAGGAGATCATAGCCCACAGTTGCCGTAAGAGGTGCCTAAGGGACTTGTAAGACGAGAAGATGGGCAGCAGCGTCCTCTTAATACCTACTAACGCTATACTGCGATCGCCAACCCGCCTGCCATGCGTGGCAATTATGGCATCATCCAATCTAATGATTTCCACAAATATTAAACGGCCTCCAGTCCCCGGCGGCCCCGCTAGTCCTGGCCACGGTAGCAGCCACGGTAACGACGGGACGGGGGGTGCTAAGATCCCCCGGAAGAGGCACGGCTACCGACAACCACGACCATCCGCCCTGGCAACTTTTAACACGCGCACACTGCGAACTGACGAAAAGATCGATGAGTTAGAGGAAGATTAGAGAAGATTGAGTAAGTTACACTGAGATATCATAAGATTATCTAAAGTCCGAAAAGAGGGTGAGGACTCGATAACACTTAAATCCGGTAACTTGCTCTATTTCCGGGAGGGCGACCAACAGTCCCAGGGTGGTGTCGGGTTTATAGTCCACAGGTCTCTCGTGAACAACGTTGTCAAGATCGAGAGTGTGGCGACCACGGTAGCATACCTGATATTCAAAATGACCGACAGGTATTCACTGAAAATTATACAGGTATACGCACCGACTTTGATACACCCCGACGATGAAGTAGAGGTTATGTATGAGGATATATCTAGAGCCATACATACCTCTAAAACTCACTACACCGTTTTCATGGGGGACTTTAATGTGAAACTGGGCAGGCGAGGCGACGATGAGCTGAGAGTGGGAATCTTTGTTACTGGACAACGGAATCCCTGGGGCCAAATGCTGGCTAAATTCATGGAGAAGGAGGGACTCTTTATGATGAACTCCTTTTTCCAGAAGCGGGAACGCCGTAAATGGACCTGGGTGAGCCCCGACGGGGTCACAAGAAACGAGATAGACTTCATCATGTCGACGAGGCGCCACATATTCAATGATGTCTCTGTGATCAACGCAGTTAAAACTGGAAGCGATCACCGACTATTAAGAGGCACATTGAATATATAATACGTGGACGATTATAGCAGCAGGGTAGTGGAAACTGTCCATACGGTCGGGCACAAGTGATTTAAACCCACTGTACAAAAAGAACCAAAACGCTCTCAGGCGTTACCCTCAAGCTTATGGAGGAAAGACGCAGGATGACCCTGCAGTCTCCAGAAGAAGTTTTCAAATGCCAGCGGCTCAATAGGCAGATCTCTAAGTCTCTGACTCGCGATGTACGCGAGTATAATACTGACAAAATAAGAGAAACTATCGAGCGCAACAAAGGCAACCTAAAGTATTTGCAAGAGATCTGTCTATCGGGCAGAGTCGGTTGAGTAAGCTGAAGACCGGAGACGGCAGGATTGTATCCTCTACACCGGAACCCTTGAGGGAAGTCGAGAAGTTCTACGGCCAGCTATACATATCAGTACAACCACCTGTCTGCAATCCGGCCATAGACCCAAGAGCCAAATAGACCCGACACTATAAGACATCCCGGATATCAGTCTGTACGAGATTAGTATGGCTCTCAAACAGCTCAAGAACAACAAGGCGCCAGGCGATGATGGTATAACAACCGAGCTTCTCAAGGCTAGTGGAAAACCGATATTGAACCGAACAAGCCGGTTTCTGAAAAGGCTTCAGCACCATAGACCACATTCATACGCTGCGACAGGTCATACAGAAGACTGAAGAGTACAACCTGCTATTATACTTAGTGTTTGTGGATTATGAGAAGCCCTTCGATTCGATCCAGACTTGGGCTGTACTACAGTCTCTCCAGCGGTGTCAAGTAGACTACCGGTATATCGAGGTGCTGAACAGTTTGTACGAAAACGCTACTATGTCAGTCAGCCTTCAGGACCAGAGCTCGAAACCTATTCAACTGTAGCGTGGTGTGAGACAGGGAGACGTTATATCCCCGAAACTATTCTCCGCCGCGCTGGAAAATGTCTTCATACTTCTGGACTGGAGAGGACTAGGTATCAACATCAACGGCGAGTACATCTCTCACCTTCGATTTGCCGATGATATCGTGCTCATGGCTGATACCCTGGAAGACCTCAGTACCATGGTCGACGACCTCAGTAGAGTCTCTCAACAAGTAAGTCTTAAAATGAACATGGACAAGACGAAGATCATGTCAAACGTCCATGTAGTACCAACTTCTATAAAGGTTTGAGACTCTACGCTCGAAGTTGTTAACGATTATATATACCTGGGACAAAGAATCCAATTAGGTAGGTCTTACTTCGAGAAAGAGGTCAATCGTCGAATCCAGCTCGGCTAGGCGGCGTTCAGGAAGCTACGTAACATCATCTCGTCCAAAATTCCGCAGTGTCTCAAGACAAAAGTCTTTGACCAGTGTGTGTTGCCAGTGATGACTTAGTGCACTGAGACATGGTCGCTTACGATGGGCCTCATAAGAAGGCTCAAGGTCATCCAAAGGGCGATGGAGAGAGCTATGCTCGGAGTTACCCTGCGGGATCGAATCAGAAATTAGGAGATCCGCAGGAGGACCAAAGTCACTGACATAGCACTCAGAATTGCTAAGCTTAAGTGGCAGTGGGCGGGGCACATCGTTCGTAGAACTGACGGCCGTTGGGGCAGAAAGGTTCTCGAATGGCGACCACGTACCGGAGGACGTGGAGTGGGTAGGCCCCCTACAAGATGGACCGGTGACCTGGTGAAGGTCGTGGGTAGAAGTTGGATGCGTACAGCACAAAGCCGGTCGTTGTAGCCGTCTTGAAGGGAGGCCTTTATCCTGCAGTGGACGTCTTTCGGCTGAATAAGAAAAAGAAGAACATTGTTAAAGAGGTTGTGATACGCGCCCTGATTCGGACAGTTCTGATAGCTCAGATGACTGGGGCCAAAATAACTTGTCAGAATCGAATGGCATTCAAAATTATCTTTTTTTTTGAAAATAATATCACATACATAAAATACAGTCATACAAGGATATAGAAAGAAGAAAAGAAGAAAGAAAGAAAAACGTTTAATGTGGTACATACAAGCAAAACAAAAAAAAATGACAATGGCAATTAACTTAATATAATGAGTTACATAATTATAAATAAATCATACTGCCATCAAGCATGTATATTTAGGTATGAGTACCACATATGGCCCCGCCTCAGCGTTATATATTAGCCCGCGGCTAAACCGGAACTAACGCAGTTATTAATTTACCTAAGTTCTTTTTTAATTAGTAACCGTGCGGACCCACCTGTTGGAATATGTCCCTGGAAGTAGGAACATTTTACTCAACGATAACCCTAATTTCACACCAACGCTTCCTGTCAAGGTCATACACGGGCCAAAATATCCTTGTCGCACTATAGTCTCTCTATCTATCTATATCATTACGTGAGATCTCTTGCGGGGTAGGCAGCGAGTACAGAGTTCCAACAGGTTCTTTCCTTACACACCTCTCTGGCTTCCTCCGCTCATAGTTCGTCTCATACACGCTCGCCGGTTACGGGGACTCTTGACTTGCCCTTCAGATAAGACACGGTCTATTTTGTCGGTCGGTATAGATTTCTTAATGAGCTATAAACAAGATGAAACATGTACCTATGTAATTTTATTACTGATTTCCTACTACTATACGGACCTCTTTATATTTCTCTTAATTGACCGAAGGAGTTTTGTGTTCCAATTCTTAGTGATATTGATGAAAGGTTTCATTAAGTATTAATTATTACATGCATAATATCTTTCATCTTCATAATCAGCCCAAATCAGTCCACTGCTGGACATAAGCCTCTTCCAATGTGCGCCACAGAGCCCGATCCTCGGCTTTATGTATGCAGTTCCTGGCGGCTATCCGACGTATGTCGTCACTCCATCTCGCGGGGGCCCCCCCCCCGCATCCTACACTGCGTTTGCCAGTTCGTGGTCTCCACTCCCAAAACGCATCTGCTCCAACGATTGTCCGTTCTGCGGCAAATGTGACCAGCCCATTGCCACTTTAGCTTGCTGATTTTCAGAGCTATGGCGGTGACTTTGGTTCTATGCCGGACAGTCTTATTTCTGATTCTATCTAGCATAGAAATTCCAAGCATAGCTCTCTCCATAGCTCGCTGAGCGACTCTTAGCTTACGGACCAATATGGGACTGTACTATACTACACTATACTCCTATGCCACACTTTCGGGGTTCTCCCACTTTGGAGGACAGAGTTGGCGAACATATTATCTTTATTATGATGTAATTCACTATCCCTTTATTATTATTTACATCAACGCCCGTCCAATTTCTATATTAAGTAACTCTGCGTCTATGTATTATAATTTTAGTGTTATTCTAGTGCAAGTTATAGTTATTGGAATAAATAAATAAAGACTGACAAAATTGAATGTAGTTCTAACAGGACTAACCTCACATTTGGCCACAAATTCTATGGATTTCTAGTGCATTTTTGCTTCTACACCTTCTAACTATTCATAGCTTAAAGTGCTTGAAAGCAATCGCGTTTAATGAAAACACTCGGCTGTCAGTCTCTATTTACGTTCTTTGGATCTCATTCCACTGAATGAGCTCCAAAGAACGTGAACGTATTCGCTTTTTCGCTGTGTTGGACCGTTTTATT
Organism: Phalera bucephala; assembly: GCA_905147815.2. Classification (NCBI taxonomy): domain Eukaryota; kingdom Metazoa; phylum Arthropoda; class Insecta; order Lepidoptera; family Notodontidae; genus Phalera; species Phalera bucephala. The sequence goes on along the minus strand of LR990615.1, from coordinate 35,065,792 downwards.
GGAAAACTTTGGAGCCACTGGAAAAGTAAGTCCAGTCAAAGTGACATAAAATAAGTTTAGAAATATGGGTCATTGTTATTGTGAGCAAAAATCTATACAAGGTGTAACATAATAAACACAACACCTGACAGTAGTTTGTTTTAAATCGATTATCTATCTATCTATCTATAACCTCACGCCAGATCCCTTGCGGGGTAGGCAGAGAGTACAGAGTTCCAACAGGTTCTTTCCTTACATACCTCTCTGGCTTCCTCGACTCTCATTCTTTATTCTTTATTCTTTATTGTATACACACTGGGATATAAATAATTATACAATTTAAAAGTATACAGAAGGCGAGCTTAACTCAAATATGAGTTATCTTCCAGCTAACCATAGAGTGTTGAGAGATGAGAAAGTGAAATAAGAGGGCAGTTACACAATATAATGTTAATAGAAAATAGCAATGAAATAAATACTATATTTTCAAATATAAATACATATACTCAGTTACTTACTATACAAATATTAAATACATATAATTATAATACATACATAAACATACATACCTAAATAAATCAGGATAGAAAATGTTCCTTGATTCTTCTTCTGAAAACATCCAAAGATGAGCTCGCACGAATGGACTGTGGAAGTAAGTTCCACAGACGCACAGCACGAACAGTGAAGGATCCATCGTAACGACTAGAAGAATGAAGAGGAGCACGAAGAAGGAGAGATTTAGCTGCACGGCAGGGATAATCCCTTGGAACAAGAAAGTCAAAACGCTCCCTGAGGTAAACAGGGGATTTAGGATTATGTAAAATGGAGTAGAGTAACGAGAGAATGTGCAAGTCCCGTCGTTGTCGAATAGGTAGCCATTTTAATTTCGCCCGATACTCTGATACATGATCAAATTTACGTAATCCGAAAATGAAACGAATACACAGATTCTGCAAGCGTTCGAGCTTATAGACAAGATCTTCAGTAGCATCAAGAAAGCAAACATCACCATAGTCAAGAATTGGTAGAAGGAGAGATTGAGCAAGACTTATTTTTGTTTGATAAGGCAAAAACTTTTGCAGACGCTTGAGAGATTGAAAGGAGCAGTAGACTCTTCTGCTTACTTCTGCTATGTGAGAGCTCCAATTAAGATTAGAGTTTATAAGAACGCCTAGATTCTTAACTTGGTTACTGTAAGGTATAGGAACAGAATCGAGGACAACAGGAGAGAGTGTCTGCAAATTGCTATTGAGAGCGTTCATGTAGTGTTTGCCACCAATGATGAGAGCTTGAGTTTTAGCAGGATTAACCAAGAGACCAAACGATTTTGCCCACTTGCTGATGTTTTCAAGATCATCATTGATGGAATCGATCGCGTGATTGATTTCCCCAACCTTAAAGTGACGATACAGCTGCAAGTCGTCTGCATAAAGATGATAATGAGAAGTAATCACTTTAGTAACAGAGTTTATAAAAACAGAGAAGAGAAGAGGAGAAAGGACGCCACCTTGAGGCACACCCGCAGTAAGGTCACACCAGTCAGAGGAATTATCTTCAGAGCGAACCGACTGCGAGCGGCCCCGAAGGTAAGAGTTGAACCACGCTATTACAGGAGCAGAGACATTGAGAGAGGACAAAGTACCTAAGAGGATGTCAAAATCAACTGAATTAAAAGCACTGCTGAAGTCCAGTAGGACTAGTACTGTCAGTAGTCTATTCTCAATGGCCAATCGAATATCGTCAGTTATTTTGACCAAAGCCGTAACTGTGCTATGACCTGGCCGAAATCCAGATTGAAAAGGACTCAGCAGGCTATTAGAGGAGACATGGTGTGACAATTGATTTTGAACTGCACTCTCAAGCACCTTGGATAGAACGGGAAGAATGGATATGGGTCTAAAATGCGATATTAAAAGAGGATTTGGTATTTTGGGTAAAGGAAGAATATATGCCTTTTTCCAAGCAGTTGGAAAGGAGGAAGTTTCCAAGGAACAATTCATTATGTGGGTGATAACTGGCGAAAGTTCGTCAAGTATTGGCACGATCATTTGTATTTGTATACCATCGTCACCCACGGCTTTCGTGGATATTGATAGGATTGATTTCTTTATGTCTTGCCCCTTAAGCGGGCTGAAAGAGAACGAAGCACATACTGGCAAAGGAAGATCTGAAAGAAGCTTAAGAGTAAAAGATTTAATATCATCTTTTAAAGAAGCAGGAGGGTTAGAGAAATGAGCATTAAGTGCATTAAGATCCAAGTTACTGGTATTTTCAAAGGACGTTTTGCCAATACCAAAGGTCTTAAGGAATTGCCAAACCTGTGCTGTGTTGAAATTTTGAATGCAGGTGTGTATGTGGCGTCTCTTCGCATCCCTACACATACGACTGCAGCGGTTTCTAAGCTTTTTATAGAGACACCAATTTTCTTCAGTAGGGAACCTTCTATGTCTCCTTTTCGCTCTGTCCCGTTTAGCCATAATCTTTTTTATAGTATCGGACAACCATGGCGCCGGTCTATGTTTCACCCTCACTTTTTTCAATGGTGCATGAGTATCGTATAAATCAATTATTAGTTTATTAAGAACTGATACTTTGGCATCTACGTCTGTGCAGTTGTAAACAGAAGTCCAGTCTATACTACTCGCATCCATTTTAAGCTGCTCAGCATTAATATTTTTGAAGCTACGAAGAGAAAGAAATTTAGAAGAGCGTTTTGGTGAGCGAAGTTTATAGGAGAGAAATATCAGATCATGATAAGAAAAAGATGCAGGGATTTGCCCATGTGTAGCTACTTTACTAGGATCGGAAACTAAGATGAGATCTAAAAGTGAAGGAGAACAATGAGGAGCATGATGAGTAGCTGTCAGCGGTAGAATATGCATGTTGACAGAAGAGACAAGAGACCGGAGCTTGTTGCTACGACTATCCCCTTTTAACAAACAGGTGTTGAAGTCACCAAGAATAATAATGTTATCATATAAAGTTGAGAAGTATTCTAATTTTGATTCAAAAGAGGCGAAGAAATCAATGTGACAGGATGGGCTGTAGTAAACTCCTAAAAGAAACGTTATATGACTAAAGTTAAGTTCAAGAAAGAGGTGTTCAGAAAACTTAGAATACTCGCTTGGCGACTGATCAACCACTTTACAGGAGATATCACCTCGGAGATAAATGGCAACCCCTCCACCTCCCTTGCCTGTTCTGTCATTGCGTAACAGCTTATACCCAGGTAATGCAAACTGCACAGAAGGAAGAGTAGGTTTAAGGAAGGTTTCAGATACTAGAACCGCATGAATAAGTTCAGAGTCGAAGGATGCTAAAAGGTCAGAGTAGTGAGAAGGAACACTTTGAGCGTTAATATGGACAACATTGAAAAATTGTCGGTGGTTTGAGAAAACAGACTGAAGGTGGTCACGTAAGTAAGAGTCGTCACCGTCATCATCACTAAATGCACTGGAATACCGTTCATCAAATATCTCAGAAAAAGAACAAGAAACAAAGCTATCATCACTGATATCAGATATTTCCATATAAATATAAATAAATAAATAAAAGTAATACCAAGTAAATCAAAACTTAAGTACTAAGTATATAAATGATTGAAATAATCATACCCTCGTGCACTCGCCGGTTGTGGAAAATGGATGAAAATGCTGTGATCCAAACACAAAAAAAAAAAATATCGGATTTCTAGACGATCACACCAAATGTCAGAAACACAATATTAATAATCTGTAGAATAGAAAGTAAAAATAAAGGTGAAAAAAAAAAACAATCACAAACAAGTAACATTGAAATTAAAAGTAATTTACAAAGAAAAAGAAATGTGATCTCTATAAAAACAAAGACCAAGGCAGAAAGTGTTTGGCGAACATAAGTATCACCACACCCCCTCACTTCGGAGGCCTTCGAGTTCTCTTTTCGGGAACAGACAACGAAGATGTAGACCCGCTTGGCTGTTGTTTGGAGCTCCCCGCATCACCAGAAGGAGGAAATTGGACTAGCACTTGTCGTAGTTCTGCTACCGACTCAATTTTTCTCCGCGATTTGTCTGGCAGCTGGATGACGATCTTACCATCGGAGGTCCAACACTTGTTTATGCCGTATCTTCTACGAGCGTCCATAAATACCTCATGCCGGGGCTTAGTCAGAAATTCAGAGAGAGTTAGCCCGGTTCCCTTCAAGGCAGCCTTGTTGCTCCATACCTGGCTTCGCAAAGAATGGCTCTGGAATCGTACCAAAATGGGTCGAGGCTTGTTAGGGTTTACTCCCAAGGGATGACACACAGCCACATCAGCAACAGTAGCATTTATCACATTCAACTTGTCCATCAAGATGTTGATCACTTTGGAATGGCAATCCGAAACGTCAGAAACTCCATGGAAAAGAAGTACCTTTCTGCGTGATGCCATCTCGTGCCGATCCAATCCCAGCAAGAGAAGCTCCATCTGTGATTTTATTGCCCCCAACGTCTTCCAGATGAGGCACTTGAAGTCGGTGAATTCTTGAGACAGGCTGGCTAAGGTTTTATGCACAGCTGATGTCTCAGTGCTGGCAGCGTTCTTGAGGTCTTCCTCGTAACTATTCATCCTCGAGGTAAACATTACTGCCAGATCTTCCATGGTGTTGGCCAACCTCGCATACAGATCCATGGTACAGAGTAGATTCTCTGCGCAGCAAGCAGAAAATTGAAGCGAAGAGTGAAGATGTAGTGAAATAGAGAGGAGTAAGATAGGTAGAGGAGAAGTTATTAAATAGATCAGTGCACTAGGGGTTTGTACTTAAATTTTGCAGATAATAAACATTAAATATGTTGTTTATATATTTTTAAACTAAATAAACAAACAGATGTAAAATTTTTGATCCTTTAATCCCAAACTACCCTCGAGAATCTCATAGTTCGTCTCATACACGCTCGCCGGTTATGGAGACTCTTGACTTTTCCATCAGATAAGACTCGGTTTATTTGGTCGTGGTAAGATAGTCTAGGTCTTCCCCGGTACCTGCATCCTTCCACTTTCACATTGTATATCTGTTTTGTCATTCTTTCCTCTGGCATTCTTTCTATATGCCCAAACCAACGGAGCATGCCCTTTCTCATCTTTACACCGATACTATCTTTCATATCTACTCGCTGTCTTACTATGCTGTTGCTAATGCGGTCGGTCAGCTTCACTTCGTACATCTTCCGCAGAGCTCGCATTTCTACCGCATTTATCCTACTTTCATTCTCCTTCTTACATACCCAGCTCTCGCTACCATATAACAGCGTTGGGACAAGAACTCCGTTATGTATGGCCAGCTGCGCCTTATGGCTTAAGTGCCGGCTCCCGAGTAGCTTTCCCATCGCACCATTCACTCTGTTCCCATCGTTAAATCGATTACTGAATTGATTCCAACAATTTTTAATGTTCATTAATTTTTTTTTTTTAATTTGCAAAAAATGCTGTTTTTCCTTTACTGCGCTGTAATAAACTATATTTATTCTTGATTCAAAACAATGCGGAGATTTAAAATGCATTTTTATAAAACGTTTTTCTCAATACGCACACATACACGTACAAGCTTCATTGTTAATTGGGATATAAAAGTACTTAAGTGGTTTTCGTATTGAATTAAAGAAATTATTCAATCGGGGTGTCTGAGTTCTTGCGTTATTTAATTTACACCTTTACAATTTTTGTTAAAACATATAAAATAAACACCGCCTTTATTATTCGATTTTACTGACGTTCCCATCATTTTGAGACAAGAAAGGCCATAACGGTTCATATTTAGGTAAATATAACATTATTTTTAGATTTCATCGCAGTTAATCTTTAAAATTATTTTGCCGTTGCCAGTGTCGTCCTTCACCGGAAAAAGAAATCACGATTAAATGCGAAAAAAATATTTTTATTTCCTATAAAATACTCGCATAAATATGAGGATTCAATACCGAAACTTACAATTTGCTACTTTTACTCACTTCCTCAATAAATATTATATTACTGTTCATAGTAAGAGACTCATTGGTTAAACCGTTATCAGAGGTCTCGGGTTCAAACCCAGGCACGCACCATTGTCTTTTCGAAAGCATGTGCGTATTAAAAATTAATTATCATTTGCTTTAACGGTGAAAACATCGTGAGGAAACCTGCATGCCTAAGATTTGTGAAGTTCGCCAACCCGCACTGGGCCAGCGTGATGGACTATGGCCAAGCCCTCTAAGTTTGAGAGGAGGCCCGTGCCCAACGGTAGTACAGTTTCTTAACAGGGCTAATATTATTATTATTATAGTAAGAGACCCATTTGGCCCAGTATATTAACTAGCTTATCCGAAAAAGCTCGTTTCAAATATTAAGTGCGGCCACACATTAATATTGAAACGGACTATCTGTGAAAAACTCCATTTGGTGTTCGACCTCTAAACTAGCTTTATTAGGAGCGAAATACGTAAAAAGAAATAGCGGTATTTGATGCTAAGTACTGCAAAATACTCCAAGATATACTACGCTATCGTTAGTTATACGTACATACTTACGGTAAGTAGGTTTTGTCGCTTTTGTCAATCGTTGTTATCACATGATGTACTGAGTGACAGAGACGACATTTTATGACGCCAAAAGTAGCCGATCATCTCCCTCTTTAGCCGAAGTGCATTATTTACTTACCGTAAGAGAATTCCTGCTCTTCTAAGGTTCTGCAGATCCGCCTCAACCAAGTCCTTCCAGCGACTATGTATGCTACCATTTATAGTTAAATATTTATATCATCATTAGCTTTTTAGCCGTCTTTTGCTGGCATAGGTCTCAATTGAACGCCGCTGTCTGATGTTTGCAACTAAAACTATGTTGTAGTATAAAAATATCATTATGCCTGTTACGCTGACGATGTGAGGTCCTACTTTGGTGAGGAGTCAGTCTGTTGTCATCTTATCCGGCACAAGTCTTGAAGTCGAAGAGAGAATGGTAATTTATTCGAAAGACTACACACTTTTGCCAACTTAATATTCGAATCCAGGACCTCTTGATCGCCACTCACATAAACTAACGATTTTAAGAAGACTATTTAGCGAGTCCAACGATCCAATTGGTGTAAATTAAAAATGGGAGTTGTAATATTTATATTATAGCTACAGTAACAAATTTATTTTATCAGAGAGCTTGGCAAGTTGATTGCCACCCTTGTTACTCTGCAAATTTACACATGAACGTGAAAGCACAATTACTCACTAGCGTCACGCTAGTGAGTCACGCACGTAGAAGTTTTCTTTCGTTTTTAAATTTCTCTTTGTTGCATACATTGCTACTTGAATTGCTCAACTGTTACCAATTCCGCAATAACTACTGTTATTTCCTATTCATACCAAAAATCTGCACTAAATTATATCCAGTAGTGGAGCACACACCGCAACTAGCTCCAGCGGTCAGGTGATCCAGTTATGCCGTCCAATTATTTTAAAATCTACCCCAGAGCAACGCAACCACTTTCCGCCGCCACGCCGCTTTGACCGAAATTAACTTTTGCAATACTTACTTTATTTTTAAAAGCTTTCAGAAAGTCCTGTAGTGTTTACTGTGTACGAGTACTGTCTATAGAACGAACTCTGATAGAATTTCTAGTTAATGAAATACAACTTCTGGTAAGTGAAATTTGATTTATTTAGGCAAGTCTATAGGCTACAGTTCAATCCATAGACTTGTTCATTGCTATTATTATTATCCTTAGGCACACAACATAAAAAAGGGAAACTTTTCTGAGCAGCCAGTCTGTTTGTTTTGGGTTTATCTGGAATCAATTTCAGCTTTCACTATCAAATGCACTCTGATTGACCTTTGTGATAATATGAACATATCCCGCTATCTGTTTATTTTTCTCTTTTGCTAGGAAAAATGTTATTTTATTCACATATTGTTACAACTACTTTTACGAAGTATTTACTCTCATCATCATCATCATCTCAGCCCATACTTGTAGTGAACATAGGCCTCCCCAATCGCTTTCCAGCGTAACCGGTCCGATGCCACCTGCATCCAACGACTTCCTGCGATTTTCACAAGATCGTCGGTCCATCTGGCAGGCGGTCGTCCCTCTAGAATCTTTCTGCCCCAACGCCCGTCCGATCTATGCGCTATGTGGCCCGCCCATTGCCACTTCAGCTTGCTAATCTTAAGGGCTATGTCGGTAACCTTGGTCCTTCTACGAATCTCCTCATTAGAGAAACGCCGAGCATAGCTCTCTCCATAGCTCGCTGAGCAACTCTGAGCTTTTTTATGAGACCTATTGTAAGAGACCACGTCTCTGATCCATATATCATCACTGGTAACACACATTGACTGAAAACTTTAGTCTTAAGGCACTGAGGTATTTTGGATGAGAAGATATTGCGCAGTTTCCCGAACGCTGCCCAGCCGAGTTGGATTCGTCGATTGACCTCTCTCTCAAAGTTGGATCTACCTAACCGGACTACCTGTCCCAGGTAAATGTATTCGTCGACAACTTCAAGAGTAGAGTTCCCAACGGTGAGTGCGGTGGGTACGACATGGACGTTAGACATTATTTTGGTTTTGTCCATGTTTATTTTAAGACCCACTTGTTGAGATACTCTGTTGAGGTCACCGAGCATTCGTCCTAGATCTTCCAGCGACTCCGCCACGACCACAATGTCGTCGGCAAATCGAAGGTGAGTGATGTATTCGCCATTGATGTTGATGCCAAGTCCTTGCCATTCCAAGAGCTTGAAGGCGTCCTCTAAGGTGGCCGTAAACAATTTCGGAGAAATGACGTCTCCTTGTCTTACTCCTCTTTTTATGGGGATTGCCTTCGTGCACTGCCCCTGTACTCGGACTGACATGGTGGCGTTATTATACAAGCACTTCAACACTTCGATGTACCGATAGTCAATGCGGCATCGCTGGAGAGATCTAAGAACCGCCCAAGTCTCGATCGAATCGAAGGCTTTCTCATAGTCCACAAACGCCAAGCATAGTGGCCGATTATACTCCTCGGTCTTCTGTATAATCTGCCGCAGCGTATGTACGTGGTCTATGGTACTAAAGCCTTTCCGGAAACCGGCTTGTTCGGGAGGCTGGAAGTCATCAAACCTGCGTTCGAGACGATTCGTAATGACTCTCGAAAACAACTTATAAACATGGCTCAGCAGTGTGATGGGCCTATAATTCTTCAGTAAAGTGTTATCACCTTTCTTGAAAAACAGTACCACCACACCCCTGTTCCATGCTTCCGGCGTTTTCTCTTCGAGCAAGACGGAATTAAACAGCCTCTGAAGGACTTTAAGTACTGGCGTTCCGCCCGCTTTCAGAAGCTCTACGGTAATTCCGTCTTCACCCGGCGCTTTGTTATTTTTGAGTTGTTTGAGAGCCATCCTAATCTCGTACAGGCTGATGTCCGGGATATCTTCAGTGTAGTGTCGGGTTAGCTTGGCTCTTGGGTCTTTTACCAAGTCAACAACAGGTTCAGCTACTGAGGTATACAACTGCCCATAGAACCTCTCTATCTCCCTGAGCACCTCCGACCTATTCGACGTTACGTTTCCGTCCTCCATCTTCAGCTTCGTCAACTGGCTTTGCCCAATAGACGCGTCTCTTGCGAACACTTTAGAGCCCTTGTTCTGTGCTATGGTCTCCTCAATACGCCTTGTATTGAAGGACCGTAAGTCTTGTCGCAAGGACTTCAATATCTGTCCATTGAGCTGCCTATAGGACTTAGCATCATTGGAGGTTTGGAGCGTCATGGAACGTCGCTCAGCCATGAGGTTTCGGGTGTAGGGATAGTTTTTGAGGTCTATTTTTTCGGTGGGGCTTAAAATACTTGGACCCGACCGTATGGACAGTCTCTATCAGCCTGTTGTTGATTTCGTCCACTGATGCGCTGCTGTCTAGCAATTCGAAGCGGTTTGCCAATTCGAGTTGAAAGTTCTCGGGGTTTTGGATATGTGCATAAGAAGGTCGGAGCGTAGACTTCATCAGACGCGATCTTTCCATTTTTTTTTTACTCTAATAGCGTAGAAAATGTCTTCAGAAGACTCCTTTGTTGCAAAGACTAAGGTATGTGAAAATTTGGCGACATTTAAATGCCCTAGTTGCCTCTTTCGATACGGTAGAAAGCTTCGAGCCTCTTCGATGGAAAGCACTTTATGTTTTGCTTTTCTTAATTAGTACATGTTGAAAAATTATAATTTATTACGAACATAGATACAATTTTCTTCTAATAAAAACTGACCTGAGTATTCAACTTAAATATAAGGCACGGCAAGGCGACGGGCACGCTCTGTGGAACTGCTTGCCGTTACTAACAATTTTTCTTTTTATAAAAAAAACCTAGCCCCACTAGGATTTATTCCTGTGTCGTGGGTGTGTTTACAAACATGAAAGTTTACACACACAAATACCCAGACCGAAACAAATAATTGTGGATCACACAAAGATTTGTCCCGTGCAGGAATCGAACCCGCGACTATTACCTTCTCTTAACCACTGAGCTAAATCGTCCGTTGGAGAATTAGAATCAATGCCCTCATATCCTCGAGTTAGTTAGTATTACAATATATACTATTATTATGTTTACATTTGGCCCGTGCCGGCACCACGGATCCCCGTGTCAATGCACATATGGACATTGATCCAGTTTCACACGAAGCTACAGTCAAGTCTATTGGCTATCATGGCCAAAGCTGTGTTGCTGCTGGCCCGCACTCTACTCAGCATTGACGCGTATCGTTTGCGCAGTTGCATAGAAGCAATCGATGCGCGCCTCGGCAAACATGCCTGATGCTCTGCAGTTGCGGGGCAAACGCAACAACGCCCTGAGCGCGTTATTATATTGAACTCGTAGCGCACTATACGCTTTGAGAGTATAGTTCGCCCACAGGCTGCACGTGTATAAAGATGTACAAAGGCTCTGAAGCGTGTAACTTTGACCTGTTTTAAGCATCGCGCAAACCTATGAGCAACCATGTTCGCTCTTACGGACAGTGCCCTACGTTCACGTTTAATATCTCTGTCGTCTTTTAGATCCACAGTTATCAGATGAACTAGGCATTTAAATTACTGTACTCTAATAAGCTCAGCTCCATTCAACTTGACAAGAGGTACACAAGAAGATAACCTGGTTCCCGCTTTACACACCATAAATATGCTTTTTCTGGTATTGTACATTAGTCCATGAGTTACTGCATAGTCTTCACAAATTTTTAGAAGTTTTCTGATGCCACACACTGATGCACTCAGCAACACCATGTCATCCGCGTAGCTAAGATTGTTTACACAAACGTCATCTATATGACACCCGACATACTGGTTGCTGAGGGCAACAATAAATGCATTTACATATAAATTAAATAGTCTTGGAGAGCTGAGACCACCTTGCCTTACTCCGCACTCCAATGTGTAGGATTCGGATAAGGCTTCATCCCACCTCACGTTATTAATTTGTTGACTATACCAATATTTCAAAATATTGGTAAGTTTAATAGATATGCCTACTTCTTCTAACTTCTTCCATTAAGGCGATGAGAAGCCAATTACATTACTCTCTCCCTCGGGATCAATTCATCAAATAAACACTAAAGGCTTATACCCCAAGACATCTGCGATTGCTGTCAATCTCGGTAAGTCCATAAAACAGTCCATCCCGAGAATCCCCGGATGGACCGTTTTTAAGCTCCAGACAGCTGTTCAAATAAAAATACCAAACTTGGAGTGGACTTGTACCAGGAGGGGCAAGCCTATTGCACTATATACAGAATTATATTGGGCACAATTCCAAGCTGCTATTAAAAATGTTGCGGTAGAAAAGTGCACCGTCCAACCTGCCAACCCTCATATTGCTCCCCGTACTGTGCGTTATTTGACCAACGAGACTTTAACAATTAACTATCTACCCTATATATAAGTTTATAAAATGTGCAACGAATTTGTTAATAGCATCGTGTAATCACCACGCGGTTCTCTGTAAACTCGTAATTGCTTTGTGAATTGGCCCCCAACCGAGGCCTGCAACGTATTGGCGCAGTAGGCGGTACAAAATCCTTTTGTATATAACTAAACTTTTCCATTTTAGCCATAATTTATTGTTCTTATTTTATAAAAATCAATGTTAATTACTAGGTAACCAAGTCGCAATTTGTATAGCAAAATTATTTCATAATTGAGTTAAACTTTATTATAACACTTTACGAACTTTATTTAGGTTATATTTCTAACGTTTTCAAAATTATTTGCTTTTCATTCTTCAGTGTTACAGAACAAAATTTACTAGTTCTGCTGTGGGGTTTTTGGATTTAACATTTTTGGATTTTATTTTATTTACACGTGCTGTTGCTAAAGTCAAGATTTCCATGTTATTTTTTAAAGTAGCCGTTGCCCACGTCATTGCCTGTTTGTGTTACCCTAATGTATAAGCTATATTACTGTAAAGTTTCATAGAAAACCGTTCATAGGTTTTTGCATGAAAGAGTAACAAATATCCATTTATTCACACAAACTTACGCGTTTAAATCATTAGGATTTATTAAGGTTCACCATTGCTTAATATCTCACTCTCGGATATTCTAGTCTATGTCATAAGAATTAAACCTTTAAAGGTGAACAATGCATCCTTTATAATTAGTTATGTTGCGTCTGTAGTAAGCTATCCATACACAAAATTACACACGTTATCTCTCCATAGCCGTATACGCGGCTTGATAATTTCCAACAGCCGGTGGTCACAAACCTTCGTCCACTAATCCGCACTGGGTTCGCGTGGTGGAGTATGACCTAATCTCTCTCACCTCGATTTGTGAGAGAAGGTCTTTGCCGAGCAGTGGGACAATATAGGCTTATTATTATTATATTTCTCTTCATAATTTATTTTTTTCTGAACTGAATTCAGCCTGAATGAGTTAGCGTCCTAATGTGTGGAGTAAACACGTCGGTTTCAGCCGGCAACAATGGAGCGACATTTTGCTATTGTGCTGTACTGGAGCACCATTTGTTAGGATAACATCAACGCTTTGTTCTTAATAGCAATAGATTAGAAGTACCGTTAAAATAAAGAGCTGTGAAGGAGTGTAATTTTTCGCGAGTGTTCCTTATTTGTGGTGTTGTATTGCTAGATGAAAATACTTAAAATAAAAACCCTATACATTTCATATTGTAGCATATATAGCGTTTATTTTAAAAATTAATAAAAAAAAACAACGTTGACGAAAAGAAATACAACGACTAATCGACATAATGATCGAACTTCACTTCAGGTAAGTTCGTTTGATCACTTATTATACTGTGTCCTTCGTTCTCGATATAAACATGCAGCTGTTTGGAGCTATAAGGGTAAAGTTGAAGTATACCACATGAATGTCATTTTTAAGCGTGAGCTTTAAAACATAACATGTCATGAGTACATTTGTATACCATATATATATATATATATATACTGACGAGGATATATACACATATATTGTTTCTTACAACCAGTCTGTCTAACATGTTATGTTATATAGTGTAGATCCATCCCAACAAAAATCTTTAAAGCACCTGTTATAGCACACTTGTTGTCCATAACTCATTATTACCGGGTAATAATAATCAGTCTTCTATAAATAGATGTTTTTTTACAGATGTCTCTTTATATAACAATAGTTGAGGAATTACCGATCCAGAACTTTGTTTATATGAAATTAATCCCTTTATAATAATTCTTGTATCATAGAAAACCCTTCCAAAACGAACTATGAGAGTGGAGGAAGCCAGTAAGTAAAGAACCCCGCACCCTCCGCCTACCCCGCAAGGGGTCTGGCGTGACGATATAGATAGAGATAGATAGAAAACTCTTACTGTGTACTTGATCTGGAAACAAAGTATGTTAGTACCCAATCTATAACAATATAAGACGAATAAGACAGGGAAACCTGTTTCCCCACTAAAGTGTCTTCCAAGGAGTATGTGGGGTTTTTTTTTTTTTATGGTCAAATGATCTCTTTTTTGAGTACAGTATCAGACAAAGGCTACAAATTATATTGGTGATTATAAGGATGCTTCGCTATTACTTATTTAATTTATGATAAAGTATTTTCCTTTATGTCAAAGTTCGGTTATATTTAATGTAAGTTATATTTATAACCTTTAAAGATGTACATATACCAAAATTTAACATTTTTGTACTAGAGGCCTTTGTACTAATGTCCTTATCTAGAGCTATTCCTCACATTAGGCTATGTACATTAACTATATGATCTCAGATTTGTCAGTGTCATAGCGACTAATATGATTCGAAAGTCTTGTTAACCGACCTTTGACAATACCTCGCTTCTTAACTAAATCACTTATTAGTCTGTTCGTATTCTCACCATCCGTGACTGTGATTTTGCATGGAGACTTAGTCCTAGTGCCTGATTCTGTGCTTATCTTGGAGATCAGTGAAAGGTGGAGTACTCACGTTTTGAGAACTGCAGTTGGCGCTAGCGACGGCACACACTGCTTTTGATTTGCAAACAACCACTCACTGCGTCTCAATCACTGTAATTAGATTACCACAGAGTTAACACAACGATGGATAGATGTTTGGATAGGATAGATGGCTGACCGTTTCGTTTCTTCGTTTGAAAGCGATGTAATCGGCTGGCAATCGTCCCCGCTTTTGTCGTATCTTGCTTGAACAGCCAAACGTCTGAAGGGATGAGGAGGTCGCAGGCTTCTTGAAATCGGCTTACTATGCAATAAAACTATTTTTTCTGAGTCTTTTGCGTTTATTTAAGCGTTTAACCTACTGACTTTTTGGGTGAATGGAAATTCACAACATTTTATTTGAATCTTGAGTTAAATGACACTAGACATGATTTTAATCATGAAAATGAACTGTATATTCTTACGAGTAGACTAACACGAAATGTACTGACAAAACTTTGTTACATTCTTAGCTCGCAATGTACGTTTTTATATATTATTACGCCAGATTACGTGGCAGCGTAGGTAGAAAAGGTTAAAAATTACCCATTTAACCAATAATTCTATAATAAATAGATTAACTGGTATTTTTTCTCAGAAAGAAAGTACCAAGGTATTGTAAGAAACTTAGTATGGAGGTGTCTTAGGTCTTGGAGTAATATTATCTTGGATACATCTACCTACCAATGTGAAATTACAAAATAAATGCGTGCGCAGCCGCGGGTAACAGCTAGTAATATATAAAGTTAAGTATGTAGGCTGGAAAACAAAAGCAGGATAAATGGGGTCAAAATGTGAGCTCTGCGGAAGATATAGGGTAGACAGAGAGTACAGAGTTCTTTTCTTACAGACCTCTCTGGCTTCCTCCACTCTCATAGTTCGTCTCATACACGCTCGCCGGTTACGGAGACTCTTGACTTGCCCTTCAGATAAGACACGGTCTATTTGGTCATGGTAAGATAGTCTAGGTCTTCCCTGGTACCTGTTTTCGCATTGTATATCTGTTTTGTCATTCTTTCTTCTGACATTTTTTCTATATGCCCGAACCAACGGAACATACCCTTTCTTATCTTTACACCAATACTATTTTATGTAACTACACGCTTTCTTACTACGCTGTTGCAAATACGGTCGGTCAGCTTGACTCTTCACATCTTCCGCAGAGCTCGCATTTCAACCGCATTTATCCTGCTTTCATTCTCCTTCTTACGTACCCAACTCTCACTGCCAACAGCGTTGGGACAAGCACTCCGTTATGCATGGCCAGCTGCATATTTTGGCTTAAGTCCCATCGCAGCATTCACTCTATTCCCTGCATTCACTCTTCTCTCTATATCAGCGATGTATTTCCCCTCTTAACCAATGCAATAAATCGTCAGTCAAAGTAGTAAAGTAGTTAAGTAGCTAAATATAATGCATTTCATAAAATGGTTCGTGATTCTAAACGTGACGACCTAGTTTTGGGTAAGTATCTTAATTGCTGCTTACGAGAGGAAGTAACTGCCTATTAACAGCTTTAAGGTGTATAAGAGAGTATAGACCGGTATATAAAATTTGAAACTGTCTTTTTAAAAGAAATTAAGATTTAAATAGTTTTACTAAAGAAGTTGTGGTAACGTCCAGGTCGATAGGGCAGAATATATTAGAAAGTTTAAAAAACAATATTTTGCCGAAACCTGGGATTGAACCGGGGACCTTTAGGTCTTCAGTCTAATGTTCTCCCAACTGAGCTATTTTGGCTATAGATTACGGGTCAAAATATCTAAAAGTATGATAAACGTTTAAAATACTAAGATATTTCAGTTGGGTTCGGCCCGAAAGCGTTCTTTATCAAAACATTTTCAGTTTCAGGTTTCAGTATTGTTTAAGTATAATCAATAACGTAGAAGCCTCAAATTAGGATTATAGGTGACTCTTAAATGGGGCTAACGACATACTAGGCTAACGACTACTTATCGAGTATGTTGATATCTAAAACTAAAACTCATTAAAGGAACAAAAAAGACCCGATAGCATAAAATAAGTTAAAAGGTTTTGTTTTAGTTTTATTAACTGTCAGATCCCTAGCGGGCTAGACGCGAGTACAGACCTTTCTGGCTTCCTCCACTCTATCTTTAATATGATAAATAGATATGGGATACACAAGGGATGATATATAGATACTTTATATAGATAGTCATTAATTGTAGTTTGCATCAAATTAGCTGCATAAAAGCAGTAAAACCAACAGTAAAATTACAACATATTTTTTATTCCACGTTTGCTTGTTATGTGTGTGTGTATAAACGCGTGTGTGTATGCTCGTAAGTTTGTAAACGCATCCAAGAATATGTTTTGCTGCCTTTTTTACAGAAATTTTCCTTGCTACACATACTAAGTCGGGGCGGGTTAGCAATTACACTATCTACAATGATATTATCTTGAAACCGTGATCGCAAACACACGGCCGTGTTCTTAAATTGTTTCAGGGGGCTAATCACTAATAGATTGGCATTATCGTAACGCTGTCGCTGTCGAACGTGACAGCACGTCACGTTCAACTTTATTTAGTCAATGTGAAGTGGGATAAGGATGGCATATCGACTCAGTAGCGTTATACTGAGGACAATCTTCTTATAGTAAGCTCTCAAATTAACGAATGCTTGACTTTGACGAGAAAGTTGTCACGTTTACCTTTATTCAGTAACTTTTGTAAAAAGGATGGCTCATCGACTCGATAGCGTTACGCTTACGTCAATATCTTTATGATAAGCCTTCTATTCGTATTCCCTCAAGCAAGGCGTCACGCGCCGATATCACGTTATTCGAGTCAAACACATGTTTGCATAATGTATGCAATTCCGAAGGGTTCGACGCACAATGTATAACAATGAATATGATTTTGCCGAATATGTGGATTCAGTTTTTAACTGCCGAATAGGCAAGTGGGTTTTGGTTTTTAAATGGTTCAGTGTTTAGTTCAATTGGTTTTCTTCGTTTAGTAGCTGGCTAGTTAATTATGTTAGTTCGTAGCAGCTACCGATCAGGTCCTAAGTTCAGACATAGTTATTGATAGAAAAATTATTTTTTGGACTTTATCGTGTTTATTTTTGCTATAAAATCAAAAATAAACCGCGTAAAAATAGTTTTCTTTCATATGTAATATTCGCGTCAATCTAAGAACTCAATACAAAGTCTGGAATTAGCATAAGGAGTCTGAAATTGTCTGGATAATGGCAATAGGCTCGCCTCCTATTACATTGGGACCGAGCATCGTCGACAAAATATTAGCACTGTTATTTTTTTATTTTTTTTTGGTTTAGTATGAAAATATAAAAATATTATGATAATATTGTTTAAAGAAAAGGCATACCTTAGGTATATAGGTACCTATTTTATTTTATCCATATCCTGTTTGTATTATTTTACCCTTAAATTATAGGTTTGTCAACTAATAATTCACATTTCAAATTGAATTGAAATTTCGGTGTTATTGGCATGTCCTCATTATTTGGCGAACACAGAGTGAAACCAAACACCTTTCGAATCATCCATGCGAGGTTGTTTACCCATTATAACTACCGATAATTGAATATACTTGTTTACCAGTAACATTGTTAAAAGAGGGTTGAGACGAAAATTACGATACATTTACTTGATTGGCTACAGTCTGAAGTTATCCCTAGAGTTGAGTTCTGTAAGGCAGTCTAGGTCTTCACCAGTATCAATATCCTTCCACTTTCACATTCTATGTTTGTTTTAAATTTATGTAACATCAAGAAGAGTATTCAGCCAGTTTTAATTTTAATTGGGTTTTTTAAGTTTTAATTACGATTTGTTCGATATCGATAGTTAGTTGTTAAATGCTTAACTCTCGATCTCAAATTTCGATATATTGTTAAAATTATCTTATTTTGTAATTAATAAGGTTCTATTTATTTACTCACTCGTCTCTTTAGAAAAATCTTTCAAATCAATCAATCAATATTTTATTTGTCAAGTATAGGTACAATACATTTTGTTGTTATATATATATATATATATATATATATATATATATACTATAAAGATCTCTATACTTTGCCTGTAAGGCGTACAAATGTCAATGGTTATGATAATTAAATGTAGTTACAATTATAATGTCACAAATATTCCTTGTAAATCGGTGTTATGTCATCATCAATAATATATATATTAATTAGCTAATCATTCACTTTATACATTTGTCATTTATAAAATCATCTACTGTTGTTTAATAGCAATGTCAGGGTCTTTTTAAAATTATTTATATCCATGATCTTAATCCGATTTGGTAATTTATTATAAACAACTGCTGCCATGCCTAGAATACTCTTCCGTACCAATGCGGTTTTACATTTACGGGTACAGATATCATTTTTGTACTGATTTTTAATTGGGACTGTGCGCAAAGTAGACACAGTTTCAAATTGTTTAATTTTTGTTTTTACAAACAACGCAACTTGTAGAATATATAAGGACGGTACAGTTAGAATTCCAAGTTCTTTGAAAGCTGACACACAACTCTTTGTATAATCTCTCGAGGTCTCCCGCGATACAGGTACGCCTATTGCGTGGGCCATTGCTACTTGTGTTTCTTTTTTTTCATTTGGATTAGTTGATTTTATTATTCTTTTAACATTCTTTTTATATATTGAAACTATCGGAGCATAATACCCTTTGTTATCTTTTGACTATTTCACCATGATCAAATAGATCATATCTTATCTAAAGGGTAAGTCAAGTCTCCGTTAATGGCGAGCGTGTATGAGACGAACTATGAGAGTGGAGTCAGTAAGAGAGATCTGTAAGAAAATAACCTGTTGGAACTCTATATTTTCTGTCTATTCCGCAAGGGATCTAGCGTGGTAAATTGAATTCATTGAGGTCCTAGCCTTGACAATATTGATTGGGATTTTTCTACACAACAATACCGTTACACCTATATTTCTCAAGCGGGAATCGTAGAGGTTCACTGTGTGCTTATGGCCGACGATGTTACGTCCTAATGTAATAGGGGTCAAGCCTATTGGCATTTTACTGGACACAATTCCAGACTATGAACGGAGACTAAGAATTTTTTAATAGAGTGGAGGCAGTGAAGAAAATTAGTTGGAACTGGTCTACTCTTTGCTACCCCAAAAGTGGCCTGGCTTGATGATATAAATATACAGGACAGATATAGCTACTAATATCGCTGAGTACCTTTCATAACAAAACATACAATAAAAAAAATGTTTCAGTAAAATCATTTAACAACAAAGGCCTAAGCACAATCAATTTAACGAAATAGTAACTATTATTAAGAAAGCTTGCTGCCACGTTCTTGTTTATTTAGTAAGTTTTTAGTGTGAAAATGATGGAATGTCAACTCGATAGCGTTACGCTTATATCAATCTATTCGTGTTAAGCCCTCTGTATCTTGTTTACTTAATGAAGGCAACATGGCGTGAAAATTGCTCCGATGCCTCCGATGTCCTTCCCTACCAACTGGGGAATAGTCTCGATTAACGACTAATTAAAACTATTATGCTGTTAACAGCTGCCTATTAACCGAATATAGTATCGATAAGAGGGAAATACACTTAGGAAAATTTGGAAAAGTTATTTATTTTATAGAAGAAGGGCTTTGAAGCGGCGTGGTCCGAATGAGTAATTCATCAAATTGAGATTTATAGATTCTTTTGATAAAATTGTAAAGTTACACCGAGGCGCGAATCGCTTTAACAAGCTTTGACGGACGATTAAGCGCAGTGGTTAAGAGCTTAAGCCGCTCTGTGCCCTATTTCTAATAGTCGCGGGTTCGATTCCCGCACGGGACAAATCTGTTGTGTGATCCACAATTATTTGTTCCGGTGTGGGTATTTGTATTTGTGTAGGTGAATTTTTATAATTGTAAACGCACCCATGACACAGGAATAAATCCTAATGTGGGGCTACCTTTAATTATTTAACTACCTTTAATTATACCAGCTATTATTATAACACAAAGATATGTATGTACTCTGTACATTCTGCCTGCCCTGCAAAGGATCTTGTGTGATAATATAGATAAAGGTATGAGCCGGGATCTAAGATATGGTCCTTTCGATAACGAAACAATAAATTTCAATTACTAATTTGTGACCCTGGAAAACTCTATGGATCACTCTACCCCTTTAGATTTTTGATAAACTTCTGTCTATCTGTATCACCACGTCGGATCCCATACGAGGTAGGCAGAGAGTACAGAGTTCCAACAGGTCCTTTTTTCCTTTTGATATACTTACCTAGATAATAACACAATTATCCCTATAAAACAAATTTTCAGCTTCCACACAGATAAAACAAAAGTAATATTGTATCAGAGACCATTTTGTTGGGTGTTCGTATCTCAGTGAACTGAAAAAAGGCAAAAATTATGAAGCAACGTTTGCAATTTTGCGAATTAAATATCGCATTACACACGATACATCGCGCACCGTGCGGGGCTGTACAGGAAATAATGCATATGCAAAAGTAGAAATGTATTATTTATACTATACAATTTTATATCTATCATCATCACTATTAAATTTTATTTAGAATTAGCGGACCGTCTCGGCTTCGCAGGGGTACATGTTTATTTTTTTTAACATAGCCTATGTTACTCAAGGATAATGTAGCATTGTAATGGTGAAAGAATTTCTGAAATCGGTCCAGTAGTCTTTGAGTTTATTCGTTACAAACATACAAAGATAGAAATCTTTCCTCTTTATAATATTAAGTATAGATTTACAAAATCTATTAATCAACACACTTTTTTTGCTTATTATATATTTTTGAGATGAGATCCTTGCGCAATAGTGGGACAGTATAGGCTGACTTATCTTCAAATTAATAAAATTCTTGTAACTATTCTTGTACAAAAAATATATATATTTTATGTACTAACATTCAAATATTTGCATTAATATCCAGGCAACTATATCAACTAGATATGTCCTTATTTTTCAAGTAAGCGATTAGACTATTATACCGAAATGTTATTTTGCATGATCTCCTTAGGGTACTAGTGATATATTTAAATAGCTCACTATATTTAATTTCATTTACAAAGTCTTCGATAATTGTTTCCTTAAACCTCTCTTATTTTAAACAAGTTTATAGTTACCCACACACCGTCACGCCTACATCCCCCAAGCAGAGGTGGTAGACCTCTACACTGTGTGGGTACACAGTACATCTCTGCTACCCCCGCATATTCCCAACGATGTTAAGTTCCAATGTAATAAGAGGTGTATATATCGAGCACATTCTAAAACTGTGCTCGATATATATATTCCCCACGTTCGCATGAGCGCTTTTTCAAAGCGCTGGAATAAAACAAGTGGCTACCAGTACATTTCTTTGAAAGTGATGTACGATACTTCAGCACCGCGCGTTGAAAACGCATCCGTGCGAACGAGGGGTTATTGATATTTTTTTGATATGTGAAAGTATACTTTTTGCCGTACCATCATTCTAACCTAGGAGCTCCTAATCGCCAGTTGACCAACGAGACAGTTTGAAATATAACAGTAAGCCCGAACGTCTCTGACTGCCCCTTCTTGAGAAACTAAGAAGTGTAGGTATATAGTCGCAAAAAAGCTGTACAATATCAATAAAGTTACTTCAATAAAAACTTCTTAGTTATATATAACACAACTGTTTTTCGGTTATTAATCAATCAATCTGGATTGGTTATCCAGTCGATTTTGGCAAAGGCAAAGGCATACGTGACGATTTCACTGGTGTGAATTACTATTCCGTTTTGCCTTTTGGTGTGCTCTCCAGTGACTGACATATCCAATTTTGGCTGTAAAAGTGCGAGCGCAGCGTGGACACGTTAACATACAATTTAAGTGACCACACTGCATTGCCGCAGGTGGTTGGGCTTTTAGGTTATATAATGTATACTTAGTGTGGACGACTGTACTTGTCTTCTATCTATATTATCACGCCATATTCCTTGCGGCATAAGTAGAAAGTGGAGATTTCTAATAAGTTCTCGGAACTGCACGCCCACGTTACGGATACTCGTAACTTGACCTTCAGATAAAACACGATATATATCGTTGTGATACGTTAGTCAAAGTTTATTTCTGTTCATGTATTCATTTCAGGTTATTCAAACTTACATGTTTAAATTATCTGATTCAAAAACCCAGGTCGTTTACATGACTAGTTTGACTTTGCTGTATTCAGTCCGTACAGCGGCTTATCAAATTAAACCTTGTTCATTATTTCTCGTTACGTGAGTTAAAATATCTGCTAACGTAACCGTAAACAGTTAAATACATTTTTAAAGCCTTTTTTTGCTAGGTGGATGTTTTTGAAATTTAATTACGTAGGTAAACCAAGCTTTGTATTTGGGTTGTGTGTAAAAATGTCTAGTAACGGTTTGGGGTTCTGAACACTCTACATATTTACACCAGATCCCTTGAAAAATGGCAGAGATTCCAGCAGCTTCTTTCTCTGTAAGCCTTCCTTATCTCCTCCTCTCTCATTGTTCGTCGACTACACACTCGCCGGTTACAAAGACTCTTGACTTATCCATCAGATAGAGCACTGGCTGTTTTAACTGGTACCTACATTATTCCAATTTCGCATTGAACATCTATTTCGTCACTTTTTCCTCAGGCAATCCTTCAATATGTATGAACCATCCAAACATCTTCTTCTCTCCTCGCTCTTTCTCTCTCTTTCTCTCTTCTACGAATATACGATAGTTGACAACTGGCACAAATGTTGTCATAAGTGTCATTTTGAGTCGAGCTAAAAGTTTCGTTCAAGTCTAAAATTCAAGAGCAGCAGTTACAGTGCGATTTCTGCAACCGAGTGTTGCGAAGTTGTACAAATTTCGACACTTCATCTACATACTGAAGGTCTTGTATCTAGTGATATCGTATAACTTTAGCATGGTTGACATAACCATGAGTACATTCGATATACTTTCTACATTTTCCTCAATCACACACAATTTTTTGAAGTTTCTTATACATAAAAGCAGCTGCCTTCTCAACAAATCACTTGCAAGATGGATGAAATTTTTGAAAAAGCTTATCGTTGAAATAATACTATTTTTCGGATTTTATTGCAGTTTATTTTTTAAGTTTTAAGTCCCGACAGTTTGTTAACAAAGCACTCGAAACGTCAAGAACTTAAAAATACAAAATAAGCCGCGATTAAATTCGAAAAATGGTTTTATTTCATGTATAGTATTCGAGTAAAAACTCAAGATCCTTGTCACTTTAAATTGTATTACTATTATCCTGATTCATGCCATGGGATATTTGGAAGACAATAAGCCCTTATTGTCTTCCAGATATCCCATGGCATAAATTGTTCAAAGATTGGTATAGTGTTGGAAGATATTTGGGAATGCCTATATAGACAATAATTCATTCACTACCACAATAAAGACACAGTATATACAATTACAAGTAATATTTTTTTTGCTGAGGCCGTGAAAAGGCTACAACTCGGCATAGATGCCTGGCTTGAAACAGCTTGGCGCTGATTTTCTGTTGTACCCGTTATGATAAGAGGTAGTACTTTGAGAGACACAGTTTAAATGTATAGGAAAAGATATAGATAATGTTAGTAGTAGCTGCAAGTGAATAAATATAATATGGAGTTTGCTACACAAGAAAATTAAATACAACATAATTTAATTAAATAATATATATCAATATAATAGACCGGGTCTTATCTGAAGGACAAGGAGTCTCCGTAACCAGCGAGCGTGTATGAGACGAACTATGAGAGTAGAGGAAGCCAGAGAGGTATGTAAGGAAAGAGCCTGTTGGAACTCTGTACTCTCTGCCTATCCCGTAAGGGATCTGGCGTGATGATATAGTAGTAGTAGTAATATAATTGATACAACATAATATTACAATGTATATCAGACTTGAAGTCAGGAGAGCCCAAGAGAACCAAATCAAGTCCAGGGCTAGAGAGCAACTTGTTTCGCTATCAGACATGTCTTATACGGGGATAATAATAATATGTAAATGTGCTTTTAGACATCGGTTTCGTCAATGGTAGCGGTAGATTATTCCAACATTTAGTAGCCTGATAGCGAAAACTGCCTTGAATCGCTATACTTTTTACCACTATATTTTTATGAAATATGGTGGTAAGAATAGATCAATCAATATATATCACTCAAGTTTGTTGTATGAATATTTGGGTTTCTGCTTCCGTATATTATTACATAACAGTCCGGCAAAATGAAGATTTCTCCTGGATTCTCTCCTGGATATTAAGAAAGCTAGCGTTGTTTAAGTAAGGTGTGAAATGACTCCGCGGTAATAAAATCAATAGAATGATTACATGATATTTCATCCAAAAACCTGTTTTACATCTTTCTCAGTTCGCAGCAGATGGACAGAGGAATTAGAGAAGTGCGTACGCTTTGCGTAAATACATTCTTCCTTGACCCAAACAAAACTCAAGTTATAGTTGCGGAATGCAGGACGCGCCTTTCAAAATATGACCCGATTTATTTTGGTAAGCCTTTGGTTCACGTAGAAACGGCGGTTCTCATCAACGGCAAGGCCAAGGTCAGCGGTAGTGGCACCGCGCCGCACCCTTGTGTTTTGCAGCGGCTGGTCGCGGTTAGAATGTCGTGTGAAGCATACAACAAGCAGGCGAGGACGCACTCGCGACTCGTTATTCTTTGCACCTGTTACCCTGGGGTTCCTGGGGCCGACGCGGGTCGCGTTCCTCCAGAGACAATCCTATCCTATCCTTCACTGCTACATTGAAAGCGATATGAATAGCTGTCTCACCTTTTGACTCCGGAATGTTGTTAATCTCAACGTCATTAAGTAAAGCCCCCTGGTCACGGTCATTGAGTTCAGCCCAACAACAACAACTGTGTCTGTTAAGACAAAGTTCCCTGGCATTCCTTCAGTCTTGAGCATGTTTATCTCAGAGCGTAATTGGGAGTTTTCCTCTTGGAGTAATTTAACATTATTACTCACAATTTCCAATTCTTGCTTCAGTTTACATAGTTGCATGCATCATTGTGCCGAACCAGCAATAAAAATACGAGCTTGACTTCATGGGTAAGAGCTGACCTGATAGTATTAAGCTTTATACTATCAGGTCAGCTTAGAGTTGAATCTTGTGTCCAATAAAGCTGCGAATTGTTCCAAACTTATTTACGGACTAGACTCAGTATGAGCGCTAGATGAAGTCGTTACATTTACAGTATCCTCCTCAAAAGACATCTCTTTAGAGTTGATAATAGCAGTGGGTGGAGACAATTCAAAAATTTCCTTGGTGGGCGTTTCATCTGTTTTTCTATGACGCTGAGAATTAATGTTAGTTCGGCAGGGAGGACACTTCCAATTGTGCTTTAGAACATATTTATTTTCCATAAAAATAGCTGCCATTATATTGAGGCACTTGAAGTAGTATGTACCTTTGCAGAGTACACATGCAGTAACCTCGTCAATTGTAATTCGACTAGGACAAGCTAAGCACTTTATCCTTAAATCTATCTATCTATCTATAACCTCACGCCAGATCCCTTGCGGGGTAGGCAGAGAGTACAGAGTTCCAACAGGTTCTTTCCAACATACCTCTCTGGCTTCCTCAACCCTCATAGTTCGTCTCATACACGCTCGCCGGTTACGGAGACTCTTGACTTTTCCATCAGATAAGACTTGGTTTATTTGTTCGTGGTAAGATAGTCTAGGTCTTCCCCGGTACCTGCATCATTCCACTTTCACATTGTATATCTGTTTTGTCATTCTTTCCTCTGGCATTCTTTCTATATGCCCGACCCAACGGAGCATGCCCTTTCTCATCTTTACACCGATACTATATTTTATACCTACTCGCTTTCTTACTACGCTGTTGCTGATGCGGTCGATCAGCTTCACTCCGCACATCTTCCGCAGAGCTCGCATTTCTACCGCATTTATCCTACTTTCATTCTCCTTCTTACATACCCAGCTCTTGCTACCATATAACAGCGTTGGGACAAGTTTAGGCAAGGCGTTTATCCTTAAAGCGTATTTAATCCTCGACTTATACGATCCGGTACTCTAAATAAGGAGTGCTAAAGCTGCCATAAAGGGATAGATTAAGAAACTTAAATTTCTAAACCTAAGCATTGTTATGTGATGGGATATCAAAATAATCTCCATCAAAATACTTGAAGTCGGTCTCCAAACAAAGTTTTCCTTCTAGATCTTAAATGAATAATTCTAAACCCAGTATTTACATCTTGGATCCAGATGCCTACCGAAATGTTAGGAATTTTTATTAGGGTATTCCACGAATCCCGAAAGTTCACTGTTTATGTCAGAATTCCACAGAATAATTCTTGGTACATTTGCAAAATTTGTGCTCTCATTACATATTAGCCGAGATACTGAATATTCAAAACGGAATAAAGTGGTTTTTGGGATAAATTAACAATGCTTCAAGTTAATGTCTACATAATTTTCATTGCTTTGTTGGAGTTTGTTTGAAGAATACAAATTAAGTTTATGTTACTTGAATTACTTAAGTTTAATTATAAAGATACTCACTTAAACGATTTTAGGGAAATTTATCAATCAATTATCAATTTAACAATATCATGAGGAATCAATATTTAGATTATTTATGCCTAAAGTTATGTTATTTTTTCTGAAAATTTATATTTTACTAAAATTTTCTTAAACCGAAATTTTGATCATACAAAAATGACACGTTTCTTCGGAGTCTCCTCTTAATTTCACTGCTAAAGAGGTAAAGCAAGTAGTAAAAGGTTTGGCAAGAGGTAAGGCTCTGGGTCATGACGGGCTAGGCGTTGAGCACCTGTTGTACGCAGGACCTCATGTTTACTGCATTCTTGCGATGCTTATACGTTTTGTATCCGTCACCCCTGCCGTCTGTCACCCTTACTGCCTCTCTAGGATTATTACCAGCTCATTTGCTTGCGACTAGATCTGGTAATTGCCTAGACCATGTTTTATTAAAAACTAAAGCTTGCACTTACATAATCATACTTGAAACCTACATAACAGACCACCTTCCTATTATCCTATGCTTAAAAATTAATAAAAGAACCATCAAAACACCTAATACTAATATTATTCATTATAATTCCTTAGCCATTAAAAACGAAGTAGATAGTACTGATTTCAGCACCATATTAAATGAGTCGGACCCCAACCGAGCTGCTAACTCACTTGTAGCCTTAATTCAGCAAAGTATCACTAAGCATAGCCGAACGTTCAGAGTTTCAAACAGAACAAGAGTTCTCAAACCGTGGATGACAACGGGGCTTGTTCGTTGCATGTGACAACCGTGACAAGCTACATCAAAAATCAAAACGCTCACCTGAGAACCAAATATTAAAAATAACATATACGCGATATCGCAACTTTCTTAATAATTTAATGACTAAGCTAAAACGGGCATACGACAAAAGCGAGTTGCTGAAAGCTAAAAATAATACTAAAGCTACGTGGAAAGCAGTTAAAGCTATCACTAATTCCAATTTTCAGCCGCAATCACCGAATGAACTCATCCCAGACTTCGCTAATGCTAAAACATCTATCAATCAAATTAATAGCTACTTTGTCAATGTAGGTAAAAATCTGGCCTCCACAATTAAGCAACCCAGTTTCCCGCTAATTACAACCCAGCCACCCTTATCTAACTCACTTGTAATTATGCCAGTCGATGAATCTCAAGTTTGTGCACTAATAAATAGTCTACGCTCTAATTGCGCCACCGGACATGACAATATCCCTGTAAAAATTCTTAAGCAATCATGCCTTACTCTTTCCCCTCTTATTAAGCACATCTGTAATCGCGCCATTGACACAGGTATATTTCCCAAAGTTTTTAAAAAAGCAGTAAGTAGTCTATCCGATATGATGATGTCCTCCCAGACGTATCCGTCGACGGCGACACCCTTAGCTCGTCTTCGCCTGGGCTCTTGCATGAGCGCGAGCATGAATCGCAAAACCAAATTTTGTTTTGAAGGTCCTTTTGCAAGAAGCGCAGTAAAGAGACCCACTTAAATTGCGAGTATAGTTGTAGGAGGGCTTGGGTCGAGTTTTTCGGATCAGGCGTTTGGCGTCAAGGTCTTCAAGACGGGAACGCTCAAAGTTTTCTATGCCCGTGTTGACAGCAGTTCGCCACTCCGACCTCTGCGTTGCAAGCTCCTCCCATGACTCACTAGACATGCCAATTGCAGTCAAGTGGCGTTTTAAGACATCCCTGTAACGCAGAAACTGTCCTCCAGGCTTTCGTTTACCTGAGCTAAGCTCAGAGTAAAATACCTTTTTTGGTAATCTGGAAGACTCCATGCGTACAAGGTGTCCACACCAGCGTAGTTGGCCTTTCATTAGCATACACTCCATTCCAGCGAGCTTCGCTCGACGTAGAACCTCCGAGTTTGGCACACGCTCCTGCCATCTCACCCGAAGAATCGCCCGAAGACACTTCATGTGGAAGGTATCAAGGCGTCTGATATCTCCCTTGTAAAGACACCAGGTCTCCGAGGCATAGAGCAACAATGGTAAGATTATGGCCCTGTAGACAGCGAGTTTTGTGTGGACTTTCAGGTCATGTGATTTCCAAACTCGTCGGTTAAGACCACCGAAAGCTGCAGCTGCTTTGGCGACTCGCGCAGAGATCTCAGACTCGAGACGATTATCACTGCGCAAAATAGTTCCAAGGTACCGGGAAGGTACCTACTTCTGGCAGTAGTTTTCCTCGTAGGTAAACAACACCATCGTCCGCAGATTTACCTTTCGCAGGTTGTTTTAGAATCTGGGTCTTAGAAGCACTGATTACTAAGCCGAATTTACGACAGGACTCATTTAATTTGTCCAAAAAACTCTGTAGGTCGTCCAAACTGTCAGCCATAAGGCAGACATCGTCGGCATACAGAACATCTATTACTGAAACAGAGTCTATTTTGCGTTTTGCTCTGAGACGTGCGAGGTCGAAAACGCTTTTGTCCATGCGGACATTTATGGTAATCTTGCCATTACAGCTTTTAAGAGCGTCATTCATTACTGCAGCGAAGTAGATAGCGAAAAGGGTCGGAGCCATTACACAGCCTTGCTTGACACCGCTAGTGAC
This sequence comes from Phalera bucephala, assembly GCA_905147815.2. Classification (NCBI taxonomy): domain Eukaryota; kingdom Metazoa; phylum Arthropoda; class Insecta; order Lepidoptera; family Notodontidae; genus Phalera; species Phalera bucephala. Next base: position 35,036,285 of record LR990615.1, on the reverse strand, counting down.
CGGGAACTGGTCTGTAAAGTTGTTTTCGTGACGCACACGGGCTGTCATGCCTTCGTGGAACTGGCGCACTAAATTGACGAACTTTGCAGGACAGCCACATTTTTCTAGAACAATCCAGAGGGCGGTCCTAGAAATACGGTCAAAGGCCTTTTCCAGGTCCACAAAACATAAATAGAGGTCGCGGTGTTGTTCAAAACTTTTTTCTTGAAGTTGCTTGACTACAAAGATGGCATCAACCGTACCTCTTTTAGGTCTGAACCCGCACTGGGTCTCCGGAAGGAAGCTTTCAGCTAAATTACTAAGGCGACTATTGATGATGTGCGCCAGAATTTTGCCAGCTGTGGAAAGCAATGCAATGCCTCTAAACGAGCCACAATCAGAGAGGTCCCCTTTGCCTTTATATAGCTTGCTAATAGAAGCATCTTTCCAGTCCTGTGGAACCATCTCAACATCCCAAATCAGTTTGATAAGTTCAAAAAGTCTGGACCTGATACTCGGTCCACCGTATTTGAAAATTTCAGAAGACAGACTGTCCGAACCAGGTGATTTACCATTTTTTAAACGGTTGATTGCAGTAACGAACTCGGCGTACGAAGGCGGGTCATCCAAGCCCGAAGCAGATGGCAAGCTCTCAAGTGAATTATTGTAAGACAGATCTGCTCCTTGACTACCGGGATTGAGCACTTCATTAAAGTGTTCAGCCCAACGAAGAAGAACCTCTTTTGGATCTGTCAACTTCTTAGCTTTGTCTCGCGAGTAAACAGGGGCAGTCTTTTTAGCGCGGGGTCCGTAAACGGATTTTAGCCCTTCGAAAAATTTTGCTGTTTGGCTAGTGTCAACTAACCATTGCAGTTCTTCGGCTTTACGGCGCCACCAACTATCCTTTTGTTCTCGGATCTTTGCTTTAAGATCCTGCTGAAGAGACTTGCGCTGCCCTGCACTGATGACTCTTCTTAGAGCGAGACGATAGTTTTCAACAAGCTGTCGTATTTCCACATCAGAATCATCGAACCAGTCTTGATGTTTTTTATGTGGTGTGCCAATAACTCGCTGAGAAACACCATAGAGAGCCTTGGAATATGTACGCCACCTGGCATCTACTGAGGTATTGTCATCAGTGCTGGGCATTGCTGCCTCAAATTTCGCATCTAGCTCACGACACAGTCCCTCATCACGCACCAGACGCGCATAAGCAAGTCGAGCTGGAATCCTATGTTCTGCTCTACGCGGAGGCTTGTAGTAAAGACTCATCCTGGATCTAATAAGACGATGGTCAGTCCAGCCTTGGGCACCACGCATTGCTCTTGTAATAAGTACATCTCTCAGGTCTCGCCTGCGTACAATGATGTAATCAAGAAGATGCCAGTGCCCAGAGCGTGGGTGCATCCAAGATGTCTTGTATTTATCGGGTAGCCTGAAGAATGTGTTTGTTATGCTGAGGTTGAATTCGGAGCATAACGTCAGGAGAGCAACACCGTTGGTGTTGCACTTACCTACTCCATGTCTCCCCAGTACGTTCTTCCAGGCAATATATTCTGTGCCAACACGCGCATTAAAGTCACCCAGCAGAATCAACTTGTCACAATCTGGTATCCCCAGCAAAACATCACGCAGATTCTCATAAAATTGAAGTTTGTCCTCATCAGGTGTTGTCATAGTAGGCGCATACACGCTTACAAGATGTAGGTATTTCCTGGGAGCCATGTGGAGTCGTAGTGTGATGAGCCTGTCATTGATCCCTTTTGGAGGCTCCACTAGCGATCTAGCGATGTTGTTTCGGATCGCAAATCCAACACCATTTGCGGCTCGTTCACTTGCAGGTTTACCCTCCCAGTAATACGTATATCCACCCAATTCCTCACAGAGCTCACCGCTATCCGCTAAATGTGCCTCGCTGATTGCGGCTATGTCGATGTTATAACGGGACAATTCACGCGCTATGAGTGCAGTTTTTCTCTCAGGACAGAGGTTGTTTTCATTGTCCAGTAACGTTCTTACGTTCCACGCAGCTAAATTTAAGAATGCATTTAATTTATTATTATGTTTCTTTCGACCGCTTTTAATTGGTGACCAGATGACCGCGGTTAGCCACCTGGCTTGCATTGAGGCGAGCTTTGTTTAGGCCACCTTTTCTAGGCCCCTCCCCGGATTGGGGAAAGCAGTGCGATCCCTAAATAGGGCTGCTTTGTCGTCGGGTGAGCTGCCGTACCAGTTCTCTCGCCTCTAGTGAGTTCCAATACGACCATCACCACCCAACCGCCGTACGTGCAAAGATCTAGCTAGAGACCAAACTCACCTGCTCAGTCCCCACCGCCAGTCCTCATCGCCGCAGGACTTGCACTCTCCGTCCAGTAATGAGCCAGGGGTCATCAGCGCGGGAATATATTAAAGTGGGTAAGCATTTGCGCATACACGAACCCACTCTCTCGTCTTCCAGTCCTTGTTACCAGTGGGGCGGAAGTCCGCTACGACTGATTAGCACTAGAAGATGCAGTGACTGGCCGCATATCTCTTGGATCCCGACATACGCCCTATCAGGCATGTCACAAGTGCCCTGCTGCAGCGCCACGGTCGCCGGGTTTGAAGCCATACTGACGGTGTCCGCCTTCCGAGCCGCTGCAGACTTTATGCAATTTATGGGGGAATCAGCCCATTAAACTAAGTTTGTGAAACTCAGTCCCCTTCACTGGATTTTGCCCGTGGATCGACACGGTTTACCGGGATACGGCCGCTGCATGCACAACAGCTACTTGGAGCCACCAGTGAAGAGATTTATGGAATGTTTACAATGTAGACAGAATCCACCATCTGCGATGCAGATCGATCGGTAGTATTCTGCAAGATTCCACTGCAAAACATCCCACTTATATCCCAATATAAGAGCTATCCGATCTATAAAAGCGGGGACAAAAGCAATGTTTCCAACTACAGACCAATTTCTGTATTGAGTTCCTTATCCAAAATTCTCGAAAAAGTTTTGAACAAGTCTTTGATGTCATTTCTTTCCAAATTTCAAATCATATCCAATAATCAATACGGGTTTCGAAAGGGAATCTCTACTGAAGATGCCATCCTAGATCTTACCAACAGCGTTGCTACAAAACTGGATAATAAGCTAAAATGTTACGGTATATTCCCGGACTTGTGCAAAGCATTCGATTCTGTCTCTGTCCCTACCTTATTAGAAAAGATGGAAAACGTAGGAATCTGTAGCGCAGCACTTAAAATATTTACCGACTATTTATCTGAAAGACGGCAATGTGTAAAAATTAATTCTGTTATTAGCGAAGATGAGCTCACTAGTTTTGGAGTCCCCCAGGGAAGTATATTAGGACCAACCTTATTCCTAATTTACATAAATGATCTGTGTAAAATGTCAATTCCAAACTGCGAAATATTTACTTATGCAGATGACACCGCAATAATATCACATAATGTAAATTGGGAAAAGGTCAAGCAAACAACGGAAAACTGTCTCTGTCTCGTCATGAAGTGGCTTTCAGCAAACTCGTTAACTCTCAACTTACAGAAGACCAAATTTATACGTTTTTCCTTGCCCAATTCTCCCTCCTTACCTCCTGAGTCCAATGTTATTAGAGCCCACAACTGTCCAGATCATGATACAAACTGTCAATGTCCTATGCTCACCCTGGCTTCTAATATCAAATATCTCGGGGTGTACATAGACGAAAAACTAAACTGGCGCGCCCATATAGAGGCATTATGTACGCGGACGAGGAAACTAATTTATATATTCAAAGAACTCCGAAATTTAGCAGACCCCGAAACTCTAGCTTTGGTTTACCAAAGCTTATGTGCATCAATAATCACCTAATGCATTCCGGTATGGGGAGGTACACATTAAAGTACTACTTCTAGCTGAACGAGCACAAAGAGCAATTCTAAAGGTTATGCATTTTAAGCGTAGAGACTATCCTACTTCCCTGTTGTATTCTGAATCCCAGGTACTTAATGTGCGACAACTTTTCATATTGCGTATTATCTTACGTCGACATTCTACGCTCCCCCTCGATTCAAGCATCCTTCAGAGGCGCCGCGGTCGGCCGGTTTGTGATACCGTTCACTTTCGCACCGCATTTGCAAGTCGCCAGTACCCTAAGTGCACGCCTTTATAATAATCCCAATTAATCGATTGATATGTATATACACACTAACCAAATTCAACATAAAAATCAAGCTTACTGAATGGTTGCAGAAATTGTTATACGATTATACGGAAAGCATTTTAAACACTCCATCATAAATGCTCCAAACACTGTTACGTACATTGAGCTACAAGAATCGTGAAGTTGTCATATTTTTCTCATGGGAGGAACAATGGCTCCTGAGATACAAGTATTTTTTACTTAGTTCAGGAGTCAGTTGTTTTAGTATTATGATTACTGTTTTGTACAACTTAGGTTCTATATGTTTGACTTATGTAACATGATAATTGAACAAATGCGGTCGAAATGCGATCTCTGCGGAAGATGTGCGGAGTCACGCTGACCGACCGTATTCGCAACAGCGTAGTAAGAAAGCGAGTAGGTATGAAAGATAGTATCGGTGTAAAGATGAGAAAGGGTATGCTCCGTTGGTTCGGGCATATAGAAAGGATGCCAGAAGAAAGAATGACAAAACAGATATTATTTATTATTATTTTTTATTATTATTATTTCTATTTACCTGCGGAGCTCATGGAGAGTATAGTGGTGCCAGTTGTTAAAAATAAAACTGGCGATATTGCATAAAGCAAACTACAGGCCTATCTCTCTAGATACTATCTCTATAGGTAAAGTGCTTGACGGTCTGCCGGTGACAGTATATTATCCAAAGTGCCGAAATATCACTTTGGATAATATACCTGTGACTTTAAAAGGAACAGCCCTAATAAAAGTCACAGAATTTAAATATTTCGGCCATAGTCACGGAGGATTTATCCGATGATGCTGATATAGAGAGGGAGCTTAGGGCGTTGGCGGTCCGAAGTAATATGATTGCCCGCAGGTTTGCTCGCTGCACTGAAGATGTTAAAATTACTCTTTTCAAGGCATATTGCCAAACGTTCTACACATGCAGCCTGTGGGTGAAGTATACACAGCGGTCGTACGACGCCCTACGCCTACAGTATAATAATGCTTCTAGGGTACTGTTGGGACTTCCGCGCATTTGTAGTGCTTCACAAATGTTTGCTGAGGCTCGCGTTGATGATTTTTACGCAATCATCAGAAACAGAGCTGCCTCAGTCATGAATAGGATGCGTGAAAGCTCCAACGGTATCCTGAAATCATTGATAAGTAAAATGGACAATCCATTTTTTGAGCTTGAGATTGGATAAAAGTTCATACCCAGTTCTCAAGACCAGCAAAGGTCTATATCGCAAGATAGAGAAAATAAAAAATATGATGCGAAATTTATTACTAACATAGTTATTTAGACAGATTGTTACTAACAATATGGATGTAAATATTGATCCCTAATAAATCATTATTATATTATATTATATTATTATATTAATTGCTATTTTCCTTTCATTTTCCACTTACCCAGTCGCGGGTATGAATATTACAACATCACAAAATAAAACCGCCACAATAATCCCTCAAGATTGTTGAACCAAAATATTTCATTATTATGTAAATGGATATAATAACCAATTTGTCCCCGCAAATTGTGTTAATCAAACAATGTCGGGTTTGCGAGGATTCGATTCCCATTCAATATAATAGCAGTAAAGTTTGTGTGGGCATGTAATCCGGGATATAAGGGATCAAGCTATGAAGGAGTTTACATGTTGTTAGATATTGTATTACACTTAAACAATAATCTTATTTGAGAAGTATTTGGTCCAGAGATGGGTAAAACTTAATATTTCTTGAGTTACCACAAGCGCAACAAACGGCCAGGGTATTGGTTAAACCTTAGGTGCCGAACTGAGAGACGAAAGACAAAAAACTGACAGAGATGCCGTTATGTATTGCGGTCAGAAGTTATAAATTGTTCTCTTTTTAACATATAACGCTATCTCTCTCCGACTGTCAGCCGGACTGATCGTGTAACTTTCTAGGTAGGCAGAACTCGATAACCAACATTCAGTGGCCAATATTAGGATGGTAGCGCTTCGCGCAGTAGTATTTTATCGACACCAAGGATAAGCAGCATTTTCGTGCTGAACGTGAATTATAGTTGTAATCTGAGTAACTAACCGAAAGACAGTATTAAGAGCTTTTCAGTGGAGGCCGCGTACAAATCCAGTATAAGGTATATAAAATGTAAAAAATGATATTTCTAAATGATTTTCTGGTCTATATAAATAAGTGAGAGTGGAGGAAGCTAGTGACGTATGTAAGGAAAGAGCTTGTTGGAACTGTGTACTCTCTGCCTACCCCGCAATTGATCTGGCGTGATTGTATATAGATAGATATAAATAAGTGATATTTAACTTTGACATCCTGTGCTATATGCTTAACATAGCGCAATAAAGTAATTTAGCGTAGTGTTGTTAACATCACTATTTTGATCTACACGTTGAAGACTTACGGGTCCAAATTGTTAATGAGGTGCATTAAGATACGGCTAAACTAACGCGTTCAGCCGCGGCCCCGATGGCGTGCACGGTGGCGATCAGCTGCTGCAGTAATATTTGTATGGAAATGTTCACACCAACGCATTCTGCGTCCTGCACGCGCTATCTGGGCGGCGTCTACACGCGCAATCATAGAGAGATACTGATCACCGCCGGGGACGCCACCGTGGCCGCGGCTGAACGCGTTAGTTTGGCCGTACCCTGATAAACTTCTAATGTAAAAAGTACACTGACTTTTGAATTATCAAAGGGTTTAGCTATTAGTTTGTTTGCCAGTCCATTTTGGGCGATTTACACTTAAGGCTATAGTTAAGGGCTTTAACTCTCGGAAATTATAGGTAAGTAACGTATTGGAAATGTTAAAGCTCTAGTACTAATAGGCATAAATGACAAGTATTTCAAGAATTGTGTAGATTAGTTTGCACATGTAGTGTTTGGACAGTTGGATTAAAGTGACAATCACGTTGTGTAATAACGAACCTATCTTCTTACAAATTTTATTTATCTCTATTCCCATGCCAGACCCTGTTTTGCCTGTTTCAATTTAATTGTTATATAAGTTACGACCGCCTAATCCAGTGGTAAGTGCTTAAGATGATACGCCCACTTATCAAGTAGTCGATGGTTTGATCCGCAACCGTAGTAAGCTTTATGTGATCTACAAATATATCTATCTATATCATCACGCCAGATCCCTTGTGGGGTAGGCAGAGAGTACAGAATTCCAACAGGTTATTTCCGTAAGGTAACCTTTCTGGCTTCTTCAACTCTCATAGTTCGTCTCATACACGCTCGCCGGTTACGTAGACTCTTGACTTGTCCTTCAGATAAGACTCGGTCTATTTAGTAATGGTCTATGTGAATTTCATCTTTGTAAACGCACCACACAGAAATATTTCCTAGTGTGGGGCTACGTTTTTTTAAACAAAACATAAAACTAACAAAACCAACTCATGTCGCTGATTATACTAACTTAATTTATACTATTTATACTGCATTTTACTTTTCAACTAATCTCCGAAGCTGTAAACTTGTCCAGTAGCTCTATACAATGCCCACAGAGGGAAAATTTGTACCAATTAACACTACAGGCCACATCCATTATACCCTTGAGAATAGTCCAATAGTACTCTGTGGAATAGTCTATTATTTTAACGGTATTATTACTTCGTTAAAGCGGCGATCTCGTGGGAGAAGTTTGTTGAATTTTAGTTGCAACCCTGTTTGATTATTAAGTAATATTAGTATAACTAGTGGTCGCTCATTGGTCGAAATTCAACCATAATTAATTTAAATTATACGTTTGAACATTATTAAGGTTCTATTGTCAAAGACTATACTTCTATAATCACAGATTTCGCGAAGACTACACTGTTAATTTGCCTATTTTTATTCAAACAAACTATATAAATTTAAATAAAAAAAAAAACAAACAATTATAAAAATAAAGAATACCTTTTTTAATTTTTTTTTTATTGAAACAAATAACCATGCTTAATGAAAATGCTGTCCATTGAACTTGACATACATATTCATTGTTTGCTGGTTATGTTTGACATTCAGTAAGACTATAAACAAATAATATTAAAGGCAAACAATAGTAATCTATTCTCAATTTGAAGTGTATTGTGTCAAATACATGGTAGTGTGTGTAATGTTTTTTTTTATTGATTTAATGTATTTTTATGCATGCCTTATCTATACGAGTATAAACTATAAGTGTGAGAAATTTCATACTCCTCCGTCCGCGCAATTTTCATAAAACGGGGTACCACGTTTTTGCTTCACGTATTAATATAATTATAAAAATTTGTTTTTTAAAGTCACCCCACTCTAGGAATTAATCCTGGGTCGTGGGTGCTTTTATAAAAAGGTATATTTTTATTGACATTTTTAAATTACACCATTACCTATCTGCATAAAAGCTTGTTTAAAAAATGTTTTTCTTTTTGTATAATATTCATTAGCGGCGCTCGTAGCGATGTGCAAACGCAGTGTCGCTCGTAGCGATCACCAAGGTGAAGCAGCATTCGGCTCAGGCGGCCTGAGATGGGTGACCGTTTGTGGCAGTTTCATATTCGAGCGCATCCGTGCTTCGAAAGGCACGTTAAGCTGTTAAGTTAAGTTGGAAGTCTTATAAGCGGCTTGATAAGTTCCAACAGCAGGTGGCCACAAAACCTGCGTCCGCCGATCAGCACTGAGTTCGGGTGGTGGAGTATGACCTAATTTCTCTCACCTCCATATGAAGAGAAGGCCTTTGCCCAGCAGTGGAACAGTATATGCTGATGTTATTATTATTACTATTCATTTATTCTACCATTGAAATCTAACAGCAATAATAAACCCACATCGGTTTGTGTTTAAAATTCTCTTGCAAGCTCGCCGGTTGTTTGTTCCACAAACATTTGCTTGAATATGTTGGTATATCAGTTAGGGGCGTGAATTTCTTTGTCTACAGGCTAGATTTTTTTTAGCCTTTTTAATTTTACGCATTTGTGAAAATAATACTTATTTATATACCCACGCCTGGGATTCAAGGGTTAGTTAGGGACGTTTGAAACAGTTTATTTTATCATTAGAAATGTAAGTTATATATTTTAATGGACTGCCTTGTCGGTGTAGTGGCGTATAATGTGGATAGCGATCGCGAAGTCTTGAATTCGAGTCCTAGGTCAGGCAAAGTGTGCCTTTTCTATTGAAATATTTCTCAATAGTAGTCTGGAATTTGAGTTTTTACCAAGTATATTGGCAATAGGCCAGCCACCTATTATACTACGAACTAACATCATTGGCGGTGGATGTAAATAATACACCTCTACCATCTCACTCTGTTTATTTTTTTAGAAATGCAATACAACCATTAAAAACCGTCACCCACTTCAAATAGACCTAACCAAACAGTGCTTAACCCTGGTGACCGCTATACTGCGGTCTCGTAGCAGTACGAGCGTCTCTAATCGATGTTATGGATTGTTAATTAGGGCGATTAACTGACCGCAAAACACATGTTGGTATTCGCAACAAGTTAATTATGTATGCTGAAGAGCTTATGTCTTCATCAGAATTGTTGCAAACTTATTTTACTATAAGATAAAGAAATCAGTCTATAGTCTCTCCCTTCTGGGTTTGCTCAGGCCTTCACAAATCCAGGTGAGAGAGAGTTGGGGATTGGTGGAGTCATAGTGAATACGACTTGAATATGCACAATTTGTAGCTCTATCTCTGTCGGCGAAGAAAAAATATTTGGTTTCGGTAACTTTTACAAACACATATGAAGCTAAAGAGGTCAGCAAGGAGAGAACATGTTACAAAACTCTACTTCGTTTTTACTTCTTGTACGGATCTGACGTGATGATACAGATAAAGAAAAATATTATTAAGCATTATAACCCCTTTATTCTTCAAGCATTTCTCCTCACTGTAATTTAGCCAACGATGTTGATCCCAACGTAATAGGGGACGAACCTAATACCATTATACCTAAGAAATGTTCAATACAAAAACCGAAAACACTGGCTTAGGTCAGGCAAATTGTAATTCGGATTTTTATGTGGAACCCTTAAATGCAATCTTTGGAATTCAAACCCAGGACTTCGTGATCTACAACCACTAAATCAACGATAGTACAAAAACAAAATTACTAATTCAAACGAATTCACCTCATTTATTGTTTATCATTAAACTCCCGTCAGACAAATTCTATCTATCTATATATAACCTCACGCCAGATCCCTTGCGGGGTAGGCAGAGAGTACAGAGTTCCAACAGGTTCTTTCCTTACATACCTCTCTGGCTTCCTCGACTCTCGTAGTTCGTCTCATACACGCTCGCCGGTTACGGAGACTCTTGACTTTTCCGTCAGACAAATTTATGAGGTTAAATTAACTACAAGGTCAAAATTATTAAATTTTTTACACCTACCACCGGACCGGAACGCGCCCTCCACTGAGAAGATCCGGCAAGGAACTCAGCGGGCTAGTCTTTTAACTTAATTTGTTTAGCCGTTCTGATAACCATTTTTTCTTTTTCAAAATTGTAATATGCAGCATTGTTAGCTAGAGCTGATTAAGGAGCTGTTAAAACCCAATCTGTTTTATCGTCAGTCTAGTTTTGATTGCCTTCCTAAACTTATTGATAGGCATGTTTCAGATATTTATGGGTATTTTATTGTAAAACCGTATACATTGACCCATGAAAAAATTACTAATTCTGTGGAGACGCGTAGAATGTACAATTAGATCATCTTTGTTCCGTGTGTTGGTTGATATTGCTATATTTTTCAAAGTTGCCGATATTCTTTTTAACATAATAGAAAATTTTCATATTTAAACTTTGAGGTAACTGTCAGAATATTTATTTCTCTCAATTTTTCCTTAAGAGAAGCTCGTGCGCCAAATTGTAAATTACACGAACAACCCTTTTCTGTAGAACAAAGATGGTATTCAGATCTGCAGAGCATCCTCAAAGTAGTATGCCATATGACATAATACTATAAAAATAAACGAAATAAACGGGTCCAGCTGTTTCAATATAAGTTAATAATCTAATTTTCTTTACGGTAAATGCCGCTGAGTTGAAAATTGGCATCAAAAGTGGTACCTAGAAATACAGTTGAATCTACAAGGTCTAGATCCACGCTATTTTTTGTACATTAGTTGCTACCTGTCTGACATTTGGCATTGTGAATTTAATACATTTTGTCTTCTTCTCATTTAGAAATTATTTATGTTGAGCTAATGGACAACCTCTGAGAGTGCGCTGTTCGCATTGTTATAATTAAGCAGCTGTCTTTTAATTTTCAATAATAATGATGTATCCTCCACAGTTTGTTTACGTCACATCTTGTAAGCCGCATTAGAATCACTTCCTCTTATCCTATGGAGTTAGGATTTGACTAATTGGTTTAATTCCATTGACAATGCATTTTTAGGGTAAGCATGACCGGATTTTATACTCAGGATTGGCGCCAGACGAAGGAATTCAACAGAAATGAAAGGGCAACGCCTAAAATCTTCTCTCTGCACACCGAGGCCAGCGCTTTTCCAAGGCTTCAATCCCTTCCACAAAAAAAGTTTTTGTCTTAGTCCTGCAGAAAGCTCTCCACGGCATCCATCACCTCGTTATCGTCTTCGTACCTGTATCCCCTTAAGTATTTTTTCAATTTGGGGAACACATAAAAATCGCTAGCCGCCAGATCTGGTGAATAAGGGGGGTGGTCAACCAATTTGAAGCCAGCTTGCTGAATGGCAGCCATCGCAACTGGCGACCTGTACGCGGGTGCGTTGTCGTGATGAAACAGGACGCCCCTTCGAAGTTTCCCTCTCCTTTTCTCTTTGATGGCATTCCTCAACTTGGGAATTAAAGCTGCATAATATTGGCCTGTAATAGTGGTTCTACGCTCCAGGTAATCAATCAACAATATTCCTTCTGAGTCACAAAATATTGAGGCCATAACCTTGCCAGCCGATGCCACGACACGAAACTTCTTCGGGGTCGGTGATGATGGCCGTTTCCATTGCGAAGATTGCTGTTTTGTCTCGGGATCAAAATGATGGACCCATGTTTCGTCTATTATTACGAAACGAGACAAAAAGGTTTTCAGAATCTTCTTGAAACTTGTCCAACAATATCTTCGAAATGTCAAGTCGATTTTGTTTCTGACTGTCGGCTAATATTCTCGGCACCCATCTTGTGGAGATTTTTCTCATATTCAAAGATTGTTTAAATATGGATTAATACTTCCATATGAATTCCCGTTTCTTGAATAAAGTATCGGATGGTAACTCTTCGATCGCTCAATACAAATTTCTCGACTTTCGCAACATTTTCTTGGGTGACTGACGTCGATGGACGGCCGCATCGATGTTCGTCTTCCGTGCTTGTTTTCCCTACTCGAAATTGAGAAGCCCACCTTGCGACAGTGGAATACGGCGGAGCAGACTCTCCTAATGTTGCCTCCAAATCGCAATGAATCTCTTGCGTCGGTAACTTTTTTAAACAGAGGTATTTAATAACCGCTCGCACTTCGTTTTTCTCCATTTTCGAGAACACGTTCCAACACGAAGCAAACAAATGACTACATTCAGAAAAAAAACAAAAGAGAATCGAAGATTTAATTTTTATTAATATTACAAATATGTATTTGAGGTATGCCTGCCATAATTTTTTTTTTACCAAGGAGTATGTCGTTCTCACTACTTTTTGATCCCTCCTAGTAATGTACAAGATACGTTTGTCTTATTTTATATGACTCAAATATGATATATTATTATAATACATACAATGAAAGTTATGTTAATACTTTGTTTTTAAACGTAATTACTAATTGGGCTCCAAATTGCCAGCAGGGACTTATAATTCAGAGCCAAATTATCGGTATATAAATAGTATCTGTGCTTTTGTAGATAGAGATAGATAAATAGATTACTCTTTATTGTACACCAATTCGAGAGAAAAAAAACACGTTTTGTAACACATCTTTATCCCGGTTTTGAGCATTGTTCTTTGTAAAGACAATTAATTTTGATTGGCCGTTTTAAATTGCATCATTACTTGGCTGCATGAAAGCTTCTTTTTAATAAAATAAAACAAAATTATTCATATATAGTCTTGCATTGTTACTGCTCGGCGCGCTGCCTTTTAAATTACGTAATAACTTTACTTTTTATAAAAATATATTTTTTACTAGATATTACTCCTGTGACGTGAGTGCGCTTACAAACATGAAATTTATATACAAAAACACCCAGACCGAAACAAATATTTGTGGGTCACACAAATATTAGTCCCGTGCGAGGATGGAACTCGGAACCACTCGATCCAGTGGGCAGGCCGTCATTGGGACCTAACATCATCGGTGATAAAGGGGTTTTCCACACCCCTGTACCCTCGCTTAAAACTCTCTGTATGTCTATGTCTCTATGTACGTCTGGTGTGACGGTGTTTATTTTATGTTTTTTTCTTGATATAAAGATAGGTATATATAATAATATTACCCCTGTTAAGTGAACTGTCCCCCCAATGAGCACGGGCCTCCACTCAGACTGAGAAGGTTTAGGCTATAGTCCACCACGCTGGCCTAGTGCGGGTTGGCAAAGTTCACACCCTTTCAAGAAGTTCTCAGGCATACAGGTTTCCTCACGATGTTTTCCTTCACCAGTGAAACAAGTGATAGTTAATTTTTAATACTCACATACTTTCGAAAAGACAGAGGTGCGTGTCTGGGCTTGAACCCAAGACCTCTGACTTTGCAGTACAACCGTTTAACCACTAGGCTATTACTGCTATGTCTAGGTATATTATAGTCTATTCTAATCTAACTTTAAAAGTTTTTAAACTATCACCATTTTCAGATGTTTTAGTTGTGTAGTATTTCTGAAGAAAACGAAATGAAAATGCTGTTAGCGAGAAATCGACGTTTGTATGTAGAGTGAAAGAAGTTTAAAAATTTTTTAACGTTGGATTTGAAAGGGCTTTATAAAGCTTAAAATTATTTATTGCCTCTATTACTAAAGGCTATTCAAAGTTAATACACAGAGTTTATTCACGCTGCCTGATATTTAGGGAGGGTTGTTCGAGGGTAGAAATGCTGCCCGTCGCAGATACGAGTAATTCATTTTACTACACACAACCCCTCTAAACAAAGCACTGAAGTCTAAATAAAAGCCTGAGATAAATGTATTAGTTAGAACTTGATATTCACAATTATTATTTATTTTATTTTTAGTAAAATAGATTTTAATCATCCATCTGGTCACGCTAGAGAATACAGAGTCAGGGTGGGCACAGATTTTTAGCGCTTCATAAAAAAACCATGCCTTTAATCCGCAAGAGGGGTGGTAGAGGTGTAATGTATAGGTATACCTTATCATCATCATCATCATCAGCCCAAATCAGTCCACTGCTGGACATAGGCCTCTTCCAATGTGTGCCACAGAGCCCGATCCTCGGCTTTATACATCCAGTTCCTGCCGGCTATGCGACGTATGTCGTCACTCCATCTCGCGGGGGGACGTCCCACTCTGCGCTTGTCAGTTCGTGGTCTCCACTCCAAAACGTGTCTGCTCCAACGGTTGTCCGTTCTGCGGCAAATGTGACCAGCCCATTGCCACTTTAGCTTGCTGATTTTCAGAGCTATGTCGGTGACTTTGGTTCTATGCCGGATAGTCTTATTACTGATTCTATCTAGCATAGAAACTCCAAGCATAGCTCTCTCAATAGCTCGTTAAGTGACTCTTAGCTTACGGACCAGTCCCATCGTGAGAGTCCACGTCTCAGCTCCATAGGTCATAACCGGTAAGACGCACTGGTCGAAGACTTTCGTCTTTAGATTTTGCGGGATGGGTGCCGAGAAGTCATGACGGAGCTTCCGAAAACCTGCCTAGCCCAACTGAATCCTCCTATCGGCCTCCTTCTCGAAGTTGTTTCTCCCTAGCTGCAACGTCTGCCCAAGGTATACATACTCCTTTACAACTTCGAGAGCAGCTCCGTCGACAATGACCGGTCTCGGAGTCACATGACGATTAAACATGACTTTCGACTTGTCCAAGTTCATCCCGAGACCGACATGTCGGGAGGACTCACTTAGGCTGTCCAGCATTTCTTGTAGATCCTGCAAGGTATCAGCCATGACGACAATATCATCGGCAAACCTCAAGTGTGAGATGTACTCGCCGTTGACGTTTATACTCCGTCCTTTCCAGTTAAGAGTTTTGAAGATATCTTCCATGCAGCAGTAAACAGTTTCGGGAATATAACACCCCCTGTCGCACGCCTCTGCGCAAAGGAATATGCCTTGATTGACTATTCCGTACTTGAACGGTCATCGTGGCGGCGTTGTAAAGAGATCTCAACACCTCGATGTATCGCCAGTCTACTGGGCACCGTTGCAGGGATTCTATAACAGCCCAGGTTTCTATGGAGTCAAAGGCCTTCTCATAGTCCAAAAAAGCTAAACACAGGGGCTGATTATATTCTTCGGACTTCTGTATAATTTGCCTCACTGTGTGGATGTGGTCTATGGTGCTACATCCTCCACGAATCCCGGCCTGTTCTGGCGATTGGAATTCGTCAAGTCTTCTAGCTAGGCGATTAGTGATGACCCTTGAGAACAGCTTGTAAATGTGGCTTAAGAGTGAGATGGACCTATAGTTTTTAAGAAGCGTTTTGTCTCCTTTGTTAAAAAACAAGATCACTATACTCCTATGCCACGCCCTCGGGGTTCTCCCACTTTGGAGGACAGAATTAAATACTCTCTGAAGTTGCCTCAGTACTGGGGCTCCTCCAGCTTTGAGTAGTTCGGTGGTGACTCCGTCTTCTCCGGGGGCTTTCCCATTTTTGAGCTGTCTAATGGCCAGCTCGATCTCGCTTGGATTGATGTCCGGAAGGTCTTCGGTGTAGTGGTGGGTTAGCGTAGCTCGGTGATCGTTGCATTTGGGTTCAGGGTGCGGTGATTGTGAGGCGTATAACTGGCCGTAGAAGTCCTCAATCTCGGCAAGGATCTCTGGTTTTGAGGCGACTAGACGGCCATCTGAGATCTTAAGCTTACTAAGTTGGTTCCTCCCGAGGTTCTGGGTAAATACTTTGGACCCCTATTCTGCTCTATCGCTTTCTCAATTAGGCGAGCGTTTGAGCGGAGGAGGTCTCTTCGTACCATTTTCCGTATGACCTTCGAGAGGGACCTGTCCTCGGCTGGAGTGGCCTGCGTTGTTTCACGTCTTTGCCTCATAAGCTCCAGAGTCCCGTCCGAGAGTTTGGTCTTCCTGCTCGTACGCCTTTTTCCGCAAAACCTTAGCCCTTCTTCCCGAATGGTAGTTACTACGCTTTTGAGATCCTCGTCAATGCTTTCCGTTGTTTCCAGGACATCGAATAGATTTTGTAGCTTCAGCTGGAATTGCTCTGAGCAAGCGATGGTTTGGGGCTCAGAGGGTCGGAGAGTAGACCTTATCATGCGGAGTCTTTCAAGCCTATATTTGATATTCAGGGTGCCCCTAACAAGTCGGTGATCACTACCGGTGTTGAACCTATTGATCACTGAGACATCTCTGAATATATGCCGTTTATCTGTCATAATAAAGTCAATCTCGTTTTTCGTCACAGTGTCGGGGCTTCGCCAGGTCCACTTTCTTTGAGGCTTCTTTTTGAAAAACGATTTCATCAAAAAAAAGCCCTCGGCCTCCAAGAAGTTAACCAGCATTTGGCCCCTGTGATTTCTGCACCCAATTCCATGCGGCCCTATGATCGATTCGATTTCGGTCCTTACTCCTACTTTAGCATTAAAATCCCCCATGACAACGTTGAAGTGCGCGTTGGTAGTGTTGTGCAGGGCTTTGGCTAAGTCATACATAGCTTCTACCTCGTCATCGCAGTGTGCCGTCGGTGAAGTCGGTGCGTATACCTGTATGACCTTGAGAGTGTATCTCTTGGTCAGTTTAAGTACAAGGTACGCGACCCTTGTCGACACGCTGGAAACTTCAACAACGTTGCCAGTAAGGGCTTCATGGACAAGGAACCCCACACCGCCTTGGGATAGTTGGTGTCTCTCTCGATAGTAGAGCAGGTAACCCGATTGCAGCGTTAGCGTGTCCTCTCCCTCTCTACGGACTTCGCTTAGCCCAACAACGTGCCATCGTATCTTACTAAGCTCTACCTCGAGCTCCGCCAAGTTTTCATCTAGTCCCAGGGTGCGTCCGTTGTAGGTTGCGATGGTCAGTTGGTGGCGGTAGCCAGCCGTAACCCGGGGATTCATAGCACCCCCTACCCCACCGGAACCGCGACCGCTACCGCGTTGATCGGGAATAGTGGGGTGGCCGGGAACTAGGGGCCGGTTTTGTAGTGCGCTTTTCATGGAAGGTTATGCCCTAATCGCCACGCCGGGCAGACGGGTTGGCGATCTCACTAGCTAGGTCACTTAAAACCGATGTCGCTGCTGCCCGACATCGACTAGAACATTTTGGTCTAGCTGGTTATGAAAGGTTATACCGCCGCTAGTTGGTCGCCATAGCCTCGTTCGTTAGTCGGCAGGATGCACCGCGCGCAGGTGAGGTTGACATTTGGAGGTATCCCGGTGTTGGTGACCTGTTCAAAACAAATCAAAAGTTTTTTTTACATGTAGACCAAGAAGTACTTATGAATAGTCAAGAAAAAGAAAGTTAGTGATTATTTAGGACTCTATCACCCGTCTGGAATGTCATTCCTGTGGAAAAGAAGGGCAATAAACTCCAAGGTTACTCTGTTAAAATGAGTGTTTTACCATTATTTTTATTAGGTATGGTAGAACAATGCAGAACGAGTTAAGTAGATCGGATTAAGTATAGATTAAACGTAAATCTACTTACACTCATGGTATCAATCAGCGTCTACATATCACTCTCATTTACAAAATAAAGACTTTGTAAAGGTATATAATTAAAATATTTTTTTTTTTTTACAATAATCATAAGAGAAAAAAATCCTGCTGCATCATTTCAGCCTATACTTGTCCACTGCTGAACATAGGCCACCTCAATCGCTTTCCAGCGTAACCGGCTCGCTGCCACCTACATCCAAATACTTCCAGCAATCTTCACGAGATCGTCGGTCCATCTGGTAGGTGGCCATCCCATACTGCACTTGCCAATACGTGGTCTCCACTATAGAATCTTTCTACCCCAACGACCGTCTGATCTTCGCACTATGTGGCCCGCCCATTGACACTTCAGCTTGCTAATCCTATGGGCTATGTCGTTGACATTGGTTCTTCTACTTATCTCTGCATTCCTGATTTGATCACGTAGATAAATGCCGAGCATTGCTCTTTCTATAGCTCGTTGAGCAACTCTGAGCCTTATTATGAGACCTTTTGTAAGAGACCACGTCTCTGATTTATATGCCATTATTGGAAACACTCATTGACTAAAAACTTTAGTCCTAAGGTTTTTGGATGAGAAGACGTTGCGCGGTATCCCAAACGCTGCCCAGCCGAGTTGGATTCGTCGACTGACCTCTCTCTCAAAGTTGGATCTACCTAACTGAACTGCCTGTCCCAGGTAAATGTATTCGTCGACAGCTTCAAGAGTAGAGTTCCCAACGGTGAGTGTGGTTTTTAGACCCAGTTGATGGGATACTCT
The DNA here is from genome assembly GCA_905147815.2 of Phalera bucephala. Taxonomy (NCBI): domain Eukaryota; kingdom Metazoa; phylum Arthropoda; class Insecta; order Lepidoptera; family Notodontidae; genus Phalera; species Phalera bucephala. The sequence continues at coordinate 35,017,592 of LR990615.1, read as the reverse complement.
GTTGAGGTCACCGAGCAAACGTTCTAGATTTTCTAGCTATTCTGCCATGACTACAATGTCGTCGGAAAATTGAAGGTAAGTGATGTACTCGCCATTGTCGTTGATGCCAAGTCCTCGCCATTTCAAGAGCTTAAATGCGTCCTCCAAGTTAGGCGTAAGCAGTTTCGGAGAAATGATGTCTCCCTGTCTTACTCCTCTTTTTATGGGGATCGCCTTTGTGCACTCCCCCTGACTCGAACCGACATAGTGGCATTATCATACAAGCACTTAGATACTTCGATGTTTCGATAGTCAATACGGCATCGCTAGAGAGATCTAAGAACCGCCCAGGCCTCGATCGAATCGAAGCCATTCTTAAAGTTTACAAACGCTAAGCATATTGGCCGGTTATACTCCTCACTCTTCAGTATAATCGTATATATCGCAGCGTATGTATGTGGTCTATGGCACTATACCTTTTTGGAATCAGCTTAATCGGGAGGCTGGAAGTCATCAAGCCTGCGTTCGAGACGATCCGTGATGACTCTCGAAAACAACTTATAAACATGGTCATGGTAAGGAGTGTGATGGGCCTATAGTTCTTCAATAAGGTGTTATCACCTTTGTTATAGTAGTACCGCCACACCCCTGTTCCATGCTTCTGGTTATTTTTCTTCAAGCAAGACTGAATTAAACAGCCTCTGAAAGACTTTAAGTACTGGTGTTCCGCCCGCCTTCAGAAGTTCACCCGGCGCTTTGTTGTTTTAAAGTTGTCTGACAGCCATCCTAATCTCGTACAGGCTGATATCCGGGATATTTTCAGTGAAGTGTCGGGTTAACTTAGCTCTTGGGTCTTGGGGTGCTAGGTCAGACAACCTCCCCGTGGTGCACCCTGGGCGTCGCCAGCAGCCTCCCCGTTTCCCGGAGGGACTGCTGACGGCGGCGAATAGTCTGGCGCGTGGTGGAAGACGCCTCGCTGGCCCCCATACTCTCCAGCTTTTGGAGAGGGTGTGGCGTAGAGAAGATGTTGGAGATGCATACCCCAGGGGGCTCTAGGTACCTCTCTGGATATCAGAGAGGACTAGTGAGACCCTGCAGGCGATGAACTGGGCGGAGAGGGCGCAAGGCCCAGGTACACTGTACACGCACAAAGTACCCACACACAAACACACACTTACATACATGCACATCCACTCACACACACTCACCTACACTGCACAAGCAGCCGGGATGAGAGGTCTACCGGCTCTAAGGGAGCACACCCATTCAAAGCTAAAGCTGTGGATCAGCACCCCAATTTTATGATGTCGCAAATTAAAGAGATTGTACCCCAGAGAGGTACCGGACGGCCCGGAGAATCCTCCCCGGAGCCCTTGGGCTCCGGCTGCCCCTCGTATTCTAGGGGGGGCAACTTGAGACATCACTCAAACGACCATGGCATGACAACGGACACCCGAACCCATCAAACAACGAACGACCATAGCTTGCGAAAACTGGACATTGGAAAAGGTGCAGTGGAAGGGCACAAACGCTCCCGCCGAGAAAGGCGTCGCTCGTCATCTAGCGACGTAAGCCTGCCACCACCCAAAATGGCAACTGCAAGGCGCGGCTGTACCCGTCAATCATCCGGGACAAAAGCCCGCATGAAGAACGGACGCTTTGCTAAGCGTATCGACACGCCGGCGCCGTCAACGGCCTGCGAAAGCGAGTCAGGTGGCTCCCTGAGGTTGCGAGACTCAGGCGCACTAAAGATTATGCCGCCAAAAGCGGCAGCGACGACGACGGCGAAAGCCACGCAGAAAAATCGCCATGAAAACATGGCGACCCAAGAGTCGGATGACGACGACTTATTCAGCTCGTCGTCCCGCCCGACCATGACAAGGGCCAAAAAGGCCCTACCCGGGCCGAAGGAGCTGTCCCGTGAGATGGAAACGCAACCAAGCGCGGACCTCGACGCCCGCATTCTGACCAATTTGGCAGCGATCGAGAAGGTGGCGGACAGTTCACGCAACCTGAAGGGCAGTTTCGTCCACGGCCTCAGAGTGGCCACGCGGACGGTGAAAGCGGCCGTTGAGGAGCTGTCCCGTCGCGCTCCGGTGGATCTACATATGGAGAAACTGGAGCGCGAAAATGCGGATCTGAGATCGCAGCTGGCTGGCTTGGCTGGTAAGGTGCCGCCATGTGCAAAATCGTGGCGGCTAAAACAGTAAAAGTGGGCTGGGGGACGGCCAGGGTCGAGGCGCTGGAGCAGAGGCCGCTGTACTGTTTCCGGTGCCTTGAGAAAGGCCACGTAGGTAGTAAGTGCCCCAACGGGGTGGACCGCAGCACACAGTGCTACGCGTGCGCTGAGCCTAACCATAGGGCCGGCGCATGCACAGCGCGGGAGCTGAAGTGCCCGTTGTGCTCCGCGAAGGGGTGTGCAGCAGACCATCGGCTGCACACCAAAAAGTGTATCCCCCCGAAGGGGCAAGGGAAGGGATAAAAGCAGGTCCCTTCCCAAATACAATCTCAGGCGGCACCCGAGGCACCGGCCACGGAAGCGGGCTCCAATAGCCCGCCGGGAGAGCCCATGGAGGCCTAAAATTCCCTCCCCAAAAGATTTTACAGGGCAATCTGAACCACTGCCGCAACGCGCAGAACCTGCTGCTGCAAACCGTTGCGGAGTGGTCCATTGCCCTCGGCGTTGTTGCGGAGCCCTACAATGTCCCAATCCATCCTCGTTGGTTTGGGGACAACACGGGCTCCATCGCCGTCTATTGGGGTGGGAGGAGAAGGCGCTCCACCCTGCTCCTTAATAGAAAAGGGGCAGGGGTACGTGGCTGTGCAGTGGGGAGCGATAGCCGTAGTGGGCTGCTACGTCTCTCCCAATAGGTCCCTCGCCGACTACGTGGTGTACCTGGACGGGCTGGCGAACTGCGTGCGCAGATGCCTACCCCGTCCACTGATTGTCCTGGGGGACTTTAACGCCCACGCTAGGGCGTGGGGCAACCCCAGAGACAGTCCAAAGGGAGAGACGCTGCAAGAGTGGGCGGCTGGGCTGGACCTCCGGCTCGTGAATCGGGGGTCCGTGAGTACATGCGTGCGGTGGCAGGGGGAGTCGGTCGTCGACCTAACGTGGGCGACTCCCGCTGTCATTAGCATGCTGTCGGGGTGGCGCGTAGCGGAGGAGGTGGTCACACCGTATCCGACCACCGCCACATCTTTTTTGATATGGCCCTCCGACCCTCCGATCGTCCCAGCCACAGAGCAGGCAGCCCCCCGCGACGCTGGTCCCTTAAGCGGCTAGATCGAGATCTTCTCGAAGCCGCAGCCAGCGTCGCGGCGTGGCCGGAAAACGCCGATGAGATCTGGTCCGATCCGGAAAGGGAGGCGACCTGGTTCCGGGAACGATGACGGCGCTATGCGACGCCGCCATGCCCCGGGCCAGCTGCCCCAAGCGAAAGGTGGTGTACTGGTGGTCGCAGCAGATAGCGCAGTTGCGCGAGGTCTGCTTGCGCGCGCGACGCCGGTACACCCGAGCCCGGCGAAGAAGGCGAGCCACCGAAGAGGAGAAGGCCAGAGCCTATGAGCCCTACCGAGCGGCTACTAAGGCGCTTCAAATCGCTATTGCGAACGCCAGGTCTCGGTCCTGGAGCGAGCTCCTAGAGGGACTCGACGGGGATCCATGGGGGCGCCCCTACAAGGTGGTGCTGGGCAAGCTTCGGCCCTGGGTGCCCCCCCTGACGGAGACCCTAGATCCCGGACTGCTGCGTCGGGTAATCGACGCACTATTCCCGACGGTCCGGGGTAGTCCCTCAGTCCCCCCGACGGTATCGTCGGCACTTTACACCGACGAGTTGGGGGTGACCGAACTGGAGCTGGACCGAGCCGTTAGCCGCTTGCGGGCTCGCAATACCGCGCCCGGCCCCGACGGTATACCGGGGCGGGTGTGGGTGATCACTCTGGCCGCCCTGGGGGACAGGCTGAGGCGGCTGTTTAATAGGTGCCTCCGTTATTCCAAGTTCCCCACGGCCTGGAAGGAGGCTCGCCTGATCCTCTTGAAGAAGGAAGGCAGGACTGCAGACACACCCGCTGCGTACCGTCCCATATGCCTGCTAGACGAGGCCGGCAAGTTGTTCGAAAGGATTCTTGCCGCTCGTCTCGGCGGGCATCTGTCGCGTGTCGGTCCCGACCTGACTGAAAGCCAATACGGCTTCCGACAGGGGCGTTCCACGCTGGACGCTATACTTCGCGTCCGCTCTCTGTCGGCGCAGGCCGTGTCCCGGGGTGGGGTGGCGTTGGCGATAAGTCTGGAGATCCTCAACGCCTTTAATTCCCTGCCTTGGGGTACGATCCTGGGGGCGCTGGAACATCATCGCGTCCCCCCATACCTGCAGGCCGTGGTCAGGGACTACTTACGCGACAGATACGTCCAGTACATCGGACAGGGCGGTACATTGCACCGGAGGGAAGTGTCTTGCGGGGTTCCGCAGGGGTCCGTGTTGGGCCCCCTCTTATGGAACCTCGCCTACGATTCAGTCCTGCGTGTCGATCTCCCCCCCGGTGTCAGCGTCGTATGTTACGCTGACGACACACTGATGTTGGCCGAGGGGGACACCTTCGAGAGGACTATAGGGCTCGCCGAGCTTGGGGCAGAGGTCGTCGTCGCCAAGATCCGCGAGTTGGGCCTGGAGATAGCGCCTCATAAGACCGAGGCGCTATGGTTCCACAAACTGCCAAGGAGCAGGGAACCGCCCGACTCGTGGGTTCGCGTTGGAGACTCGCCAGTCCAGGTGGGGAGGTACCTAAAGTACCTAGGACTCACCCTGGACAGTCGCTGGGGCTTCGAGGAGCACTTCGAGCGCCTAGTCCCCCGAGTCGAAAGGGTAGTGGGTGCTATGCACAGACTGCTGCCCAATTTTGGGGGACCGTCGGAGGAGGTGCGCCGCCTCTACGGGGGGGTCGTGCGATCGGTGGCCCTCTATGGGGCGCCCGTGTGGTCACACCGACTGTCGGGCGTCCGGCGCAGCAGGATGAAGATTCAGAGCCTGCAGCGCAAGATGGCCATCCGTATCGCACGAGGATACCGTACCATATCCTTTGAGGCGGCAACACTTTTGGCGCGCTTTCCGCCGCTCGACATCCTGGCGGACATGGACGCGAGGGTCTACGACTAGACTCGCGGCGTTCGTCAAAGCGGCGAGAGCGTGCCTGCGCTCGAAGAAGTGAGACGGCGGGAACGACGGCGCGCTCTGGAGGAGTGGCGCGCGAGGCTCAGTCAAGAGCATATCGCGCGCAAGCGCGTCGTCCAAGCTATCCTGCCGTCCTTCGAAGCCTGGCACCAGCGGAGGAGAGGGCGAGTCACCTATAGACTTACTCAGATAATCACCGGTCATGGTTGCTTCGGTGATTATCTGAGGAAGATCGGACGCGAGGCGACGACAACCTGTCACCACTGCGGTGGGGACCAGGATTCCGCCCAGCACACGCTTGAAGAGTGCCCGGCGTGGGCCTCCGAGCGGCGGATCCTGGTCGACCGGATCGGACCGGACCTCTCCCTGCCGGCAGTTGTAGCGGCTATGCTGGCACCCCTGCCAGCCGATTCCCCAATCGGCGTGGGGGGCCGTATCCTCCTTCTGCGAGACTGTGATGTCCCAGAAGGAGGAGGCCGAGCGGGATCGGGAGAGGGCCGATCCTGCTCGACGAAGGCGACGGCGCCGGGGCGGAGGCACAGCCCGCCCAGGCCCCAGCCCAATAGCCCGGGGCTTTAGAATACGGGCTAACTCGCGTCCCCCGCCGTAATATCTGGCGGGGGACCCCCCCCCCCTGCATCAACATCAGAAGGGGGGCCTTCGGGGTTGCGGACGCAAGGGGCGGGGGCCCTGAGCGTCCTTCACGAGCAACCCCGAGGAGGACGGTGGCGTGGTGTGGCCCACGTCACCGTGAGCACCGCGTCGGTGCGGGAGGGAGCATGTCATCAAGTCTCCCTCCGATGGCCTCCGATGGCGGGCTCTTCGGAGCGAGGCACAAGAGGGGCACCGGTGCGTTCCATACGGAGATCCCGGAGCCCTTCCAAAGTGCTGATGTCGGCCACCCTGGGGTTTTTAGTCGGTAGGAATCCGACACGCCCCGCGGAAGTCCTATGCAGGATTTTCCCCAGGAAAAAAAAAAGAAAAAAAAAAGCGCTTTGGTCTTTTACCAATTGAAACGGTGTTTTAGGTCAACTATGTTTGCTTTAAAAAGACCTGTAAAAGCTAGGGTAAGTTTTTACCGGGGTTTTTGTTTATCCTATGTAAGAGAGACCATATTCACAATCAAGCTTGTATACTTCTGTATCTTGTAGAGGGATGTGACACTTGACTAATGGTAAAAATTGACTGCATTCTTCGGCGGGTTCAATATGTAGCCAATCTCGTCTGTGACTCCTCTCATGTAAGGTAGTACAGCAAGGAGATGCTCGACTGTGGCTGGTTTCACTCGATCACTGTAACGTTGGCGTGGGAGTCAAGCTTATTATCGTGCAGGTCTTACTTGACATATTGATGTTCGGCAACCAGATGTTTCTTGTCATATATCCGTTGTGCTCTCTGAAACAAAGATTTACCCGCGGTAGCTGACTGTGTTGGGTAGTGTTGAGATTCACTGTTTAAGTATAAGTAGGGGTCATTTTCTCTGTTGTGTTATTGGCGGTATGGATTACTAAGACATCTAGTAAAGCTAGAGTATTGTTTGCCTTCTACTCTATTGTGAACTGAATGTTAGGGTTAATGGAGTTATGATAATTTAGAAATACATTGATTTTATCAGATGATAATATTGTGAAAGTATCATCTACGATCTGCTTGTAGAACCTTGGTATTACGATGGAGTACGTAGGGCTCTCCGCAAAGTCTTCCATGAATATATCGGCAACAATGGTATCCACTAGCAGCACCCGTTCACGCATATGACTTGAGAAGCAGCCATCACTCTCCTTAATCATATTGAAGGGACAAGAGTGGAGAGGCTTTAAAACATTATACCGGGCTCAATGTTTGCCCCGGACTTTTGCTGATTTTTTTAAATAAAAATTAACACCGTCACTCCTACATTCTCCTTGCGGAGGTAAAAGAGGTGTGCTGTATATAATCATTTTTTTCTTACGATGCTAGGTTCCATGTAATAGAGGGCGTGCCTATTATTAGCCACATGGAAGGCAGTGAGGTTAGCTGCTCCGCGATACGTCCGATCGCTTGCCCTGCTGCCAATAGAATAACAATGCAGCGCCGTCCGCCATTTTACATCGACTATCCGTGATTGAAAATCGTCATCTGACAGCTGTCATCTGTCATCGCTTTACAATTACAAACATTCAAAGCAATTATTAAAGGCATAGAGTATGTCTATAGACAGTATTAAAAGGTTACTTAATTGAAAATAACTGGTAGACGCTCCATTAATTGTGATCTTTAAATAATAGGATACGGCATATATTTATTGTAGTGACACATAGGCAATACTGTGGTACTTACCTACATCCTTCCACTTTCGAATTACTTTAAAATAAGTACCAGGAAAGAGTTACACTATATTAACATAAACAAATAGACCGTGTCGTATCTGATGGGCAAATCAGAACTCATAACCGGCTAGCGTGAATCTAAAGTTTTTTGTTTTAAACCCTGTTTTCAGAATCTTTAATTTTGGTGGTTCACAACTTATCATACAACGTATTATATTTTTTACATCATTGACAGTGACAGTCAGAATCGAATATGTATCCACAGCAATGCTCATGACTACACCATACCACCACCATTACCCACGTCCATTTATATTTTATTTTGGCACTTCTACATGTATTGTCACGCCAAATTGCCTTGCGGGGTTGACAGAAAGTACAGAGTTCCAACAGTTTCTTTCCTTATAGACTTCTTCGGCTTCCCCAACTCTCATAACCACATTAACACACAAATTATTACTCTAAAAAGCATTTTAATGATAGAAACTTTATACAAATGTGCCATTACTTACACAATCATAAAGCCGACAGTCCCTTAATGAAGTTGTCGGCTGTAGTTTGTCGGCTAATGTCGGCGCAGTTGTCGGACGAGTCGAGTGTATAATATTCCTGCAAAGTTATTAATATTTATAAGCAACTCCGTGTAATGAAAAGCGAATAGATTATTTCCCGTGTGTACCTATTCGCATTATCGCAATATTGGCGGCCACGTACATGCAAATGTTGGTTATAACACCCTGAAGGGCTCTTGAATGAGCAATGCCTACTTCTCCACAGCGAAACGGGTGTTAAATATTAAAAGGCTATGAGTTTTGTTGTTCCACGAAAGTAAATTATACAGAATTTCGTAATAAGAATCTTGTCTTAACGTTAGAGCTAGCTTTCTACACGTATCCTTCTAAATATCTATAATATTATACATTTTTATCATTTATTAGAGAGGTTTACCAGCTCTTATATACACTAATACTTACACCTAGGTTTAACAATATTATCGGTAAAATATAAGTGTGAAAAACTTAATAGATAAACACCAGATCCGGTGAAGCTGTAAAGAACGATGGACGATTTAGTGCAGTGGTTAAGAGCATAAGCCGCTCCGCCCACTGTGTCTAATAGTCGCAGCTTCGATACCCGCACGGGTATTTGTGTATGTAAATTTTCATGTTTGTAAATGCACCCACGACACAGGCGTCATCAATCCTAGTATGGGGCTACGTTTATAATAAAAAAATCCCATTGGCCAACTGCGTAGGTCACTCACACACACACAAAAAAATTTATATATAAAGTCGACAATAATGCTAAGTGATGACTATGACTTATAAAGAGGACTACAGATACTTCAACAAGAGACGGAAATCACACGATCGATATTCAGAACTGCTGATAGATGGCGCTAGTAGTATACATAAACTCTGAAATATAGTAAAAATGTTTTTCTGTTGCTTGGTACTTGCACTCTGCTAGTGTGGACTGGAACTGGATCCGGATGGTGGACTATGACCTCATCTTTCACTCCAATATCTCAGAAAAAACTTCTGCTCAGTAGCGGGAAAGTAACATCATCACGCCAGATCCCTTGCGGTATGTCCAATCCTTCCTAATCAATAGCATCGTTTTTAAATGTATCTTATCACTCAACATTAACAAATATGTGACACACTAGCTCAGTAATAGCACAGTAAAACGCCGTCCTCCACCACTCGAACCCATCCCTTTGTTTCCGCCGCGCTACCCACGTCGCGTGTTTGTATGTGAATGATTTACGCTGTGGGCCGCGCGACCTTTACAGCTTCACAGGCCAAGAGGGCGACCGTGCAACGACTACACTCGAGCCAGAAGGGCATACCCACGCCGCGTGCGCGGTTGTTTGTTGTCGTTATGATTACTTAAGAACCATAATTAAGTGTATTCCACCTTCCACAGTTTGTAAACGATACTTAAAGTTTTTATTGTACTAAATTACGCACAGAAATGTTGTTTTCTACAAATCAACGCGAAAGCTAATACTATGCCTCTCCAAAAACTTAGACGGTGGATTCCACAGAAATTGTAACTAGGATTTGTGTAGGAGGAGCAAATTCCATTCGTGAAAATACAAAATGTGTGGTCTTGAAAGGAATAGATACCACAAAATATATTTTCAATGACAATTGAGAAAATCTTTTCAGTCTCATCTAAACGTTAATGGCTGGATCTATGCTTGCTTTCTTGACCTTTCCAAAGCTTTTGACCTGGTATCATATGACATATTGTGGAATAAAATGAGATCATCCCATATACCGAATGAACTTATAAACATATTTAAGTATTGGTACAAGAATCAGGTTAACAACGTAAAGTGGGCAGGCACCTTGTCGGATTCGTATAGGTTGGAATGTGGGGTGCGGCAGGGGGGGTTGAGCTCTCCCTCCATTTTTAACCTGTACATTAATGGACTGGTCGAGGCGCTCAGCGAGCAACATATTGGTTGTCACATAGACGGCGTCTGTTTCAATAACATAAGCTACGCGGACGATATGGTTCTGCTGAGCGCCTCGGTCTGTGGACTTAGAAAGCTGCTCAGTATCTGTGAGGGCTATGCAACGGATCACGGGCTCCTTTATAATGTAAATAAGAGCCAGTGTATGGTCTTTCAGGGTGGACTAAGAAAAGTAATAGAAATGCCACCTATTCGACTGAATGGCTCACCTCTAGAAAGGGTAGATACTTTTAAGTATCTTGGCCATTTAGTAACACCTACCCTGAAAGACGATGCAGACATTGAACGAGAGCGAAGAGCGCTGTCGGTTAGAGCGAACATGGTAATCCGGAGGTTTACACGGTGCTCGATTGACGTAAAAATAACTCTTTTTCGAGCCTATTGCACTACTTTTTACACATGCAGCTTGTGGACAGACTACACGCAAAAATCGTACAGCGCTCTTCGAGTACAATTTAACAACGCGTTCAGGATGATGCTGGGGCTCACTCGCTTTTGCAGTGCATCGACAATGTTCGCGGAAGCGCGCGTAGATTGCTTCAACACAACTATGCGCAAGAGAGGCACCTCGCTCGTGCGGCGGGTGCGGGGGAGCTCCAACAGCATGCTGGCCACGCTCGCGGACAGGCTCGATTGTCCCTACATTACCCACTGTTGTAAGCTTCACGTTGCACACAGGGAGTGACGACATTGGGACCAATTCATCTTATGTGACATTATTTCAATTTTATGGCAATGATTTTAATTTTTTATAATTTTTTGAATGTTTAATGTGACTGCTGATTTGACTTTTTTTATTTTATTGATTTTGTGAGTCTTTGATACTTTTTAAATAAATTATTATTATTATTATACCTTGTTACTAAGTTTTTACACCGGGTAGGTTATTGTTGTTCGAACCTTCGCCTTTCTCGTGTCACGGGGTTGTGCCGCTTGAAGACATAAATAACTGCTTCAATAGCTTTAACTTTTACGAAGTGAGAATTTGGGGATGTCAGCGGCTGAGCCTTAACTCACCTAATGGAAAGTGATGAAAGAGCCAAAGATGTAGCTTGTTGCCTTAGTAATAGCCTGATAATAGCCTATTATATATACTATACATTTAATTGAAAGACGACCAAGCTATAACTCTCCGGAAACACAGATGGTGGGAGTAAATTCCATGTATCAATATGCTATATGAATGTATGCAATTGAGTGGAATATCAACCACAAATGGATGAAATTGATCCCCACGGCTGCTTCCGTTGGTAAAAGAAATGGTGAAATTAACTCGTGTTATTCCTGATAGCATGATTATATCGGTAATGGGATGTATTAATGAATTAGAATAAATATGAGTTTAATTCTCTTCCACATTTATTCCCATGTGTACTTCCTTGGTGTGTGTACAAGTAGTGCATAAAGCGACTAACGATCACGAAGACTAGTTTCGCATTCTAGGTCGGATAAAATGCGACTTCCTATCAAAATAATTCTTATCCGCTATCAGTAGTCTGGAATTGCCCGGTTTCATGATAGTTTAATAAACTCGACCTCATTACATTGAGACCTACGGCTCACCTTTTACAGTGAGGGCTAATATCACCCACCTTACGTGGGTGTAGACAGTACACCCACCGCTACCTCCGCTTGGGAAATGTAGGAGTAACGGACGGTGTAATTTTAAAAGCTAACGCTTAACGCACTCTTAATACTTCAATCATTATTAATACTGATTATTGAGAATTGGACCCTTCAAAAATCAGCTTGGCAACCTTAAAAAAAATTTTAATGAGCCGTCGATGGCTTTGCTCTTAGTTAGTAACAACTCAGCAATTCAGGATCTAAGGTTTGGCCTTTTAAAATATTTGCACTTGGGTTATATTTTTGACGTGTATTTATGTTTTATTTAAAAAAGAAATGTATTTGGAGCAGAAAGGGTCCAGTGACGACCACGTACAAAGAGTCATGGAGTGGGCTGACTGCTTACAAGGTGGACTGATAACCTCGTTCACTCTCGATCTTCAGATTGAGAGTAAAGGGTCGATGCATACAGCACAAAACCGGTGGTGGCGATTTTCAGGCCTTTGTTTTCTTTCAGCTGATAATAGAGAACTACTTAATGAGTAGTGATTTAAATATGAAATAAATTTTACATATCCTATTCTCTCCTTTTCTGAAGACTACCAAGCAAATAGGCTTAATTATAACTTTGCGAAAGCTTAGATGTTTGTTACCTAGTAAATTTTACGACCATTCAGATTTCAGTATTTAGCACAAAGGTAGATCAGATCGAATAACACTAACTCAATATAACACATTAATTTACACGTTAATAAAAGTGTGCGATCGAAGTAACCGAATAAAACAGGGCTAACAATCGTTATAATAAATTTAGTCATTCGGGAAACTGATCAAATGAAAGAAAGTTTATGTCAAAACATACAGATATAATTTTTGTAGAAGGGCTTCGATGACCGAATAATTTCAAAAAGGATAATCTTGTTCAGAATTGTCTTACATTTTGTACCCTAAATAAAACAAAAAGTACCATCACTAGGTACACATACCAAAGAGACACGCGTTCCACTTTTCAATTACCCATCTTTTTAAGTTACTTGTTCCTCGTGTATACCTCACTGTTCAAACAGCCCTCATTGCCTTTACCACATTATCTCCATAACAAACTTTGTGTAGGTACACATTAAACTACTAATTGACAGCTCATCCCAAAGTAAAACCAACCTTATAGGCCTTCTATAAAGTTGTTGGTTAAGTATACAACCATTCTCAATTACAGGCAAGCTCAATATTGATGAAATAAAAGGAAAATCGCGCGCTAATGCGGCCATGATTGATCGCTACAAGTATGGCGTCCACGTTTTATTAGCTCATTTAACCTACTCGTAGGTGTAAAAAGAATCATTCTATCCCAAGTAATTTTCTAACGATATCGACACGGTTTTGGCGTTTAGTGGTGACATTTAAAATATGCTTTATTGATCTTTTTTATAAAAATACTCAATTTTTTATAGGGGATTATTTTGAATGGGTTTTATTAAAAGTTTTACCTCTTCAATACTGATTGATTTCTTTACCATAAAACCTGAGTAGGATTTATTGTAAAGAAATAGCAAGAATTATGCACCTTATACATCAATAAAAATAGAAGGGATATTCATGAAATTCCAACTTAGAGAAAACATGAATGTGAGAAAAAGGAGTCAAGTATTTGAAGAAAGATGAACGGGATTGCTTTCCAGATAAAAAAATTGAGCAAGGACAATACAAAGTTATATTATATACCTCGTTTTGTATTTAATGTTTAAATACAAAGGCTACCAAAGCTTTGTTTCAAAGCAAAATGAATTAAAAGACAGCCGACTATGGCTGTCTTCTAATTGTTTTAGTCATGTACTCTAAAAGACCTCGATGCCAAATTTTAGGTTAGCTTTTGTTGAGTCAATGAAAAATATTATAAATAACGGTTTTAATCTTTTCTGTTTAGGGTTTTGAGATTTTTTTTCTAAATATGGATCATAAAGTCAATTCTAGATTTAAGAAAAACTGTAGTCACTTCTTTGAGTAAATCGAACTTGGTCATTTGCTCACAAATATCACAAATAGTAATTGACAGTGTAAATTAAAACATTTATTTTTTTTAATTTTAAGGTATGGTTTTAACTCTTTCACTTTGTGATTACTTTGATATTTTTAATTCCAACTTCACGTAATGAAGTCATCGTTACCAACAGTGAAGTTCATTAGGACTATGGGTACTATCCGTCCTCTCCAATGCAATTATTATTAACGACCGCTCAACGCGCTGTCGAGAGAGCTAGCTCATCGAGCTTTTAAAGATGTAGGCATGAAAATGATCGCTACTTCTTATTCATTTTCGTTTGATGAAATTATAATTATTGTGTCGTAAGTGTGTTTAATAATATGAAATGCTCTTACTTATCCAGTTACACAAAGATAGGTCCTGTACAAGGATTGAATCCACGTCTGCTTAATCCATTAAGTGGAGCAGCCAATGCTTACTTCATTAAACCCAATCGTTATGATTTGCTATTATTGTAAACTAGTACTATTGTTTGCTACTAAAGTGAAGTATGAATTAAGATCGATCTGTACATAGTAACATTTCCAAAGATATTAAAACATTTTGATTGAAAATATATTACCATGCCCAAATAGGGAAAAAATGACCTAGACTATCTAGTCTAGGTCAGTTTATCCCAATTAGTGGTACGACCATCCTTGCTGATACGTGATTTTACATGAAGGGGTACGCGCGGTATACTCTTAACTAAGTTAATTTAATCAGAAAAAAAAAATAACACAAACAATTGCCGAAATATATTTTGAGTCGATTACCTATAGCTGAACTGCCATAAAATTGACCCTCGTGATGGTAGCGGGACACGGGGCAGGGGTGCGTTCGACCAATCAACTAATTTCCCGCCTGCCCACTGGCGTACAGTTGGCTTATGAGGACGCGAGATTGTGTTATTTTTTGCTGGGGTACGCAGAAAAATACTAATTGGGAACTACTGGTCTAGGTCTTCCCCTGTCCCTACATCCTTCCAATTTTGCATTTTATATCTGTTTTGTCATTCTTTCTTCCGACATTCTTTCTATATGCCTGAACTTTTCTCATCTTTACAATAATTATTATTAATTCATTCTACCCCTTCTACGTATGAACTCTACTTAAAATGAGTGGGCCTTCCGTCACTTACTTACATACTTACGTTGTAATACAGCAGAAAAGCAAAACTTAATATTTTTAATACGTAGAACACTTTTCCAAATTTTTGTAGCCTCATGCATGTTAATATTCTTTAGGATTCCGTAAGCTTGTTCATAAGCTAAAAATCCTTATAATTGTATGTAATTTTGTTGTAGCTAAGCAGAATCATAAAGCGATACATCATCTTAAATTGTGACTTGGTCAAAAAACTGAAGGTTCACAATACATGAGCGAGAGCCACTTTCCTTCCTGAGCCCAGTGAGTTCATGAATTTAATGTTCACAGAAAATTTGAATCTTTAAAAGCTTAAAAGAGATTGATCCTGCAGATAGCGTACAGTTTAAGGTTAAATTTGAGCAATGGCTGAACATAAATTAAGGATATAGGGAACATTGCTGCTATGTTCTCAATGAGTTTGAACTGTAATAATTTAATCCTGTTATAGGCTTGCATACAGCTCTGTAATACAAAGACTCTGTCATCTTTCTTCTAGATTTGGATTAGTAACAACCTTTAGTTGTTCAAGCCCGAATACACGAAATTCTGATGTTTTAATTTGCTTTTTCTTTCTTAATAAATACACCGTGAGAATAAAGTAAAATTCCACAAGCGGGGGTAATAGGAGTGTTCCATATACATATACCCATATTCCAACGATGATTTTAGATTCCAATGTAATAAGGGGCGAGCGTATTGCCTTCATAATACCTGACTCCGGATTGCTATGAGAAAGTTTTAATAGATAAAACATGACCATCAGCCACTCAATCTGCTATTAGACCATTACACAACTTCTTTAGGATCCACCATTAGACAACTCAAAAATTAATGACCAATTACAGACGTACACTAACTAGAATAAATAATATATAAATCAGGCTGTATGTCGTACAGCTGGGGCAAAACGCATCTGTCACAAATCAAAATAAATGAGATTAAGTTATGACTCACTGTGTGTGTGTGAATGATCTACGCTGCTGGCTGCGGGGTCTTTACAGCTTCACCGGACAAAAACTCACTATGAGTTTGAGTATACTCTCTCACGCGAACCAAACGGATTGGTGGAAGTAGGTTTATGGATACCTGGACCAATAACCAGATAGAGGTCGCAGGAAAAGGCTGGATGCGAGGAGCATAAGGCCAGTCGCTGTGGAAATCTCAGCTTATATGTCTATATCCTGCAAACAGCAAAGAGCAGAGGATTTAGCACGAAGACATGGCTAGTTTAATAGCTCGTCCCACATCGTGCTGTCACATCCATCTTTATTTAGGCAATTTATGGTGTGAAAAGGGAGGCCAATGAACTCGATAGCGTTACACCAGCAGCAATCTCTTCGAATTAAGCCCTTGTAACAACATCGGCTTCCCTCCTGTGTGTACTGATATAATATAAATTAGATTTAACACACTAATATAAAACACCATACTTTTTATTAATAATTTTTATTTTCCACCTGATAAACTAAGTAATTTAAAAAGTAATAACAGATTGCAGAGAGAGCTTAATTTATTTTTCCAACAATAAAGTATCCGTCATAAAGTGTGTCTTTGTAAAACAAATAAAAAGAGAAACGAAAACAAGCGTAATTTATTTAAACGAACTCAGATTTAGTTTGATATTTATTATCTTTTGTTATGAAATTAATGTTATTATAATATCACCTTTTGTTTTATCTGGTACGAAATGAAATTGAAATTAATTTTTCTTAGGTAAGTAGTTTTGTTTGTTTAAAAAGTGATGGTAGAACGCAAGATTTAGAAGCAAGATGGGCAAATGCAATGAAGATTTTTAGGAAAAAATAAAATTTGTTTTTTCACATACGTCGTTTACTTTTTTTTATTTTTTTTTTTATTTATCACTATAAAAATCACTTGCAAGGGCGGTCGCTGTATATCCGTCCCTTATTATTTATTTATATAATTATTGATAGTATTTAGTACATGTGTAAAATAATGGCATCACTGACACTCCCGGTTGGCACCTTAAGGAAAAGATGTCCCAGAGTGCAGACGTGTGTTGCGCAACAATATGGATAAGCGATGTATGAAATCTCTTTGGACGTAGGATTCAAACGAGATCGCCACACGTACTTCGCGCCGCTATACTAATCAGGAAAAAGCTAATTGTATGGATTTATGTAACACACTTTGATAACTAGATCATTTATATATAACCTAGCCCAAATTGTTAATGCCACATAGTCATCACTTCGTGTTCAATGTGCCCCTAATTGCCGTTGAAATTGGACAATAAACGTGACGTTGCTCGTAACGATGCCGCATAGTGCCCCTTCCTCCAACTTTACCAGTCATAAGTGTTTAGGAGATTTGCGATACCGAGCAAAGACTTATATCGAGTGTTAGAGGAAGAACTTGCAGTAAATTGACACAGAATCGCGAACTATGGGCCAAAAAGGAAGAGACATATGCCCTGCAGTTGGAGCAAAAGCGACAGTACAAGAATACTAAGGCACAGCAGATGTCAAATACTGCAGCTCATTAGAGCAATGACAGGTCACTATGTTACAAAAGAACATCTGTAGAAGATGAATCTATCAAGTGACATAGTATGCAGGTGTTTGGAAACTGAAGCTATTAAGCATATTCTTTGCAGATTTGACGCATTGGCGGCGGGGCGATTTAATTTACTGGTGGTGGCCTATCCATTACCACAAGAATACCGCCTCTTCCCACCTCAACACAATCAACAATCTCTTACAGGCAGTATTTGGATGTTAGAGCACAAAGGTAAAGGGTAGCACAAAAGATCCCATAGGGCCGAAGTGTACTTGACACAACTTAGCCTTAAATGATTGCTATTTTTTTTTTATTTTTGAAAACTTTGCCCCTAGGATTGATTCCTGTATCGTGGGTGCGTTTGCAAACATGAAAATTGGCATACACAAATACCCAGACCGGAACAAATAATTGTGGATCACACAAAGATTGGTCCCGTGCGGGAATCGAACCCGCGACTATTCGTCACAGTGGGCGGAGCGGCTTATGCTAACTTAAGCTTAACCACTGCGCTAAATTGCCCGTCAAATTAAGACAAGATAAGATGCTCTGCAGTGGGTTATATAGAGATAATGATGATGAAAGGTACATACAGATTGCAATACGAAAATGTGTACATGCCTGCATATGAAATCACTATATTATTCTACATAAGTTTTTTTTTCGACCACTGCGTGCAGTAAAAGTGTCTTTTTTGGTATTTCTTTCCTGCTTTTCAAGGTTTCATTTAAATTGCAATTCTCGTATGTCTGTCTGTCTTTC
Source organism: Phalera bucephala (assembly GCA_905147815.2). Taxonomy (NCBI): domain Eukaryota; kingdom Metazoa; phylum Arthropoda; class Insecta; order Lepidoptera; family Notodontidae; genus Phalera; species Phalera bucephala. Next base: position 34,999,631 of record LR990615.1, on the reverse strand, counting down.
CGGTTCAAATCTTGTGATCCATGTTTTAAGCACTTGCGGGTATTCGATTGAAGTGAACTTTCAACTAAGCAAGATATCTTAGATATTTTTGCTATAAAAGCTTGTTTTTAAAAAGGTATTTTTAAATTATAAATATTCTCAGTATTATAGTTTGGGCACCAACCGTGCCTTACTTCCATTTCCGCACTCATTGCTGCGCGACTGGCTACATTTCATTTTTGTAATATCGCTTTTATGCATTTTTGAAGTGTAACTGTTAGCCAATCCAATAAATATCTTTTTTTTCTTTCTTTATCCTTTCAATATTGCAGGATTGGTGCTTCTAACGCATTAAGAGAAGTAAACATATAAAAACAAACTCCCTGAGATTCTCGACAGATCCTCTCAGTGAAATTCACGTTCTGTGCCGACGGATGCTTTAGCCTTGTGGTAAAGAGCTCCGCCCATTGAATCGAGTAGTCGCGGCTACGATTACCGCACAGAACACATCCGGACACTTGAAGAAATAATAGAATTTCGATGATCTCTGATCGCGCCTTCTGTGATAATGTCCATGATGGTATGTAAGTTGTGTGTTGCATTGTTATCAAACAAGCATTGATGAAAAATGATGTGTAAATAA